>JAJNNQ010000063.1:2777500-3977500 GCA_027886175.1 Phylloscopus collybita | reverse complement strand
ATGCAGCCCAGGGGCCACTGTGATCCTGAGGAGCCCAATAGAACCAAGGGACCACTGTGACACTGCAGGACTGTCTGGAACCATGGAGACCATTGTGACACTCTGCAGCCCCATGGAACCAAGGGGCCACTGTGTCATTGTGCAGCTCCATGGAACCAAGGAAACCATTTTGACACTGCAAGGCCTCATGGAAACAAGGGCCCAGTGTGACACAGTGGGGACCTGTGGAAACAAGAATCTAATGTGACACCCCCATTGTGACACGGTGGGGCCCCGTGGATCCAAGGGAACAGGAAACAGGTCTGGCTGGCTGGGCCTGACTGATTCAATTGAAATCTGCATGTTGAGGGTCTTTTCTCATGTGACCCTGAAACCCTTGGGCCCTGGGTTTTCCTTCATCTGGAAAAGAACCATCCCTCCTGCCCAGGCACCCAGGGCCAAAACTGGTACTTCTTCAAAATTCACTCTATGCAAGGATTTCTCCCAGACTAAAGCTGCCAGGACAGAGGCCTGGCTCACTTTGGCCTCTGGTGATCACCTCTGATCTGCCCTGGAAATCCTGGGGCTCTGTGCTTTCCTTCCTATGGGAAAGAACTGGCCTTCTCATGCAAGTGCTCATGGCTGAAATTGGGACTCTGCTCCCAAAATTCCATATATCTGAGATACAGAACCCAAGATATTTATTCCATTGCTCCCAGATGAAAGCTGCCAGGACAGACAGCTCTGGCTGGCCTTGGCCTCTGGTGGCTGCCGTTCATCAGCCCCTGAAACACTGGGGCTCTGTGCTTTCCTTCCTGTGGAGACCATGGTGACACTGTGGGGCCCCATGGAACCAAGGGCCATTGTGACCCTGCAGGGTACCATGGATCCCAGGGACCATTGTGACACTGTGGGAATTCATGGAACCAAAAGGGATCCCTGTGGCACTGTTGGGCTGCATGGTGCCAAGGGGCCAGTGTGAAGCAGCAGGGCTTTGTGGAACCAAGAGGCCATTGTTGCATTACAGGGTCATTATGACCCTGCTGGGCCTCATGGAACCACAGGGGCCCTTGTGACACCTCAGAAGCAAGGAGAACATTGTGACACTACAGGGCCTCATGGAACCAAGGGGAGATGGAACAGATCTGGCTGGTTTGGCCTCCCAGGGGCCACCTGACAGGTCCAGCTGTCTGTGGAATGCTGAGGGCTGCCTCTCATCAGCCCCTGGAGCACTGGGGCTCTGTGCTTTCCTTCCTAGGGAAAAGAATCATCCCTCTATCCAGGTGCCCATGGCCAAAATTGATACTTCCCTGAAAAAATCTGTATATTCAAGGGTTCCCCCAGGCAAAAGCTGCCAGGACAGAGAGCTGTGGCTGGCCTTGGCCTCTGATGGTCACCTCACATCTCAAAGTATCCCTGAGGAAAGAATATAAACAGGCTTGACCACTGGAACATCAATCAGCCTCTCATCCTCTGAAAAACTCAGATGCTCTTCTGATTATATGTCTCCTTTTTTTCTCTCATTGTCTATTATGCAGGATATACTGTTTTAAGCAAAAAAAAAATAAATATTCTCCTAACTCTACCAGTGTTATCTGACACAAAACACCTTCTCTACATACCTGTAGAAGCAAACACAATGAAGAATGCAGCAGGAATTTTTTGTCTCTGCTCCCATCTGTCCTATCTCTCCTGGGAGAGTATATTGAAATTAATGAAGATGGAGTCGAAAGCCTAAGGGTAGGAATTAGTGGGAAGGCCAACAAGGCTGACATCCTACTGGGAGTCTGTTATCGTCCACCCAGCCAGGAAGAAGAGCTGGACAACTTATCTCTAAGCAGCTGGAGAATGTTTCAGGACCACCAGCCCTTGTTCTTGGAGGTGACTTTAACCTCCCACACATCTGCAGGGAACTGAATACAGCAGAAAGGAGGCAGTCCAGGAAGGGTTTGGAGTGTGTGGAGGTCAACTTTTTTGCCACATCTGGTGAGTGAGCCCACCCAGGGAGGGACTATGTTGGACCTGCAGATCCAGGGATGGGGAGGAGATGGAGGGAGGCAGAGGAGAGCTGGCTCTCAGGTTGCCAAAGGAACCGAGACTGTCCTGGCAACTTTTGTCTGGCAGCTGTCCTTGGATGTCTGGAATTATGGAGGCAGATTCCCAGTTGTGGCCATGGACACCTGGATGTGAAATATGGTTTTTTCCATGGGAAGGGAAGCACGGCCCCCCAGTGTTTGAAGGCAGATGAGAAGTGGCCCTCAAGAGGCCAAGACCAGCCAGAGCTGTCTGTCCTGCCAGGTTTCCTATGGGAACAATCCTTGGATAGAATCAAATTTGGAGGTAGAATCCCAGTTTTTGGCCATGGGCACCTGGAGGAGAAGGACAGTTCTTTCCCACAGGAAGGAAAGCATGGAACTCCAGGGTTTCAAGGACAGATCAGAAGCAGCCCTCAACATGCCAAGGTAAGCTGGACAAGTCAGGCTTGGCCCCCAGAGGCCAAGCCAGCCAGACCTGTTCCATGTTCTTGGATCCTTGGGGCCCTGCAGCATCACAATTGCCCCTTGGTTCCATAAGGCCCCATAGTATCACAACAGATCTCTGTTTCCATGAGGCCCAGCAATATCACAGTGGTCTCCTTGCCTCCACAGGGTCACAGTGGCCCCTTGCTTCCATGAGATCTGGCAGTGTCACAGTGGTGGCCTTGGTTCTGTGAGGCCCTGTGGTGTCACAATGGTCCCTTGGTTCCCTGGGGATTCAGAGTGCCAGAATGGTCTCATTGCTTCCATGAGGTCCTGCAGCGTCACAATGGCTCCTTGGTTCCACAAGGCCCTGAAGAGCCTGTGGATGAAATGAGGCCTCAAAGTGCCACAATGGTCTCCAGGATTCCATGAGGCCCTGAAGTATGGAATGGCTCCTTGACTCCAATGGGTCCCTCACTGTTACACGAGTTCTTAGTTCCATGGAGCTCTGTATTGTACAATGGCCCTTCAGCTCTGCAAGGTCCCAGAGTGTCACAATGGCCCCTTGCTCCCATGAGGCCATGGGATGTCACAATGGTCTCACTGGTTCCACAAGGCCCTGCAGTTCCACAATGGCCCTTTGGTGTCACAAGGCCATGAAGTGTCATCATTGTCTCAGTGGGTTCCCATGTTGGTTCATAATGGCCTCCTTGGTTCCATGATGTCCGATAGTGTAACTATCAGTGTAACTGACTCTGTGGAACTCTAAGTTTCACAAAGTCCAAATGTCCTCATGGTCTCATGGAGCCCCACAGTGTCACCATGATCCCTTTGATTCCATGAGGCCCTGCCGTGCTGCAATGGTCCCTTGGAGTGTCACAATGGCCTTGGTTCCACTGGGTCCTGAAGGGTCATCATGGTCTCCATGGTTCCAGGAGCCCCCACAATGTCACAATGGACTTTTGGTTCCATGAGCTTTCCTACTGCCAACAACATTCTCCTTGGTTCTGCAGTGTCACAAGGGACCCTTTGTTCCATGAGGTTCAGTGGTGTCACATGGACACCTTGATCCCAGGAGGTTCTGCAGTGTCACAATGGACTCCTTGGTTCTGCGGCCCTGCTGTGGAACAATGGACCCGTAGTTCCATGAGGTTCCGTAGTGTCACCGTGGTCTCTTTGGTTCCACCAGGCCCTGCTGTGCCACCATGGCCCCTTGGTTCCATGAGGTTCTGTCCTGTACACAGATTCTCCTTGGTGTGGGAGGATGGATTGTAAAGAGAACAGAGACAGTGCTGAAGGCAATCTCAGCTCTGATAAATTGCAGCTGAACTAATTACTAAGAGTGGGAACAGCCTTACCCTTCATGGATCACAGCTATATCCAAGGAGAAGGAGTGTTTTAAAGCAGTGGGTTTGGTGGTTGAGAGTCAGTGTGAGTCTGCGGGCTGTGCTGTGAGGCAGAAGGGTCAAGCTGGCATGTGAGGGGTGGGCATGGTCAGGAGGTTATGCAAGGGACAGGAAAGAGTTCGCCTGTCCTGCAGGAAAAAGAGAAAAGGAAGGGAGAAGAGTCAGAAGGCTGTGTGGAGATGTCTGTGGGTAGGTAACAGAGAGAAAGGTGTGAGAGCTTTTAGATAATTCGGGACTGATGCCTGTGTCAGTTGTGACTCCTCTGTCAACTGGTGCTCCCCATGAGGACCAGGGGACAATAAATGGTGACCTCAAAGTGATCCCAGCAGACAGCAGTGAGTTGTCCTAAGAGCAGCGAGAGGGTGCAGCCCAGCCCAACTGAGCCAGGCAGACCAAGAGCCTGAAGAGCAGACAGACCTGAGAGCAAAATAGGCGGAACTGAGAGCTTAAAAATCCAGACAAGTTGCAGCCAGGTGGACCTGGGAGCCCAAAAGCAATGTAGGCAGAGCTGAGAGCCCAAGAGTCCAGGTGACTTCTGAGACACCGACCCCAAGGTCCGGCCGCAGGCTGCGGGATCCTGGGGCGGCACGTGCCAGTGTTGGCGGCAGCACGGCGTGGCTGGAAGTGGGGCAGAGTCAGAGCTGCACAAAAGGAAGGTAAGAAAAGCTTAGAGTGACCAACAAATGTAAAAAAAAATAAAAAAATTAAAAAATGAGGTGACAGAACTCGAAGAGTAGAAACTTTATGAAAACAAGTTTAGAACTGCACAGGGAAAAGCGTTGAAAAGAACAAGACGAGGGAGAGAAACAGCAAGCAGGGATGTTGCTTCAGCTGATGGAAGAACTGAAATTGCAGAAAACAAAAGCAACAAAAATATAAAAAAGGAAGAAGAGAATTGACTAAAGCAGTAGTGGGAGCTAGAGATGGATTAGTTCTATTATTCAGTACAAAATGTTTATTTGCTGGTGAAACACACATATTGAAACACACATATTCAAAAGTTAATATTCCAATAGCATATTTCCACAGTATTAGATATCAGTAGGCATAAATGCAAAAGCTAATATTCCATGTGAGAGAATGATGTTCTATTCTGTTGAAACCAGGATTAAACAAAAACATAAAATAAGAGAGGGTTAACAAAGAATGAGAAAGGAAGTGAAAAGGTTGTTATGCCACTGTAAATTTGACATTTCAAATAACACAGGTGTCTCATCTGAAGGAGGATTTCCCCTCAGGAGAAATGTCTTCTTGAAACATTTCTTGTTTGCCAGCAGCTGCCTCTATGCCAGGGACCTGGCCAAGCTCAGCAGCGGAGAAGCAGCACAAGGACTTTAATGACCCTCCCATGGGTTTGGTGTTGTTGACATCAGACTCAGGCCCTGAGAGTGTGTTCAAAAACCATCTCAAGAACTCAAACTGAAACTTTAAAGTTTCTTGAAGTTTAAATGTGTCCCACTGCGAAACACAACTGAGAAAGTGTCCCCAGGTTCCACTTAGAGCAGAACACTGCAGGCAGTGAGGACAGGTGGGGACAAAGAAGGCCAAGGTGTCTCTGATGATGAGCAAACCTGGATGTGTTTCAGGAATGCAAAGGGCCGAGGCCTGAACCCCAGCCCCTGGCAGGGCAGATCCTGTCCCTCCCTCCTTGCTCAGGGCTCTTCCCAGGCCACTGGCATGTGGGGATGTGCAATGCCAAGGGCAGCATCATGGGGCAGCCCCTGCCAGGCTGCTGAGCAGGGACAAGGAGGCCATGAGGCCCCAGGCCTGCAAGGGTCACTTGTCCCCTCCTCCTGGCTCAGGCCCGGGGCCAGCAGCCATGGCCCAAGTGCTGCAGGAGTTGGCTGTGTCAGGGCCTTGCAGCTGCTGCCCATCCCTGTGCCCTGTGCAGCCCAGGCTGTCCTACGGTGTCCATGCCCTGTGCCTCTGTCCCTGCAGGCTGTCGGCATCCCCCGGCTGCCCCACCTGGCTGGGCCCTTCCTTTGCTGACAGCTCTGCCTCCTGCCTGCCTCTGCCTGGGCACACACAGCCCTGGGCTTGATACCAAAAGGGTTCATTCTATTTTTACCCTGGCTGTGAACTTGTAGCACAGGAACCAGGCATGCAGGGCCTGCTTTCCCAGCAAGGATGATTGGAAGAGAAGAAGAAGACATCTGGCTCATGTTGCAGTGAGAGAAAAAACAAGGAGTGCATGTGGGAACTTGTGGTGGGTTTTATGGTGATGGCTAAATTGTAATGCACATGTAGTGACTGTATATATGTAACACTCTTTAAGAATCACATGTCCATGTAAGTTTACAGTTACTTCAGGTTGGATTTCAAGCCTGAATAAATGATGCCTTCTCAATTTCAAACTATTATTATGGAGTTTTATTGGAATGTTTAGGACATTTGATGACAGCAGGGCCTCAGGACCAAGCAGTCAGCTGGTACACTTTAGAACCTCATGGAACCAAAATTCTTTGTGACACAGCAGGGCCACATGGAACCAATGGTCCATTGTGATACTGCAGATCCAAAGAAACCTTTGGAACACTCTGGAACCTCATGGAACACAAAGTACATTGTGACAGAGAAAGGCTTGTTGGAACCAAGAATCCATCGTGACACTGCAAGGCTTTGTTTGAGCAAGGGAACCATTGCTGATAGTACAGAAACTCATGGAACCAAGGGAACACTGTGACACACCGGGGCTGCAGGGAATGGAAGGTCCATTGTGACAATGCAGACCCAAGGAGACCATGGTGACCCTGTGGGGCCTCGTGGAACCAAAGGGGCCATTCTGACCCAACAAGGCCTTGTAGAACCAAGGAGGCCATTGTGACACTGCTGAACCTCACAGAACCAAAGTGACCATGTTATACTGTGGGCCCTCATGGAACAAAGGGTCCATGGTGACACTGCAGAAGCAAGGAGACTGTTGTTGGCAGGATGAAAGCTCATGGAACCACAACTCCATTGTGACACAGCAAGGTCTCATGGAACCAAGGGCCCATTGCAGCTCTGTTGGGCCTCATGGAGCCATGAGCCATTGTGACACAGTGTGGCCACATGGAGCCAAGGGGCCATTGTGACTGAGGAACCTCATGGAACCAAGAGTCTATTGTGACATTGTGGGGCCATGTGGAACCAAGGGGACCACAGTGACATTACCTCATGGAACAATGGAGACTATTCTGACACTTTGGGACCCACTGGAACCAAGGGGCCATTCTAGCATAGCAGGGCCTCATGGAATCAAGGGACCTACAGTGAACACTGTGGGTCTCCATGGGATGAAGGGTCCATTCTGACACCGTGGAACCAAGGAGACGATTGTGACCCTATGGGGCATCATGGAACCAAAGGTCCATTGTGACACAGCAGGGCCTCATGAAACCCTGGAGGCCATTTGTACACCTTGAGGCCCTGGGAAACCAAAGGGCCATTGTGGCACTTCAGAGCCCTGGGGAGCCACGCGGTCCATAGTGACACTGTGGGGCTTAATGGAACCAAGGGACAATTGTGGCACTGTGTGGCACCATTGAACCAAGGGGTCCATTGTGACACTGCAGGGCCCCATGGAACTAAGGATTCATGGAACAGCGTGAGAGCCCATGGAACCAAAAGTCCATTGTGACATTGCAGGGCCTCATGGAATCCTGGAGACCATGATGAATCTCTGAGGTCTCGTTGAACCAAGGGGCTCTGCAGGACCTTGTGGAGCAAATGAGGCCACTTTGACACGGCAGGGCATCATTGAACCAAGGGTCAATTGTGATACTGCAGTACCAAGGAGACCACTGTAACGCTGAAGACCTCATGGAAGCAAGGGGGGACAACTGTGACACTATTGGGCCCAATGGAAGCAAAGGGGCCAGTGTGACACAGCTGGGCCTCCCTCATGCAGCCAAGGGGCCATTGTGATCCTGAGGAGCCCAAAAGAGCGAAGGGACCACTGTGACACTGCAGGACTGTCTGGAATCATGGAGATCATTGTGACACTCTGAGGACTCATTGAACCAAGGGGCCACTGTGTCATTGTGCAGTTGTGCACTGTTCATTGTGCACTGTTCCATTCCATGGAACCAAGGAAACCATTTTGACACTGCAAGGCCTCATGGAAGCAAGGGGCCATTGTGACACTGTGGGGACCCATGGAAACTGTTGTGAGGAAGGAGCCAAGTGTCATATGGACATCAATATGATTAGGTTTGATCTCCTCGTTTATTCTTTATTCCCTATATTTATGTGGTTACAGAGTAAAAGCAGGCACAGCTAAACAATTGTTAGTTGGTTAAAATCTCATGTTCAAGCAGTCTAAATGATTGCTCATTAGCTCACGTGTTTTGGCAGCACATTTTTCTTTGTTCTGTCTTATGATCAACATTTCTGTCTTCAGCATCTGTGAGAAGGTACAACAAGTTGTTACATGTCTTCAGCTTCCGCGGGGAGGCATCCATGAGAAGGACCAATGAGTTATTACATTTGCTACTTTTTTTGCTATTTCAAGGCAATGTAGGAAGAGCAGAGTACACAGCAGGCACAGTACAAGACCCCCTACTGTTCCCTGATAGCAAGGATTGTTCAAACCTCCTATCAATAGACTGTCACCTCACTCTTCTGAAAATTCCCCTACAATGGGGGTTAACCCCAGAGGGCTTGGAAGCTGCCAGGAGTGGCAGACAGACATCACACACATTCCTAGTTTTAGACGCAAAAAATACGTTCATGTGAGCATTGACACCTATTCAAACGCAGTTTATGCCTCTGCCCACGCAGGAGAAATGGCTGCACATGCCAAGAAACCTCTTGTGCAAGCCTTTTCAGTACTGGGAATCCCTAAGAAAATCAAAACTGACAATGGCCCAGCGTACAAAAGCAAGGAATTCCTAGAGTTTGTCCAGCAGTGGGGAATGGAACACATAACAGGCATCCCCCACTCCCCCACAGGGCAAGCTGTGGTCGAGCGTGCCCACCAGATGCTCAAAAAGGTCCTGACTGGACATGACAGTTCCACAGCAGGGATGTCACCAACATAAAATCTCTGCAAAGCCATGTTTACCATTAACTTTCTGAATTGCTCATTTGAAAACAGGAGTCCTCTAGTGGTATGTCACTTTAACAACAGTAATCAGTTTATGCTGTCACAGCGCCCACCAGTTTTGATTAGGGACCCAGAAACCTGGGAGATCAAAGCTCCCTATGAGCTCGTGACCTGGGGATGTGGCTACGTGTGCGTATACACCCACTCAGGCCCAGGCTGGATACCCCAAAAGTGGGTGAAACCTTTTGTTCCCAAAACCCCAGCACCAACAGAAGATGATGAGCAGCAAGCAGCTGTCACTTCAAAAAGAAGACACCACTGAAAGAGAAGACAGAGCCTTCTTAAAAATCGGGTTACTTCCAGCAGATCTCAGATTGTTAATGTGCTTTGTGTTTGTGTTTCCTTTTACAATCCTGTTGTTTTTTGTTGTCTTGTTTTTAATTGTGTTGGCATTCGGAATTCTTCGCTGCCTAGTTTTAAAGGCCCTCAATGGTTTAATCCCTACCACCTCAGGAGTCAACCATGCAGAGCTTGCAGGCCAAGAGCAGCCAAAACTGCCTGCAAATCAAAAGTGGTGGGCAAAAACTATTCTGCATCAGAATAGGCCTGAAGTGTGTCTTTCAGTTTTATTGTAACAGAAAAGGGTGAGATGTTGTATTGAACTAAGTAGTTAATTGACTTTGTTATATTGCACTGGGTGTTTCTGTTATATGTGTTCACACAAAGCATTTGCTGTACCTGCCCATGAGCCCCTGCACTGAATCCCCTCTCCCTGACACCACCTATGCCTCACCTCCCCCCGGTCAGCCCCCACTGGCTGGTAGACCCCTTCCCCTCTCCCTCCTTGGCAGAGGGCATAAAACTGCCCTCTGGCAGGGAATCACCCTCTGAATTCCTCTCTTAACTCTCCCAAGCTGCAAGGAGTAGGTTCTTCATTAAAATATGGGACTGTGTTCCTGAAGGATTAAGAGCACCTTTTGTCTTTTATTTTTGTCCTTGCCTCAGTTTTCCCCCGAGCATACTGCTAGCCAGGGATAAAGCTCAGGGGCGAGTGGGAACTGAGGCAAAGGAGCACAGAAGGAGAAACTCAGCAATGCACCCAACCATCACAACCAAAGATTGCCCGCAGTGAGTAAGAAAGATCCATCAGCAGTGACCCTCAGACTTTCCCATCACCCACACCCACACCTCAGCTGGGGGAAGCTGTCACAGCCAAGGACTGCAGAGCCACTCCCGGACACTGGGAATTCCTGCAGTGCCTCCAGCCACAGGTGAGGCTCCAGCCTCGCTGGGAGAGGGCCCTGCTTTGATAGTGCTGGATAAACAAACTGACAGCACTTCTAGAGTGGGAACATCTGGATTCATCCTCCTCTTGGGTCCCTCCCAAAGCCTGGCCAGGGCCCAAGGAGGAACCAAGGGAGGTGACTTTAACCATACAGCCCCAGACAAGGCCAGGTGTTGGACTTCATGGCCTTGTCCAGCTTCTAAACACAAAAAGTCAATCCATTTTTCACTAATCAGTGGATACATCAATCACAGTGCTAATGACCACACATATTTCACTAATGAGCAGATGCAAAGATAACCTTGGGTTGGAAGGTTCACCCAGAGGTCACCTTTGGCTCAGGGCCTGTTGCTCAGGCCTCACTCAGGCCTCTTGCCCAGGCCTGGGATGAGCAGGGACATCTTTCACCAGATCAGGTTGTTCAGAGCCCTGTCCCAGCTGGACTGGAATGTTTCCAGGGATGGGGCATTGACCACCTGCAGCCCCCCACATCCCCCTGGCCATGGAACCTGGCTGCAGAAATGGCTCCTTGGGGTGCTTTCCAAGGAAACTGGAACTGATGGGGGTTGCTGTGGCACCCAAACCCAGCAGTGGGGTCAGGGCAGTGTCCATGGCCACAGCCCCTTGCAATGGCCCAGGGCAGGTTGGGATGATGATCCACCCTCACTCCTGGCCCAGGGCAGGGCTGCAGTGGCCTTGGTGGCACCTTGGGCTGGCACACACCTGAGAAGGGTGTCTGTTTTCAGTGGGGAAACTCAGGAGTTTTACATTGATAAAAAAATTTGGAAGCCCCTGTTTGCTTGAGTGTGGGCAGCTCTCCAAGCAAAGCAGGTCCCAGGTGAGTGAGGAGAGACAGGATGGGGTTGGGCAATGTGGAGCAAGGTTGTCCACACTGGGTCAGACCTCAAGGCACAGCATCTCTGACTTGGCCAGACCTCCTGAGGAGAGACCCTGGCTCAGCATCAATCACTGAATGCTGCAGTCAGCTCTGCTCTAAACAGAGCAGAAATAACAGCCACCCTGTATAACAGGAATGTGCATTTCTTAGAAACTCTCTAAAATCTTTCTCCACAACTGAAGCTGGAAACTTTCCTAATGAACTGCACCAGACCAGAGGGAAATCAAGGCAGAGCCATGGTTTGTCAGGAGTTGCTTGATCCTAATGAGCCCCGTGCTGCATTTGGTGCTGAGCCCTGGAACCTCAGGGCCTGAGAGGAGATTGCACAAACCTTTCCAGGAGTCCAAGTCAGAAGAAAAACCCAAAGTGTCTTGAGGCATTCATGGTTTGCACTGAGGTCCATCCCCAACACAAGCTCCTCATGGAGTCCTTGGACGAGAGAATTGGAGGCCAGGATTGCACAAAATCCTCTCAGAGATTCAGTGTGGGAAGGAAATTCCAAAGTACCTGAAAAAGTTTGAGTATCTCAAAGTATTAATGAGCCCCACTGAGTGTCAATGCAAGGCTCTCAAGGGACTCATTAAAGCAGATAATTGGAGGCCAGGATGGTACAAAAACTTCTCAAAGACTCAGTGTTGAACAGAAGTTATTTAAGAAACTTTGAGTACCTTAAAGTATTAATGAGCCCCACTGAGTGTTTGTATTGACTAAGAATCCCAAGGGACTGGTTAAAGCAGAAAATTGGGGCCATGATTGCACAATCTTTCTCACAAAATCAGATTTAAAAGGGAAATACCAAGTACCTTCAAATAACTGAAGTACCTTGAAGTATTAATGAGCCCCACTGAGTGTTGTTACTAACAAGGCCTCTCAACGGACTAATTACAGCAGATAATTGGAGGCCATGATTGCAGAAACCTCTCAGAAACTCCAAGGCAAAAGCCAAACCCAAAGTCCTTTGTAAAACCTGCAGTGCCAGGGAGCATTGAGGAGCCCCCCAAGGGCCATTCCTGACCAAGGCTCCCCAGGGACTCCTTCCAGCACATCCTTGAGGCCACTGGGCTGTCAGGGGGATGCTGAGGGCAGGACAAGGGGCTGACAGTGCCCAGCCTTGCTGGGGCTATGCCAGGAGGCCCCAGGGCCTCAGGACAAGGTGTCTCCTGACAGTCCTTGGTTGCACTGACCCTGCTGTGCCCCGGGGCACCAGGACTTGGCTTCTCTTTGTCCCCTCCTGGCATCACTGCCTGCAGTTCTCTGCTCTGACTAGAGCCTGGGGACACTTTCTCTGTTGTGTCCCTCACTGGGACCCATTAAAACTTCAGGAAACTTTGGAATTGGATTCTGACCTGGAGTTCTTGAGAGGTTTCTTCATCTCCCTGTCAGGGACTGATGTTCAGGGCCTCAGCACAAGCCCCAAGAGGGTCATTAAAGTCCTTGTGCTGTGTCTGTGCTAATGAGCTGGGCTGGGCTCCTGGCACAGAGGCAGCAGCTCCTGGCAACCAAGAAGAGCTTCAAAAGACATTTCTCCTGATGAGCAACTCTTTTCCCAGCCCAGCAGAGCTCACTCAGCGCTCACTGGAGGAGAAACCCTCACAGCATTTGGAACAGTCACTCTCTGGCTGGGGGAAGATCAGCTGCACTTCCTGCAGGGATCTCCTGAAGCTGCCACATCCCACAGCTCTGAGGCCCTTCCAGGAGCACTCTCCGAGCTGCTGCAGGGCAGGGATGTGGCCCTGGGGCAGGGCTGGGTTTCCCTGCTGCAGCAGCCCAGGCACAGCACAGGGCAGCTCCCTGTGCCAGGCTCTGCTGCAGGGCTGAGCAGCCGGGGCTGCAGCCAGGGCTGCCCAGGGCTGTCCTGCAGAGCAGGCTCCTGCAGCCCAGGGCTCTGTGCTGGCCCAGGGACTCTGCTGCCTGCCAGGGACAGCTCTCAGCCGGCCCGGGGAGCTGCTCCCAGCGCTGGGGAGAAGCTGTGGGGGGAAGGAGCCACCCTGAGCAGGGCAGGTGCTGCTGCTGAGAGGTGCTGTGTGGGGCAGGGCTGCTCCCAGCTCCACACCAGCCTGGGCACAGCTCCAGAGGACACTTCCCAAAAGAAGGTGAGCCTGGGATTGCTGTACAGATCAGGAGCTTTCCTGAGAGTGTTTTAATTTCCTGCTTGTAGAAGGATGGGAGAGTTTGGGGGGATGAGAAATAGATTTTTTGCTTTTTATATATTTTTCATCTATTCATTCCTCTGTTAACTAGAAATATGTAGCTAAAAAACTATAATTTTTAATTTACTCCATTCAGCTACTATTGCATATACCTATAATATTATACATACATATATATATTTCTAGTATATATACATATATGTACATATACTTATAGTAAATACATGTACATATACTATAGTATATATTGTATAGTATTGTATAGTATACATATATATACTTATATACTTATGGTATATATATACTTATTTGAGTATAATTTTTAATTAATTCTAGCATGTTTCCTACCATTTCTTTCAAGTTTTAGAACAATAAGCTGACCTTCTAATTACATTCTCGAACTACTGTGTAGTCTTACTATCAGGAAGAGGACCTACAAGAAGAACATTTTGGTTTTGACCCAGAGTGTTAGCAGTCATCAAAAAAAAGTGGGGCAAAGAAATACTTGGAGCAATGGATTGACCAAGGGGTGTGTAACTGGTGCAACTGAATCTCCTATTGGATGTTCCTGTTAAATATCCTAATTAATCAACCTCAATAAATTGTTGAAATCAGGGGCCAAGTGTGCCCCATCCCCACTGGGACACCTGGAAGCTTCCAATAAAGGTTTGGTTTTTACTTTACTGTTCTAACACTGTTACAAGGGGTTTGTTTCTCTTTTCATTGTAGGCAACAGAAGGATGAGAGCAGCAGAACAGGAATTGCAATCACAGAATCACAGAACATTCTGAGTTGAAAGGAACACACAGGATCATCAAAGGAATGTTTGAACATTTACAGAGACTCCAGCACTGTAACTTTGGGTGGTCAGTCTCTCTGCTGGGAGGCTCCTCAAGGGCCTTCAGCCCCTCCTCAGCCCTGGACAGCAGCAGCAGCAGCAGCATCACCTTAGCAGGGCCCAGCAGGGCTCTCCTGAGCTGCCCTTGCCCAGCTGCAGACAGAGCCTGCCCCAGCCAGGGCCCTGCAGACAGGCAGGTTTCTGTAGGGCCGGGCCCAGGGCACAGAGGCTGGGATGGGCTCTGTCAGCGCTGGCAGGGACAAGGCTCCTCTCAGGAGGGAAATGTCCAGGCCCAGGGAGATGCTGAGGGAAGGAGAGGGGGCTGAAGAGAGCAGTGCTGGGGGCAGGAGGGCACTGTGGGTGTGTGGGAGGTGCCGTGCACAGCTGGGCACGGGAACACCGTCCTGAATGCCCGGCTGTCTCTGCCCTGCCCTCCCAGGCACAGCCCCACCACATCTTCTCTGGGTTCTGCACTGCCCTGAGATTGTCCCTGTCATCTGGTGCTCTCAGGGAGACTCTGGCATTTGCAGCAGCTGAGTCAGGCACTGCCCTTGGCATTGCTGCCAGGCAGCTGTGGCCATGGCCATGGGGTGTCCAAGCTTCCCTGGGACCTGTGGGGCTGTGGGCAGAGCAGTCCATGGGAAAGGGGAATGGGCTGAGCCCCCTCCCTGAGATCCCATCATGGACACACCCAGGATCTCCTGGCTGTGTCCTTGCAAGCTCTGAGCTGCCCTCCTGGCTGCAAATCTGTGCCAGAGCCCCTTGGAGTTCCCTGCATGTGCCCCGGGGAAGTGCAGAGATGCCAGAGCTGAGGAAATGCTGCTGGGTTTGCCAAGGGAGCCGTGAGTGTCCTTGGCAGAAGGGGGTGCTGAGACCTTGCCCAGAGCCCTTTGGAGAGGGGGAGACATTCAGGGATCCCTCTGCTCTGGGCAGGGTCTGGTTTATCCCAGGGTGACCCAGGAGTGTGACTGTGCTCTGACTGCAGCCAAAGCTGCAAACCCAGGGCAGCTGGGAACAAGCCCATCCAGCCCCTCACCTTGCCCAAGGCACAGGGAATCCTTTGCCTCTCCCATCTCTCAGTGGCAAACTCTGAGTGCAGCAGAGATGCTGGGGATTTCTGACCTCAGAGAACCAGGAATGATGTGTGGGCAAGAAAATAATGGCTAAAATTCCTTCCTTCTCTCCATGCCCTTTAAAAGTGGGAATGCAGATGGCAAAAAGCCTTTCTGTACTGGGAGTGATTGATTCCCCTGACAAATCCTGAATATCTAGGTTGTTCCTCTGCCACATGGCCAGAAACCCAAGGCAGCAGGGCAGGGATGGCTCCTGGAGAGCCCCCACACACAGACCTGGCTGCTCCTGGCATACTCAGCACAACTGGAGCTCAGGCAAGGACCTGGGTGAAGGTTTTCCCAGAGCAGGAACAAGGTTGGGTGAGTCTCAGCGGGACAGTTGACAGGGAATGGCCCAGGTTTGGCTCAAAGCAGCCTCTGCTGACTTGTCCCTGTCCTTTCTCCATGAACAGGTCCCCATGTCCAGGCACAGCAAATGTCCAACAGCAGCTCCATCAGGCACTTCCTCCTGCTGGCATTGGCAGACACGAGGCAGCTGCAGCTCCTGCACTTCTGCCTCTTCCTGGGCATCTCCCTGGCTGCCCTCCTGGGCAACGGCCTCATCATCAGCGCCGTAGCCTGCGGCCACCACCTGCACAGCCCCATGTTCTTCTTCCTGCTCAACCTGGCCCTCACCGACCTGGGCTGCATCTGCACCACTGTCCCCAAAGCCATGCACAATTCCCTCTGGGACACCAGGAACATCTCCTATGAAGGATGTGCTGCACAGCTCTTTATGTTTGTATTTTTCATTTCAGCAGAGTTTTCACTCCTGACCGTCATGTGCTACGACCGCTACGTGTCCATCTGCAAACCCCTGCACTACGGGACCCTCCTGGGCAGCAGAGCTTGTGCCCACATGGCAGCAGCTGCCTGGGCCAGTGGCTTTCTCAATGCTCTCATGCACACAGCCAATACATTTTCCCTGCCCCTGTGCCATGGCAATGCCCTGGGCCTGTTCTTCTGTGAAATCCCACACATCCTCAAGCTCTCTTGCTCTAAATCCTACCTCGGAGAACATGGGCTTCTTGCTGTTAGTGCCTGTTTATTTTTTGGCTGTTTTGTGTTCATAGTTTTCTCCTATGTGCAGATCTTCAGGACTGTGCTGAGGATCCCCTCTGAGCAGGGACGGCACAAAGCCTTTTCCACCTTCCTCCCTCACTTGGCCGTGCTCTCCCTGTTTATCAGCACTGGCATTGTTGCCAACCTGAAGCCCCCCTCCATCTCCTCCCCATCCCTGGATCTGTCCCTGTCAGTTCTGTACTCGGTGGTGCCTCCATCCCTGAACCCCCTCATCTACAGCCTGAGGAACCAGGAGCTCAAGGCTGGAATGTTGACACTGATCACTGGAAGATTTCAGAAACATTAAACTGCTGGCATATTTCTGAAAATAACTTGTAATAAAAGTCATTTTTGTAGACTTGATGGTTTGGTTGTCAGATTTTTATTCCTTCTTTTATTTTTCCATTATGTTCACAAAGCGAGGCCATTTTTTATGCCCTGGTTATTTAGTTTCTCTCCACTTTTGCTGTGGCCAAAGACTGTGTCAATGACGGGCTGTGCTCTTGGTGGCTTTTAAACTAACTAAAGGATCTCCAAGGACAGTTTTATCCAAAGATCTCCCTTTTGCTCCCTTCTCTGGAGCTGCAGCAGCAATGTCTGTGTGCAGAGCTGGGGGTAGATCAGTGCTGGCACAGCAGCTGTGCCCAGCAGCAGCAGCAGCACTTGGTGCTGCCAGTGCTGCTGCCGTGGCCCTGCCCCGCTGCCCTCCTGGCCCTGCTGTTGCTGTAGGGCCTGAGTGCTCTCGGGGCCGGGCACAGGGCTGGGGGTGGCAGTGCCGGGGCTGCAGCAGGGACAGGCCATGGGCACTGCTGGCACAGCAGCAGTGCTGAGGCCTCAGCCCAGGGCCTGGGGGCTGCAGGCTCCTTGCCCAGGCTCTCTCCAGAACACATTGCCCAGGCCAATGCTGAGCAGAGAAAAGCCCCGGGAGCAGCCCCAGGCTGGCCGTGGGCAGGCTGGGGGCAAACAGCACGGCTGGGGCTCTGCAAGGGCCCTGGGCAAGCACACGGCAAGGAGCAGCAGAGCAGGGCCTGATCCATCCCCACTGCGCTGGACACCCCAGGCCAGTGTCCCACAGCCTCCTCATGCACCTGCCAACAACATCCCCCCTCTGCAGCCCTGGCCTCTCCCCCAGCTCACACAGCTGCCGCAGCCTTGCACGCACAGCCACGGCAGCACTGCCTCAGGAGCCCCTGTTTGCCCTGCCCACAGCAGGCCTGAGCACCCCCATGGGGTTGGTGTGGGGAGATGAAGCTGAGGGAGCACAAATGCCAGCAGTGCCTGGGGCCAGGAAGGGCTGTGCCACAGCAGGGAAACCCCTCAGGTTTGTGGTGGCCTCTGAAGTCAGAGCCAGAAAGTTTGTTCCCATGAGCCGGGAGTTTGCTGTGCCACTGCAGACGTTGTTGCTCAGAGCCAGGGCTGCCTGGCAGGCACCCCCCAACTGCCCTGACCATTTTCTCTGCTTCACCTTTGCTTTCTTTACTCTTCCTGCTACAAATTGCTTCCTTATTGCCCACCCCTGTACCCTCCCCTGAAAACCTTCCCTCAGCTGCAGCCCTTCCCTCCAGTCCTGTCCCTGGGCTCCAGAGTGAGGAGGTTCCCACAGCCCCAGCCCCTTGGCCCCGCTCCCAAGGCTGTTTCCAGGGCAGCCAGGGCTGGCACCAGCTGTGAGGCTCGGTTTCCATGGGCCGGGTTTTAGGAATGGAATTCCTCAATTTCTTGCTCCCGCTGAAAATGTGCCGCCGCTTGCTGCCCTCCAGCCTCCCATGGAAAGCACAAAAGGCAAAGATCCCAGGCTGGGATAAGAACAATTTACTGGGAACAGCAGCAAGGTAAACAATAAATAGGAACAGAAACAATATTGATAACAGAAGGGATAAAACAAACAATGTAGAGGGAAAAATTCAACAACATCAACTGGCTCTTCCTGGCCACGTATTTCCTCCTGCCTGGAAAGGACACCCTTCTCCTCAAGGAGAGAGAGAGTCCCTTTGCTGCACCTGGCAATGACCTGAGATGGCATCAAATACAACAGAGAGGCAATGGCCAGACCCTCATGTTCTTCAATCCCACCTCACATCATTGCCAGGGGCAGGGAAAGGGACAGGTGTCTTCCCAGCCTGGATCATGGGAATTGTGGGTCACCAGGGCTGTTCCAAATGTGGGTCCTCTGATGGGGGATGAGGTTGGAGACTCCCATGAAGCCCTTCCCACAGTTGGGGCACTTGCAGGGCTTCCCTCACCGGTGTCTCCATTGGTGCTGGGTCAAGTGAGAGCTCTGTGAGAAGCTCTTCCCACACTGGGGACACTCGTAGGGCCTCTCCCCAGTGTGGATGTGCCGATGCCTGATGAGGTGAGAGTTGTACTTGAAGCCCTTCCTGCAGTCGGGGCAGCGGAAAGGCCGCTCATCGGTGTGAATCCGCTCGTGCAGGAGGAGATTGGAGCTGGTTTGAAACCTCTTCCCACACTGTGGGCACTCGTAGGACCTCTCCCCAGTGTGGATCATTTGGTGGATGATCAGCTGGGACCTCTGGTTGAAGCCCTTCCTGCATTCCCCACACTTGTATGGCCTTTCCTCAGCATGGATGTTCTGGTGGTGGATCAAATGGCAGCGCTGGCTGAAGCTCTTCCCACATTTCTCACACTCAAAGGGCCATTCCCTGGTGTGGATCCTCTAGTGGCAGATAAGCTGGGATCTGTGGCTGCAGCCCTTCCCACATTCCCCACACTCGTAGGCCCATTCCCCAGTGTGGATCATCTGGTGGCGGATCAGGGTGTTGCTCTTGCTGAAGCTCTTCCCACACTCCAAGCACGTGTAGCGCCTCTCCCCATCATGAAGCTGCTCATGGACGAGCATCTCTTGGCTCTGCCTGGATCTCTGGCCACCTTCCTGGCACAGGGTTGGTCTTTCCTCCTCAGAGCACTCTGGGATGGGTCTGCAGCCCCTTCTCCTGCGGGATCTCTGGGGCTTTTTCCTCCCCGGTGGATTCCTGTGCCGTGCAGCTGCTCAGAATGGCCTCTCCTACGAGGTTCTGAAGTGGGGATTTGTCCTCCCCGGTCTCCATCCTCAGCTTCTTGTCTGGGGGAGGAAGGACAAGGAGAGGATGGGATTTGTCTCTTTGCCAGAGGGAAGGGGAAGGAGATCCCCCCCAGTGCATCCCAGGCAGGACGGCGTTGGCAGCGGGGTTGTCCTGCAGCTGGGGGCCAGGCTGGGCTGGGAGATGGAGCAAGAGAGAGGGGGAAAGGGGCAGGGACTTCCTCCTCACCTGCTTGGCTGTCCCGGGGCATCTTCCTCTTTCTTGCAGTTTTCTCCTCCATCCAGCCAAGGTTTGGGAATGAGAAGTCCTGGTTTGGGGAGAAACAAGAGATGAGCACATTGCTCAGGGGGTTCCTCCCGCCCATGTACATCTCTAGAAGTCTCCAGGAATCTGCTGCCCATATAAACTTCCAAAACACCAAGATTCATCCCACCAAAATACACATATGACCAAGAATCAGCAAAAACACCCAACCATGACTTTCCCCTCTCTGGTCTCTCCACTTTGGGCTCCTGGACTCACCCCCTGTGTGGATTGCTGCAGATCAAGTTTGCCTTGGTGTTCCCCATCTCTGGGCTGCAGTGGCTCCTGGGAATCCAGGAGCTTCCCCTTCTCTGGGCTCACCAGTTTGGCATCACAGGTGTCCCAGGGGTCAGCACTGTCCTGGGTCCCTGCTGGTACCGGGCGAGCCTCAGGTGCCTCTGGGCTGACAATGCAGCCCCTGAGCCGGGCAGACCAAGCCCCACCACAGGGGGACCCTGCATCCTCTGAACCTGCTGGACTGGACTTCTCCAGAGGCTTTTTCAGCCTTCAGTTCTTCAGCTCAGGAATTCAGTAGCCCAGGGTTGAATTACTATTCACCTTAATAAGCCAAGCCTCTGGGAATAATTTAAGTATTCAAAATTTTGTGGTTAATTAGACAGATTTCAGAACTGTATTCAAAGTGAATATATTTCATTTAAAAAGACAGTGAGAAAATATTTTAGGTCCTGTTTAGTTGTGGTTTTTTTCCTATTAATATATTGATATGTTCAATCTTCCATTGACTCTGAACACAAGTACCACCTCATGCAGTTTGAATAGATATGAAAATCAAGACCCTTCATGGCTGACAATCTATCAGGCTCTGTCCCTACCCCCACCCCACCATTTCCCCCATCCAGCCCCTGGCACTCAGAGCAGCCTTGTGCAAATCTGAGCTTCCTCCACCCCAGGCTGCACCTGCAGCTTTCAGCTCCTTGGCACCAACTCCCACCTGCTTTCCTTGGAGAAGGAGCTTCCTGAGACACCGAGGGATGTTCATTTCTTGTCAGCCAGCAAACCCAAGGGAAGGCACAACTCCATCAAATGCAAAAGTCATTCTCCCTGGCTCTGTCCTGCACCTGATCCCCACAGCCTATCCTGTTCCCTTCATCCCTCCACTACCAGGGGCTCTCTGGGACAAGGGAGCTCTGCTCTGGCTGTGGAGGGAGGTCCAAGTGCAGCCACTGAAGGAGGAACCACAACTCATTAGGTTTGTGTCCTTTGAAGGAGCAGGAATTGGTGAGACTTGGAGGCACAGAAAGGTTTCTCTTCATGGCCAACATAAAAAATGTAAACATGATTAAATTTAATAAACATCAAAGCACTTCGCTCAGCTCCTTGTGACATCCCAGCAACATCTGACACATCCACCATCCACAAGGGATTGCCATACAGGAAGAATTTTAGACAAAGTCATAAGAAGAGGTGATAGAAAAGATCAAAATACAACTAAGACGCTGACTAAGGAGTTATTTATACTTCTGAAAGATTGGGTAAATCCCTGAAGCTCAAAGCATGAAGCCAGTCAAGGCAGACGCATTGGAATGACCAGAGAACAGCTGCAGGAGGAAATCTGGGAGAACAGGAAGGACATAGATCCAGCTGCTCTACATGAAGAGATGACCTTAGACATGGGCATTTAAACAGGAGAGCTGGAAACAGCTGAAGGAAGAGGGTCATGAAGTATTAGAGTGAATGTTGGTGGCAAAGGTAGAGAGGAAGGTCAGTATTTCTTCTCCTGCCATCAGTAGAAGAATCCAGTAGATCCAGGAAATTCCTGTTCCGGGTGGGAGCACTTTGCCACTTCTTAAAAGTACCCAAATGACCCAGAAAATAAAGATTTGCTTGCATAATCTGAAATTAACAGGAATTAAAACCTGTGCCCCTTTTCTAGGCAGACATCAGTTGTGTGCCCATGAACAGGCAGTGCCACTTGTGCCCTGAGGTGCCCAGCTGGGATTGGCATCTCTCAGAGAGGAGCTGAGGGAGAGCAGAGCACCTTGCAAGCTGCAAGTCCTTGACAGCCCACAGGGCTCCTGTCCCATCAACATCTGCTCTGCTCCAGTCTGGAACAGGGACCAGCATGGTGCCAGGATCATCAGAGAACTGAGGTGTGTGCTGGAATTCAATCCCCTCCCCATCCTGCAGCAGCCCTGCCTTTCCCTCCTCCAGCCTTGGTCTCCAGCACAGCCAGGGAGGTTCTTTGGGCTCTGGACTTTTCCTGCAGCCCCCAAGGGCAGCTGAGCTGTGCCTTTGGCACAGTCAGCCCTGCCCAGGCCAGGCAATGGGCAGCAATTCCTTGTGTGTGCCTGGCCTTGCTGTCAGCCCCGGCAGCGGCTGCGTGGCCCCTTTGTGCGGCGCTGGCCCAGCCATGGTGCCACAGGGCCTGTGCAGGCCCAGGGCAGGACAGGAGCATTGCGGGGGGAACGGCCCCTCTGCCCTGGGGCCCACAGCAGCCTTGGGGCTCTGTGCCCCATGGCCTCCCTGCTGGGCAGCCTCTGCCAGCTCCTGCACAGCCCCTGGCACCTGTGGGCCTGCACAGACAGCCCTGCCCCGGGCTCTGCCGGGCTCTGGGCCAGCAGAGAGGCCGCGCAGGGCTGGCCATGGCCGGGAACAGGCCCTGAGCCCTGCAGGAGGATGGAGCTGGGCCACAGCCAAAGGGCCCCACTGTGGGAAATGGATTTGTAGAGAATTCTCAAAGCCTGACAGAAAGCTCACATAATGTGCATCTGTAGGCAAACCTTGAGAGAAGAAATGCTGACTTAGAAATGCCATGGAATAGGACGGGCATTGCTGAGAGAGTCCTCAGTGATTGTGTTCTTTGAATTTGTCTGACGATTCAGAATCCTGAACTTCAAAAACTGAGAGATTTGGGAAATCAAATTAAAGCAGAGGATGGATCATGGTTGGATGACTTGTTTGAATGATGGAGCTTTGCACCTTGGCTAAAGGAGCTTTGCAAAACAGGTTTATATACATTGATTGTTATAGTGACAATGCTCGTGATAGTGACTTGTGCACTTCATTGTGCACAGCAAACGACAAACAAGGCCATCAAAGAAGTCTTTTCTGTTCAAGAGAGAGGGAGAAATGTGGGAAATGGATTTGTAAAGAATTCTCTAAGCCTGAGAGAAGGCTCCTGTAATGTGCATCTGTAGGCAAACCTTGAGATAAGAGATGCTGACTTAGAAATGCCATGAATAGGACAGACATTGTTGAGAGAGAAACGGGACTAGAAACAAGTGTCAAGGGATGGCCTTGCAAATAAGACGAGATACTTTGGAGAAGTAGAACTATGAAAGGTGCATTGTAGTAGGACACATGAGGGGTGATTTTACATGATTGGCTTTTGGGCATTAACAGCACTGTGTGGCAAAAGCTGATAGGCCAAGAAACACTTTTAATGTATTGTAATTAGGAGATAGTTGGCTTCTGTTTGTGATGGTGTGAACTGCAACATCTGTACTGTCTCACTCTTTCAGGAGACTGAAAACCGAATACAAGATTTTAAACGCCTCTAAGTTGCCCATCTCTGGGTCACAAAAGGGTATAATCCAACAAAATAGAGCAAAAAACACCCCTGCATTTTTTAAAAATATAGTATATTCTCTTTGAATGCACATTTGAAATCTGTACAATTGACCACAGAAGAATTGAAGACTTGAAATTTAATTATTCCCAGGGGCTTTTCTTGTTGAGTGCTTTGGAATGTTAATGAGCCTTTGGCACTGAATTCCTGAACTGAAGAGCTGAAGACTGAACAAGCCTCTGGAGAGCTGAAATTCATCAGGGAACCTCCAAGTTCCTGAGGATCCATCGTCAGCAGAGCAGATTGAAGAGATTCCAGGGGTTTGCAGCTGCTCAAGAGCTGTGAGCTCACGTGCAGGCACAGAGGCTCCATGGAGGCATCTGAGGGGTCTCTGGGCTCCTGAAGATCTCTTTGGTCACACTGAGTCCCAGGGGCTCTGTGGTGACATCCCACAACTCCTTAATCTTCCTAAGGGTCATGAGGTGACAGTCCCAGAGCTGCACAGTGACAGCAGAGGTGTCTGTGCCCTGTCAAGCAGACAATTTGTCCCAGGCAGTGGCAGGAGTCCAGTGGTGACATCCCTGTGCTCCTAAAGAACAGCGAGGTCAGTGACACTCACAGGGGCTCCAGGGGACATCCCAGGAGTGTCCAGGCTGCCAAAGTGCTGGGATGTCACAGACACTCACAGGGGTTCCTATCATGGGCACAGTGGCAGCTTCAGGCAAAGTTGATTAGAGAAGCTCCTGTTGGGTCACAAGGTTCACAAAGAACCCCCAATGACCACATTATACCCCCAAGTCCCCCAAAGCAGGACCCCCAGGCTTTCTAAACTCCTTCTGTGAGAGGATCCTGGGAGTGCCTGGATCCAATCCCAGCCCCAGACTTTCTCAAGGATTTATGCCTAAAGGATTATACAGGTGGAATTGAACCTTTGTACAACTTTGTCCCACAACACTAAGGATGGCAAACCAGGAGTATTTATGTACATATAGATATGACTGATTATGATCATGATTAGTGAAAAAGGTCTTAATCAGAATTATTTACTCCACAGTACAGCAGCTGTAACATCTATTTTTAGATAGTGCTCTAGGAAACAATTTTGAAGCAATTGTATTAAAGCAAAACCAGTTATTAACCAGAGATGGGTGTCACTCCCCCAGACCAATGACCCTGGGCAAATCTCTTTAGCTCAGCCTCAGGCAGTGACCTTGAGGGGTGTCCCCACACCAGGGAGGAATCTCCACAGTTCCCCAATAAGGGAAATGTCGGGAGATGCTGCAGTTAAAATTTGGGATGGGGCTGTTCTAGTCTGAAGTGCTGCCCTGTCAGTCAGATGTGCCCAGGCTGGGCCAGCTCAGCAGCTCTGAGAAGCTCTCAGTGGTGTCACTGGGCTGTTGCTTTCTCTGGGGATTTTAGCAGCTCTGCCACGGCTTCAGCTCCCTCTCAGCATGTGGAACTTTGGGCTGGAGGAGTCAGGCTGCTTTCAGCATTCTTCCCCCGCAAAGCAGCATGATCCCCTTCTTCATTTCCCACTGGGGGCTTTGCAAACAGGGCCCTGTTGGAGCTGTTTGAGCCCATTGCAGGCAGAGCCTCCTGCTCCAGCAGGAACTGCCTTTCCTGTGCCATGGCCAGGCCAGGTCCCGCTGCAGGAAAAGCCCCAGGCTAGCCCCAGCAGAGTGAAGGGCTCGGGCACAAGTGCAGAGTGCCGTGCTGGGAGCTGTGCCAGGGAGAGCCTGGGACACCAAAGGCCCCTGGGCAGCAGCAGCAGCAGCAGCAGCAGCAGCAGCAGCAGCAGCAGCAGCAGCAGCAGCAGCAGCAGCTCCCTGCAGGGCATGGCCAGAAGCCTCCCTTGGCCACCCGGCCTGGTGGCCACCACTGCAGAGCTGCTGGCTCAGGGGCTGATTTCTGCCTGGGCTCTGCCCCAGCCCACAGAGTGTCAGCTCAGCCCTGACTCTGGCACAGCCCCTGGGCCTGGGCCCTGCAGAGCCTCAAGGTCACCTGTGCCAGCCTGGTGCCCATCCCTGGCTCTGGCACTGTCACTTCTGTGCTTGGTGCTGCCTCCAGCACTGAACCCCCTCATCTACAGCCTGAGGAACCAGGAGCTGGAGTCTGCCCTGAGTAATGTGACCAATCTGTGCCTTTCAGAAACAGTCAGGTGCCTCTTTGTTTGTGTACAGCATTCAGAATTGAACCCATTCCAGGCCCAGACTGCTTTGTGCCATGTGTCTTGTTTGTTATTCTATTTGCTGTATTCCATTTTTCCTCTTCTTTTCTTTATTTTTGATATAATTTCCCTAATGGGATGCCATTAGTCACAGTATCTACCATGCCTGTGTTAAGCACAGACAGTAAGGAGCCCTGATCAGTGTGCATTTCTGTAAAATAGTGTCCTGCTCCACCCTGTGTGCCCAAGATGTTCCCTCAGCCCCTCTCTGTCTCTGCAGGGGCACTGCCTGTGAGCAGAGGTGCAGGGCAGAGACTCCCAGCACAGCAGCACAGCCAGGGACAATGGCCCTGGCTCTTCCCACAGCTGCTCTTCCCAGCTCCAGCCTCTCCTTCCCAGCCCTTCTGTGGCTGTCAGGCCTCAGGGCTGTGGCAGCTTGGTCACTTGGTCACCACCCAGCAACGATGGTGGGAAGACAAGAAGAAGACATCTGGCTCATGTTGCAGTGAGAGAAAAAACAAGGAGTGCATGTGGGAAATTGGGGTGGGTTTTATGGTGATGGCTAAATTGTAATGCACATGTAGTGACTGTATATAAGTAACACTCTTTAAGAATCACATGTCTGTGTAAGGTTACAGTTACCTCAGGTTGGATTTCAAGCCTGAATAAATGATGCCTTCTCAATTTCAAACTAGTATTATAGTGTTTTATTAGAATATTTAGGACATTTGATGACAGCAGGGCCTCAGAACCAAGCAGTCAGCTGTGACAATTTAGAACCTCATCGAACCAAAATCCTTTGTGACACAGCAGGGCCACATGGAACCAATGGTCCATTGTGATACTGCAGATCCAAGGAGACCATTGGGACACTCTGGAACCTCATGGAATCCAAAGTACATTGTGACAGAGAAAGGCTTCATGGAACCAAGAGTCCATGGTGACACAGCAAGGCTTTGTTTGAGCAAGGGAACCATTGCTGATCATACAGAAACTCATGCAACCAAGGGGCCACTGTGACACACCAGGGGCTGCAGGGATTAAAAGGTCCATCATGACAATGCAGATTCAATGAGACCATGGTGCCACTGTGGGGCATCATGGAACCAAAGGTCCATTGGGACACAGCAGGGCCTCATGAAACCCTGGAGGCCATTTGTACAGTTTGAAGCCCTGGGAAACCAAAGGGCCATTGTGGCACTTCAGAGCCCTGGGAGGCCAAAGGGTCCATAGTGACACGGTGGGGCTTAATGGAACAAAGGGACAGTTGTGACACTGTGTGGCACCATTGAACCAAAGGGCCACTGTGACACTGTTGCATGGCCTCGTAGAATCCTGCAGACCATGATGAAACTTTGAGGCCTCGTTGAACCAAGGGGCTCTGCAGGACCTTGTAGAGTCAAGGAGACCATTGTGACACTGCAGGGCCTCATTGAAGCAAGGCTCTACCGTGATACTGTGGTACCAAGGAGATCACTGTGACACTGAAGGCCTCATGGAAGCACGGGGGGACAATTGTGATGCTACAGGGCCCAATGGAAGCAAGGGGCCAGTGTGACACAGCTGGGCCTCATGCAGCCAAGGAGCCATTGTGAGGATCCTAATAAGAACCAAGGGACCACTCCCCTTGGTTCCATGAGGCCCTGCAGTGTCACCATGGCCTCCGTGATTCCATGGGGCTTTGCAATGCCACAATACTCTCCATGGATCCACAGTGCCCTACAGGATCACAATGGCCATTTGGTTCCATGGAGCCCAGCAGGGTCACAATGGCCCTGTAATGCAACATTGGTCTCTTGGTTCCACAAAGCCCTGCTGCTTCACACTGGCCCCTTGGCACCAGGCAGCCCAACAGTGCCACAGGGATGCCTTTGGTTCCAGGAATTCCCACAGTGTCACAATGATCCCTGGGATCCATGGTACCCTGCAGGGTCACAATGACCCCTTGGTTCCATGGGGCCCCACAGTGTCACCATGGTCTCCACAGGAAGGAAAGCACAGAGCCCCAGCGTTTCAGGGGCTGATGAACGGCAGCCACCAGAGGCCAAGGCCAGCCAGAGCTGTCTCTTCTGGCAGCTTTCATCTGGGAGCAATGGAATAAACATCCTGGGTTCTGTATCTCAGACATCTGGAATTTTGGGGACAGAATCCCAATTTCAGCTGTGGGCACCTGCATGAGAAGGCCAGTCCTTTCCCATAAGAAAGAAGGCACAGAGCCCCAGGATTTCCAGGGCCGATCAGAGGTGATCACCAGAGGCCAAGGTGAGCCAGGCCCGTCTGTCCTGGCAGCTTTAGTCTGGGAGAAACCCTTGCATACAATGAATTTTGGAGAAGTACCAATTTTGGCCCTGGGTGCCTGGGCAGGAGGGGTGGCTCTTTTCCAGAGGAAGGAAAACCCAGGGCCCCAGGGTTTCAGGGGCACATGAGAAAAGACCCTCAACATGCAGATTTCAATTGAATCAGTCAGGCCCAGCCAGCCAGACCTGTTCCCTGTTCCCTTGGATCCACGGGGCCCCACAGTGTCACAATGCTGGTGTCACATTGGATCTTTGGTTCCACAGGGCCCCACTGTGTCACACTGGCCCCTTGTTTCCATTGGGCCCCACAGTGTAACAATGGTCCCTTGCTTCCATGAGGCCTTGCAGTGCCAAAACGGTTTCCTTGGTTCCATGGAGCTGCACAATGACACTGTGGCCCCCTTGGCTCCATGAGGCTGCAGAGTGTCACAATGGTCTCCATGGTTCCAGATAGTCCTGCGGTGTCACAGTGGTGCCTTGGTTCTACTGGGCTCCTCAGGATCACAATGGCCCCTTGGCTGCATGAGGCCCAGCTGTGTCACACTGGCCCCTTGCTTCCATTGGGCCCTGTAGGATCACAATTGTCCCCCCTTGCTTCCATGAGGTCTTCAGTGTCACAGTGGTCTCTTTGGTACCACAGTATCACAATGGACCCTTGGTTCAATGAGGCCCTAAAGGGTCACAGTGGTCTCCTTGGCTCCACAAGATCCTGCAGAGCCCCTTGGTTCAACGAGGCCTCAAAGTTTCATCCTGGTCTCCAGGATTCCATGAGGTCAAGCAGTGTTACAATGCATCTTTGGTTCCATGGGGTTCTGTGCTGTTCCATGAATCCTCAATTCCATGGGGCCCTGCAGTCACAATGGACCCCTTGGTTCAATGGTGCCACACAGGGCCACAATTGTCCCTTGGTTCCATTCAGCCCCACAGTGTCACTATGGACCCTTTGGCTTCCCAGGACTCTGAAGTGCCACAATGGCCCTTTGGTTTCCCAGGGCATCAAGGTGTACAAATGGCCTCCAGGGTTTCATGAGGCCCTGCTGAGTCACAATGGACCTTTGGTTTCATGATGCCCCACAGTGTCACAATGGTCTCCTTGGTTCCACAGTGTCAGAATGGACCCTTCATCCCATGCAGACCCACAGTGTTCACTGTAGCCCCCTTGATTCTATGAGGCCCTGCTATGCTATAATGGCCCCTTGGTTCAAGAGGGTCCCAAAGTGTCAGAACAGTCTCCATTGTTCCATGAGGCCCTGCAATGTCACTGTGGTCCCCTTGGTTCCACAGGGCCCCACAGTGTCACAATGGACTCTTGGTTCCATGAGGTTCCTCAATCACAATGGCTCCTTGGCTCCATGTGGCCACGCTGTGTCACAATGGCTCGGGGTTCCATGAGGCCCAACAGAGTTGCAATGGACCCTTGGTTCCATGAGACCTTGCTGTGTCACAATGGAGTTCTGGTTCCATGAGCTTTCATCCTGCCAACAACAGTCTCCTTGGTTCTGCAGTGTCACCATGGACCCTTGGTTCCATGAGGTCCCCCAGTATAACATGGTCCCTTTAGTTCTGTGAGGTTCAGCAGTGTCACAATGGCCTCCTTGGTTCTACAAGGCCTTGCTGTGTCAGAATGGCCCCTTTGGTTCCAGGAGGCCCCACAGTGTCACCATGGTCTCCTTAGATCCACATTTTCACAATGGACCTTCCATTCCCTGCAGCCCTGGTGTGCTGCAGTGTTCCCTTGGTTCCATGAGTTTCTGGACTATCAGCAATGGTTCCCTTGCTCAAACAAAGCCTTGCTGTGTCACCATGGACTCTTGGTTCCATGAAGCCTTTCTCTACCATAATGTACTTTGGATTCCATGAGGTTCCAGTGTCCCAGAGGTCTCCTTGGATCTGCATTATCACAATGGACCATTGCTTCCATTTGGCCCTGCTAAGTCATAAAGGATTTTGGTTCCATGAGATTCCAAGGTGTCACAGCTGACTCCTTGATTCCGTGAGCCTCTGTTGCCACCAAATATCCAAAAGATCAGAATAAGACTCCATAACACAAATTTGGTGTTTAAGAGGGCATCGCTTAATCAGGCCTGAGGTTATCTGTGGGATAACCCCTGACCTTACATGGGTATGTAATTGTACCAGAGTATTGCTTATGTACAGTCGCTGAATGCGTATTACAATTTACCCATTTCCATAAAACCCACCCCAAGTTCCCACATTCCCTCTTTCTTTTTTCTATCACTGCACCCTTGAGCCAGATGTCTTCTCCTCCAACCATCCTTGCTGGGAAAGCAGGCCCTGCATGCCTTGTTCCTGTGCTAGAAGTTCACAGGCACAGTAAAAATGGAATGAACCCTTTTGGTATCAAGCCCAGGGCTGTGTGTGCCAAGGCAGAGGCAGGCAGGAGGCAGAGCTGTCAGCAAAGGAAGGGCCCAGCCAGGTGGGGCAGCCGGGGGATGCCGACAGCCTGCAGGGACAGAGGCACAGGGCATGGACACCGTAGGACAGCCTGGGCTGCACAGGGCACAGGGATGGGCAGCAGCTGCAAGGCCCTGACACAGCCAACTCCTGCAGCACTTGGGCCATGGCTGCTGGCCCTGGGCCTGAGCCAGGAGGAGGGGACAAGTGACCCTTGCAGGCCTGGGGCCTCATGGCCTCCTTGTCCCTGCTCAGCAGCCTGGCAGGGGCTGCCCCATGGTGCTGCCCTTGGCATTGCACATCCCCACATGCCAGTGGCCTGGGAAGAGCCCTGAGCAAGGAGGGAGGGACAGGATCTGCCTTGGCAGGGGCTGGGGCTCAGGCCTGGGCCCTTTGCATTCCTGAAACACATCCAGGTTTGCTCAGCATCAGAGACACCTTTGCCTTGTTTGTCCACACCTGTCCTCACTGCTTGTAGTGTTCTGCTCTAAGTGGAACCTGGGGACACTTTCTCAGTCCTGTCCCTCAGTGGGACACATTTAAACTTCAAGAAACTTTAAAGTTTCAGTTTGAGTTCTTGAGATGGTTTTTGAACACACTCTCAGGGCCTGAGTCTGATGTCAACAGCACCAAGCCCATGGGAGGGTCATTAAAGTCCTTGTGCTGCTTCTCCGCTGCTGAGCTTGGCCAGGTCCCTGGCATAGAGGCAGCTGCTGGCAAACAAGAAATGTTTCAAGAAGACATTTCTCCTGAGGAGAAATCCTCCTTCAGATGAGACACCTGTGTTATTTGAAATGTCAAATTTACAGTGGCATAACAACCTTTTCACTTCCTTTCTCATTCTTTGTTAACCCTCTCTTATTTTATGTTTTTGTTTAATCCTGGTTTCAACAGAATAGAACATCATTCTCTCACATGGAATATTAGCTTTTGCATTTATGCCTACTGATATCTAATACTGTGGAACTATGCTATTGGAATATTAACTTTTGAATATGTGTGTTTCAATATGTGTGTTTCACCAGGAAATAAACACTTTGAACTGAATAATAGAACTAATCCATCTCTAGCTCCCACTACTGCTTTAGTCAATTCTCTTCTTCCTTTTTTATATTTTTGTTGCTTTTGTTTTCTGCAATTTCAGTTCTTCTGTCAGCTGAAGCAACATCCCTGCTTGCTGTTTGTCTCCCTCTTGTTCTTTTCAACGCTTCCCCTTGCACAGTTCTAAACTTGTTTTCATAATGTTTCTACTCTTCGAGTCCTGTCACCTCCTTTTTTGATTTTTTTTTCCTTAGTTGGTCACTGTAAGCTTTTCTCACATTCCTTTTGTGCAGCTCTTACTCTGCCACCACTTCCAGCTACGCTGTGCTGCCGCCAACACTGGCACGTGCCGCCCCAGGATCCCGCAGCCTGCGGCCGGACCTTGGGGTCGGTGTCTCAGAAGTCACCCGGACTCTTGGGCTCTCAGCTCTGCCTACATTGCTTTTAGGCTCCCAGGTCCACCTGGCTGCAACTTGTCTGGATTTTTAAGCTCTCAGTTCTGCCTGTTTTGCTCTCAGGTCTGTCTGCTCTTCAGGCTCTTGGTCTGCCTGGCTCAGTTGGGCTGGGCTGCACCCTCTCACTGCTCTTAGGACAGCTCACTGCTGTCTGCTGGGGTCACTTTGGGGTCACCATTTATTGTCCCCTGGTCCTCATGGGGGGCACCAATTGACGGTGGAGTCACGACTGACACAGGCATCAGTCCCGAATTATCTAAAAGCTCTCACACCTCTCTCTCTGTTGCCTACCCACAGGCAGCTCCACGCAGCCTTCTGACTCCTTCTCTCTTCCTTTTCTCTTTTTCCTGCAGAACCAGCAAACTCTTTCCTGTCCCTTGCATGACCTCCTGACCATGCCCACCCCTCACATGCCAGCTTGACCCTTCCTCCTCACAGCACAGCCTGCTGAGTAACACTGACTCTCAACCAGCAAACCCACTGCTTTAAAACACTCCTTCTCCTTGGATATAGCTGTGATCCATGAAGGGCAAGGCTGTTCCCACTCTCAGTAATTAGTACAGCTGCAATTTATCAGGGCTGAGATTGCCTTCAGCACTATCTCTGTTCTCTTTACAATCCATCCTCCCACACCAAGGAGAATCTGTGTACAGGACAGAACCTCATGGAACCAAGGGGCCATGGTGGCACAGCAGGGCCTGGTGGAACCAAAGAGACCACGGTGACACTACGGAACCTCATGGAACTACGGGTCCATTGTTCCACAGCAGGGCCACAGAACCAAGGAGTCCATTGTGACACTGCAGAACCTCCTGGGATCAAGGTGTCCATGTGACACCATTGAATTTCATGGAACAAAGGGTCCCTTGTGACACTGCAGAACCAAGGAGAATGTTGTTGGCAGTATGAAAGGTCATGGAACCAAAAGTCCATTGTGACATTGTGGGGGCTCCTGGAACCATGGAGACCATGATGACCCTTCAGGACCCACAGGAACCAAGGAGCCATTGTGACACTGCAGGGCCTTGTAGAACCAAGGGGTCATTGCAGCACGGCAGGGCCTGATGGAATCAAGAGGATCATGGTGACACTGTGGGGGTCCAAGAGACCACGGGGACATTCTGACTGTGTGGAACCAAGGACATCATTGTTACACAAGGGGTCATCATGGAACTGAGGAGGGCATTGTGAACCAGCAGGGGAACCCACTGAGGCTACTATGACATTTCAAGGCCTTGTGACACCAAAGGGCCCCTGTGCAACTGCAGGGCCTCATGGAACCAATGAGACCATTCTGACACTGCACAGCCTCATGGAAGCAAGGGATCATTGTGACACATTGTAGAACTGAGGGGCCAATGTGACACTGTGTGACACCAGGGAACCAAGGAGACCATTGTGACACTACAGGGCTCCATGAACTAAGAACTCGTGTAACAGTGAGGGGTCCAATGGAATCAAGGGGCCATTCCATACTTCAGGGCCTCATGGAACCCAGGTGCCCCTGTGACACTGCAGGGCCTCATGGAAGCAATGAGACCATTCTGGCACTCTGAGTCCCCAGGGAACCAAGGGGCCATTGTGACACCACAGGGCCTCACAGAACCAAGGCCACCAGTGTGACACTGCCAGGTCTCATGGAAGCAAGGGGCCACTGTGACCCTGTGGAGGCAAGGAGACCACTGTGATATTGCTGGGCCTCATGGAAACAGAGATCTGTTGTGATACTATGGGGCCTTATGGAACCAAGGGGCAATTGTGATGCTGCAGGGCACCAAGGATCCAAGAACATGGAACAGGTCTGGCTGGCTTGGCCTCTGGGGGCTGCCTGACTTGTCCAGCTGACCTTGGCATGTTGAGGGCTGCTTCTGATCTGTCTTGAAACCCTGGATTTCCATGCTTTCCTTCCTGTGGGAAAGAACTGTCCTTCTCCTCCAGGTGCCCATGGCCAAAATTGGGATTCTACCTCCAAATTTGATTCTACTCAAGGATTGTTCCCATAGGAAACCTGGCAGGACAGACAGCTCTGGCTGGCCTTGGCCTCTTGAGGGCCACTTCTCATCTGCCTTCATACACTGGGGGGCCGTGCTTACCTTCCCATGGAAAAAACCATCTTTCACATCCAGGTGTCCATGGCCACAACTGGGAATCTGCCTCCATAATTCCAGACATCCAAGGATAGCTGCCAGACAAAAGTTGCCAGGACAGTCTCGGTTCCTTTGGCAACCTGAGAGCCAGCTCTCCTCTGCCTCCCTCCATCTCCTCCCCATCCCTGGATCTGCAGGTCCAACATAGTCCCTCCCTGGGTGGACTCATTCACCAGCTGTGACAAAAAGTTGTCCTCCACACACTCCAAAACCTTCCTGGACTGCCTCCTTTCTGCTGTATTCAGTTCCCAGCAGATGTGTGGGAGGTTAAAGTCACCTCCAAGAACAAGGGCTGGTGGTCCTGAAACATTCTCCAGCTGCTTATAGATAAGTTGTCCACCTTTTCTTCCTGGCTGGGTGGATGATAACAGACTCTCAGTAGGATGTCAGCCTTGTTGGCCTTTCCAGTGATTCTTACCCATAGGCTTTCAACTCCATTAATTTCAAAATACTCTCCCACAGGAGATAGGACAGATGGGAGCAGAGACAAAGAATTCCTGCTGCATTCTTCATTGTGTTTGCTTCTACAGGTATGTAGAGGAGGTGTTTTGTGTCAGATAACACCAGTAGAGTTAGGATAATATTTTTTTTAGCATAAACAGTATGTCCTGTATAATAGACAGTGAGAAAAAAAGGAGACATATGATCAGAAGAGCATCTGAGTTTTTCAGAGGATGAGAGACTGATTGATGTTCCAGTTGTGAAGCCTGTTTATATTCTTTCCGCAGGGATTCCTTGAGATGAGAGGTGACCACCAGAGGCCAGGGCCAGCCAAAGCTCTCTGTCCTGGCAGATTTTGCCTGGTGGAACCCTTGAATATACAGATTTTTTCAGGGGAAGTATCAATTTTGGCCATGGGCACCTGGAGAGATGGATGTTTTATTTCCATAGGAAGGAAAGCACAGAGCCCCAGTGCTCCAGGGGCTGATGAGAGGCAGCCCTCAGCATTCCATGGACAGCTGAACCCGTCAGGTGGTCCCTGGTAGGCCAAACCAGCCAGATCTGTTCCATCTCCCCTTGGTACCCTGAGGCCCAGCAAGATCACAATTTTCTCCTTGCTTCTGAGGTGTCACAAGGGCCCCTGTGGTTCCATGAGGCCCTGCAGGGTCACAATGGCCCTGTAATGCAACAATAGCCTCTTGGTTCCACAAAGCCCTGCTGCTTCACACTGGCCCCTTGGGACCATGCAGCCCAACAGTGCCACAGGGATCCCTTTGGTTCCATGAATTCCCGCAGTGTCACAATGGTCCCTGAAATCCATGGTACCCTGCAGGGTCACAATGGGCCCTTGGTTCCATGGGGCCCACAGTGTCACCATGGTCTCCACAGGAAGGAAAGCACAGAGCCCCAGTGTTTCAGGGACTGATGAAACAGCAGCCACCAGAGGCCAAGGCCAGCCAGAGCTGTCTGTCCTGGCACCTTTCATCTGGAAGCAATGGAATAAATATCTTGGATTCCGTATCTCAGACATATGGAATTTTGGGGGCAGAGTCCCAATTTCAGCCATGAGCACCTGCAAGGGAAGGCCAGTTCTTTCCCATAGGAAGGAAAGCACAGAGCCCCAGGATTTCCAGGGCAGATCAGAGGTGATCACCAGAGGCCAAGGTGAGCCAGGCCTGTCTGTCCTGGCAGCTTTAGTCTGGGAGAAACCCTTGCATACAGTGAATTTTGAAGAAGTACCAATTTTTCCCATGGGTGCCTGGGCAAGAGGGATGGTTCTTTTCCATAGGAACAAATGCACTGAGTCATGATGTTTCAGGGGCACATGACAGGAGACTCTCAACATGCCAGTGTCTATTGAGCCAGTCAGACCCCTCAACCAGACCTGTTCCCTTTGGTTCAGGGGGCCCTGCTGTGTCACAATGGTGGTGTCAGATCAGATCCTTGTTTCCACAGGGCCCCACAATGTCACAATTGTGGTGTCACATTAGATTCTTGTTTCCACAGGGCCCCACTGTGTTACACTGGGCCCTTGTTTCCATGGGGCCCCACAGTGTCACCATGGTCCCTTGTTTCCATGAGGCCTTGCAGTGCCAAAATGGTTTCCTTGGTTCCATGGAGCTGCACAATGACACAATGCCCCCCTTGGTTCCATGGGGCTGCAGAGTGTCACAATGATATCCATGGTTCCAGACAGTCCTGCAGTGTCACAGTGGTCCCTTGGTTCTACTGGGCTCCTCAGGATCACAATGGCCCCTTGGCTGCATGAGGCCCAGCTGTGTCACACTGGCCCCTTGCTTCCATTGGGCCCTGTAGCATCCCAACTGTCCCTTCCTTGCTTCCACGAGGCCTTGTGGTGTCACAGTGGTCTCCTTGGTACCACAGTCACAACTGACCCTTGGTTCAATGTGGCCCTGCAGTGTCACAATGGTCTCCAGGATTCCGTGAGGGCCCACAATTTTACAATGGACCTTTGGTTCCATGACTCCCACATTGTTCCATGAATCTTCACTTCGCTGGGGTCCTGCAGTGTCATATTTGTCTCCTTGGTTCAATGGTGCCACAAAGTGCACAATTGCCTTTTGGCCCAACAGGGCCTCATAGTGTCATAATGGACTCCTTGCTTCCATGAGGCCTTGTAATGTCACAATGGACTCCTTGGTTCCATGTGGATGCAAAGTGCCACAATGGCCCTTTGGTTTCACAAGGCCTCCAAGTGTCAAAATGGCCTCTATGGTTTCATGTGGCCATGCTGTGTCACAGTGGACCTGTGGTTCCATGAGGTCCCATGGTGTCACAAGGACCTCCTTGCTTCTACGATGCCCTGCAGTGTAACAAAGCTCTCCTTGGTTTCATGGTGTCAGTGTGGCCCTTTTGTCCCATGGAGCCCCACAGTGTCACTGCGGTCCCCTTTAATCCATGAGGCCCTGCAGTGTCACAATGGCCCCTTGGTTCCAGTGGGTTCATAAGGGTCACAGTGGTCTCCAGTATTCCCTGAGGCCCCACAATATCTCAATCGACCCTTGATTGCAAGGGGGCCTGCAGTGTCACAAGGCTGCCTTGGTTTGACCAGGCCCTGCAGTGTGGTAGTGGCCCCTTGGTTCCATCAGGCAAAGCAGAATCAGAATGGCCTCTTTGTTCCATGGAGTTCCACAGTGTCACTGTGGTCCCCCTTGGTTCCACAGGGCCCCACAGTGTCACAATGGCCCTTTGGTTCCATCAGGTTCCTCAGTGTCTCAATGGCCCCTTGGCTCCATGTGGCCCTGCTGTGTCACAGTGGCAGGTGGTTCCATGAGGCCCCACAGTATCCAAATGGTCTCCTTGGTTCTGTGAAGCCCTACAGAGCCACAGTGCACCCTTGGTTTCCATGAGGCCCTGCTCTGATACAGTGAACCTTTGGCTCCATGGGGTTCCACTGCATCACAATGGACCCTTTGTTCCATGAGGGTCCAAGGTGTCACAGCTGACTCCTTGGTTGCGTGAGCCTGTGCTGCCACTAAATGTCCAAAGGATCAGAATAAATCTCCTTAACATGAATTTGGTGTTTAAGAGGGCATCACTTATTCAGGTCTGAGGTTATCCATGGGATAACTCCTGACTCTACATGGACACGTAATTGTACCAGTGTATTGCTTATATAGAGTCACTGAATGCATATTACAATTCACCCTTTTCCATAAAACCCACCTAATCCTCCCAGATTCACTCCTTGTTTTCTCTATCACTGCACCCTTGAGCCAGATGTCTTCTTCTCTTCCAACCATCCTTGCTGGGAAAGCAGGCCCTGCATGCCTTGTTCCTGTGCTAGAAGTTCACAGGCAGGGTAAAAATGGAATGAACCCTTTTGGTATCCAGCCCAGGGCTCTGTGTGCCCAGGCAGAGGCAGGCAGGAGGCAGAGCTGTCAGCAAAGGAAGGGCCCAGCCAGGTGGGGCAGCCGGGGGATGCCGACAGCCTGCAGGGACAGAGGCACAGGGCATGGACACCGTAGGACAGCCTGGGCTGCACAGGGCACAGGGATGGGCAGCAGCTGCAAGGCCCTGACACAGCCAACTCCTGCAGCACTTGGGCCATGGCTGCTGGCCCTGGGCCTGAGCCAGGAGGAGGGGACAAGTGACCCTTGCAGGCCTGGGGTCTCATGGCCTCCTTGTCCCTGCTCAGCAGCCTGGCAGGGGCTGCCCCATGGTGCTGCCCTTGGCATTGCACATCCCCACATCCCCACATGCCTCTCCTGAGCATTCCAGACACAGAATCACCATCCCTCACCTCCAGTGCCTCCAGTTCCTGCTGCAGGCCCAGCCTTTCTCCCTTGCTCTGCTGGGCTGCGGCACAGGTATGGAGAGGCTGGACTGGGCAGTGCTAGGAAGAGGAAAACAATGGAACCTTGGTTACATGAGTCCCCATGGAATGATCTCCATGGTCTCATGAGGCCTTGAAGTGTCACAGTGGCCCCAAGGTTCCAGGGATCCAGGAGGGTCAAAATGATCTCCTTGGTTCTGCAGGGTCACAATGGCCCCTTGGTTCCCCCACAAAATGTCACAGTGCACTCCTTGGTTCCATGGAGCCCCACAGTGTCACTGGGGTCCCCTGGTTCCCCACAGTGTCACTGAGGTCCCCTGGTTCCCCACAGTGTCACAGTGCACTCCTTGGTTCCATGCAGCCCCACAGTGTCACTGAGGTCCCCTGGTTCCACCAGGCCCTGCAGTGTCACAAGGCACTTTTGGTTCTGCGGGGCCCACAGTGTCTGTTGTGCCAATGGGCAGGGTCAGCACCAAAGACACAGACACCACCTGAAGGAATTATTAGAATGCAAAAGTGCAAAGAATCACAAAAGGAGAAGTGCCCACAGTGAGTAAGGAAGAAACAGCACCAGTGACCCTCAGACTTTCCCATCACCCACATCCACACCTCAGCTGGGGGAAGCTGTCACAGCCAAGGACTGCAGAGCCACTCCTGGACACTGGGAATTCCTGAAGGTGCCTCCAGCCACAGGTGAGGCTCCAGCCTCACTGGGAGAGGGCCCAGCTTTGATAGTGCTGGATAAACAAACTGACAGCACTTCTAGTGCAGGAACATCTGGGTTCATCCTCCTCTTGGGTTCCTCCCAAAGCCTGGCCAGGCCCCAAAGAAGGCCAGATGTCAGACTTCATGGCCTTGTCCAAATTCTAAACATAGAAAGGTCAATCCATGTTTCACTGTCTTTGGTTATGGAACCAAAAATGTGTATTCTATTTCATTTGTTGAAAGCAGTTGGGGACATGTTTTTCTGTATCTCTTGTTATTCTGGGGGGAGGGGGGTGGGGGCCTTCTGATAATGGGCCAGCTGTTAAAACCAGGTGGAGCAGTGCTTCTTATCTCTTTCACCACCTGTCCTCCCTCCAGGGCGATATTTTCTGCTAACGGGCAATGAAGGCTCACCAAGGACATGAAACATTCCATCATCCCATTGTGAGATGCTTCACCCAGTGAGGGGGGAGCCAACCATTCTTGACTGGATAAAAACTGAGACGTAGGAACACGAGGTATCTGATTCCACCGGATTCCCAGAGGAAGACTGGACCCTTCTTGCCATTGCTGGACCCTTTTCTCTCAGGATCATCTCTGCTCCAACAACACCACATCTGCCACTCCAGGAGGACTCACTTTTGGACTGCTTCCAACACCCTGACCAACAGGGTGTCAGGTTATAGCTCTGACTCTAAGATTGTTGTTTGTTTGTTTGCTTGTTTGGGTTTTTTTTTTGTACTACTACATTTGTATTGTTAATATTCTTAGTAAAGAACTGTTATTCCTATTCCTAAATCTTTGCCTGAAAGTCCTTAATTGCAAAATTATAATTTGGAGGGGGGGAAGGGTTTACATTTTCCATTCTGAAGGAAACTCCAGCTTTCCCTGGCAGATACCTGTCTTTCCAAACCTAGACAGTTTATTAGAAACTCTTTGAAAAGTTTCTCCAAAACTCTAGGAAAAAAGATTCCTAATGAACTGCAGCAGACCAGAGGGAAATCAAGGCACAGCCATGGTTTGTCAGGACTTGCTTGATCCTAATGAGCCCCTTGCTGCATTTGGGGCTGAGCCATGGAACCTCAAGGCCTGAGAGGAGATTGCACAAACCTTTCCAGGAGTCCAAGTTAGAAGAAAACTCCAGGCATTAATGGGTCCCACTGAGGTCCATCCCCAACACAGGCTCCTCATGGACTCCTTGGAGGAGAGAATTGGATTGCACAAAATCCTCCCAGAAACTCAGTGTGGGCAGGAAATTCCAAAGTACCTTAAAAACCTTGAGTATCTCAAAGTATTAATGAGCCCCACTGAGTGTCAGTGTAAAGTTCTCAAGGGACTCATTAAAGCAGATAATTGGAGGCCAGGATGGTACAAAAACTTTTCAGAGACTCAGTGCCAAAAAAAACTTCTTTAAGAAACTTTGAGTACCTTAAAGTATTAATGAGCTCCACTGAGTTTTTTAGTGACTAAGAATCCCAAGGGACTTGTTAAAGTAGATAATTGGGGCCAGGATTGCACAATCTTTCTCACAAAATCAGATTTAAAAGGGAAATACCAGGTACCTTAAAGTAACTGAAGTATCTTGAAGCATTAATGAGCCCCACTGAGTGTTGTTACTGACAAAGCCTCTCAAGGGACTAATTAAAGCAGATAATTGCAGGTCATGATTGCAGAAACTTCTCAGACTCAGTGTCCAAAAAAAGTTCTTCAATAAACTTTGAGTACCTTAAAGTATTAATGAGCTCCACTGAGTGTTTTTACTGACTGAGAATCCCAGGGGACTTAAAGCAGATGATTGGAGGCCATGATTGCACAAACTTCTCAGAAACTCCAAGGCAAAAGCCAAACCCAAAGTCCTTTGGAAAACCTGCAGTGCCTGGGAGCATTCAGGAGCCCCCCAGGGCCATTCCTGACCAAGGCTCCCCAGGGACTCCTTCCAGCACATCCTTGAGGCCACTGGGCTGTCAGGGGGATGCTGAGGGCAGGACAAGGGGCTGACAGTGCCCAGCCTTGCTGGGGCTGTGCCAGGAGGCCCCAGGGCCTCAGGACAAGGTGTCTCCTGACAGCCCTTGGTGGCACAGACCCTGCTGTGCCCCAGGGCACCAAGCCTTGGCTTCTCTTTGTCCCCTCCTGGCATCACTGCCTGCAGTTCTCTGCTATGCCTAGAGCCGGGGGACACTTTCTCAGTTGTGTGCCTCAGTGGGACCCATTAAAACTTCAGGAAACTTTGGAGCTAGATTCTGCCTTGGAGTTCTGGAGAGGTTTCTTCATCTCCCAGTCAGGGACTGATGTTCAGGGCCTCAGCACAAGCCCCAAGAGGGTCATTAAAGTCCTTGTGCTGTGTCTGTGCTAATGAGCTGGGCTGGGCTCCTGGCACAGAGGCAGCAGCTCCTGGCAACCAAGAAGAGCTTCAAAAGACATTTCTCCTGATGAGCAACTCTTTTCCCAGCCCAGCAGAGCTCACTCAGGGCTCACTGGAGGAGAAACCCTCACAGCATTTGGAACAGTCACTCTCTGGCTGGGGGAAGATCAGCTGCAGTTCCTGCAGGGATCTCCTGAAGCTGCCACATCCCACAGCTCTGAGGCCCTTCCAGGAGCACTCTCCGAGCTGCTGCAGGGCAGGGATGTGGCCCTGGGGCAGGGCTGGGTTTCCCTGCTGCAGCAGCCCAGGCACAGCACAGGGCAGCTCCCTGTGCCAGGCTCTGCTGCAGGGCTGAGCAGCCGGGGCTGCAGCCAGGGCTGCCCAGGGCTGTCCTGCAGAGCAGGCTCCTGCAGCCCAGGGCTCTGTGCTGGCCCAGGGACTCTGCTGCCTGCCAGGGACAGCTCTCAGCCGGCCCGGGGAGCTGCTCCCAGTGCTGGGGAGAAGCTGTGGGGGGAAGGAGCCACCCTGAGCAGGGCAGGTGCTGCTGCTGAGAGGTGCTGTGTGGGGCAGGGCTGCTCCCAGCTCCACACCAGCCTGGGCACAGCTCTGGAGGACACTTCCCAAAAGAAGGTGAGCCTGGGATTGTTGGAAAGATCAGGAGCGTTCCTGAGAGTGTTTTCAATTTCCTGCTTGTAGAAGGATGGGAGAGTTGGGGTGATGACAAATAGATTTTTGCTTTTTATATATTTTTCATATATTCATAGCTCTGCTAACTACTAATATGTAGTTATAAAGCTATAATTTTTAATTTATCCATTCAACTACTATGGCATATAATTATTATATTATATATATACTTATATACTCTAGTATATATACATATAAGTACATAGAGTAAATATAAGTACATACATTATAGTATATGTTGTATAGTATTGTATAGTATTCATATATATATTATATACTTACAGTATACATATACTAATTTAAGTATAATTGTTAATTATTTCTAGCATGTTTTCTACCCTTTCTTTTAAGTTTTAGAACAATAAGATGACCTTCCAATTATATTCCTGCACAACTGTGTACTGTTATTATCAGGAAGAGGACCTACAAGAAGAACATTTTGGTTTTGACTCCGAGTGTTAGCAGTCATCAAAAAAAGTGGGGCAAAGAAACCCTTGGACCAACTCCAGTGAACTGACCCAGGGGTGTGTAACTGGAACCACTGAATCTCCTATTGGATGTTCCTGCCAAATATCCTAATTAATCAACCTCAGTAAATTGTTGAAATCAGGGGCCAGGTGTGCCCCATCCCCACTGGGACACCTGGAAGCTTCCAATAAAGGTCTGGTTTTTACTTTACTGTTCTAACACTGTTACAAGGGGGTTTTTTTCTCTTTTCATTGTAGGCAACAGGAAGATGAGAGCAGCAGAACAGGAATTGTAATCACAGAACCACAGAACATTCTGAGTTGAAAGGGACACTCAGGATCATCAAAGGAATGTTTGAACATTTACAGAGATTCCAGCACTGTAACTTTGGGTGGTCAGTCTCTCTGCTGGGAAGCTCATCAAGGAGCTTCAGCCCCTCCTCAGCCCTGGACAGCAGCAGCAGCAGCAGCAGCATCACCTTGGCAGGGCCCAGCAGGGCTCTCCTGAGCTGCCCTTGCCCAGCTGCAGACAGAGCCTGCCCCAGCCAGGGCCCTGCAGACAGGCAGGTTTCTGTAGGGCTGGGCCCAGGGCACAGAGGCTGGGATGGGCTCTGTCAGCGCTGGCAGGGACAAGGCTCCTCTCAGCAGGGAAATGTCCAGGCCCAGGGAGATGCTGAGGGAAGGGGAGGGGGCTGAAGAGAGCAGTGCTGGGGGCAGGAGGGCACTGTGGGTGTGTGGGAGGTGCCGTGCACAGCTGGGCACGGGAACACTGTCCTGAGTGCCCGGCTGTCTCTGCCCTGCCCTCCCAGGCACAGACATTCAGGGATCCCTCTTCTCTGGGCAGGGTCTGGTTTATCCCAGGGTGACCCAGGAGTGTGACTGTGCTCTGATTGCAGCCAAAGCTGCAAACCCAGGGCAGCTGGGAACAAGCCCATCCAGCCCCTGACCTTGCCCAAGGCACAGGGAATCCTTTGCCTCTCACATCTCTCAGTGGCAAACTCTGAGTGCAGCAGAATTACTGGGGATTTCTGACCTCAGAGAAACATGAATGATGTGTGGGCAGGAAAAAATTTGATACATTTCTTCCCTGCTGTCCATGTCCTGTACACCTGGGAGTGCAGATGGCAACAATCCTTTCTGCATTAGGAGTGATTCCCCTGACAAATCCTGAATATCCATCCTTGTCCCTCTGCCTCATGGCCAGAATCCCAGGGCAGCAGGGCAGGGATGGCTCCGGGAGAGCCCCCACACAGAGGCCTGGCTGCTCCTGGCACACTCAGACAGCACAATTGGAGCTCAGGCAGGGACCTGGGTGATGGTTTTCCCAGAGCAGGAGCAAGGGTGGGGGACTCAGAGAAGGACAGTTGACAGGGAATGGACCAGGTTTGGCTCAAAGCAGCCTCTGCTGACCTGTCACTGCTATTTGTCCATGAACAGGTCCCCATGTGCAGCCCCAGAAAATGTCCAACAGCAGCTCCATCAGCCACTTCCTCCTGCTGGCATTGGCAGACAGGCGGCAGCTGCAGCTCCTGCACTTCTGCCTCTTCCTGGGCATCTCCCTGGCTGCCCTCCTGGGCAACGGCCTCATCATCAGCGCCGTAGCCTGCGGCCACCACCTGCACAGCCCCATGTTCTTCTTCCTGCTCAACCTGGCCCTCACCGACCTGGGCTGCATCTGCACCACTGTCCCCAAAGCCATGCACAATTCCCTCTGGGACACCAGGAACATCTCCTACACAGGATGTGCTGTGCAGTTATTTTTCTTTGCCTTTTTCCTCACATCGGAGCTTTTCCTCCTGACTGTCATGTGCTACGACCGCTACGTGTCCATCTGCAAACCCCTGCACTACGGGACCCTCCTGGGCAGCAGAGCTTGTGCCCACATGGCAGCAGCTGCCTGGGCCAGTGCCTTTCTCTATTCACTGCTGCACACAGCCAATACATTTTCCCTGCCCCTGTGCCATGGCAATGCCCTGGGCCAGTTCTTCTGTGAAATCCCACACATCCTCAAGCTCTCCTGCTCACACTCCTACCTCAGGGAACTTGGGCTTCTTGCTGTTAGTGCCTGTGTAGCTTTTGGCTGTTTTGTGTTCATAGTTTTCTCCTATGTGCAGATCTTCAGGGCTGTGCTGAGGATCCCCTCTGAGCAGGGACGGCACAAAGCCTTTTCCACCTGCCTCCCTCACCTGGCCGTGCTCTCCCTGTTTATCAGCACCTCATTTTTTGCAAACCTGAAGCCCCCCTCCATCTCCTCCCTATCTCTGGATCTGGCTGTGTCAGTTCTGTATTCGGTGGTGCCTCCAGCCCTGAACCCCCTCATCTACAGCCTGAGGAACCAGGAGATCAAGGCTGCAGTGTGCACACTGATTACTGGATGGTTTACGAAACATTAAACTTCTGGCCAGTTTCTGCAAAGCATTTGTAATAAAAATCATCTTTGATAGTTCTTGGTTTTCAGTTTCTTTTTCTTTTAGTTTTCAATGATGTCCACAAAGCAAGGCCATTGTTTGTGCTATTTCTTGTTTTGTTTCTCTCCACCTTGACTGTGGCTACAGACTGTGTCAATGGGAAGCTGTGCTCTCAGTGGCTTTAAACCAAATAAAGGGTATCCCAGCAGAGATTTATCCAGAGATCCCCCTTTTGTTCCCTTCTCTGGAGCTGCAGCAGCAATGTCTGTGTGCAGAGCTGGGGACAGGGCAGGGCTGGCACAGCAGCTCTGCTCCTGCTGGCCACACCATTCCTGATCCAGGCCAGGAGCCATTGGCCTTCTTGGCCCCCCGGGCACACTGCTGCCTCATGTCCAGCCTGCTGTCCAGCACTGCCCCAGCTCCCTTTCTGCCTGGCCACTGTCCAGCCACTCTGTCCACAGCCTGTGGCACTGCAGGGCTTGTTGTGGCCAAAGTGCAGGAGCCTGCCCTTGGTCTTGTTCCAGCAGCTGAAAGAAATCGATAGCCCCAGGTTATGCACTCCTAAGTTGTACTGTTATACTGTTTTGCTGTAAAATTAAAGTTGCACTGTTACTTGCCTGTTTTAAACCGTTCATGTTGAATCTGTACCCTGAATTTCTGCTCGTTATGTCCAAGTTCTGTACCCTTTCTCCCTATATTCTGGGGTTTCCCCTCTCTACCAAATAAAGCCTGCCGCCGCCGCCTTGTCGTCCCCCCCTGCCACTTCCTGCTGCCCCCTGCCGCTTCCTGCTGCCCCCTGCTGCTCCCTGCTGCTCCCTGCCACCTGCCGTCGAGCGGTGGACACCGCCCAGTATGGAGATAAGGGAACTCCCATGGTGCCTGGCTGCGGCCGGGGGTCCAGTTGGAGCTAGAAAAGCCCCTGGGACAGCGAGCCGACACAGAAACTGGACCTAAGAAGGACAAAACTGTGCGAGGCACACATCCAGCTACCTGCAGGTAGCAGGTTTTTTTTGTTACTTTCTCGCCATGACCTGAAAGGAACTGGAGAGAGGTGACCCCCCTGGACCACACGAGCCAAAGCGATTCTATGGGAACCCCCGTGAGGAAGGAATCCCGACTCTGCAGCAGCAGCAGCAGCAGCAGATTCGACTGCACCTCCTCCTCCGTGGTGTCTACTGGGAGCAGCGGCGGCGTGCGCAGCCCCCGGGCCCCCTACCCAGAGCTGATTTCTAATAAAGGCTTTTTCAAAGGAGCCGGTCTTCTGGCCCATTTATAACACTGCCATGGTTGGATTTGGGCCCTGGATGCAGCCTGTCCAGGGCCCTGTGCAGAGCCCTCCTGCCCTCCAGCAGATCCACACTCCCAGCTGCAGGAGAGATGGCCAAGGGCTGGGCAGGGCTGGCAGGGCCACAGGCACCCAGGCCTTTGTCCCCTGGGCTCTGCCAGCGCCTCTGCAGGCCCCACAGAAGGAACTTTCCTTGCAGGAAAGCCTGCACTTGGCTTCTGCCTGGCCCCTCCCTCAGCAGGCTGGCAGCCCTTGCAGCTTTAGGACATTTGTCCTTGCTGCCCCTGCCATCCCCCTGCCCCACCAACAGCCCTCAGCCAGCTGCGAGGGACAGGCCCTGCTGTGCCAGGCCTGGGCTCAGGCCTTGGCCTTTCTGCTCCCTCCAGCCAGCCCAGGCCTTGCTCAGCATTGCACTCCCTGCTCACAGCCTTGGGCTCCCTGCAATCCTGGCCTCAAGGAGCTGCTCTCACCAGTGCCTGGGCAGTCTTTGGCACTCCCTGCCCTCCCTGGGGCCCAGGGATGCTCCAAGGGACTTAAGGTTTTGCTTCTGACTCCTTCAGCAGCTTCTTCAACCTTCTCTCAGTGCCTGGGGGTCGTGGACTCAGCCCCAAATCCAGTGTGGGGCTGATGAAAATACAGAAAGCCCTCAGGAGCTCCTTGTCTTCCTTCAATTGTCTTTGAGTATACGGGACTTGTGCAGCTGACTGGAGTCAGTTTGGAGTCCTGTGAATGAGGGAGATTTCAAAGTGTATATCATGACTTTTTTTAATCAAGCATTTCGTATCTTCCAGATCAGTGAAGGGTGGATGGAAACATTCCCCAAGTGATCTTGATGCTGAATGTCTCCTTAGGTCTGGGCACGAAGAAGAATGAGCCCCTTGCAGGCTGACCCTGTTTGGACAAGCTGCTCCTCACCCCAACCTCACCATGTCTGACATTGCCCACCTGGCACTGACATCCCTGTGCCCTGCAGCACAACCTTGTCCCCTGAGCTCTGCAGCTGCCTGTCCCAGCCCATTGCACCATGTCCCACCTGCTCTCCTCAGGCCTCGGCCTGCACACAGGCCCAGGAGGCGTTTTCCTCTTGGTGAGGAAAGAATGGAAAAGCCTGAGCAGGTTTCCTAAAGAACAAAGCCCACTCAGGATCCACATGCTCAGGGCAGGCTGCCTGGAATGATGTCACCTTTGTATAAGGGACATGTCACCAGAAATGAGCTCTGGAAGCAAAATTCTCTGAGTCTTTCTGCTGAATTCTCTGTCTTTGTCCTGGATCTCTGTTGCAGATGGAAGCTGCTGGTGCCATCCCCAGCTTGAACCCTTCTCTGGAATGCAGACAGAGGTTCCCAGGTGTGTAAAGTAAGCTTTGCTCAATGTTGGTGCAAAGCTTTTGTGTTCCTCCTGGAACCAAGGAGACTCTTGAGACACTGCAAGGCCTTGTTTAACCAAGGGTCCATTATGACACAGCGGGGGCTCATGGAATCTGGGAGATAATTGTGACAGTACAGAACCTCCTAGAAACAAGTCTCTGTTTTGGCAGTCATGGAATTAAAGAGAAATTTGTGACACAGCCAGGCCCTGTGGAACCAATGGTCCATGGTTACACTGCAGATTCAAGAAGAACATGGTGACACCACAGAAACTCCAGGAACCAAGGGTCCTTTGTGGCACAGCAGGGCCTCCTTGGAACCCAGGGGACCATTGTGACAAGGCAGGGCCTACTGGAACCATGGAGACCATTGTGACTCTAAGGAAACTCATGGAACCACGGTGACCATTGGGATGCTATGGAACCTCACAGAACCAAGGGTCCATTGTGACATTGTGGTGCCTCCTGGAATCAAACATCATGAAACTTGGAGGCTTAATGGAACAAGGGTTTCTATTGTGACACTGCAGAACCTCATGGAATCAGGGCGACCATGTTACACTGCAGAAGCTCATGGAACCAAGGGCCATTGTGACACTGCAGAACCAAGGAAATTGTTGTTGACAGTACGAAAACTCATGGAATGAAAAGTCCAGTGTGACATGAGGGAACCCCATGGACCCAAAGGCCCATTGTGACTCTGTAGGGCCTCATGGAATAGAGGGTCCATTGTGACACAGCAGGGCCTCGTGGAACCAAGGGTGCATTGAGGCACAGCCAGGCCTTGCTGGAACCAAAGAAACCCCTGCTCAAAGCAGGGTAACTCCTAGAACCAAGAAGTCCATTGGTACAGCATAAAACCTTTGGAACCAAGGGGCCATTGGGACAAAGCGGGGCCTCATGGAACTGAGGGGACATTCTGACACATTGGGACTGCATAGAAGGAATTGTCCATTATGACAATGGAGATCCAAGGAGACCATGGAGACACTACAGAACCTCATGGATCCAAGGGGCCATTGTGACACTGAAGAACTTCATGGAACCCAGGGTACATTGTGACATAGCAAGGCCTCATTCGAACAAAGGAACTCATGGGTACAGAAACTCATGGGACCAAGGGGCTGTGGTGACACAGCAGGGACACATGGAAGCAAGGAGACCAGTGACAAATTCCAGATGGCATTTGTGAGCCATCCAGGAATGAGGGGTGGAGCTTCCTTTGCTGCTGGGTGGCTGATTATAAGAGGTCTCTGGGGAGCGCGGCAAACAGGAGCGGGCAAACAGGGGCCTGGCTCATCTCAGGGCTTTGGACAGGGCAGTTTGCACAGCAGTTCCTGCAGGCAGGGCAAGCAGGCTGGGTTGCAAGTGTTCTTGCTTGTAAGGTGTCCTCTGTGTTGTTTTAGGTGTTACTTCTGGTTGCTTCCTTTTGGTTTCTGTCAGTCATGGTTTTTACAAGGTCAAAACCTGTGGTTGGTGTAAGTGTATGTGACCAAGTGGAGCCCTCCAGAAAGGATGTGTCTGCACAGACCCATTCCTGCCCAGAGTGTTTGAACTTATTGGTGGCTTCAGGGGCTGCAGAGGGTGAGGCCTGCCTGAGGTGTGAACAGGTGAAGGAGCTCCTTTCGCTGGGGGCTGAGCTTAGGGAAGAAGTTGAATGATGAAGGAGGATCAGGAAAGTGAAAGGGAAATAGACTGGTGGAGCTCAACCCTTCCATCTTTAAGGGAGTTCTCTGACCAAGAGTCTGAGGACTCCTGTGCCTCCCAGTCTCAGGCAACAGAAGGGCACCTGGTAGATGAAGAGGAGTGGAAATGGGTCCCCAAATAAAAAAACATATTTTTTAAAAAAAATTAATGTATAATAAACTGTCCTTAAAAACAAAACCAATCATTCTGAACTTGTTAAGTAAAAATAATAAAAAAATATGTTTAAAGTATAAAAAAATTCTGTTTTTCTAAAAATAATAAAAAAAAATATTGTCTTGGTTTGGAAAGACAGGTATCTGACAGGGAAAGCTGGAGTTTCCTTTAGAATGGGGAATGTAAACCTCTCCCTTGCCAAATTATAATTTTGTAATCAAGGGATTTTAGGCAAAGATTTGAGAATAGGAATAACAGTTCTTTACTAGGACTACTAACAATACAAATGTAGTAGAATAAACAAAACCACCCAACCAAACCAGCAAACAAACAACAATTTTGGAAAACCCTGTCAGACTCAAAGCTACAAACTGACGCCCTGTTTGTCAGGGTGTTGGAAGCACTCCAAAGGTGAGTCCTCCTGGAGTGGCAGATGTGGTTCTAGTGGAGTAGAGATGATCCTGCAGAACAAGGGTCCAGTGGTGGTGAGAAGGGGTCCAGTCTTCCTCCAGGAGCTGGGTGAAGCTGGATACCTGGTGTTCCTGTGTCTCAGTTTTATCCAGGTAGGAATGGTTGGCTCCCCCCACTGGGTGGAGCATCTCACAATAGAATGATGTCATGTGGATAGTCTATTTTGGGGATGTGTGCTTTAAGGGGTGTCTTAATGGTCCATTAGCAGAAAATATTCCCCTGGAGGGAGGACAGGAGCTGAAAGAGATAAGAAACAATGCCCCATCTGGCTGGAACAGTTGGACATTATCAAAAGGCACCTGCCCCCACTCCTCCCAGAGTTACAAGAGATAAAGAAAAAACATCTCCCCAACTGCTTTTAACAAATGAAATAGAATACAGACCCCTGGCTCCACAACCCAAGACAGAATGGCGTTGAGTGGTTTTGAGGTGACAGATCAAACCCTCTCATCTTTCTGAGTGCCAAGAAATGGAGACAACTACACCAAATACCCCCAAAACCTCCAAATCCTCCCTGAATCCCAGATTCTCCCTAAACACTAGTAAAAAGTGAGGCTTTAGATGCCTTTGATGAATTTGTTGATTTTTTACCCCAATTTTCTCTGTTTTAAAGGCATGAAGATGAATCAAAAGAATATTAGGGACTACCAGACCAAAAGACCATCAGGCCACTCCCTTCCCAACACAGATCACTGGGAATGTGGGTCACCAGGGCTCTGCCCAGTGTGGGTCCTCTGAAGTGGGATGATGTTGGAGCAGTGCAGGGAGCCCTTCCCACAGTTGGGGCACTCACAGGGCTTCCCTTACCGGTGCCTCTGTTGGTGTCTGTTAAAGTGAGAGCTCCTGGACAAGCTCTTCCCACAAGCGGGATACTCGTAGGGCCATTGCCTGGTTTGGATCCTCTGGTGGCAGATCAGATGGGAGCTTCTGCTGAAGATCATCCCTCATTCCCCACACTGGGAGGTCCTCTCCATGGTGTGGATGTGCCGGTGGGTGATGAGGTGGGAGTTGTGCTTGAAGCCCATGCTGCACTCGGGGCAGTGGGAAGGGCCTCTCGTCTGTGTGAATCTGCTGGTGTTCAAGGACATCTGAGTTGGTCTGAAAACTCTTCCCACACTTGGGACCCTTGTATGGCCTCTCCCTGGTGTGGATGCGTTGGTGGATGATCAGGTTGGACCTCTGGTTGAAGCCCTTCCCACATTCCCCACACTTGTATGGCCTTTCCTCAGTGTGGATCCTCTGGTGGCAGACCAGGTTGGATCTCTGGCTGAAGCTCTTCCCACATTCCCCACACTTGTATGGCCTTTCCTCAGTGTGGATCCTCTGGTGGCAGACCAGGTTGCATCTCTGGCTGAAGCTCTTCCCACATTGCTCACACGTGTAGGGCCGTTCCTTGGTGTGGATGCGCCAGTGCACAAGGAGATAGGATCTCCCCCTAAACCTCTTCCCACACTCAGGACACTCGTAGGGCTTCTCCCCGGTGTGGATCCGCTGGTGGATGATCAGGTTGGACCTCTGGTTGAAGCCCTTCCCACATTCCCCACACTTGTATGGCCTTTCCTCAGCGTGGATGTTCTGGTGGCAGACCAGGCTGGACCTCTGGCTGAAGCTCTTACCACATTGCTCACACGTGTAGGGCCGTTCCTTGGTGTGGATGCGCCAGTGCACAAGGAGATTGGAGCTCTCCCTAAACCTCTTCCCACACTCAGGACACTCGTAGGGCTTCTCCCCGGTGTGGATCCCCTGGTGGCTGATCAAGAGGTAGTTCCACTTGAAGCTCTTCCCACACTCCAAGCACTTGTGGGACTTCTCTCCATCATGACGCTGCTCATGGACCACCATGTCAGAGCCCCGATTGATGCACTGTGCACCTTCTTGGCACAGGCTGGGTCCTTCTTCCTCTGAGCATCCTGGGATGGGTTTGGAGCCCCTCCTCCTGTGGGATCTCCAGGGCTTTCCCTCCCCGTTGGATTCCTGTGCCATGAAGCCGCTCAAAACGTCCTCTTCCACAAGGTTCTGCAGTGGAGATTTGTCCTCACTGCCCTCTATCCTCAGCTCCTTGTCTGGGGGAGGAAGGACAAGGAGAGGATGGGATTTGCCCCCGTGCCAGAGGGAAGAGGAAGGAGATGCCCCCAGTTCATCCCTGGCAGGATGGAGTTGGCAGCAGGGTTGTCCTGCAGCCGGGGGCCAGGCACGGCTGGGAGATGGAGCAGGAGAGAGGGGGAAAGGGGCAGAGACTTCCTCCTCACCTGCCCGGCTGTGCTGGGGCATCTTCCTCTTCCTCACAGCCTTCTCCATCCAGCCAGGGTTTGGGAATGAGAATCCTGGTTTGAGGAAAAACTAGGGATGAGCACATTGGGTTTGAAGGTTCCTCTGCCCAAGTCCATCTCTAGAAGGCACCAGGCATTTGGGCTCCATAGAAACCTCCCAAACACCAAGATTCAGCCCTGAAAATGCCTCCCAAGAGTTCCCCATCTCTGGTCTCATCCCCTTTAGTGTTCAGGGGTTCCCCTCTGTCCTCCCCAAGCTGCTGGGGGTGACACTTTTACCGGGGGTCCCTCATCTACTCAGTCCCCGCCTTACCCAGGCTTCTGGGAGTCAGAAGGAATCTGAAAACCTCCCCCCTTTTTAACCTCTCCACTTCGGGATCCTGGGGGGGTTTTGGGGTCCCTGGGTCCCTTCTCCCCTTATTCTCTGCTTCAGGATGCAGGGGTCCAAGGAGTCCCCCCTGCCCCTCTCCAGGCTGTTGAGGGTCCTGCCAATCGTGTTACTCCCCCCTCTCTGGGCTCCCCACTTTGGGGTCCTGGGGGACACAGAGCTCTGCTCCCGCAGGCTGCCTCTGCCAGCAGCTTCCACTGGGACCCCCAATGTCCTCCCAAAGGGCATTTTCTGCTCAGCTTTGGAGCTCTTCATTCCCCAAAAATCCCACCCGCCATAAATACCCAACTCAGGGATCCCCCTGGATATCTCGGCTGAGCTGCTTGTCTTGGCTTGGAAAGACAGATGTCTACTGAGGAAGGCAGGAGCCTTGCCTGAAATGGAAAATATAAACCCCTTCCCTCTGAATTATAATGTCGGAATTACCGGGCTCTCATGCAAAGATATGGGAATTGGAATAACAGTTCCTATTAGGAGGAAAATTAAACTAAAAATGCAGTAGTTAGAAAACAAACCCAAACCACTAATAGAGTCAGAATACAACCTGACACCCGGTTAATCAGAGTGTTGGTAGCAGTCCAATCCAATCGTGGCTGCAGCCCTCCTGGAGTGACAGATGTGGTTCTCTTGAAGCAATGATCTTGTAGAAGGGTGTAGTTTTCCTCTGAAGGTCCAGTGGTGGTGAGATGAGTCTGGTCTTCCTCTGGGAATCCAGTGGAAACAGGCTGCTTCTGGTGTGTCCAATCTCAGATTATATCCAGGTAGGAATGCTTGGCTCCTCCCTGTGGGTGGAGCATCTGACAATGGGATGATGTAATTTTATCAGTCCTGCAGTGAGACACAATGGCCCATTAACAGAAGATATCTCCCTGGAGGGAGGATGTGTTGTGGAAGAGATAAAGAACACTGCCCCACTTGGTTTTATCAACTGGCTCATTAACAGAAGATATCCCCCCGGAGATATGAGGGATGGGTCATGTAAGAGATAAAGAACACTGCCCCACCTGGTTTTAACAGATGGTAATGGAATACATACTTTTGGTTACATCTTGCATTGCAACCTAGAGAAAGCACTCCAGGCTCCTTGCCCAGGCTCTCTCCAGAACACACCCAGTCTGATTGATTGTCAGCCATGAAGAGTCTTGACTTTCATATCTATTCAGACTGCATTAGAAGGTGCCTGGAGTCAATAGTAATTGGACATTTCAGATAACAATCTATAATCAGGAAAAGAAAACTTCACAGGATAAACAATTCTCTCTTCACTGTTTTCTAATATAGCATATTCACATTGTGTACACCTCTGAAATCGGTCTAATTGACCACAGAAGAATTGATAACTTAAATTATTCCTGGTGTCTTTTTTTGTTCGGGTGTTTTGAACAAACATTTAGGAGCTTTTCTCAATGAATTCCTGAACAGAAGAGCTCAAGAAAGAAGAGGCCTAGGGAGTAGAAAAATTCATCAGCAACCTCCAAGGGGCTGAGGATCCATCCTCATCAGAGCAGCAATGATCAGAAATGTGCACAGCTTTCTAGCTGCTCCAGCTTTGGGATGGGCCCTGGGCCTGCAGCAGGAGCAGCTCCTGAGGGCCCCAAGGCTGGGGCTGTTGTGCTGGCCTGGGCAGATGGGATGGCAGCAGGGGCTGCAGAGCTCTCAGGAGCTGAGGGAGAGGGGAGCAGGGCACCCAGGGAGCCTCCTTTTGCCTTGGTCCAGCACCTTGCCCATGGCTGGGGCTGAGCCCTCTGTGCTGGATGATAATTCATGTTTTCATAATGTTGTTGTTATAAGCAGAAAATAAAAGATGTATTTTTCTGAGAAAGCCCAAAAGCCCCCCTGTTATAAATGAATATAGCCAATTATAATAAAATAGAATTTATTGCCAGATTGCCAGTGAAAAAGCCACAAGAGCAAAAATTGACAAAGCCAATACCCAAATCGACCTGAGTCAGTGGAGCGAGGAAATTGGCAGTGCGCGCTGGGTGAGACCTCTGTGAAGTGTCCCACAGCACCTCACCCCCAGGTCTCACAGGGCTCTGCACCCCTGTCTGCCAGTCTTATACTCTTTGCTCACTGAACGAGTTTAAACATGTTGGAAAGTCCAGGTACAAGCTTGAACATGTTACAAAGTCCAGCTATGGAGGGAAGCAAAGAATCTCTAAAGGTTGGTGCTACAGTTTCGTTCTGAATTTCTATAGCTTCTTTGTCCCTCAATGGTTTTTGCTGATAGAATCTCAGCGGTGCTCAGCCAGCAGGGATGGGTTTAGGTGCTTCCGAGAATCTCTTGATGACTTGGCCGGATCCATTCTCTAGGGCTATCAGTCTTTATCAGATCTCAGCTGCACCTGTTTTCAGCGTTCTGCTGTCTGTATTGCTATGTTAATTCCTTTGTCTCTTTCTTGGCTCCGGGTAGCTTTCTGTGCTGCAAAGGATTTTTCCTAACTCTCTTAAAAATTGTCTAATTTACCATCACCCGTAACAGTGAATACTACATGTATAAAATATAATTTGTGAACATGAACCAACATACACAAGGAATATGTAAAAGAGTTTCTTGTGAGGTTACTATTCAGTTCCTGCTTGAGCTGACAGCCTCCAAGACATCTACTACAGGGAATGCACCTTCCCCCCACCTCTACTAATATCACCTAAATTAATCTATTATTATATTCCAGGAACATGAATTAATATATACTACACCCTCCAAGCAGGGTACAGGGCTTGGAAATTTCGCAAGAGGCTCTTCCTGTCTCCAGAGAAGGAAACAAAGGAATTACAATACCAATAGAAGGTGGAGGAAGACAGGGACAAGGACACTCAGCACCCCATAAAGGATTAATGGCCCTGAGATGATCTCTTATCTGGGCCATTAGGAACATTCAGGAGCCCTCCCCACCCAGGAAATCTTTTCAGAAAACTGGACCCTGCTTTCCAAATTTCATCAAGGAAGGCACCGAGGGACAAAAGAACTTATAGAAACTTGGACTCAGGGAAGCTCAGCCAGCAAAGGTATAAAACCGGCAGGCATGAGCCCCGTCCTTGGTGAAACCAGGGGCAATGTAACGTGGCAGAGGCTGCACTCGTGGTTTCACCCAGTGCTGGCACTGTTTCCTTGGTCGTTGGCTTTGTCGATTTCTCTGTCCGAAATTTTCGCTGGCAAATAAATTGCTTTCTATGAAATTGGCTCTCTAAATTCATAACACCTCTCTGAGCTGCAGCTGCTGCTGTGCCCTGCAGAGGGGCTGAGGCCGTGGGGCCCCTGCCCAGAGCAGCCTGCCCTGAGCAGGTTTACAGCCCCCCAGGGCTGGAGTCCCCCAGGACTTGGAGGCCTTAGGGTTGGGGTTAGAGGCACCAGGGTTGGGGTTGGAGTCTCCAGGGCTGGAGTCCCCCAGGCTTGGGGTTTGGGTTCACCAGGGTTTGAGTTTGTGTTCCCAGGGTTGGGGTTAGAGGCACCAGGGTTGGGGTTGAACCCCCAGGTGTTGCGATGCAAATCCCTCTGGGCCCCATTCACACAGGCTCAGAAGTACTCAGAAATGTGAGCGCTGAATTCAAACCTTCAGAGAAACTGAAATACATAAATTCACCCAAACAGGAGGTAAAAATGTAAGTTTAGTTTTAAATAAGTAGAGAATATCTTTAGTTCTTTAAGCAAAGAAGACACTGTATTAATAAGAGAAGCCCTAAAGCCTAGTTTAAAGTTCAGTAGCCTTACCTTCTACAAAGTTAACTGAGTCCTAGACATAATGAAAACCTAATGTAGCATTGCTAGCATTCCTAGATAGAACAGATAGAACTGTGTAGGTGGAATTTGTGTAAGAAATTGCAGCCACTTTTGCACATCTATGTTAGGCCTGGATAGGTCTGGGAAGACAGCAATAGAATTGTGTTTGTAGCTGATTTGGTAAAAAATAGAATAAAAACATACTGCTTAGAGAATGCAAAGAGTCACAGATAGATCATGGAGAGATGCTGCTGCTGCTGCTGCTGCTGCTGCTTGGGACATGGAGACTCTACGCTTCTTTGCTTCTGCTTGGGACATCAGGACTTCATGCCCAACAGCTTTGTATAATAGCACAGACTGTTATCCTTTGAACTCTTCACCTTCAAGACTGATTTTGTCGTGCAGTCAATGACTTTTACAACAGTGCAGCTTTTCCAGTCTTCTATGAAGACCCCCTAAACTCAACACCCATGGGTGGGGTTAGAATCCCCCAGGGTTGGAGTCCCCAGGATTGAGCTCCCAGGGTTGGGTTTAGAACCCCCTAGGGCTGGGGGTAGTGTTAGGGCAGTGATAAATAATTTGGCAGATGATGAAGGAGCAGACAATGCTAGAGTAAGAGGAGAGTGCCTGAGGACGAGAAGAGAATTAGGAGGGGCATCTCTTGTGCTGAAGAAGGGAGCCAGTTCCCCAGAGTTGGGAAATTCAGGAAGAAAACTGTGAGGATAGGTGTGAAGTTAGGTGTTGGGGGTTAGATTTGTTTCTTTTTTAATTATAGAACTTTTTCCCATAAATTGCTAGGAAACTAACTATTGGGTATTCAAAGGTACTTAAGCAGAACAAAGGGGCCAAAGGAGAGGAGTTGTAGCACCTGGCTATACTTCTTTTGTCTCTGGGAGTTTCTCTTGGAGGGGGAAGATACAGCAAGTTTTGGGGGACAGAAAAGGATGGGGCTGGGGGCAGCTTCTCTCTCTCTTGCTCTCGGCATCAGAGGGAGGTTGGCCAGGCTGTTGCTTGCTGTGGGAGGAGATCACTGTCACCACCCAAGTCCAGTCCTAGGGATCTACCACCATCTCCTTGTGTGTTCAGGAATTCTGAGCTCTCCTTCTCCTGCCCTGCTGGAGCTGAGCTGGCCCTGTCCTGCCACTGCCATTCTTCAGCAGTGCTCTGGGTCTTTTTGCTACGCTGTAGCCTCACACCCCCTGCCCTGCACTTCCAGCTACCACTGAGGAGCTTCTGATACATCTCATCCACCAGCCTGGGATTCCTGCTCATTCCTGCCCTTCCAGCTTGGTGCTCCTCTGAGTCCTGCAGGGGCACTGAGATCAGACTGCCCCAGGCTTTGTGAAGCAAAGCCTCTTGAGGTTCCTGGTTCTGTTTTTGTTGTAAATGCTGCAGTTGTTGTTCTGTTTGCCTTGTTATACACACTAGTAAAGAACTGCTATTCCTACCTCCACATCTTTGCCTGAGAGTCTGTGGTAGTTTGGCCAGGAAGTGATTGTTCAGGAAGTTATAACTTGACAGACCAATTAGAAAGAGGGATGTCTATGTGAACATTGGAGAGTTGAATACCAGAGGTTCCCAGGAACTGCCCTTTCTCTTTCCTTTGGGGCAGCTGAACAGGTAACATCGGCTCTGGTCATTCTGTCAGAACGGCCTGAGCCGGCCAGGGCCGGCCATTCCCACCCCGGCCCCTGCCCTCTCCTGCTGGGACGGGGAGGGGGGAAGCCGGCCCCAGGCCTGGCCAGGCTCCACGGCTCCTGGTGGGAAAAAAGAGGGAGGCTGCAGCTCGGGTCCCCACGGCAGCCGGGCCTGGCCAGGCCGTGCCCCAGGCCCTGGTTGCTGGTGCCGATGATGGCCGGGGGAGGATGGGATTGGGATTCCTCCTCCCTCTCCCTCCCCCCAGGCCTCAGGAAGCAAACTTGAGTTTGGGTCCATGGATGAGAGCAGGGGGTGAAAAAAGACAATTCATCAGCATTCCTGAGCATGTTTCTCCTTCCCCCTCCTCCCATCATCATTGGCCTTGAAACTTGACACCCTTTTGAGTCAGCAGCTGAGGGAGAAAAGACCTGGGCCAGATTTACCTCTTTCTTAACACAAGATGAAGCTTTCAGAACTCCAGTCCTTTGCCTGAGTGAGAGAGGAAGGACAGAGTGATTTAAAACATAAAGAGACAACATGGTACAGAGTCAGTGAAAGAACTGATAAAGATTATTGGAAGAAATGTCCAGGAAGTGGACGTTTTTGACTGGACTTCTCTGGATGTAAACCATGGAGACTGGAATAAATTATTCATTTAAACTGTGGAAAGATATCCATTTGGGTAGGTGATTGTTTAAATTTATGTGTGGGAATTTGAGCAAAGTTGTTTGTGATGGACTAAGTGAAATTGATTTGATGAGATGCTTGAACAGAGATAGAGATGAGAAGCCTTCTGTGTGCAGCAAAGAAGTGAGAAGATATCTCTGTTCCCTGAAATAAAGAATCCTTTGCCTTTGAAGTAGTTCAGCTTTATAAAGTGACACCTCAGTCTGCAGTGTGTTTGAATACATGACCCATGGGCAGCTTGGGAAACTGCTAATGGGAGGGGTCATGGAAGCAGAGTTTACTGGGCAACAGTTTTTGTGACAGTTAAAACCCACAAGAGAACTGTTTTCATTTGTCACTGGGATCCATGGGACACTGAGAGAGACTCCTCTCCCAAACTGATGAAAGATCATGCTTAAATGGAGAAACTGACTGAAAATCACAGGTCGTCTCTTTATGTTGTTTGTACACAGAAAACATTAGTGGGGGAGGGGAAGAGTGTTTTGAAGTTTCATTTTCATTTTTCTTTTTCTCCTTTTAGAGTGTGTGAATAAACCATCTTTATAACTCTTGAGTTTTAGGCCTGTTTTGCTTTTTACTTCTTCCAAGTCATATCCCACACAAAGGTAAATACTAAAACCATCACAGAGCCCTTTAATTTCAAAATTATAATAATTTGGAGGGAAGGGGTTTGCATTATCCATTCCAAGGGAGGCTCCATTTTATTCCCTGGCAGATACCTGCGTTTCAAAGTAAGACATTAGGTTTGTGTGGAAGAAAGAGAGAAGAGGAGAGAGAGGAGCAGACAGGGGAAACAATGGGATCATGGACAGATAGAAGTCCAGAGGATAATGGAGATGGATTGTTAAATTTTTATCCTTAAAGCTTAAATTTTATCTCTAAGGAGGGAAAGTTGTCAAAAAGATCTGTGCTTATTCAAGGGGGGAGTGGAAAGGATGAGTGAGTGCACTTTAGTAGAGGTGGGGGAATGGTTTGAAATGCCATTTGAAAACAAATTCCTTTTTGTTCCTAATTTTCAGTGCAATTTACTGGGAAGGGATTTGATGGCTGAAGTGGGAACACAAATTAATAATGGTAAGAAATGACACAGAAAATATGAAGAGGATTGATCCCACCCTTGGGAATTCGGTTGTTGCATTTAGAATTAGAATTAGATTTTGAATTAGAATTTGAATTAGCTTTGCTTTTATTGGGCGAGCAGGAAAAGGTGGCTAAAGAGGCTTTTCCTTGATGAAGCTGCCTAATTTCCTTGCTAAAAAGGGGACTTGGAGTGTCTGAAAAGGAGGCGCAGTTGGTAGAGAAAAAGGTGAAATATTTGGGAATATTTGGGAAAATGTCTGGGAAACATTTTGAGTGGAGGATTATGGTGCATCAAACCAGAAAGAATACAAGGAATTTGACAAGTACCACTAGCCCAGACCAAAAAAAGACGGATTTACGGCAGTTTTTGGGGTTGGTAGAGTACTGCAGAGCACAGATTGTGGATTTTTCTGATTTGGCCACACTTTTATATGACTTTTTAACCCAAGAGAGTCTTAAACTGTCAAGATGATTTTTTGCCTTTTCTTTTACGTATCTTTCATGTATCCTCAGTACTCTTAGTGTGCATACTTGTAATCCCTAAAATATGATAATTTCACACAGTCCTGGCATTCTGTTAGGCCATAAGACCTGTTAGAAATAACTGTGTAGTTTGTGGCTTTCGCTGTTATATATTGGTTTTTGCAAATTATTTTGATACAGTACAGTTTGTAATCTCTTTTAAACTGCTTTTGATATAGTATAATTTGTCATCCTTTTATGGTTAATACCCTAATCTCTGTATAGATTGCATATTTCAGTGTGATAAAGATATTATAGTTTAGGGTTTCACAAAATATTAAAATAGAGTATATTATAAAACTATAAATAGGCATGTAAATTAAATTATTAAACAGACATATTAATATTAAAGTATTAAAATGTGCAGTGCATTGTAACATTAAGTTTTTCAGAAGTGACTATGGTTGTGAAATAATGACTCATGCCTTTATTTCTGTAACTGACTGACAATAGTAAAATAGCTAATGTTGATTAAAAGAAAAAATGGTTAAAATATCTGGATGATAAGATAACCTTGAAAAGAACTGGGCAAACAACACCGGAAGAGCCAGGAGCCAGGAGGAATCCACCACTGACCCCTTGGCGATCAATAACTGTCAAACCACAGACCAGGTGGCCTGAAGAGGAAATAAAACATAAGTCTCAAAATCACATCTGCACTGTGGCACATACTTTAGCAAGATAAGGTCTGGAGTTGAATTAAGCTAAAGAACTGCTGGAAAATGTGGACGCAAAAGAGTGTTTAAATATGTATAATCTTCATGAATATGCATTTGACTAATTGTCTTGGGTTGCAAAGGAAGATACAACCAAAAGTTTGTATTCTAGTACAAGCTGTTAAAACCAGGTGGGGCAGTGTTCTTTATCTCTTACATGACCCATCCCTCATATCTCTGGGAGGATATCCTCAGTTAATGGGCCAGTTGATAAAACCAAGTGGGGCAATGTTCTTTATCTCTTCCACAACACATCCTCCCTCCAGGGAGATATCTTCTGTTAATGGGCCATTGTGTCTCACTGCAGGACTGATAAAATTGCATCATCCCATTGTCAGATGCTCCACCCACAGGGAGGAGCCAAGCATTCCTACCTGGATATAATCTGAGATTGAACACACCAGAAGCAGCCTGTTTCCACTGGATTCCCAGAGGAAGACCAGACTCATCTACACCACCACTGGACCTTCAGAGGAAAACTACACCCTTCTACAAGATCATTGCTTCAACAGAACCACATCTGTCACTCCAGGAGGGCTGCAGCCACGATTGGATTGGACTGCTACCAACACTCTGACTAACCGGGTGTCAGGTTGTATTCTGACTCTGTTAGTGGTTTGGGTTTGTTTTTTTACTACTGCATTATTAGTTTAATTTTCTTCCTAATAGGAACTGTTATTCCAATTCCCATATCTTTGCCTGAGAGCCCGTTAATTTCAAAATTATAATTCAGAGGGAGGGGGGTTTATATTTTCCATTTCAGGTAAAGCTCCTGCCTTCCTCAGTAGACATCTGTCTTTCCAAACCAAGATGGGGAGCTTGGCCGAGATATCCAGAGGGCTCTCTGAGTTGGGTTTTTATGGGGGGGGGGGGGATGCTTGGAGAATGAAGAGCTCCAAAGCTGTTCAAAAAATTCCCCTTGGGAGGACATTGGGGGGTCCCAGTGGCGGCTGCTGGCAGAGGCAGCCTGGAGGAGCAGAATCCCTGTGTCCCCCAGGACCCCAAAGTGGGGAGCCCAGAGAGGGGGGAGTAACACGATTGGCAGGACCCTCAACAGCCTGGAGAGGGGCAGGGGGGACTCCTTGGACACCCTGCACCCTGAAGCAGAGAATAAGGGGAGAAGGGACCCAGGGACCGCAAAATCCCCCAGGATCCCTAAGTGGAGAGGTTGAAAAGGGGGGAGGTTTTCAGATTCCTTCTGACTCCCAGCAGCCTGGGTAAGGCTGGGTCCGAGTAGACAAGGGATCCCCAGTGAAAGTGTCACCCCCAGCAGCTTGGGGAGGACAGAGGGGAACCCCTGAACACCAAAAGGCATGAGACCAGAGATGGGGAACTCTTGGGAGGCATTTTCAGGGCTGAATCTTGGTGTTTGGGAGGTTTCTATGGAGCCCAAATGCCTGGTGCCTTCTAGAGATGGACTTGGGCAGAGGAACCTCCAAACCCAATGTGCTCATCCCTTGTTTTTCCCCAAACCAGGATTCTCATTCCCAAACCCTGGCTGGATGGAGAAGGCTGTGAGGAAGAGGAAGATGCCCCAGGACAGCCAGGCAGGTGAGGAGGAAGTCCCTGCCCCTTTCCCCCTCTCTCCTGCTCCATCTCCCAGCCGTGCCTGGCCCCCGGCTGCAGGACAACCCCGCTGCCAACTCCGTCCTTCCAGGGATGAACGGGGGGGATCTCCTTCCCCTTCCCTCTGGCATGGGGGCAAGTCCCATCCTCTCTTTGTCCTTTCTCCCCCAGACAAGAAGCTGAGGATGGAGACCAGGGAGGACAAATCCCCACTGCAGAACTTTGTTGAAGAGGCCGTTTTGAGCGGCTTCATGGCACAGGAATCCAACGGGGAGGGAAAGCCCTGGAGATCCCACAGGAGGAGTGGCTCCAAACCCATCCCAGGATGCTCAGAGAAAGAAGGACCCAGCCTAGGCCAAGAAAATGGACAGAGCTTCAGTCGAGGTGGTCCATGAGCAGCCCCATGATGGGGAGAAGCCCCACAAGTGCTTGGAGTGTGGGAAGAGCTTCCGCTGGAACTCCGTCTTGATCCGCCACCAGCGCATTCACACCGGGGAAAAGCCCTACGAGTGTCCTGAGTGTGGGAAGAGGTGTCAGGACAGCTCCACCCTCACTGTCCACCAGTGCATCCACACCGGGGAGAGGCCCTACGAGTGTCCTGAGTGTGGGAAGAGGTTTCGGACCAGCTCCCATCTCCTTGTGCACTTGCGCATCCACACCAAGGAACGGCCCTACAAGTGTGAGCAATGTGGGAAGAGCTTCAGCCAGAGCGCCCACTTGATCTCCCACCAGAACATCCACGCTGAGGAAAGGCCATACAAGTGTGGGGAATGTGGGAAGCGCTTCAACCAAAGGTCCCAAATGATCATCCACCAAAAGATCCACACTAGGGAGAGGGCCTGTGAGTATCCCAAGTGTGGGAAGAAGTTTCTGACCAACTCAGATGTCCTTGAGCACCAGCAGATTCACACAGAGGAGAGGCCCTTCCCACTTCCCCAGCTGCAGGAAGGACTTCAAGCACAACTCCCACCTCATCACCCACTGGCGCATCCACACCAGGGAGAGGCCCTACCAGTGTGGGGAATGAGGGATGAGCTTGAGCTGGAGCTCCAACCTGATCTGCCACCCGAAGATCCACACCAGGGAGAGGCTCTACCATTGTGGGGAATGAGGGATGAGTTTCAGCTGGAGCCCCAGCCTGATCTGCCACCAGAGGTTCCACAGCAGGGAGAGGCTCTACCAGTGTGGGGAATGAGGGATGAGCTTCAGCTGGAGCCCCAGCCTGATCTGCCACCAGAGGATCCAAACCTGCTGGCAATGGCCATACGAATATCCTGCTTGTGTGAAGAGCCTGTCCAGGAGCTCTCACTTTAACAGACACCAACAGAGGCACTGGTAAGGGAAGCCTTGCGAGTGCTCCGACTGTGGGAAGGGCTTCCTGCACTGCTCCAACATCATCCTGTTTAAGAGGACCCACACTGGGCAGAGGCCTGGTGACCCACATTCCCAGTGATCTGCGTTGGGAAGGGAGTGGCCTGGTGGTCTTTTGGTCTGGTAGTCCCTAATATTCTTTTGATTCATCTTCATGCCTTTAAAACAGAGAAAATTGGGGTAAAAAATCAACAAATTCATCAAAGGCATCTAAAGCCTCACTTTTTACTAGTGTTTAGGGGGAATCTGGGATTCAGGGAGGATTTGGAGGTTTTGGGGATATTTGGTGTAGTTGTCTCCATTTCTTGGCACTCAAAGAGAAGAGAGAGTTTGATCTGTCACCTCAAAACCACTCAGTTCCACTGTGTCTTGGGTTGTGGAGCCAAAAGTCTATATTCTATTTCACTGTTAAAAGGAGTTGGGGAGATGTTTTTTCTTTATCTCTTGTAACTCTGAGAGGAGGGGGGGCAGGTGCCTTTTGATAATGGGCCAACTCTTCCAGCCAGGTGGGGCATTGTTTCTTATCTCTTTCAGCTCCTGTCCTCCCTCCAGGGGAATATTTTCTACTAATGGACCATTAAGACACCCCTTAAAGCACACATCCCAAAATAGACTATCCACATGACATCATTCTATTGTGAGATGCTCCACCCAGTGGGTGAAGCCAACCATTCCTACCTGGATAAAACTGAGACATAGGAACACCAGGTACTCAGCTTCACCCAATTCCTGGAGGAAGACTGGACCCCTTCTCACCACCACTGAACCCTTGTTTTGCAGGATCATCTCTACTCCACTAGAACCACATCTGCCACTCCAGGACGATCTACCTTTGGAGTGCTTCCAATACCCTGACAAACAGGGCGTCAGGTTGTAGCTTTGAGTCTTACAGGGTTTTCCAAAATTGTTGTTTGTTCGCTGGTTTGGTTGGGTGGTTTTGTTTAATCTACTACATTTGTATTGTTAGTAGTCCTAGTAAAGAACTGTTATTCCTATTCTCAAATCTTTGCCTGAAAGCCCTTGATTACAAAATTATAATTTGGCGGGGGAGAGGTTTACATTTCCCATTCTAAAGGAAACTCCAGCTTTCCCTGTCAGATACCTGTCTTTCCAAACCAAGACAATATTTTTTTTTTATTTTTAGAAAAACAGAAATTTTTTTATACTTTAGACATATTTTTTTATTATTTTTACTTAACAAGTTCAGAATGATTGGTTTTGTTTTTAAGGATAGTTTATTATACTTTAATTTTTTTTTAAATATGTTTTTTTATTTGGGGATAATTTCCACTCCTCTTCATCTACCAGGTGCCCTTCTGTTGCCTGAGACTGGGAGGCACAGGAGTCCTCAGACTCTTGGTCAGAGAACTCCCTTAAAGATGGAAGGGTTGAGCTCCACCAGTCTATTTCCCTTTCACTTTCCTGATCCTCCTTCATCTTTCAACTTCTTCCCTAAGCTCAGACCCCAGCGAAAGGAGCTCCTTCACCTGTTCACACCTCAGGCAGACCTCACCCTCTGCAGCCCCTGAAGCCACCAGTAAGTTCAAACAGTCTGGGCAGGAATGGGTCTGTGCAGACACATCCTTTCTGGAGGGCTCCACTTGGTCACATACACTTACACCAACCACAGGTTTTGACCTTGTAAAAACCATGACTGACAGAAACCAAAAGGAAGCAACCAGAAGTAACACCTAAAACAACACAGAGGACACCTGACTAGCAAGAACACTTGCAACCCTGCCGCCTTCCCTGCCTGCATGAACTACTGTGCAAACTGCCCTGTCCAAGGCCCTGAGATGAGCCAGGCCCCTGTTTGCCCGCTCCTGTTTGCCGCGCTCCCCAGAGACCTCTTATAATCAGCCACCCAGCAGCAAAGGAAGCTCCAGCCCTCATTCCTGGATGGCACACAAATGCCATCTGGAATTTGTCACTGGTCTCCTTGCTTCCATGTGTCCCTGCTGTGTCACCACAGCCCCTTGGTTCCATGAGTTTCTGTACTGTCAGCAGTGGTTCCTTTGTTCCAATGAGGCCTTGCTATGTCACAATGGACCCTGGGTTCCATGAAGTTCTTTGGTGTCACAATGGCCCCTTGGATCCATAAGGTTCCATAGTGTCTCCATGGTCTCCTTGGATCCCCATTGTCATCATGGACAATTCCTTCCCTGCAGTCCCAATGTGCCAGAATGTCCCCTTAGTTCCATGAGGCCCTGCTTTGTCCCAATGGCCCCTTGGTTCCATAGGTTTTATACTGTACCAATGGACTTCTTAGTTCTATGAGTTACCCTGCTTTGAGCAGGGGTTTCTTTGGTTCCAGCAAGGCCCTGCTGTGCCTCAATGCACCCTTGGTTCCATGAGGCCCTGCTGTGTCCCAATGGACCCTCTATTCCATGAGGCCCTACAGAGTCACAATGAGTCCTTGGTCCATAGGGTTCCATCATGTCACAGTGGACTTTTCATTCCATGAGTTTTTGTACTGTTACAACAGTTTCCTTGATTGTGCAGTGTCACAATGGCTCCTTGGTTCCATGGGTTTCTTTAGTGGAACATGGTCACCTTGATTCCATGAGGTTCTGCAGTGTCACAATAGAAACCCTTGTTCCATTAGGCCTCCAAGTTTCTAAATGCTGTATTCCCGAAGGCACGTCAAGGTCACAATGGACCCTTGGTTCTGTGAGGTTCCACAGCATCCCAATGGTCACCGTGGTTCCATGAGTTTCCTTAGTGTCACAGTGGTCTCTATGGTTCCATGAGGCCCTGCCTTGTCACAATGGTCCCCTGGGTTCCAAGGAGGCCCTGCTGTGCCACAAAGGACCCTTGGTTCCATCAGATTCTGTGGTGTCACCATGTTCTTCTTGACTCTGCAGGGTAACAATGCACCATTGGTTCCACACGGCCTGGCTGTGTCACAAATGTCTCTTTGATTCCATGACTGCCACAACAGAGACTTGTTTCTATGAGGTTCTGTACTGTCACAATTGTCTCCTTGTTTCCATGAGCCCCTGCTGTGTCACAATGGACCCTTGGTGAAACAAGGCCTTGCAGTGTCTCAGGATCTCCTTGGTTCCAGGAAGAACACAAAAGCTTTGCACCAACATTGAGCAATGCTTCCTTTACACACCTGGGAACCTCTGTCTGCATTCCAAAGAAGGGTTCAAGCTGAGGATGGCACCAGCAGCTTCCATCTGCAACAGAGACCCAGGACAGGGACAGAGAATTCAGCTGAAAGGCTCAGAGAGTTCTGCACACAGAGCTCATTTCTGGTGACACTGTCCCTTGTAGAAAGGTGACATCATTCCAGGCAGCCTGTCCTGATCATATGGTTCCTGAGTGGGCTTGGTTGTTTAGGAAACCTGCTCAGGCTTTTCCATTCTTTCCTCACCAAGAGAAAAACTTCTCCTGGGCCTGTGTGCAGGGCGAGGCCTGAGGAGAGCAGGTGGGACATGGTGCAACGGGCTGGGAAAGGAAGCTGCAGAGCTCAGGGGACAAGGTTGTGCTGCAGGGCACAGGGATGTCAGTGCCAGGTGGGCAATGTCAGACATGGTGAGGTTGGGGTGAGGAGCAGCTTGTCCAAACAGGGTCAGCCTGCAAGAGGCTCATTCTTCTCCATGCCCAGACCTCCCAAGGAGACATTCAGCATCAATATCCCTTGGGGAATGTTTCTATCCACTCTATACTGATCTGGAAAATAAAAACTGCTCGACTAAAAATGGAAATTGTCATGAGGTGCACTTTCAAATCTCACTCCTTCACAGGACTCCAAAATGACTCCAGTCAGCTGCACAAGCCTTGGAGACTCAAATACATTTGAAGGAATGCAAAGGGCTCCTGTAGACTTTCTATGTTTTCATCAGCCCCACACTGGATTTGGGGCTGAGTCCAGGATCTCCAGGCACTGAGAGAAGGTTGAAGAAGATGCTGAAGGAGTCAGAAGCAAAACCCCAAGTCCCTTGGAGCATCCCTGGGCCCCAGGGAGGGCAGGGAGTGCCAAAGGCTGCCCAGGCACTGGGGAGAGCAGCTCCTTGAGGCCAGGATTGCAGGGAGCCCAAGGCTGTGAGCAGGGACTGCAATGCTGAGCAAGGCCTGGGCTGGCTGGAGGGAGCAGAAAGGCCAAGGCCTGAGCCCAGGCCTGGCACAGCAGGGCCTGTCCCTGGCGGCTGGCTGGGGGCTGTTGGTGGGGCAGGGGGATGGCAGGGGCAGCAAGGACAAATGTCCTAAAGCTGCAAGGCCTGCCAGCCTGCTCAGGGAGGGGCCAGGCAGAAGCCAAGTGCAGGCTTTCCTGCAAGGAAAGTTCCTTCTGTGGGGCCTGCAGAGGCGCTGGCAGAGCCCAGGGGACAAAGGCCTGGGTGCCTGTGGCCCTGCCAGCCCTGCCCAGCCCTTGGCCATCTCTCCTGCAGCTGGGAGTGTGGATCTGCTGGAGGGCAGGAGGGCTCTGCACAGGGCCCTGGACAGGCTGCATCCAGGGCCCAAATCCAACCATGGCAGCTTGAACAAGACCAAGGGCGGGCTCCTGCACTTTGGCCACAACAAGCCCTGCAGTGCTCCAGGCTGGGGACAGAGTGGCTGGACAGTGGCCAGGCAGAAAGGGACCTGGGCCGCTGCTGGACAGCAGGCTGGCCATGAGGCAGCAGTGTGCCCAGGGGGCCAAGAAGGCCAATGGCTCCTGGCCTGGGTCAGGAATGGTGTGGCCAGCAGGAGCAGAGCTGCTGTGCCAGCCCTGCCCTGCCCCCAGCTCTGCACTCAGACATTGCTGCTGCAGCTCCAGAGAAGGGAACAAAAGGGGGATCTCTGGTGAAAACTTTGTTGGGAGATCCTTTAGTTCATTGAGAGCCTCTGAGAGCACAGCAACTCCTTGACGCAGTCTGGGGCCACAGCGAAGGTGGACAGAATCAAATTGATAAATGACACAAACAATGGCCTTTCTTTGTGGGCAATGTTGAAAAACTAAAAGACAGGGAAAAAAACCCCACAACCAAACCAACAAGAACCAGGAAGATTACTTTTATTACAAATGATTTGAAGAAACTGGCCAGCACTTTAATGTTTCTGAAATATGCCAGGGATCATTGTCCACACTGCAGCCTTGAGCTCCTGGTTCCTCAGGCTGTAGATGAGGGGGTTCAGGGCTGGAGGCACCACCGAGTACAGAACTGACAGGGACAGATCCAGGGATGGGGAGGACATGGAGGGGGGCTTCAGGTTGGCAAAAAAGCCACTGCTGAGGAACAGGGAGAGCACAGCCAGGTGAGGGAGGCAGGTGGAAAAGGCTTTGTGCCGTCCCTGCTCAGAGGGGATCCTCAGCACAGCCCTGAAGATCTGCACATAGGAGAAAACAATGAACACAAAACAGCCAGAAGCAAAGCAGACACTAACAGCAATAAGCCCAAGTTCCCTGAGTTTGGAGTGTGAGCAGGAGAGCTTGATGATGTGTGGGATTTCACAGAAGAACTGGCCCAGGGCATTGCCATGGCACAGGGGAAGGGAAAATGTATTGACTGTTTGCAGCAGAGCATTTAGAAAGCCACTGGCCCAGGCAGCTGCTGCCACGTGGGCACAAGCTCTGCTGCCCAGGAGGGTCCTGTAGTGCAGGGGTTTGCAGATGGACACGTAGCGGTCGTAGCACATGACGGTCAGGAGGGAAAACTCTGCTGAGATGAAATAGGCAAAGAAAAATAGCTGTGCAGCACATCCTTTGTAGGAGATGTTCCTGGTGTCCCAGAGGGAATTGTGCATGGCTTTGGGGACAGTGGTGCAGATGCAGCCCAGGTCGGTGAGGGCCAGGTTGAGCAGGAAGAAGAACATGGGGCTGTGCAGGTGGTGGCCGCAGGCTACGGCGCTGATGATGAGGCCGTTGCCCAGGAGGGCAGCCAGGGAGATGCCCAGGAAGAGGCAGAAGTGCAGGAGCTGCAGCTGCCGCCTGTCTGCCAATGCCAGCAGGAGGAAGTGGCTGATGGAGCTGCTGTTGGACATTTGCTGCCTCTGGACATGGGGACCTGGTCAAGGAGGACACAGTGACAAGTCAGGGGAGACTTTGCTGAATGATTTCCAAGTCCTTTCTCCCAGCCCTGCCCCTGCTGCTCTGTGCCACCCAATTTTCCTTTTCTCAGAGCCCTTCCCTCAGCCCTGGGCCTGGAGCTCTGCTGGGATCTGGCCCTGTGGCTCTGACCAGCAGGAGCTCTGCCCATGGACACCGAGGGCTCAGCTCTGCTCTGCAGCAGTGGGGCCATGGGAAAGCGGGGAGGGGTCAGTCCTGGGGCTGGACTTCAGCAGCCTAAACTTCTCCAAAGGCAGAGGAGCTTGGCAGCATCTCTTGTCCCAGGGCTGGGGAACAGTGATGGCCAAAGGAACTTTGAGAGTGTTCCTGCTGTGCCCAGGGAGATCAGAGAGAACTGTGCAGGGCAAGAGCATTGGCTGTAACTCAGTGAAGGGTGAGGGGAGCTGCTCTGTGGCTCCATCTATCCCCAGCTGCCCTTTCTGAGATCCAGGGCAGTCACTGTGTTCCCCTGGAAATCAGCCTGACACAGCTGAGAGCAGAGGGAGCCACAGCAGAGCAAACTGGCTCAGCCTTTCTCAGAGTTCTGTCCCCACTCCTGGCCAAGGACACTCCTGTCACCCAGTGTCCCCTGGAGGCAGCTCACAGCTTGGATGGCATCCCCAGGACACACCAAGGGTCCTGTCCATGGCACTGCCTGAGGAGAGTCAGCTCATTCCCAGCCTGCCAGCCTGCCCTGCCCAGAGCTCCCCGGGCAGAGGGAGCTGGGACACCCCACTGCTGTGCTCAGCCTGAGCAGGAGGAGCCCAAGGGCTGGGCCTGAGCCTGCAGCTGGAAGTGCCATTCCCAGAGAGCCCCTCAGCAATGCCAGCAGCAGCTGGGCAAGGCAAGGAGAGAGAGAGCCGGGCCCTGAGGAAAAGCCTTTCCCTGCCCAGCCCTGCCCAGCCCCTGCAGTGCAGGCAGCAGCAGTGCAGGACAGTGGCCCTCAGGCCCTGGGCAGCAGGCAATGGGCACATGGCAGCAGAGATGCCCTTCATCTCTGGAGCTGCTCTGCCGACCCAGGAGGGGACTGAGGGCCCCCAGCCCCCGGGCTGAGGGCTGTGCTGGCTGCCAGGGGACACAGCAGCTGTGCTGCTCAGGCCAGTGTCTGCCCTGCAGGGCAGGGCTGGCAGCTGACACATCTCCCCTGCAGCAGCAGCAGCAGGGCTGCCCTCAGCACTGCCTCCCTCCCTCCCTGCCCAGGGCTCTGCTGCTGCAGCTGTCCCAGCCCGAGCTGTTCCTGTGGGCCCGGGCTCCTTCCCTGCCACAGCTGCCAGAGCCCAGCCCAGCCCCTGGGCCAGCTCTGCCCTGCAGCTGCTCCCAGCTGCAGGCATTAAAGAACAGCTGCCCCAGGCCTGGGCACCATGGAATGCTGATGCTGCATGGATCTGGAGCCTGGGGAGCTGCAGGCTGAGTTTCCACTGCCACCAAGCTGAGCCAGGGAAAAGTGGGAGCATAGATTCAGGAAAGCAGAGACTCAAGCAGGAAACTCCTGCCCTGAATAAGCTCATGAAAAATCCCCTCAGAAATGCCCTGGGCATGAGATGGAGCTCTGAGCAGCCCTGGCACACACAGCACCCTCTCCACAGCAGCAGCAGCAGGACCTGCCCTGGCAGGAGTCACTCCTTGCACCCACAGCTCCCCTCCATCATCCATGGGAGCTCCCAGGCAGGCTGAGAGCTGCCCCTGGCAGGTGGCAGATGCCCTGGGCTGACCAAGAGCCCTGAGGGCTGCAGGAGCTGCTGTGCAGGACAGCCCTGGGCAGCCCTGGCTGCAGCCCCAGCTTCAGCCCCTGCAGCCGTCCCTGGCAGCAGGAGCCGTCCTGCCCTGTCCCTCTGACGGTGCCCAGGGCAGCCCCGCTCTGGAGCACATCCTCCCCCAAAGCAGAAAGGGCAGCAGAGCCATCCTTACAGTCACATCAGTCCTGTCCTGGGTCAGCTTGAGGAGATCCCTTCAGCCACAGACTGACTGTGACAGAAGTGGTGAAGATTTCTCCACAAAGAAGCTCAGAATTTTCAAAATCTTCTCTGTGAATAATTTTCAAATAATCCTTCCTGTCTCTTTAAGCCTCTGTCTGCTTCACTCTTCTCAGGTACCTGCTGGGCTGGGAGAAGAGCTGCTCCTCAGGAGAAATGTCTTTTTGTAGCTCTTTCTGGTTGCCAGGAGCTGCCTTTTTGCCAGGAGCCCTGCCCAGCTCATCAGCACAGACAAAGAACAAGGACATTAATGACTCTCTTGGAGGTTTAGTGCTGAGTCCCTGAAAATCAGTCCCTGAGAGTCAGTTAAATAAACCTCTCAAAAATTTAAAGTCACAATCAAACTCCAAAGTTTGTTGACGTTTTAAAGGTTCCCACTGAGGGACACGACTGAGAAAGTGTCCCCAGGTTCCAGTAAGAGCAGAACACTGCAGGCAGTGAGCACAGGTGGGAACAAAGAAGGCCAAGGTGTCTTTGATGTTCAGCAAACCTGGATGTGTTTCAGGAATGCAAAGGCCAAGGCCTGAACCCCAGCCCATGCCAAGGCAGATCCTGTCCCTCCCTCCTTGCTCAGGCCTCTTCCCAGGCCACTGGGATGTGGGGATGTGCAATGCCAAGGGCAGCACCATGGGACAGCCCCTGCCAGGCTGCTGAGCAGGGACAAGGAGGCCATGAGGCCCCAGGCCTGCAAGGGTCACTTGTCCCCTCCTCCTGGCTCAGGCCCAGGGCCAGCAGCCATGGCCCAAGTGCTGCAGGAGTTGGCTGTGTCAGGGCCTTGCAGCTGCTGCCCATCCCTGTGCCCTGTGCAGCCCAGGCTGTCCTACGGTGTCCATGCCCTGTGCCTCTGTCCCTGCAGGCTGTCGGCATCCCCCGGCTGCCCCACCTGGCTGGGCCCTTCCTTTGCTGACAGCTCTGCCTCCTGCCTGCCTCTGCCTGGGCACACACAGCCCTGGGCTGGATACCAAAGGGGTTCATTCCATTTTTACCGTGCCTGTGAACTTGTAGCACAGGAACAAGGCATGCAGGGCCTGCTTTTTCAGCAAGGATGGTTGGAAGAGAAGAAGACATCTGGCTCAAGGGTGCAGTGATAGAAAAAATAAAGAGGGAATGTGGGAACTTGAGGTGGGTTTTATGGAAATGGGTAAATTGTAATACGCATTCAGCGACTCTATATAAGCAATACTCTGGTACAATTACATACCCATGTAAGATCAGGCGTTATCCCACAGATAACCTCCGGCCTGATTAAACGATGCCCTCTTACACACCAAATTTGTGTTATGGAGTCTTATTCTGATCTTTTGGATATTTGGTTGCAACAGAGGCTCATGGAATCAAGGAGTCAGCTGTGACACCTTGGAATCTCATGGAACCAAAATCCTTTGTGACTCAGCAGGGCCAAATGGAAGCAATGGTCCACTGTGATACTGCAGATCCAAGGAGACTATTGGGACACTCTGGAACCTCATGGAATCCAAAGTACATTGTGACAGAGAAAGGCTTCATGGAACCAAGAGTCCATTGTGACACAGCAAGGCTTTGCTTGAGCAAGGGAACCATTGCTGATAGTCCAGAAACTCATGGAACCAAGGGAACACTGTGACACACCAGGGGCTGCAGGGAATGAAAGGTCCATTGTGACAATGTGGATCCAAGGAGACCATGGTGACACTGTGGGTCCTCATGGAACCAAAGGGGCCATTCTGACCCAGCAAGGCCTTGTAGAACCAAGGAGGACATTGTGACACTTCTGAACCTCACAGAACCAAAGTGACCATGTTATACTGTGGGACCTCCTGGAACAAAGGGTCCACGGTAACACTGCAGAACCAAGGAGACTGTTGTTGGCAGTTTGAAAGCTCATGGAACCAGAACTCCATTGTGACACAGCAAGGTCTCATGGAACCAAGGGTCCATTGCAACTCTGTTGGGCCTTATGGAGCCACGAGCCATTGTGACACAGTGTGGCCACATGGAGCCAAGGAGCCATTGTGACTGAGGAACCTCATGGAACCAAGAGTCCATTGTGACACTGTGAGGCCCTGTGGAACCAAGGGGACCACAGTGACATTGCAGGGCCTCATGGAACAATGGAGACCATTCTGACACTTTGGGACCCACTGGAACCAAGGGGCCATTCTAGCATAGCAGGGCCTCATGGAATCAAGGGGGCTGCAGTGAACACTGTGGGTGTCCATGGGATGAAGGGTCCATTCTGACACTGTGGAACCAAGGAGACCATGGTGACACTACGGGGACCCATGGAAACTGTTGTGAGGAAGGAGCCGAGTATCAAATGGACACCAGTAGGATTAGGTTTGATCTCCTCATTTATTCTTTATTCCCTATATTTATGTGGTTACAGAGTAAAAGCAGACACAGCTAAATAGTTGCTGATTGGTTAAAATCTCATATTCAACACTCTACATGATTGCTCATTAGTTCACATCTTTTGGAAGCAAATTCTTCTTTGTTCTGTCTTATAATCAGCATTTCTGTCTTCAGCATCTATGAGAAGGTACAACAAGTTACTACAATTGCTATTTTTTTGCTAATTCAAGGCAATGTAGGAACAGCAGAGTACACAGCAGGCACAGTACAAGACCCCCTACTGTTCCCTGATAGCAAGGATTGTTCAAACCTCCTATCAATAGATTGTGGCCTCGCTCTTCTAAAAACTCCCCTACAATGGGGGTTACCCCAGAGGGCTTGGAAGCTGCCACGAGTGACAGACAAACAGCACACACATTCCTAATTTTAGACGCAAAAAATACGTGCATGTGAGCATTGACACCTATTCAAACACAGTTTATGTCTCTGCCCACGCAGGAGAAATGGCTGCACATGCCATGAAACATCTCATGCAAGCCTTTTCAGTACTGGGGATCCCTAAGAAAATCAAAACTGACAATGGCCCAGCATACAAAAGCAAGGAATTCCTGCTGTTTGTCCAGCAGTGGGGAATGGAACATAAAACAGGCATCCCCCACTCCCCCACAGGCCAAGCTGTGGTCGAGCGTGCCCACCAGACGCTCAAAAAGGTCCTGACTGGACAAGACAGTTCCACAGCAGGGATGTCACCAGCACAAAAACTCTGCAAAGCCATGTTTACCATTAACTTTCTGAATTGTTCATTTGAAAGCAGGAGTCCTCCAGTGGTACGTCACTTTAACAGCAGTAATCAGTTTAAGCTGTCACAGCGCCCACCAGTTTTGATCAGGGACCCAGAAACCTGGGAGATCAAAGGTCCCTATGAGCTCGTGACCTGGGGATGTGGCTGTGTGTGTGTATCCACCCCCTGGGGCCCACGCTGGATACCCCAAAAGTGGGTGAAACCTTTTGTTCCCAAAACCCCAGCACCAACAGAAGATGATGAGCAGCAAGCAGCTGTCACTTCAAAAAGGAGACACCACTGGAAAGAGAAGACAGAGCCTTCTTAAAAATCGGGTTACTTCTGGCAGATCTCAGATTGTTAATGTGCTTTGTGTTTGTGTTTCCTTTTACAATCCTGTTGGTTTTTGTTGTCTTGTTTTTAATTGTGTTGGCATTATGAATTCTTCGCTGCCTAATTTCAAAGACCCTCAATGGTTTAATCCCTACCACCTCAGAAGTCAGCCACACAGAGCTTGCAGGCCAAGAACAGACAAAACTGTCTGCAAATCAAAAGTGGTGGGCAAAAACTATTCTGCATCAGAATAGGCCTGAAGTGTGTCTTTCAGTTTTATTGTAACAGAAAAGGGTGAGATGTTGTATTGCACTAAGTAGTTAATTGACTTTGTTATATTGCACTGGGTGTTTCTGTTATATGTGTTCACACAAAGCATTTGCTGTAACCTGCCCATGAGCCCCTGCACTGAATCCCCTCTCCCTGACACCACCTATGCCTCACCTCCCCCAGGTCAGTCCCCATCAGATGGTGGGCCCCCTCCCCTCCCCCTCCTTGGCAGAGGGCATAAAACTGCCCTCTGGCAGGGAATCACCCTCTGAATTCCTCTCTTAACTCACTCCTCTCTTAACTCCCCCAAGCTGCAAGGAGTAGGTTCTTCATTAAAATATGGGACTGTGTTCCTGAAGGATTAAGAGCACCTTTTGTCTTTTATCTTTGTCCTTGCCTCAGTTTCCCCACAAGCATACTGCTAGCCAGGGCTGAAGCTCAGGGGAGAGTGGGAACTGAGGCAAAGGAGCACAGAAGGAGCAGCTCAGCAATGCACCCAACCCTCACTACCAAAGATTGCCTGCAGTGAGTAAGAAAGATCCATCAGCAGTGACCCTCAGACTTTCCCATCACCCACACCCTCACCTCAGCTGGGGGAAGCTGTCACAGCCAAGGACTGCAGAGCCACTCCTGGACACTGGGAATTCCTGCAGGTGCCTCCAGCCACAGGTGAGGCTCCAGCCTCGCTGGGAGAGGGCCCAGCTTTGATAGTGCTGAATGAACAAACTGACAGCACTTCTAGTGCAGGAACATTTGGGTTCATTCTCCTCTTGGGTTCCTCCCAAAGCCTGGCTAGGGCCCAAGGAGGAACCAAGGGAGGTGACTTTGACCATACAGCCCCAAACAAGGCCAGATGTCAGATTTCATGGCCTTGTCCAGCTTCTAAACACAAAAAAAGTCAATCCATTTTTCACTAATCAGTGGATACATCAATCACAGTGTTAATGACCATGCATATTTCACTAATGAGCAGATACAAAGATAACCTTGGGTTGGAAGGTTCACCCAGAGGTCACCTTTGGCTCAGGGCCTGTTGTTCAGGCCTCACTCAGGCCTCTTGCCCAGGCCTGGGATGAGCAGGGACATCTTTCACCAGATCAGGTTGTTCAGAGCCCTGTCCCAGCTGGACTGGAATGTTTCCAGGGATGGGGCATTGACCACCTGCAGACCTCCACATCCCCCTGGCCATGGAACCTGGCTGCAGAAATGGCTCCTTGGGGTGCTTTCCAAGGAAACTGGAACTGATGGGGGTTGCTGTGGCACCCAAACCCAGCAGTGGGGTCAGGGCAGTGTCCATGGCCACAGCCCCTGGCAATGGCCCAGGGCAGGTTGGGATGATGATCCACCCTCACTCCTGGCCCAGGGCAGGGCTGCAGTGGCCTTGGTGGCACCTTTGGCTGGCACACACCTGAGGAGGGTGTCTGTTTTCAGTGGGGAAACTCAGGAGTTTTACATTGATAAAAAAAATCGGAAGCCCCTGTTTGCCTGAGTGTGGGCAGCTCTCCAAGCAAAGCAGGTCCCAGGTGAGGGAGCACAGACAGGATGGGGTTGGGGAATGTGGAGCAAGGTTGTCCACACTGGGTCAGAGCTCAAGGCACAGCTTCTCTGACTTGGCCAGACCTCCTGAGGAGAGACCCTGGCTCAGCATCAATCACTGAATGCTGCAGTCAGCTCTGCTCTAAACAGAGCAGAAATAACAGCCACCCTGTATAACAGGAATGTGCATTTCTTAGAAACTCTCTAAAATCTTTCTCCACAACTGAAGCTGGAAACTTTCCTAATGAACTGCACCAGACCAGAGGGAAATCAAGGCAGAACCATGGTTTGTCAGGAGTTGCTTGATCCTAATGAGCCCCCTGCTGCATTTGGTGCTGAGCCCTGGAACCTCAGGGCCTGAGAGGAGATTGCAAAAAACTTTACAGGAGTCCAAGTCAGAAGAAAAACCCAAAGTGTCTTGAGGCATTCATGGTTTGCACTGAGGTCCATCCCCAACACAGGCTCCTCATGGAGTCCTTGGAGGAGAGAATTGGAGGCCAGGATTGCACAAAATCCTCTCAGAGACTCAGTGAGGGAAGGGAATTCCAAAGGACCTTAAAAACCTTAAGTATCTCAAAGTATTAATGAGTCCCACTGAGCGTCAGTGCAAAGCTCTCAAGGGACTCATTAAAGCAGATAATTGGAGGCCAGGATCACACAAAAACTTCTCCAAGACTCAGTGCCAAAAAAAGAAGTTCTTTAAGAAACTTTGAGTACCTTAAAGTATTAATGAGCCCCACTGAGTGTTTGTACTCACTGAGAATCCCAAGGGACTTGTTAAAGTAGATAATTGGGGCCAGGATTGCACAATCTTTCTCACAGAGTCAGATTTAAAGGGGAAACACCAAGTACTTCCAAATAACTGAAGTACCTTGAAGCATTAATGAGCCCCACTGAGTGTTGTTACTGACAAGGCCTCTCAAGGGACTAATTACAGCAGATGATTGGAGGCCATGATTGCAGAAACTTCTCAGAAACTCCAAGGCAAAAGCCAAACCCAAAGTCCTTTGAAAAACTTGCAGTGCCAGGAAGAATTCAGGAGCCCCCCAGGGCCATTCCTGACCAAGGCTCCCCAGGGACTCCTTCCAGCACATCCTTGAGGCCACTGGGCTGTCAGGGGGATGCTGAGGGCAGGACAAGGGGCTGACAGTGCCCAGCCTTGCTGGGGCTGTGCCAGGAGGCCCCAGGGCCTCAGGACAAGGTGTCTCCTGACAGCCCTTGGTTGCACAGACCCTGCTGTGCCCTAGGGCCCCAAGACTTGGCTTCTCTTTGTCCCCTCCTGGCATCACTGCCTGCAGTTCTCTGCTCTGCTTAGAGCCTGGGGACACTTTCTCTGTTGTGTGCCTCAGTGGGACCCAATAAAACTTCAGGAAACTTTGGAGTTGGATTCTGACTTGGAGTTCTTGAGAGGTTTCATCATCTCCCAGTCAGGGACTGATGTTCAGGGCCTCAGCACCAGCCCCAAGAGGGTCATTAAAGTCCTTGTGCTGTGTCTGTGCTAATGAGCTGGGCTGGGCTCCTGGCACAGAGGCAGCTCCTGGCAACCAAGAAGAGCTTAAAAAGACAATTCTCTTGCTGAGCAGCTCTTCTCCCAGCCCAGCAGGGCTGGGGCACTGCCTGCAGCCACCCCGGGCACAGCACACAGGCAGAGAGAGCTTCAATCACTCAGGGCTGGGAAGGAGCTGAGAAGAGACTGGGGGAGAATCACTGCCAGCCCTTGGCACAGGAACCTCTGGCTGCAGGACAAAGCAGCTGCAGTTCCTGCAGGGATCTCCTCTAGCTGGAACAGCCCAGTGCCTGCAGACTCTGTGAGTACAACTCTCTGAGTATTTCTGGTGCAGGGGAGGTGAAATGCTTGTGAAGCTCTGAGACACTGAGAGCTTCTGCCCACTCCCAAAATATTTCCAAGGCAAGGATTTATTTTAAAACGAGGACATTTCCTGAGATTTTGTTTTCATTTCCTAATATTTGATAATGGGGGAGAGGGAGAACAAATGATAAAGGTGTCATTAATTTTGACAAGTCCCTGGGACATCTGAACTCTCAGTGATCAGCAGGTGTGCAGGAGATCCCTGATGTGCTTTCAGCCAGTATTCTGCCCATGGACAGCACCAGCATCAGCTTTGCTGGGCCCATCAGGCTTAGTCTGAGCTGTCCTTTCTCCAGGCTGCCAACAGAACCTGCCCCCAGCCAGTGCCCTGCAAACAGGCAGGGTTCTGTAGGGCCAAGGAGAGTGCACAGAGATTTGGGGTCTGGGAGTGCTGGCAGGGAGAGCTCAGGCACAGCGAAACCCCTGCAGGAGGAAAATCTGCAGGAAGCAGAGAGAAGATGAGGCAATGAGAGAAAACAAACCCCAGCAATGTTGTGGCAGGGAGAGTTCAGAGATCTCCACAGGAGCCCCTCCAGTGCAGCCCCTCCCTCTGAACAAGCCCCCTCCCTCCTGTCCCCCAGCCCAGCCTCTGCCCTCAGGGCTGGGGCTCCAAGGCCTGAAGCCCCTCCTGTGCAGGCAGAGCTGCAGCAGAGCCCTGGGGCAGCTCTGCAGCCCCGGGCCCAGTTCCCTCTGCAGAGCACAGGGCTGGGAGCAGCTGCCCAGCCCTGGGGGGCTCTGGGAGGGGGCACAGCTGGCTCAGGGTGATGCTGTCCCCAGTGCCCGGCTCTGGGCAGTGCTGTCAGTGCAGCCAGGGCAGGAGCTGCATCTCCCTCACTCCAATGCCAGCACAAGGACACTTGGAAATCTCTTGGAGATTTCAGTCCAAGCTGGGAGCTTCAATCCAGGATGCAAACCTGTCCTGCAGCATCTTTGTGTTATCTGAAAGACCCCTGGGGAAAGGCAGAGGTGTTCTGACACTGAAAATGCTGTTGGGTTGGTGAAATGAGCAATGTGAGTCCTTGGATACAGAAGTGGGGCTGGGCTGTGGTGGACCCATCTGCTCTCAGCAGTACCTGGGGTTATTTTTGGGGAAACATGGGAAGGTGATCACCCTCCACCTGAGAAAGGCTAAAGCCCAGAGAAAGTCTGAACAGGTCACAATGACAGACCATGTCCCCTCACTCTCCACTCATCACTTCACGTCACAGAACTTACTCTGTTCCCCAAGGGGGACACAGAAATGCCGAGGGTTTGATATCCAAGAAAACCAAGAGAGACATGGGGGGAGATGAAAAAGAAAACTGAAGAAATCTTAAACACAAAAGGCTGTCTGTGTGTTCCAGGGGAGGGTGTATGGGAAATGGCTTTGATTTTGGTTCCAGGTATCTCCTCTAACTCTTCACTATCCATTTCTCCATAAACAGGTCCCCAACTCCATGCAGAGCAAATGTCCAACAGCAGCTCCATCAGCCACTTCCTCCTGCTGGCATTAGCAGACACGAGGCAGCTGCAGCTCCTGCACTTCTGCCTCTTCCTGGGCATCTCCCTGGCTGCCCTCCTGGGCAACGGCCTCATCATCAGCGCCGTAGCCTGCGGCCACCACCTGCACAGCCCCATGTTCTTCTTCCTGCTCAACCTGGCCCTCACCGACCTGGGCTCCATTCTAACCACTGTCCCCAAAGCCATGCACATTTCCCTCTGGGACACCAGGACCATCTCCTATGAAGGGTGTGCTGCTCAGCTCTTTATGTTTGTATTTTTCATTTCAGCAGAATTTTCCCTCCTGACAGTCATGTGCTACGACCGCTACGTGTCCATCTGCAAACCCCTGCACTACGGGACCCTCCTGGGCAGCAGAGCTTGTGCCCACATGGCAGCAGCTACCTGGGCCAGTGCCTTTCTCATTGCTCTCATGAACACAGCCAATACATTTTCTCTGCCCCTGTGCCATGGCAATGCCCTGGGCCAGTTCTTCTGTGAAGTGCCCCAGATCCTCAAGCTCTCCTGCTCCAAATCCTACCTCAGGGAACTTGGACTTCTTGCTGTTAGTGGTTGTTTGGTATTTGGCTGTTTTGTGTTCATTGTTTTCTCCTATGTGCAGATCTTCAGGGCTGTGCTGAGGATCCCCTCTGAGCAGGGACGGCACAAAGCCTTTTCCACCTGCCTCCCTCACCTGGTCGTTCTCTCCCTGTTCCTCAGCACTGGCACATGTGCCTACCTGAAGCCTTCCTCCATCTCCTCCCCATCCCTGGATCTGGCCCTCTCAGTTCTGTACTCGGTGGTGCCTCCAGCCCTGAACCCCCTGATCTACAGCCTGAGGAACCAGGAGCTCAAGGCTGCAGTGTGGACACTGATCACTGGAGGATTTCAGAAACATTAAACTGCTGGCCAGTTTCTGCAAAGCATTTGTAATAAACGTCATCTTTGTTAATTCTTGTTGGTGTGGTTGTGTTTGTTGTTTTGGTGATTTTTTGTCCCTGTCTTTTAGTTTTTCAAAACTATCTGCGAAGAAAGGCCATTTTACCATTTCCCATTTTGATTTTCTCCAACTCTGCTGTGGCTTCAGACTCTGTCAATGGGGAGCTGTGTTCTCTGTAGCTCTCAATGTATGAAAGGATCTCCCAGCAAATTTTGCAATTGAGATCCCCGTTTTGTTCCCTCCTCTGGGGCTGCAGCAGCAATGTCTGTGTGCTGAGCTCAGGGCAGGGCAGGGGTGGCACAGCAGCTCTGCTCCTGCTGGCCACACCATTCCTGATCCAGGCCAGGAGCCATTGGCCTTCTTGGCCCCCTGGGCACACTGCTGCCTCATGGCCAGCCTGCTGTCCAGCACTGCCCCAGGTCCATTTCTGCCTGGCCACTGTCCAGCCACTCTGTCCCCAGCCTTTGGCACTGCAGGGCTTGTTGTGGCCAAAGTGCAGGAGCCGGCCCTTGGTCTTGTTCAAGCTGCCATGGTTGGATTTGGGCCCTGGATCCAGCCTGTCCAGGGCCCTGTGCAGAGCCCTCCTGCCCTCCAGCAGATCCACACTCCCAGCTGCAGGAGAGATGGCCAAGGGCTGGGCAGGGCTGGCAGGGCCACAGGCACCCAGGCCTTTGTCCCCTGGGCTCTGCCAGCGCCTCTGCAGGCCCCACAGAAGGAACTTTCCTTGCAGGAAAGCCTGCACTTGGCTTCTGCCTGGCCCCTCCCTCAGCAGGCTGGCAGGCCTTGCAGCTTTAGGACATTTGTCCTTGCTGCCCCTGCCATCCCCCTGCCCCACCAACAGCCCCCAGCCAGCCGCGAGGGACAGGCCCTGCTGTGCCAGGCCTGGGCTCAGGCCTTGGCCTTTCTGCTCCCTCCAGCCAGCCCAGGCCTTGCTCAGCATTGCAGTCCCTGCTCACAGCCTTGGGCTCCCTGCAATCCTGGCCTCAAGGAGCTGCTCTCCCCAGTGCCTGGGCAGCCTTTGGCACTCCCTGCCATCCCTGGGGCCCAGGGATGCTCCAAGGCACTTGGGGTTTTGCTTTTGACTCCTTCAGCAGCTTCTTCAACCTTCTCTCAGTGCCTGGGGATCCTGGACTCAGCCCCAAATGCAGCGTGGGGCTGATGAAAACACAGAAAGCCCTCAGGATTTGGAGTTCTGTGAAGGAGGAAGATTTTAAAATGCACCTCATCATAATTTTTTTTTTTTTTTTAAATCGAGGGCGTATTTTTAAAATTTTCAGTTCATTGAAGATGTGACTTAAGAATTCTCCAAGTGAATCTTAACACTGTATGTTTCCTTAGGATGTCTGGGCATGGAGAAGAATGAGCCCCTTGCAAGCTGACCCCTTTGGACAACCTGCTCCTCACTCAACTTCACCATGTCTGAAATTGCCCACCTGGGAATGACATGCCAAAACATAAATAAAATTTATGCATTTTTCTTTATAATTAAAATTTACTTCATTAATAAAATTGTTTTACTTATATAATTATTGTTCTATATTTTATTAACTTATTTTTATATAAATGTAAAAGCTATATACAATTTTAGCAATGAAAAAAATAGTTTGTTAAAAATGTTAATAAAATAAAAAACAAATTAAAATTTTAGCAGCAATTTTAATAGCAGTTTAATGTACAATAATTTGGCAATAGCTAATTAAGTCTTGTTAAGGTTCTGATAAGGCATAACCAAAACCGACCAGGATACAGGGAGGGCTTCTCACCCCACCTCAGGTACAAAACAGAGCAATTCAGACTACACTTATATACTATCTGCTAATACAGATTAATTGATATTTTCTGTCAGTTTCCTCCTGTTTCCCATTCTAAAAATCTACGTCACTGTACTTCATGGTGCACGCTTCACTTGTTGTTAGGGGGTCTTCTGTCTTCTTTTGGTGGTATTTGGGATGAAGGCTCACAGACTTCCTCATTGTCCTCTGGATAACCTTACAGGTTGTGCATGTGCCCCAAGCCTTGTGTTATTTTAGCCAACATCATATTCCAAAAATAAGCCTTATATAAAAAGACAATTTAAATTCTGTACTTGGAACCATCCCAATTGTCCATCTCAAGGCCGATTTTCCAATTATCCCAAGACCTATTCAGTTTTGGGATTTTACTTATCTCAAATTACATCCTGTATCCTATTTTTTCATAAACATCTTCAAACTTCAGTTTTCTGACACTAATCATATATCATTTGTCTTTTTCTAAAATACTGATATAGTTACAATTCAGTTAGCACAAAATCATTTATTTATCACAGGGCTGAGGTGCAGCTGCCCCAGCGGTGCCTCCGAGCTGGCGGGGCCATGGTCACTCAGGATCAGTGTCTGGGCAGTTCTGTTGACTGGACACGGCTCTGGACACTTCCCTTGGAGCGTCTCCAGGCATGGAATGTTGGGGCTGTCACTGCTGTGGTGTCACAGAGAGGGGAACGCTGGGGCTGCCCTGCTCCTGCCCCAGCCCAGCAGCTCTGCCAGCTCCTGCTGGGGACACAAAGGCTGAGCCAAAGGGTGAGAATTGCAGAATGGGCTGAGTTGGGAGGGACACACCAGGATCATGGAGTCCAAGCCCTGGCCCTGCACAGACAGCCCAACAATCCCAGCCTGGGCATCCCTGGGAGCGGTGTCCAAAGGCTCCTGGAGCTGCAGCAGCCTCGGGGCTGTGCCCATTCCCTGGGGAGCCTGGGCAGTGGCTGAGCCCCCTCTGGGGGAAGAAGCTTTTGCTGCTCTCCAGCCCAGCCCAGCCCTGGCCTGGCCCAGCCCCAGCCCTTCCCTCGGGTGCTGTCCCTGCTGCTGCCCCGGGGCAGAGGTGGGAGCTGCCCCAGCGCTGCCCCTCGGGAGGAGCCGCAGCCCCCGGGGAGCTCTGAGCTCCGTCTGCTGGGCTGCGGCCGAACCGAGCCAGCGCCCGCAGAGCTCCAGGGAAAGGTCCTGCCCCTGGCTCAGGGCTGGCCCGGGGCCACGGGGAGAAAATCAACTTCCAACTTCTGCCCCACAGCAGGGAGGAGCAGCAATTCTTGGATAAGAGAGACTCTTTCCAAGGGCCTGGAAAGAGGGACAAGGGGGAATATCTCCCCACTGCCTGAGGGCAGGGTTAGATGGGATGCTGGGAAGGAATTCTTCCCACTGAGGGTGCTGAGGCCCTGGCACCAGTTGCCCAGAGTAGCTGTGGCTGCCCCATACTTGCAATTTTCCAAGGCCAGGCAGGATGGCACTTCCTGCCGAGGACTGGTGTGATGTGGTGGGGTGAGGATTGTGAGGATGGGATGGGGTCTGATCAGCTGAAAGCTGAGAATGATGAGGCTGAGTGAGACCCTGATCCTGAGTGGGTTCTGGGGTATCCCACATTCCTGAAGGAATTCCAGGATATCTCCTGTTCCTGTACACACAAGGTACAGTGTGTACTGTGTGTAACAGCGTGTGGCAGCAGTGATCGTTGTGTCCAGGGAGGTTCAGCTGCTGGCAGGGAAGCAAACGAGACAAGTCTCTTTCTTAAGCTCAAGAATCCATTTTTATTCCCCCCACCCTGAACTGGGGAGGGGGTGAGGACGAAGAGAGGGGTCATGTGGTTTTTCTCAGTTATATAGTGTCTGAGGTTTGTGGGTGGTACAGGGGGCAACTGGCCACAGAGAAGACAGAAACTGGACACCAGGCCCCCATAGCCAATGGGGAAATAGGGAAAGGGGTTACCATGGGGGGGTGATGGGCTTGAGAAACCCAGGGAGAAGATTACACAATGTTTGCAGGCAACTATGGGGGAGAGGCCTTTGTTACATCTGTGAGGGGTCGCTTTTCCAGGGCAAGGCAGTTGGAAATTCTTTTAACGGTACAAGGGACTCCACAGCTCCTCTGTTTTTAAACTGGTTATAACAAAGGGATTCTCGGGAATATGACTTAATGGTTTATAAAACTGAAATGAACATTATTAAGCTGAATTAAAAAGCAATAGAATGGCATTTGAGACTTAATTACAGAGTGTTATAAACGTGATCCGCCAAATTATCACTAAAAGAATTTTTATTGAAAAGTTGAGCAGAACAATGGAGAAATGCCACAATCAAAGTCAGTGCCGAGCCCGGGGTTGACACTGGGTGAAGCACAGACACGGCCTCTATTGCACCGTGCCCCCCACAGTTCACACCATGTGCTTCGAGCATCTCACTTTTATACAGTGTTTCACTCCGTGGAGTGTGTTTTGCTGTCTTTGGCTTGGAATACATATTCATAAAGCCCTGATTCTTGACTGCCATTCTTGACTGCAAACCAAACAAAAGGTTTCTGTGCAGTCCATAGTCCGAGATCGGTCCTACAGGAGCTTGGTACTGTATATTCATGCAGACTTCATGTCCAGCTGCCGGATGGCTGGAAAAGTTTCCGAGAAACTCCTGGTCCATGATGAGATTTACAGGAACTGGGCATTGAGCTTCTTGAGTTCATATTCATGCAGAGAACATGGATAAGGTACATATCTGCTGTTCAGTCCTGGGTCGTTGGTGGTGCACTCGTCTTTATTTTGTAAATTCTGTGTTGTGAGTGTTGTTGGTGAGGGATGCATTCCTGGACAGTAGCCTCGGGCTGGGTTTGAGATCTGTGGCTTTCGAGATGGTTCGGGGGTGGGGGGGGTCGGGGGGGCAGGGTTTGATTTAAAGGTATATTGTGTATTTTATTACAACATTAAAAAAATATATACAATAAAACCGAATTATACACCATATTTATCACAATCCTCCACCTTTTAGATTTGTACATATAATTTGGGTTTTTATTTATTATCTCTTTTGAACTCTTCTTTTTTTTCAAATTACACTAATTTTTTTCTCCAATACGGAGGCCAGTACTGTATTTGTTTAGGTTATTTCTGTCCTCTTTTATTTTTGCCTCAAATTTTGCCAAAACTTCAGCAGCTGCGCTTTCTTCCTTTTCTTCTTCTAGATTTAATATTTTTGAAATACCATTTCCTTTTCTAGAAGCCATTTGGGGATCTGTAGGAAGAGCTGCTATTTGCGTTCTTTGAACCACTGAGTGAATGAGTCTAATAAAACATGGGATTAGACATGGTAAAAACATCATCCCAGTGATTGAACAGAGTGCCAAGAATCCCAATTTCTACCATCAAGCCCCATCTAATGTTCACATTTTCTGGTTTATTCTAATATTCTTTCAGAGGTCCTAAGGATTGGTAAGGATTAGCTCCCAGATTCTTATTCCAAAATAATTCTATATATTTAATCCAATTACAGTTATCCTTTTTCTCTCGGCTCCAATATCCTACAGGGGGTTCTGGCTGCCAAACTTTAGATATATTATCTGAGTTCACAGCCAAGGTAGATACACAAGGAGTATACCCAACAACTTTGGTATACTCCCTTCCTTCTCTGCTGATACACAGGGATCTAATAATTCTCTGACCCAGTATCCAGCCTTCTGCTCTGGCCATTATTTTTGTGACTTGAGAATTGTTCCATTTTAAGAGTTGCTCAGGGGTTAAACCTTCCCCTTTCCAGGGCCATTTTTCTGCTGATTTCAGACCCCCACAGATCCAGCAATTTAATAGTCCCAATTCTGTGGCAATTTCTTGCATGAGGTCTGTAAATAAATTTTTGAGACTGGTAAGCCCCAATCACTATATTGTCTTTCCAATTGCTCATGGTAATTAATTAAGGAGTTTAATCTTTCTTGTTCCATTCTCTTTTTCCTCATTTCTGACTCTTTTCACCTAATCTCTTGAGCAACCTGTTTTAATTTGTTATCTGGGTCTAATCCTTCATCATTCTTTGAAAATCAAAAGGTAGCATCATAATTCAAACAAATTCTTTTATCATTTTCTTTCAGCAGATCTAAAAAGACAGGTTCATCATTGAGTGTCACTTTTCTATATTTTAAGTTTCTCCCCTCCCAGCAGGTTTTTCCATTCATCACACACATTCTCAATTGAGTGTTATCATAACATAGTCTGTTTACCTGGTGATAAGGCACAAATGCAGATTCCCTCCTTCCCCCGATCCATACTGTATGGTTACAATTGTTACAGTTCGGTATTTTGGGGATGTGCTCAATGTCTCTCTTTCGTACCAAATGTACCAGGCTTTTCTCTTCACCTAGTGAGAGTTCTGCCAGTCCATACCCGGGTCTCGTCACAGGGAGATAACAAAATCTTTTTTTTTCTCCTTTCTTATCACAAAATTTGAACTGGGTGCCACTAAAGGTACAGTAACCCTTTTTCCCTTCGTCCGGACAAAAATACGGGGTTTGGGATGCTTGCCTAATAACGATTTCATTCTCCTTCAGTTCGTTCCTCAGACACATTTTGCGCCTGGTTACTGGGATTTTCTCCCCTGAGTCGGACCACCCTTCTGAGTTCTGACCACCAGTTAGGCACACGGCTGGGCTCAGGATCACCAGGATTCCCCACTGGTGTATCCCTCTGCCTCTGCCTGCGCCTGTCGGATTGCCTCCCGTGGCCAGGGAACCCATCTTCCCGGCAGCAGGGATACTCTTCGAGGGTCCTGTGATTCCAGCAAGCGACATACCCCCTTTTAAAGGCACCCCCACCTAGATTTCTTTACAGTGTCCGTGGCACAGGGAGTTTTACTTTCCCTTCAGCACTCGACTGCTAGGACTTGAGCTAGCACATCCAATTTCCCCCGCAGTCCCTTCTGAAAGATTCGGAACCACTCCGGGGAGTCTTGTTCCAATAAATCTAAACGTGTGATGAGTCCCAAGGCGTAGCTAGTCAGACTTTGTTTCTCCCTTAAGCACTGAGAGCTCAGACCTTTAGGAAGATGTCTTGGTTTGGAAAGACAGGTTTCTGCCAGGAAAACTTGGGTTCCCCCAGAATGGAGAATGTAAACCCCTCACACCCTGCCAAATTATAATTTTGCAATCAAGGGCTCTCAGGCAAAGACGTTGGGGATAGGAATAACAGTTCTTTACTAGGAATATTAACAATACAAATGCAATAGGAAACAAAACCACCTAACCAAACAAGCAAATAAACAAATAAACAGCAATTTTGGAAAACCTTGACAGAGTCAGAGCCACAACCTGACACCCTGTGATTCAGAGTGTTGAAAGCAGTCCAAAAGTGAGTCCTTCTGAAGTAGCAGACGTGATTCTGTTGGAGCAGAGATGATCCTGTAGAAAAGCGGGTCCACAGGTAGTGAGGAGGGGATCTGGTGATGATGAGGAGGGGGTCTGGGGACGGTGAGATGGAGTCTGGTGTTGGTGAGATGAGGTCCAGTCTTCCTCCCAGGATATCGGGTGAAAAACTATCAGCTCACGTGTCTGTGAGTCTCCGTTTATCCAGACAGCAAAACTGCCTGTCCAGCCCCCCACTGCCAGGGGATGAGATGTATCTCACAATAGGATGATGGAAATGTAGATGCACCGCTCTGGGGGGGAAGGCACAGGCTGGGAAGGTGCTAATGGCCTATTACGATCAGATGAGGCGTCAGGCCTCTCCCCAACTGCTTTCAAAAAAATGAAAATAGAATACACAAAACCCGGCTCCCCAACCCAGGACATTATCCACCCCTTATTCTATTATCAGATCATACCTAAATTAATAAACTTCACTATACAGAATGAACCCTCACACTCAGTTCTCACTTAGGATTAGGTTTTCCTGTGGTACACAACTGGTTTTTCCATCTTTCTACATTACCCACCAAGTGTAACCAGGTCCTTGAGCAAAAACAATCCCACGGGTGGGTTCACTTTTGCCCAAGGTGGGGTTTACTGTCTCTACAGCAGCTACTCCAAAAGCCAAACGATATCCTTTTGGGTCTCTGAAATATCCATTCCTGAGATAGTCTATGCCAAGGATGCACGGGGCCTCTGGGCCAGTCACAATGGGGTGTTTCTGCCACCCATTCCCAGTTAAACTCACTTTGGCCTCCACTACAGTCAGCTGCTGGGACCCTCCTGTCACCCCAGAAATAGAAATGGGTTCTGTTCCTACATACCCTGATGGCATCAGGGTACATTGGGCACCAGTGTCAACCAAAGCCGTGTATTTTTGTGGGTCAGATGTGCCAGGCCATCGGATCCACACAGTCCAATAGATCCGATTATCCCTTTCCTCTACCTGGCTAGAGGCAGGGCCCCTCTAGCACTGGTTATTCCCTCTCTGAGCATACATACTAGAGGTTCCTTCAAGGGGATTCAACACAGCATTGGCAGCTTGGTTATAGGAGGCTGAGGCTACTTTCATTTTCGTAGATCCCCCTTGGTGATTGTTCCTCTCCTTGAGCTCACGCACCCGTGCTGCCAGGACAGAAGTGGGTTTCCCATCCCACACTCCCATGTCTTCCCCATGGTCACGCAGATAAAACCACAGGTCAGCTCTTGGGGTGTACCCTCTCTCTCGAGCTGGGGGTCGTTGGGCTCTAACTCTGGGGCCTGTGACTCGCACTGGTGCCACATTGGAACTGTTTGTCCTCATCTCCTCCCTCACCCCCCTTATCTCTTCTTTGAGTTCTTTAACCACGGCAGAGATATGAGCCTGCATCGGGCCATTGATCATACTTTCATAGTTCCTAAGCTTATTGGCAACAGACCCCACTGTCTCTCGATTGTCCTCAGCATTAATTGTTGCAATAAAGGTGGTGTACTGAGATGGCCCTAGATTTGCCAGATTCCACAACATCTGCCCTGTGCATTTAACCTTGTCAGGGTCATTACCATGCTGTCCACTCCTCCCAAAAAGTACCTCCAGCACCGCCACTTCCCTCAGCTGTTGGATCCCTTCCTCCAGAGTTTTCCAGCGCATTCTATGGTGGTGCTCCTGCATTCTTTCTTTGTGGATAAATCTCTCTCTCACACTCATTAAAAGCCGCTCCCAAAGGGAAAGGGGTCCTGGCTCTCTTACAAATACCTGATTTATACCTGAGTCCTGGGTCAAGGGTCCCAAATTCCTTGCCTCGCCACTGTCCAATTGCACACCAGTACCCATGAGGTCCCATACCCGAAGTAGCCAGGCTGTGTAAGCCTCACGCCCCCGCCGTACGATATCTTTTTGCAGGTTACGGAGACTTTCGTACGACAGGGACTCGGTGATGATCTGAACATGTGATTCCCCTGCAGGTTGTGAGGGCCCTCCTTTCTTATTATCTGGGTTTGCTGTTTTCACCTTAGATTTCTTTGTTTCCACAGGGGCAACTGCCGCTGGCTGTGACTGCCCCTGTGGTTCAGCTGGGACCTGAGCAGTTGTAATCTCTGTGGGTTTCATTGCTGCACCATCAGGCTCTCTTTTGTCAGGGCAGGGGAAGGATTTCCCACTAGCTGGGGAGATGTACTCCCTCAGCATCTGGCTCATCTTTTCTTGCATCTCCTTAATCAGAGCCCCCACCCAAACCGGGTGGTTTATCTCTGAGGCAGGCTGTGGGGCAGGAGCGGACTCTTGGGCTGCATTCTTATTCTCTGGGGTACTTATTAAGGTGCTTACCCAGGCCAATTTCCCCTTATCTCTGAATGCCAAACAGAACAGGCATACCAGCAACACCAGCCACTGTATGATATCATTAGCACTCAGAGATTTCAACCCTTCAAAAACTGGTGGGGTGGACCCAAAAAACTGTGTGAAGGGCTGGGAGAAAATTTCCCTCGGTGCCATTTCCTCACAATAGGTACCATTGTTAAAGTAACCCCAGAAGCACAGAGTTAGCCTATGATAGCTATGAATCCATGTGCTTGCTTTCCAGAGGAAGTTAAAAATCCATGAATTTCTCACCTTATTAATCCACAAAACAAACTGAATGCCCGCCACAGTAGCCTTAGTCATAGGACCCATATTAACATAAGGAGTAGCAAATGGAAGAAATACAGCCACCACCACGTGCCACCCAAACCAGGGAAAGCTAGACCACATTATTCTGGCCAGTGGGCTTTTATCTAATACCCAAGAACTGTTATTCCTCTCTCTCAATGCCCTCGTGCCCCACCCTTGGGCGCCAAAATCTGTCTTGGTTTGGAAAGACAGGTATCTGCCAGGGAAACTGAGGTTCCCCTAGGATGGAGAATACCAACCCCTCGCACCCCGACGAATTATAATTTTGCAATCAAGGGCTCTCAGGCGAAGATGTTGGGAATAGGAATAACAGTTCTTTACTAGGAGGTTTAACAATACAAATATGATAGGAAACAAAACCACCCAACCAAACAAACAAATAAACAAATAAACAATAATTTTAGAAGAAAACCCTGACAAAGTCAGAGTTTCAATCTGACCCTGTGATTCAGGATGTTGATAACAGTCCAAACGTAAACAGTCCAAACACTTCTGGAGTGGCAGACGTGATCCTGTTGGAGCAGAGATGATTCTGCGAAGAAACCGGTTCAGGGACGGCCAGGAGGGAGACAGGATGGCGAGCACAGGAGACGAAGAAGCTCTTCCCACACCGCCGCGAAGGAAGCGCCGCGCACCCCGCTCCTGCAACAGAGCAGCACCGACCCCACCCGGCCACCTCCCCTCCCCCCCACCCCCCACCGCCAGGGCATGAGATGTATAGAAATGCAAATGCACCGCACAGGCTGGGAAAGGTAACAATGGCCTATCAAGGTGGGTCATCAGGCCCCAAAACAGATGTAAATAGAATACACAAAACCCAGCTCCACAACCCAAGACAAAGTTAAAGAAACTGAGGACTTTGTATCTGACTTGGAGCTCTTGACAAGTTTCTTGAGCCACTCTGAGGGACAAAGTCTGATGTAAACAGCACCAAAGCACCAAGAGGTTAATTAAAGTCCTTGTGCTGTGTCTCTGCTGCTGGGCTGAGCTCCTGGCACATAGGAAGCTCCTGGCAACCAGGAAGAGCTTAAAAAGACATTTCTCCTGATGAGCAGCTCTTCTCCCAGCCCAGCAGGGCTGGGGCACTGCCTGCAGCCACCCCGGGCACAGCACACAGGCACAGAGAGCTTCAATCACTCAGGGCTGGGAAGGAGCTGAGAAGAGACTGGGGGAGAATCACTGCCAGCCCTTGGCACAGGAACCTCTGGCTGCAGGACAATGCAGCTGCAGCTCCTGCAGGGATCTCCTCCAGGTGGAACAGCCCAGTGCCTACAGACTCTGTGAGTACATTCTCTGATTCTCTCTTGTGCAGAGCAGCCAGGGCTGCCCAGGGCTGTCCTGCAGAGCAGGGTCCTGCAGCCCAGGGCTCTGTGCTGGCCCAGGGACTCTGCTGCCTGCCAGGGACAGCTCTCAGCCAGCCCTGGGAGCTGCTCACAGCACTGCGGGACAAGATCTGGGTGGAAGGAGACAGCTGGGAAGGCATGGGAATGTTCTCCTTGTTTGGTGAGGGTGCTGCATTGTTCAGGACTGCTCCCAGCAGGACATTTAACTGCAGAACTGTTCCAAGTAGATTATACAGAGAGCACATGAGGCAGGGAAAAATACATAAAAGGGAAAACCCTGCTTTTTAATCTACTGCTCTGTTTTGTCTGGATGGGAAATGGCACATGGGTACTAACTTCTCAATTCAGGTTGAGAAAAAGAAAACAATTTCCTTTCAGATCTTAATAAAGCAGGCAGTGCCAGAAATCAGCAGAGGGTCCCTTGCAGGCAGCACCAGGGTTGCTTTTGCAGCCTCCTCAGGGTTGCTCTGAGGTTGCCATCAGAGGCTGCAGAGGCAGAGCTGCCCCTGGGCAGTGCCTGAGCTGGGAGGGCTGTGCAGGGCAGAGCTGAGCCCCCAGAATCTGTTGCAGGGCGTGCAAAATCCCAGAAAAATTCCCCAAACACTCCCCAAAAAATCCCAAAAAATCCCAAAAAAATCCCCAAAAAATCCCCAAAAAAATACGAAAAAAATCCCCCCAAAATCCCCAAAAAAATCCCAAAAAAATCCCAAAAAATCCCCAAAAAAATCCCCAAAAAATCCCAAAAAATCCCCAAAAAAAATTCCCAAAAAATCCCCAAAAAATCTCCAAAAAATCCGAAAAAAATCCCCAAAAAATCCCCAAAAATCTCCAAAAAATCCCAAAAAATCCCCAAAAATCGACAAAAAATCCCCAAAAACCCCCCAAAATCCCAAAAATTCCCCAAGAAATCCCCAAAAAATCCCAGCCCTGGGCACAGGGAAGCAGCTGCAGGCAGGGGCAGCTCCAGGCAGCAGAGCCCTGGGCAGGCAGGGGGGGGAAGGTGCCCCCAAGCTGGGCTGGGATGTTGAAAGTCCTCTCCACACTGAGCTATCCCAGGATTACTTTTTTTTACAGATCCCCATGCCACGACACCACAAATGGGGTGTATTTTGATTTAGGGTAAATTTGGGAGGAAATTTTTGAAGGGTTTTTTTTTGGAAAGTAAATTTAACCTTCGTTGGTTTTTTTTTAGTTCGTTTGTGAAAAAATTTTGGAGAAAAACTGGAAAAAATATTTATTTGATGAATAAGATGTTTGTAAGTATAAAGAATGAATAATATCAATAATAAAATTTTTGTTGTTTTGAGGAGAGATGGTAAATTGAGAAAGTTTTTGTTTTGTGTGTAGTTTAGTTCATTTAGTTTTGTATTAGTTTTTTTTTTTTTTTTGGAGGTTTCGTTTTGGTGGGTTGTAGGTGTGGGTTTTTGTGGGGTTTTTTTTGGGTTTTTTTTTCAGTTTAGAGTAGATTTAAATAGTTTTAAGGAAAAAAAGAAAAAAAACAGGGAATTTTTTTTCTTTTAGTTAGTTAAAATTAATTAAAAGATGGAAGATTTCTGTTTTATTGTTTTTTGTGTTTTAGATGAATGTTTGATTAAGGATGTGCAGGAGTTAGGTAGTTTTCTTAAAATAAATTGTGTGCTTTTTTTTGTTGTTTTTTTTTTAGAATTATTTTAAAGGTATAGGATTTAATATATAATATAAATAGAATAGACTATTGGCGATATAAGTATTATAAAGTTATTTAATGATATTTTATTTTTTATTTTTATATTGGTAATTTATTATTAGAATTAAATAAATTTTAATTTTATATATACGTATTTTATATATGTATATATATAATGTATAGGTATATATAGAAAATGGTAGTAATATTTAGTGAATAATGATATTTATGATTTTTATTTAATAATTAGATGTTTTTGAGGTATATATTGTGTTATTTTATTATTTTTTGTATTATTTATTATGTGTAATTTGGTTTTTGAGTAAAAATAATTTTATGGTTGGGGTTTTTTTGTATTTTAGGTAGATTTGATTTAAATTGGTTTTTTTAATAAATTTTTTATATATATTATTGGGATTTTATTTTTGTTTACTGTAGATAGGAGTTTAGATTGGATAAGGTTTGTTTTGTTGGTGGAATTTTGGGTGTTAATTAATTAGGTGGTTTTTGTTAAGTGTTATTCCTAATTTTTGAAAAATTTTATTTAATGTTTTAAGGTGGTTTTTAATAATTTGTTGTGTTTTTTTTATTTTCTTTGTAGTTGGTGTATGGTAGGGGATATGGTACACTTATTTAATGTTATGTTTTTTTAGTTTAGGTGTTAATAAGGTTATTTTTGAAATATTGTTTGATTTAATTTTTTATGGGTATTATGTTTTTAAAAAATTTGTTTTTTAAGGTGTAGGATGGTGTTTTGGGTAGTGGTGTGAGGTACAGGATATGTTTTTTATTATTTAGTGGTGTTTTTTATCATGTTAGTATGTAGTGTTTGTTTTGGCAGGTTTGGGGCAGTGTGATGTAATTAATTTCTTAGGTTTGTTATATTTTTATTTGGATTATTGTTTATTATATGATAGGGGTTTTGTTTGTTTGGTTTGTTTGATGGTAGTATATGTTTTATAGTTATGGATAATTTGAGAAATATTGTTTATGGCTAAGTTTATTTTTTGGTTTTGTGTTTATTTATAGGTGGTGTTTTTGTTTTGATGATTTGAGGTATTATGATTTTATTGAGTTAGGAATATTTTTTTGTGTGTGTTGTTAATTTAAGCTTATTTTTGATATTTTTATTTTTGTAGTTTGATTTATTTGTTTGTTGTTTTGGTGGTTTTTATTAGTTTAATTTTTGGGGCTATGGGTATTTATTGAATGGATTTTTATAGGTTGTTTTTCTATTTTGGTAGTAATGTTTTTATTTTTTAGTAGTTTAAAAATTTTTTTTTAATGTTAATTAGGGTTTTTTTTAGTTATTTTTAGAGTATTGGTTATTATTTATGAATTAGTGTAGTGGTGGAGTTTTGGTGGGGTTTTGGTGGGGTTATTTTTTGGTAATGTTTAGGGCTAATTGAATGGTTTTGAGTTTAGTAAGTTGGTTTGATTTTTTTTTAGTGGTTTGTGTAATTTGCTGTGTGGGGTTTTATATGGTTGTTTTTATTTTTGTTTAATCTTTGTAATGTGATAAGAATTATTTGTACAAAGAGTATAATGTGTTTTGTTTTGTTGGTAGTTGGTTGTATGGTGGAGTTTTTTTAGTTTGTGTTATTTGGTTTTGTTTTTTTTTTTTTTATTAATGAGATTAAAGTGTTTATTTTTAGGTTAGTTTGTAATTATTTTAAAATTTTTTATGGTGATTTAGTTTTTTAATATGGGCATGCTGTGTGATGAGAATAATTTATTTATTTTATGTGGTATTGGTAGTATGGTGGATAGTGGGGAATTTTTGTTTTGAGTATTTATTTTAGCATTGGTAGTTGGGGTGCCAGGAGGAGTTGTGTTTTAGTGTTTATTATTTTTGAGGTGGTTTGAATTTTTTTATAGGCTGCCTTTTTTTTTTTTTGTTTGTTTGTTTGTGTTTTTTTTTGGGTTTTTTTGTTTTGTTTTGTTGGAGCGTAATTGGTTTTGGGTTTTTGATAGTTTTGATTTTAGAATTTTAGTGGTTGGTTATGTGTTTTATTAGGTATTTGTTGTTAAAGGTTTTAGGATAGATTATGGCTCTCAGCTGCAGAGTAGAGTATGTTTTTTATATTTGGTTTTGTTTTGATTGGGTTAAGGGTTATTATATGAGTGATTTTTTGTTTGATTTGGGTAAAGGTATGTTGTTGTTCCAGGCCTCAGTGGAAATTGGGTTTTTTTGTGGGTAATTAGGTAGAGAGGGTTTATAATTCGGTTGTATTTAGGAATGTGTGTTTTTTAAAAGTTTATGGTGTTTAGCAAAGTTTGTGGGGTTTTTTTGTTGGTTGGTGGAGATATTGTTGTGATTTTGTTGACGATATTGGTAGGAATTTGATGTTGATTATTTTATTTTTTTTTTTAGGAATTGGATTTTTTGAGTAGGTTTTTTAATTTTGGTTGGGGTTTTTTTGGTAGTAAAACTAGTTTTTAGGAGAATTTGGATGTTTTTTTGTTTTTTTTTTAATATTTTAGTTGTAGTGTTTTTTTATATAATGATGTTATTAATATATTGTAGATGTTCTGGAGTTTTATTTTTTTAGTGTAGTTTGAATTAGTTTATGGAAGGTGGTGGGAATGTGCTTCTATTTTTGGGGCAATTGGTTGTAGGTGTACTGAATTTTTTTATGTGAAGGCAAACAGGTTTGCATTTTGCAGCCAGAGGAATGGAGAAAAACACGTTAGCAACGTTAATTGTGGTTACTATTTTGCTGCTTTGGACTTTAGTTTGTATTGGAGTTATAGTGTGTTTGGTATGGCAGCGCTCAGCGGTGGAGTTACTTTATTGAAGTTATGATAGTTTACAGTTAATTTTTATTTTTTGTTAGACTTGTGTACAGGTTCGATGGGGCTGTTGAAGGGTGAGTGGGTTTTGCGGATTCCTTTTTGGTTTTTAGATTACAGATTATTTTGTGGATGGGAATTACAGAATTTTGAGTTGTTTTGTACTGTTGGTGATGGACTGTTGAAGTGGCAGTTGGTACTTGTTTTTTGGGGTTTTTTTAAAGTTTTACTGCAGATGGGTTTTATTGATAATTTAGGCAAAGTGTAATTGTTTAACAATTTTTGTTTCTATAGCTGCTATTTTGACTGTTTACTTGAGTTTTTTGGGTCTTTGAAATACTTACTTTGGAGGAAGTTTATGCTTAAAATGCACGGGGCTTTGGGGTTGGTTACAATAGGGTGAGTTTTCATTTATTTTTAGTTAGGCTTACATTGGCTTTAGAATTACACAGAAAAGACTACAGCTTAGTTTGGGGGATGCTTTTTTTTTATTTGGGGAACATTTGTGTTTGGTGTTAGAATTTTTGACTTGTACTGTTGAGACTTGGAGAAATTTTTTTAATTCTTTTTTTGAGTTGTTTGTGGTTTTTTTAAAATTTTGTTTTTTAATGTTTTTAGACATGTTTTTACAGTTGTGATTTTTGCATGTGTTGGATCATGCAAGGCACTTGTATATGCTTGGAGCTTTTTTTTATATTTAGCACAGGGTTTTTTTGTGTTATTCTGTTTTATTATTGTTCAAGTAGAAGAGCACTTTTGCGGTTTAAGTTGTACAAGTTTTCGCGACATCATGGGTGTATATGGTACTAGGTTTGGGTCCTTAGTGTTTAGGTTATTTGAGAAGACAATTTTTGTTACTGCTATTTTTTTTAAGTGTTGAATTTTTTGTTTTATGGTTTTTTTCCTAGGTTTGCTGTATATAGAGATTATTCGTACACAGATACTTTTGTGCTGTATTTTTTAGGATTTGTTTTTAGAGACTGCAAGGGTTAGTTTTTTAATATTTTTTGGTTGATAATTGGATTTTGTGGCAGGGATTTCAAATGCTTTGCTTTTGTGCTGTTTAGAATTGTAGTTTTGTTTGCAGAATTTATTTAATTATAGATTTATTAGGTTGTTGAGTGTAATTATTTTTTAGGCTTCGAAGATTTTTTAGGGAAAAGGACTCAATAGTAGTTTTTGGGTTTTTGCTAGTTGGTTGGGCTTGTGATTTGCCATTGGTTGGTTGGGTTTGTGATTTGCTGCCAGTTGGTTGGGTTTTTGATTTTGTGTTAATTGGTTTGGCTTTTGATTTTTTTGTCAGTTTGTTTGGGTTTTGATTGTGTATTAGATGGTTTAGCATTTGATTGGGTCTTGGTTGGTTTCGTTTTTGACTGTGTGTCAGTTGGTTGGGTTTTTAGTTGGGTGTTGGGAGGCATTGAGGGGTTTTTATCTGGATTATTGTTTATCGGTTGATTGGTTTTGTGTGTGCATTTTTTTTGTTGGGGCGACTGCCAGTGTTTTAGGCTCACTGTCTGGTTTAGTTGCTGTTTTGGGTTTATTATTGGGTTGAATTGCTGACTTAAGTTTTTAATTTGGTATAGTTGTTGATATAGGTTTATTGTTTGGTTTAGTTGCTGTTTGAGTAGTTGGGGTATTGGCTGCAGTTTGAGTGATTGGGGGAGTTGTTGATTTGTTTTTTTGCTTTTTTGCTTTTATTTGCTGCCCTACAGTTTTTAGTCCTGTGTGATAAGCATATGCCAGGGCTTCGTTTTTGCAATGACCTTTAATTTTTAAAAGGTTCAGTTTAATTTTTTTATATATTATTTGGGATTTTCTATATTTGGGGCTACTTCTGGGTTTATTTTTAGGTTTGTAGTTTTATTAGTTTTTTTGGAAAACTCAGACTTTATTTTAGACAAGCTGCAAAACATATAGATGAAGTTTACTAGATTTAATATTAGAAAAGTGGGGTTTTTAATATTTAGGGGACACTGAACATTTTTTAAAAGTGATGTAACTGATTTAAAAGAGAAGGAGGAAAGAAAAGATTGAAAAACTTTATTTTTTTAAACAAACTGGGTGCAATTATAAATAATTTTTTAAAATATGTTACTGGAACTAGGATGCAGGGTAGGACGAAGAAGCTATAAACCAAACATACTGGGCACAAACTTTAGTATTTGTAAAAGTTTTTTTATAAATTATGATTATTGAGCTCAGGAGAATAGTTATTTTAATTTATGTACTTTTAGTGTAAAAGTTATGTGTTAGGGACAACATTGGAGCTTTTTTTGGATGAGAAAATAAATTTAGGGATTAGAAAGGTATTAAAACTTGAAAAAAGTTTAGGGAACAGAAACACAAAAAGGATTTTATTTTAAGAGACCTTAGGAATTTAAGGAGCAATATGGTTATTGATTATTTTTACACAAAGTACAACTAAAAATGCAATTAATGCAAGGGTTTTTTTATTTTTTTGGACCCCACGTTGGGCACCAATAAAAGTATATGTCTTGGTTTACAGCAAATTTAGGAGGAAACCTCCAAATGGGGTTCCTCTGGAAAGCAAACCCAAACGGCTCTTTTCTCCAGCCAGTCTGGGAAAAAACTTCTTCAGAGAAAACGTGGAAAAAACTATTTATTTAATAAACAAGATGCTTACAAGCACGAAGAATGAATAATATGAAACAATAAAACCTCTCTCTGCTCCGAAGAGAGATGGCAAACTGAGGCAGTCCTTGCCCTGGGTGCAGCTCAGCTCACTCAGTCTCTCACCAGCCCCACTCCCTCCGCAGCTCCAGGCCCCGCAGGTGCCAGCCCTCGCTGCTCCTCTGGGTTTGTCACTCCAGAGCAGATTGAAACAGCCCCAAGAAAAAAAAAAGAAAGAAACAGTTCAGAGAACTTCTTTGCCTCAGTTAGCTAAAACTAAAAGCACAGGAGATCTCTGTCTCACAGGCACTCACGGGGGCTCCACGGTGACATCCCAGGAGTGTCCAGGCTGCCAAAGAGCCGGGGTGTCCCAGACACTCACAGGGGTTCCTCTCATGGGCAGAGTGGGAGCTGCAGGCAAAAGCTTCATTTCTTCCTTGGAGAAACTGCTGCTGAGTAATGAGGTGGAGAAATGACACCCAACAGCCACCATGGATCCTCAAACCCCTCCAGACCGCCTACACTTTTCAAATTCCATCTAAGAGAGGAGACTGGGAGCACCTGGTCCCAATCCTAGCCCCAGACTTTGTCAAAGGTTTATGTGTAAAAGATTGGAGTGGTGGCATTGAACCATAATGCAATTTGTCCCACAGGATTAATGATAGAATACCAGAGATATTTCTATAAATCCAGCTATGATTGATTCTGATCAGGATTATTTACACTAAAGGGTGAATTAAAAAAAAAAAAAAGAGTTATTTAACCCAGAATATAGGAGCTATAACAATTATTTGGTTAGAGTGCTCAAGGAAGCAATTTTCAAATAAACAGGGCTTTGTGGGCGTTGTTTGAGGCCATTCCAGACAGAGCCTCCTGCTCCAGCAGGAGCTGCCTTTCTTGTGCCAGGACCAGGGCAGATCCTGCTGCAGGAAAAGCCTGAAGCTCAGGGGCGAGTGGGAACTGTGGCAAAGGAGCACAAAAGGAGCAGCTCAGCAATGCACCCAACCATCACTACCAAAGATTGCCTGCAGTGAGTAAGAAAGATCCATCAGCAGTGACCCTCAGACTTTCCCATCACCCACACCCACACCTCAGCTGGGGGAAGCTGTCACAGCCAAGGACTGCAGAGCCACTCCCGGACACTGGGAATTCCTGCAGGTGCCTCCAGCCACAGGTGAGGCTCCAGCCTCGCTGGGAGAGGGCCCAGCTTTGATAGTGCTGGATAAACAAACTGACAGCACTTCTAGTGCAGGAACACCTGGGTTCATTCTCCTCTTGGGTTCCTCCCAAAGCCTGGCCAGGGCCCAAGGAGGAACCAAGGGAGGTGACTTTGACCATAGAGCCCCAAACAAGGCCAGGTGTTGGACTTCATGGCCTTGTCCAGCTTCTAAAGACAAAAAGTCAATCCATTTTTCACTAATGAGTGGATACATCAATCACAGTGCTAATGACCATGCATATTTCACTAATGAGCAGATACAAAGATAAACTCTGGTTGGAAGATTCACCCAGAGGTCACCTTTGGCTCAGGGCCTGTTGTTCAGGCCTCACTCAGGCCTCTTGCCCAGGCCTGGGATGAGCAGGGACATCTTTCACCAGATCAGGTTGTTCAGAGCCCTGTCCCAGCTGGACTGGAATGTTTCCAGGGATGGGGCATTGACCACCTGCAGCCCCCACATCCTCCTGGCCATGGAACTTGGCTGCAGAAATGGCTCCTTGGGGTGCTTTCCAAGGAAACTGGAACTGATGGGGGTTGCTGTGGCACCCAAACTCAGCAGTGGGGTCAGGGCAGTGTCCATGGCCACAGCCCCTTGCAATGGCCCAGGGCAGGTTGGGATGATGATCCACCCTCACTCCTGGCCCAGGACAGGGCTGCACTGGCCTTGGTGGCACCTTGGGCTGGCACACTCCTGAGGAGGGCGTCTGTTTTCAGTGGGAAAACTCAGGAGTTTTAGATTGCTTCAAAAATAAAATAAAAAAAATCCCTTTTTGGCTGAGTGCAGCCAGTTGTCCCAGCAAAGCAGGTCCCAGGTGAGTGAGGAGAGAGAGGATGGGGTTGGGGAATGTGGAGCAAGGTTGTCCACACTGGGTCAGAGCTCAAGGCACAGCTTCTCTGACCTGGCCAGACCTCCTGAGGAGAGACCTTGGCTCAACATCAATCACTGAATGCTGCAATACTTACTACTTTGCGTAGTAAGTAAAAGAATAAAACAGATCCTTGAAAATAGGAATACATATTTTTTTAGAAGCTCTTTGAAATACTTTTCCATAACTCTAGGAAAAAAGACTTCCTAATGAACTGCAGCAGACCAGAGGGAAATCAAGGCACAGCCATGGTTTGTCAGGACTTGTTTAGTCCTAATGAGCCTCGGTGGTGCATTTGGTGCTGAGCTCTGCAACCTCAGGGCCTGAGAGGAGATTGCACAAACCTTTCCAGGAGTCAAAGTCAGAAGAAAAACCCAAAATGTCTTGAGGCATTCATGGGTTGCACTGAGGTCCATCCCCAACACAGGCTCCTCATGGAGTCCTTGGAGGAGAGAATTGGAGACCGGGATTGCACAGAAAACTCTGAGAGACTCAGGGTGGGCAGGAAATTCCAAAGTACCTTAAAAACTTTGAGTATCTCGAAGTATTAATGAGCCCCACTGAGTGTCAGTGCAAAGCTCTCAAGGGACTCATTAAAGCAGATAATTGGAGGCCAGGATCACACAAAAACTTCTCAGAGACTCAGTGGCCAAACAAAAAGTTCTTTAAGAAACTTTGAGTACCTTAAAGTATTAATGAGCCCCAGTGAGTGTTTGTACTCACTGAGAATCCCAAGGGACTTGTTAAAGTAGATAATTGGGGCCAGGATTGCACAATCTTTCTCACAGAATCAGATTTAAAAGGGAAACACCAAATACCTTAAAATAACTGAAGTACCTTGAAGCATTAATGAGCCCCACTGAGTGTTGTTACTGACAAAGCCTCTCAAGGGACTAATTACAGCAGATAATTGGAGGCCATGATTGCAGAAACCTCTCAGAAACTCCAAGGCAAAAGCCAAACCCAAATTCCTTTGGAAAACCTGCAGTGCCTGGGAGCATTCAGGAGCCCCCCAGGGCCATTCCTGACCAGGGCTCCCCAGGGACTCCTTCCAGCACATCCTTGAGGCCACTGGGCTGTCAGGGGGATGCTGAGGGAAGGAAAAGGGGCTGACAGTGCCCAGCCTTGCTGGGGCTGTGCCAGGAGGCCCCAGGGCCTCAGGACAAGGTGTCTCCCGACAGCCCTTGGTGGCACAGACCCTGCTGTGCCCCAGGGCATAAAGATTTGGCTTCTTTTTGTCCCCTCCTGGCATCACTGCCTGCAGTTCTCTGCTCTGCCTGGGCCTGGGGACACTTTCTCTGTTGTGTGCCTCACTGGGACCCATTAAAACTTGCAGGAACTTTGCAGTTGGATTCTGACTTGGAGTTCTTGAGAGGTTTCGTCATCTTCCTGTCAGGGACTGATGTTCAGGGCCTCAGCACCAGCCCCAAGAGGGTCATTAAAGTCTTTGTGCTGTGTCTGTGCTAATGAGCTGGGCTGGGCTCCTGGCACAGAGGCAGCTCCTGGAAACCAGGAAGAGCTTAAAAAGACATTTCTCCTGATGAGCAGCTCTTCTCCCAGCCCAGCAGGGCTGGGGCACTGCCTGCAGCCACCCCGGGCACAGCACACAGGCACAGAGAGCTTCAATCACTCAGGGCTGGGAAGGAGCTGAGAAGAGACTGGGGGAGAATCACTGCCAGCCCTTGGCACAGGAACCTCTGGCTGCAGGACAATGCAGCTGCAGCTCCTGCAGGGATCTCTTCAAGCTGGAACAGCCCAGTGCCTGCAGACTCTGTGAGTATATTCTCTGAGTATTTCTGGTGCAGGGGAGGTGAAATGCTTGTGAAGCTCTGACACACTGAGAGCTTCTGCCTACTCCCGAAATATTTCCAAGGCAAGGATTTATTTTAAAATGAGGACATTTCCTGAGATTTTGTTTTCATTTCCTAATATTAGATAATGGGAGAGAGTGAGAACAAATGATAAAGGTGTCATTAATTTTGACAAGTCCCAGGGACATCTGAACTCTCAGTGATCAGCAGGTGTGCAGGAGATCCCTGATGTGCTTTCAGCCACTGCTCTGCCCATGGACAGCACCAGCATCACCTTTGCTGGGCCCATCAGGCTTAGTCTGAGCTGTCCTTTCTCCAGGCTGCCAACAGAACCTGCCCCCAGCCAGTGCCCTGCAAAGAGGCAGGGTTCTGTAGGGCCAAGGAGAGTGCACAGAGATTTGGGGTCTGGGGCTGCTGGCAGGGAGAGCTCAGGCACAGCGAAACCCCTGCAGGAGGAAAATCTGCAGGAAGCAGAGAGAAGATGAGGCAATGAGAGAAAACAAACCCCAGCAATGTTGTGGCAGGGAGAGTTCAGAGATCTCCACAGGAGCCCCTCCAGTGCAGCTCCTCCCTCTGAACAAGACCCCTCCCTCCTGTCCCCCAGCCAAGCCTCTGCCCTCAGGGCTGGGGCTCCAAGGCCTGAAGCCCCTCCTGTGCAGGCAGAGCTGCAGCAGAGCCCTGGGGCAGCTCTGCAGCCCCGGGCCCAGTTCCCTCTGCAGAGCACAGGGCTGGGAGCAGCTGCCCGGCCCTGGGGGGCTCTGGGAGGGGGCACAGCTGGCTCAGGGTGACGCTGTCCCCAGTGCCCGGCTCTGGGCAATGCTGTCAGTGCAGCCAGGGCAGGAGCTGCATCTCCTTCAGTCCAATGCCAACACAAGGACACTTGGAATTCTCCTGGAGATTTCAGTCCAAGCTGGGAGCTTATATCCAGGATGCAAACCTGTCCTGAAGCATCTTTGTGTTATCTGAAAGACCCCTGGGGAAAGGCAGAGGTGTTCTGACACTGAAAATGCTGTTGGGTTGGTGAAATGAGCAATGTGAGTCCTTGGCTACAGAAGTGGGGCTGGGCTGTGGTGGGTCCATCTGGTCTCAGCAGTACCTGGGGAATTTTTAGGGGAAATATGGGAAGGTGATCACCCACCTGAGAAAGGCTAAAGCCCAGAGAAAGTCTGAACAGGTCACAATGACAGACCATGTCCCCTCACTCTCCACTCATCACTTCACGTCACAGAACTTGCTCTGTTCCCCAAGGGGGCCACAGAAATGCTGAGGGTTTGATATCCAAGAATATCAAGAGAGACATGGGGGGAGATGAAAAAGAAAACTGAAGAAATCTTAAACACAAAAAGCTATCTGTGTGTTCCAGGGGAAGGTGTATGGGAAATGGCTTTGATTTTGGTTCCAGGTATCTCCTCTAACTCTTCACTATCCATTTCTCCATAAACAGGTCCCCAACTCCATGCAGAGCAAATGTCCAACAGCAGCTCCATCAGCCACTTCCTCCTGCTGGCATTGGCAGACAGGCGGCAGCTGCAGCTCCTGCACTTCTGCCTCTTCCTGGGCATCTCCCTGGCTGCCCTCCTGGGCAACGGCCTCATCATCAGCGCCGTAGCCTGCGGCCACCACCTGCACAGCCCCATGTTCTTCTTCCTGCTCAACCTGGCCCTCACCGACCTGGGCTGCATCTGCACCACTGTCCCCAAAGCCATGCACAATTCCCTCTGGGACACCAGGAACATCTCCTATGAAGGATGTGCTGCACAGCTCTTTATGTTTGTATTTTTCATTTCAGCAGAATTTTCCCTGCTGACCGTCATGTGCTACGACCGCTACGTGTCCATCTGCAAACCCCTGCACTACGGGACTCTCCTGGGCAGCAGAGCTTGTGCCCACATGGCAGCAGCTGCCTGGGCCAGTGCCTTCCTCAATGCTCTCATGCACACAGCCAATACATTTTCCCTGCCCCTGTGCCATGGCAATGCTCTGGGCCAGTTCTTCTGTGAAATACCACAGATCCTCAAGCTCTCCTGTGCACACTCCGAACTCAGGGAACTTGAACTTCTTGGTGTTACTGTTTGTGTGCTATTTGGCTGTTTTGTGTTCATTGTTTTCTCCTATGTGCAGATCTTCAGGGCTGTGCTGAGGATCCCCTCTGAGCAGGGACGGCACAAAGCCTTTTCCACCTGCCTCCCTCACCTGGCCGTGCTCTCCCTGTTCCTCAGCACTGGCACATGTGCCTACCTGAAGCCCCCCTCCATCTCCTCCCCATCCCTGGATCTGTCCCTGTCAGTTCTGTACTCGGTGGTGCCTCCAGCCCTGAACCCTCTCATCTACAGCCTGAGGAACCAGGAGCTCAAGGCTGCAGTGTGGACACTGATCACTGGATGGTTTCAGAAACATTAAACTGCTCTCCAGTTTCTGCAAGCCAATTGTAATAAAGGTTGCCTTTGATACTTCTTGTTGGTTTGATTATGCAGGTTCTTTTTCTTTCTTTTACTTTTTTAATATTGTCCAAAATAAAATGTCATTGGTTTTCACATTTCTCATATTTCGTCTCTCTACATTTACTCCAGCCACTGACTCTGTCAATGAGGAGCTGTGCTCTCAGTGGCTTTGAACAAAATAAAGGATCTCCCAGCAGAGTCTTATCCAGAGGTCTCCCCTTTTCTTCCCTTCTCTGGAGCTGCAGCAGCAATGTCTGTGTGCAGAGCTGGGGGCAGATCAGTGCTGGCACAGCAGCTGTGCCCAGCAGCAGCAGCAGCACTTGGTGCTGCCAGTGCTGCTGCCATGGCCCTGCCCCGCTGCTCTCCTGGCCCTGCTGTTGCTGTAGGGCCTGAGTGCTCTCGGGGCCGGGCACAGGGCTGGGGGTGGCAGTGCCGGGGCTGCAGCAGGGACAGGCCATGGGCACTGCTGGCACAGCAGCAGTGCTGAGGCCTCAGGCCAGGGCCTGGGGGCTGCAGGCTCCTTGCCCAGGCTCTCTCCAGAACACATTGCCCAGGCCAATGCTGAGCAGAGAAAAGCCCCGCCAGCAGCCCCAGGCTGGCTGTGGGCAGGCTGGGGGCAAACAGCACGGCTGGGGCTCTGCAAGGGCCCTGGGCAAGCAGACGGCAAGGAGCAGCAGAGCAGGGCCTGATCCATCCCCACTGCGCTGGACACCCCAGGCCAGCGGCCCACAGCCTCCTCATGCACCTGCCAACAACATCCCCTCTCTGCAGCCCTGGCCTCTCCCCCAGCTCACACAGCTGCCGCAGCCTTGCAGGCACAGCCACGGCAGCACTGCCTCAGGAGCCCCTGTTTGCCCTGCCCAGAGCAGGCCTGAGCACCCCCATGGGGTTGGTGTGGGGAGATGAAGCTGAGGGAGCACAAATGCCAGCAGCCCCTGGGGCCAGGAAAGGCTGGGCCACAGCAGGGAAACCCCTCAGGTTTGTGGTGGCCTCTGAAGTCAGCCAGAAAGTTTGTTCCCATGAGCTGGGAGTTTGATGTGCCACTGCAAACGTTGTTGCTCAGAGCCAGGGCTGCCTGGCAGGCACCCCCAAACTGCCCTGACCATTTCGTTTGCTTCACCTTGGCTTTCTTTCTTTTCTCCTTCTCCAGACTTCTTCCTCTGGCCTGCCCCTGTACCCTCCCTTGCAAAGAGCCCATCCCCAGTTCCCCTTTCCTCTCTGGCCCCACTCCCCATTTCAGTTCCTGACTTGGTAGCATGGGAAAGTCCTTTGGGGAGCAGGATCATCCTCCAAGTGCTTCAGGAATTTTCTGCAGGCACCTGCATCTCCCTCAGCCACTCCTCACAAGACTTGTGTTCTAGACCCCTCACCAGCCTTGTTGCCCTTCTCTGGACACACTCCAGCCCCTCCATGTCCTTCCTCAGTTGGGGGGCCCAGAACTGGACACAGCACTCGAGGTGCTGCCCAAGCATTGCTGAGCACAGGGGAAGAATCCCTGCCCTGCTCCTGCTGGCCACACCATTCCTGATCCAGGCCAGGAGCCATTGGCCTTCTTGGCCCCCTGGGCACACTGCTGCCTCATGTCCAGCCTGCTGTCCAGCACTGCCCCAGGTCCCTTTCTGCCTGGCCAATGTCCAGCCACTCTGTCCCCAGCCTGGAGCACTGCAGGGCTTGTTGTGGCCAAAGTGCAGGAGCCGGCCCTTGGTCTTGTTCAAGCTGCCATGGTTGGATTTAGGCCCTGGATGCAGCCTGTCCAGGGCCCTGTGCAGAGCCCTCCTGCCCTCCAGCAGATCCACACTCCCAGCTGCAGGAGAGATGGCCAAGGGCTGGGCAGGGCTGGCAGGGCCACAGGCACCCAGGCCTTTGTCCCCTGGGCTCTGCCAGCGCCTCTGCAGGCCCCACAGAAGGAACTTTCCTTGCAGGAAAGCCTGCACTTGGCTTCTGCCTGGCCCCTCCCTCAGCAGGCTGGCAGGCCTTGCAGCTTGAGGACATTTGTCCTTGCTGCCCCTGCCATCCCCCTGCCCCACCAACAGCCCCCAGCCAGCTGCGAGGGACAGGCCCTGCTGTGCCAGGCCTGGGCTCAGGCCTTGGCCTTTCTGCTCCCTCCAGCCAGCCCAGGCCTTGCTCAGCATTGCAGTCCCTGCTCACAGCCTTGGCCTCCCTGCAATCCTGGCCTCAAGGAGCTGCTCTCCCCAGTGCCTGGGCAGCCTTTGGCACTCCCTGCCCTCCCTGGGGCCCAGCAATGCCCCAAGGGACTTGGGGTTTTGCTTCTGACTCCTTCAGCAGCTTCTTCCTTCTTCTCTCAGTGCCTGGGGGCCCTGGACTCAGCCCCAAATCCAGTGTGGGGCTTATGAAAATACAGAAAGCCCTCAAGAGCACCTTGCCTTCCTTCAATTGTCTTTCACTCTCCAGGGCTTGTGCAGCTGACTGGAGTCAGGTTGGAGTCCTGTGAAGGAGGGAGATTTCGAAGTGCACCTCGTGACATTTTCCTTTTTTAGTCAAGCATTTTCTTATTTTCCAGATCAGGAAAGAGTGGATAGAAACATTCCCCAAGGGATCTCAATGCTGGATGTCACCTTAGGATGTCTGGGCATGGAGAAGAATGAGCCCCTTGCAGGCTGACCCTCTTTGGACAAGCTGCTCCTCACCCCAACCTCACCATGTCTGACATTGCCCACCTGGCACTGACATCCCTGTGCCCTGCAGCACAACCTTGTCCCCTGAGCTCTGCAGCTGGCTGTCCCAGCCCATGGCACCATGTCCCACCTGCTCTCCTCAGGCCTCGACCTGCACACAGGCTCAGGAGAAGTTTTCCTGTTGGTGAGGAAAGAATGGAAAAGCCTGAGCAGGTTTCCTAAACAACAAAGCCCAGTCAGGAACCACATGCTCAGGACAGGCTGCCTGGAATGATGTCACCTTTCTACAAGGGACAGTGTCACCAGAAATGAGCTCTGGAAGCAGAATTCTCTGAGTCTCTCAGATGAATTCTCTGTCCCTGTCCTCGGTCTCTGTTGCAGATGGAAGCTGCTGGTGCCATCCTAAGCTTGAACCCTTCTTTGGAATGCAGACAGAGGTTCCCAGGTGTGTAAAGTAAGCGTTGCTCAATGTTGGTGCAAAGCTTTTGTGTTCCTCCTGGAACCAAGGAGACTCCTGAGACACTGCAAGGCCTTGTTTCACCAAGGGTCCAATGGGACACAGCAGGGAGCTCATGGAATCAAGGAGACAATTGTGACAGTACAGACCCTCATAGAAACAAGTCTCTGTTGTGGCAGTCATGGAATCAAAGAGACATTTGTGACACAGCCGGGCCATGTGGAACAATGGTCCATTGTTTCCCTGCAGAGTCAAGAAGAACATGGTGACAGCACAGAACCTGATGGAACCAAGGGTCCTTTGTGGCACAGCAGGGCCTCCTTGGAACCCAGGGGACCATTGTGACAAGGCAGGGCCTAATGGAACCATGGAGACCACTGTGACATTAAGGAAACTCATGGAACCACGGTGACCATTGGGATTCTATGGAACCTCACAGAACCAAGGGTCCATTGTGACATTGTGGTGCCTCTTGGAATCAAACATTGTGAAACTTGGAGGCCTAATGGAACAAGGGTTTCTATTGTGACACTGCAGAACCTCATGGAATCAAGGTGACCATGTTACACTGCAGAAGCCCATGGAACCAAGGGGCCATTGTGACACTGCAGAAGCAAGGAAACTGTTGTTGACAGTATGAAGACTCATGGAATGAAAAGTCCACTGTGACATGATGGAACCTCATGGACCCAAGGGTCCATTTTGACTCTGTAGGGTCTCATGGAATAGAGGGTCCATTGTGACACAGCAGGGCCTCGTGGAACCAAGGGTGCATTGAGGCATAGCAGGGCCTTGCTGCAACCAAAGAAACCCCTGCTAAAAGCAGAACCAAGGAGTGCATGGGTACAGCATAAAACCTATGGAACCAAGGGGCCATTGGGACAAAGCAGGGCCTCATGGAACTAAGGGGACATTCTGACCCATTGGGACTGCAGGGAAGGAATTGTCCATGATGACAATGCAGATCCAAGGAGACCATGGAGACACCGTGGAACCTCATGGATTCAAGGGGCCATTGTGACCACAGAACTTCATGGAACGCAGGGTCCATTGTGACATAGCAAGGCCTCATTAGAACAAAGCAACCATTGTTGACAGTACAGAACCTCATGGAACCAAGGGGCTGTGGTGACACAGCAGGGACACATGGAAGCAAGGAGACCAGTGACATTTAGGAACCTCATGGAACCAAGGGTTCATTAGGACACTGCAGAAACAAGGAGACCATGGTTGACACTATGGAAGCTCAGGGAACCGAGCAGCCATTGTTACACTCCAAAGTGTTGTTGAACCAAAGAGACCATTGTCCAACTCCAGAACCTCATGGCACTGAGGCTTCACTGTGACACAGCAGGGTTCCATGAAACCAATTGTCCATTGTGACCATGCAGATCCAAGGAGACCATGGTGACGCTAGGGAAGTTGATGGAACTGAGCGGCCATTGTGACACAGCAAGGCCTTGTGGAACCAAGGAGAGCATTGTGACATCATGGAATCTCATGGCACCAAGGGTCCATTGTTACAGTCCAGAACCAAGGAGACCATTTTGACACTACAGAACCTCATGGAATCAAGGGTCACTTGTGAAACAGTTGGGCTTCATGGAACCAAGAAGCCATTGTGACACAGAAGGGCCACATGGAACCAATGGTCCATAGTGATACTGTGGATCCAAGGAGTCCATGCCAATACTAGGGATTGTGATAGATTGGTGTGATTATGTGCTAACTGAATTGTAACTACATCAATATTTTAGAAAAAGACAAATGATATGTAATAACTATCATGTAACTGATGTTTTCAGATGTTTATGAAAAAAAAAAAAAAAGTATACAGGACTATACAGGACGTAAATTCAGATAAGTAATATCCCAGAGCAGAATAGACCTTGGGATAATTGTAAGATTGGCTTTGAGATGGACAATTGGGATGGTTCCAGGTACAGAATCTAAGTTGTGTTTTTATTTAAGGCTTACTTTTGGAATATGATGTTGGCTAACATAACACAGGGCTTGGGGTGCCTGTGCAACCTGTAAGGATATCCAGAGGACAACGAGGAAGACTGTGAGCCTTCATCTAAAAGACCACCACAAGTAGACAGAAGAGCCCCTAGCAACAAGTGAAGCATGTGCCATGAAGTTTAGTGACATAGATTTTTAGAATTGAAAATAGGAGGAAACTTAGGGGAAACATGGATGAATATGTATTAGCAGATAGTATATAAGTGTAGTCTGAATTGCTCTGTTTTGTACCTGAGGTGGGGTGAGAAGCCCTCTCTGTACCCCAGTGAGTTTTGCTTATGCCTCATCAGAACCTTAACCAGCTGTATTTAATCATTGCCAAATTTTTGCGTATGTTTAATTTTATATTAAATTGCTATTAAAATTCCTGCTAAATTTTAAATTTGTTGATTATTTTATTTATATTTATAACAGGTGCCTGCCTTGTTCCAGGACTGCCCCATGGCCTTGGGGCTGCCCCGCATCCTCCTGGGGAAGTTCCCTGAGGCTCAGAGCACTCAGTGCCCAGACTCCTTTCCCTGTGCCTGCTGTGTCCCCTGGAGCTGCAGAGCTCTCCTGGCTCACAGCAGACATTCAGTCCTTGATCTCAGGGTGACCCCACCCTGGCCAGGCCTGTGCCCAGGGAGCTCCACTCCCTGCTGCTCCCTGGCACACACTGTCCCTGCAGGTGCCCTGTGCTCTCCTGGCAGCTACCAAGGCCCTCCAGACAAACATTCCCCTGCCATCAGCCCTGGCACAAGCTGCACAGCCCCAGCAAGGTTCAGCACAGACCCTTCCCCACCTGATGGGCCCTGGCCACCAACCAGCAGAACCTGACCCAGACCTGAGTCCCCTGAAGGCCACACTGGGACCCTGATCTCATCCCACTGAGCCCTGGGAGAACAAGGAACACAAGGAGCCTCTTCAGAGTCTGTTCCTTGGGCCTGTTGCTGAGAGGGACTCTGCAGGGAGAGCAAAGCCTTCCTGGGCTGCCCTCAGGAGATGATGCCCTTTGCTGCTGGAGCTGCTGTGCTGGAGCCCAGCTGTGTCCCAGCAGTGCCCATGGCCTGGCCATGCCTGTGCTCACAGCACGCACACGCAGCAGGACAGTGACCAAGCTGCCACAGCCCTGCGGCCTGACAGCCACAGAAGGGCTGGGAAGGAGAGGCTGGAGCTGGGAAGAGCAGCTGTGGGAAGAGCCAGGGCCATTGTCCCTGGCTGTGCTGCTGGGCTGGGAGTCTCTGCCCTGCACCTCTGCTCACAGGCACTGCCCCTGCAGAGACAGAGAGAGGCTGAGGGAACATCTTGGGCACACAGGGCAGTGCAGGACACTTTATTTTCCAGAAATGCACAGTGATCAGCGCTCCTTACTGTCTGTGCTTAACACAGGCACGGCTGATACTGGATAGATGTAGCAATACTGTGACTAATGGCATCCCTTTATAGAAAATTTAAAATAAAAGGGAAAAAAAAAGTAAGAAAAAGAAACGAAAAATAAAACCCACCATATCGAATAACAAACAAGACACACATGGCGCAAAGCAGTGTGGGCCTGGAATGAGTTCCATTCTGATTGCTGTGCACAAAGAGGCACCTGATTGATTCTGAAAAGCACAGAGTGGTCACATTCCTCAGGGCATCCTCCAGCTCCTGGTTCCTCAGGCTGTAGATGAGGGGGCTCAGTGTGGGAGGCAGCAGCCAGCACAGAAGTGACAGTGCCAGAGCCAGGGATGGGCACCAGGCTGGCACAGGTGACCTTGAGGCTCTGCAGGGCCCAGGCCCAGGGGCCGTGCCAGAGTCAGGGCTGAGCTGACACTCTGTGGGCTGGGGCAGAGCCCAGGTAGAAATCAGCCCCTGAGCCAGCAGCTCTGCAGTGGTGGCCACCAGGCCGGGTGGCCAAGGGAGGCTTCTGGCCATGCCCTGCAGGGAGCTGCTGCTGCTGCTGCTGCTGCTGCTGCTGCTGCTGCTGCTGCTGCTGCTGCTGCTGCTGCTGCTGCTGCCCAGGGGCCTTTGGTGTCCCAGGCTCTCCCTGGCACAGCTCCCAGCACGGCACTCTGCACTTGTGCCCGAGCCCTTCACTCTGCTGGGGCTGGCCTGGGGCTTTTCCTGCAGTGGGACCTGGCCTGGTCCTGGCACAGGAAAGGCAGTTCCTGCTGGAGCAGGAGGCTCTGCCTGCAATGGGCTCAAACAGCTCCAGCAAGGCCCTGTTTGCAAAGCCCCCACTGGGAAATGAAGAAGGGGATCATGCTGCTTTGGGGGGGAAGAATGCTGAAAGCAGCCTGACTCCTCCAGCCCAAAGTTCCACATGCTGAGAGGGAGCTGAAGCTGTGGCAGAGCTGCTAAAATCCCCAGAGAAAGCAACAACCCAGTGACACCACTGAGAGCTTCTCAGAGCTGCTTAGCTGGCCCAGCCTGGGCACATCTGACTGACAGGGCAGCACTTCAGACTAGAACAGCCCCATCCCAAATTTTAACTGCAACACCTCCTGACATTTCCCTTCTTGGGAGGTTGTGAAGATTCCTCCCTGGAGTGGGGACACCGCTCAAGATCACTGCCTGAGGCTGAGCTAAAGAGATTTCCCCACGGTCGTTGGTCTGGGGGAGTGACACCCATCTCTGGTTAATAACTGCTTTTGTTTTAATACAATTGCTTCAAAATTGTTTCCTAGAGCACTATCTAAAAATAGATGTTACAGCTGCTGTACTGTGGAGTAAATCATTCTTATTCAGACCTTTTTCACTAATCATGATCATAATCATTCACATCTATATGTACATAAATACTCCTGGTTTTCCCTCCTTATTGTTGTGGAACGAAGTTGTACAAAGGTTCAATTCCACCTGTATAATCCTTTAGGCATAAATCCTTGAGCAGGTCTGGGGCTGGGATTGGATCCAGGCACTGCCAGGATCCTCTCCCAGAAGGAGTTTAGAAAGCCTGGGGGTCCTGGTTTGGGGGAGCTTGGCGGTATAATGTGGTCATTGGGGGTTCTTTGTGAACCTCGTGATCCAACAGGAGCTTCTCTAATAAACTTTGCCTGAAGCTGCCACTCTGCCCATGACAGGAACCCCTGTGAGTGTCTGTGACATCCCAGCTCTTTGGAAGCCTGGACACTCCTGGGATGTCCACATGGAGCCCCTGTGAGTGTCGGTGACAACCCAGATCTTTGGCAGCCTGGACACTCCTGGGATGTCCCCATGGAGCCCCTGGGAGTGTCGGTGACCTCGCTGTTCTTTAGGAGCACAGGGATGTGCCCACTGGACTCCTGCCACTGCCTGGGACAAATTGGCTCCTTGGCAGGGCACAGACACCTCTGTTGTCACTCTGCAGCCCTGGGACTGTCACCTCATGACCCTTAGGAAGATTAAGGAGCCCTGGGATGTCACCACAGAGCCCCTCTGACTGAGTGTGACCAAAGAGATCTTCAGGAGCCCAGAGACCCCTCACATGCCACCATGGAGCCCCTGTGCCTGCACGTGAGCTCACAGCTCTTGAGCAGCTGGAAAGCCCTGGAATCTCTTCAATCTGCTCTGCTGAGGATGGATCCTCAGCAACTTGGGGGTTCCCTGATGAATTTTCGCTCTCCAGAGGCTTGTTCAGTCTTCAGCTCTTCAGTTCAGGAATTCAGTGCCAAAGGCTCATTAACATTCCAAAGCACTCTAACAAAAAAAGCCCCTGGGAATAATTTAATTTCAAGTCTTCAAGTCTTCTGTGGTTAAATATTGAGATTTCAGAAGTGGATTCAAAGGGAATATACTATATTTTTTTAAAAAATGCAGGGGTTTTTTCTGTCCTCGTTAGTTCTGCTTTCCTGTTTATGGATTGATATCAGCAATCTCCAGTTGATATTGATCCCCAGCACCTCCTAAGCTGCTCTGATGAACATCAAGACCCTTTCTGGCTGACAGTCAATCTCATTTTGTCCTTATCCCCACCCCACCATTTTCCTCCTCCAGCCCCTGGCACTCAGAGCAGCCTTGTGCAAATCTCATCTTCCTCCACCCCAGGCTGCACCTGCAGCTTTCAGCTCCTTGGCACCAACTCCCACCTGCTTTCCTTGCAGAAGGAGCTGCCCCAGACACAGAGGGATGTTCCTTTATTGTCAGCCAACAAAGCCAAGGGAAGGCACAACTCCATGAAAAACACAAGTCCAGCCAGTGACACAAAGAGAGGGCAAGATCAGGATTTCTTCTCCTGCCATTGTACAGCTCCAGGAAATTCCTGGTCTCTCCTGCTGCTGGGAAAACTTGGACATTTCTTACAAGTGCTCCAATGACCCAGCTCATGAAGATGTGCTCGTGCACCTGGCAAGCTGCAGGTCCCCTCCAGCCCTGCAGGGCTCCTGTCCCATCTGCTCTGCTCCAGTCTAAAACAGGGACCAGCATTGTCCCAGCACCATTAGAGAGCTGAACTGGAAAGGAGCTCAGCAAGTCAGCAGCCCAAGGTTTCAGAAACTGGGTCAGACCAAGTGGTTCAAGGCTTGATTTGTCTGGATTGGAAAATCCCAAAGGACAGGGATGAGGGGGCAGCATCTCAGCTCCTGGCTGAGCCCATGGGAACAAAGGTTTCCCTCTTTCACCCTCTGCTCATTGTCTTTTGTCTCCCAGCAGGCCCCCAGTGAAGAGCCTGGCTCTGTGTTCTCCAGCACCTCCTCGGGGGCACTGCCAGGCTGGGATGAGGAGCCCCTCAGCCTTCCCTGCTCAGGGCTGGACAAGCCCAGCTCCCTCAGCCTCTCCTGACAGCCCAAGGGCTGCAGCCCCACCTTGAAGCCCTTCGCTGAGCCTGCTGCTGCTGCCAGACATCTTTCCTGCCCTGGGGAGCTCAACCCAGGCCACAGGGACCTGGAGAATCCCCGTCCTTGATGTCCTGGTCACACAGCCCAGCCCCTTGTCCCCGTGTCAGGCTCTGGGGTCGCTCCTGTGGAACATCCTTTGGTGGAGGCTGTGGCTCCAGGTGCACTGGGGGGTACCAGGGGACAGGGGACCCTTCTGGGCATGAACAACATTGGAGTTCTTGGGGGAAACTGTGAGGGGGAGCTGGGGCAGAGTGACCAACCCATTGACCTCACACGGCCCTTCTGTGATGTCACACAGCCCCCCATGATGTCACACAGCTGGCCTCTGATGTCACAACCCACTCTGTGATGTCACACAGCCACCCTGTAACGTCACAGCCAGCTCTGTGATGTCATGGCCTGCACTATGATGTCAGACCTCTACCCTGTGATGTCACAGCTGGCTCTGTGATGTCACAGAGATGGCCCATGATGCTATAGCTCCTCCATGACCTCACATAACCCATCTGAGATGTCATAGCCCACTCTGTCACCTCATGTTTCCAGATGATCCATGGTCTGCACCTGGTGAGCTGACACAATGCTCCTTCTCCAAAACCCTGGCCCATGGAAACCACACAATGCCCATTGTGTAAGAAGGGGAACTGGAAGTTCAGCAGCCTCAGTGTCCTGCCAGCTCAGCCAGGACAGCTGGAACATTGGGGTCTGGGACCACCAGGGACCACCAGAGAGACCCCAGGACAGAAGAGGGCATGCAAAAGGGGAGGGGAATTGTGTTAATGGTTTCAGGGAAATGATTATCATATGTCTGTTTAGTCTGGAACAAGCAATGAATGTGTATCCAAAATACAGAATATAAACAGAAACTTTCCTGTGCTCAGCACACACAGCTTTGGAGGAGCTGTCCCCCTGTGCATCCAGCTGAATAAAGAATGCTGCTTCTGAATGCTACATTGGGGTGAAGGAGTTCTTGATTTTACTGAACTTTTGGTAACATTCCCACTGCCAAGGAAAGCTCTGTCTGCTGCGGTTCAAAGACAGAGCAGAGCTGCTGGGAGATCACAGAATCACAGAATGACCAGGTTGGAAGAGACCTCCAAGATCATTGAGTCCAACCCAGGCCCTGACACCTCAACTAAACCATGGCACCGAGTGCCACATCCAGTCTTTTGTTAAACACATCCAGGGATGGTGACCCCACCACCTCCCCAGGCAGGCCATTCCAGAACTTTATCACCCTTTCTGTGAAAAACTTTTTCCTAATATCCAGCCTGTATTTACTTTGTTCAGCTTAAGACTGTGTCCTCCCAACAGTGTACCCAGGTGGTCAAGCAGGCCAATGGCTCCTGGCCTGGATCAGGAATGGTGTGGCCAGCAGGAGCAGGGAGGTCATTCTGCCCCTGTACCTGGAACTGGTGAAGCTGCACCTCGAGTGCTGTGTCCAGCTCTGGCCCCTCAGTTCAGGATGGACAGTGAGTGCTGTGTCCAGCTCTGGCCCCTCAGCTCAGGAAGGAGAGTGAGTGCTGTGTCCAACTCTGGCGCCTCAGCTCAGGATGGACAGTGAGTGCTGTGTCCAGCTCTGGCCCCTCAGCTCAGGAAGGACAGTGAGACACTTGAGCACAGCCAGAGGAGGCAGCGAGGCTGGTGAGGGGCTTGGAACACAACTCCTGTGAGGAACGGCTGAGGGAGCTGGGGTTGTTCAGCCTGGAGAAAAGGAGACTCAGGGGTGACCTTATCACTCTCTGCCACTTCCTGAAAGGTGGTTGTAGTCAGTTGGGGTTGGTCTCTTTTTCTAGGCAACAGCTGATAGAACAAGAGGACACAGTCTCAGGCTTCATCAAGGGAAATACAGGTTGGATATCAGGAAAAAGTTTTTCAGAGTTCTGGAATGTTTCACAGTTCATAAAGTTCTGGAATGGCCTGCCTGGGGAGGTGGAGGCATCACCATCCCTGGATGTGTTTAACAAAAGACTGGATGTGGCACTCGGTGCCATGGTTTAGTTGAGGTGTTCGGGCCTGGGTGGGACTCGATGAGCTTGGAGGTCTCTTCCAACCTGGTCATTCTGTGATTCTGTGATCTCCCAGCAGCCCTGCTCTGTCTGTGAACAGCAGCAGGCAGAGCTTTCCTTGGCAGTGGGAGTGTTACCAAAAGTTCAGTAAAATCAAAAACTCCTTCACCCCAATGCAGCATTCAGAAGCAGCATTCTTTATTCAGCTGGATGCACAGGGGGACAGCTCCTCCAAAGCCGTGTGTGCTGAGCACAGGAAAGTTTCTGTTTCTATTCTGTATTTTGGATACATATTCATTGCTTGTCCCAGACTGAACAGACATATGATAATCATTTCCCTGAAACCATTAACACATTTCCCCTCCCCTTTTGCATGCTCTCTTCTGTCCTGGGGTCTCTCTGGTGGTCCCTGGTGGTCACAGACCCCAATGTTCCAGCTGTCCTGGCTGAGCTGGCAGGACACTGAGGCTGCTGAACTTCCAGTTCCCCTTCTTACACAATGGGCATTGTGTGGTTTCCATGGGCCAGGGTTTTGGAGAAGGAGCATTGTGTCATCTCACCAGGTGCAGGCCATGGATCATCTGGAAACGTGAGGTGACAGAGGGGGCTGTGACATCTCAGAGTGGGTTATGTGAGGTCATGGAGGAGCTATAGCATCATGGGCCATCTCTGTGACATCACAGAGCCAGCTGTGACATCACAGGGTAGAGGTCTGACATCATAGAGCAGGCTATGACATCACAGAGTTGGCTGTGACATCATGGGGGGCTGTGTGACATCACAGAGTGGGTTGTGACATCAGAGACCAGCTGTGTGACATCATGGGGGGCTGTGTGACATCACAGGAGGGCTGTGTGAGGTCGCTGGGTTGGTCACCCTGCCCCAGCTACCCCTCACAGTTTCCCCCAAGAACTCCAATGCTGTTCATGCCCAGAAGGGTCCCCTGTCCCTGGTACCCCCCAGTGCACCTGGAGCTACAGCCTCCACCAAAGGATGTTCCACAGGAGCAACCCCAGAGCCTGACATGGGGACAAGGGGCTGGGCTGTGTGACCAGGACATCAAGGACAGGGATTCTCCAGGTCCCTGCAGCCTGGGCTTGGCTCTCCATGGCAGGAAAGATGTCTGGCAGCTGCAGCAGGCTCAGGGAAGGGCTCCAAGGTGGGGCTGCAGCCCTTGGGCTGTCAGGAGAGGCTGAGGGAGCTGGGCTTGTACAGCCCCGAGCAGGGAAGGCTGAGGGGCTCCTCATCCCAGCCTGGCAGTGCCCCCCAGGAGGTGCTGGAGAACACAGAGCCAGGCTCTTCACCGGGGGCCTGCTGGGAGACAAAAGACAATGAGCAGAGGGTGAAAGGGGGGAGGCTCAGCCAGGACAGGAGGAAACCTTTGTTCCCATGGGCTCAGCCAGGAGCTGAGATGCTGCCCCCTAATCCCTGTCCTTTGGGATTTTCCAATCCAGACCAAAGCAAGCCTTGAACCTCTTGGTCTGACCCAGTTTCTGACAGCTTGGGCCGCTGACTTGCTGAGGCCCTTTCCAGTTCAGCACTCTAATGATGCTGGGACAATGCTGGTCCCTGTTTTAGACTGGAGCAGAGCAGATGGGACAGGAGCCCTGCAGGGCTGTAGGGCACTTGCAGCTTGCCAGGTGCACGAGCACATCTTCATGAGCTGGGTCATTGGAGCACTTGTAAGAAATGTCTAAGTTTTCCCAGCAGCAGGAGAGACCAGGAATTTCCTGGAGCTGTACAATGGCAGGAGAAGAAATCCTGATCTTGCCCTCTCTTAGTGTCACTGGCTGGACTTGTGTTTTTCATGGAGTTGTGCCTTCCCTTGGCTTTGTTGGCTAACAAGAAATGAACATCCCTCTGTGTCTGGGGCAGCTCCTTCTGCAAGGAAAGCAGGTGGGAGTTGGTGCCAAGGAGCTGAAAGCTGCAGGTGCAGCCCGGAGTGGAGGGAGCTCAGATTTGCACAAGGCTGCTCTGAGTGCCAGGGGGTGGAGGAGGGAAATGGTTGGGTGAGGACAGGGACAAAGTGTGATTGATTGTCAGCCAGAAAGGGTCTTGATGTTCATCAGAGCAGCTTAGGAGGTGCTGGGGATCAATATCAACTGGAGATTGCTGATATCAATCTATAAACAAAAAAAAAAAAAAAAAAAAAACCACAACCAAAAATAAAGAGGACAAAAAAACTCCATTAAAAAAAAATACAGTATATCCTCTTTGAATGCACGTTTGAAATCTGTACAATTCACCACAGAAGAATTGAAGACTTGAAATTTAATTATTCCCAGGGGCTTTTCTTGTTAGAGTGCTTTGGAATGTTAATGAGCCTTTGGCACTGAATTCCTGGACTGAAGAGCTGAAGACTGAACAAGCCTCTGGAGAGCTGAAATTCGTCAGGGAACCTCCAAGTTGCTGAGGATCCATCCTCAGCAGAGCAGATTGAAGAGATTCCAGGGCTTTCCAGCTGCTCAAGAGCTGTGAGCTCCCGTGCAGGCACAGGGGCTCCATGGTGGCATCTGAGGGGTCTCTGCGCTCCTGAAGATCTCTTTGGTCACACTCAGTCAGAGGGGCTCTGTGATGGCATCCCAGGGCTCCTTAATCTTCCTAAGGGTCATGGGGTGACTGTCCCAGGGCTGCAGAGTGACAGCAGAGGTGTCTGTGCCCTGCCAAGGAGCCAATTTGTCCCAGGCAGTGGCAGGAGTCCAGTGGTGACATCCCTGTGCTCCTAAAGAACAGCGAGGTCACTGACACTCACAGGGGCTCCAGGGGACATCCCAGGAGTGTCCAGGCTGCCAAAGAGCTGGGATGTCACAGACACTCCCAGGGGCTCCATGGGGACATCCCAGGAGTGTCCAGGCTGCCAAAGACCTGGAAGTCACAGACACTCACAGGGGCTCCAGGGGACATCCCAGGAGTGTCCAGGCTGCCAAAGAGCTGGGATGTCACAGACACTCACAGGGGTTCCTGTCACGGGCAGAGTGGCAGCTTCAGGCAAAGTTGATTAGAGAAGCTCCTGTTGGGTCACGAGGTTCACAAAGAACCCCCAATGACCACATTATACCCCCAAGCTCCCCCAAACCAGGACCCCCAGGCTTTCTAAATTGCTTCTGGGAGAGGATCCTGGCAGTGCCTGGATCCAATCCCAGCCCCAGACTTTCTCAAGGATTTATGCCTAAAGGATTATACAGGTGGAATTGAACCTTTGTACAACTTTGTCCCACAACACTAAGGATGGCAAACCAGAAGTATTTATGTACATATAGATGTGACTGATTATGATCATGATTACACAAAAAGGTCTTAATCAGAAGTATTTACTCCACAGTACAGCAGCTGTAACATCTATTTTTAGATAGTGCTCTAGGATGCAATTTTGCAGCAATTGTATTAAAGCAAAACCAGTTATTAACCAGAGATGGGTGTCACTCCCCCAGACCAACGACCCTGGGCAAATTTCTTTAGCTCAGCCTCAGGCAGTGACCTTGAGGGGTGTCCCCACTCCAGGGAGGAATCTCCACAGAAGGGAAATGTCAGGAGATGCTGCAGTTAAAATTTGGGATGGGGCTGTTCTAGTCTGAAGTGCTGCCCTGTCAGTCAGATGTGCCCAGGCTGGGCCAGCTCAGCAGCTCTGCAGAAGCTCTCAGTGGTGTCACTGGGTTTTTGCTTTCTCTGGGGATTTTAGCAGCTCTGCCACAGCTTCAGCTCCCTCTCAGCATGTGGATCTTTGGGATGGAGGAGTCAGGCTGCTTTCAGCATTCTTCCCCCCCAAAGCAGCATGATCCCCTTCTTCATTTCCCACTGGGGGCTTTGCAAACAGGGCCTTGCTGGAGCTGTTTGAGCCCATTGCAGGCAGAGCCTCCTGCTCCAGCAGGAACTGCCTTTCCTGTGCCATGGCCAGGCCAGGTTCTGCTATAAATATAAATATAAATATAAATATAAATATAAATATAAATAGCAACAAATTTAACAATTAGCAGCGATTTTAATACCAATTTAATATAAAATTCAACATATAAAAAGTCTGGCAATGGTAAGTTAAGTTTGGTTAAGGTTCTGATAAAGCATAAGCAAAACTGACCGGGGTACAGGGTGGGCTTCTCACCCTGCCTCAGGTACAAAACAGAGCAATTCAGACTACACTTATATACTATCTGCTAATACATATTCATCAGTGTTTCCCCTAAGTTTCCTCCTATTTTCAATTCTAAAAATCTATGTCACTGTACTTCAAGGCACATGCTTCACTTGTTGTAGGGGCTCCTCTGTCTTCTTTTGGTGGTCTTTTGGATGAAGGCTCACAGTCTTCTTCATTGTCCTCTGGATAACCTTACAGGTTGCACAGGCACCCCAAGCCCTGTGTTATGTTAGCCAGCATCATATTCCAAAAATAAGCCTTAAGTAATAACACAACTTAGATTCTGTACCTGGAAGCATCCCAATTATCCATCTCAAGGCTGATCTTCCAATTATCCTAAGGCCTATTCTATTTTGGGATATTACTTATCTGAAATTACGTCCTGCATCCTTCTTTTATTATTATTATTTTTTTACATAAACATCTGCAAACATCAGTTTTCTGACACTAATCACATATCATTTGTCTTTTTCTAAAATATCGATGTAGTTACAATTTAGTTGCCACAAAATCATACCCATTTATCACAATCCCTAGTATTGGCATGTGCTGTGTCACAATGGCCGCTCGGTTCCATGAGCTTCCCTAGTGTCACCATAGTCTCCTTGGATCTGCATTGTCCCAGTGGACAATTGGTTTCATGGAACCCTGCTGTGTCACAGTGAAGCCTCAGTGCCATGAGGTTCTGGAGCTGGACAATGATCTTTTTGGTTCAACAACACTTTGGAGTGTAACAATGGCTGCTTGGTTCCCTGAGCTTCCATAGTGTCAGCAAGGGTCTCCTTGTTTCTGCAGTGTCCTAATGAACCCTTGGTTCCATGAGGTTCCTAAATGTCACTGGTCTCCTTGCTTCCATGTGTCCCTGCTGTGTCACCACAGCCCCTTGGTTCCATGAGGTTCTGTACTGTCAGCAATGGTTTCTTTGTTCGAATGAGGCCTTGCTATGTCACAATGGACCCTGGGTTCCATGAAGTTCTTTGGTGTCACAATGGCCCCTTGGATCTATGAGGTTCCACAGTGTCTCCAAGGTCTCCTTGGATCCCCATTGTCATAATGGACAATTCATTCCCTGCAGTCCCAATGGGTCAGAATGTCCCCTTAGTTCCATGAGGCCCTGCTTTGTCCCAATGGCCCCTTGGTTCCATCGGTTTTATGCTGTACCAATGCACTCCTTGGTTCTAGGAGTTACCCTGCTTTGAGCAGGGGTTTCTTTGGTTCCAGCAAGGCCCTGCTGTGCCTCAATGCACCCTTGGTTCCATGAGGCCCTGCTGTATCACAATGGACCCTCTATTCCATGAGGCCCTACAGAGTCCTCAAAATGCACCCTTGGGTCCATGGGGTTCCCTCATGTCACAGTGGACTTTTCATTCCAGGAGTTTTTGCACTGTCAACAACAGTTTCCTTGGTTCTGCAGTGTAACAATGGCCCCTTGGTTCCATGAGCTTCTGCAGTGTAACGTGGTCACCTTGATTCAATGAGGTTCTGCAGTGTCACAATAGAAACCCTTGTTCCATTAGGCCTCCAAGTTTCACAATGTTTGATTCCAGGAGGCACCACAAGGTCACAATGGACCCTTGGTTCTGTGAGGTTCCACAGCATCCCAATGGTCACCGTGGTTCCATGAGTTTCCTTAGTGTCACAATGGTCTCCATGGTTCCATTAGGCCCTGCCTTGTCACAATGGTCCCCTGGGTTCCAAGGAGGCCCTGCTGTGACACAATGGACCCTTGGTTCCATGAGGTTCTGTGGTGTCACCATGTTCTTCTTGACTCTGCAGTGTAACAATGGACCATTGGTTCCACATGGCCTGGCTGTGAAACAAATGTCTCTTTGATTCCATGACTGCCACAACAAAGACTTGTTTCTAGGAGGGTCTGTGCTGTCACAATTGTCTCCTTGATTCCATGAGCCCCTGCTGTGTCACAATGGACCCTTGGTTAAACAAGGCCTTGCAGTGTCTCAGGAGTCTCCTTGGTTCCAGGAGGAACACAAAAGCTTTGCATCAACATTGAGCAACGCTTACTTTACACACCTGGGAACCTCTGTCTGCATTCCAAAGAAGGGTTCAAGCTGAGGATGGCACCAGCAGCTTCCATCTGCAACAGAGACCCAGGACAGGGACAGAGAATTCAGCTGAAAGACTCAGAGAATTCTGCTTCCAGAGCTCATTTCTGGTGACACTGTCCCTTGTAGAAAGGTGACATCATTCCAGGCAGCCTGTCCTGAGCATGTGGTTCCTGAGTGGGCTTGGCTGTTTAGGAAACCTGCTCAGGCTTTTCCATTCGTTCCTCAGCAACAGGAAAACTTCTGCTGGGCCTGTGTGCAGGCCGAGGCCTGAGGAGAGCAGGTGGGACATGGTGCAATGGGCTGGGACAGGCAGCTGCAGAGCTCAGGGGACAAGGTTCTGTTGCAGGGCACAGGGATGTCAGTGCCAGGTGGGCAATGTCAGACCTGGTGAGGTTGGGGTGAGGAGCAGCTTGTCCAAACAGGGTCAGCCTGTAAAGGGCTCATTGTTCCCCATGCCCAGACATCCTAAGGAAATAGTCAGCATCGAGATCCCTTAAAGAATGTTTCTATCACAGAAGCTGCTGAAGGAGTCAGAAGCAAAGCCCCAAGTCCCTTGGAGCATCCCTGGGCCCCAGGGAGGGCAGGGAGTTCCAAAGGCTGCCCAGGCACTGGTGAGAGCAGCTCCTGGAGGCCAGGATTGCAGGGAGCCCAAGGCTGTGAGCAGGGACTGCAATGCTGAGCAAGGCCTGGGCTGGCTGGAGGGAGCAGAAAGGCCAAGGCCTGAGCCCAGGCCTGGCACAGCAGGGCCTGTCCCTGGCAGCTGGCTGGGGGCTGTTGGTGGGGCAGGGGGATGGCAGGGGCAGCAAGGACAAATGTCCTAAAGCTGCAAGGCCTGCCAGCCTGCTCAGGGAGGGGCCAGGCAGAAGCCAAGGGCAGGCTTTCCTGCAAGGAAAGTTCCTTCTGTGGGGCCTGCAGAGGCGCTGGCAGAGCCCAGGGGACAAAGGCCTGGGTGCCTGTGGCCCTGCCAGCCCTGCCCAGCCCTTGGCCATCTCTCCTGCAGCTGGGAGTGTGGATCTGCTGGAGGGCAGGAGGGCTCTGCACAGGGCCCTGGACAGGCTGCATCCAGGGCCCAAATCCAACCATGGCAGCTTGAACAAGACCAAGGGCCGGCTCCTGCACTTTGGCCACAACAAGCTCTGCAGTGCCACAAGCAGGGGACAGAGTGGCTGCATAGTGGCCAGGCAGAAAGGGACCTGGGGCAGTGCTGGACAGCAGGCTGGACATGAGGCAGCACTGTGCCCAGGGGGCCAAGAAGACCAATGGCTCCTGGCCTGGATCAGGAATGGTGTGGCCAGCAGGAGCAGGGCAGGGATTCTTCCCCTGAGCTCAGCACTGCTTGGGCAGCACCTCGAGTGCTGTGTCCAGTTTTGGGCCCCAAATTTAGGAAGGACTTGGAGGGGCTGGAGTGTGTCCAGAGAAGGCCAACAAGGCTGGTGAGGGGTCTGGAACACAAGTCTTGTGAGGCCTGGCTAAAGGGTGCTGCAGGTGCCTGCAGAAAATTCCTGAAGCACTTGGAGGATGATCCTGCTCCCCAAGGGGCATTCCCATGGTGCCAGATCAGGAACTCAAATGGGGAGTGGGGCCACAGAGGAAAGGGCAAACAGAGATGGGCTCTTTGCAGGGGAGAAAATAGGGATGGGCCAGAGGAAGAAATTTGGAGCAGGAGAAAAGAAAGAAAGCCAAGGTGAAGCAAAGGAAATGCTCAGGGCAGTTTGGCGGTGGCTGCCAGGCTCCCATGGCTCTGAGCAACAACGTCTGCAGTGGCACAGCAAACTCACAGCTCATGGGAACAAACTTTCTGGCTCTGACTTCAGAGGCCACCACAAACCTGAGGGGTTTCCCTGCTGTGGCCCAGCCCTTCCTGGCCCCAGGGGCTGCTGGCATTTGTGCTCCCTCAGCTTCATCTCCCCACACCAACCCCATGGGGGTGCTCAGGCCTGCTCTGGGCAGGGCAAACAGGGGCTCCTGAGGCAGTGCTGCCGTGGCTGTGCCTGCAAGGCTGCGGCAGCTGTGTGAGCTGGGGGAGAGGCCAGGGCTGCAGAGGGGGGATGTTGTTGGCAGGTGCATGAGGAGGCTGTGGGCCGCTGGCCTGGGGTGTCCAGCGCAGTGGGGATGGATCAGGCCCTGCTCTGCTGCTCCTTGCCGTGTGCTTGCCCAGGGCCCTTGCAGAGCCCCAGCCGTGCTGTTTGCCCCCAGCCTGCCCACGGCCAGCCTGGGGCTGCTGCCGGGGCTTTTCTCTGCTCAGCATTGGCCTGGGCAATGTGTTGTGGAGAGAGCCTGGGCAAGGAGCCTGCAGCCCCCAGGCCCTGGCCTGAGGCCTCAGCACTGCTGCTGTGCCAGCAGTGCCCATGGCCTGTCCCTGCTGCAGCCCCGGCACTGCCACCCCCAGCCCTGTGCCCGGCCCCGAGAGCACTCAGGCCCTACAGCAACAGCAGGGCCAGGAGGGCAGCGGGGCAGGGCCACGGCAGCAGCACTGGCAGCACCAAGTGCTGCTGCTGCTGCTGGGCACAGCTGCTGTGCCAGCACTGATCTTCCCCCAGCTCTGCACACAGACATTGCTGCTGCAGCTCCAGAGAAGGGAACCAAAGGGGCATCTCTGCAGAAAACTTGGCTGGGAAATCCTTGAGTTCCTTTAAAGCCACCAAGAGCACAGTCCCTCTTTGACAGAGTCTGTGTCCCCAGGGAATGTGGAGAGAAATAAAATGAAAAATGGCACAAAAAATGACATTTCTGTCTTGACAAGATTAAAAAAGTAAATCAAAATGCAAAGAACCTCGATAATCAAACCAACAAGAACTATCAAAGATTACTTTTATTTACAAGTGATTTTCAGATATTACCCATCATTTCAATGTTCCTGGAAAGCATCAAGTCATCAGTCTCCACACTGCAGCCTTGAGCTCCTGGTTCCTCAGGCTGTAGATGAGGGGGTTCAGGGATGGAGGCACCACCGAGTACAGAACTGACAGGGACAGATCCAGGGATGGGGAGGAGATGGAGGGGGGCTTCAGGTTGGCAAAAAAGCCAGTGCTGATGAACAGGGAGAGCACGGCCAGGTGAGGGAGGCAGGTGGAAAAGGCTTTGTGCCGTCCCTGCTCAGAGGGGATCCTCATCACAGCCCTGAAGATCTGCACATAGGAGAAAACAATGAACACAAAACAGCCAGAAGCAAAGCAGACACTAACAGCAATAAGCCCAAGTTCCCTGAGTTTGGAGTGTGAGCAGGAGAGCTTGATGATGTGTGGGATTTCACAGAAGAACTGGCCCAGGACATTGCCATGGCACAGGGGCAGGGAAAATGTATTGACTGTGTGCAGCAGAGCGTTTAGAAAGCCACTGGCCCAGGCAGCTGCTGCCATGTGGACACAAGCTCTGCTGCCCAGGAGGGTCCCGTAGTGCAGGGGTTTGCAGATGGACACGTAGCGGTCGTAGCACATGACGGTCAGGAGGGAGAATTCTGCTGAAATGAAAAATGCAAAGAAAAAGAGCTGAGCAGCACACCCTTCATAGGAGATGTTCCTGGTGTCCCAGAGGGAATTGTGCATGGCTTTGGGAACAGTGGTGCAGATGCAGCCCAGGTCGGTGAGGGCCAGGTTGAGCAGGAAGAAGAACATGGGGCTGTGCAGGTGGTGGCCGCAGGCTACGGCGCTGATGATGAGGCCGTTGCCCAGGAGGGCAGCCAGGGAGATGCCCAGGAAGAGGCAGAAGTGCAGGAGCTGCAGCTGCCGCCTGTCTGCCAATGGCAGCAGGAGGAAGTGGCTGATGGAGCTGCTGTTGGACATTTGCTCTGGCTGCACATGGGGACCTGTTCATGGAGAAAGGACAGGGACAAGTCAGCAGAGGCTGCTTTGAGCAAAACCTGGGCAATTCCCTGTAGACTGTCTCGCTGTGACTCACCCAACCTTGTTCCTGCTCTGGGAAAACCTTCACCCAGGTCCTTGCCTGAGCTCCAGTTGTGCTGAGTGTGCCAGGAGCAGCCAGGGCTGTGCATTGGGCTCTCCAGGAGCCATCCCTGCCCTGCTGCCCTGGGATTGTGGCCATGTGGCAGAGGGACAAGGCTGGATATTCAGGAATTCTCAGGGGAATAACTCCAAATGTAGACAAGTTTGTTATGATAATGTGCACTCCTAGTTCTAAAGTACAGGGTGAGCAGGAAGGAATTTTAGTCATTATTTTCCTGCCCACATATCATTCCTGGTTCTCTGAGGTCAGAAATCCGCAGCATTTCTGCTGCCCTCAGAGTTTGCCACTGAGAGATGTGAGAGGCAAAGGATTCCCTGTGCCTTGGGCAAGGTGAGGGGCTGGATGGGCTTGTTCCCAGCTGCCCTGGGTTTGCAGCTTTGGCTGCAGTCAGAGCACAGTCACACTCCTGGGTCACCCTGGGATAAACCAGACCCTGCCCAGAGCAGAGGGATCCCTGAATGTCTCCCCCTCTCCAAAGGGCTCTGGGCAAGGTCTCAGCACCCCCTTCTGCCAAGGACACTCACAGCTCCCTTGGCAAACCCAGCAGCATTTCCTCAGCTCTGGCATCTCTGCACTTCCCCGGGGCACATTCAGGGAACTGCAAGGGGCTCTGGCACAGATTTGCAGCCAAGAGGGCAGCTCAGAGCTTGCAAGGACACAGCAAGGAGATCCCTGGGTGTGCCCATGATGGGATCTCAGGGAGGGGGCTCAGCCCATTCCCCTTTGCCATGGACTGCTCTGCCCACAGCCCCACAGGTCCCAGGGAAGCTTGGACAGCCCATGGCCATGGCCACAGCTGCCTGGCAGCAATGCCAAGGGCAGTGCCTGACTCAGCTGCTGCAAATGCCAGAGCCTCCCTGAGAGCACCAGATGACAGGGACAATCTCAGGGCAGTGCAGAAGCCAGAGAAGATGTGGTGGGGCTGTGCCTGGGAGGGCAGGGCAGAGACAGCCGGGCACTCAGGACAGTGTTCCCGTGCCCAGCTGTGCACGGCACCTCCCACACACCCACAGTGCCCTCCTGCCCCCAGCACTGCTCTCTTCAGCCCCCTCTCCTTCCCTCAGCATCTCCCTGGGCCTGGACATTTCCCCGCTGAGAGGAGCCTTGTCCCTGCCAGTGCTGACAGAGCCCATCCCAGCCTCTGTGCCCTGGGCCCGGCCCTACAGAAACCTGCCTGTCTGCAGGGCCCTGGCTGGGGCAGGCTCTGTCTGCAGCTGGGCAAGGGCAGCTCAGGAGAGCCCTGCTGGGCCCTGCTAAGGTGATGCTGCTGCTGCTGCTGCTGTCCAGGGCTGAGGAGGGGCTGAAGGCCCTTGAGGAGCCTCCCAGCAGAGAGACTGACCACCCAAAGTTACAGTGCTGTAGTCTCTGTAAATGTTCAAACATTCCTTTGATGATCCTGAGTGTCCCTTTCAACTCAGAAAGTTCTGTGATTCTGGGATTGCAATTCCTGTTCTGCTGCTCTCATCCTCCTGTTGCCTACAATCAAAAGAGAAAAAAACCCCTTGTAACAGTGTTAGAACAGTAAAGTAAAAACCAGACCTTTATTGGAAGCTCCCAGGTGTCCCAGTGTGGATGGGGCACACCTGGCCCCTGATTTCAAGAATTTATTGAGGTTGATTAATTAGGATATTTGGCAGGAACATGCAATAGGAGATTCAATTGCACCAGTTACACATCTCTGGGTCAATCCATTGCTCCAAGGGTTTCTTTGCCCCCCTTTTTTTTTATGACTGCTAACACTCTGGGTCAAAAACAAAATGTTCTTCTTGTAGGTCCTCTTCCTGATAATAAGACTCCACAGTAGTTCAGGAGTGCAATTAGAAAGCCAGCTTATTGTTCTAAAACTTAAAAGAAAGGGTAGGAAACATGCTAGAATTAATTAAGAATTATACTCAAATAAGTATATGTATACTATAAGTATATAAGTATATATATGTATACTATACAATAGTAAACAATATATACTATAGTATATGTACATATATTTACTAAAAATATATCTATATATAAGTATGTATACTAGAGTATATAAGTATATGTATACTATAATAAGTATATGCAAGAGTAGTTGAATGGGGTAAATTAAAAATTATAGTTTTAAAACTACATATTAGTAGTTAACACGGCTATGAATATATGAAAAATGTATAAAAAGCAAAAATCTATTTGTCATCACCCCAACTCTCCCATCCATCGACAAACAGGAAATTAAAACACTCTCAGGAAAGCTCCTGATCTTTCCAGCAATCCCAGGCTCACCTTCTTTTGGGAAGTGTCCTCCAGAGCTGTGCCCAGGCTGGTGTGGAGCTGGGAGCAGCCCTGCCCCACACAGCACCTCTCAGCAGCAGCACCTGCCCTGCTCAGGGTGGCTCCTTCCCCCCACAGCTTCTCCCCAGCGCTGGGAGCAGCTCCCCGGGCCGGCTGAGAGCTGTCCCTGGCAGGCAGCAGAGTCCCTGGGCCAGCACAGAGCCCTGGGCTGCAGGAGCCTGCTCTGCAGGACAGCCCTGGGCAGCCCTGGCTGCAGCCCCGGCTGCTCAGCCCTGCAGCAGAGCCTGGCACAGGGAGCTGCCCTGTGCTGTGCCTGGGCTGCTGCAGCAGGGAAACCCAGCCCTGCCCCAGGGCCACATCCCTGCCCTGCAGCAGCTCGGAGAGTGCTCCTGGAAGGGCCTCAGAGCTGTGGGATGTGGCAGCTTCAGGAGATCCCTGCAGCAACTGCAGCTTATCTTCCCCCAGCCAGAGAGTGACTGTTCCAAATGCTGTGAGGGTTTCTCCTCCAGTGAGCCCTGAGTGAGCTCTGCTGGGCTGGAAAAGAGTTGCTCATCAGGAGAAATGTCTTTTGAAGCTCTTCTTGGTTGCCAGGAGCTGCTGCCTCTGTGCCAGGAGCCCAGCCCAGCTCATTAGCACAGACACAGCACAAGAACATTAATGACCCTCTTGGGGCTCTGTGCTGAGGCCCTGAACATCAGTCCCTGACAGGGAGATGAAGAAACCTCTCAAGAACTCCAAGTCAGAATCCAACTGCAAAGTTTCTGGAAGTTTTAATGGGTCCCACTGAGGGACAGGACAGAGAAAGTGTCTCCAGGCTCTAAGCAGAGCAGAGAACTGCAGGCAGTGATGCCAGGAGGGGACAAAGAGAAGCCAAGTCTTGGTGCCCTGGGGCACAGCAGGGTCTATGCCACCAAGGGCTGTGAGGAGACACCTTGTCCTGAGGCCCTGGGGCCTCCTGGCACAGCCCCAACAAGGCTGGGCACTCTCAGCCCCTTGTCCTGCCCTCAGCACCCCCTGACAGCCCAGTGGCCTCAAGGATGTGCTGGAAGGAGTCCCTGGGGAGCCTTGGTCAGGAATGGCCCTGGGGGGCTCCTCAATGCTCCCAGGCACTGCAGGTTTTCCAAAGGACTTTGGGTTTGGCTTTTGCCTTGGAGTTTCTGAGAAGTTTCTGCAATCATGGCTTCCAATTATCTGCTGTAATTAGTCCCTTGAGAGGCCTTGACAGTAACAACACTCAGTGGGGCTCATTAATGCTTCAAGGTACTTCAGTTATTCTAAGGTACTTGGTGTTTCCCCTTTAAATCTGACTCTGTGAGAAAGATTGTGCAATCCTGGCCCCAATTATCTACTTTAACAAGTCCCTTGGGATTCTTAGTCACTAAAAAAACTCAGTGGAGCTCATTAATACTTCAAGATACTCAAAGTTTCTTAAAGAACTTTTTTTTTGCCACTGAGTCTCTGAAAAGTTTTTGCACCATCCTGGCCTCCAGTTATCTGCTTTAATGAGTCCCTTGAGAACTTTACACTGACACTCAGTGGGGCTCATTAATACTTTGAGATACTCAAGGTTTTTAAGTTACTTTGGAATTTCCTGCCCACACTGAGTTTCTGGGAGGATTTTTTTGCAATCCAATTCTCACCTCCAAGGAGTCCATGAGGAGCCTGTGTTGGGGATGGACCTTAGTCGGACCCATTAATGCCTGGAGTTTTCTTCTGACTTGGACTCCTGGAAAGGTTTGTGCAATCTCCTCTCAGGCCTTGAGGTTCCATGGCTCAGCCCCAAATGCAGCAAGGGGCTCATTAGGATCAAGCAAGTCCTGACAAACCATGGCTGTGCCTTGATTTCCCTCTGGTCTGCTGCAGTTCATTAGGAATCTTTTTTCCTAGAGTTTTGGAGAAACTTTTCAAAGAGCTTCTAATCAACTGTCTTTGTTTGGAAAGACAGGTATCTGCCAGGGAATGCTGGAGTTTCCTTCAGAATGGAAAATGTAAACCCTTCCCCCCCTCCAAATTATAATTTTGCAATTAAGGGCTTTCAGGCAAAGATTTAGGAATAGGAATAACAGTTCTTTACTAAGAATATTAACAATACAAATGTAGTAGTAAAAAAAAAAACCCAAACAAGCAAACAAACAAACAACAATCCTAGAAACCCTGACAGAGTCAGAGCTACAACCTGACACCCTGTTGGTCAGGGTGTTGGAGGCAGTCCAAAAGTGAGTCCTCCTGGAGTGGCAGATGTGGTGTTGTTGGAGCAGAGATGATCCTGAGAGAAAAGGGTCCAGCGATGGTGAGAAGGGTCCAGTCTTCCTCTGGGAATACAGTGGGACCAGATACCTCGTGTTCCTACGTCTCAGTTTTTATCCAGGTAAGAATGGTTGGCTCCCCCCTCACTGGGTGAAGCATCTCACAATGGGATGATGGAATGTTTCATGTCCTTGGTGAGCCTTCATGGCCCGTTAGCAGAAAATATCCCCCTGGAGGGAGGACGGGTGGTGAAAGAGATAAGAAGCACTGCTCCACCTGGTTTTAACAGCTGGCCCATTATCAGAAGGCACCCAAACCCCTACCCCCCAGAATAACAAGAGATAAAGAAAAACATGTCCCCAACTGCTTTCAACAAATGAAATAGAATACACATTTTTGGTTCCATAACCAAAGACAGTGAAACATGGATTGACCTTTCTACATTTAGAATTTGGACAAGGCCATGAAGTCTGACATCTGGCCTTGTTTGGGGCCTGGCCAGACTTTGGGAGGAACCCAAGAGGAGGATGAATCCAGATCTCCCCACTCTAGAAGTGCTGTCACTTTGTTTATGCAGCACTATCAAAGCTGGGCCCTCTCCCAGTGAGGCTGGAGCCTCACCTGTGGCTGGAGGCACCTGCAGGAATTCCCAGTGTCCAGGAGTGGCTCTGCAGTCCTTGGCTGTGACAGCTTCCCCCAGCTGAGGTGTGGGTACGGGTGATGGGAAAGTCTGAGGGTGACTGGTGATGGATCGTTCTTGCTCACTATGGGCACTTCTCCTTTTGTGATTCTTTGCACTTTTGCATTCTAATAATTCCTTCAGGTGGTGTCTGTGTCTTTGGTGCTGACCCTGCCCATTGGCACAACAGACACTGTGGGCCCCGCAGAACCAAAGGTGCCTTGTGACACTGCAGGGCCTGGGGGAACCAGGGGACCTCAGTGACACTGTGGGGCTGCATGGAACCAAGGAGTGCACTGTGACACTCTGGGGAACCAGGGGACCTCAGTGACACTGTGGGACTCCATGGAACCAAGGAGTGCACTGTGACACTGTGGGGAACCAAGGGACCTCAGTGACACTGTGGGGCTCCATGGAACCAAGGAGTGCACTGTGACACTGTGGGGAACCAGGGGACCTCAGTGACACTGTGGGGCTCCATGGAACCAAGGAGTGCACTGTGACACTGTGGGGAACCAGGGGACCTCAGTGACACTGTGGGGCTCCATGGAACCAAGGAGTGCACTGTGACACTGTGGGGAACCAGGGGACCTCAGTGACACTGTGGGGCTCCATGGAACCAAGGAGTGCACTGTGACACTCTGGGGAACCAGGGGACCTCAGTGACACTGTGGGGCTCCATGGAACCAAGGAGTGCACTGTGACACTTTGGGGGGGAACCAAGGGGCCATTGTGACCCTGCAGAACCAAGGAGATCATTTTGACCCTCCTGGATCCCTGGAACCTTGAGGCCACTGTGACACTGCAGGGCCTCATGAGACCACGGAGACCATTCCGTGGGGACTCATGTAACCAAGGTTCCATTGTTTTCCTCTCCCTGGCACTGCCCAGTCCAGCCTCTCCATACCTGTGTCCCAGCCCAGCAGAGCAAGGGAGAAAGGCTGGGCCTGCAGCAGGAAGTGGAGGCACTGGAGGTCAGGGACGGTGATTCTGTGTCTGGAATGCTCAGGAGAGGCATGTGGGGATGTGGGGATGTGCAATGCTAAGGGCAGCACCATGGGGCAGCCCCTGCCAGGCTGCTAAGCAGGGACAAGGAGGCCATGAGGCCCCAGGCCTGCAAGGGTCACTTGTCCCCTCCTCCTGGCTCAGGCCCAGGGCCAGCAGCCATGGCCCAAGTGCTGCAGGAGTTGGCTGTGTCAGGGCCTTGCAGCTGCTGCCCATCTCTGTGCCCTGTGCAGCCCAGGCTGTCCTACGGTGTCCATGCCCTGTGCCTCTGTCCCTGCAGGCTGTCGGCATCCCCCGGCTGCCCCACCTGGCTGGGCCCTTCCTTTGCTGACAGCTCTGCCTCCTGCCTGCCTCTGCCTGGGCACACAGAGCCTTGGGCTTGATACCAAAAGGGTTCATTCCATTTTTACCCTGCCTGTGAACTTGTAGCACAGGAACAAGGCATGCAGGGCCTGCTTTTTCAGCAAGAATGGTTGGAAGAGAAGAAGACAACTGGCTCAAGGGTGCAGTGATAGAAAAAGCAAGGAGTGAATCTGGGAACTTGGGGTGGGTTTAATGTAAAAGGGTAAATTGTTGACTGTTGTTGGCAGGATGAAAGCTCATGGAACCACAACTCCATTGTGACACAGCAAGGTCCCATGGAACCAAGGGAACCATTGCAACTCTGTTGGGCCTCATGGAACCATGAGCCATTGTGACACAGTGTGGCCACATGGAGCCAAGGAGCCATTGTGACTGAGGAACCTCATGGAACCAAGAGTCCATTGTTCCACTGCAGGGCCCTGTGGATCCAAGGGGATCACAGTGACATTGCAGGGCCTCATGGAACAATGGAGACTATTCTGACACTTTGGGACCCACTGGAACCAAGGGGCCATTCTAGCATAGCAGGCCCTCATGGAATCAAGGGGGCTGCAGTGAACACTGTGGGTGTCCATGGGATGAAGGGTCCATTCTGACACTGTGGAACCAAGAAGACCATGGTGACACTATGGGGCATCATGGAACCAAAGGTCCATTGTGACACAGCAGGGCCCCATGAAACTCTGGAGGCCATTTGTACCCCTTGAGGCCCTGGGAAACCAAAGGGCCATTGTGGCACTTCAGAGCCTTGGGCAGTCAATGGGACCATAGTGACACTGTGGGGCTTAATGGAACCAAGGGACAATTGTAGCCCTGTGTGGCACCATTGAACCAAGGGGTTCATTGTGACACTGCAGGGCCCCATGGAACTGAGGATTCATGGAACAGCACAGGACCCCGTGGAACCAAAGGTCCATTGTGACATTGCAGGGCTTGGTGAAATCCATGATGGAACTTTGAAGCCTCGTTGAACCAAGAGGCTCCGCAGGACCTTGTGGAACAAAGGAGACCATTGTGACACTGCAGGGCCTCAATGAACCAAGGGTCCATTGTGATACTTTGGTACCAAGGAGATCACTGTGACACTGAAGGCCTCATGGAAGCAAGGGGGGAAAATTGTGATGCTGCGGGGCCCAATGGAAGCAAGGGGCCAGTGTGACACAGCTGGGCCTCATGCAGCCAAGGGGCCATGGTGATCCTGAGGAGCCCAGTAGAACCAAGGCACCACTGAGACACTGCAGGACTGTCTGGAACCATGGAGACCATTGTGACACCCTGAGGCCCCATGGAACCAAGGGGCCACTGTGTCATTGTGCAGCTCCATGGAACCAAGGAAACCTTTTTGGAACTGCAAGGCCTCATGGAAGCAAGGGACCATGGTGACACTGTGAGGCCCCATGGAAACAAGGGCCCAGTGTGACAGAGTGGGGCCCTGTGGATCCAAGAATCCAATGTGACACCACCATTCTGACACAGCAGGGCCCCGTGGATCCAAGGGAACAGGGAGCAGGTCTGGCTAGCTGGGCCTGACTGGCTCAACTGACCACAGCATGTTGGGGGTCTCTTCTCATGTGCCCCTGAAACCCTGGGGCCCTGGGCTTTCCTTCCCATGGAAAACAGCCATCCCTCATGCCCAGGCACTCAGGGCCAAAATTGGTACTTCTCCAAAATTCATTGTATGCAAGGGTTTCTTCCAGAAAAAGCTGCCAGGACATACAGACCTGGCTCACTTTGGCCTCTGGTGATCACCTCTGATCTGCCCTGGAAATCCTGGGGCTCTGTGCTTTCCTTCCGATGGGAAAGAACTGGCCATCCCGTGCAGGTGCTCATGGCTGAAATTGGGATTCTGCCCCCAAAATTCCATATATCTGAGATGCAGAATCCAGGATGTTTATTCCATTGCTTCCAGATGAAAGCTGCCAGGACAGAGAGCTCTGGCTCACCTTGGCCTCTGGTGGCTGCCGTTCATCAGCCCCTGAAACACTGGGGCTCTGTGCTTTCCTTCTCTCTGTGGAGACCATGGTGACACTGTGGGGCCCCATGGAACCAAGGGGCCATTGTGACCCTGCAGGGTTCCATGGATCCCAGGGGCCATTGTGACACTGTGGGAATTCATGGAACCAAAGGGATCCCTGTGGCACTGTTGGGCTGCATGGTCCCAAGGGGCCAGTGTGAAGCAGCAGGGCTTTGTGGAACCAAGAGACCATTGTTGCATTACAGGGCCATTGTGACCCTGCAGGGCCTCATGGAACCACAGGGGCCCTTGTGACACCTCAGAAGCAAGGAGAACATTGTGACACTACAGGGCCTCATGGAACCCAGGGGACATGGAACAGATCTGGCTGGTTTGGCCTCCCAGGGGCCACTTGACAGGTCCAGCTGTCTGTGGAATGCTGAGGGCTGCCTCTCATCAGCCCCTGGAGCATTGGGGCTCTGTGCTGTCCTTCCTATGGAAAAGAACCATCGGTCTATCCAGGTGTCCATGGCCAAAACTAATATTTCCCATGAAAAAATCTGTATATTCAAGTGTTCCTCTAGACAAAATCTGCCAGGACAGAGAGCTGTGACTGGCCTTGGCCTCTGGTCGTCACCTCTCATCTCCAGGAATCCCTGAGGAAAGAATATAAACAGGCTTGACCACTGGAATATCAATCAGTCTCTCATCCTCTGAAAAACTCAGATGCTCTTCTGATCGTATGTCTCCTTTTTTTCTCATTGACTATTATGAAGGACATAATGTTTTAAGCTAAAAAAATATTCTCATAACTCTACCAGTGTTATCTGACACAAAACACCTCCTCTACATATGGATCCAGGTCACCTTGATAAGCAAACACAATGAAGAATCCAGCAGGAATTCTTTGTCTCTGCTCCCATCTGTCCCATCTCCTCTGTATATTGAGTATATTGAAATTAATGGAGTTGAAAGCCTATGGGTAAGAATCCATAGGCATTTGATCCTATGGATCAATCAATCAATCCTTCCAGTGGAAAGGCCAACAAGGCTGACATCCTACTGGGAGTCTGTTATCGTCCACCCAGCCAGCAAGAAGAGGTGGACAACTCATTCTATGAGCAGCTAGAGAATGTTTCAGGACCACCAGCCCTTGTTCTTGGAGGTGACTTAAACCTACCAATCATCTGCTGGGAACTGAATACAGCAGAAAGGAGGCAGTCCAGGAAAGTTTTGGAGTGTGTGGAGGACAACTTTTTGCCACAGCTCGTGAGTGAGCCCACCTGGGGAGGGACTATGTTGGACCTGCAGATCCAGGGATGGGGAGGAGATGGAGGGAGGCAGATGAGAGCTGGCTCTCAGATGGCCAAAGGAACCGAGACTATCCTGGCAACTTTTGTCTGGCAGCTATCCTTGGATGCCTGGAATTATGGAGGCAGATTCCCAGTTGTGGCCATGGACACCTGGATGTGAAAGATGATTTTTTCCATGTGAAGAGAAGCATGGCCCCCAGTGTTTTGAAGGCAGATGAGAAGTGGCCCTCAAGAGGCCAAGACCAGCCAGAGCTGTCAGTCCTGCCAGGTTTCATATGGGAACAATCCTTGGATAGAATCAAATTTGGAGGTAGAATCCCAGTTTTTGGCCATGGGCACCTGGAGGAGAAGGACAGTTCTTTCCCAAAGGAAGGAAAGCACAGAATTTCAGAGTTTCAAGGACAGATGAGAAGCAGCCCTCAACGTGCCAAGGTCAGCTGGACAAGCCAGGCTTGGCCTCCAGAGGCCAAGCCAGCCAGACCTGTTCCATGTTCTTGGATCCTTGGGGCCCTGCAGCATCACATTTGGGCCTTGGTTCCATGAGGCCCCATAGTATCACAACAGATCTCTGTTTCCATGAGGCCCAGCAATATCACAATGGTCTCCTTGCCTCCACAGTGTCACAAAGGCCCCTTGCTTCCATGTGACCTGACAGCGTCACAGTGATGGCCTTGGTTCTGTAAGGCCCTGTGGTGTCACAATGGCCCCTTGGTTCCCTGGGGACTCAGAATGGTCTCATTGCTTTCATGAGGACCTGCAGGGTCACAATGGCTCCTTGGTTCCACAAGGCCCTAAAGAGCCTCTGGATTCAACGAGGCCCCAAAGGGCCACAATGGTCTCCAGGATTCCATGAGGCCCTGCAGTGTCACAGGGGCACCTGGGTTCCATGAGGCCCTGAAGTATGGAATGGCCCCTTGATTCCATTGGGCCTCTCACTGTTACACGAGATCTTAGTTCCATGGAGCCCTGTAGTGTCACAATGGTCTCCTTGGTTCCCTGGTGTCACACAGTGTCACATTGGCCCCTCAGTTCTACAATGTGTCATAAAGACCCCTTGCTTCCATGAGGCCCTGCAGTGTCACAATGGTCTCATTGGTTCCATGAGGCCCTGCAGTTGCACAGGGGCCCTTTGGTGTCACAAGGCCTTGAAATGTCATAGTAGCCTCAGTGGGTTCCCCTGCTGGTTCACAATGCCCTCCTCGGTTCCATGATGACCCTTTGTGTAACAATGGTGTCCTTGGTTCCACACAGTCAGAATGTCCCTGTGGTCTCTTGGACCCCACAGTGTCACCATGATCCCCTTGATTCCATCAGGCCCTGCCGTGCTGCAATGACCCCTTGGTTCTACAAGGCCCTGCAGTGTCACAATGGCCCCTTGGTTCCAGTGGCTCCTGAAGGGTCATCATGGTCTCCATGGTTCCAGGAGCCCCCACAATGTCACAATGGACTTTTGGTTCCATGAGCTTTCCTACTGCCAACAACATTCTCCTTGGTTCTGCAGTGTCACAAGGGGCCCTTTGTTCCATGAGGTTCAGTGGTGTCACATGGACACCTTGATCCCAGGAGATTCTGGAGTGTCACAATGGACTCCTTGGTTCTGTGGCCCTGCTGTGGAACAATGGACCCGTAGTTCCATGAGGTTCTGTAGTGTCACCGTGGTCTCTTTGGTTCCACCAGGCCCTGCTGTGCCACCATGGCCCCTTGGTTCCATGAGGTTCTGTCCTGTACACAGATTGTCCTTGGTGTGGGAGGATGGATTGTAAAGAGAACAGAGATAGTGCTGAAGGCAATCTCAGCCCTCATAAATTGCAGCTGTACTAATTACTGAGAGTGGGAACAGCCTTGCCCTTCATGGATCACAGCTATATCCAAGGAGAAGGAGTGTTTTAAATCAGTGGGTTTGCTGTTGAGAGTCAGTGTGAGTCTGCAGGCTGTGCTGTGAGGAGGAAGGGTCAAGCTGGCATGTGAGGGGTGGGCATGGTCAGTAGGTTATGCAAGGGACAGGAAAGAGTTCGCCTGTCCTGCAGGAAAAAGAGAAAAGGAAGGGAGAAGAGTCAGAAGGCTGTGTGGAGCTGCCTGTGGGTAGGCAACAGAGAGAGGTGTGAGAGCTTTTTGATAATTCAGGACTGATGCCTGTGTCAGTCGTGACTCCACCGTCAACTGGTGCCCCCCATGAGGACCAGGAGACAATAAATGGTGACCCCAAAGTGATCCCAGCAGACAGCAGTGAGCTGTCCTAAGAGCAGTGAGAGGGTGCAGCCCAGCCCAACTGAGCCAGGCAGACCAAGAGCCTGAAGAGCAGACAGACCTGAGAGCAAAATAGGCGGAACTGAGAGCTTAAAAATCCAGACAAGTTGCAGCCAGGAGGACCTGGGAGCCTAAAAGCAATGTAGGCAGAGCTGAGAGCCCAAGAGTCCGGGTGACTTCTGAGACACCGACCCCAAGGTCCGGCCGCAGGCTGCGGGATCCTGGGGCGGCACGTGCCAGTGTTGGCGGCAGCACGGCGTAGCTGGAGGCGGCGGCAGAGTCAGAGCTGCACAAAAGGAAGGTAAGAAAAGCTTGGAGTGACCAACTAAGGAAAAAAAAACAAAAAAGGAGGTGACAGAACTTGAAGAGAAGAAATGTTATGAAAACGAGTACAGAACTCTACAAGGAGAAGCGTTGAAAAGAACAAGACAAGAGGGAGACAAACAGCAAGCAGGGATGTTGCTTCAGGTGATGGAAGAACTGAAATTGCAGAAGACAAAAGCAACAAAAACTGAAAAAGGAGCAAGAGAATTGACTAAAGCATCAGTGGGAGCAAGAGACAAAACAATGTTATTATTCAGTTCAAATTTAGTCAGTATTTATTTGCTGGTTAGACATATGTATTGTATTCAACAGTTAATATTCCATAGATGTAGATATCAATAGGCATAAATGCAAAAGCTAATATTCCATGTAAGACAATGATGTTCTATAACATTAAAAGCAAAAGTAAACCAAAATGAAAAAAAAGAGAGGGTTAACAACTAAAGAGAAAGAAACAGAAGCGGTTGTTATGTCACTGTAATTTTTCAGTCTGAGTCTACATCTCAAAGAACAATGGAAGGAGGATTTCTCCTCAGGAGAAATGTCTTTCTAAAACTTTTCTTGGTTGCCAAGAGCTGCCTCTATGCCAGGGACCTGGCCAAGCTCGGCAGCGGAGAAACAGCACAAGGACTTAATGACCTTCCCATGGGCTTGGTGTTGTTGACATCAGACTCCATCCTTGAGAGTGTGTTCAAAAACCTTCTCAAGAACTCAAATTGAAACTTTAAAGTTTCTTGAAGTTTAAATGGGTCCCACTGAGGGATATGACTGAGAAAGTGTCCCCAGGTCCAGATAGAGCACAACACTGCAGGCAGTGAGGACAGGTGGGGACAAAGAAGGCCAAGGTGTCTCTGATGCTGAGCAAACCTGGATGTGTTTCATGAATCCAAAGGGTCCAGGCCTGAGCCCCAGCCCCTGCCAAGGCAGATCCTGTCCCTCCCTCCTTGCTCAGGGCTCTTGCCAGGCCACTTGGATGTGGGGATGTGCAATGCCAAGGGCAGCACCATGGGGCAGCCCCTGCCAGGCTGCTGAGCAGGGACAAGGAGGCCATGAGGCCCCAGGCCTGCAAGGGTCACTTGTCCCCTCCTCCTGGCTCAGGCCCAGGGCCAGCAGCCATGGCCCAAGTGCTGCAGGAGTTGGCTGTGTCAGGGCCTTGCAGCTGCTGCCCATCCCTGTGCCCTGTGCAGCCCAGGCTGTCCTACGCTGTCCATGCCCTGTGCCTCTGTCCCTGCAGGCTGTCGGCATCCCCCGGCTGCCCCACCTGGCTGGGCCCTTCCTTTGCTGACAGCTCTGCCTCCTGCCTGCCTCTGCCTGGGCACACAGAGCTTTGAGCTGCTCCTGGCTCCTTCTGGGGGATGTGTTGCACCAGAGCCCTGCCCTTGGATAGAAATTCCTTTCTCCTTTGGTCCAGTCTGGGCCTCCCCAGCTGATCTGTGTGGCATTATTTCTTTCTCAGGCAGTTTCATACAATGAAGGAAAGCTCCACCATCTCTGAATCCACCCTTCAAGCCCTCTCAGGCTTCTCCTATTCTGTCTTCAGTCTTCACACCACTGAACCCAGTCTCTATGGGTCGTGTGCTTTAGGCCTCCAAATCCCATCTTGGGCCATTTTTGGGTCCTTTCAAGGTCTTTTCAGATTAAAACATTGTGGTCATAGTCCAAGGAAAATGGAAATATTTTTACAGGCCTGTAGTGGCAGAGGAAGGGGGGTAGCCTTTGAAATGGTCAAAGATAAATTCAGATTTGATCTAAGAAAGAAATATTTTATGATGAGGTTGACAAATGGGAACAGGTTGTCCATAGAAGTGAATGCTCCATCACAAAAATTGTTCAAGGTCAGGAGCTTTGACTGATTTGTGGAAAGACTCTAAAACTCAAATGTAAAAGGAGTTTTAAGGTAGGTATGTATTTATTCACAGCTGGAGGCAAAGAGGATATCTCCATCAAAGTCCTGCATGCCAACCCATTTTTTTCACATTCTCTTTTATCCTCTAAGAAGTTGCATGTGCATTAGGTTTCACAATGGCCCCATACATATTCATTCCCTGATTCCACCCCATCCTGCTCCATATGCTGATTATCTTATCATCCTTTGCCCCTGTTCAGTTGTCTCTGGTGGTCGTTGTCAGTGGGATCCATGGGACACTAAGAGAGACTCCTCTCCCAAAGTGTTGAAATGGCCCTTTGGTTCTGTGGGGCCCTGCAGGGTCACCATGGTCTCCATGATTCCATGGGGCCTTGTAATGCCACAATGCTCTCCATGGATCCACAGTGCCCAACAGGATCTCAATGGCCTTGTGGTTCCACGAGGCCCTGTAATGAAACAATGGCCTCTTGGTTCCACAAAGCCCTGCTGCTTCACACTGGCCCCTTGGGACCATGCAGCCCAACAGAGCCACAATGATCTCCTTGATTCCATGAGGCTCCACAGTGTCACACTGGGACCTGGGATCCATGGTACCCCGCAGTGTCACAAGGGCTCCTTGGTTCCACGGGGTCCCCACAGTGTCACCATGGCCCCTTCATGTCAGAAGGCCTCAAAGGGTTCCAATGGTCTCTTTGGTTCCATGGGGCTCCACTGTGTTCCAATGGTATCCACAGAAGGAAACCACAGAGCCCCAGTGTTTCAGGGGCTGATGAACTGCAGTCACCCAAAGCCAAGGCCAGCCAGAGCTGTCTGTCCTGGCAGCTTTGTCTGGGAGAAACCCTTGCATATTGGAAATTTGGAATGTTGAATCCCAATTTCAGCCCTTTTTGCCTGGAGGAGAAAGCCAGTTCTTTTCCATAGGTAGGAAAGGGTGGAAACCCAGTGTTTGAAAGGCAGGTCAGAGCTGGTCCTCAGGAGGCCAAGGCCAGCCTCTCTGTAATAGCAGCTTTTGTCTGGGAGAAACCCTTGCATATAGGAAATTGGGAGGAGAAGTACCAATTTTGGCCATGGTACCTGTGCATGGAAGACATTCTTTTCCATAGGAAGGAAAGCCTAGAGCCTCAGTGTTTGAAGGCAGGTGAGATCCAGCTTTCAGGAAGACAAGGTCAGCCAGACTTGTTGGTAATGGAAACTTTTGTCTGGGAGCAATCCCTGGATAATGGGAAATTTGCAGGGAGAATCCCATTTTGGCCATGGATCGTGAATGAGAAGGACAGCTCTTTTCCACTTGAAGGAAAGCCCAGAGCCCCAGTGTTTCAGGGGTACATCAGAAGAGATGATTCCTTGATGTGCCAAAGTCAGTTGGACCAGACAGGCCAAGCCAACCAGATCTGTTACCTCTTCCCTTGGATTCATGGGGCCCTGCAGTGTCACAATGCTGGTGTCATATTGGATGCTTGGTTCCATGAGGCCCAGATGTGTCACACTGGTCCCTTGGTTCCATGAGGCCCTGCAGTGTCACAGGAGTCTCCTTGGTACTACAGAATCACAATGGACCCTTGGTTCCATGGGTACTCACAATGTCAGAAGGGTCTTCCTGGTTCCTTGAGGCCCTGCAGAGCCCCTTGATTCAACGAGGCCTCAAAATGTCATAATGGCCTCCAGGATTCCAATAGGCCCTGCAATATCACAATTGACCTTTGGTTCCATGGGGTCCTGCACTGTTCCATGAATCCTTAGTCCCAGGAAGCCCTGTAGCATCACAATGGACTGCTTGGTTCAATGGTGACACACAGTGTGACAACTGCCCCTCAGCCTGCCAAGATGCCAGTGTCACAATGGTTCCTTGTTTCCATGACGCCTGCTAGTGTCACAATGGCCCCATGGTTCAAGGAGGCTTTCAGTGTCACAATAGTCTCCATGATTCCATAAGGCCTTGCAGTGTCACAAAAGACTGCTGGTTTCATTGAGTCCCACAGTGTCACTATGGACCCCTTGGCTCCCCAGGGCTCTGAAGTGCCACAATGGCCCTTTGGTTTCCCAGGGCATCAAGGGGTACAAATGGCCTCCAGGGTTTCATGAGGCCCTGCTGTGTCACAATGGACATTTGGTTTCATGATGCCCCATAGGGTCACAATGGTCTTCTTGGTTCCACAGTGTCAGAATGGACCCTTCATCCCATGCAGACCCACAGTGTTCAATGCAGCCCCCTTGATTCCATGAGGCCCTGCTATGCTAGAATGGCCCCTTGGTTCCAGGGGGTCCCAAAGTGTCAGAATAGTCTCCATTGTTCCATGAGGCCCTGCAATGTCACTGTGGTCCCCTTGGTTGCACAGGGCCCCACAATGGAACAATGGACTCTTGGTTCCATGAGGTTCCTCAGTCACAATGGCTCCTTGGCTCCATCTGGCCAAGCTGTGTCATAGTGGCTCATGGATCCATGAGGCCCAACAGAGTTGCAATGGACCCTTGGTTCCATGAGACCTTGCTGTGTCACAATGGAGTTCTGGTTCCATGAGCTTTCATCCTGCCAACAAGAGTCTCCTTGGTTCTGCAGTGTCACCATGGACCCTTGGTTCCATGAGGTCCCACAGTATAACATGGTCACTTTGGTTCTGGGAGGTTCAGCAGTGTCACAATGGCCTCCTTGGTTCTACAAGGCCCTGCTGGGTCAGAATGGCCCTTTTGGTTCCACGAGGCCCCACAGTGTCACCATGTGCTCCTTGGGTCTGCATTGTCACAATGGACCTTCCATTCCTGGCAGCCCCAGTGTGTCACAGTGTTCCCTTGGTTCCATGAGTTTCTGCACTATCAGCAATGGTTCCCTTGCTCAAACAAAGCCTTGCTGTGTCACAATGAACTCTTGGTTCCATGAAGCCTTTCTCTGTCACAATTTACTTTGGATTCCATGAGGTTCCAGAGTGTCCCAATGATCTCCTTGGATCTGCAGTGTCACAATGGACCATTGGTTCCATGTGGCCCTGCTGTGTCACAAAGGATTTTGGTTCCATGAGGTTCCAAGGAGTCACAGCTGACTCCTTGCTTCTGTGAGGTCCTGCTGTCACCAAATCTATGAAATATCAGAATAAGACTCCTGAAAGTAACTTGGTGTTTAAGAGGGCATCACTTATTCAGGCTTGAGGCCTAATCTGTGATAACTCATAACCTTACAAAGACATGTGATTCTAAAAGAGTGTTACTTATATACAGTCACTACATGTGTATTACAATTTAGCCATCACCATAAAACCCATCCCAAGTTCCCACATGCACTCCTTGTTTTTTCTCTCACTGCAACATGAGCCAGATGTCTTCTCCTTGTCTTCCAACCATCGTTGCTGGTAAAGCAGGCCCTGCATGCCTTGTTCCTGTGCTAGAAGTTCACAGGCAGGGTAAAAATGGAATGAACCCTTTTGGTATCAAGCCCAGGGCTGTGTGTGCCCAGGCAGAGGCAGGCAGGAGGCAGAGCTGTCAGCAAAGGAAGGGCCCAGCCAGGTGGGGCAGCCGGGGGATGCCGACAGCCTGCAGGGACAGAGGCACAGGGCATGGACACCGTAGGACAGCCTGGGCTGCACAGGGCACAGGGATGGGCAGCAGCTGCAAGGCCCTGACACAGCCAACTCCTGCAGCACTTGGGCCATGGCTGCTGGCCCTGGGCCTGAGCCAGGAGGAGGGGACAAGTGACCCTTGCAGGCCTGGGGCCTCATGGCCTCCTTGTCCCTGCTCAGCAGCCTGGCAGGGGCTGCCCCATGGTGCTGCCCTTGGCATTGCACATCCCCACATCCAAGTGGCCTGGCAAGAGCCCTGAGCAAGGAGGGAGGGACAGGATCTGCCTTGGCAGGGGCTGGGGCTCAGGCCTGGACCCTTTGGATTCATGAAACACATCCAGGTTTGCTCAGCATCAGAGACACCTTGGCCTTCTTTGTCCCCACCTGTCCTCACTGCCTGCAGTGTTGTGCTCTATCTGGACCTGGGGACACTTTCTCAGTCATATCCCTCAGTGGGACCCATTTAAACTTCAAGAAACTTTAAAGTTTCAATTTGAGTTCTTGAGAAGGTTTTTGAACACACTCTCAAGGATGGAGTCTGATGTCAACAACACCAAGCCCATGGGAAGGTCATTAAGTCCTTGTGCTGTTTCTCCGCTGCCGAGCTTGGCCAGGTCCCTGGCATAGAGGCAGCTCTTGGCAACCAAGAAAAGTTTTAGAAAGACATTTCTCCTGAGGAGAAATCCTCCTTCCATTGTTCTTTGAGATGTAGACTCAGACTGAAAAATTACAGTGACATAACAACCGCTTCTGTTTCTTTCTCTTTAGTTGTTAACCCTCTCTTTTTTTTCATTTTGGTTTACTTTTGCTTTTAATGTTATAGAACATCATTGTCTTACATGGAATATTAGCTTTTGCATTTATGCCTATTGATATCTACATCTATGGAATATTAACTGTTGAATACAATACATATGTCTAACCAGCAAATAAATACTGACTAAATTTGAACTGAATAATAACATTGTTTTGTCTCTTGCTCCCACTGATGCTTTAGTCAATTCTCTTGCTCCTTTTTCAGTTTTTGTTGCTTTTGTCTTCTGCAATTTCAGTTCTTCCATCACCTGAAGCAACATCCCTGCTTGCTGTTTGTCTCCCTCTTGTCTTGTTCTTTTCAACGCTTCTCCTTGTAGAGTTCTGTACTCGTTTTCATAACATTTCTTCTCTTCAAGTTCTGTCACCTCCTTTTTTGTTTTTTTTTCCTTAGTTGGTCACTCCAAGCTTTTCTTACCTTCCTTTTGTGCAGCTCTGACTCTGCCGCCGCCTCCAGCTACGCCGTGCTGCCGCCAACACTGGCACGTGCCGCCCCAGGATCCCGCAGCCTGCGGCCGGACCTTGGGGTCGGTGTCTCAGAAGTCACCTGGACTCTTGGGCTCTCAGCTCTGCCTACATTGCTTTTAGGCTCCCAGGTCCTCCTGGCTGCAACTTGTCTGGATTTTTAAGCTCTCAGTTCCGCCTATTTTGCTCTCAGGTCTGTCTGCTCTTCAGGCTCTTGGTCTGCCTGGCTCAGTTGGGCTGGGCTGCACCCTCTCACTGCTCTTAGGACAGCTCACTGCTGTCTGCTGGGATCACTTTGGGGTCACCATTTATTGTCTCCTGGTCCTCATGGGGGGCACCAGTTGACGGTGGAGTCACGACTGACACAGGCATCAGTCCTGAATTATCAAAAAGCTCTCACACCTCTCTCTGTTGCCTACCCACAGGCAGCTCCACGCAGCCTTCTGACTCTTCTCCCTTCCTTTTCTCTTTTTCCTGCAGGACAGGCGAACTCTTTCCTGTCCCTTGCATAACCTACTGACCATGCCCACCCCTCACATGCCAGCTTGACCCTTCCTCCTCACAGCACAGCCTGCAGACTCACACTGACTCTCAACAGCAAACCCACTGATTTAAAACACTCCTTCTCCTTGGATATAGCTGTGATCCATGAAGGGCAAGGCTGTTCCCACTCTCAGTAATTAGTACAGCTGCAATTTATGAGGGCTGAGATTGCCTTCAGCACTATCTCTGTTCTCTTTACAATCCATCCTCCCACACCAAGGACAATCTGTGTACAGGACAGAACCTCATGGAACCAAGGGGCCATGGTGGCACAGCAGGGCCTGGTGGAACCAAAGAGACCACGGTGACACTACAGAACCTCATGGAACTACGGGTCCATTGTTCCACAGCAGGGCCACAGAACCAAGGAGTCCATTGTGACACTCCAGAATCTCCTGGGATCAAGGTGTCCATGTGACACCACTGAACCTCATGGAACAAAGGGCCCCTTGTGACACTGCAGAACCAAGGAGAATGTTGTTGGCAGTAGGAAAGCTCATGGAACCAAAAGTCCATTGTGACATTGTGGGGGCTCCTGGAACCATGGAGACCATGATGACCCTTCAGGAGCCACTGGAACCAAGGGGCCATTGTGACACTGCAGGGCCTTGTAGAACCAAGGGGTCATTGCAGCACGGCAGGGCCTGATGGAATCAAGGGGATCATGGTGACACTGTGGGGTCCAAGAGACCACAGGGACATTCTGACTGTGTGGAACCAAGGACACCATTGTTACACAAAGGGTCATCATGGAACCGAGGAGGGCATTGTGAACCAGCAGGGGAACCCACTGAGGCTACTATGACATTTCAAGGCCTTGTGACACCAAAGGGCCCCTGTGCAACTGCAGGGCCTCATGGAACCAATGAGACCATTGTGACACTGCAGGGCCTCATGGAAGCAAGGGGTCTTTATGACACATTGTAGAACTGAGGGGCCAATGTGACACTGTGTGACACCAGGGAACCAAGGAGACCATTGTGACACTACAGGGCTCCATGGAACTAAGATCTCGTGTAACAGTGAGAGGCCCAATGGAATCAAGGGGCCATTCCATACTTCAGGGCCTCATGGAACCCAGGTGCCCCTGTGACACTGCAGGGCCTCATGGAATCCTGGAGACCATTGTGGCCCTTTGGGGCCTCGTTGAATCCAGAGGCTCTTTAGGGCCTTGTGGAACCAAGGAGCCATTGTGACCCTGCAGGTCCTCATGAAAGCAATGAGACCATTCTGAGTCCCCAGGGAACCAAGGGGCCATTGTGACACCACAGGGCCTTACAGAACCAAGGCCATCACTGTGACGCTGTCAGGTCACATGGAAGCAAGGGGCCTTTGTGACACTGTGGAGGCAAGGAGACCATTGTGATATTGCTGGGCCTCATGGAAACAGAGATCTGTTGTGATACTATGGGGCCTCATGGAACCAAGGCCCAAATGTGATGCTGCAGGGCCCCAAGGATCCAAGAACATGGAACAGGTCTGGCTGGCTTGGCCTCTGGAGGCCAAGCCTGGCTTGTCCAGCTGACCTTGGCACGTTGAGGGCTGCTTCTCATCTGTCCTTGAAACTCTGAAATTCTGTGCTTTCCTTCCTTTGGGAAAGAACTGTCCTTCTCCTCCAGGTGCCCATGGCCAAAAACTGGGATTCTACCTCCAAATTTGATTCTATCCAAGGATTGTTCCCATATGAAACCTGGCAGGACTGACAGCTCTGGCTGGTCTTGGCCTCTTGAGGGCCACTTCTCATCTGCCTTCAAAACACTGGGGGCCATGCTTCTCTTCACATGGAAAAAATCATCTTTCACATCCAGGTGTCCATGGCCACAACTGGGAATCTGCCTCCATAATTCCAGGCATCCAAGGATAGCTGCCAGACAAAAGTTGCCAGGATAGTCTCGGTTCCTTTGGCCATCTGAGAGCCAGCTCTCATCTGCCTCCCTCCATCTCCTCCCCATCCCTGGATCTGCAGGTCCAACATAGTCCCTCCCCAGGTGGGCTCACTCACGAGCTGTGGCAAAAAGTTGTCCTCCACACACTCCAAAACTTTCCTGGACTGCCTCCTTTCTGCTGTATTCAGTTCCCAGCAGATGATTGGTAGGTTTAAGTCACCTCCAAGAACAAGGGCTGGTGGTCCTGAAACATTCTCTAGCTGCTCATAGAATGAGTTGTCCACCTCTTCTTGCTGGCTGGGTGGACGATAACAGACTCCCAGTAGGATGTCAGCCTTGTTGGCCTTTCCACTGGAAGGATTGATTGATTGATCCATAGGATCAAATGCCTATGGATTCTTACCCATAGGCTTTCAACTCCATTAATTTCAATATACTCAATATACAGAGGAGATGGGACAGATGGGAGCAGAGACAAAGAATTCCTGCTGGATTCTTCATTGTGTTTGCTTATCAAGGTGACCTGGATCCATATGTAGAGGAGGTGTTTTGTGTCAGATAACACTGGTAGAGTTATGAGAATATTTTTTTAGCTTAAAACATTATGTCCTTCATAATAGTCAATGAGAAAAAAAGGAGACATACGATCAGAAGAGCATCTGAGTTTTTCAGAGGATGAGAGACTGATTGATATTCCAGTGGACAAGCCTGTTTATATTCTTTCCTCACGGATTCCTTGAGATGAGAGGTGACCACCAGAGGCCAAGGCCAGCCACAGCTCCCTGTCCTGGCAGCTTTTGCCTGGGGGAACCATTGAATATACAGATTTTTTCAGGGAAGTATCGATTTTGGCCATGGGCACCTGAATAGACTGACGGTTCTTTTCCATAGGAAGGAAAGCCCAGAGCCCCAGTGCTCCAGTGGCTGATGAGAGGCAGCCCTCAGCATTCCACAAACAGCTGGACCTGTCAGGTGGCCCCTGGGAGGCCAAACCAGCCAGATCTGTTCCATCTCCCCTTGGTTCCATGAGGCTCTGTAGTGTCACAATGTTCTCCTTGCTTCTGAGGTGTCACAAGGGCCCCTGTGGTTCCATGAGACCCTGCAGGGTCACAATGGCCCTGTAATGCAACAATAGCCTCTTGGTTCCACAAAGCCCTGCTGCTTCACACTGGCCCCTTGGCACCATGCAGCCCAACAGTGCCACAGGGATCCCTTTGGTTCCAGGAATTCCCACAGTGTCACAATGGTCCCTGGGATCCATGGTATCCCACAGGGTCACAATGGCCCCTTGGTTCCATGGGGCCCCAGAGTGAGACCATGGTCTCCACAGGAAGGAAAGCACAGAGCCCCAGTGTTTCAGGGGTTGATGAACAGCAGCCACCAGAGGCCAAGGCCAGCCAGAGCTGTCTGTCCTGGCAGCTTTCATCTGGGAGCAATGGAATAAATATCTTGGATTCTGCATCTCGGATATATGGAATTTTCAGAGCAGAGTCCCAATTTCAGCCATGAACACCTGCATGAGAAGGCCAGTTCTTTCCCATAGGAAGGAAGGCACAGAGACTCAGGATTTCCAGGGTAGATCAGAAGTGATCACCAGAGGCCAAGATGAGCCAGGCCTCTGTCCTGGCAGCTTTAGTCTGGGAGAAACCCTTGCATACAGTGAATTTTGGAGAAGTACCAATTTTGGCCCTGGGTGCCTGAGCAGGAGGGATGGTTCTTTTCCATAGGAAGGAAAGCCCAGAGCCCCAGGGTTTCAGGGGCACATGAGAAGAGACCCCCAACATGCCGAGGTCAGTTGAGCCAGTCAGGCCCAGCCAGCCAGACCTGCTCCCTGTTCCCTTGGATCCACGGGGCCCCACAGTGTCACAATGGTGGTGTCACATTGGATCCTTGGTTCCACAGGCCCCCACTGTGTCACACTGGGCCCTTGTTTCCATGGGGCCCCAACAGTGTCACCATGGTCCCTTGCTTCCATGAAGCCTTGCAGTGCCAAAAAGGTTTCCTTGGTTCCATGGAGCCGCACAATGACACAGTGGCCCCTTGGTTCCATGGGGCCTCCGAGTGTCACAATGGTCTCCATGGTTCCAGACAGTCCTGCAGTGTCACGATGGTCCCTTGGTTCTACTGGGCTCCTCAGGATCACAGTGGCCCCTTGGCTGCATGAGGCCCAGCTGTGTCACACTGGCCCCTTGCTTCCATTGGGCCCTGTAGCATCACAATTGTCCCCCCTTGCTTCCATGAGGCCTTGTGGTGTCACAGTGGTCTCCTTGGTACCACAGTATCACAATGGACCCTTGGTTCAATGAGGCCCTGCAGTGTCACAATGGTCTCCAGGATTCCATGAGGCCCCACAGTGTCACAATGGACCTCTGGTTCCATGAGTCCCACATTGTTCCATGAATCTTCACTTCCCTGGGGTCCTGCAGTGTCATATTTGTCTCCTTGGTTCAATGGTGCCACACAGGGCCACAGTAGCCCTTTGGCCCAACAGGACCTCATAGTGTCACAACGGACTCCTTGCTTCCATGAGGCCGTGTAATGTCACAATGGACTCCTTGGTTCCATGGGGATGCAAAGTGCCACAACGGCCCTTTGGTTTCACAGGGCCTTTGAGTGTAAAAATGGCCTTTATGGTTTCATGTGGCCATGCTGTGTCACAATGGACCTGTGGTTCCATGATGCCCCATGGGGTCACAATGGTCTCCTTGGTTCTTCACCATAAGAACCCCTCCTTGGTCCCATGGAGCCCCACAGTGTCACTATTGTGCCCTTGGTTCCATGAGGCCCTGCAGTGCCACAATGGTCCTTTGGTTCCACAAGGCCCCGTGTGTCATAATGGTTTCCTTGGTTCCATGATGCCTTGCAGTGTAACAAAGCTCTCCTTGGTTCCATGGGGTCAGTGTGGCCCCTTTGTCCCACGAAGCCCCACAGTATCACTGTGATCCCCTTGATTCCACGAGGCCCTGCTGTGCTGCAATGGCCTCTTGGTTATACAAGGCCCTGCAGTGTCACAATGGCCTTTTGGTTCCAGTAGGTTCCCAAGGGTCACAATGGTCTCCATTGTTCCATGAGGCGCCACAATATCCCAATGGACTCTTGGTTCCAAGAGTGTCACAAGGCTGCCTTGGTTTGACCAGGCCCTGCAGTGTGGTTGTGGCCCCTTGGTTCCATCAGGCAAAGCAGAATCAGAATGGCCCCTTTGTTCCATGGAGTTCCACAGTGTCACTGTGGTCCCCCTTGGTTCCACAGGGCCCCACAGTGTCACAATGGACCTTTGGTTCCATCAGGTTACTCAGTGTCTCAATGGCCCCTTGGCTCCATGTGGCCCTGCTGTGTCACAGTGGCAGGTGGTTCCATGAGGCCCCAAAATGTCCAAATGGTCTCCTTGGTTCTGTGAAGCCCTACAGAGCCACAGTGCACCCTTGGTTTCCATGAGGCCCTGCTCTGATACAATGGACCTTTGGCTCCATGGGGTTCCACTGCATCACAATGGACCCTTTGTTCCATGAGGGTCCAAGGTGTCAGAGCTGACTCCTTGGTTGCGTGAGCCTGTGCTGCCACTAAATGTCCAAAGGATCAGAATAAATCTCCTTAACATGAATTTGGTGTTTAAGAGGGCATCACTTATTCAGGTCTGAGGTTATCCATGGGATAACTCCTGACCCTACATGGACACATAATTGTACCAGTGTATTGCTTATATAGAGTCGCTGAATGCGTATTACAATTCACCCTTTTCCATAAAACCCACCCCAAGTTCCCACATTCACTCCTTGTTTTATCTATCACTGCACCCTTGAGCCAGATGTCTTCTTGTCTTCCAACCATCCTTGCTGTGAAAGCAGGCCCTGCATGCCTTGTTCCTGTGCCAGAAGTTCACAGGCAAGGTAAAAATGGAATGAACCCTTTTGGTATCAAGCCCAAGGCTGTGTGTGCCCAGGCAGAGGCAGGCAGGAGGCAGAGCTGTCAGCAAAGGAAGGGCCCAGCCAGGTGGGGCAGCCGGGGAATGCCGACAGCCTGCAGGGACAGAGGCACAGGACATGGACACCGTAGGACAGCCTGGGCTGCACAGGGCACAGGCATGGGCAGCAGCTGCAAGGCCCTGACACAGCCAACTCCTGCAGCACTTGGGCCATGGCTGCTGGCCCTGGGCCTGAGCCAGGAGGAGGGGACAAGTGACCCTTGCAGGCCTGGGGCCTCATGGCCTCCTTGTCCCTGCTCAGCAGCCTGGCAGGGGCTGCCTCATGGTGCTGCCCTTGGCATTGCACATCCCCACATCCCCACATGCCTCTCCTCAGCATTCCAGACACAGAATCACTGTCCCTGACCTCCAGTGCCTCCAGTTCCTGCTGCAGGCCCAGCCTTTCTCCCTTGCTCTGCTGGGCTGGGGCACAGGTATGGAGAGGCTGGACTGGGCAGTGCCAGGGAGAGGAAAACAATGGAACCTTGGTTACATGAGTCCCCATGGGATGGTCTCTGTGGTCTCATGAGGCCCTGCAGTGTCACAGTGGCCCCAAGGTTCCAGGGATCCAGCAGGGTCAAAATGATCTCCTTGGTTCTTCAGGGTCACAATGGCCCCTTGGTTCCCCCCCAAAGTGTCACAGTGCACTCCTTGGTTCCATGGAGCCCCACAGTGTCACTGAGGTCCCCTGGTTCCCCACAGTGTCACAGTGCACTCCTTGGTTCCATGCAGCCCCACAGTGTCACTGAGGTCCCCTGGTTCCCCACAGTGTCACAGTGCACTCCTTGGTTCCATGCAGCCCCACAGTGTCACTGAGGTCCCCTGGTTCCCCACAGTGTCACAGTGCACTCCTTGGTTCCATGCAGCCCCACAGTGTCACTGAGGTCCCCTGGTTCCACCAGACCCTGCAGTGTCACAAGGCACCTTTGGTTCTGTGGGGCCCACAGTGTCTGTTGTGCCAATGGGCAGGGTCAGCACCAAAGACACAGACACCACCTGAAGGAATTATTAGAATGCAAAAGTGCAAAGAATCACAAAAGGAGAAATGCCCACAGTGAGTAAGGAAGATCCAGCACCAGTGACCCTCAGACTTTCCCATCATCCACACCCTCACCTCAGCTGGGGGAAGCTGTCACAGCCAAGGACTGCAGAGCCACTCCCGTACACTGGGAATTCCTGCAGGTGCCTCCAGCCACAGGTGAGGCTCCAGCCTCGCTGGGAGAGGGCCCAGCTTTGATAGTGCTGGATAAACAAAGTGACAGCACTTCTAGTGCAGGAACATCTGGGTTCATCCTCCTCTTGGGTTCCTCCCAAAGCCTGGCCAGGCCCCAAAGAAGGCCAGATGTCAGACTTCATGGCCTTGTCCAAATTCTAAACATAGAAAGGTCAATCCATATTTCACTGTCTTTGGTTATGGAACCAAAAATGTGTATTCTATTTCATTTGTTGAAAGCAGTTGGGGACATGTTTTTCCTTCTTTCTTGTTATTCTGGGGGGAGGGGTGTGGGTGCCTTCTGATAATGGGCCAGCTGTTAAAACCAGGCGGGCCAGTGCTTCTTATCTCTTTCACCAGCCCTCCTCCCTCCAGGGGGATATTTTCTGCTAATGGGCCATGAAGGCTCACCAAGGACATGAAACATTCCATCATCCCATTGTGAGATGCTTCACCCAGTGAGGGGGGAGCCAACCATTCTTACCTGGATAAAAACTGAGACGTAGGAACATGAGGTATCTGGTTCCACCGGATTCCCAGAGGAAGATTGGACCCTTCTCGCCATTGCTGGACCCTTTTCTCTCAGGATCATCTCTCCTCCAACAACACCACATCTGCCACTCCAGGAGGACTCACTTTTGGACTGCTTCCAACACCCTGACCAACAGGGTGTCGGGTTGTAGCTCTGACTCTAAGATTGTTGTTTGTTTGCTTGTTTGGGCTTTGGTGGTTTTTTTTTTTTTTTTTTTTTTTTTTTTTTTTTTTTGTACTACTACATTTGTATCGTTAATATTCTTAGTAAAGAACTGTTATTCCTATTCCTAAATCTTTGCCTGAAAGCCCTTAATTGCAAAATTATAATTTGGAGGCGGGGGAGGGGTTTACATTTTCCGTTCTGAAGGAAACTCCAGCTTTCCCTGGCAGATACCTGTCTTTCCAAACCTAGACAGTTTATTAAAAGCTCTTTGAAAAGTTTCTCCAAAACCCTAGGAAAAATTATTCCTAATGAACTGCAGCAGACCAGAGGGAAATCAAGGCACAGCCATGGTTTGTCAGGACTTGCTTGATCCTAATGAGCCCCTTGCTGCATTTGGGGCTGAGCCATGGAACCTCAAGGCCTGAGAGGAGATTGCACAAACCTTTCCAGGAGTCCAAGTCAGAAGAAAATTCCAGGCATTAATGGGTCCGACTAAGGTCCATCCTGAACACAGGCTCCTCATGGACTCCTTGGAGGTGAGAATTGGATTGCACAAAATCCTCCCAGAAACTCAGTGTGGGCAGGAAATTCCAAAGTACCTTAAACACCTTGAGTATCTCAAAGTATTAATGAGCCCCACTGAGTGTCAGTGTAAAGTTCTCAAGGGACTCATTAAAGCAGATAATTGGAGGCCAGGATGGTACAAAAACTTTTCAGAGACTCAGTGGCAAAAAAAAGTTCTTTAAGAAACTTTGAGTACCTTAAAGTATTAATGAGCCCCACTGAGTGTTTTTAGTGACTAAGAATCCCAAGGGACTTGTTAAAGTAGAAAATTGGGGCCAGGATTGCACAATCTTTCTCACAGAATCAGATTTAAAAGGGAAATACCAAGTACCTTAAAATAACTGAAGTACCTTGAAGCATTAATGAGCCCCACTGAGTGTTGTTACTGACAAAGCCTCTCAAGGGACTAATTACAGCAGATAATTGGAGGCCATGGTTGCACAAACTTCTCAGACTCAGTGTCCAAAAAAAAGTTCTTCAATAAACTTTGAGTACCTTAAAGTATTAATGAGCCCCACTGAGTGTTTTTACTGACTGAGAATCCCAGGGGACTTAAAGCAGATAATTGGAGGTCATGATTGCAGAAACCTCTCAGAAACTCCAAGGCAAAGCCAAACCCAAAGTCCTTTGAAGAACCCGCAGTGCCTGGGAGCATTCAGGAGCCCCCCAGGGCCATTCCTGACCAAGGCTCCCCAGGGACTCCTTCCAGCACATCCTTGAGGCCACTGGGCTGTCAGGGGGTGCTGAGGGCAGGACAAGGGGCTGACAGTGCCCAGCCTTGCTGGGGCTGTGCCAGGAGGCCCCAGGGCCTCAGGACAAGGTGTCTCCAACCAGCCCTTGGTGGCACAGACCCTGCTGTGCCCCAGGGCACCAAGACTTGGCTTCTCTTTGTCCCCTCCTGGCATCACTGCCTGCAGTTCTCTGCTCTGCCAGGGGCCTGGGGACACTTTCTCTGTTGTGTGCCTCACTGGGACCCATTAAAACTTCAGGAAACTTTGGAGTTGGATTCTGACTTGGAGTTCTTGAGAGGTTTCATCAGCTCCCTGTCAGGGACTGATGTTCAAGGCCTCAGCACAGAGCCCCAAGAGGGTCATTAAAGTCCTTGTGCTGTGTCTGTGCAAATGAGCTGGGCTGGGCTCCTGGCACAGAGGCAGCAGCTCCTGGCAACCAAGAAGAGCTTCAAAAGACATTTCTCCTGATTAGCAACTCTTTTCCCAGCCCAGCAGAGCTCACTCAAGGCTCACTGGAGGAGAAACCCTCACAGCATTTGGAACAGTCACTCTCTGGCTGGGGGAAGATAAGCTGCACTTCCTGCAGGGATCTCCTGAAGCTGCCACATCCCACAGCTCTGAGGCCCTTCCAGGAGCACTCTCCGAGCTGCTGCAGGGCAGGGATGTGGCCCTGGGGCAGGGCTGGGTTTCCCTGCTGCAGCAGCCCAGGCACAGCACAGGGCAGCTCCCTGTGCCAGGCTCTGCTGCAGGGCTGAGCAGCCAGGGCTGCAGCCAGGGCTGCCCAGGGCTGTCCTGCAGAGCAGGCTCCTGCAGCCCAGGGCTCTGTGCTGGCCCAGGGACTCTGCTGCCTGCCAGGGACAGCTCTCAGCCTGCCCGGGGAGCTGCTCCCAGTGCTGGGGAGAAGCTGTGGGGGGAAGGAGCCACCCTGAGCAGGGCAGGTGCTGCTGCTGAGAGGTGCTGTGTGGGGCAGGGCTGCTCCCAGCTCCACACCAGCCTGGGCACAGCTCTGGAGGACACTTCCCAAAAGAAGGTGAGCCTGGGATTGCTGGAAAGATCAGGAGCGTTCCTGAGAGTGTTTTAATTTCCTGCTTGTAGAAGGATGGGAGAGTTGGGGTGATGGAAAATAGATTTTTTTGCTTTTTATACATTTTTTCATATATTCATACCTCTGTTAACTTCTAATATGTAGTTATAAAACTGTAATTTTTAATTTACTCCATTAAACTGCTATTGCATATACTTATTATAGTATACATATACTTATATACTCTATTATATATACATATACGTACATATACTTATAGTAAATATATGTACATATACTATAGTATATATTGTATTTTATAGTATACATATATATACTTATATACTTATAGTATACATATACTTATTTAAGTATAATTCTTATTTAATTCTAGCATGTTTCCTACTCTTTCTTTTAAGTTTTAGAACAATAAGCTGACTTTCTAATTACATTCCTGAACTACTGTGTAGTCTTATTATCAGGAAGAGGACCTACAAGAAGAACATTTTGTTTTTGACCCAGTGTTAGCAGTCATCAAAAAAAGTGGGGCAAAGAAACCACTGGAGCAATGGATTGACCCAGGGGTGTGTCACTGGTGCAACTGAATCTTTTATTGGATGTTCCTGCCAAATATCCTAATTAATCAACCTCAATAAATTGTTGAAACCAGGGGCCGGGTGTGCCCCATCCGCACTGGGACACCTGGGAGCTTCCAATAAAGGTCTGGTTTTTACTTTACTGTTCTAACACTGTTGCAAGGGGTTTTTTCCTCTTTTCATTGTAGGCAACAAGAGGATGAGAGCAGCAGAACTGGAATTGCAATCACAGAATCACAGAACATTCTGAGTTGAAAGGAACACTCAGGATCATCAAAGGAATGTTTGAACATTTACAGAGACTCCAGCACTGTAACTTTGGGTGGTCAGTCTCTCTGCTGGGAGGCTCCTCAAGGGCCTTCAGCCCCTCCTCAGCCCTGGACAGCAGCAGCAGCAGCAGCAGCATCACCTTTGCAGGGCCCAGCAGGGCTCTCCTGAGCTGCCCTTGCCCAGCTGCAGACAGAGCCTGCCCCAGGCAGGGCCCTGCAGACAGGCAGGTTTCTGTAGGGCCGGGCCCAGGGCACAGAGGCTGGGATGGGCTCTGTCAGCGCTGGCAGGGACAAGGCTCCTCTCAGCAGGGAAATGTCCAGGCCCAGGGAGATGCTGAGGGAAGGAGAGGCGGCTGCAGAGAGCAGTGCTGGGGGCAGGAGGGCACTGTGGGTGTGTGGGAGGTGCCGTGCACAGCTGGGCACGGGAACACTGTCCTGAGTGCCCGGCTGTCTCTGCCCTGCCCTCCCAGGCACAGCCCCACCACATCTTCTCTGGCTTCTGCACTGCCCTGAGATTGTCCCTGTCATCTGGTGCTCTCAGGGAGGCTCTGGCATTTGCAGCAGCTGAGTCAGGCACTGCCCTTGGCATTGCTGCCAGGCAGCTGTGGCCATGGCCATGGGGTATCCAAGCTTCCCTGGGACCTGTGGGGCTGTGGGCAGAGCAGTCCTTGGGAAAGGGGAATGGGCTGAGCCCCCTCCCTGAGATCCCATCATGGGCACACCCAGGGATCTCCTGGCTGTGTCCTTGCAAGCTCTGAGCTGCCCTCCTGGCTGCAAATCTGACCCAGAGCCCCTCGCAGTTCCCTGAATGTGCCCCGGGGAAGTGCAGAGATGCCAGAGCTGAGGAAATGCTGCTGGGTTTGCCAAGGGAGCCGTGAGTGTCCTTGGCAGAAGGGGGTGCTGAAACCTTGTCCAGAGCCCTTTGGAGAGGGGGAGACATTGAGGGATCCCTCTGCTCTGGGCAGGGTCTGGTTTATCCCAGGGTGACCCAAGAGTGTGACTGTGCTCTGACTGCAGCCAAAGCTGCAAACCCAGGGCAGTTGGGAACAAGCCCATCCAGCCCATCACCTTGCCCAAGGCACAGGGAATCCTTGGCCTCTCCCATCTCTCAGTGGCAAACTCTGAGTGCGGCAGAGGTGCTGGGGATTTCTGACCTCAGAGAATGAGGAATGACTGTGGGAAGGAAAAAATACTAAAACCAACTCCTGCCTTTTTTTTTAAGACTAGGGTTTGCAGATGCTACTGAGACTTAATGCATTCGGAGTGATTCCCCTGACAAATCCTGAATATCCAGCCTTGTCCCTCTGCCACATGGCCACAAACCCAGGGCAGCAGGGCAGGGATGGCTCCTCGAGAGCCCCATGCACAGGCCTGGCTGCTGCTGGCACACTCAGACAGCACAACTGGAGCACAGGCAGGGACCTGGGTGAAGGTTTTCCCAGAGCAGCAACAAGTGTGGGAGAGTCATAGCGGGAAAGTCTACAGGGAATGGCCCAGGTTTGGCTCAATGCAGCCTCTGCTGACTTGTCCCTGTCCTTTCTCCATGAACAGATCCCCATATGCAGCCAGAGCAAATGTCCAACAGCAGCTCCATCAGCCACTTCCTCCTGCTGCCATTGGCAGACAGGCGGCAGCTGCAGCTCCTGCACTTCTGCCTCTTCCTGGGCATCTCCCTGGCTGCCCTCCTGGGCAACGGCCTCATCATCAGCGCCGTAGCCTGCGGCCACCACCTGCACAGCCCCATGTTCTTCTTCCTGCTCAACCTGGCCCTCAGCGACCTGGGCTGCATCTGCACCACTGTCCCCAAAGCCATGCACAATTCCCTCTGGGACACCAGGAACATCTCCTATGAAGGATGTGCTGCACAGGTGTTTTTCTATATGTTCTTCCTCACAGCAGAGTACTATCACTTGACCATCATGTGCTACGACCGCTACGTGTCCATTTGCAAACCCCTGCACTACGAGACCCTCCTGGGCAGCAGAGCTTGTGCCCACATGTCAGCAGCTGCCTGGGCCAGTGCATTTCTCACTGCTCTCATGCACACAGCCAATACATTTTCCCTGCCCCTGTGCCATGGCAATGCCCTGGGCCAGTTCTTCTGTGAAATCCCGCACATCCTCAAGCTGTCCTGCTCCAAATCCTACGTCAGGGAACTCGGGCTCATTGCTGTTAGTGCCTCTTTATCTTTTGGTTGTTTTGTGTTCATTGTTTTCTCCTATGTGCAGATCTTCAGGGCTGTGCTGAGGATCCCCTCTGAGCAGGGACGGCACAAAGCCTTTTCCACCTGCCTCCCTCACCTGGCTGTGCTCTCCCTGTTCCTCAGCACTGGCACATTTGCTAACCTGAAGCCCCCCTCCATCTCCTCCCCTTCCCTGGACCTGGCCTTGTCAGTTCTGTACTCGGTGGTGCCTCCATCCCTGAACCCCCTCATCTACAGCCTGAGGAACCAGGAGCTCAAGGCTGCAGTGTGGAGACTGATGACTTGATGCTTTCCAGGAACATTGAAATGATGGCTAATATCTGAATACCACTTGTAAATAAAAGTAATCTTTGATAGTTCTTGTTGGTTTGATTATGGAGGTTCTTTGCATTTTGATTTACTTTTCTAACCTTGTCAAGACAGAAATGTCATGTTTTGTGCCATTTTTCATTTTATTTTTCTCCACATTCCCTGGGGACACAGACTCTGTCAAAGAGGGACTGTGCTCTTGGTGGCTTTAAAGGAACTCAAGGATTTCCCAGCCAAGTTTTCTGCAGAGATGCCCCTTTGGTTCCCTTCTCTGCAGCTGCAGCAGCAATGTCTGTGTGCAGAGCTGGGGACAGATCAGTGCTGGCACAGCAGCTGTGCCCAGCAGCAGCAGCACTTGGTGCTGCCAGTGCTGCTGCCGTGGCCCTGCCCCGCTGCCCTCCTGGCCCTGCTGTTGCTGTAGGGCCTGAGTGCTCTCGGGGCCGGGCACAGGGCTGGGGGTGGCAGTGCCGGGGCTGCAGCAGGGACAGGCCATGGGCACTGCTGGCACAGCAGCAGTGCTGAGGCCTCAGGCCAGGGCCTGGGGGCTGCAGGCTCCTTGCCCAGGCTCTCTCCAGAACACATTGCCCAGGCCAATGCTGAGCAGAGAAAAGCCCCGTCAGCAGCCCCAGGCTGGCCGTGGGCAGGCTGGGGGCAAACAGCACGGCTGGGGCTCTGCAAGGGCCCTGGGCAAGCACACGGCAAGGAGCAGCAGAGCAGGGCCTGATCCATCCCCACTGCGCTGGACACCCCAGGCCAGCGGCCCACAGGCTCCTCATGCACCTGCCAACAACATCCCCCCTCTGCAGCCCTGGCCTCTCCCCCAGCTCACACAGCTGCCGCAGCCTTGCAGGCACAGCCACGGCAGCACTGCCTCAGGAGCCCCTGTTTGCCCTGCCCAGAGCAGGCCTGAGCACCCCCATGGGGTTGGTGTGGGGAGATGAAGCTGAGGGAGCACAAATGCCAGCAGGGCCTGGGGCCAGGAAGGGCTGGGCCACAGCAGGGAAACCCCTCAGGTTTGTGGTGGCCTCTGAAGTCAGAGCCAAAAAGTTTGTTCCCATGAGCTGGGAGTTTGCTGTGCCACTGCAGACGTTGTTCCTCAGAGCCAGGGGAGCCTGGCAGCCACCCCCAAACAGCCCTGAGCATTTCCTTTGATTCACCTTGGCTTTCTTTCCTTTCTCCTGCTCCAAATTTCTTCCTCTGGCCCATCCCTATCCTCTCCCTTGCAAAGAGCCCATCTCTGTTTGCCCTTTCCTCTCTGGCCCCACTCCCCATTTGAGTTCCTGAGTTGGCACCATGGGAATGTCCCTTGGGGAGCAGGATCATCCTCCAAGTGCTTTAGGAATTTTCTGCAGGCACCTGCAGCACCCTCAGCCACGCCTCACAGGACATGTGTTCCAGACCCCTCACCAGCCTTGTTGGCCTTCTCTGGACACACTCCAGCCCCTCCATGTCCTTCCTAAATTTGGGGCCCAGAACTGGACACAGCACTCGAGGTGCTGCCCAAGCATTGCTGAGCACAGGGGAAGAATCGCTGCCCTGCTCCTGCTGGCCACACCATTCCTGATCCAGGCCAGGAGCCATTGGCCTTCTTGGCCCCCTGGGCACACTGCTGCCTCATGTCCAGCCTGCTGTCCAGCACTGCCCCAGGTCCCTTTCTGCCTGGCCACTGTCCAGCCACTCTGTCCCCAGCCTGGAGCACTGCAGGGCTTGTTGTGGCCAAAGTGCAGGAGCCGGCCCTTGGTCTTGTTCAAGCTGCCATGGTTGGATTTGGGCCCTGGATGCAGCCTGTCCAGGGCCCTGTGCAGAGCCCTGCTGCCCTCCAGCAGATCCACACTCCCAGCTGCAGGAGAGATGGCCAAGGGCTGGGCAGGGCTGGCAGGGCCACAGGCACCCAGGCCTTTGTCCCCTGGGCTCTGCCAGCGCCTCTGCAGGCCCCACAGAAGGAACTTTCCTTGCAGGAAAGCCTGCACTTGGCTTCTGCCTGGCCCCTCCCTCAGCAGGCTGGCAGGCCTTGCAGCTTGAGGACATTTGTCCTTGCTGCCCCTGCCATCCCCCTGCCCCACCAACAGCCCCCAGCCAGCCGCGAGGGACAGGCCCTGCTGTGCCAGGCCTGGGCTCAGGCCTTGGCCTTTCTGCTCCCTCCAGCCAGCCCAGGCCTTGCTCAGCATTGCAGTCCCTGCTCACAGCCTTGGGCTCCCTGCAATCCTGGCCTCAAGTAGCTGCTCTCCCCAGTGCCTGGGCAGCCTTTGGCAGTCCCTGCCCTCCCTGGGGCCCAGGGATGCTCCAAAGGACTTGGGGTTTTGCTTCTGACTCCTTCAGCAGCTTCTTCAACCTTCTCTCAGTGCCTGGTGGTCCTGGACTCAGCCCCAAATCCAGTGTGAGGCTGATGAAAATACAGAAAGCCCTCAGGAGCTCTTTGTATTCCTTCAACTGTCTTTGAGTCTCCAGGCCTTGTGCAGCTGACTGGAGTCAGTTTGGAGTCCTGTGGAGGAGGGAGAATTCAAAGTGCATCTCATAATTTTTCTTTTTTAATCAAGCATTTTTTTATTTTCTAGATCTGTGAAGAGTGGATAGAAACATTCCCCAAGGCATCTTGATGCTGAATTTTTCTTTAGAAGGTCTGGGCATGGAGAAGAATGAGCCCTTTGCAGGCTGACCCTGTTTGGACAAGCTGCTCCTCACCACAACCTCACCATGTCTGACATTGCCCACCTGGCACTGACATCCCTGTGCCCTGCAGCACAACCTTGTCCACTGAGCTCTTAGCTGCCTGTCCCATCCCATTGCACCATGTCCCACCTGCTCTCCTCAGGCCTCGCCTGCACACAGGCCCAGGAGAAGTTTTCCTGTTGGTGAGGAAAGAATGGAAAAGCCTGAGCAGGTTTCCTAAACAACCAAGCCCACTCAGGAACCACATGGTCAGGACAGGCTGCCTGGAATGATGTCACCTTTCTCCAAGGGACAGTGTCACCAGAAATGAGTTCTGTATGCAGAATTCTCTGAGTCTCTCAGCTGAATTCTCTGTCCCTGTCCTGGATCTGTGTTGCAGATGGAAGCTGCTGGTGCCATCCTCAGCTTGAACCCTTCTTTGGAATGCAGACAGAGGTTCCCAGGTGTGTAAAGTAAGCGTTGCTCAGTGTTGGTGCAAAGCTTTTGTGTTCCTCCTGGAACCAAGGAGACTCCTGAGACACTGCAAGGCCTTGTTTGACCACGGGTCCATTGTGACACAGCAGGGAGCTCATGAAATCAAGGGGACAATTGTGACAGCACAGACCCTCATAGAAACAAATCTCTGTTGTGGCAGTCATGGAATCAAAGAGACATTTATGACACAGCCAGGCCGTGTGGAACCAATGGTCCATTGTTACCCTGCAGAGTCAAGAGGAACATGGTGACACCACAGAACCTGATGGAACCAAGGGTCCTTTGTGGCACAGCAGGGCCTCCTTGGAACCCAGGGGACCATTGTGACAAGGCAGGGCCTATTGGAACTATGGAGACCATTGTGACACTAAGGAAACTCATGGAACCGCGGTGACCATTGGGATGCTGTGGAACTTCACAGAACCAAGGGTCCATTGTGACCTTGTGGTGCCTCCTGGAATCCAACATTGTGAAACTTGGAGGCCTAATGGAACAAGGGTTTCTATTGTGACACTGCAGAACCTCATGGAATCAAGGTGACCATGTTACACTGCAGAAGCCCATGGAACCAAGGGGCCATTGTGACAATGTGGAACCAAGGAAACTGTTGCTGACAGAGCATAAAACTCGTGGAATGAAAAGTCCAGTGTGACATCATGGAACTCAGTGGACCCAAGGGTCCATTGTGACTCTGCAGGGCCTCATGGAATAGAGGGTCCATTGTGACACAGCAGGGCCTCGTGGAACCAAGGGTGCATTGAGGCACAGCTGGGCCTTGCTGGAACCAAAGAAACCACTGCTCAAAGCAGGGTAACTCCTAGAACCAAGGAGTCCATTGGTGCAGCATAAAACCTATGGAACCAAGGGGCCATTGGGACAAAGCAGGGCCTCATGGAACTAAGGGGACATTCTGACCCATTGGGACTGCAGGGAAGGAATTGTCCATGATGACAATGCGGATCCAAGGAGACCATGGAGACACTATGGAACCTCATGGATCCAAGGGGCCATTGTGACACCAAAGAACTTCATGGAACCCAGGGGCCATTGTGACAGAGGAAGGCCTCATTGGAACAAAGGGACCATTGTTGACAGTACAGAACCTCATGGAACCAAGGGTCTGTGGTGACACAGCAGGGACACATGGAAGCAAGGAGACCAGTGACATTTAGGAACCTCATGGAACCAAGGATTCATTAGGACACTGCAGAAACCAGGAGACCATTGCTGACACTATGGAAGCTCAGGGAACCAAGCAGCCGTTGTTACACTCCAAAGTGTTGTTGAACCAAAGAGACCATTGTCCAACTACAGAACCTCATGGCACTGAGGCTTCACTGTGACACAGAAGGGTTCCAGGAAATCAATTGTCCATTGTGACCATGCAGATCCAAGGAGACCATGGTGACACTAGGGAAGCTCATGGAACCAAGTGGCCATTGTGACACAGCAAGGCCTCTTGGTACCTAGGAGAGCATTGTGACATCATGGAAGCTCATGGACCCAAGTGGCAATTGTGACACAGCAAGGCGTCATGGAACCAAGGAGACCACTATGACATATTGAAATCTCATGGAACCAAGGGTCCATTGTTACAGTCCAGAACCAAGGAGACCATTGTGACACTACAGAACCTCATGGAATCAAGGTTCACTTGTGAAACTGTTGGGCTTCATGGAACCAAGAAGCCATTGTGACATAGCAGGGCCACATGGAACCAATGGTCCATAGTGATACTGTGGATCCAAGGAGGCCATGCCAATACTTGGGAATGTGATAAATGAGTATGATTTTGTGCAAACTAAATTGTAACTCTATCGATATATTACAAAAAGACAAATGATATGTGATTAGTGTCACAAAAGAGATGTTTGCAGTTGTTCATGAAAAAAAAAAAAAAAAGATACAGGACGTAACTTCAGATAAGTAATATCCCAAAACAGAATAGGCCTTAGGATAATTGGAAGATTGGCCTTGAGATGGATAATTGGGATGCTTCCAGGTACAGAATCTACGTTGTGTTTTTATTTAAGACTTATTTTTGGAATATGATGTTGGCTAACATAACACCGGGCTCGGGGTGCCTGTGCAACCTGTAAGGTTACCCAGAGGACAATGAGGACAACTGTGACTCTTCATCCAAAAGACCACCAAAAGAAGACAGAAGACCCCCAACAACAAGTGAAGCATGTGCCATGAAGTACAGTGATGTAGATTTTTCGAACTGAAAATAGGAGGAAAATTATGGGAAACATGGATGAATACGTATCAGCAGATAGTATATAAGTGTAGTCTGAATTGCTCTGTTTCGTTTGAGAGGAAAGGTGAGAAGCCCTCCTTGTCCCCCAGTCAGTTTTGCTTATGCCTTATACAAACTTTAACCAGATTTAATTAATCATTGCCAAGTTTTTCTATATGTTTATTTTTTATTAAATTGCTATTAAAATTACTGCAAAATTTTAAAATTGTTGTTTATTTTACTCATATTTATAACAGGTGCCTTCCCTGTTCCAGGGCTGCCCCATGGCCTTGGGGCTGCCCTGCATCCTCCTGGGGAAGTTCCCTGAGGGTCAGAGCACTCAGTGCCCAGACTCCTTTCCCTGTGCCTGCTGTGTCCCCTGGGGCTGCAGAGATCTCCTGGCTCACAGCAGACATTCAGTCCTTGATCTCAGGGTGACCCCACCCTGGCCAGGCCTGTGCCCAGGGAGCTCCACTCCCTGCTGCTCCCTGGCACACACTGTCCCTGCAGGTGCCCTGTGCTCTCCTGGCAGCTCCCCAGGCCCTCCAGACAAACATTCCCCTGCCATCACCCCTGGCACAAGCTGCACAGCCCCAAGAAGGTTCAGCACAGACCCTTCCCCATCTGATGGGCCCTGGCCACCAACCAGCAGAACCTGATCCAGACCTGAGTCCCCTGAAGGCCACCCTGGGACCCTGATCTCATCCCAGGGAGCCCTGGGAGAACAAGGAACACAAGGAGCCTCTTCAGAGTCTGTTCCTTGGGCCTGTTGCTGAGAGGGACTGTGCAGGGAGAGCAAAGCCTTCCTGGGCTGCCCTCAGGAGATGATGATGCCCTTTGCTGCTGGAGCTGCTGTGCTGGAGCCCAGCTGTGTCCCAGCAGTGCCCATGGCCTGGCCCTGCCTGTGCTCACAGCACGCACACGCAGCAGGACAGTGACCAAGCTGCCACAGCCCTGCGGCCTGACAGCCACAGAAGGGCTGGGAAGGAGAGGCTGGAGCTGGGAAGAGCAGCTGTGGGAAGAGCCAGGGCCATTGTCCCTGGCTGTGCTGCTGGGCTGGGAGTCTCTGGCCTGCACCTCTGCTCACAGGCACTGGCCCTGCAGAGACAGAGAGGGGCTGAGGGAACATCTTGGGCACACAGGGCAGAGCAGGACACTTTATTTTCCATAAATGCACAGTGATCAGGGCTCCTAACTGTCTGTGCTTAACACAGGCAGGGCAGATACTGATGTAGCAATGCTCTGACTAATGGCATCCCTTTATAGAAAATATTATAAAAAGGAAAAGAAAAAGAAAAAGAAAAAGAAAAAGAAAAAGAAAAAGAAAAAGAAAAAGAAAAAGAAAAAGAAAAAGAAAAAGAAAAAGAAAAAGAAAAAGAAAAAGAAAAAGAAAAAGAAAAAGAAAAAGAAAAAGAAAAAGAAAAAGAAAAAGAAAAAGAAAAAGAAAAAGAAAAAGAAAAAGAAAAAAAAGAAAAAGGAAAAGGAAAAGAGAAAAAGAAGCAAGGCAGGGAAGAGAAGAAAATAAAAAAATTAATACAGCAAATAGAATAACAAACAAGACACATGGCACAAAGCAGTGTGGGCTTGGAATGAGTTCCATTCTGAAGGCTGTGCACAAACAAAGAGGCACCTGATTGTTTCTGAAAAGCACAGAGTGGTCACATTCCTCAGGGCAGACTCCAGCTCCTGGTTCCTCAGGCTGTAGATGAGGGGGTTCAGTGCTGGAGGCAGCAGCCAGCACAGAAGTGACAGTGCCAGAGCCAGGGATGGGCACCAGGCTGGCACAGGTGACCTTGAGGCTCTGCAGGGCCCAGGCCCAGGGGCTGTGCCAGAGTCAGGGCTGAGCTGACACTCTGTGGGCTGGGGCAGAGCCCAGGCAGAAATCAGCCCCTGAGCCAGCAGCTCTGCAGTGGTGGCCACCAGGCCCGGTGGCCAAGGGAGGCTTCTGGCCATGCCCTGCAGGGAGCTGCTGCTGCTGCTGCTGCTGCTGCTGCTGCTGCTGCTGCCCAGGGGCCTTTGGTGTCCCAGGCTCTCCCTGGCACAGCTCCCAGCACGGCACTCTGCACTTGTGCCCGAGCCCTTCACTCTGCTGGGGCTGGCCTGGGGCTTTTCCTGCAGTGGGACCTGGCCTGGCCATGGCACAGGAAAGGCAGTTCCTGCTGGAGCAGGAGGCTCTGCCTGCAATGGGCTCAAACAGCTCCAGCAAGGCCCCGTTTGCAAAGCCCCCAGTGGGAAATGAAGAAGGGGATCATGATGCTTTGGGGGGGAAGAATGCTGAAACCAGCCTGACTCCTCCAGCCCAAAGTTCCACATGCTGAGAGGGAGCTGAAGCTGTGGCAGAGCTGCTAAAATCCCCAGAGAAAGCAACAACCCAGTGACACCACTGAGAGCTTCTCAGAGCTGCTGAGCTGGCCCAGCCTGGGCACATCTGACTGACAGGGCAGCACTTCATCCCAAAAAAGCCCCATCCCAAATTTTAACTGCACATCTCCTGACATTTCCCTTCTTGGGAGAATGTGGAGATTCCTCCCTGGAGTGTGGACACCCCTCAAGGTCACTGCCTGAGGCTGAGCTAAAGAGATTTGCCCAGGGTCATTGGTCTGGGGGAGTGACACCCATCTCTGGTTAATAACTAGTTTTGCTTTAATGCAATTGCTTCAAAATTGCTTCCTAGAGCACTATCTAAAAATAGATGTTACAGCTCCTGTACTGTGGAGTAAATCATTCTGATTAAGACCTTTTTGTCTAATCATGATCATAATCAGTCACATCTATATGTACATAAATACTTCTGGTTTGCCATCCTTAATGTTGTTGCACAAAGTTGTACAAAGGATCAATTCCACCTGTATAATCCTTTAGGCATAAATCCTTGAGAAAGTCTGGGGCTGGGATTGGATCCAGGTACTCCCAGGATCCTCTCACAGAAGGAGTTTAGAAAGCCTGGGGCTCCTGGTTTGGGGGAGCTTGGGGGTATAATGTGGTCATTGGGGGTTCTTTGTGAACCTCGTGACCCAACTGGAGCTTCTCTAATAAACTTTGTCAGAAGCTGCCACTGTGCCCATGACAGGAACCCCTGTGAGTGTCTGTGACATCCCAGCTCTTTGGCAGCCTGGACACTCCTGGGATGTCCCCATGGAGCCCCTGTGAGTGTCTGTGACATCCCAGCTCCTTGGCCACCTGGACACTCCTGGGATGTCCCTTGGAACCCCTGTGAGTGTCGGTGACCTCGCTGTTCTTTAGGAGCACAGAGATGTCACCACTGGACTCCTGCCACTGCCTGGGACAAATTGGCTCCTTGGCAGGGCACAGACACCTCTGTTGTCACTGTGCAGCCCTGGGACTGTCACCCCATGACCCTTAGGAAGATTAAGGTGCCCTGGGATGTCACCACAGAGCCCCTGTGACTGAGTGTGACCAAAGAGATCTTCAGGAGCCCAGAGACCCCTCAGATGCCACCATGGAGCCCCTGTGCCTGCACGTGAGCTCACAGCTCTTGAGCAGCTGGAAACCCCTGGAATCTCTTCAATCTGCTCTGCTGAGGATGGATCCTCAGCAACTTGGAGGTTCCCTGATGAATTTTCGCTCTCCAGAGGCTTGTTCAGTCTTCAGCTCTTCAGTTCAGGAATTCATTGCCAAAGGCTCATTAACATTCCAAAGCACTCTAACAAGAAAAGCCCCTGGGAATAATTTAATTTCAAGTCTTCAATTCTTCTGTTGTTAATTGTACAGATTTCAGAAGTGTATTCAAAGAGAATATACTACATTTTTAAAGAAATGCAGGTGTGTTTTTTGCCCTATTTTGTCGGATCATTCCCTTTTCTGACCCAGAGATGGGGCAACCGAGAGGCGTTTTAAAAACTATTATTCCCTTTTCAGTCTCGTGTGAAGGGTGAGACAGTACAGATGTTATAATCCATGCCATCACAATCAGAAGCCAACTATTTCCTAATTACAATACATTATAAGTGTTTCTTGGCCTATCAGTTTTTGCCACACAATGCTGTTATTGCCCTAAAGCCAATCATCTAAAATCACCCCTCATGTGTACTACTACAATGCACCCTACATAGCTCTATTTCTCCAAATTATCTCATCTTATTTGCAAGGCCATCCCTTGAAACTTCACTTGAAACTGCACAGACAGCCCTGCCCCGGGCTCTGCCGGGCTCTGGGCCAGCAGAGTGGCCGTGCAGGACTGGCCATGGCCGGGAACAGGCCCTGAGCCCCGCAGGAGGATGGAGCTGGGCCACAGCCAAAGGGCCCCACTGTGGGAAATGGATTGTAGAGAATTCTCAAAGCCTGACAGAAGGCTCACAGAATGTGCATCTGTAGGCAAACCTTGAGAGAAGAAATGCTGACTTAGAAATGCCATGGAATAGGATGGGCATTGCTGAGAGAGTCCTCAGTGATTGTGTTCTTTGAATTTGTCTGACGATTCAGAATCCTGAACTTCAAAAACTAAGAGATTTGGCAAATCAAATTGAAGCAGAGGATGGATCATGGTTGGAAGAGTTGTTTGAATGATGGAGCTTTGCACCTTGGCTAAAGGAGCTTTGCAAAACAGGTTTATATGCATTGATTGTTATAGTGACAATGTTCGTGATAGTGACTTGTGCACTTCATTGTGCACGGCAAACGATGAACAAGGCCATCAAAGAAGTCTTTTCTGTTCAAGAGAGAGGGAGAAATGTGGGAAATGGATTTGTAAAGAATTCTCAAAGCCTGACAGAAGGCTCACATGCTGTGCATCTGTAGGCAAACCCTGAGATAAGAGATGCTGACTTAGAAATGCCATGAATAGGACAGACATTGTTGAGAGAGAAACGGGACCAGAAACAAGTGTCAAGGGATGGCCTTGCAAATAAGACGAGATACTTTGGAGAAGTAGAACTATGAAAGGTGCATTGTAGTAGGACACATGACGGGTGATTTTACATGATTGGCTTTTGGGCTTTAACAGCATTGTGTGGCAAAAGCTGATAGGCCAAGAAACACTTTTAATGTATTGTAATTAGGAGATAGTTGGCTTCTGTTTGTGATGGTATGAATTGTAACATCTGTACAGTCTCACCCTTCACAGGAGACAGAAAACAAAACACAAGATTTTAAACGCCTCTCAGTTGCCCATCTCTGAGTCACAAAAGGGTATAATCCGACAAAATAGGGCAAAAAACACCCCTGCATATTTTAAAAATATAGTATATTCTATTTGAATGCATGTTTGAAATCTGTACAATTCACCACAGAACAATTGAAGACTTGAAATTAAATTATTCCCAGGGGCTTTTCTTGTTAGAGTGCTTTGGAATGTTAGTGAGCCTTTGGCACTGAATTCCTGAACTGAAGAGCTGAAGACTGAACAAGCCTCTGGAGAGCGAAAATTCATCAGGGAACCTCCAAGTTGCTGAGGATCCATCCTCAGCAGAGCAGATTGAAGAGATTCCAGGTGTTTCCAGCTGCTCAAGAGCTGTGAGCTCACGTGCAGGCACAGGGGCTCCATGGTGGCATCTGAGGGGTCTCTGGGCTCCTGAAGATCTCTTTGGTCACACTCAGTCACAGGGGCTCTGTGGTGACATCCCAGGGCTCCTTAATCTTCGAAAGGGTCATGAGGTGACAATCCCAGGGTTGCAAAGTGACAGCAGAGGTGTCTGTGCCCTGCCAAGGAGCCACTTTGTCCTAGGCAGTGGCAGGAGTCCAGTGGTGACATCCCTGTGCTCCTAAAGAACAGCGAGGTCACCGACACTCACAGGGGCTCCATGGGGACATCCCAGGAGTGTCCAGGCTGCCAAAGAGCTGGGATGTCACAGACACTCCCAGGGGCTCCATGGGGACATCCCAGGAGTGTCCAGGCTGCCAAAGAGCTGGGATGTCACAGACACTCACAGGGGCTCCTGTCATGGCCAGAGTGGCAGCTTCAGGCAAAGTTGATTAGAGAAGCTCCTGTTGGGTCACGAGGTTCACAAAGAACCCCCAATGACCACATTATACCCTCAAGCTCCCCCAAACCAGGACCGCAGGCTTTTAAACTCCTTCTGTGAGAGGATCCTGGCAGTGTCTGGATCCAATCCCAGCCCCAGAATTTCTCAAGGATTTATGCCTAAAGGATTATACAGGTGGAATTGAACCTTTGTACAACTTTGTCCCACAACATTAAGGATGGCAAACCAGGAGTATTTATGTACATATAGATGTGACTGATTATGAACATGATTAGACAAAAAGGTCTTAATCAGAATGATTTACTCCACAGTACAGGAGCTGCAACATCTATTTTTAGATAGTGCTCTAGAAAGCAATTTTGAAGCAATTGTATTAAAGCAAAACCAGTTATTAACCAGAGATGGGTGTCATTCCCCATGACCAACGATCCTGGGCAAATCTCTTTAGCTCAGCCTCAGGCAGTGACCTTGAGGGTCGTCCCCACTCCAGGGAGGAATCTGAACACCCTCCCAAGAAGGGAAATGTCAGGAGATACTGCAGTTAAAATTTGGGATGGGGCTGTTCTAGTCTGAAGTGCTGCCCTGTCAGTCAGATGTGCCCAGGCTGTGCCAGCTCAGCAGCTCTGAGAAGCTCTCAGTGGTGTCACTGGGTTGTTGCTTTCTCTGGGGATTTTAGCAGCTCTGCCACAGCTTCAGCTCCCTCTCAGCATGTGGAACTTTGGGATGGAGGAGTCAGGCTGCTTTCAGCATTCTGCACTCCCAAAGCAGCATGATCCCCTCTTTCATTTCCCACTGGGGGCTTTGCAAACAGGGCCTTGCTGGAGCTGTTTGAGCCCATTCCAGGCAGAGCCTCCTGCTCCAGCAGGAACTGCCTTTCCTGTGCCATGGCCAGGCCAGGTCCCGCTGCAGGAAAAGCCCCAGGCCAGCCCCAGCAGAGGGAAGGGCTCGGGCACAAGTGCAGAGTGCCGTGCTGGGAGCTGTGACAGGGAGAGCCTGGGACACCAAAGGCCCCTGGGCAGCAGCAGCAGCAGCAGCAGCAGCAGCAGCACCAGCAGCAGCAGCAGCAGCAGCAGCAGCAGCTCCCTTCAGGGCATGGCCAGAAGCCTCCCTTGGCCACCCGGCCTGGTGGCCACCACTGCAGAGCTGCTGGCTCAGGGGCTGATTTCTGCCTGGGCTCTGCCCCAGCCCACAGAGTGTCAGCTCAGCCCTGACTCTGGCACAGCCCCTGGGCCTGGGCCCTGCAGAGCCTCAAGGTCACCTGTGCCAGCCTGGTGCCCATCCCTGGCTCTGGCACTGTCACTTCTGTGCTGGCTGCTGCCTCCAACACTGAACCCCCTCATCTACAGCCTGAGGAACCAGGAGCTGGAGGATGCCCTGAGGAACGTGACCACTCTGTGCTTTTCAGAAACAATCAGGTGCCTCTTTGTTTGTGCACAACATTCAGAATGGAACTCATTCCAGGCACAGACTGCTTTGTGCCATGTGTGTCTTGTTTGTTATTCTATTTGGTGTATTCCATTTTTCCTCTTCTTTTCTTTATTTTTGATATAATTTCCCTAATGGGATGCCATTAGTCACAGTATCTACCATGCCTGTGGTAAGCACAGACAGTAAGGAGCCCTGATCACTGTGCATTTCTGTCAAATAAAGTGTCCTGCTCTGCCCTGTGTGCCCAAGATGTTCCCTCAGCCCCTCTCTGTCTCTGCAGGGGCAGTGCCTGTGAGCAGAGGTGCAGGGCAGAGACTCCCAGCACAGCAGCACAGCCAGGGACAATGGCCCTGGCTCTTCCCACAGCTGCTCTTCCCAGCTCCAGCCTCTCCTTCCCAGCCCTTCTGTGGCTGTCAGGCCGCAGGGCTGTGGCAGCTTGGTCACTGTCCTGCTGCGTGTGCGTGCTGTGAGCACAGGCAGGGCCAGGCCATGGGCACTGCTGGGACACAGCTGGGCTCCAGCACAGCAGCTCCAGCAGCAAAGGGCATCATCATCTCCTGAGGGCAGCCCAGGAAGGCTTTGCTCTCCCTGCACAGTCCCTTTCAGCAACAGGCCAAAGAACAGACTCTGAAGAGGCTCCTTGTGTTCCTTCTTCTCCCAGGGCTCAGTGGGATGAGATCAGGATCCCAGGGTGACCTTCAGGGGACTCATGTCTGGGTCAGGTTCTGCTGGTTGGTGGCCAGGGCCCATCAGATGGGGAAGGGTCTGTGCTGAACCTTCCTGGGCCTCTGCAGCTTGTGCCAGGGCTGATGGCAGGGGAATGTTTGTCTGGAGGGCCTGGGGAGCTGCCAGGAGAGCACAGGGCACCTGCAGGGACAGTGTGTGCCAGGGAGCAGCAGGGAGTGGAGCTCCCTGGGCACAGGCCTGGCCAGGGTGGGGTCACCCCGAAATCGAGGACTGAATGTCTGCTGTGAGCCAGGAGAGCTCTGCAGCCCCAGGGGACACAGCAGGCACAGGGAAAGGAGTCTGGGCACTGAGTGCTCTGAGCCTCAGGGAACTTCCCCAGGAGGATGCGGGGCAGCCCCAAGGCCATGGGGCAGCCCTGGAACAAGGCAGGCACCTTGTATAAATATAAATAAAGTAAACAACAAATTTAAAATTTAGCAGCAATTTGAATAGCAATTTAATATAAAATTCAACATATACAAATTTTTGGCAATGAATATTTAAATCTGGTTAAGGTTCTGATGAGGCATAAGCAAAACTTGGGGTTTTGGGGATTGGGGTATGGGGAGGGCTTCTCACCCCACCTCAGGTACAAAACAGAGCAATTCAGACTACACTTATATAATATCTGCTAATACATATTCATCCATGTTTCCCCCAAGTTTCCTCCTATTTTAACTCTAAAAATATATGTCACTGTACTTCAAGGCACATGCTTCACTTTTTGTTGGGAGTCTTCTGTTTTCTTTTGGTGGTCTTTTGGATGAAGGCTCACAGTCTTCCTCATTGTCCTCTGGATAACCTTACAGGTTGCACAGGCACCCCGAGCCTTGTGTTATGTCAGCCAGCATCATATTCCAAAAGGAAGCCTTAAATAAAAACACAACTGAGATTCTGTACTTGAAACCATCCCAATTGTCCATCTCAATGCTGTTCTTCCAATTATCCCAAGCCCTATTCCATTTTGGGATATTTCTTATCTGAAATTACGTCCTGTATTCTTCTTTTATTATTATTATTTTACATAAACATCTGCAAACATCAAGTTTGTGACCGTAATCACATGTCATTTGTCTTTTTCTAAAATATTGATATAGTTACAATTTAGTTAGCACAAATTCATACTCATTTATCACATTCCCAAGTATTGGCATGGCCTCCTTGGATCCACAGTATCACTATGGACCATTGGTTCCATGTGGCCCTGCTGTGTCACAATGGCTTCTTGGTTCCATGAAGCCCAACTGTTTCACAAGTGACCCTTGATTCCAAGAAGTTCTGTACTGTCAAAATGGTCTCCTTGGTTCTGGACTGTAACAATGGACCCTTGGTTCCATGAGATTCCATGATGTCACTATGCTCTCCTTGGTTCCACGAGGCCTTGCTGTGTCACAATGGCCACTTGGTTCCATGGGCTTCCCTAGTGTCACCATGGTCTCCTTGAATCTGCACGGTCACAATGGACAATTGGTTTCATGGAACCCTGCAGTGTCACAGTGAAGCCTCAGTGCCATGAGGTTCTGTAGTTGGACCATGGTCTCTTTGGTTCAACAACACTTTGGAGTGTAACAATGGCTGGTCGGTTCCATGAGCTTCCATAGTGTCAGCAATGGTCCCCTTGTTTCTGCAGTGTCCTAATGAACCCTTGGTTCCATGAGGTTCCTAAATGTCACTGGTCTCCTTGCTTCCATGTGTCCCTGCTGTGTCACCACAGACCCTTGGTTCCATGAGGTTCTGTACTGTCAACAATGGTTCCTCTGTTTCAATGAGGCCTTGCTCTGTCACAATGGACCCTGGGTTCCATGAAGTTCTTTGGTGTCACAAAGGCCCCTTGGATCCATGAGGTTCCATAGTGTCTCCATGGTCTCTTTGGATCCCCACTGTCATCATGGACAATTCCTTCCATGCAGTCCCAATGGGTCAGAATGTCCCCTTAGTTCCATGAGGCCCCGCTTTGTCCCAATGGCCCCTTGGTTCCATAGGTTTTATGCTGTACCAATGGACTCCTTGGTTCTATGAGTTACCCTGCTTTGAGCAGGGGTTTCTTTGGTTCCAGCAAGGCCTGGCTGTGCCTCAATGCACCCTTGGTTCCACGAGGCCCTGCTGTGTCACAATGGACCCTCTATTCCATGAGGCCCTACAGAGTCCCCACAATAGACTCTTGGGTTGATGAGGTTCCATCATGTGACATTAGACTTTTCATTCCATGAGGTTTTGCACTGTCAACAACAGTTTCCTTGGTTCCACAATGTCACAATGGCCCTTGGTTCCATGGGCTTCTGCAGTGTAACATGGTCTCCTTGATTCCATGAGGTTCTGCAGTGTCACAATAGAAACGCTTGTTCCATTAGGCCTCCAAGATTCACAATGTTGGATTCCAGGAGGCACCACAATGTCACAATGGACCCTTGGTTCTGTGAGGTTCCATAGCATCCCAGTGATCATTGTGGTTCCATGAATTTCCTTAGTGTCACAATGGTCTCCATGGTTCCAGTAGGCCCTGCCTTTTCACAATGGTCCCCTGGGTTCCAAGGAGGCCCTGCTGTGCCACAAAGGACCCTTGGTTCCATCAGGTTCTGTGGTGTCACCATGTTCTTCTTGACTCTGCAGGGTAACAATGGACCATTGGTTCCACACGGCCTGGCTGTGTCACAAATGTCTCTTTGATTCCATGACTGCCACAACAGAGACTTGTTTGTATGAGGGTGTGTACTGTCACAATTGTGTCCTTGATTCCATGAGCCCCCACTGTGTCACAATGGACCCTTGGTGAAACAAGGCCTTGCAGTGTCTCAAGAGTCTCCTTGGTTCCAGGAGGAACACAAAAGCTTTGCACCAACATTGAGCAACGCTTACTTTACACACCTGGGAACCTCTGTCTGCATTCCAAAGAAGGGTTCAAGCTGAGGATGGCACCAGAAGCTTCCATCTGCAACAGAGATCCAGGACAGGGACAGAGAATTCAGCTGAGAGACTCAGAGAATTCTGCTTCCAGAGCTCATTTCTGGTGACACTGTCCCTTGTAGAAAGGTGACATCATTCCAGGCAGCCTGTCCTGAGCATGTGGTTCCTGACTGGGCTTGGTTGTTTAGGAAGCCTGCTCAGGCTTTTCCATTCTTTCCTCACCAAGAGGAAAACTTCTCCTGGGCCTGTGTGCAGGCCGAGGCCTGAGGAGAGCAGGTGGGACATGGTGCAATGGGCTGGGACAGGCAGCTGCAGAGCTCAGGGGACAAGGTTGTGCTGCAGGGCACAGGGATGTCAGTGCCAGGTGGGCAATGTCAGACATGGTGAGGTTGGGGTGAGAAGCAGCTTGTCCAAACAGGGTCAGCCTGCAAGGGGCTCATTCTTCTCCATGCCCAGACCTTCTAAGGAGACATTCAGCATCAAGATCCCTTGGAGAATCCTTTAGTCACCTCTAAAATGAACTGAAAATAAAGAAATACTCATGGGTTTAAAAAACCAAAAATCATGAGATGCACTTTGAAATCTCCCTTCTTAAGAGAACTCCAAACTGACTCCAGTCAGCTGCACAAGCCCTGGAGACTCAAAGACAATTGAAGGAAGAAAAGGCGCTCCTGCGGGCTTTGTGTATTTTCATCAGCCCCACGCTGGATGTGGGGATGAGTCCAGGACCACCAGGCACTGAGAGAAGGTTGAGGAAGTTGCTGAAGGAGTCAGAAGCAAAACCCCAAGTCCCTTGGAGCATCCCTGGGCCCCAGGGAGGGCAGGGAGTGCCAAAGGCTGCCCAGGCACTGGGGAGAGCAGCTCCTTGAGGCCAGGATTGCAGGGACCCCAAGGCTGTGAGCAGGGACTGCAATGCTGAGCAAGGCCTGGGCTGGCTGGAGGGAGCAGAAAGGCCAAGGCCTGAGCCCAGGCCTGGCACAGCAGGGCCTGTCCATCGCGGCTGGCTGGGGGCTGTTGGTGGGGCAGGGGGATGGCAGGGGCAGCAAGGACAAATGTCCTAAAGCTGCAAGGCCTGCCAGCCTGCTGAGGGAGGGGCCAGGCAGAAGCCAAGTGCAGGCTTTCCTGCAAGGAAAGTGTTATAAATTGGCCAGGAGACTAGCTCTTTTGAAAAAGCCTTTATTAGAAATCAGCTCTGGGTAGGGGGCCTGAGGGGCTGCGCACGCCGCCGCTGCTCCCTGAAGACACCACGGAGGAGGAGGTGCAGTCGAATCTGCTGCTGCTGCTGCTGCTGCAGAGTCGGGATTCCGTCTTCACGGGGGTTCCAATAGAATCGCGTTGGCTCGTGTGGTCCAGGGGCGTTACCTTTCTCTAGTTTCTTTCAGGCTATGGCGACAAAGTAACAAAAGAATGCCTGCTGCCTGCAGGTAGCTAGACATGTGCCTCGCACAGTTTTGTCCTTCTTAGGTCCAGTTTCTGTGTCGGCTCGCTGTCCCAGGGGTTTTTCTAGCTCTAACTGGACTCCCGGCCGCAGCCAGGCACCATGGGAGTTCTTTCATCTCCATATTGGGCGGGGCCCACAGCTCGACGGCCGAGGCAGGCAGGGAGCAGCAGGAAGCGGCGGGGGGGGCGGAGCGGCAAGGCGGCGGCAGCGTTTCGTCGGGAGAGGGGAAAGCTTAGGATTAAGGGAGAAAGGGTACAGAACTTGGACATAACGAACAGAAATTCAGGGTACAGATTCAACATGAACAGTTTAAAACAGGCAAGTAACAATGCAACTTTAATTTTACAGCAAAACAGTGTAACAGTACAACTCGGGAGTGCATAACCTGGGGCTAATTTCTTTCAATCCCCCCTCTATTTCTTTGATCGGGCTTTAGCCCGCATCAATTGGCCATGTCTGACTCAAGGGAATAAATCTGTTTTAATTCTTGGTATTGGTCATAAATTCTTTTTGCTGTGCTCAGTTCTTCTTGGGGTTCTAATCTAATTGTATTTGTAGGTTTCTGAATCTTTACTTTAGGGATTTGGAGACTAGCTGGAACAGTAGTGGCTACAGTTCGAATTAGACAGGGAAGTATGCAGGGGAGAAGTAAGAGACTGACAAAGGCACTTATTGCAATGAACACTACTTTTTCCCACCAGGTCCCTTCAAAGGACCAGAAGTTGTCCCACCAGTCTATATTAATTAAGGGCTTCCATTCTTGGGTACTTACATATGCAATTTTTTGTATTTCTTTGGAAATATTTTTTATTACCTTACTTTCATAATCGACTGCTAGTTTGATTTGATGAACTACTGCTCTTGTCTGCGCCAATTGGTTACTGATATGATCAAGGGCAAGGGCTGTTTTGTTTGATAATCTGATAATTTTATTCAACATACAAATTGGAGTTCGGCACCTCCATGATCTATCTTGTGTCCAAGTTGCTGGCCTATATGTTTTTACTATTCTTTTTGGTGTCTGTATTTTACTTTTCCATGTTTGTGTGCTGCCCCTCCTCCCCTTTTGGTATTTTCTTTTTATCAGGTCTGCTACTCCCTCTGTATTTCTTAACTTTTTAAAACAGAACCACTCTCTGATAGGGCACTCCCCGGTCAGGCACTGCTTAAATGTGGCAGCTTTTTTTGCAATCCAATATTGTTTTTCCTCTTTTTGACAGGTGGATAATTGGATCATGTCAAAACGTGTGGGATTCACATGGGTGTGAACTCTCATAAGGGATTGTAGATTCTCCCCATCACAAACTGAATGACAGCATTCGGAGTAAGCCCCATCTGTTATCAATAGGACTACTATCAGTCCCTCCAAGAGTCCAGTATGAACCATTCTATTTGTGGATCTTTTGGTCTCACCTGGCCTTGCCTCTTGGGTCAGGGGGTTCTTTCTCCTCATCATATCAGTAGGACTACTATTAGTCCCTCCAAGAGTCCAGTATGAACCTGCCCCCATCTCGCTCTGAGGGTTCTCTTTGGTCTCACCTGGTCTTGCCTCTTGGGTCGGGGAGTTCTTAGGCTGGATTTGTGGAGTTCTCCCTTGCTTATTCCCACTTTCCACCTTTTTCTTAGTTTTAGTTAGCTCCCTTTGGGTGTGCCCTATGAGAGATTTAATTTTTAAATTAAGAATTACTGTTACTCATTACTTTTACATTAACACATTGTGACTCATTATAACAAGTTATAACATCAGATTTAACCATTATTTTACACTTTTATATTAACACTTTTTTAACCTCTTATAACAATGTGGATTTTTAACAATGGTAACGGACAGCTTGTAATAACTGTTATTGTCCCTTATTGGCTTTAACTGGTTTTTGCTTGTTTCCTGAGAGTTACTTTGAGGGTGTCTGGATCTCGAGTGGCAATCCACTCAGAGGGAACCCTTGTTGGGGTTGCAGGGTCAGAGGGATCACTCGGGGGTGGTAATGGTCCTTTCACTCTAGTGATGTGGGTCCAGCCCTTTTCCTGGGTTCGCACTGCAGTATGAGTAGTGAGCAGAACTTGGAACGGGCCTTCGAATTTAGGGGTTAGTGGGGTGGTATTCCAGGACTTAATTAAAACCCAGTCTCCTGGTTTTATTTGGTGCATGTCAGTGTCCAAGGGAGAGGTTTGAGGAAGATACCCTCTTCTTTTAAGATCTGCCAATGTCTTTCCAATTGTTTTTACATATTCTTGGGTAGCGGCCTCTCCTTCTAAATAATCCCCAGTGCTATAGGGGGTCAGTAAGAAGGGGAGTCCAAACATCATCTCATATGGTGAAGCCCCTATGTCAGATCTTGGTCGGACCCGGATTCGCAGAAGGGCCAGGGGCAGACACTTGAGCCAATTCATTCCTGTTTCGGTTATCAATTTAGTTAATACGTTTTTGAGGGTTTTATTCATCCTCTCAACTCTCCCTGAACTTTGGGGATGCCAGGGTGTATGCAACCACCACCCGATTCCTAAGGCTTTATTGACATCATGTAGAATTTTGGCTACAAAATGAGGACCTCGGTCTGAACCAACACTATTCACCAGCCCATACTGGGGGATGATGTGTTCTAATAATACCTTTATTACCACTTGTGCAGTCTCCTCCCCAGCAGGAAAGGCTTCCACCCAATGGGCCAAACAATCAACCATAACAAGTAGATACCTGCAACCCTGTACTGAAGGCACCTCGGCAAAATCCACCTGTACATTTTGAAAGGGTCCCAATGCCATCCGTCTTCCTCCTGGGGCACTCCCCCCATCGCTTTCTGATTTACCTTTTGGCATATAAGGCATCCTTCAGTTACTGCTTTGGCCAGACCATACACCCGAATACATAAATATTCTCTTAAAAAATGATCACATAACCCTTGGGTGCCCCAGTGGGTCAGGCTCTGTATTTCTGCTAGCATTTTTCAAGCTAGGGCTTTATTTAAAAACTTTCATCTATCTGGGGTTAACCATTCCCCTTGCTTCCCTTGGTACAACCCTAACTTTTTATTTCTCTCAACTCATGTTAATCATATATTGGTTCTCTTCTTTTGTCAGCTGGCAGGATCTTGGATGGCAGTCCACTTGGGGAGACTCATGGGGGATTCTTCTGGGTTTTGTCCATAGTTAGGAGGAGGTGATACTGGTCCTTTTACACGGGAAACGTCAGTCCACTCTTTTTCTTGGGTCCAAACAGCAGCATGGGATACTAATTTCTAGCTTTTTCCTGATATCAGGCCAGGATCCAGCAAGGAACTGCACCTCTAACAGCACTTGGCCCTCAGGACTGTCAGGATCCACGTAACCAAAAATCTCCTCCCCTGCTTAACTAGGTGGCTGGGGTCCCATTCTCCCTGGGTCTTATCAAAGGCCAGCCTGGTGCTGCCACCCCGGGGAACAGACCCTCCAATGCCCCTCACCACCAGGGTTCCACAGTCTCCCACATTCTGCCCTTCCCCTTTTCCACCTGGATCCCACCCTGGATCCGCCCGCGGGAGCCCGTCCCCTGCCCGGGGCCCAAACCTGCTCCCCTGTTCCCAGACTTGCATCCCCGCGACATGGACCATGGCCATCTCCTTGGGGCTGAACAAGGCACCCAAAATAGAGTTCATCTCACTCCAGGTGCAAACATTAGGATTCAGGAACCAAACCACCCAGCCAGCCACCCCCACCAGGTCCCCAGCCAGGCCTCCCAGCTCTTTCTTAAAGCCTCCAACTTCTGAAGCTGTCAGAGGTGCATCCCCAGCTGCCCCACTTATCGGGACTTTCCTTAGGGGGAAGAGCTTTGTTCTTGACCTGGTGCCACAGTAGGGTCCTTTTGGGGTTTCTATATTATTGGCTGGCAAGTCCAGCTCCCAGTTGTGTGGGAGTGCAGGAACAGTAGATGGTGAAGAGGAGTGGACTAGGCCAGTGTTAGAAGAGGGCGAGGATAGAGCTGAAGAGTAGAAGGGGTTAGTACTCGAGACAGACGGGTTAGACTGAGGTGGTAGAGAGGGTGGAGCTGTAGGGGGTAATCCTGTTGGGGAGCAAGCTGAAGAAGGAATAGGGATCATGGTTTGGAGATATGGGAAGGGGTTCACAGGTAAAGCTGGAGGGTTAGCAGGGACAGTTTGGGGTATCCCAGGGTAAACAGGAGGAGGGGGCAAATAATCAAGAGGGTCCCAATGGTGACTGCTTTCCTCCTTTTTCTCTTTTTCATTTCTCCTCTTTCCCTCTTGTAGCTTACAAATCTTAACTGTTTCACTTTCAGTTCTGCGTCTCTGCCAGCAGGCAGCATAAAGGATCTGCTCAGTATCTGAGTCCCCTCGGGATTTCAGATACTGGTTTAATTGCGAGCACATCCAGGGGTCCTTAGTTCCACACCACGGCCATCCTCCAGGCAAATTCAAAGTGGGCCAAACCTCAATACAATAATGGATCATTTTAACCTTGCTCAAATTTTTAGTGGCCTCTTCAGTATCTCATAGTTCCAACATTTGTCCTAATGGACTATCTGGGGGAATGTTCTTTATCTTCCCCTTTTCCTCCTCAGGTAGTTTTTGCTTATTTATATATTCTCCCATTCTCACTAGGTAATCTCCACTCACTCTACGAACACTCGTCAGTGGTCCCAGTGGCACCACTCCTGCCAGTGCTCAGAGTGCTCTGTCGGTAGCCTGATATCTCGCCCTTAGAGATTCAGCCACTACCCCAGCCAGCACCCTTTCCTCACTCACTCCACGAACACCCGTTAGTGGCCCCAGTTACCCGCCCTTAGGGTCTGGCCACTCCTGCCAGTGCTCAGAGTGCCCTGTCGATAGTCTGATATCTCGCCCTTAGAGATTCAGTCACTATCCCAGCCAGCACCCCTCTTCCTCTCCTGTATATCTATCGAGTTTCCATAAGTGGCCGGTCAACCTGGGCCCAGAGTTCCAGTCACCACCTACAGCCAGGACTCGGACATACAGTGTGCGACTTACTCACTCTCCCTATCGTTAAATCCCTCGCACCTTGTGACTTCCCTAACTTTCATTCATCCTACACCCAGGCGGTATACTCAAAAAACCCCCGGCCCTGTAGGCTCTCCGCACCTGGAACGCATACCTCTCACTTCTAGGTACCCCCAACCAGTGCGCCCACTCCTGTACCCCGGTAGTTACCCCAGCCGGTGTCCCAAGCCAGTAGTGGTTGCAGTTACCCACCCTCAGGGTCCGACCACCACTGCTGCTGGACACCCCGGGCCGTAACTCGGCCAGTACCCTCTCTCACTCCCCACACCCTGTTAGCTACCCCAGCCAGTATCCCAACCCGTGGATACCCCGGGCCGTAACCTCAGCCAGTGTGGTGCGTGCTACACACACAGCTCCAGGCTTTCCGCACGCTTGGATCAGCCTGGGCAGCCTGCCTCCGTAGATTCTAGAATGGGGCGGGCCTATTCTACAATCACACACCCTGTGACGTGCCACTCACTCTCTAAATTACCTCCGCACGCCCGGAGGGGGGCGCCTATGCCCCTGGAGACGCCTCTTTCACACCGTTCTCCTTTCGCTTCCCTCCGTTTCCGGCCAGGTCCCTCGCGGGAGACTGGAAACGCGGTATTAAGAGGTCCACACTCGCTTCAAAGATCCGAGCTACCGGTCTTTGTCTCACTCACACACCACTCGCTCGTCTCCACTCCCGCCACCGGCTATACTTTACCGGCGCTCCTCCACGCTGTCCAATCCCAGGCTGTCTTCCTTGGTCCGGTGTGACCAGCTGTCCTAGGGGTCCAAAGGGCGGTCGGCCGTCCCGTCCTCGGTCCTCTTCAGGCGTGGTCACATCCCGGACGAGCCCCCAATTTGTTATAAATTGGCCAGGAGACCAGCTCCTTTGAAAAGGCCTTTATTAGGAAATCAGCTCTGGGTAGGGGGCCCGGGGGCTGCGCACGCCGCCGCTGCTCCCAGTAGACACCACGGAGGAGGAGGTGCAGTCGAATCTGCTGCTGCTGCTGCTGCTGCAGAGTCGGGATTCCGTCCTCACGGGGGTTCCAATAGAATCGCGTTGGCTCGTGTGGTCCAGGGGCGTTACCTTTCTCCAGTTCTTTTCAAGCCATGGCGACAAAGTAACAAAAGAATGCCTGCCGCCTGCAGGTAGCTAGACATGTGCCTCGCACAGTTTTGTCTTTCTTAGGTCCAGTTTCTGTGTCGGCTCGCTGTCCCAGGGGTTTTTCTAGCTCTAACTGGACTTTCGGCCGCAGCCAGGCACCATGGGAGGTGATCTCCATATTGGGCGGAGCCCACAGCTCGACGGCCGAGGCAGGCAGGGAGCAGCAGGAAGCGGCGGGGGGGCGGAGCGGCAAAGCGGCGTGCGCGGTTTCGTCGGGAGAGGGGAGAGCCGAGGATTTAGGGAGAAAGGGTACAGAACTTGGACATAACGAACAGAAATTCAGGGTACAGATTCAACATGAACGGTTTGAAACAAGCAAGTAACAGTGCAACTTTAATTTTACAGCAAAACAATGTAACAGTACAACTCGGGAGTGCATAGCCTGGGGCTAATTCCTTTCAATTGGGACACTCTGGAACCTCATGGAATCCAAAGTACATTGTGACAGAGAAAGGCTTCATGGAACCAAGAGTCCATGGTGACACAGCAAGGCTTTGTTTGAGCAAGGGAACCATTGTTGATAGTACAGAAACTCATGGAACCAAGGGGCCACTGTGACACACAGGGGCTGCAGGGAATGAAAGGTCCATCTTGACAATGCAGATCCAAGGAGACCATGGTGACACTGTGGGGCCTCGTGGAACCAAAGGAGCCATTCTGACCCAGCAAGGCCTTGTAGAACCAAGGAGGCCATTGTGACACTGCTGAACCTCACAAAACCAAAGTGACCATGTTATACTGTGGGACCTCATGGAACCAAGGGTCCATGGTGACACTGCAGAACCAAGGAGAGTGTTGTTGGCAGTATGAAAGCTCATGGAACCAGAACTCCATTGTGACACAGCAAGGTCCCATGGAACCAAGGGTCCATTGGAACTTTGTTGGGCCTCATGGAACCACGAGCCATTGTGACACAGTGTGGCCACATGGAGCCAAGGAGCCATTGTGACTGAGGAACCTCATGGAACCAAGAGTCCAATGTTTCACTGTGGGGCCCTGTGGAACCAACAGTGACATTGCAGGGCCTCATGGAACAATGGAGACTATTCTGACACTTTGGGACCCACTGGAACCAAGGGGTCATTCTAGCATGGCAGGGCCTCATGGAATCAAGGGGGCTACAGTGAACACTGTGTGTCTGCATGGGATGAAGGGTCCATTCTGACACTGTGGAACCAAGGAGACCATTGTGACACTATGGGGCATCATGGAACCAAAGGTCCATTGTGACACAGCAGGGCCTCATGAAACCCTGGAGGCCATTTGTACCCCTTGAGGCCCTGGGAAACCAAAGGGCCATTGTGGCACTTCAGAGCCCTGGGGAGCCAAGGGGTCCATTGTGACACTGTGGGGCTTAATGGAACCAAGGGACAATTGTGGCACTGTGTGGCATCATTGAACCAAGGGGTTCATTGTGACACTGCAGGACCCCATGGAACTAAGGATTCATGGAACAGCGCGAGACCTCATGGAAACAAAGGTCCATTGTGACATTGAGGGCCCTCATGGAATCCTGGAGACCATGATGAAACTTTGAGGCCTTGTTGAATCAAGGGGCTCTGCTGGACCTTGAGGAACCAAGGACACCATTGTGACACTACAGGGCCTCAATGAACCAAGGGTCAGTTGTGACACTGTGGTACCAAGGAGATCACTGTGACACTGAAGGCCTCATGGAAGCAAGGGGGGACAATTGTGATGCTACAGGCCCCAATGGAAGCAAGGGGCCAGTGTGACACAGCTGGGCCTCATGCAGCCAAGGGGCCATTGTGATCCTGAGGAGCCCAATAGGACCAAGGGACCACTGTGACACTGCAGGACTATCTGGAACCATGGAGACCATTGTGAAACTCTGAGGCCTCATGGAACCAAGGGGGCCACTGTGTCATTGTGCAGTTGTGCACTGTTCATTGTGCATTGTTCCATTCCATGGAACCAAAGAAACCATTTTGACACTGCAAGGCCTCATGGAAGCAAGGGGCCATTGTGACACTATGGGGACCAATGGGAACTGTTGCAAGAAAGGAGCAGAGTATCAAATGGACACCAATATGTTTAGGTTTGATCTCCTCGTTTATTCTTTATTCCCTGTATATATGTGGTTACAGAGTAAAAGCAGGCACAGCTAAACAATTGTTAGTTGGTTAAAATCTCATGTTCAAGCACTCATTGCTCATTGGTTCATGTGTTTTGGCAGCAAATTCTTCTTTATTCTGTCTTATGATCAACATTTCTGTCTTCAGCATCTATTAGAAGGTCCAACAAGTTGTTACATTTCTTCAGCTTCTGAGAGGAAGCATCCGTGAGAAGGACCAATGAGTTATTACATTTGCTGCCTTTTTGCTAATTCAAGGCAATGTAGGAACAGCAGAGTACACAGCAGGCACAGTACAAGACCCCCTACTGTTCCCTGATAGCAAGGATTGTTCAAACCTCCTATCAATAGATTGTGGCCTTGCTCTTCTAAAAACTCCCCTACAGTGGGGGTTAACCCCAGAGGGCTTGGAAGCTGCCAAGAGCGGCAGACAAACATCACACACATTCCTAGTTTTAGCCACAAAAAATACGTGCATGTGAGCACTGACACCTATTCAAACGCAGTTTATGCCTCTGCCCACACAGGAGAAATGGCTGCACATGCCAAGAAACGTCTTGCGCAAGCCTTTTCAGTATGGGAATCCCTAAGAAAATCAAAACTGACAATGGCCCAGTGTACAAAAGCAAGGAATTCCTGCTGTTTGTCCAGCAGTGGGGAATGGAACACATAACAGGCATCCGCCACTCCCCCACAGGCCAAGCTGTGGTCGAGTGTGCCCACCAGATGCTCAAAAAGGTCCTGGCTGGGCAAGACAGTTCCACAGCATGGATGTCACCAGCACAAAAACTCTGCAAAGCCATGATTACCATTAACTTTCTGAATTGTTCATTTGAAAACAGCAGTCCTCCAGTGGTGTGTCACTTTAACATCAGTAATCAGTTTAAGCTGTCACAGCGCCCACCAGTTTTGATCAGGGACCCAGAAATCTGGAAGATCAAAGGTCCCTATGAGCTCGTGACCTGGGGATGTGGCTACGTGTGCGTATCCACCCCCTCGGGCCCAGGCTGAATATCCCAAAAGTGGGTGAAACCTTTTGTTCCCAAAACCCCAGCACCAACAGAAGATGATGAGCAGCAAGCAACTGTTGCTTCAAAGATGCCATCGGAAAGAGAAGACAGAGCCTTCTTAAAAATCGGGTAACTTCTGGCAGATCTCAGATTGTTAATGTGCTTTGTGTTTGTGTTTCCTTTTACAATCCTGTTGTTTTTTGTTGTCTTGTTTTTAATAGTGTTGGCATTCGGAATTCTTTGCTGCCTAGTTTTAAAGGCCCTCAATGGTTTAATCCCTACCACCTCAGAAGTCAGCCGTGCAGAGCTTGCAGGCCAAGAACAGCCAAAACTGCCTGCAAATCAGAAGTGGTGGGCAAAAACTATTCTGCATCAGAATAGGCCTGAAGTGTGTCTTTCAGTTTTATTGTAACAGAAAAGGGTGAGATGTTGTATTGCACTAAGTAGTTTGTTCGCTTTGTTATATTGCACTGGGTGTTTCTGTTATATGTGTTCACACAAAGCATTTGCTGTACCCTGCCCATGAGCCCCTGCACTGAATCCCCTCTCCCTGACACCACCTATGCCTCACCTCCCCCAGGTCAGTCCCCATCGGCTGGTGGGCCCCCTCCCCTCCCCCTCCTTGGCAGAGGGCATAAAACTGCCCTCTGGCAGGGAATCACCCTCTGAATTCCTCTCTTAACTCACTCCTCTCTTAACTCCCCTCTTAACTCCCCCAAGCTGCAAGGAGTAGGTTCTTCATTAAACTGCGGGACTGTGTTCCTGAAGGATTAAGAGCACCTTTTCTCTTTTATCTCCATCCTTGCCTCAGTTTCCCCCCGAGCATACTGCTAGCCAGGGATAAAGCTCAGGGGTGAGTGGGAACTGAGGCAAAGGAGCACAGAAGGAGAAACTCAGCAAATCACCCAACCATCACTACCAAAGATTGCCTGCAGTGAGTAAGAAAGATCCATCACCAGTGACCCTCAGACTTTCCCATCACCCACACCCACACCTCAGCTGGGGGAAGCTGTCACAGCCAAGGACTGCAGAGCCACTCCCGGACACTGGGAATTCCTGCAGTGCCTCCAGCCACAGGTGAGGCTCCAGCCTCGCTGGGAGAGGGCCCAGCTTTGATAGTGCTGAATAAACAAACTGACAGCACTTCTAGAGTGGGAACATCTGGATTCATTCTCCTCTTAGGTTCCTCCCAAAGCCTGGCCAGGGCCCAAGGAGGAACCAAGGGAGGTGACTTTGACCATACAGCCCCAGACAAGGCCAGGTGTTGGACTTCATGGCATTGTCCAGCTTCTAAACACAAAAAAGTCAATCCATTTTTCACTAATGAGTGGATACATCAATCACAGTGCTAATGACCATGCATATTTCACTAATGAGCAGATACAAAGATAACCTTGAGTTGGAAGGTTCATCCAGAGGTCACCTTTGGCTCAGGGCCTGTTGTTCAGCCTTCACTCAGGCCTCTTGCCCAGGCCTGGGATGAGCAGGGACATCTTTCACCAGATCAGGTTGTTCAGAGCCCTGTCCCAGCTGGACTGGAATGTTTCCAGGGATGGGGCATTGATCACCTGTAGCCCCCCACATCCCCCTGGCCATGGAACCTGGCTGCAGAAATGGCTCCTTGGGGTGCTTTCCAAGGAAACTGGAACTGATGGGGGTTGCTGTGGCACCCAAACCCAGCAGTGGGGTCAGGGCAGTGTCCATGGCCACAGCCCCTTGCAATGGCCCAGGGCAGGTTGGGATGATGATCCACCCTCACTGCTGGCCCAGGGCAGGGCTGCAGTGGCCTTGGTGGCACCTTGGGCTGGCACACACCTGAGGAGGGTGTCTGTTTTCAGTGGGGAAACTCAGGAGTTTTAGATTGCCTAAAAAAATAAAAAGTAAATCCCTCTTTGGCTGAGTGCAGCCCATCCTCCAAGCAAAGAAGGTCCCAGGTGAGTGAGCACAGACAAGATGGGGTTGGGGAATGTGGAGCAAGGTTGTCCACACTGGGTCAGAGCTCAAGGCACAGCTTCTCTGAGCAGGCCAGACCTCCTGAGGAGAGACCCTGGGTCAATATCAATCACAGAATGCTGCAATCACCCTTTGCGTAGTAAGTAAAAGAATAAAACAGATCCTTGAAAATAGGAATACATATTTTTTAGAAGCTCTTTGAAATACTTTTCCATAACTCTAGGAAAAAAGACTTCCTAATGAACTGCAGCAGACCAGAGGGAAATCAAGGCACAGCCATGTTTTTCCAGGACTTGCTCTATCCTAATGGGCCCCTTGGTGCTTTTGGTGCTGAGCCCTTGAACCTCAGGGCCTGAGAGGAGATTACACAAACTTTTCCAGGAGTCCAAGTCAGAAGGAAGCACCCAAAATGTCTTGAGGCATTAATGGGTTGCACTAAGGTCCATCCCCAACACAGGCTCCTCAGGGACTTCTTGGAGGACAGAACTGGAGGCCAGCATTGCACAAAAACCTTTCAGAGACTCAGTGTGGGCAGGAAATTCCAAAGTACCTTAAAAACTTTGAGTATCTCAAAGTAATAATGAGCCCCACTGAGTATCAGTGCAAAGCTCTCAAGGGACTCATTAACGCAGATAATTGGAGGCCAACATGGTACAAAAACTTTTCAGAGACTCAGTGCCAAAAAATAGTCCTTTAAGAAACTTTGAGTACCTTAAAGTATTAATGAGGCCCACTGAGTGTTAGTACTCACTGAGAATCCCAGGGGACTTGTTATAGTAGATAATTGGGGCCATGATTGCACAATCTTTCTCACAGTGTCAGATTTAAAAGGGAAAAATCAAGTACCTTCAAATAACTGAAGTACCTTGAAGCATTAATGAGCCCCACTGAGTGTTGTTACTGACAAAGCCTCTCAAGGGACTAATTACAGCAGATAATTGGAAACTATGATTGCAGAAACTTCTCATAAACTCCAAGGCAAAAGCCAAACCCAAAGTCCTTTGTAAAACCTGTAGTGCCAGGGAGCATTCAGGAGCCCCCAGGGCCATTCCTGACCAAGGCTCCCCAGGGACTCCTCTCAGCAGATCCTTGAGGCCACTGGGCTGTCAGGGGGATGCTGAGGGCAGGACAAGGGGCTGACAGTGCCCAGCCTTGCTGGGGCTGTGCCAGGAGGCCCCAGGGCCTCAGGACAAGGTGTCTCCTCCCAGCCCTTGGTGGCACAGACCCTGCTGTGCCCCAGGCCACCAAGACTTGGCTTCTCTTTGCCCCCTCCTGGCATCACTGCCTGCAGTTCTCTGCTCTGCCTGGGGCATGAGGACAATTTCTCTGTCCTGTCCCTCAGTGGGACCCATTAAAACTTCCAGAAACTTTGGAGTTCTATTCTGACATGGAGTTCTTGAGAGGTTTCTTCATCTCCCAGTCAGGGACTGATGTTCAGGGCCTCAGCACAAGCCCCAAGAGGGTCATTAAAGTCCTTGTGCTGTGTCTGTGCTGATGAGCTGGGCTGGCTCCTGGCACAGAGGCAGCTCCTGGCAACCAAGAAGAGCTTCAAAAGACATTTCTCCTGATGAGCAACTCTTTTCCAGCCCAGCAGAGCTCACTCACAGCTCACTGGAGGAGAAACCCTCACAGCATTTGGAACAGTCACTCTCTGGCTGGGGGAAGATCAGCTGCACTTCCTGCAGGGATCTCCTGAAGCTGCCACATCCCACAGCTCTGAGGCCCTTCCAGGAGCACTCTCCGAGCTGCTGCAGGGCAGGGATGTGGCCCTGGGGCAGGGCTGGGTTTCCCTGCTGCAGCAGCCCAGGCACAGCACAGGGCAGCTCCCTGTGCCAGGCTCTGCTGCAGGGCTGAGCAGCCGGGGCTGCAGCCAGGGCTGCCCAGGGCTGTCCTGCAGAGCAGGCTCCTGCAGCCCAGGGCTCTGTGCTGGCCCAGGGACTCTGCTGCCTGCCAGGGACAGCTCTCAGCCGGCCCGGGGAGCTGCTCCCAGCGCTGGGGAGAAGCTGTGGGGGGAAGGAGCCACCCTGAGCAGGGCAGGTGCTGCTGCTGAGAGGTGCTGTGTGGGGCAGGGCTGCTCCCAGCTCCACACCAGCCTGGCACAGCTCCGGAGGACACTTCCCAAAAGAAGGTGAGCCTGGGATTGCTGGAAAGATCAGGAGCGTTCCTGAGAGTGTTTTAATTTCCTGCTTGTAGAAGGATGGGAGAGTTGGGGTGATGACAAATAGATTTTTGCTTTTTATACATTTTTCATATATTCATAGCTCTGTTATCTACTAATATGTAGTTATAAAGCTATAATTTTTAATTTATCCATTCAACTGCTGTTGCATATAATTAATATACTATATATAGTATATATATACAATTATTATAGTATATATATACTTATACACTCTAGTATATATACATATATGTACATATACTTATAGTAAATATATGTTCATATACTATAGTATATGTTGTATAGTATTGTATAGTATACATATATATACTTATATACTTATAGTATACATATACTTATTTTAGTATAATTCTTAATTAATTCTAGCATGTTTTCTAAACCTTTGTCTTAAGGTTTAGAACAATAAGATGACCGTCCAATTATATTCCTGAACTACTGTGTACTGTTATTATCAGGAAGAGGAACTACAAGAAGAACATTTTGTTTTTGACCCAGAGTGTTAGCAGTCATCAAAAAAATGGGGCAAAGAAACCCTTGGACCAACTCTAATGGGCTGACCCAGAGATGTCTAACTGGGACCACTGAATCTTCTATTGGATGTTCCTGCCAAATATCCTAATTAATCAACTTCAGTAAATTGTTGAAATCAGGGGCTGGGTGTGCCCCATCCGCACTGGGACACCTGGAAGCTTCCAATAAAGGTCTGGTTTTTACTTTACTGTTCTAACGCTGTTACAAACGGGTTTTTTCTCTTTTCATTGTAGGCAACAGGAAGATGAGAGCAGCAGAACAGGAATTGCAATCACAGAATCACAGAACATTCTGAGTTGAAAGGGACACTCAGGATCATCAAAGGAATGTTTGAACATTTACAGAGACTCCAGCACTGTAACTTTGGGTGGTCAGTCTCTCTGCTGGGAGGCTCCTCAAGGGCCTTCAGCCCCTCCTCAGCCCTGGACAGCAGCAGCAGCAGCAGCATCACCTTAGCAGGGCCCAGCAGGGCTCTCCTGAGCTGCCCTTGCCCAGCTGCAGACAGAGCCTGCCCCAGGCAGGGCCCTGCAGACAGGCAGGTTTCTGTAGGGCCGGGCCCAGGGCACAGAGGCTGGGATGGGCTCTGTCAGCGCTGGCAGGGACAAGGCTCCTCTCAGCAGGGAAATGTCCAGGCCCAGGGAGATGCTGAGGGAAGGAGAGGGGGCAGAAGAGAGCAGAGCTGGGGGCAGGAGGGCCCTGTGGGTGTGTGGGAGGTGCCGGGCACAGCTGGGCACGGGAACACTGTCCTGAGTGCCCGGCTGTCTCTGCCCTGCCCTCCCAGGCACAGCCCCACCACATCTTCTCTGGGTTCTGCACTGCCCTGAGATTGTCCCTGTCATCTGGTGCTCTCAGGGAGGCTCTGGCATTTGCAGCAGCTGAGTCAGGCACTGCCCTTGGCATTGCTGCCAGGCAGCTGTGGCCATGGCCATGGGGTGTCCAAGCTTCCCTGGGACCTGTGGGGCTGTGGGCAGAGCAGTCCATGGCAAAGGGGAATGGGCTGAGCCCCCTCCCTGAGATCCCATCATGGGCACAGCCAGGGATCTCCTTGCTGTGTCCTTGCAAGCTCTGAGCTGCCCTCCTGGCTGCAAATCTGTGCTAGAGCCCCTTGCAGTTCCCTGAATGTGCCCCGGGGAAGTGCAGAGATGCCAGAGCTGAGGAAATGCTGCTGGGTTTGCCAAGGGAGCCGTGAGTGTCCTTGGCAGAAGGGGGTGCTGAGACCTTGCCCAGAGCCCTTTGGAGAGGGGGAGACATTCAGGGATCCCTCTGCTCTGGGCAGGGTCTGGTTTATCCCAGGGTGACCCAGGAGTGTGACTGTGCTCTGATTGCAGCCAAAGCTGCAAACCCAGGGCAGCTGGGAACAAGCCCATCCAGCCCCTGACCTTGCCCAAGGCACAGGGAATCCTTTGCCTCTCACATCTCTCAGTGGCAAACTCTGAGTGCAGCAGAAATGCTGGGGATTTCTGACCTCAGAGAAACAGGAATGATGTGTGGGCAGGAAAATAATGACAAAAATTCCTTCCTGCTCACCCTGTCCTTTAGAAGTGGGAGTGCAGATTATCATAACAAACCTGTCTGCATTAGGAGTGATTCCCCTGACAAATCCTGAATATCCAGGCTTGTCCCTCTGCCACATGGCCAGAATCCCAGGGCAGCAGGGCAGGGATGGCTCCTCGAGAGCCGCCATGAACAGACCTGGCTGCTCCTGGCACACTCAGACAGCACAACTGGAGCTCAGACAGGGACCTGGGTGAAGGTTTCTCAGAGCAGGAACAAAGGTGGGGGCCTCAGAGCAGGACAGGTGACAGGGAATGGCTCAGGTTTGGCCCAAAGCAGCCTCTGCTGACTTGTCACTGCTATTTCTCCATGAACAGGTCCCCATGTGCAGCCAGAGGAAATGTCCAACAGCAGCTCCATCAGCCACTTCCTCCTGCTGGCATTGGCAGACAGGCGGCAGCTGCAGCTCCTGCACTTCTGCCTCTTCCTGGGCATCTCCCTGGCTGCCCTCCTGGGCAACGGCCTCATCATCAGCGCCGTAGCCTGCGGCCACCACCTGCACAGCCCCATGTTCTTCTTCCTGCTCAATCTGGCCCTCACCGACCTGGGCTGCATCTGCACCACTGTCCCCAAAGCCATGCACAATTCCCTCAGGGACACCAGGAACATCTCCTACGAAGGATGTGTTGCACAGCTCTTTTTCTTTCTCTTCTTTATGGGAGCAGAATATTCCCTGCTGACCATCATGTGCTACGACCGCTACGTGTCCATCTGCAAACCCCTGCACTACGGGACCCACCTGGGCAGCAGAGCTTGTGCCCACATGGCAGCAGCTGCCTGGGCCAGTGCCCTTCTCAATGCTCTGTTGCACACAGCCAATACATTTTCCCTGCCCCTGTGCCATGGCAATGCCCTGGGCCAGTTCTTCTGTGAAGTTCCCCAAATCCTCAAGCTCTCCTGCTCCAAATCCTACCTCAGGGAATTTGGGCTTCTTGCTGTTAGTGCCTGTTTGGTAATTGGCTGTTTTGTGTTCATTGTTTTCTCCTATGTGCAGATCTTCAGGGCTGTGCTGAGGATCCCTTCTGAGCAGGGACAGCACAAAGCCTTTTCCACCTGCCTCCCTCACCTGGCCGTGCTCTCCCGGTTTGTAAGCACTGCCTTTTTTGCCAACCTGAAGCCCCCCTCCATGTCCTCCCCATCCCTGGATCTGGCACTGTCACTTCTGTACTCGGTGGTGCCTCCAGCCCTGAACCCCCTCATCTACAGCCTGAGGAACCAGGAGCTCAAGGCTGCAATGTGGAGACTGATGACTGGATGGTGTCAGAAACATAAAACTGCTGGCCAATTTCTGCAAATCATTTGTAATAAAAGTCATCTTTGATGCCCCTGTTGGTTTGGTTTTGGTTTTGTTTTTGTTTTTTTTTTTCCCCTGTCTAATAGTTTTTCAAATCTTTCAACAAATAAAGACCATTGTTTGTGCCATTTCTCTTTTTGATTTTCTCCACCTTCACTGGCCCCACACTGTGACAATGAGGAGCTTTGCTCTCAGTGGCTCTATATGAACTAAATGCTCTCCCAGCAAAGTTTTACCCTGGGATGCCCCTTTTGTTCCCTTCTCTGGAGCTGCAGCAGCAATGTCTGTGTGCAGAGCTGGGGGCAGGGCAGGGCTGGCACAGCAGCTCTGCTCCTGCTGGCCACACCATTCCTGATCCAGGCCAGGAGCCATTGGCCTTCTTGTCCCCCTGGGCACACTGCTGCCTCATGGCCAGCCTGCTGTCCAGCACTGCCCCAGCTCCCTTTCTGCCTGGCCACTGTCCAGCCACTCTGTCCCCAGCCTGGAGCCCTGCAGGGCTTGTTGTGGCCAAAGTGCAGGAGCCGGCCCTTGGTCTTGTTCAAGCTGCCATGGTTGGATTGGGGCCCTGGATGCAGCCTGTCCAGGGCCCTGTGCAGAGCCCTCCTGCCCTCCAGCAGATCCACACTCCCAGCTGCAGGAGAGATGGCCAAGGGCTGGGCAGGGCTGGCAGGGCCACAGGCACCCAGGCCTTTGTCCCCTGGGCTCTGCCAGTGCCTCTGCAGGCCCCACAGAAGGAACTTTCCTTGCAGGAAAGCCTGCACTTGGCTTCTGCCTGGCCCCTCCCTGAGCAGCCTGGCAGGCCTTGCAGCTTTAGGACATTTGTCCTTGCTGCCCCTGCCATCCCCCTGCCCCACCAACAGCCCCCAGCCAGCCGCGAGGGACAGGCCCTGCTGTGCCAGGCCTGGGCTCAGGCCTTGGCCTTTCTGCTCCCTCCAGCCAGCCCAGGCCTTGCTCAGCATTGCAGTCCCTGCTCACAGCCTTGGCCTCCCTGCAATCCTGGCCTCAAGGAGCTGCTCCCACCAGTGCCTGGGCAGCCTTTGGCACTCCCTGCCCTCCCTGGGGCCCAGCGATGCCCCAAGGGACTTGGGGTTTTGCTTCTGACTCCTTCAGCAGCTTCTTCCTTCTTCTCTCAGTGCCTGGGGGCCCTGGACTCAGCCCCAAATCCATCGTGGGGCTTATGAAAATACAGAAAGCCCTCAAGAGCACCTTGCCTTCCTTCAATTGTCTTTGAGTCTCCAGGGCTTGTGCAGCTGACTGGAGTCAGGTTGGAGTCCTGTGAAGGAGGGAGATTTCGAAGTGCACCTCGTGACATTTTCCTTTTTTAGTCAAGCATTTTCTTATTTTCCAGATCAGGAAAGAGTGGATAGAAACATTCCCCAAGGGATCTCAATGCTGGATGTCACCTTAGGATGTCTGGGCATGGAGAAGAATGAGCCCCTTGCAGGCTGACCCTGTTTGGACAAGCTGCTCCTCACCCCAACCTCACCATGTCTGACATTGCCCACCTGGCACTGACATCCCTGTGCCCTGCAGCACAACCTGTCCCCTGAGCTCTGCAGCTGCCTGTCCCAGCCCATTGCACCATGTCCCACCTGCTCTCCTCAGGCCTCGGCCTGCACACAGGCCCAGGAGGAGTTTTCCTGCTGCTGAGGAAAGAATGGAAAAGCCTGAGCAGGTTTCCTAAACAATCAAGCCCATTCAGGAACCACATGCTCAGGACAGGCTGCCTGGAATGATGTCACCTTTCTACAAGGGACAGTGTCACCAGAAATGAGCTCTGGAAGCAGAATTCCCTGAGCCTTTCAGCTGAATTCTCTGTCCCTGTCCTGGGTCTCTGTTGCAGATGGAAACTGCTGGTGCCATCCTCAGCTTGAACCCTTCTCTGGAATGCAGACAGAGGTTCCCAGGTGTGTAAAGTAAGCGTTGCTCAATGTTGATGCAAAGCTTTTGTGTTCTTCCTGGAACCAAGGAGACTCCTGAGACACTGCAAGGCCTTGTTTCACCAAGGGTCCATTGTGACACAGCAGGGGCTCATGGAATCAAGGAGAAAATTGTGACAGCACAGACCCTCATAGAAACAAGTCTCTGTTGTGGCAGTCATGGAATCCAAGAGACATTTGTGACACAGCCAGGCCATGTGGAACCAATGGTCCATTGTTCCCCTGCAGAGTCAAGAAGAACATGGTGACACCACAGAACCTGATGGAACCAAGGGTTCTTTGTGGCACAGCAGGGCCTCCTTGGAACCCAGGGGACCATTGTGACAAGGCAGGGCCTACTGGAACCATGGAGACCAATGTGACACTAAGGAAACTCATGGAACCACGGTGACCATCGGGATGCTATGGAACCTCACAGAACCAAGGGTCCATTGTGACATTGTGGTGCCTCCTGGAATCCAACATTGTGAAACTTGGACGTTTAATTGAACAAGAGTTTCTATTGTGACACTGCAGAACCTCATGGAATCAAGGTGACCATGTTACACTGCAGAAGCCCATGGAACCAAGGGCCATTGTGACACTGCAGAACCAAGGAAACTGTTGTTGACAGCATGAAAACTCATGGAATGAAAAGTCCAGTGTGACATGAGGGAACCCCATGGACCCAAAGGTCCATTGTGACTCTGTAGGGCCTCATGGAATAGAGGGTCCATTGTGACACAGCAGGGCCTCGTGGAACCAAGAGTGCATTGAGGCACAGCTGGGCCTTGGTGAAACCAAAGAAACCCCTGCTCAAAGCAGGGTAACTCCTAGAACCAAGGAGTCCATGGGTACAGCATAAAACCTATGGAACCAAGGGGCCATTGGGACAAAGCAGGGCCTCATGGAACTAAGGGGATATTCTGACACATTGGGACTGCATGGAAGGAATTGTCCATGATGACAATGGGCATCCAAGGGGACCATGGAGAATCTACAGAACCTCATGGATCCAAGGGGCCATTGTGACACCAAAGAACTTCATGGAACCCAGGGGCCATTGTGACAGAGCAAGGCCTCATTGGAACAAAGGAACCATTGTTGACAGTACAGAACCTCATGGAACCAAGGGGCTGTGGTGACACAGCAGGGGCACATGGAAGGAAGGAGACCAGGGACATTTACGAACCTCATGGAACCAAGGGTTCATTAGGACACTGCAGAAACAAGGAGACCATGGTTGACACTATGGAAGCTCAGGGAACCGAGCAGCCATTGTTGCACTCCAAAGTGTTGTTGAACCAAAGAGATTATTGTCCAACTCCAGAACCTCATGGCACTGAGACTTCACTGTGACACAGCAGGGTTCCATGAAACCAATTGTCCATTGTGACCATGCAGATCCAAGGAGACCATGGTGACACTAGGGAAGCTGATGGATCCAACTGGCCATTGTGACACAGCAAGGCCTCGTGGAACCAAGGAGAGCATTGTGACATCATGGAATCTCATGGAACCAAGGGTCCATTGTTACAGTCCAGAACCAAGAAGACCATTTTGTCAGTACAGAACCTCACGGAATCAAGGGTCACTTGTGAAACAGTTGGGCTTCATGGAACCAAGAAGCCATTTTGACACAGCAGGGCCACATGGAACCAATGGTCCATAGTGATACTGTGGGTCCAAGGAGGCCATGCCAATACTAGGGAATTGGATAAATGAGTATGATTTCATGCTAACTGAATTGTAACTACGTCAAATTTTAGAAAAAGACAAATGACATGTGATTACTATCACAAAACGCATGTTTTCAGATGTTTTTGAAAAACAACAACAACAAAAAAGGATACAGGATGTAATTTCAGATAAATAATATCCCAAAACGGAATAGGCCTTGGGATAATCAGAAGATCGGCCTTGAGATGGACAATTGGGATGGTTCCTGGTACAAAATTTAAGTTGTGTTTTTATTTAAGGCTTATTTTTGGAATATGATGCTGGCTAACATAACACAAGGCTCAGGACACCTGTGCAACCTGTGAGCTTATGTGGAGGACAATGAAGAAGACTGTGAGTCTTCATCCAAAAGACCACTACAGGAAGACAGAAGAGCCCCTAGCAACAAGTGAAGCATGTGCCTTGAAGTACAGTGACATAGATTTTAGAATTAGGAATAGGAGGAAACTTAGGGGAAATATGGATGAATATTTATTAGCAGATAGGATATAAGTGTAGTCTGAATTGCTCTGTTTTGTAGGTGAGGCAGGCTGAGAAGGTCTCCCTGTACCCCAGTCACATTTGCTTATTCCTTATCAGAACCTTAACCATATTTAGGTAATTATTGCCAGATTTTTGTATATGTTTAATTTTATATTAAATTGCTATTAAAATTGCTGCTAAAATTTAAAATTGTTGTTTATTTTATTTATGTTTATACCAGGTGCCTGCCTTGTTCCAATGCTGCCCCATGGCCTTGGGGCTGCCCTGCATCCTCCTGGGGAAGTTCCCTGAGGGTCAGAGCACTCAGTGCCCAGACTCCTTTCCCTGTGTGTCCCCTGGGGCTGCAGAGCTCTCCTGGCCCCTCAAGGTCACTACCTGAGGCTGAGCTAAAGAGATTTGCCCACGGTCGTTGGTCTGGGGAAGTGACACCCATCTCTGGTTAATAACTGGTTTTGCTTTAATACAATTGCTGCAAAATTGCTTCCTAGAGCACTGTCTTAAAATAGATGTTACAGCTCCTGTACTGTAAAGTAAATCATTCTGATTACGACCTTTTTGTCTAATCATGAACATAATCAGTCATATCTATATGTACATAAATACTTCTGGTTTGTCATCCTTAATGTTGCGGACAAAGTTGTACAAAGTCTCAATTCCACCTGTATAATCCTTTAGGCATAAATCCTTGAGAAAGTCTGGGGCTGGGATTGGATCCAGGCACCCCCAGGATCCTCTCACAGGAGTTTAGAAAGCCTGGGGCTCCTGGTTTGGGGGAGCTTGGGGGTATAATGTGGTCATTGGGGGTTCTTTGTGAACCTCGTGACCCAACAGGAGCTTCTCTAATAAACTTTGCCTGAAGCTGCCACTCTGCCCATAGCAGGAACCCCTGTGAGTGTCTGTGACATCCCAGCTCTTTGGCAGCCTGGACACTCCTGGGATCTCCCCTGGAGCCCCTGGGAGTGTCGGTGACCTCGCTGTTCTTTAGGAGCACAGGGATGTCACCACTGGACTCCTGCCACTGCCTGGGACAAATTGGCTCCTTGGCAGGGCACAGACACCTCTGCTGTCACTCTGCAGCCCTGGGACTGTCACCTCATGACCCTTAGGAAGATTAAGGCCCCCTGGGATGTCCCCAAAGAGCCCCTGTGACTGAGTGTGACCAAAGAGATCTTCAGGAGCCCAGAGACCCCTCACATGCCACCATGGAGCCCCTGTGCCTGCACGTCAGCTCACAGCTCTTGAGCAGCTGGAAACCCCTGGAATCTCTTCAATCTGCTCTGCTGAGGATGGATCCTCAGCAACTTGGAGGTTCTCTGATGAATTTTTGCTCTCCAGAGGCTTGTTCACTCTTCAGCTCTTCAGTTCAGGAATTCAGTGCCAAAGGCTGATTAACATTCCAAAGCACTCTTACAAGAAAAGCCCCTGGGAATAATTAAATTTCAAGTCTATAATTCTTCTGTGGTGAATTGTACAGATTTCAAACGTGCATTCAAAGAGAATATACTATATTTTTAAAAAATGCAGGGGTGTTTTTTGCCCTATTTTGTTGGATTATACCCTTTTGTGACCCAGAGATGGGCAACTGAGAGGCGTTTAAAATCTTATATTCTGTTTTCAGTCTCCTGAAAGGGTGAGACTGTACAGATGTTACAGTTCACACCATCACAAACAGAAGCCAACTATCTCCTAATTACAATACATTAAAAGTGTTTCTTGGCCTATCAGCTTTTGCCACACAATGCTGTTAATGCCCAAAAGCCAATCATGTAAAATCACCGCTCATGTGTCCTACTACAATGCACCTTTCATAGTTCTACTTCTCCAAAGTATCTCGTCTTATTTGCAAGGCCATCCCTTGACACCTGTTTCTAGTTCTGTTTCTCTCTCAACAATGTCTGTCCTATTCATGGCATTTCTAAGTCAGCATCTCTTATCTCAAGGTTTGCCTACAGATGCACAGCATGTGAGCCTTCTGTCAGGCTTTGAGAATTCTCTACAAATCCATTTCCCACATTTCTCCCTCTCTCTTGAACAGAAAAGACTTCTTTGATGGCCTTGTTCATCGTTTGCCGTGCACAATGAAGTACACGAGGCACTATCACGAGCATTGTCACTATAACAATCAATGCATATAAACCTGTTTTGCAAAGCTCCTTTAGCCAAGGTGCAAAGCTCCATCATTCAAACAACTCTTCCAACCATGATCCATACTCTGCTTCAATTTGATTTGCCAAATCTCTCAGTTTTTGAAGTTCAGGATTCTGAATAGTCAGACAAATTCAAACACAATCACTGAGGACTCTCTCAGCAATGCCCATCCTATTCCATGGCATTTCTAAGTCAGCATTTCTTCTCTCAAGGTTTGCCTACAGAAGCACATTCTGTGAGCCTTCTGTCAGGCTTTGAGAATTCTCTACAATCCATTTCCCACAGTGGGGCCCTTTGGCTGTGGCCCAGCTCCATCCTCCTGCGGGGCTCAGGGCCTGTTCCCGGCCATGGCCAGCCCTGCGCGGCCTCTCTGCTGGCCCAGAGCCCGGCAGAGCCCGGGGCAGGGCTGTCTGTGCAGTTTCAAGTGAAGTTTCAAGGGATGGCCTTGCAAATAAAATGAGATACTTTGGAGAAATAGAGCTAAGAAAGGTGCATTGTAGTGGGACCCATGAGGGGTGATTTTAGATGGTTGGCTTTAGGGCAATAACAGCATTGTGTGGCAAAAACCGATAGGCCAAGAAACACTTATAATGTATTGTAATTAGGAAATAGTTGGCTTCTGATTGTCATGGCATGGATTGTAACATCTGTACTGTCTCACCCTTCACAGGAGACAGAAACGGGAATAATAGTTTTTAAAACGCCTCTCGGTTGCCCCATCTCTGGGTCAGAAAAGGGAATGATCCGACAAAATAGGGCAAAAAACACCCCTGAATTTCTTTAAAAATGTAGTATATTCTCTTTGAATACACTTCTGAGATCTGTACAATTAACCACAGAAGAATTGAAGACTTGAAATTAAATTATTCCCAGGGGCTTTTCTTGTTAGAGTGCTTTGGAATGTTAATGAGCCTTTGGCACTGAATTCCTGAACTGAAGAGCTGAAGACTGAACAAGCCTCTGGAGAGCTGAAATTCATCAGGGAAGCTCCAAGTTGCTCAGGATCCATCCTCAGCAGAGCAGATTGAAGAGATTCCAGGGATTTCCAGCTGCTCAAGAGCTGTGAGCTCCCGTGCAGGCACAGGGGCTCCATGGAGGCATCTGAGGGGTCTCTGGGCTCCTGAAGATCTCTTTGGTCACACTCAGTCCCAGGGGCTCTGTGCTGACATCCCAGGGGGCCTTAATCTTCCTAAGGGTCATGAGGGGACAGTCCCAGGGCTGCACAGTGAGAGCAGAGGTGTCTGTACCCTGCCAAGGAGCCAATTTGTCCCAGGCAGTGGCAGGAGTCCAGTGGTGACATCCCTGTGCTCCTAAAGAACAGCGAGGTCACCGACACTCCCAGGTGCTCCAGGGGACATCCCAGGAGTGTCCAGGCTGCCAAAGAGCTGGGATGTCACAGACACTCCCAGGGGCTCCATGGGGACATCCCAGGAGTGTCCAGGCTGCCAAAGAGCTGGGATGTCACAGACACTCACAGGGGCTCCAGGGGACATCCCAGGAGTGTCCAGGCTGCCAAAGAGCTGGGATGTCACAGACACTCACAGGGGCTCCATGGGGACATCCCAGGAGTGTCCAGGCTGCCAAAGAGCTGGGATGTCACAGACACTCACAGGGGTTCCTGTCATGGGCAGAGTGGCAGCTTCAGGCAAAGTTCATTAGAGAAGCTCCTGTTGGGTCACAAGGTTCACAAAGAACCCCCTATGACCACATTATACCCCCAAGCTCCCCCAAACCAGGACCCACAGGCTTTCTAAACTCCTGTGAGAGGATCCTGGCAGTGCCTGGATCCAATCCCAGCCCCAGACTTTCTCAGGGATTTATGCCTAAAGGATTATACAGGTGGAATTGAACCTTTGTACAACTTTGTCCCATAACACTAAGGATGGCAAACCAGAAGTATTTATGTACATATAGATGTGACTGATTATGATCATGATTAGCCAAAAAGGTCTTAATCAGAATGATTTACTCCACAGTACAGAAGCTGTAACATCTATTTTTAGATAGTGCTCTAGGAAACAATTTTGAAGCAATTGTATTAAAGCAAAACCAGTTATTAACCAGAGATGGGTGTCACTCCCCCAGACCAACGACCGTGGGGAAATCTCTTTAGCTCAGCCTCAGGCAGTGACCTTGAGGGGTGTCCCCACTCCAGGGAGGAATCTCCACATCCCCCCAAAAAGGAAAATGTCAGGAGATACTGCAGTTAAAATTTGGGATGGGGCTGTTCTAGTCTGAAGTGCTGCCCTGTCAGTCAGATGTGCCCAGGCTGGGCCAGCTCAGCAGCTCTGCAGAAGCTCTCAGTGGTGTCACTGGGTTGTTGCTTTCTCTGGGGATTTTAGCAGCTCTGCCACAGCTTCAGCTCCCTCTCAGCATGTGGAACTTTGGGATGGAGGAGTCAGGCTGCTTTCAGCATCCTTCCCCCCCAAAGCAGCATGATGCCCTTCTTAATTTCCCACTGGGGGCTTTGCAAACAGGGCCTTGTTGGAGCTGTTTGAGGCCATTGCAGGCAGAGCCTCCTGCTCCAGCAGGAACTGCCTTTCCTGTGCCATGGCCAGGCCAGGTTCTGCTATAAATATAAATATAAATATAAATATAAATATAAATATAAATAGCAACAAATTTAACAATTAGCAGCGATTTTAATACCAATTTAATATAAAATTCAACATATAAAAATCTGGCAATGATTAGTTAAGTTTAGTTAAGGTTCTGATAAAGCATAAGCAAAACTGACCGGGGTACAGGGTGGGCTTCTCACCCTGCCTCAGGTACAAAACAGAGCAATTCAGACTACACTTATATACTATCTGCCAATACATATTCATCAATATTTCCCCTAAGTTTCCTCCTATTTTCAATTCTAAAAATCTATGTCACTGTACGTCAAGGCACATGCTTCACTTGGTGCTAGGGGCTCCTCTGTCTTCTTTTGGTGGTCTTTTGGATGAAGGCTCACAGTCTTCTTCATTGTCCTCTGGATAACCTTACAGGTTGCACAGGCACCCCAAGCCTTGTGGTATGTTAGCCAACATCATATTCCAAAAATAAGCCTTAAAAAAAAAACCACAACTTAGATTCTGTACCTGGAACCATTCCAATTGTCCATCTCAAGGCTGATCTTCCAATTATCCCAAGGCCTATTCTGTTTTGGGATATTATTTATCTGAAATTACATCCTGTATCCTTCTTTTATTATTATTATTTTTCATAAACATCTGCAAACATCAGTTTTCTGACACTAATCACATGTCATTTGTCTTTTTCTAAAATATTGATGTAGTTACAATTTAGTTACCACAAATTCATACTCATTTATCACAGTTCCTAGTATTGGCATGGCCTCCTTGGATCCACAGTATCACTATGGACCATTGGTTCCACGAGGCCTTCCTGTGTCACAATGGCTTCTTGGTTTGATGAAGCCCAAATTTTTCACAAGTGACCCTTGATTCCATGAGATTCTGTAGTGTCAAAATGATCTCCTTGGTTCTGGACTGTAACAATGGATCCTTGGTTCCATGAAATTCCATGATGTCACAATGCTCTCCCTGGTTCCACGGGGCCCTGCTGTGTCACAATGGACACTCGGTTCCATGGGCTTCCCTAGTGTCACCATGGTCTCCTTGGATCTGCATTGTCACAATGGACAATTGGTTTCATGGAACCCTGCTGTGACACAGTGAAGCCTCAGTGCCATGAGGTTCTGTAGTTGGACAATGGTCTCTTTGGTTCAACAACACTTTGGAGTGTAACAATGGCCACTTGGCTCCCTGAGCTTCCATAGTGTCAGCAATGGTGTCCTTGTTTCTGCAGTGTCCTAATGAACCCTTGGTTCCATGAGGTTCCTAAATGTCCCTGGTCTCCTTGCTTCCATGTGTCCCTGCTGTGTCACCACAGCCCCTTGGTTCCATGAGTTTCTGTACTGTCAGCAATGGTTCCTTTGTTCCAATGAGGCCTTGCTCTGTCACAATGGACCCTGGGTTCCATGGAGTTCTTTGGTGTCACAATGGCCCCTTCGATCTATGAGGTTCCATAGTGCCTCCATGGTCTCCTTGGATCTGCATTGTCATCATGGACAATTCCTTCCATGCAGTCCCAATGGGTCAGAATGTCCCCTTAGTTCCATGAGGCCCTGCTTTGTCCCAATGGCCCCTTGGTTCCATCGGTTTTATGCTGTACCAATGGACTCCTTGGTTCTAGGAGTTACCCTGCTTTGAGCAGGGGTTTCTTTGGTTCCAGCAAGGCCCTGCTGTGCCTCAATGCACCCTTGGTTCCACAAGGCCCTGCTGTGTCACAATGGACCCTCTATTCCATGAGGCCCTACAGAGTCACAATGAGTCCTTGGTCCATAGGGTTCCATCATGTCACAGTGGACTTTTCATTCCATGAGTTTTTGTACTGTCAACAACAGTTTCCTTGGTTATGCAGTGTCACAATGGCCCCTTGGTTCCATGGGTTTCTTTAGTGTAACATGGTCACCTTGATTCCATGAAGTTCCATGACAGTGTGTGCCAGGGAGCAGCAGGGAGTGGAACTCGCTGGGCACAGGCCTGGCCAGGGTGGGGTCACCCCGAGATCAAGGACTGAATGTCTGCTGTGAGCCAGGAGAGCTCTGCAGCCCCAGGGGACACAGCAGGCACAGGGAAAGGAGTCTGGGCACTGAGTGCTCTGACCCTAAGGGAACTTCCCCAGGAGGATGCAGGGCAGGCCAAGGCCATGGGGCAGCCCTGGAACAAGGCAGGCACCTGGTAGAAATATAAATAAAGTAAACAACAAATTTAAAATTTAGCAGCAATGTTAATAGCAATTTAATATAAAATTCAACATATACAAAATTTTGGCAATGATTAATTAAATCTGGTTAGGGTTCTGATGAGGCATAAGCAAAACTGATTGGGGTATGGGGAGGGATTCTCACCCCACCTCAGGTACAAAACAGAGCAATTCAGACTACACTTATATACTATCTGCTAATACATATTCATCAATGTTTCCCCCAAGTTTCCTCCTATTTTAACTCTAAAAATATATGCCACTGTACTTCAAGGCACATGCTTCACTTTTTGTTGGGAGTCTTCTGTTTTCTTTTGGTGGTCTTTTGGATGAAGGCTCACAGTCTTCCTCGTTGTCCTCTGGATAACCTTACAGGTTGCACAGGCACCCCAAGCCCTGTGTTATGTCAGCCAACATCATATTCCAAAAGTAAGCCTTAAATAAAAACACAACTTAGATTCTGTACCTGGAACCATCCCAATTATCCATCTCAAGCATGATCTTCCAATTATCCTAAGCCGTATTCCGTTTTGGGATATTTCTTATCTGAAATTATGTCCTGTATCCTTTTTTTTTTTTTTTTTTTTTTTTAAAAACATCTGCAAACATCGGTTTTGTGACAGTAATCACATGTCATTTGTCTTTTTCTAAAATATTTATATAGTTACAATTTAGTTAGCACAAAATCATACTCATTTATCACATTCCCTAGTATTGGCATGGCCTCCTTGGATCCACAGTATCACTATGGACCATTGGTTCCATGTGGGCCTGCTGTGTCACAATGGCTTCTTGGTTCCATGAAGCCCAACTGTTTCACAACTGACCCTTGATTCCATGAGGTTCTGCAGTGTCAAAATGGTCTCCTTGGTTCTGGACTGTAACAATGGACCCTTGGTTCCATGAGATTCCATGATGTCACAATGCTCTCTTTGGTTCCACGAGGCCTTGCTGTGTCACAATGGCCGCTTGGTTCCATGAGCTTCCCTAGTGTCACCATGGTCTCCTTGGATCAGCATGGTCACAATGGACAATTGGTTTCATGGAACCCTGCTGTGTCACAGTGAAGCCTCAGTGCCATGAGGTTCTGGAGTTGGACAATGATCTCTTTGGTTCAATGACACTTTGGAGTGTAACAATGCCTGCTCGGCTCCATGAGCTTCCATAGTGTCAGCAATGGTCTCCTTGTTTCTCTCGTGTCCTAATGAACCCTTGGCTCCATGAGGTTCCTAAATGTCCCTGGTCTCCTTGCTTCCATGTGTCCCTGCTGTGTCACCACAGCCCCTTGGTTCCATGAGTTTCTGTACTGTCAACAATGGTTCCTTTGTTCCAATGAGGCCTTGCTCCGTCACAATGGACCCTGGTTACATGAAGTTCTTTGGTCACAATGGCCCCTTGAATCCATGAGGTTCCATAGTGTCTCCATGTTCTCCTTGGATCTGCATTGTCATCATGGACAATTCCTTCCCTGCAGTCCCAATGGCTCAGAATGTCCCCTTAGTTCCATGAGGCCCTGCTCTGTCCCAATGGCCCCTTGGTTCCATAGGTTTTATGCTGTACCAATGCACTCCTTGGTTCTGCTTTTAGCAGGGGTTTCTTTGGTTCCAGCAAGGCCCTGCTATGCCTCAATGCACCCTTGGTTCCATGAGGCCCTGCTGTGTCATAATGGACCCTCTGTTCCATGAGGACCTACAGAGTCAAAATGGACCCTTGGGTCCATGAGGTTCCATCATGTCACACTGGACTTTTCATTCCATGAGTTTTTGTACTGTCAACAACAGTTTCCTTGGTTCCACAGCGTCACAATGGCCCCTTGGTTCCATGAGCTTCTGCAGTGTAACATGGTCTCCTTGATTCCATGAGGTTCTGCAGTGTCACAATAGAAACCCTTGTTCCATTAGGCCTCCAAGGTACACAATGTTTCATTCCAGGAGGCACCACAATGTCACAATGGACCCTTGGTTCTGTGAGGTTCCATAGGATCCCAATGGTCACCGTGGATCCATGAGTTTCCTTAGTGTCACAATGGTCTCCATGGTTCCAGTCGGCCCTGCCTTGTCACAATGGTCCCCTGGGTTCCAAGGAGGCCCTGCTGTGCCACAAAGGACCCTTGGTTCCATCAGGTTCTGTGGTGTCACCATGTTCTTCTTGACTCTGCAGCGTAACAATGTGCCATTGGTTCCACACGGCCTGGCTGTGTCACAAATGTCTCTTTGATTCTATGACTGCCACAACAGAGACTTGTTTCTAGGAGGGTCTGTGCTGTCACAATTTTCTCCTTGATTCCATGAGCCCCTGCTGTGTCACAATGGACCCTTGGTGAAACAAGGCCTTGCAGTGTCTCAAGAGTCTCCTTGTTTCCAGGAGGAACAAAAAAGCTTTGCATCAACATTGAGCAACGCTTACTTTACACACCTGGGAACCTCTGTCTGCATTCCAAAGAAGGGTTCAAGCTGAGGATGGCACCAGCAGCTTCCATCTGCAACAGAGACCCAGGACAGGGACAGAGAATTCAGCTGAGAGACTCAGAGAATTCTGCTTCCAGAGCTAATTTCTGGTGACACTGTCCCCTGTAGAAAGGTGACATCATTCCAGGCAGCCTGTCCTGAGCATGTCGTTCCTGATTGGGCTTTGTTGTTTAGGAAACCTGCTCAGGCTTTTCCATTCTTTCCTCAGCAACAGGAAAACTTCTCCTGAGCCTGTGTGCAGGCCGAGGCCTGAGGAGAGCAGGTGGGACATGGTGCCATCGGCTGGGACAGGAAGCTGCAGAGCTCAGGGGACAAGGTTGTGCTGCAGGGCACAGGGATGTCAGTGCCAGGTGGGCAATGTCAGACATGGTGAGGTTGGGGTGAGGAGCAGCTTGTCCAAACAGGGTCAGCCTGCAAAGGGCTCATTCTTCTCCATGCCCAGACATCCTAAGGAAACATTCAGCATCAAGATCACTTGTGGAATCCTTCAGTCACCTCTACAATGAACTGAAAATAAAGAAATACTCATGGGTTTAAAAAACCAAAAATCATGAAATGCACTTTGATATCTCCCTCCTTAAGAGAACTCCAAACTGACTCCAGTCAGCTGCACAAGCCCTGCAGACTCAAAGACAGTTGAAGGAAGACAAGGAGCTCCTGAGGGCTTTCTGTATTTTCATCACCCCCACACGAGAATTGGGGCTGAGTCCAAAACCCCCAGGCACTGAGAGAAGTTTGAAGAAGCTGCTGAAGGAGTCAGAAGCAAAACCCCAAGTGCCTTGGAGCATCCCTGGGCCCCAGGGAGGGCAGGGAGTGCCAAAGGCTGCCCAGACACTGGTGAGAGCAGCTCCTTGAGGCCAGGATTGCAGGGAGCCCAAGGCTGTGGGCAGGGACTGCAATGCTGAGCAAGGCCTGGGCTGGCTGGAGGGAGCAGAAAGGCCAAGGCCTGAGCCCAGGCCTGGCACAGCAGGGCCTGTCCCTCGCGGCTGGCTGGGGGCTGTTGGTGGGGCAGGGGGATGGCAGGGGCAGCAAGGACAAATGTCCTAAAGCTGCAAGGCCTGCCAGCCTGCTCAGGGAGGGGCCAGGCAGAAGCCAAGTGCAGGCTTTCCTGCAAGGAAAGTTCCTTCTGTGGGGCCTGCAGAGGCGCTGGCAGAGCCCAGGGGACAAAGGCCTGGGTGCCTGTGGCCCTGCCAGCCCTGCTCCGCCCTTGGCCATCTCTCCTGCAGCTGGGAGTGTGGATCTGCTGGAGGGCAGGAGGGCTCTGCATAGCGCCCTGGACAGGCTGCATCCAGGGCCCAAATCCAACCATGGCAGCTTGAACAAGACCAAGGGCCGGCTCCTGCACTTTGGCCACAACAAGCCCTGCAGTGCTCCAGGCTGGGGACAGAGTGGCTGGACAGTGGCCAGGCAGAAAGGGACCTGGGCCACTGCTGGACAGCAGGCTGGACATGAGGCAGCAGTGTGCCCAGGGGGCCAAGAAGGCCAATGGCTCCTGGCCTGGATCAGGAATGGTGTGGCCAACAGAAGCAGAGCTGCTGTGCCAGCCCTGCCCTGCCCCCAGCTCTGCACACAGACATTGCTGCTGCAGCTCCAGAGAAGGGAACAAAAGGGGGATCTCCAGTGAAAACTTTGCTGGGAGAGCATTTAGTTCATTTAGAGCTACTGAGAGAACAGCTCCTGCTTGACACAGCCTGGGGTCAGTGACGGTGGAGAGAATCATAATGAGAAATGGCACAAACAATGGCAATTCTTTGTGGACAATGTTGGAAAAGTAAAAGATGGGGGGAAAAAAAACCTATAACCAAACCAACAGGAGGTGTCAAAGATGACTTTTATTACAAATAATTTACAGAAGTCGCCAGCAGTTTAATGTTTCTGGAACCATCCAGTGATCAGTGTCCACACTGCAGCCTTGAGCCCCTGGTTCCTCAGGCTGTAGATGAAGGGGTTCAGGGATGGGGGTACCACCGAGTACAGAACTGACAGGGACAGATCCAGGGATGGGGAGGAGATGGAGGGGGGCTTCAGGTTGGCACAAAAGCCAGTGCTGAGGAACAGGGAAACCACAGCCAGGTGAGGGAGGCAGGTGGAAAAGGCTTTGTGCCATCCCTGCTCAGAGGGGATCCTCAGCACGACCCTGAAGATCTGCACATAGGAGAAAACAATGAACACAAAACAGCCAAATACCAAACAGGCACTAACAGCAAGAAGCCCAAGTTCCCTGAGGTAGGATTTGGAGCAGGAGAGCTTGAGGATCTGGGGAACATCACAGAAGAACTGGCCCAGGGCATTGCCATGGCACAGGGGCAGGGAAAATGTATTGGCTGTGTGCATGAAAGCATTGAGAAGGGCACTGGCCCAGGCAGCTGCTGCCATGTGGGCACAAGCTCTGCTGCCCAGGAGGGTCCCGTAGTGCAGGGGTTTGCAGATGGACACGTAGCGGTCGTAGCACATGATGGTCAGCAGGGAATATTCTGCTCCCATAAAGAAGAGAAAGAAAAAGAGCTGTGCAACACATCCTTCGTAGGAGATGTTCCTGGTGTCCCTGAGGGAATTGTGCATGGCTTTGGGGACAGTGGTGCAGATGCAGCCCAGGTCGGTGAGGGCCAGATTGAGCAGGAAGAAGAACATGGGGCTGTGCAGGTGGTGGCCGCAGGCTACGGCGCTGATGATGAGGCCGTTGCCCAGGAGGGCAGCCAGGGAGATGCCCAGGAAGAGGCAGAAGTGCAGGAGCTGCAGCTGCCGCCTGTCTGCCAATGCCAGCAGGAGGAAGTGGCTGATGGAGCTGCTGTTGGGCATTTGCTCTGGCTGCACATGGGGACCTGTTCATGGAGAAAGGACAGGGACAAGTCAGCAGAGGCTGCTTTGAGCCAAACCTGGGCCATTCCCTGTAGACTGTCTCGCTGTGACTCCCCACCCTTGTTCCTGCTCTGGGAAAACCTTCACCCAGATCCCTGCCTGAGCTCCAGTTGTGCTGTCTGAATGTGCCAGGAGCAGCCTGGACTGTGTGTGGGGCTCTCCAGGAGCCATCCCTGCCCTGCTGCCCTGGGTTTGTGGCCATGTGGCAGAGGGACAAGGCCGGATATTCAGGATTTGTCAGGGGAATCACTAGTAATGCAGAAAGTCAAAGTAGCATCTGCAAACCCTGGTCTTAAATAAAAAAAAGGCAGGACTTGGTTTTAGGATTTTTTCCTTCCCACAATCATACCTCATTATCTGAGGTAAGAAATCCCTAGTATTTCTGCTGCACTCAGAGTTTGCCACTGAGAGATGGGAGAGGCAAAGGATTTCCTGTGCCTTGGGCAAGGTGAGGGGCTGGATGGGCTTGTTCCCAACTGCCCTGGGTTTGCAGCTTTGGCTGCAGTCAGAGCACAGTCACACTCCTGGGTCACCCTGGGATAAACCAGACCCTGCCCAGAGCAGAGGGATCCCTGAATGTCTCCCCCTCTCCAAAGGGCTCTGGGAAAGGTCTCAGCACCCCCTTCTGCCAAGGACACTCACGGCTCCCTTGGCAAACCCAACAGCATTTCCTCAGCTCTGGCATCTCTGCACTTCCCCGGGGCACATTCAGGGAACTGCAAGAGGCTCTGGCACAGATTTGCAGCCAGGAGGGCAGCTCAGAGCTTGCAAGGACACAGCAAGGAGATCCCTGGGTGTGCCCATGATGGGATCTCAGGGAGGGGGCTCAGCCCATTCCCCTTTGCCATGGACTGCTCTGCCCACAGCCCCACAGGTCCCAGGGAAGCTTGGACACCCCATGGCCATGGCCACAGCTGCCTGGCAGCAATGCCAAGGGCAGTGCCTGACTCAGCTGCTGCAAATGCCAGAGCCTCCCTGAGAGCACCAGATGACAGGGACAATCTCAGGGCAGTGCAGAACCCAGAGAAGATGTGGTGGGGCTGTGCCTGGGAGGGCAGGGCAGAGACAGCCGGGCACTCAGGTCAGTGTTCCTGTGCCCAGCTGTGCACGGCACCTCCCACACACCCACAGTGCCCTCCTGCCCCCAGCACTGCTCTCTTCAGCCCCCTCTCCTTCCCTCAGCATCTCCCTGGGCCTGGACATTTCCCTCCTGAGAGGAGCCTTGTCCCTGCCAGCGCTGACAGAGCCCATCCCAGCCTCTGTGCCCTGGGCCCGGCCCTACAGAAACCTGCCTGTCTGCAGGGCCCTGGCTGGGGCAGGCTCTGTCTGCAGCTGGGCAAGGGCAGCTCAGGAGAGCCCTGCTGGGCCCTGCTAAGGTGATGCTGCTGCTGCTGCTGCTGTCCAGGGCTGAGGAGGGGCTGAAGGCCCTTGAGGAGCCTCCCAGCAGAGAGACTGACCACCCAAAGTTACAGTGCTGGAGTTTCTGTAAATGTTCAAACTCTGATGATCCTGAGTGTCCCTTTCAACTCAGAATGTTCTGTGATTCTGTGATTCCAATTCCTGTTCTGCTGCTCTCATCCTCCTGTTGCTTACAATCAAAAGAGAAAAAAACCCTTGTAGCAGTCTTAGAACAGTAAAGTAAAAACCAGACATTTATTTGAAGCTTCCAGGTGTCCCAGTGGGGAATGGGGCACACTTGGCCCCTGATTTCAACAATTTATTGAGGCTGATTAATTAGGATATTTGGCAGGAACATCCAATAGGAGATCCAGTGGCCCCAGTTACACACCACTGGGTCAGTTCATTTGAGTTGGTCCAAGGGTTTCTTTGCCCCACTTTTTTTATGACTGCTAACACTCTGGGTCAAAAGGAAAATGTTCTTCTTGTAGGTCCTCTTCCTGATAATAAGACTACACAGTAGTTCAGGAATGTAATTAGAAAGCCAGCTTATTGTTCTAAAACTTAAGAGAAAGGATAGGAAACATGCTAAAAGTAGTTAAGAATTATACTTAAATAAGTATATGTATACTATAAGTATATAAATGTATATATGTATACTATACAATACTATACAGTATATACTACAGTATATGTACATATATTTACTATATGTACATATATGTATATATACTAGAGTATATGAGATATGTATACTATAATAAGTGTATGCAATAGTAGTTAAATGGAGTAAATCAAAAATTATTGTTTTATAATTACATATTAGCAGTTAACAGAGCTATGAATATATGAAAAATGTATAAAAAGAAAAAATCTATTTGTCATCACCCCAACTCTCCCATCCTTTTACAAGGAGGAAATTAAAACACTCTCAGGAAAGCTCCTGATCTTTCCAGCAATCCCAGGCTCACCTTCTTTTGGGAAGTGTCCTTCGGAGCTGTGCCCAGGCTGGTGTGGAGCTGGGAGCAGCCCTGCCCCACACAGCACCTCTCAGCAGCAGCACCTGCCCTGCTCAGGGTGGCTCCTTCCCCCCACAGCTTCTCCCCAGCACTGGGAGCAGCTCCCCGGGCCGGCTGAGAGCTGTCCCTGGCAGGCAGCAGAGTCCCTGGGCCAGCACAGAGCCCTGGGCTGCAGGAGCCTGCTCTGCAGGACAGCCCTGGGCAGCCCTGGCTGCAGCCCCGGCTGCTCAGCCCTGCAGCAGAGCCTGGCACAGGGAGCTGCCCTGTGCTGTGCCTGGGCTGCTGCAGTAGGGAAACCCAGCCCTGCCCCAGGGCCACATCCCTGCCCTGCAGCAGCTCGGAGAGTGCTCCTGGAAGGGCCTCAGAGCTGTGGGATGTGGCAGCTTCAGGAGATCCCTGCAGGAAGTGCAGCTGATCTTCCCCCAGCCAGAGAGTGACTGTTCCCAATGCTGTGAGGGTTTCTCCTCCAGTGAGCTGTGAGTGAGCTCTGCTGGGCTGGGAAAAGAGTTGCTCATCAGGAGAAATGTCTTTTGAAGCTCTTCTTGGTTGCCAGGAGCTGCTGCCTCTGTGCCAGGAGCCCAGCCCAGCTCATTAGCACAGACACAGCACAAGGACTTTAATGACCCTCTTGGGGCTTGTGCTGAGGCCCTGAACATCAGTCCCTGACAGGGAGCTGATGAAACCTCTCAAGAACTCCAAGTCAGAATCCAACTCCAAAGTTTCCTGAAGTTTTAATGGGTCCCACTGAGGCACACAACAGAGAAAGTGTCTGCAGTCCCCAGGCAGAGCAGAGAACTGCAGGCAGTGATGCCAGGAGGGGACAAAGAGAAGCCAAATCTTGGTGGCCTGGGGCACAGCAGGGTCTGTGCCACCAAGGGCTGGGAGGAGACACCTTGTCCTGAGGCCCTGGGGCCTCCTGGCACAGCCCCAGCAAGGCTGGGCACTGTCAGCCCCTTGTCCTGCCCTCAGCGTCCCCCTGACAGCCCAGTGGCCTCAAGGATGTGCTGGAAGGAGTCCCTGGGGAGCCCTGGTCAGGAATGGCCCTGGGGGGCTCCTGAATGCTCCCAGGCACTGCAGTTTCTACAAAGGACTTTGGGTTTGGCTTTTGCCTTGGAGTTTCTGAGAGGTTTCTGCAATCATGTCCTCCAATTATCTGATGTAATTAGTCCCTTGAGAGGCCTTGTTAGTAACAACACTCAGTGGGGCTCATTAATGCTTCAAGGTACTTCAGTTATTTGAAGGTACTTGATTTTTCCCTTTTAAATCTGACACTGTGAGAAAGATTGTGCAATCCTGGCCCCAATTATCTACTTTAACAAGTCCCTTGGGATTCTCAGTGAGTACAAACACTCAGTGGGGCTCATTAATACTTTAAGGTACTCAAAGTTTCTTAAAGAACTTCTTTTTTTGGCACTGAGTCTCTGAGAAGTTTTTGTGTGATCCTGGCCTCCAATTATCTGCTTTAATGAGTCCCTTGAGAGCTTTGCACTGACGCTCAGTGGGGCTCATTAATACTTTGAGATACTCAAGGTGTTTAAGGTACTTTGGAATTTCCTGCCCACACTGAGTTTCTGGGAGGATTTTGTGCTATCCAATTCTCACCTCCAAGGAGTCCATGAGGAGCCTGTGTTGGGGATGGACCTTAGTGGGACCCATTAATGCCTGGAGTTTTCTTCTGACTTGGACTCCTGGAAATGTTTGTGCAATCTCCTCTCAGGCCTTGAGGTTCCATGGCTCAGCCCCAAATGCAGCAAGGGGCTCATTAGGATCAAGCAAGTCCTGACAAACCACGGCTCTGTCTTGATTTCCCTCTAGTCTGCTGCAGTTCATTAGGAATCTTTTTTCCTAGAGTTTTGGAGAAACTTTTCAAAGAGCTTCTAATAAACTGTCTAGGTTTGGAAAGACAGGTATCTGCCAGGGAATGCTGGAGTTTCCTTCAGAATGGAAAATGTAAACCCCTCCCCCCCTCCAAATTATAATTTTGCAATTAAGGGCTTTCAGGCAAAGATTTAGGAATAGGAATTACAGTTCTTTACTAGGAATATTAACAATACAAATGTAGTAGTACAAAAAAAACCCCAAACAAGCAAACAAACAAACAACAATCCTAAATTCAGAGCTACAACCTGACACCCTGTTGGTCTGGGTGTTGGAAGCAGTCCAAAAGTGAGTCCTCCTGGAGTGGCAGATGTGGTGTTGTTGGAGGAGAGATGATCCTGAGAGAAAAGGGTCCAGCAATGGCGAGAAGGGTCCAATCTTCCTCTGGGAATCCGGTGGAACCAGATACCTCATGTTCCTACGTCTCAGTTTTTATCCAGGTAAGAATGGTTGGCTCCCCCCTCACTGGGTGAAGCATCTCACAATGGGATGATGGAATGTTTCATGTCCTTGGTGAGCCTTCATGGCCCATTAGCAGAAAATATCCCCCTGGAGGGAGGAGGGCTGGTGAAAGAGATAAGAAGCACTGGCCCGCCTGGTTTTAACAGCTGGCCCATTATCAGAAGGCACCCACACCCCTCCCCCCAGAATAACAAGAAAGAAGGAAAAACATGTCCCCAACTGCTTTCAACAAATGAAATAGAATACACATTTTTGGTTCCATAACCAAAGACAGTGAAACATGGATTGACCTTTCTATGTTTAGAATTTGGACAAGGCCATGAAGTCTGACATCTGGCCTTCTTTGGGGCCTGGCCAGGCTTTGGGAGGAACCCAAGAGGAGGATGAACCCAGATGTTCCTGCACTAGAAGTGCTGTCACTTTGTTTATCCAGCACTATCAAAGCTGGGCCCTCTCCCAGCGAGGCTGGAGCCTCACCTGTGGCTGGAGGCACCTGCAGGAATTCCCAGTGTACGGGAGTGGCTCTGCAGTCCTTGGCTGTGACAGCTTCCCCCAGCTGAGGTGAGGGTGTGGATGATGGGAAAGTCTGAGGGTCACTGGTGCTGGATCTTCCTTACTCACTGTGGGCATTTCTCCTTTTGTGATTCTTTGCACTTTTGCATTCTAATAATTCCTTCAGGTGGTGTCTGTGTCTTTGGTGCTGACCCTGCCCATTGGCACAACAGACACTGTGGGCCCCACAGAACCAAAGGTGCCTTGTGACACTGCAGGGTCTGGTGGAACCAGGGGACCTCAGTGACACTGTGGGGCTCCATGGAACCAAGGAGTGCACTGTGACACTGTGGGGAACCAGGGGACCTCAGTGACACTGTGGGGCTGCATGGAACCAAGGAGTGCACTGTGACACTGTGGGGAACCAGGGGACCTCAGTGACACTGTGGGGCTCCATGGAACCAAGGAGTGCACTGTGACACTTTGGGGGGGAACCAAGGGGCCATTGTGACCCTGCAGAACCAAGGAGATCATTTTGACCCTGCTGGATCCCTGGAACCTTGGGGCCACTGTGACACTGCAGGGCCTCATGAGACCACAGAGACCATCCCATGGGGACTCATGTAACCAAGGTTCCATTGTTTTCCTCTCCCTGGCACTGCCCAGTCCAGCCTCTCCATACCTGTGCCCCAGCCCAGCAGAGCAAGGGAGAAAGGCTGGGCCTGCAGCAGGAACTGGAGGCACTGGAGGTCAGGGACAGTGATTCTGTGTCTGGAATGCTGAGGAGAGGCATGTGGGGATGTGGGGATGTGCAATGCCAAGGGCAGCACCATGAGGCAGCCCCTGCCAGGCTGCTGAGCAGGGACAAGGAGGCCATGAGGCCCCAGGCCTGCAAGGGTCACTTGTCCCCTCCTCCTGGCTCAGGCCCAGGGCCAGCAGCCATGGCCCAAGTGCTGCAGGAGTTGGCTGTGTCAGGGCCTTGCAGCTGCTGCCCATGCCTGTGCCCTGTGCAGCCCAGGCTGTCCTACGGTGTCCATGCCCTGTGCCTCTGTCCCTGCAGGCTGTCGGCATCCCCCGGCTGCCCCACCTGGCTGGGCCCTTCCTTTGCTGACAGCTCTGCCTCCTGCCTGCCTCTGCCTGGGCACACACAGCCTTGGGCTTGATACCAAAAGGGTTCATTCCATTTTTACCTTGCCTGTGAACTTCTGGCACAGGAACAAGGCATGCAGGGCCTGCTTTCACAGCAAAGATGGTTGGAAGACAAGAAGACATCTGGCTCAAGGGTGCAGTGATAGATAAAACAAGGAGTGAATGTGGGAACTTGGGGTGGGTTTTATGGAAAAGGGTGAATTGTAATACGCATTCAGCGACTCTATATAAGCAATACACTGGTACAATTATGTGTCCATGTAGGGTCAGGAGTTATCCCATGGATAACCTCAGACCTGAATAAGTGATGCCCTCTTAAACACCAAATTCATGTTAAGGAGATTTATTCTGATCCTTTGGACATTTAGTGGCAGCACAGGCTCACGCAACCAAGGAGTCAGCTCTGACACCTTGGACCCTCATGGAACAAAGGGTCCATTGTGATGCAGTGGAACCCCATGGAGCCAAAGGTCCATTGTATCAGAGCAGGGCCTCATGGAAACCAAGGGTGCACTGTGGCTCTGTAGGGCTTCACAGAACCAAGGAGACCATTTGGACATTTTGGGGCCTCATGGAACCACCTGCCACTGTGACACAGCAGGACCACATGGAGCCAAGGGGCCATTGAGACACTGAGTAACCTGATGGAACCAAAGGTCCATTGTGACACTGTGGGGCCCTGTGGAACCAAGGGGGACCACAGTGACACTGTGGAACTCCATGGAACAAAGGGGCCATTCTGATTCTGCTTTGCCTGATGGAACCAAGGGGCCACAACCACACTGCAGGGCCTGGTCAAACCAAGGCAGCCTTGTGACACTCTTGGAACCAAGAGTCCATTGGGATATTGTGGGGCCTCATGGAACAATGGAGACCATTGTGACCCTTGGGAACCTACTGGAACCAAAAGGCCATTGTGACACTGCAGGGCCTTGTATAACCAAGAGGCCATTGCAGCACAGCAGGGCCTCGTGGAATCAAGGAGATCACAGTGATACTGTGGGGCTCCGTGGGACAAAGGGGCCACACTGACCCCATGGAACCAAGGAGAGCTTTGTTACACTGCAAGGCATCATGGAACCAAGGAAACCATTATGACACACGGGGCCTTGTGGAACCAAAGGACCATTGTGGCACTGCAGGGCCTCATGGAACCAAGGGCACAATAGTGACACTGTGGGGCTCCATGGGACCAAGGAGGGGTTCTTATGGTGAAGAACCAAGGAGACCATTGTGACCCCATGGGGCATCATGGAACCACAGGTCCATTGTGACACAGCATGGCCACATGAAACCATAAAGGCCATTTTTACACTCAAAGGCCCTGTGAAACCAAAGGGCCGTTGTGGCACTTTGCATCCCCATGGAACCAAGGAGTCCATTGTGACATTACACGGCCTCATGGAAGCAAGGAGTCTGTTGTGACACTATGAGGTCCTGTTGGGCCAAATGGCTACTGTGGCCCTGTGTGGCACCATTGAACCAAGGAGAGAAATATGACACTTCAGGGACCCAGGGAAGTGAAGATTCATGGAACAATGTGGGACTCATGGAACCAGAGGTCCATTGTGAAATTGTGGGGCATCATGGAATCCTGGAGACCATTGTGACACTGCAGGGCCTCATTGAACCAAGGGTCCATTGTGATACTGTGGTACCAAGGAGACCACTGTGACACTGAAGGCCTCATGGAAGCAAGGGGGGACAATTGTGATGCTGTGGGGCCCAATGGAAGCAAGGGGCCAGTGTGACACAGCTGGGCCTCATGCAGCCAAGGGCCATTGTGATCCTGAGGAGCCCAATAGAACCAAGGCACCACTGTGACACTGCAGGACTGTCTGGAACCATGGAGACCATTGTGACACTCTGCACCCCCATGGAACCAAGGGGTCACTGTGTCATTGTGCAGCTCCATGGAACCAAGGAAACCATTTTGACACTGCAAGGCCTCATGGAAGCAAGGGACCATGGTGACACTGTGAGGCCCCATGGAAACAAGGGCCCAGTGTGACACAGCGGGGCCCTGTGGAAACAGGAATCTAATGTGACACCACCATTGTGACACTGTGGGGCCCCCTGGATCCAAGGGAACAGGGAACAGGTCTGGCTGGCTGGGCCTGACTGGCTCAACTGACCTCGGCGTATTCAGGGTCTCTTCTCATGTGCCTCTGGTACCCTGGGGCTCTGGGCTTTCCTTCCTATGAAAAAGAACCATCCCTTCTGCCCAGGCACCCATGGCCAAAATTGGTACTTCTCCAAAATTCATTGTATGCAGAGGTTTCTCCCAGACTAAAGCCGCCAGGACAGACAGGCCTGGCTCACCTTGGCCACTGGTGGTCACTTGTTCTATGCCCTGGAAATCCTGGGGCTCTGTGCTTTCTTTCCTATGGAAAAGAACAGGCTTTCTCATGCAGGTGCTCATGGCTGAAATTGGGATTCTGCCCCCAAAATTCCATATGTCTGAGATACAGAATCCAAGATGTTTATTCCATTGCTCCCAGATGAAAGCTGCCAGGACAGACAGCTCTGGCTGGCCTTGGCCTCTGGTGGCTGCCGTTCATCAGCTCCTGAAACACTGGGGCTCTGTGCTTTCCTTCTCTCTGTGGAGACCATGGTGACACTGTGGGGCCCCATGGAACCAAGGGGCCATTGTGACCCTGCAGGGTTCCATGGATCCCAGGGACCATTGTGACTCCGTGGGAATTCATGGAACCAAAGGGATCCCTGTGGCACTCATGGAATCACAGGGGCCCTTGTGACACCTCAGAAGCAAGGAGAACATTGTGACACTACAGGGCCTCATGGAACCCAGGGGACATGGAACAGATCTGGCTGGTTTGGCCACGCCAGGGGCCACCTGACAGGTCCAGCTGTTTGTGGAATGCTGAGGGCTGCCTCTCATCAGCCCCTGGAGCACTGGGACTCTGTGCTTTCTTTCCTATGGAAAAGAACCGTCAGTCTATCCAGGTGCCCATGGCCAAAATTGATACTTCCCTGAAAAAATCTGTATATTCAAGGGTTCCACCAAGCAAAAGCTGCCAGGACAGAGAGCTGTGGCTGGCCTTGGCCTCTGGTGGTCACCTCTCATCCCAAGGAAGCCTTGAGGAAAGAATATAAACAGGCTTGACCACTGGAATATCAATCAGTCTCTCATCCTCTGAAAAACTCAGATGCTCTTCTGATTGTATGTGTCTTTTATTCTCATTGCATAATATGCAGGATATAGTGTTTTAAGCTAAAAAAAAAAAATTCTCATAACTCTACCAGTGTTCTCTGACACAAAACACCTCCTCTACATATGGTTCCAGGTCACGTGGATAAGCAAACACAATGAAGTATCCAGCAGGAATTCTTTGTCACTGCTCCCATCTGTCCCATCTCCTCTGGGAGATTATATTGAAATTAATGGAGTTGAAATCCTATGGGTAGGAATCCATAGGCATTTGATCCTATGGATCAATCAATCCTTCCAGTTGCAAGGCCAACAAGGCTGGTGAGTGAGTCCACCCGGGGAGGGACTATGTTGGACCTGCAGATCCAGGGATGGGGAGGAGATGGGGGAAGGCAGATGAGAGCTGGCTCTCAGGTCGCCAAAGGAACCGAGACTGTCCTGGCAACTTTTGTCTGGCAGGTATCCTTGGAGGTCTGGAATTATGGAGGCAGATTGCCAGTTGTGGCCATGGACACCTGGATGTGAAAGATGGTTTTTTTCCATGGGAAGAGAATCACAGCCTCCCAGTGTTTTGAAGGCAGATGAGAAGTGGCCCTCAAGAGGTCCATGTTCTTGGATCCTTGGTGCCCTGCAGCATCACAATTGCCCCTTGGTTCCATAAGGCCCCATAGTATCACAACAGATCTCTGTTTCCATGAGGCCCAGCAATATCACAGTGGTCTCCTTGCCTCCACAGTGTCACAATCGCCCCTTGCTTCCATGAGACCTGGCAGTGTCACACTGGTGGCCTTGGTTCTGTGAGGCCCTGTGGTGTCACAATGGCCCCTTGGTTCCCTGGCGACTCAGAATGCCACAATGGTCTCATTGCTTCCATGAGGCCCTGCAGTGTCACAGGGGTACCTCGGTTCCATGAGGCCCTGAAGTATGGAATGGCCCCTTGATTCCATTGGGCCCCTCACTGTTACACGGGTTCTTAGTTCCATGGAGCCCTGTAGTGTCACAATGGTCTCCTTGGTTCCCTGGTGTCACACAGTGTCACATTGGCCCCTCAGTTCTACAATGTGTCACAATGACCCCTTGCTTCCATGAGGCTGTGCAGTGTCAGAATGGTCTCATTGGTTCCATGAGGCCCTGCAGTTGCACAAGGGCCCTTTGGTGTCACAAGGCCTTGAAATGTCATAGTAGCCTAAGTGGTTTCCCCTGCTGGTTCATAATGCCCTCCTCGGTTCCATGATGACCCCTTGTGTAACAATGTGTCCTTGGTTCCACACAGTCAGAATGTCCCCGTGGTCCCTTGGACCCCCACAGTGTCACCATGATCCTCTTGATTCCATCAGGCCCTGCCGTGCTGCAATGACCCCTTGGTTCTACAAGGCCCTGCAGTGTCACAATGGCCCCTTGGTTCCTGTGGGTCCTGAAGGGTCATCATGGTCTCCATAGTTCCAGGAGCCCCCACAATGTCACAATGGACTTTTGGTTCCATGAGCTTTCCTACTGCCAACAACATTCTCCCTGGTTCTGCAGTGTCACAAGGGACCCCTTGTTCCATGAGGTTCACTGGTGTCACATGGACACCTTGATCCCAGGAGGTTCTGCAGTGTCACCATGGACTCCTTGGTTCTGCGGCCCTGCTGTGGAACAATGGACCCGTAGTTCCATGAGGTTCCGTAGTGTCACCGTGGTCTCTTTGGTTCCACCAGGCCCTGCTGTGCCACCATGGCCCCTTGGTTCCATGAGGTTCTGTCCTGTACACAGATTCTCCTTGGTGTGGGAGGACGGATTGTAAAGAGAACAGAGACAGTGCTGAAGGCAATCTCACCCCTGATAAATTGCAGCTGTACTAATTACTGAGAGTGGGAACAGCCTTGCCCTTCATGGATCACAGCTATATCCAAGGAGAATGAGTGTTTTAAAGCAGTGGGTTTGGTGGTTGAGAGTCAGTGTGAGTCTGCAGGCTGTGCTGTGAGGAGGAAGGGTCAAGCTGGCATGTGAGGGGTGGGCATGGTCAGGAGGTCATGCAAGGGACAGGAAAGAGTTTGCTGGTCCTTTCAGGAAAATGAGAAAAGGAAGAGAGAAGGAGTCAGAAGGCTGCATGGAGCTGCCTGTGGGAAGGCAACAGAGAGAAAGGTGTGAGAGCTTTTAGATAATTAGGGACTGATGCCAGTGTCAGTCATGACTGCTCAGTCAAGTGTTGCCTCACATGAGGATGGGGTGACAATAAATGGTGACCCCAAAGTGATCCTGGCAGACAGCAGTGAGCTGTCCTAAGAGCAGTGAGAGGGTGCAGCCCAGCCCAGCTGAGCCAGGCAGACCAAGAGCCTGAAGAGCAGACAGACCTGAGAGCAAAATAGGCGGAACTGAGAGCTTAAAATTCCAGGCAAGTTGCAGCCAGGAGGACCTGGGAGCCTAAAAGCAATGTAGGCAGAGCTGAGAGCCCAAGAGTCCGGGTGACTTCTGAGACACCGACCCCAAGGTCCGGCCGCAGGCTGCGGGATCCTGGGGCGGCACGTGCCAGTGTTGGCGGCAGCACGGCGTAGCTGGAAGTGGGGCAGAGTCAGAGCTGCACAAAAGGAAGGCAAGAAAAGCTTGGAGTGACCAACAAATGTAAAAAAAAAAGAAAAAAATTAAAAAATGAGGTGACAGAACTCGAAGAGTAGAAACTTTATGAAAACAAGTTTAGAACTGCACAAGGGGAAGCGTTGAAAAGAACAAGACGAGGGAGAGAAACAGCAAGCAGGGATGTTGCTTCAGCTGATGGAAGAACTGAAATTGCAGAAAACAAAAGCAACAAAAATATAAAAAAGGAAGAAGAGAATTGACTAAAGCAGTAGTGGGAGCTAGAGATGGATTAGTTCTATTATTCAGTTCAAAGTGTTTATTTCCTGGTGAAACACACATATTGAAACACACATATTCAAAAGTTAATATTCCAATAGCATAGTTCCACAGTATTAGATATCAGTAGGCATAAATGCAAAAGCTAATATTCCATGTGAGAGAATGATGTTCTATTCTGTTGAAACCAGGATTAAACAAAAACATAAAATAAGAGAGGGTTAACAAAGAATGAGAAAGGAAGTGAAAAGGTTGTTATGCCACTGTAAATTTGACATTTCAAATAACACAGGTGTCTCATCTGAAGGAGGATTTCTCCTCAGGAGAAATGTCTTCTTGAAACATTTCTTGTTTGCCAGCAGCTGCCTCTATGCCAGGGACCTGGCCAAGCTCAGCAGCGGAGAAGCAGCACAAGGACTTTAATGACTCTCCCATGGGTTTGGTGTTGTTGACATCAGACTCAGGCCCTGAGAGTGTGTTCAAAAACCATCTCAAGAACTCAAACTGAAACTTTAAAGTTTCTTGAAGTTTAAATGTGTCCCACTGCGAAACGCAACTGAGAAAGTGTCCCCAGGTTCCACTTAGAGCAGAACACTACAAGCAGTGAGGACAGGTGGGGACAAACAAGGCAAAGGTGTCTCTGATGCTGAGCAAACCTGGATGTGTTTCAGGAATGCAAAGGGCCCAGGCCTGAGCCCCAGCCCCTGCCAAGGCAGATCCTGTCCCTCCCTCCTTGCTCAGGGCTCTTCCCAGGCCACTGGCATGTGGGGATGTGCAATGCCAAGGGCAGCACCATGGGGCAGCCCCTGCCAGGCTGCTGAGCAGGGACAAGGAGGCCATGAGGCCCCAGGCCTGCAAGGGTCACTTGTCCCCTCCTCCTGGCTCAGGCCCAGGGCCAGCAGCCATGGCCCAAGTGCTGCAGGAGTTGGCTGTGTCAGGGCCTTGCAGCTGCTGCCCATCCCTGTGCCCTGTGCAGCCCAGGCTGTCCTACGCTGTCCATGCCCTGTGCCTCTGTCCCTGCAGGCTGTCGGCATCCCCCGGCTGCCCCACCTGGCTGGGCCCTTCCTTTGCTGACAGCTCTGCCTCCTGCCTGCCTCTGCCTGGGCACACACAGCCCTGGGCTTGATACCAAAAGGGTTCATTCCATTTTTACCCTGCCTGTGAACTTCTAGCACAGGAACAAGGCATGCAGGGCTTGCTTTCCCACCGAGGATGGTTGGAAGAGAAGAAGACATCTGGCTCAAGGGTGCAGTGATAGAGAAAACAAGGAGTGAATGTGGGAACTTGGGGTGGGTTTTATGGAAAAGGGTGAATTGTAATACGCATTCAGTGACTCTATATAAGCAATACACTGGTACAATTACGTGTCCATGTAGGGTCAGGAGTTATCCCATGGATAACCTCAGACCTGAATAAGTGATGCCCTCTTAAACACCAAATTCATGTTAAGGAGATTTTTTCTGATCCTTTGGACATTTAGTGGCAGCACAGGCTCACGCAACCAAGGAGTCAGCTGTGTCACCTTGGACCCTCATGGAACAAAGGGTCCATTGTGATGCAGTGGAACCCCATGGAGCCAAAGGTCCATTGTATCAGAGCAGGGCCTCATGGAAACCAAGGGTGCACTGTGGCTCTGTAGGGCTTCACGGAACCAAGGAGACCATTTGGACACTTTGGGGCCTCATGGAACCACCTGCCACAGTGACACAGCAGGACCACATGGAGCCAAGGGGCCATTGAGACACTGAGGAACCTGATGGAACCAAAGGGCCATTGTGACACTGTGGGGCCCTGTGGAACCAAGGGGGACCACAGTGACACTGTGGAACTCCACAGAAAAAAGAGGCCCCTCTGATTCTGCTTTGCCTCTTGGAACCAAGGGGCCACTATGCAAGGCGTGGTCAAACCAAGGCAGCCTTGTGACACTGCAGGCCCCCTTGGAACCAAGAGTCCATTGGGATATTGTGGGGCCTCATGGAACACTGGAGAGCACTGTGACCCTTGGGAACCCACTGGAACCAAGGGGCCATTGTGACACTGCAGGGCCTCATGGATTAAAGGGGACCGCAGTGACACTGTGGGGCTCCATGGGACAAAGGGGCCACACTGACACCATGAAATCAAGGAGAGCTTTGTTACACTGCAGGGGATCGTAGAAGCAAGGAGGTCCTTGTGACACCATGGGGCCTCATGGAACCACAGGTCCATTGGGACACAGCATGGCCTCATGAAACCATAGAGGCCATTTTTACACTTGGAGGCCCTGTGAAACCAAAGGGCCATTGTGGCACTTTGCATCCACATGGAACCCAGGAGTCCATTGTGACATTACAAGGCCTCATGGAAGCAAGGAGTCCGTTGTGACACTATGAGGCCCTGTTGGGCCAAAGGGCAATTGTGCACTTTGTGGCACCATTGAAGCAAGGAGACAAATATGACACTGCAGGACCCCAGGGAAGTGAAGATTCATGGAACAATGTGGGACTCATGGAACCAAAGTTCCGTTCTGAACCTGTGGGCCCTCATGGAATCTTGGAGACCATTGTGACACTGCAGGGCCACATTGAACCAAGGGTCAGTTGTGACTGTGGTACCAAGGAGACCACTGTGACACCACAAGGCCTCATGGAAGCAAGGAAGGGACAATTGTGATGCTACAGGGCCCAATGGAAGCAAGGGGCCAGTGTGACACAGCTGGGCCTCATGCAGCCAAGGGCCCATTGTGATCCTGAGGAGCCCAATAGAACCAAGGGACCACTGTGACACTGCAGGACTGTCTGGAACCATGGAGACCATTGTGACACTCTGCACCCCCATGGAACCAAGGCGGCCACTGTGTCATTGTGCAGCTCCATGGAACCAAGGAAACCTTTTTGGAACTGCAAGGCCTCATGGAACAAGGGACCATTGTGACACTGTGGGGTCCCATGGAAACAAGGGGCCAGTGTCACACAGTGGGGCCCTGTGGAAACAAGGATCTGATCTGACACCACCATTGTGACACAGCAGGGCCCCGTGAACCAAAGGGAACAGGTCTGGTTGAGGGGTCTGACTGCCTCAATAGACACTGGTATGTTGGGAGTATCCTGTCATGTGCCCCTGAAACATCATGACTCAGTGCATTTGTTCCTATGGAAAAGAACAAGCCCTCCTGCCCAGGCACCCATGGGAAAAATTGGTACTTCTTCAAAATTCACTGTATGCAAGGGTTTCTCCCAGACTAAAGCTGCCAGGACAGACAGGCCTGGCTCACCTTGGCCTCTGGTGATCACCTCTGATCTGCCCTGGAAATCCTGGGGCTCTGTGCTTTCCTTCCTATGGGAAAGAACTGGCCTTCCCTTGCAGGTGCTCATGGCTGAAATTGGGACTCTGCCCCCAAAATTCCATATATCCGAGATACGGGATCCAAGATATTTATTCCATTGCTTCCAGATGAAAGCTGCCAGGACAGACAGCTCTGGCTGGCCTTGGCCTCTGGTGGCTGCCGTTCATCAGCCCCTGAAACACTGGGGCTCTGTGCTTTCCTTCCTGTGGAAACCATGGTGACACTGTGGGGCCCCATGGAACCAAGGGGCCATTGTGACCCTGCAGGGTTCCATGGATCCCAGGGACCATTTTGACACTGTGGGAATTCATGGAACCAAAGGGATCCCTGTGGCACTGTTGGGCTGCATGGTCCCAAGGGGCCAGTGTGAAGCAGCAGGGCTTTGTGGAACCACGAGGCCATTGTTGCATTACAGGGCCATTGTGAACCTGCAGGGCTTCATGGAACCACAGGGGGCCTTGTGACACCTCAGAAGCAAGGAGAACATTGTGACACTACAGGGCCTCATGGAACCAAGGGGAGATGGAACAGATCTGGATGGTTTGGCCTCCCAGGGGCCACCTGACAGGTCCAGCTGTTTGTGGAATGCTGAGGGCTGCCTCTCATCAGCCACTGGAGCACTGGGGCTCTGTGCTTTCCTTCCTATGTAGAAGAAACATCCATCTTTCCTGGTGCCCATGGCCAAAAGTGATACTTGTCTTAAAAAAATCTGTATATTCAAGGGTTCCTCTAGCATAAAGCTGCCAGGACAAAGAGCTCAGGCTGGCCTTGGCCTCTGGTGGTCACCTCTCATCTCAAGGAAGCTGTGAGGAAAGAATATAAACAGGCTTGACCACTGGAATATCAATCAGTCTCTCATCCTCTTAAAAACTCAGTTGGTCTTCTGATCATATGTGTCCTTTATTTCTCATTGTCTATTAAGAATGATATACTGTTTTAAGCTAAAAAAAAAATATTCTCATATCTCTACCAGTGTTATCTGACACAAAACACCTCCTCTACATATGGATCCAGGTCACCTGGATAAGCAAACACAATGAAGAATGCAGCAGGAATTCTTTGTCTCTGCTCCCATCTGTCCCATCTCCTCTGGGAGAGTATATTGATATTAATGGAGTTGAATGCCTATGGGTAAGAATCCATAGGCAGATGATCCTATGGATCAATCAATCTGTCCTTCCAGTGGTAAAACCAACAAGGCTGACATCCTACTGGGAGTCTGTTATCGTCCACCCAGCCAGGAAGAAAAGGTGGACAACTTATCTATAAGCAGCTGGAGAATGTTTCAGGATCACCAGCCCTTGTTCTTGGAGGTGACTTTAACCTCCCACACATCTGCTGGGAACTGAATACAGCAGAAAGGAGGCAGTCCAGGAAGGTTTTGGAGTGTGTGGAGGAAAACTTTTTGCCACAGCTGGTGAGTGAGTCCACCCGGGGAGGGACTATGTTGGACCTGCAGATCCAGGGATGGGGAGGAGATGGGGGAAGGCAGATGAGAGCTGGCTCTCAGGTCGCCAAAGGAACCGAGACTGTCCTGGCAACTTTTGTCTGGCAGGTATCCTTGGAGGTCTGGAATTATGGAGGCAGATTGCCAGTTGTGGCCATGGACACCTGGATGTGAAAGATGGTTTTTTTCCATGGGAAGAGAATCACAGCCTCCCAGTGTTTTGAAGGCAGATGAGAAGTGGCCCTCAAGAGGCCAAGGCCAGCCAGAGCTGTCTGTCCTGCCAGGTTTCATATGGGAACAAGCCTTGGATAGAATCAAATTTGGAGGTAGAATCCCAATTTTGGCCATGGGCACCTGGAGGAGGACAGTTCTTTCCCACAGAAAAGAAAGCACAGAACTCCAGGATTTCAAGGACAGATGAGAAGCAGCCCTCGACATGCCAAGGTCAGCTGGACAAGTCAGGCTTGGCCTCCAGACGCCAAGCCAGGCAGACCTGTTCCATGTTCTTGGATCCTTGGGGCCCTGCAGCATCACAATTGCCCCTTGGTTCCATGAGGCCCCATGGTATTACAACAGATCTTTGTTTCCATGAGGCCCAGCAATATCACAGTGGTCTCCTTGCCTCCACAGTGTCACAATGGCCCCTTGCTTCCATGTGACCTGGCAGTGTCATAATCGTTGCCTTGCTTCTGTAAGGCTCTGTGGTGTCGCGATGGCCCCTTGGTTCCCTGGGGACTCAGAATGGTCTCATTGCTTTCATGAGGCCCTGCAGGGTCACAACGGCTGGTTCCTGGTTCCACAAGGCCCTGAAAAGCCTCTGGATTCAACGAGGCCCCAAAGTGCCACAATGGTCTCCAGGATTCCATGAGGCCCTGCAGTGTCACAGGGGCACCTGGGTTCCATGAGGCCCTGAAGTATGGAATGGCCCCTTGATTCCATTGGGCCTCTCACTGTTACACGAGATCTTAATTCCATGGAGCCCTGTAGTGTCACAATGGTCTCCTTGGTTCCCTGGTGTCACACAGTGTCACATTGGCCCCTCAGTTCTACAATGTGTCACAATAACACCTTGCTTCCATGAGGCTGTGCAGTGTCACAATGGCCTCCTTGGTTCCATGATGACCCCTTGTGTAACAATGGTGTCCTTGGTTCCACACAGTCAGAATGTTCCCATGGTCTCATGGACCCCCACAGTGTCACTATGCTCCCTTTGATTCCATGAGGCCCTGCCGTGCTGCAATGACCCCTTGGTTATACAAGGCCCTGCAGTGTCACAATGGCCCCTTGGTTCCAATGGGTCCTGAAGGGTCATCATGGTCTCCATGGTTTCCAGGAGCCCCCACAATGTCACAATGGACTTTTGGTTCCATGAGCTTTCATACGGCCAACAACATTCTCCTTGGTTCTGCAGTGTCACAAGGGACCCTTTGTTCCATGAGGTTCAGTGGTGTCACATGGACACCTTGATCCCAGGAGGTTCTGTAGTATCACAATGGACTCCTTGGTTCTGTGGCCCTGCTGTGGAACAATGGACCCATAGTTCCATGAGGTTCTGTAGTGTCACCGTGGTCTCTTTGGTTCCACCAGGCCCTGCTGTGCCACCATGGCCCCTTGGTTCCATGAGGTCCGGTCCTGTACACAGATTCTCCTTGGTGTGGGAGGATGGATTGTAAAGAGAACAGAGACAGTGCTGAAGGCAATCTCACCCCTGATAAATTGCAGCTGTACCAATTACCTAGAGTGGGAACAGCCTTGCCCTTCATGGATCACAGCTATATCCAAGGAGAATGAATATTTTAAAGCAGTGGGTTTGGTGGTTGAGAGTCAGTGTGAGTCTGCAGGCTGTGCTTTGAGCAGGAAGGGTCAAGCTGGCATGTGAGGGGTGGACATGGTCAGGAGGTCATGCAAGGGACAGGAAAGAGTTTGCTGGTCCTGCAGAAGGAAGAGAGAAGGAGTCAGAAGGGTGTGTGGAGCTGCCTGTGGGAAGGCAACAGAGAGAAAGGTGTGAGAGGTTTTAGACAATAAGGGACTGATGCCTGTGTCAGTTGTGACTCCACTGTCAATTGGTGCCCCCCATGAGGATGAGGGACAATAAATGGTGACCCCAAAGTGATCCCAGCAGACAGCAGTGAGCTGTCCTAAGAGCAGTGAGATGGTGCAGCCCAGCCCAACTGAGCCAGGCAGACCAGCAACCTGAAGAGCAGACAGACCTGAGAGCAAAATGGGCGGAACTGAGAGCTTAAAAATCCAGACAAGTTGAAGCCAGGAGGACCTGGGAGCCTAAAAGCAATGTAGGCAGAGCTGAGAGCCCAAGAATCCGGGTGACTTCTGAGACACCGACCCCAAGGTCCGGCCGCAGGCTGCGGGATCCTGGGGCGGCACGTGCCAGTGTTGGCGGCAGCACAGCGTAGCTGGAAGCGGCGGCAGAGTCAGAGCTGCACAAAAAGAAGGTAAGAAAAGCTTAGAGTGACCAACAAATGTAAAAAAAAGAAAAAAATTTAAAAATGAGGTGACCAGACTCCAAGAGAAGAAATGTTATGAAAAAGAGAAGAAATGTCATCCTGAGCACCTTAATAGAACTGAGGGACCACTCGCCTTAGTTCCATGAGGCCCTGCAGGGTCACCATGCTCTCCATGATTCCATGGGGCCAGCAATGCCACAATGCTCTCCATGGATCCATGGTGCCCTGCAGGATCACTATGGCCCATTGGTTCCAGGAGGTCCTGTAACGTAACAATGGCCCCTTGGTTCCACAAAGCCCTGCTGCTTCACACTGGCCCCTTGGGACCATGCAGCCCAACAGTGCCACAGGGATCCCTTTGGTTCCATGAATTCCCACAGTGTCACAATGATCCCTGGGATCCATGGTACCCTGCAGGGTCACAATGGCCCCTTGGTTCCATGGGGCCCCACAGTGTCACCATGGTCTCCACAGAGAGAAGGAAAGCACAGAGCCTCAGTGTTTCAGAGGCTGATGAACGGCAGCCACCAGAGGCCAAGGCCAGCCAGAGCTGTCTGTCCTGGCAGCTTTCATCTGGAAGCAATGGAATAAACATCCTGGATTCTGCATCTCAGATATATGGAATTTTGGGGGCAGAATCCCAATTTCAGCCATGAGCACCTGCATGGGACAGCCAGTTCTTTCCCATAGGAAGGAAAGCACAGAGCCCCAGGATTTCCAGGGCAGATCAGAGGTGATCATCAGAGGCCAAAGTGAGCCAGGTCTGTCTGTCCTGGTAGCTTTTTCTGGAAGAAACCCTTGCATACAATGAAATTTGGAGAAGTACCAATTTTGGCCCTGAGTGCCTGGGCAGGAGGGGTGGCTCTTTTCCATGGGAAGGGAATCCCAGGACCCCAGAGTTTCAGGGGCACATGAGAAGAGACCCCCAACATGCCAAGGTCAGTTGAGCCAGTCAGGCCCAGCCAACCAGACCTGCTCCCTGTTCCCTTTGATCCACGGGGCCCCACAGTGTCACAATGGTCCCTTGCTTCCATGAGGCCTTGCAGTTCCAGAATGCTTTCCTTGGTTCCATGGAGCTGCACAATGACTCAGTGGCCCCCTTGGTTCCATGGGGCCTCAGAGTGTCACAATGGTCTCCATGGTTCCAGACAGTCCTGCAGTGTCTCAGTGGTGCCTTGGTTCTATTGGGCTCCTCAGGATCACAATGGGCCCTTGGCTGCATGAGGCCCAGCTGTGTCACACTGGCCCCTTGCTTCCATTGGGCCCTGTAGCATCACAATTGTCCCCCCTTGCTTCCATGAGGCCTTCAGTGTCACAGTGGTCTCCTTGGTACCACAGTGTCACAATGGACCCTTGGTTCAATGAGGCCCTGTAGTGTCAAAATGGTCTTCTTGGTTCCGCAAGATCCTGCAGAGCCCCTTGGTTCAACAAGGCCTGAAATTTTTATCATGATCTCCAGGATTCCATGAGGTCCCGCAATGTCTCACTGGACCCCTTGGTTCAATAAAGCCACAATTGTCCCTTGGTTCCATTCAGCCCCACAGTGTCACTATGGACCCCTTGACTCCACAGGGCTCTGAAGTGCCAGAATCGCCCTTTGATTTCCCAGGGCCTCAAGGTGTACAAATGGTCTCCAGGGTTTCATGAGGCCCTGCTGGGTCACAATGGACTGTTGGTTCCATGATGCCCCACAGTGTCACAATGGTCTCCTTGATTCCACAGTGTCAGAATGGACCCTTCATCCCATGCAGACCCACAGTGTTCACTGCAGCCCCCTTGATTCCATGAGGCCCTGCTATGCTAGAATGGCCCCTTGGTTCCAGTGGGTCCCCAAGTGTCAGAACAGTCTCCATTGTTCCATGAGGCCCTGCAATGTCACTATGGTCCCCTTGGTTCCACAGGGCCCCACAATGGAACAATGGACTCTTGGTTCCATGAGGTTCCTCAGTCACAATGGCTCCTTGGCTCCATCTGGCCACGCTATGTCATAGTGGCTCATGGATCCATGAGGCCCAACAGAGTTGCAATGGACCCTTGGTTCCATGAGACCTTGCTGTGTCACAATGGAGTTGTGGTTCCATGAGCTTTCATCCTGCCAACAACACTCTCCTTGGTTCTGCAGTGTCACCATGGACCCTTTGTTCCATGAGGTCCCACAGTATAACATGGTCCCTTTGGTTCTGTGAGGTTCAGCAGTGTCACAATGGCCTCCTTGGTTCTACAAGGCCTTGCTGTGTCAGAATTGCCCCTTTGGTTCCACGAGGCCCCACAGTGTCACCATGGTCTCCTTGGGTCTCCATTGTCATGATGGACCTTTCATTCCATGAAGCCCCGGTGTGTCACAGTGTTCCCTTGGTTCCATGAGTGTCTGTAGTATCAGCAATGGTTCCCTTGCTCAAACAAAGCCTTGCAGTGTCACTATGGACCTTGGTTCCATGAGGCCTTTCTCTGTCACAGTGTACTTTTCATTCCATGAGGTTCCAGAGTGTTCCAAAGGTTTCCTTGGATCTGCAGTATCACAATGGACCATTGGTTCCATGTGGCCCTGCTGTGTCACAAAGGATTTTGGTTCCATGAGGTTCCAAGGTGTCACAGCTGACTCCTTAGTTCTGTGAGGCCCTGCTGTTACCAAATGATCTAAATATCCCGATAAGACTCCTTAATACTAGTTTGAAACTGAGAAGGCATCATTTATTCTGGCTTGAGATCTAACCTGTGGTAATTCATAACCTTACATGGACATGTGATTGTAAAAGAGTGTTACTTATATACAGTCACTACATTTGTATTGCAATTTACCATTTTCCATAAAACCCACCCCAAGTTCCCAGATTCACTCCTTGTTTTTTCTGTCACTGCACCCTTGAGCCAGATATCTTGTTCTTGTCCTACAACCGTCCTTGCTGGGAAAGCAGGCCCTGCATGCCTTGTTCCTGTGCTAGAAGTTCGCAGGCAGGGTAAAAATGGGATGAACCCTTTTGGTATCCAGCCCAGGGCTCTGTGTGCCCAGGCAGAGGCAGGCAGGAGGCAGAGCTGTCAGCAAAGGAAGGGCCCAGCCAGGAGGGGCAGCCGGGGGATGCCGACAGCCTGCAGGGACAGAGGCACAGGGCATGGACACCGTAGGACAGCCTGGGCTGCACAGGGCACAGGGATGGGCAGCAGCTGCAAGGCCCTGACACAGCCAACTCCTGCAGCACTTGGGCCATGGCTGCTGGCCCTGGGCCTGAGCCAGGAGGAGGGGACAAGTGACCCTTGCAGGCCTGGGGCCTCATGGCCTCCTTGTCCCTGCTCAGCAGCCTGGCAGGGGCTGCCCCATGGTGCTGCCCTTGGCATTGCACATCCCCACATCCCAGTGGCCTGGGAAGAGCCCTGAGCAAGGAGGGAGGGACAGGATCTGCCTTGGCAGGGGCTGAGGCTCAGGCCTCGGCCCTTTGCATTCCTGAAAGACATCCAGGTTTGCTGAGCATCAGAGACACCTTGGCCTTGTTTGTCCCCACCTGTCCTCACTGCCTGCAGTGTTGTGCTCTAAGTGGAACCTGGGGACACTTTCTCATTTGTGTTCCTCAGTGGGACCCATTTAAACTCCTAGAAACTTTAAAGTTTCAATTTGAGTTCTTGAGAAGGTTTTTGAACACACTTTCAGTGATGGAGTCTGATGTAAACAACACCAATCCCATGGGAGGGTCATTAAAGTCCTTGTGCTGTTTCTCCACTGCTGAGCTTGGCCAGGTTCCTGGCATAGAGGCAGCTCTTGGCAACCAAGAAAAGTTTCAAAATGGTATTTCTCCTGAGGAGAAATCCTCCTTCCTTTGTTCTTTGAGATGTAGACTCAGAAAGTTTTCAGTGGCATAACAACATTTCCTTTCTCATTCATTGTTAACCCTCTCTTTTTTGTTTGTTTTGATTTAGTCTTGCTTTCAACAGTATAAAACTTGATTCCTTTACATGGAATATTATCTTTTGCATTTATGCCTACTGGTATCTAATACAGTGGAACTATGCTTTTGGAATATTAACTTTTGAATACAATATGTATGTTTCACCAGCAAATAAACACTTTGAACTGAATAATAGAACTAATCCGTCTCTATGTTTCACCAGCAAAGAAACACTTTGAACTGAACAATAAAACTAATCTGTCTCTAGCTCCTACTGCTGCTTTAGTCAATTCTCTTGTTTGTTTTTCAGGTTTTGTTGCTTTTTTCTTCTGCAATTTCAGTTCTTCCATCACCTGAAGCAACATCCCTGCTTGCTGTTTGTCTCCCTCTTGTCTTGTTCAACGCTTCCCCTCATGTAGCTCTAAATTTGTTTTCATAACATTTTTTCTTTTTGAGTTCGGTCACCTCCTTTTTTGTTTACTTTTGTCTTAGTTGGTCACTCTAAGGTTTTCTCACATTCCTTTTGTGCAGCTCTGACTCTGCCGCCGCTTCCAGCTACGCCGTGCTGCCGCCAACACTGGCACGTGCCGCCCCAGGATCCCGCAGCCTGCGGCTGGACCTTGGGGTCGGTGTCTCAGAAGTCACCCAGACTCTTGGGCTCTCAGCTCTGCCTACATTGCTTTTAGGCTCCCAGGTCCTCCTGGCTGCAACTTGCCTGGAATTTTAAGCTCTCAGTTCTGCCTATTTTGCTCTCAGGTCTCTGCTCTTCAGGCTCTTGGTCTGCTTGGCTCAGCTGGGCTGGGCTGCACCCTCTCACTGCTCTTAGGACAGCTCACTGCTGTCTGCCGGGATCACTTTGGGGTCACCATTTATTGTCACTCCATCCTCATGGGAGGCAAAAATTGACTGAGCAGTCATGACTGACACTGGAATCAGTCCCTAATTATCTAAAAGCTCTCACACCTTTCTCTCTGTTGCCTACCCACAGGCAGCTCCATGCAGCCTTCTGACTGCTTCTCTCTTCCTTTTCTCTTTTTCCTGAAAGGACCAGCGAACTCGTTCCTGTCCCTTGCATGAACTCCTCACCATGTCCACCCCTTACACACCAGCTTGTCCCTTCTTCCTCCTCACAGCACAGCCTGCAGACTCACACTGACTCTCAACCAGCAAACTCACCGATTTAAAACACTCATTTTCCTTGGATATAGCTGTGATCCATGAAGAGCAAGGCTGTTCCCACTCTCAATAATTAGTAAGCTGCAGTTTATCAGGGCTGAGATTGCCTTCAGCACTGTCTCTGTTCTCTTTACAATCCATCCTCCCACACCAAGGACAATCTGTGTTCAGGACAGAACCTCATGGAACCAAGGGGCCATGGTGGCACAGCAGGGCCTGGTGGAACCAAAGAGACCACGGTGACACTACGGAACCTCATGGAACTACGGGTCCATTGTTCCACAGCAGGGCCACAGAACCAAGGAGTCCATGGTGACACTGCAGAACCTCCTGGGATCAAGGTGTCCATGTGACACCACTGAACCTCATGGAACAAAGGGCCCCTTGTGACACTGCAGAACCAAGGAGAATGTTGTTGGCAGTAGGAAAGCTCATGGAACCAAAAGTCCATTGTGACATTGTGGGGGCTCCTGGAACCATGGAGACCATGACGACACTTCAGGACCCACAGGAACCAAGGGGCCATTGTGACACTGCAGGGCCTTGTAGAACCAAGGGGCCATTGCAGCACGGCAGGGCCCCATGGAATCAAGGGGATCATGGTGACACTGTGGGGGTCCAAGAGACCATGGAGACACTTGGACTTTGTTGAACTTAGAGTTCCCCAGAGTCAGTTACACTGATAGTTACACTGTCGGGCATCATGGAACCAAGGAGGCCATTATGAACCAACATGGGAACCCACTGAGACAATGATGACACTTCATGGCCTTGTGACATCAAAGGGCCATTGTGGAACTGCAGGGCCTTGTGAAACCAGTGAGACCATTGTGACATCCCATGGCCTCATGAGAGCAAGGGGCCATTGTGACACTCTGGGTCCTTGTAGAGCTGAGGGGCCATTGTACAATACAGAGCTCCATGGAATTAAGAACTCGTGTAACAGTGAGGGGCCCAATGGAGTCAAGGAGCCATTCCATACTTCAGGGCCTCATGGAATCCAGGTGCCCCTTTGACACTGCAGGGCCTCATGGAATCCTGGAGACCATTGTGGCACTTTGAGGCCTCATTAAATCCACAGGCTCTTCAGGGCCTTGTGGAACCAAGGGGCCATTGTGACACCACAGGGCCTCACAGAACCAAGGCAACCACTGACAGGCCTCATGAAAACAATGGGCCATTACGACACTGTGGAGGCAAGGAGACCACTGTGATATTGCTGGGCCTCATGGAAACAAAGATCTGTTGTAATACCATGGGGCCTCATGGAACCAAGGGGCAATTGTGATGCTGCAGGGCACCAAGGATCCAAGAACATGGAACAGGTCTGCCTGGCTTGGCCTCTGGGGGATGTCTGACTTGTCCAGCTCACCTTGGCATGTTGAGGGCTGCTTCTGATCTGTCCTTGAAACCCTGGAGTTCTGTGCTTTCTTTCCTGTGGGAAAGAACTGTCCTTCTCCTCCAGGTGCCCATGGCCAAAATTGGGATTCTACCTCCAAATTTGAGTCTATCCAAGGATTGTTCCCATATGAAAGCTGGCAGGACAGACAGCTCTGGCTGGCCTTGGCCTCTTGAGGGCCACTTCTCATCTGCCTTCAAAACACTGGGGGCCCAGGCTTCCCTTCCCGTGGAAAAAATCATCTTTCACATCCAGATGGCCATGGCCACAACTGGGAATCTGCCTCCATAATTCCAGACATCCAAGGATAGCTGCCAGACAAAAGTTGCCAGGACAGTCTCGGTTCCTTTGGCAACCTGAGAGCCAGCTCTCATCTGCCTCCCTCCATCTCCTCCCCATCCCTGGATCTGCAGGTCCAACATAGGCCCTCCTTGAGTGGGCTCACTCACCAGCTGTGACAAAAAGTTGTCCTCCACACACTCCAAAACCTTCCTGGACTGCCTCCTTTCTGCTGTATTCAGTTCCCAGCAGATGTGTGGGAGGTTAAAATCACCTCCAAGAACAAGGGCTGGTGGTCCTGAAACATTCTCCAGCTGCTCACAGAATAAGTTGTCCACCTCTCCTTCCTGGCTGGGTGGATGATAACAGACTCCCAGTAGGATGTCAGCCTTGTTGGCCTTCCCACTGGAAGGATTGATTGATTGATCCATAGGATCAAATGCCTATGGATGCTTACCCATAGGATTTCAACTCCATTAATTTCAATATAATCTCCCAGAGGAGATGGGACAGATGGGAGCAGTGACAAAGAATTCCTGCTGCATTCTTCATTGTGTTTGCTTATCCAGGTGACCTGGATCCATATGTAGAGGAGGTGTTTTGTGTCAGAGAACACCAGTAGAGTTAGGAGAATATTTTTTTTTTTAGCTTAAAACACTATATCCTGCATATTATGCAATGAGAATAAAAGACACATACAATCAGAAGAGCATCTGAGTTTTTCAGAGGATGAGAGACTGATTGATGTTCCAGTGGTCAAGCCTGTTTATATTCTTTCATCAGGGATTCTTTGAGATGAGAGGTGACCACCAGAGGCCAAGGCCAGCCACAGCTCTCTGTCCTGGCAGATTTTGTCTGGGGGAACCCTTGAGTATACAGATTTTTTCAGGGAAGTATCAATTTTGGCCATGGGCACCTTGATAGACAGATGGTTCTTTTCTATAGCAAGGAAAGCACAGAGCCCCAGTGCTCCAGGGGCTGATGAGAGGCAGCCCTCAGCATTCCACAGACAGCTGGACCTGTCAGGTGGCCCCTGGGAGGCCAAACCAGCCAGATCTGCTCCATGTCCCCTTGCTTCCATGAGGCCCTGTAGTGTCACAATGCTCTCCTTGCTTCTGAGGTGTCACAAAAGCCCCTGTGGTTCCATGAGGCCCTGCAGGGTCACAATGGCCCTGTAATGCAACAATGGCCTCTTGGTTCCACAAAGCCCTGCTGCTTCACACTGGCCCCTTGGGACCATGCAGCCCAACAGTGCCACAGGGATCCCTTTGGTTCCATGAATTCCCACAGTGTCACAATGATCCCTGGGATCCATGGTACCCCGCAGGGTCACAATGGCCCCTTGGTTCCATGGGGCCCCACAGTGTCACCGTGGTCTCCACAGGAAGGAAAACACAGAGCCCCAGTGTTTCAGGGGCTGATGAAACAGCAGCCACCAGAGGCCAAGGCCAGCCAGAGCTGTCTGTCCTGGCAGCTTTCATCTGGGAGCAATGGAATAAACATCTTGGGTTCCGTATCTCAGATATATGGAATTTTGGGGGCACAATCCCAATTTCAGCCATGGGCATCTGCATGAGAAGGCCAGTTCTTTCCCATAGGAAGGAAAGCACAGAGCCCCAGGATTTCCAGGGAAGATCAGAGAGAATCACCAGAGGCCAAGGTGAGCCAGGCCTCTGTCCTGGCAACTTTAGTCTGGGAGAAACCCTTGCATAGAGTGAATTTTGGAGAAGAACCAATTTTGGCTATGTGTTACTGGGCAGGAGGGATGGTTCTTTTCCATAGGAAGGAAAGCTCAGAGCCCCAGGCTTTCAGGGGCACATGAGAAGAGACCCCCAACATGCCAGGGTCAGTTGAGCCAGTCAGGCCCAGCCAACCAGACCTGTTCCCTGTTCCCTTGGATCCACGGGGCCCCACAGTGTCACAATGGTGGTGTCACATTGGATCCTTGGTTCCACAGTCCCCCACTGTGTCACACTGGGCCCTTGTTTCCATGGGGCCCCAACAGTGTCACAATGGTCCCTTGCTTCCATGAGGCCTTGCAGTGCCAAAACGGTTTCCTTGGTTCCATGGAGCTGCACAATGACACAGTGGCCCCCTTGGTTCCATGGGGCCTCCGAGTGTCACAATGGTCTCCATGGTTCCAGACAGTCCTGCAGTGTCTCAGTGGTGCCTTGGTTCTATTGGGCTCCTCAGGATAACAGTGGCCCCTTGGCTGCATGAGGCCCAGCTGTGTCACACTGGCCCCTTGCTTCCATTGGGCCCTATAGCATCACAATTGTCCCCCCTTGCTTCCATGAGGCCTTCAGTGTCACAGTGGTCTCCTTGGTACCACAGTATCACAATGGACCCTTGGTTCAATGTGGCCCTGCAGTGTCACAATGGTCTCCAGGATTCCATGAGGCCCCACAATGTCACAATGGAACTCTGGTTCCATGAGTCCCACATTGTTCCATGAATCTTCACTTCCCTGGGGTCCTGCAGTGTCATATTTGTCTCCTTGCTTCAATGGTGCCACACAATGCCACAATTGCCCTTTGGCCCCACAGGGCCTCATAGTGTCAGAACGGACTCCTTGCTTCCATGAGGCCGTGTAATGTCACAATGGACTCCTTGGTTCCATGTGGATGCAAAGTGCCACAATGGCCCTTTGGTTTCACAAGGCCTCCAAGTGTCAAAATGGCCTCTATGGTTTCATGTGGCCATGCTGTGTCACAATGGACCTGTGGTTCCATGATGCCCCATGGGGTCACAATGGTCTCCTTGGTTCTTCACCATAGGAACCCCTCCTTGGTCCCATGGAGCCGCACAGTGTCACTCTTGTGCCCTTGGTTCCATGAGGCCCTGCAGTGCCACAATGGTCCTTTGGTTCCACAAGGCCCCATGTGTTGTAATGGTCTCCATGTTTGCATGAGGCTCTGCTGTGTCAAAAGGGTCTCCTTGGTTGCATGATGCCTTGCAGTATAACAAAGCTCTCCTTGGTTCCATGGGGTCAGTGTGGCCCCTTTGTCCCACGGAGCCCCACAGTATCACTGTGGTCCCCTTGGTTCCATGAGGCCCTGCAGTGTTGCAATGGCCTCTTGGTTATACAAGGCCCTGCAGTGTCACAACGGCCCCTTGGTTCCAGTAGGTTCCCAAGGGTCACAGTGGTCTCCAGTGTTCCATGAGGCCCCACAATATCCCAATGGACTCTTGGTTCCAAGGGGGCCTGCAGTGTCACAAGGCTGCCTTGGTTTGACCAGGCCCTGCAGTGTGGTCGTGGCCCCTTGGTTCCATCAGGCAAAGCAGAATCAGAATGGCCCCTTTGTTCCATGGAGTTCCACAGTGTCACTGTGGTCCCCTTGGTTCCACAGGGCCCCACAGTGTCACAATGGACCTTTGGTTCCATCAGGTTACTCAGTGTCTCAATGGCCCCTTGGCTTCACGTGGTCCTGCTGTGTCACAGTGGCAGGTGGTTCCATGAGGCCCCAAAGTGTCTAAATGGTCTCCTTGGTTCTGTGAAGCCCTACAGAGCCACAGTGCACCCTTGGTTTCCATGAGGCCCTGCTCTGATACAGTGAACCTTTGGCTCCATGGGGTTCCACTGCATCACAATGGACCCTTTGTTCCATGAGGGTCCAAGGTGTCAGAGCTGACTCCTTGGTTGCGTGAGCCTGTGCTGCCACTAAATGTCCAAAGGATCAGAATAAATCTCCTTAACATGAATTTGGTGTTTAAGAGGGCATCACTTATTCAGGTCTGAGGTTATCCACGGGATGACTCCTGACCTTACATGGGCACATAATTGTACCAGTGTATTGCTTATATAGAGTCGCTGAATGCGTATTACAATTCACCCTTTTCCATAAAACCCACCCCAAGTTCCCACATTCACTCCTTGTTTTCTCTATCACTGCACCCTTGAGCCAGATGTCTTCTCTTCCAACCATCCTTGCTAGGAAAAGCAGGCCCTGCATGCCTTGTTCCTGTGCTACAAGTTCACAGGCAGGATAAAAATGGAATGAACCCCTTTGGTATCCAGCCCAGGGCTGTGTGTGCCCAGGCAGAGGCAGGCAGGAGGCAGAGCTGTCAGCAAAGGAAGGGCCCAGCCAGGTGGGGCAGCCGGGGGATGCCGACAGCCTGCAGGGACAGAGGCACAGGGCATGGACACCGTAGGACAGCCTGGGCTGCACAGGGCACAGGGATGGGCAGCAGCTGCAAGGCCCTGACACAGCCAACTCCTGCAGCACTTGGGCCATGGCTGCTGGCCCTGGGCCTGAGCCAGGAGGAGGGGACAAGTGACCCTTGCAGGCCTGGGGCCTCATGGCCTCCTTGTCCCTGCTCAGCAGCCTGGCAGGGGCTGCCCCATGGTGCTGCCCTTGGCATTGCACATCCCCACATCCCAGTGGCCTGGGAAGAGCCCTGAGCAAGGAGGGAGGGACAGGATCTGCCTTGGCAGGGGCTGGGGCTCAGGCCTGAGCCCTTTGCATTCCTGAAACACATCCAGGTTTGCTGAGCATCAGAGATACCTTGGCCTTGTTTGTCTTCACCTGTCCTCACTGCCTGCAGTGTTCTGCTCTGACTGGAACCTGGGGACAGTCGTGTTTCTCTTTGGGACCCATTAAAAGTTATAGAAACTTTGGATGTTGTATCTGACTTGGAGTTCTTGAGAAGTTTTTTGAGCACACTCTGAGGGACTCAGTCTGATGTAAAAAGCACCAAAGCCCCAAGAGGTTAATTAAAGTCCTTTGTGCAGTTTCTCTGCTGTTGAGCTGGGCCAGTATCCTGGCAATGAAGAAGAGCTACAAAAAGACATTTCTCCCAAGGAGCAGCTCCTTTGCACAGCCCAGCAGGGCTGAGGACACTGCCTGCAGGCACCTGAGAGGAGTGAAGCAGGAAAAGGCTTAAAGAGACAGCAAGGACAATTCTGAGATTACTCACAGAGAAATCTTCACAGCTTTTGAAAATTCTGAGCTTCTTCATGGAGAAATCTTCACCACTTCTGACAGAGACAGGATCTCCTAAAGCTGACCCAGGATAGGACTGATGTGACTGTAAGGATGGCTCTGCTGCCCTTTCTGCTTTGGGGGAGGATGTGCTCCAGAGCGGGGCTGCCCTGGGCACCGTCAGAGGGACAGGGCAGGACGGCTCCTGCTGCCAGGGACGGCTGCAGGGGCTGAAGCTGGAGCTGCAGCCAGGGCTGCCCAGGGCTGTCCTGCACAGCAGCTCCTGCAGCCCTGAGGGCTCTTGGCCAGCCCAGGGCATCTGCCACCTGCCAGGGGCAGCTCTCAGCCTGCTCCCATGGACTGTGGGGAGAAGCTGGAGGTAGAAGGAGCCACCCCCATCAGGGCAGATTCCTCCTGGTGTGGAGATGCTGCTGCATGGCCAGGGCTGCTCTCTGCTCTCTCAAAAAGGAAAGGGAAAGGGGCTGTCAGCTTTGTCTGTGTCACTGAGACTCCTGCACTGTCACCCTTGGGATCAGCCGATCTGCCTCAGAGCTCCCTCAGAAATTGCCTCCTCACCCTCCTCTAGCTACAGACAGCACCAGCAGCACCTTGGCTTGCACCCTCTCTGTTTGTCTGAGCTGCCCTCAAGGCCCTGCTGCCAGGGAGATGCCCCTGGGCAGTGCACTGTGCTGGGAGGGGTGTGCCGGGCAGAGCTGAGCCCCCATGGCTGGGCTGGGCTCTGGGGGCACTGGCAGGGACAAGGCTTGGAAACAGAGAAACGGCTCCCAATAGGCTAAATTAAAGACAGCGGAAAACCAGGTAAAAAAAAAAAAAAAAAAAAAAAAAAAAAAAAAAAAAAAAAAAAAAAAAGAGAGAGAGAGGTGTTTAGGCAAATATATTTTGACATTGGAGCTTTAAGGAAGTCCATTTTTCTTTCAAGCATGTTTTAAGTGCAGTCACTGTGAAATACAAAGAGGTGTAACAGACAAAGGGCACCTGTCTGAAGACCAGCAGGTATGACTGCACTGGAGCATAGGGAGCTGTTTTCCCTCTGGATTCCCCAGTGATCAGGCTGAGAGCAATGCTGAAAATGAGGCAGTAATTCAGCAGCAGCACAAACCTGAACTGAAAAAAGTTTAGTGAAGCTCCTTCACAGGAAGAGAAGTAATTTTGAGGGGATTCCAAATAAAATACATAGGATTGACTCAAAGAACTTTGTCCCAGTTTGTCAATGTCTTCTCTCAACAGTCCACGATGCCCAGAGTGAAGAAATGTCCAACAGCAGCTCCATCAGCCACTTCCTCCTGCTGGCATTGGCAGACAGGCGGCAGCTGCAGCTCCTGCACTTCTGCCTCTTCCTGGGCATCTCCCTGGCTGCCCTCCTGGGCAACGGCCTCATCATCAGCGCCGTAGCCTGCGGCCACCACCTGCACAGCCCCATGTTCTTCTTCCTGCTCAACCTGGCCCTCACTGACCTGGGCTGCATCTGCACCACTGTCCCCAAAGCCATGCACAATTCCCTCTGGGACACCAGGACCATCTCCTATGCAGGATGTGCTACACAGCTTTTCTTCTTTAATTTTTTTATGTCAGCAGAATTTTCCCTGCTGACCGTCATGTGCTATGACCGCTGTGTCCATCTGCAAACCCCTGCACTACGAGACCCTCCTGGGCAGCAGAGCTTGTGCCCACATGGCAGCAGCTGCCTGGGCCTGTGCCTTTCTCAATGCTCTCATGCACACAGGCAATACATTTTCCCTGTCCCTGTGCCATGGCAATGCCCTGGGCCAGTTCTTCTGTGAAATCCCACACATCCTCAAGCTGTCCTGCTCCAAATCCTACCTCAGGGAACTCGGGCTCATTGCTGTTAGTGCCTCTTTAGCACTTGGTTGTTTTGTGTTCATTGTTTTCTCCTATGTGCAGATCTTCAGGGCTGTGCTGAGGATCCCCTCGGAGCAGGGACGGCACAAAGCCTTTTCCACCTGCCTCCCTCACCTGGCTGTGCTCTCCCTGTTCCTCAGCACTGGCACATTTGCCAACCTGAAGCCCCCTTCCATCTCCTCCCCTTCCCTGGACCTGGCCTTGTCAGTTCTGTACTCGGTGGTGCCTCCAGCCCTGAACCCCCTCATCTACAGCCTGAGGAACCAGGAGCTCAAGGCTGCAGTGTGGACACTGATCACTGGAGGATTTCAGAAACATTAAACTGCTGGCCAGTTTCTGCAAAGCATTTGTAATAAACGTCATCTTTGTTAGTTCTTGTTGGTGTGGTTGTGTTTGTTGTTTTGGTGATTTTTTTTCCCTGTCTTTTAGTTTTTCAAATCTATCTGCGAAGAAATACCATTTTACCATTTCCCATTTTGATTTTCTCCAACTCTGCTGTGGCTTCAGACTCTGTCAATGGGGAGCTGTGTTCTCTGTAGCTCTCAATGTATGAAAGGATCTCCCAGCAAATTTTGCAATTGAGATCCCCGTTTTGTTCCCTTCTCTGGGGCTGCAGCAGCAATGTCTGTGTGCAGAGCTGGGGGCAGGGCAGGGTTGGCACAGCAGCTCGGCTCCTGCTGGCCACACCATTCCTGATCCAGGCCAGGAGCCATTGGCCTTCTTGGCCCCCTGGGCACACTGCTGCCTCATGTCCAGCCTGCTGTCCAGCACTGCCCCAGGTCCCTTTCTGCCTGGCCACTGTCCAGCCACTCTGTCCCCAGCCTGGAGCACTGCAGGGCTTGTTGTGGCCAAAGTGCAGGAGCCGGCCCTTGGTCTTGTTCAAGCTGCCATGGTTGGATTTGGGCCCTGGATGCAGCCTGTCCAGGGCCCTGTGCAGAGCCCTCCTGCCCTCCAGCAGATCCACACTCCCAGCTGCAGGAGAGATGGCCAAGGGCTGGGCAGGGCTGGCAGGGCCACAGGCACCCAGGCCTTTGTCCCCTGGGCTCTGCCAGCGCCTCTGCAGGCCCCACAGAAGGAACTTTCCTTGCAGGAAAGCCTGCACTTGGCTTCTGCCTGGCCCCTCCCTCAGCAGCCTGGCAGGCCTTGCAGCTTGAGGACATTTGTCCTTGCTGCCCCTGCCATCCCCCTGCCCCACCAACAGCCCCCAGCCAGCCGCGAGGGACAGGCCCTGCTGTGCCAGGCCTGGGCTCAGGCCTTGGCCTTTCTGCTCCCTCCAGCCAGCCCAGGCCTTGCTCAGCATTGCAGTCCCTGCTCACAGCCTTGGCCTCCCTGCAATCCTGGCCTCAAGGAGCTGCTCTCCCCAGTGCCTGGGCAGCCTTTGGCACTCCCTGCCCTCCCTGGGGCCCAGGGATGCTCCAAGGGACTTGGGGTTTTTGCTTCTGACTCCTTCAGCAGCTTCTTCAACCTTCTCTAAGTTCTTGGGGGTCCGGGACTCAGCCCCAAATCCAGCATGGGGCTGATGAAAATACAGAAAGTCTACAGGAGCCCTTTGCCTTCCTTCAATTGTCTTTGAGTCTTCAGAGCTCGTACAGCTGACTGGAGTCACTTTGTAGTCTTGTTAAGGAGGAAGATTTGAAAGTGCACGTAGTGATTTTTTCTTTTTTTAATCAAGCATTTTTTATTTTCTAGATCAGTAAAGAGTAGATAGAAACATCCCCCAAGTGATCTCAATTCTGAATGTCTCTTTATGTCTGAGCACAGAGAAGAAAGAGCCCCTTGCAGGCTGACCTTGTTTGGACAACCTGCTCCTCACCCCAACCTCACCATGTCTGACATTGCCCACCTGGCACTGACATCCCTGTGCCCTGCAGCACAACCTTGTCCCCTGAGCTCTGCAGCTGGCTGTCCCAGCCCATTGCACCATGTCCCACCTGCTCTCCTCAGGCCTCGGCCTGCACACAGGCCCAGGAGGATTTTTCCCCTTGCTGAGGAAAGAAGGGAAAAGCCTGAGCAGGTTTCCTAAACAACCAAGCCCACTCAGGAACCACATGCCCAGGACAGGCTGCCTGGAATGATGTCACCTTTCCACAAGGAACAGTGTCACCAGAAATGAGCTCTGGAAGCAGAATTCTCTGAGTCTTTCAGCTGAATTCTCTGTCCCTGTCCTGGATCTCTGTTGCAGATGGAAGCTGCTGGTGCCATTCTCAGCTTGAACCCTTCTTTGGAATGCAGACAGAGGTTCCCAGGTGTGTAAAGTAAGCGTTGCTCAATGTTGATGCAAAGCTTTTGTGTTCCTCCTGGAACCAAGGAGACTCCTGAGACACTGCAAGGCCTTGTTTCATCAGGGGTCCATTGTGACACAGAGGGGGCTCATGGAATCAAGGAGACAATTGTGACAGTACAGACCCTCATAGAAACAAGTCTCTGTTGTGGCAGTCATGGAATCAAAGAGACATTTGTGACACAGCCAGGTCGTGTGGAACCAATGGTCCATTGTTACCCTGCAGAGTCAAGAAGAACATGGTGACACCACAGAACCTGATGGAACCAAGTGTCCTTTGTGGCACAGCAGGGCCTCCTTGGAACCCAGGGGACCATTGTGACAAGGCAGGGCCTACTGGAACCATGGAGACCATTGTGACACTAAGGAAACTCATGGAACCATGGTGACCATTGGGATGCTCTGGAACCTCACAGAACCAAGGGTCCGTTGTGACCTTGTGGTGCCTCCTGAAATCAAACATTGTGAAACTTGGAAGCCTAATGGAACAAGAGTTTCTATTGTGACACTGCAGAACCTCATGGAATCAAGGCAACCATGTTACACTGCAGAAGCTCATGGAACCAAAGGACCACTGTGACACTGCACAAGGAAACTGTTGTTGACAGAACAAAAACTCATGGAATGAAAAGTCCCGTGTGACATGAGGGAACCCCATGGACCAAAGGTGCATTGTGACTCTGTAGGGCCTCATGGAATAGAGGGTCCATTGTGACACAGCAGGGCCTTGTGGAACCAAAGGTGCATTGAGGCACATCTGGGCCTTGCTGGAACCAAAGAAACCACTGCTCAAAGCAGGGTAACTCCTAGAACCAAGGAGTCCTTTGGTACAGCATAAAACCTATGGAACCAAGGGGCCATTGGGACAAAGCAGGGCCTCATGGAACTAAGGGGACATTCTGACCCATTGGGACTGCATGGAAGGAATTGTTCATGATGACAATGTGGATCCAAGGAGACCATGGAGAGACTGTGGAACCTCATGGATCCAAGGGGCCATTGTGACACCAAAGAACTTCATGGAACCCAGGGTCCATTGTGACATAGCAAGGCCTCATTGGAACAAAGGAACCATTGTTGGCAGTCCAGAAACTCATGGAACCAAGGGGCTGTGGTGACACAGCAGGGACACATGGAAGCAAGGAGACCAGTGACATTTAGGAACCTCATGGAACCAAGGGTTCATTAGGACACTGCAGAAACAAAGAGACCATTGCTGACACTATGGAAGCTCAGGGAACTGAGCAGCCATTCTTACACTCCAAAGTGTTGTTGAACCAAAGAGAGCATTGTCCAACTCCTGAATTTCATGGCACTGAGGCTTCACTGTGACACAGCAGGGTTCCATGAAACCAATTGTCCATTGTGACCATGCAGATCCAAGGAGACCATGGTGACACTAGGGAAGCTCCTGGAACCGAGCGGCCATTGTGACACAGCAAGGCCTCCTGGAACCAAGGAGAGCATTGTGACATCATGGAATCTCATGGAACCAAGGGTCCATTGTTACAGTCCAGAGCCAAGGAGACCATTTTGACACTACAGAACCTCATGGAATCAAGGGTCAATTGTGAAACAGTTGGGCTTCAAGGAACCAAGAAGCCATTGTGACACAGCAGGGCCCATGGAACCAATGGTCCATAGTGATACTGTGGATCCAAGGAGGCCATACCAATACTAGGGAATGTGATAAATTAATGATTTTGTGCTAACTGAATTGCAACTATATCAATATTTTAGAAAAAGACAAATGATATGTGATCAGTGTCACAAAACCGATGTTTGCAGATGTTTATGAAAAAAAAAAAAAGGATACAGGACATAATTTCAGATAAGTAATATCCAACTACAGAATAGGTCTTGGGATAATTGGAAGATCAGGCTTGAGATGGATAATTGGGATGCTTCCAGGTAAAGAATCTCAGTTGTGTTTTTATTTAAGGCTTATTTTTGGAATATGATGCTGGCTAACATAAGAGAAGGCTCGGGGTGCCTGTGCAACCTGTAAGGTTACCCAGAGGACAATGAGGAAGACTGTGAGCCTTCATCCAAAAGACAACCAAATGATGACAGAAGAGCCCCTAGCACCAAGTGAAGCATGTACCTTGAAGTACAGTGACGTAGTTTTTTAGAACTGAAAATAGGAGTGTCATGGGTTGTGGAGCCAGGGATGTGTATTCTATTTCATTTGTTAAAAGCATTTGGGGAGATATTTTTCTTTATCTCCTGTAACTCTGGGGGGAGAGCAGTGGATGCCTTCTGATAATGGGCCAACTGTTCAAACCAGGTGGGGCAGTGCTTCTTATCTCTTTCACTGCCCGTCCTCCCTCCAGGGGAACATTTTCTGCTAATGGACCATTAAGAGACCCCTAAAAGCACACATCCCCAAAGTAGAACATCCACATTCCATCATCCCATTGTGAGATGCTCCACCCAGTGTGGGGAGCCAACCATTCCTACCTGGATAAAACTGAGGCACAGGAAAAAGAAGGCATCTAGCTTCTCACCTGACTCCCGGAGGAAGACTGGATCCCTTCTCATCACCACTGGACCTCTTCTCACCATCACTGAACTCTTGTTCTACAGGATCATCTCTACTTTCACCAGAACCACATCTGCCACTCCAGGAGGACTCACTTTTGGACTGCTTCCAACACCCTGACCAACAGGGTGTCAGGTTGTAGCTCTGACTCTGTCTGGGTTTTCCAGGATTCCTTGTTTATTTGTGTGCTTGTTTGGTTGGGTGGTTTTTGTTTTCTACTACATTTGTATTGTTAGTATTCCTAGTAAAGAGCTGTTATTCCAATTCCCAAATCTTTTCCTGGAAGGCCTTCATTGCAAAATTATGATTTGGCGGGGGTGAGGTGCTTACATTCTCTATTCTAAGGGAAACTCCAGTTTTCCCTGGCAGATATCTGTCTTTTCAAACCAAGACAAGGAGGAAACTTAGGGGAAATATTGATGAATATGTATCAGCAGATAGTATATAATTGTAGTCTGAATTGCTCTGTTTTGTACCTGAGGTGGGGTGAGAAACCCTCCCTGTACCCCAGTCAGTTTTGCTAATGCCTCATCAGAACCTTAACCAGATTTAATAAATCATTACCAAATTTTTGTATATGTTTAATTTTATATTAAATTGCTATTAAAATTGCTGCTAAATTTTAAATTTCTTGTTTATTTTATTTATATTTCAAACTGGTGCCTGCCTTGTTCCAGGGCTGCCCCATGGCCTTGGGGCTGCCCTGCATCCTCCTGGGGAAGTTCCCTGAGGCTCAGAGCACTCAGTGCCCAGACTCCTTTCCCTGTGCCTGCTGTGTCCCCTGGGGCTGCAGAGCTCTCCTGGCTCACAGCAGACATTCAGTCCTTGATCTCGGGGTGACCCCACCCTGGCCAGGCCTGTGCCCAGGGAGCTCCACTCCCTGCTGCTCCCTGGCACACACTGTCCCTGCAGGTGCCCTGTGCTCTCCTGGCAGCTCCCCAGGCCCTCCAGACAAACATTCCCCTGCCATCAGCCCTGGCACAAGCTGCACAGCCCCAGCAAGGTTCAGCACAGACCCTTCCCCATCTGATGGGCCCTGGCCACCACACAGCAGAACCTGATCCAGACCTGAGTCCCCTGAAGGCCACCCTGGGACCCTGATCTCATCCCATGGAGCCCTGGGAGAACAAGGAACACAAGGAGCCTCTTCAGAGTCTGTTCCTTGGGCCTGTTGCTGAGAGGGGCTCTGCAGGGAGAGCAAAGCCTTCCTGGGCTGCCCTCAGGAGATGATGATGCCCTTTGCTGCTGGAGCTGCTGTGCTGGAGCCCAGCTGTGTCCCAGCAGTGCCCATGGCCTGGCCCTGCCTGTGCTCACAGCACGCACACGCAGCAGGACAGTGACCAAGCTGCCACAGCCTGCGGCCTGACAGTCACAGAAGGGCTGGGAAGGAGAGGCTGGAGCTGGGAAGAGCAGCTGTGGGAAGAGCCAGGGCCATTGTCCCTGGCTGTGCTGCTGTGCTGGGAGTCTCTGCCCTGCACCTCTGCTCACAGGCACTGGCCCTGCAGAGACAGAGAGGGGCTGAGGGAACATCTTGGGCACCCAGGGCAGAGCAGGACACTTTATTTTACAGAAATGCACAGTGATCAGGGCTCCTTACTGTCTGTGCTTAACACAGACACGGTAGATACTGATGTAGAAATTCTGTGACTAATGGTATCTCTTTATGGGAAATAGAAAAAAAAATAAGAAAAGGAAAAATAGAACACACCAAATAGAATAACAAACAAGACACATGGCACAAAACAGTCTGGGCCTGGAATGAGTTCCATTCTGAATGCTGTGCAGAAACAAAGAGGCACCTGATTGTTTCTGAAAAGCACAGAGTGGTCACATTCCTCAGGACATCCTCCAGCTCCTGGTAGCTCAGGCTGTAGATGAGGGGGTTCAGTGTTGGAGGCAGCAGCCAGCACAGAAGTGACAGTGCCAGAGCCAGGGATGGGCACCAGGCTGGCACAGGTGACCTTGAGGCTCTGCAGGGCCCAGGCCCAGGGGCTGTGCCAGAGTCAGGGCTGAGCTGACACTCTGTGGGCTGGGGCAGAGCCCAGGTAGAAATCAGCCCCTGAGCCAGCAGCTCTGCAGTGGTGGCCACCAGGCCGGGTGGCCAAGGGAGGCTTCTGGCCATGCCCTGCAGGGAGCTGCTGCTGCTGCTGCTGCTGCTGCTGCTGCTGCTGCTGCTGCTGCTGCTGCTGCTGCTGCTGCCCAGGGGCCTTTGGTGTCCCAGGCTCTCCCTGGCACAGCTCCCAGCACGGCACTCTGCACTTGTGCCCTAGCCCTTCACTCTGCTGGGGCTGGCCTGGGGCTTTTCCTGCACCAGGACCTGGCCTGGCCCTGGCACAGGAAAGGCAGTTCCTTCTGGAGCAGGAGGCTGTGCCTGCAATGGGCTCAAACAGCTCCAACAAGGCACTGTGGGATAAGATCAGGGTCCCAGTGTGGTCTTCAGGAGACTCAGGTCTGGGTCAGGTTCTGCTGGTTGGTGGCCAGGGCCCATCAGATGGGGAAGGGTCTGTGCTGAACCCTGGGTGCCCAAGATGTTCCCTCAGCCCCTCTCTGTCTCTGCAGGGCCAGTGCCTGTGAGCAGAGGTGCAGGGCAGAGACTCCCAGCACAGCAGCACAGCCAGGGACAATGGCCCTGGCTCTTCCCACAGCTTCTCTTCCCAGCTCCAGCCTCTCCTTCCCAGCCCTTCTGTGGCTGTCAGGCCGCAGGGCTGTGGCAGCTTGGTCACTGTCCTGCTGCGTGTGCGTGCTGTGAGCACAGGCAGGGCCAGGCCATGGGCACTGCTGGGACACAGCTGGGCTCCAGCACAGCAGCTCCAGCAGCAAAGGGCATCATCATCTCCTGAGGGCAGCCCAGGAAGGCTTTGCTCTCCCTGCAGAGCTGCTGTCAGCAAGGTGCTCCAGGAATGCCCTGGCAAAGCAAAGCCCAGTGCCCAGGGGCAGAAGGGGAATGTGCAGGGGGGCACCCAACAGTGTCCTGGCACAGCCAGAGCTCCTGGCATAGACCTGAGGGAGCAGCAGAGCAGGGCCTGGGCTGTGTCTCTCTTCTGGGGACAGCCTGGGAAGGTGCCCCAGGGCAATTGTCCCACAGCAGCCCCTGCAACCACCATGGCCAGCACAGGCCTCTCCCCACACCTGCAGGAGGTTGTTTGTCCCTGCATGGAGGACACCAAGGGACCAGGACAGCAGTGCCTGTTTGCTCTGTACTGAGGAGATTTCAGCAGTGCATCCTGTGTGTGTCTGTGTGGGGAGATGAAGCAGAGTGAGCACAAACACCATCAGCAGCACTCGGGGCTGGCACAATCGCAGAGGCACAAACAGGGCCTTGAGGCCACTTCAATCTGAGAGTGAAATCCTCTGGGAAACCACCTGAGTTCTTTACTGGGCTGTGCTTAGGGCTGCAGAGAGAAACATCCAGGGCAGGGAGGCTCAAGGGAAACTGCTCAGCACAGCCAAGGACTGCCCAGAGAGACCATTGGGGTGGACGTGTGTGGGGAGAAATCACAGCTGCCTCCCTTCTGAACCACCCCCAGGACCTGGACAGGGCTGTGCTGTGTTCTGGGCACTGACCTGGAACTGAGGGATGTGGAAAAGGCCTTTGGTGTCAGGGCTGTTGAGAAGGCTGGGCAGTGTCACTGGGAGAGCTCTCTCAAACCCCTTGGAAAGGGCAGAGCCATCCCAGAGGGTCCTGGGAACCTGAGAAAGGCAGACATGGAGCCAGTCTGCAACCAGGGCAGGGAGGGGATCTGGGAGAGTCCCAGCCTGGTCAGGCTCAGCAGGGAAGGGGATGTGGCAAATCCTCCTGCAGCCATTCCAGGCACTGGCAGGACAAGGCAGGGATTGCAGAACCCACATGGGAGGGAAAAGAAGGGGATGTTGTGTGCCCAGAATTCAGCCAGGCCTGTGACACGGTCTGCTGTGGTCTCCTCAGAGCCAGACTGGAGAGAGCTGGGCTGAAGAAATGGAACATGGGCTGGGTGGGAATTTGGCTGAACAATGAGGGTGAAATGTCATATCCATGGTACAGAGTCCTCTTGGCAGCCACTGCCCGGTGACATCCCTCAGTGACCAGCCCTTGACCACCACTGGGGAACATTTCTATTATCTCTACAATGGCATGAAATGCACTTTCAATTCCTTTGTGGATACTGCCAAATTGTAGGGAGTCTGTGACCAAACTCATCCAGTTGATGGTGACTGCAAAACATAATTGGGCATAATGGTGCTTTTATTTCCTGTGGGCAGGATGACTGAGTTGAGTCAATTTGTCTTGCCATCAGGGGCCAACCAAGCCACGAGAAAAGGGAGAAAAAACTTATGCATCAGACAAAAGGCAGTTCAAAAGGGAAAAACCTGAATCCAACAAAAAACCCAAAGCAAGACCCACCCACAACAACACAAAAACACCACGAACAAACCAACAACAAAAAGCAAAGGCCATAAACAGCAGAAAAGCATATCCACAGGAAATCACCTATCAGCAGAAAATATTTAACCATCTTGTGGCATGAGAGGATCCTTTATGTGTCAGTGACGTTTTGAAAGAAAAATGTCTCTAAAAGGAAATTAATCCCCTACAGTCCTTGCCCCTCCGGCTTCCTGCAGTTTATTGCTGATCATGATGTGACATGCCATGGAACATCCCTCGGGTCAGTCCACCCCAGCTGTCCCATCCCTGTTCCCTCAGGAAGACTTGCCCACTCCAAGCCCATAGGTTGGGGGGGTTGCAGAAACGCCCTCAGGTGGGGCGAGCACTGTGACAAGGACAGGAGAACAGAACAATGTTTACTCTTATCAAGAACAGTAGAACAGCACAGCCTTGGAGAAATGGATCACGGATGTAACTCTGGGAAACAGAAGTCATTCAAAATGCAAGAAAAATGTCAGCTTGGCTCTACAAGGCTGACAAATCAGAAGGTTTGCAAAAAAATAATATTGCCCATACTCAAAAGTGGGGCTGAGGAACAGCCACCTAGAAAGGACACTGGATGTTGAAGACAGACCCCAAAGAACCAGATAAGAACTTGTGAGAAGGGGTGCAACTATGTCAAGTAAATTTAAAGGAAGTGGGGATAGCTAATGAATGCATAAACAGTTATGTTATCAAAACTCTGTTCATTTGATGGTCAGTGCACTCAAATGGAGGAAGGATTGCCCAAGTGACCAGCACACTGTAATAAAGAAGATCTGCTCTCAAATACTCAAAAGTGTGTGCAAAACTTTCTCTCCAGTGGATTTCAGTATCATGGGTGCCCTTGACTCCATTATGCCCCACAGTGTCACAGTGGCCCCTTGGTTCCATGAGGCCCTGCTGTAGAACAATGGACCCTTGGTTCCATTATCAAGTAAATAAAGCAAGGGCAAAGACGCTCCAACTAATTAAAGTTACAAAGTGGTATGTTTCATTCAGTGCCAGGCAACATGGGGAGTAACCTCCCAAAGACGTGTACAGAAATCACAGAGCTCTGGCTCTCTCTTTATCTACAAAATCTTACATATTCATGTTATCATTCAACACGCCTATACATTCTTATTACTTAACCCCACCTTCTCTCCTCTTCATCATAAAATGAGTTCAAAGTCCTTTCATGCTTGCACAGTCCTTCACTTAAATTGGGTCAGTGGGTTTTGAAAAGGGTCAGTGGTGCCTTAGGATGAAGTCAGGAATGTCTTCCTCAAGGTAAACTTTTCCCCTTGGTCTTGTTGGCAGGCTCTCTGACCCCTTGGGCATAGTTCAAGCTCTCCTGCCTGGTTCTGACAGGCTTTCGGGACCAGGTGCACCTACAGTCTCTTCACCTTTAAAATACTCCATCCTCCCCTCAGAACTTCTACAAAGACAGCTCAGTCAGGAAAACAATACCTTGTGTTCTCAAACTAGCTTCATCTGGCAATGATCAACTATCTTACATTGCTTCTGCTCTAAACTCTTCATTACTATATATTGTTCTTGCTTTTATCCCTTCAGCTAAACTTTTAACCTGTGAATTCCTCTAAACCCTTGATTCAATTAGGGTCCGTCCTGTCAAAATGGCCTCCTTGGTTCTGCACTGCCACAATGCTCTCCTTGGTTCCACAAGGCCTTGGTGGGTCCCAACAGCCCTTTGGTTTCATGAACTGCCATAGTGTCACCACGGTCTCTGGGATCTGCAGTATCACAATGGACAATTGGTGACAAGCAGCCCCACTGTGTCACAAGGAATATTTGATTCCATGGAGCTCCACGGTATCACACTGGCCCCTTGGTTCCACAAGGCCTCGCTGTATAACAATGGCCCTTCAGTTCCATAAGGTTTTGTACTGCCAACAATGGTCTCCTTGGTTCTGTCGTGTGCAAATGGCTGCTTGGTTCCATAAAATTCCTCTGTGTCACAGTGGTCTCCTTTGTTCATTGAGGCTCTGCAGTGCCACAATGTCCCATAGGTTCCATGAGCATCTTCCATACGATCAACAATGCCCTTTGTTCCAAGGAGGCCCCACAGGGTCACAATGGTTCCTTGGATCCATGAGGTTCTGTAGTGTCACCATGATCTCCTTGGATCCGCACTGTCACAATGGACAATTGGTTCCTTGGGGCCCAACTGTGTCACAATGGACCCTTTGTTCCATGAAGTTCCATAGTATCAGCATGGCCTCCTTGGATCCACAGTATCACTATGGACCATTGATTCCATGTAGCCCTGCTGTGTCACAATGGCTTCTTGGTTCCATGAAGCCCAACTGTTTCACAAGTGACTCTGGATTCCATGAGGTTCTGTACTATCCAAATGGTCTCCCTAGTTCTGGACTGTAACAATGGACCCTTGGTTCCATGAGATTCCATGATGTCACAATGCTCTCCATGGTCCCAGGAGGCCTTGCTGTGTCACAATGGCTGCTTGGTTCCATGAGCTTCCCTAGTGTCACCATGGTCTCCTTGGATCTTCATGGTCACAATGGACAATTGGTTTCATGGAACCCTGCTGTGTCACAGTGAAGCCTCAGTGCCATGAGGTTCTTGAGTTAGACAATGCTCTATTTGGTTCAACAACACTTTGGAGTGTAACAGAGGCTGCTCAGTTCCCTGAGCTTCCATAGTGTCAGCAATGGTCTCCTTGTTTCTGCTGTGTCCTAATGAACCCTTGGTTCCATGAGGTTCCTAAATGTCACTGGTCTCCTTGCTTCCATGTGTCCCTGCTGTGTCACCACAGCCCCTTGGTTCCATGAGTTTCTGGACTGCCAACAATGGTTCCTTTGTTCCAATGAGGCCTTGCTATGTCACAATGGACCCTGGGTTCCATGAAGTTCTTTGGTGTCACAACGGCCCCTTGGATCCATGAGGTCGCATAGTGTCTCCTTGTTCTCCTTGGATCTGCATTGTCATCATGGACAATTCCTTCCCTGCAGTCCCAATGGGTCAGAATATCCCCTTAGTTCCATGAGGCCCTGCTTTGTCCCAATGGCCCCTTGGTTCCATAGGTTTTATGATGTACCAATGGACTCCTTGGTTCTAGGAGTTACCCTGCTCTGAGCAGGGGTTTCTTTGGTTCCAGCAAGGCCTGGCTGTGCCTCAATGCACCCTTGGTTCCACGAGGCCCTGCTGTGTCACAGTGGACCCTCTATTCCGTGAGGCCCTACAGAGTCACAATGGATCCTTGGTTCCATGAGCTTCTGCAGTGTAACATGGTCACCTTGATTCCATGAGGTTCTGCAGTGTCACAATAGAAACCCTTGTTCCATTAGGCCTCCAAGTTTCACAATGTTGGATTCCAGGAGGCACCACAATGGCTCTTGTGAGGTTCCACAGTATCCAATGGTCACTGTGGTTCCATGAGTTTCCTTAGTGTCACAATGGTCTCCATGGTTCCATTCGGCCCTGCCTTGTCACAATGGTCCCCTGGGTTCCAAGGAGGCCTTGCTGTGCCACAAAGGACCCTTGGTTCCATCAGGTTCTGTGGTGTCACCATGTTCTTCTTGACTCTGCAGGGTAACAATGGACCATTGGTTCCACACGGCCCGGCTGTGTCACAAATGTCTCTTTGATTCCATGACTGCCACAACAGAGACTTGTTTCTAGGAGTGTCTGTGCTGTCACAATTGTCTCCTTGATTCCATGAGCCCCTGCTGTGTCACAATGGACCCTTGGTGAAACAAGGCCTTGCAGTGTCTCAAGAGTCTCCTTGGTTCCAGGAGGAACACAAAAGCTTTGCACCAACATTGAGCAACGATTACTTTACACACCTGGGAACCTCTGTCTGCATTCCAAAGAAGGGTTCAAGCTGAGGATGGCACCAGCAGCTTCCATCTGCAACAGAGACCCAGGACAGGGACAGAGAATTCAGCTGAAAGACTCAGAGAATTCTGCTTCCAGAGCTCATTTCTGGTGGCACTGTCCCTTGTAGAAAGGTGACATCATTCCAAGCAGCCTGTCCTGAGCATGTGGTTCCTGAGTGGGCTTGGTTGTTTAGGAAACCTGCTCAGGCTTTTCCATTGTTTCTCACCAACAGGAAAACTTCTCCTGGGGCTGTGTGCAGGCTGAGGCCTGAGGAGAGCAGGTGGGACATGGTGCAATGGGCTGGGACAGGCAGCTGCAGAGCTCAGGGGAGAAGGTTGTGCTGCAGGGCACAGGGATGTCAGTGCCAGATGGGCAATGTCAGACATGGTGAGGCTGTGGTGAGGAGCAGCTTGTCCAAACAGGGTCAGCCTGCAAAGGGCTCATTCTTCTCTGTGCCCAGACCGCCTAAGGTGACATCCAGCATTGAGATCCCTTGGGGGATGTTTCTATCCACTCTTTACTGATCTGGAAAATAAAAAATTCTTGATTTGAAACAAAAAAGAAGAAATCATGACATGCACTTTGAAATCTCCCTCCTTCACAGGACTCCAAACTGGCTCCAATCAGCTGCATAAGCCCTGGAGACTCAAAGACATTTGAAGGAAGGAAAATTGCTTCTAAGGGCTTTCTCTATTTTCATCAGCAGCTCTACACTGAATTTGGGGCTGAGTCCAGGGCCCCCAGGCACTGAGAGAAGGTTGAAGAAGCTGCTGAAGGCGTCAGAAGCAAAACCCCAAGTCCCTTGGAGCATCCCTGGGCCCCAGGGAGGGCAGGGAGTGCCAAAGGCTGCCCAGGCACTGGGGAGAGCAGCTCCTTGAGGCCAGGATTGCAGGGAGGCCAAGGCTGTGAGCAGGGACTGCAATGCTGAGCAAGGCCTGGGCTGGCTGGAGGGAGCAGAAAGGCCAAGGCCTGAGCCCAGGCCTGGCTCAGCAGGGCCTGTCCCTCGCGGCTGGCTGGGGGCTGTTGGTGGGGCAGGGGGATGGCAGGGGCAGCAAGGACAAATGTCCTAAAGCTGCAAGGCCTGCCAGCCTGCTCAGGGAGGGGCCAGGCAGAAGCCAAGTGCAGGCTTTCCTGCAAGGAAAGTTCCTTCTGTGGGGCCTGCAGAGGCGCTGGCAGAGCCCAGGGGACAAAGGCCTGGGTGCCTGTGGCCCTGCCAGCCCTGCCCAGCCCTTGGCCATCTCTCCTGCAGCTGGGAGTGTGGATCTGCTGGAGGGCAGGAGGGCTCTGCACAGGGCCCTGGACAGGCTGCATCCAGGGCCCAAATCCAACCATGGCAGCTTGAACAAGACCAAGGGCCGGCTCCTGCACTGTTAGGAATAAAGAGTCAGGAGTTACTGATGGTTATGCTTGTTAGAATAAACTTAGGAGTTAGTAATGGTTATGCTTACTGTTGCACAGTTAATATTTGTTGTGTTAATAGTTGCTACGACTGTTAAATAATGTTAATTGATAAAAATCACTTACCTTTTACCCCTACTGTACCCCTATCCCAAGTTGCTGTACCTTGTTCCTTGTTCCTGTTCCCCTACTGTACCCCTATCCCAAGTTGCTGGATCCTGTTCCTTGTTCCTGTTCCCTTACTGTACCCCTATCCCAAGTTGCTGTACCCTGTTCCTTGTTCCTGTTCCCCTACTGTACCCCTATCCAAAGTTGCTGGATCCTGTTCCTTATTCCTGTTCGGGCCCCGCCTCCACTGCTCCCCCAGAGTTACACTTGACAGCTCATGGCCCCACCCGGTATGCAAACCATGGGAACCCCCATGGATCTGAGCCACTACAGGAAGTGAGACCACCGCATACAGACCCTTGAAGCTTGGAAGCTGGTGCACAAATGCCTCACCAAACCACACCAGAAGACAAAGCAAAGCAGCAGGCTGTCTGTAAAGCCACTTGTTCAACTCGCCATAACCTGAACAGAACTTGCTCAGAGTCACCCCCTAGACTTCAAACAAGCCCAAATGAGTAAGTCTCCTATAGGGCTCCTGTGAGATTGGAGACCCCAGCTCTGCCTCTGGGCAAAGCTGATTGCACCTCCTCCTCCTCGTTGTCCCCAAGGAGCAGTGGCGGTGAGCGCGACCCCTCGGGCCCCCAGCCAGGCTGATCTAATAAAGGCTTTAAAAGGGAGCAGAAGGTCTCCTGGCCCTTTTATTCCTGTCAATTTGGGGACTCCTCCAGGATTGCTGACCACGCCTGAAGAGGACTCCAGCGAGGGACAGCTGCGGGATGACTGCCCCGCCTGGGGCCTCCAGGACCAGCCAGCAATCCCCGGACCCGGAGACCAGCCTGGGCAGGACAACGAAGAGGAGCGCCGGATTGGTAAGACACCGGCGGCGGGAGTGGGAGGCGAGCGAGTGGATGTGTGAGTGAGACAGGGGCCGGCAGCTCGGACCCCCAAATGAGTGTGGACCCCTCAGTACCGCGGTTCCGGACTCCCGCGAGGGTGCCGGCCGGGAACAGGGGGAAGCGAAAGGGGGCCTGGTAAGGTCCAGAAGGATGAAAGAGGCGCCTCCCGGGGATAGAAGGGCCCCCCCTGCGGGCGTGCAGAGGGTTCCTTAGAGTATGAGTGGCAGGCATAGGGGTAGGTCTCCCTTTTGAAAGGACCAAGTGGTCTAGGCTGCTCTGGGCACGTAGGGGGCCTAGACGAGTGAGGGTCATGCACAAAACAACCTAGGTGACTCCTGGGGTGGTGTGTGGGGGTACCTAGGTTAGGTGTGAGTGAACACCCCACCCCCACTTGGGTACTGAGAGGACCTGACCGGGGAATTTGAATTGGGGGTCCCCAGGCCCTACCGGCACCAGGTGGTCAGCGAAGGACCTTCGCTTCCCGGGGTCTGTGACACAAGACGTGCTGAGAGGCCATAGCTGTTGTGGCTCAGTCTCGGCTCAGGGAGGTCCTGGGAAGGGAGGTCATCAACTTGCTGCCAGAGAGCACAGGGGCAGGTAGTCTGCGCAGGTGGGCGAGGCAGCTACGGTAACACACACACCCATCCCTTCACCGAAGCCATCCCCTGGTGGGTGGGGTGGCGAGGAGGCAAGGGGGAAATTCTCCCACCACTTACTCACACTCAGCCCTGGTGCAGAAGCTATCCTCACTGGGGAAGGGGGATAGTCAGGGAGCGGATGGGCAGGGGGCTCCAGGGTGAGCCCTGCTGACCAAAACCCTTGTGGACGGCACTGAGGCAGGGACGAGGGAAGGTTCCAGGTGGCCTAGTGCTAGGGTCCCCTCACCGTCAACCCCGTAGTGCTCACAGTCTCCACTGACAGGGGAGTCAGGGAGGCAAGGCAGGGGAGGAACAGAGGTCGGACTTTGTCTGATTGTGGATTTTGGGGACTGCACAGAGACAGGGACAGGGGAATGTCCCAAGTGGTCTAATGCTAGGGTCCCCTCAACGTTTACAGTCTCCACGGACAGGGGAGTCAGGGAGGTGAAGCAGAGGGGAAATAAGGTCGGACTTGGTCCAATTGTGAATTTTGTGGGCTCAGTAGTGCTCACAGTCTCCACTGACAGGGGAGTCAGGGAGGTGAAGCAGAAAGGAACAGAGATCGGACTTTGTCCAATTGTGCATATACATATTCTTTGGTGTGAGTTCAGTTGCCCGTCATTAAGATTTCCGTTCCAGTAGGGACACGTTTATAAAGTATAAGTTTAAGTAAGGGCCAGTTAGAAGTTGTTTAAAAATTGTGTTGCCTGTCAGTTGTGTTTCGTTTGGGTAGAGGCACCGTCAGTTTTTAAATTAAGGCCCAGAGTAAAAAGGAGTAATGGGGCAGTGTTTAAGCCCGTTAGAACAAATATTAACTCATTGGGACACACAGGAGGCCACCAAGGGCCTAGACCGGATTAAGATGATCCATTATTGTATGGAGGTTTGGCCCAAATTGGAAATGCAAGGACAGTGGCCGTGGTATGGCACTAGAGATCCCTGGATGTGTTCCCAATTATACCAACATCTAGAAACCACAAGAGGTTCGAGCCCAGAAGAAATAACATATGCATCCTTGTAGCAAAAAGAGAAAACAGAAACAGAAGTAATAAAAGTAGGCAAGTGAAAAGAACAGAAAGCAGAAGTTAAGGAAAGTAAAGAGCAAGAGAAGGAGACTAGTGGAGCCAGTAATAAATGGGACCCCTTGGAGTACCTACCCTCTCCTTCCGTGTACCCAACAGTGCCCCAAACTCCCTCTCGCAATCCCCTGGCTATCCCAGCCTCCATACCACCCTCACTTAACCCTCCCGTTTCCAGTCTAAACCCTTTTTGCCCAAACCCGTTCTCTACCTTTTCGGCCCCTCCCACTGTCACTGAATCTTCTCCCTCAAACCCATCACTGGTTCCTTTTAATCTGCCTGTTACAGTTCCTTTACCTCCAGAAACCCCTCTAGCAAATCCAATTTCCTCTCCCTCACCTGTAGCTGTTCCTTTACCTCCGCCTGATTGGGAGTCAAGTATGCCCAAAAGGAATCCTAACCTTCCCCCTAACAGTGAGCAACTCCCTTTAACCCCTCTTCCTTGTCAAGAACAAAGTCCTAGAGGTGGACCCTATTGTCACACACGATCTAAGACTACCAAACTCTTCCCCTTGGGAGAAGTCACCATGGGAAGAATGACTGGAGGGGTAGGGTTTGTTAATGCCCCATTGACAGCTTCAGAAGTTAGAGGATTTAAAAAAGAGCTGAGAAACCTAGTTGAGGACCCGGTGGGGATAGCCAACCAAGTGGATCAATTCCTGGGTCCTAATATTTACACCTGGAGTGAGATGAACCCTCTTTTAAACATCTTATTCAACCCTAAAGAGATAGCCATGATCCGTGTCACAGGAATGTGAATCTGGGAACAAGAGAACAGTTTGGGCCCCGGGCAGAAGACAAGCTCCCACAGGTGGATCCAGGGTGGGATCCAAATAGACAGGAGAGAAGAAGGAATATGAAAGACTACAGAACCCTAATGGTAAAAGGCATGAAAGAATCTGTTCCCCGGGGTAACAACATCAAACTAGCCTTTGATGGAACTCAAGAAAAAGATGAGACCCCAGCCACCTGGTTAAACAGGTGAAGAAGAAATTTTCAATTATACTCAAACATAGATCCTGACAGTCCCGAAGGCCAAATACTGTTGAAAGTGCAATTCTTTACTAAATCCTGGCCTGATATCAGGAAGAAGCTAGAAAAATTCAGTAACCCGTGCTGCTATCTGGACCCAAGAGAAAGAGTGGACTCACGTTTCCCATGTAAAAGGACCAGTATCGCCTCCTCCTAACTGTGGACAAAACCCAGAAAAATCCCCCACGAGTCTCCCCAAGTGGATTGCCATCCAAGATCCTGCCAGCCTTAAAGTAACTCTTAGGAGACAGCCAAAGACTGAAAAGAAAGTAGACTAAAACTGCAGAGTTCTGTTAAGCAAAATTGTTGTTCAAGTTGATATATACATATACTTGTTAAGTTATCGCGATTGTTAAGGTTTTGAGAATAAATTGTTCATGGTTTTGATAGAAATGGAGTAAGTCAAATAAGAAATCCCCCACTGACTTCCCTCACAAAGCATTTCCCAAGAGCAGTTAAATTAGAAAGTGGGAAAAAGAGGACCTTATCATCCTTCCCAACCTAAGAGGCAAGACCAGGTGAAGCTAAAGAGAAAGGTGAGCCATGAAGCTCCCTAAGGCAATACTAGCTCCTACCGCACTCTTAGGTGGACTGATGTTAGTCCAGTCACTAAGCTTTGTAGTGAAAGGGAGTGGAGAAGCATGCACCAAGTGCTACTACCGTCTTCATGATGAGGAAGACCTGGGATCACTAATGAGGGTCCACACAAACATTACTCCCACCTGCTTTGATCATACACAATTGGAAACTTGCCAAGAAGAAGGAAAAACATATTGGCTCACAAAAAATACTGCCTCATTTAGGCAGCACCTGATTGGTGAATGCCCTGTAAGGGAAGCCTGGTTGTGTTTTGAACAAGAGGGAATGAATGACATAATCAAAGAAAAACAATTGATGGTAAAAAAAGGAGAACCTGGATGAAACACAGGGTAAAAATCTATTCATTGACTTAATTGAGAAAATTAGCAAAGAACTAAATCTAACCAATTGTTGGGTGTATGGAAATACCCAAATGTCAGATATTTGGCCCTGGGAAGGAATTAGCCTAACACCTCTAGACATTTTAAGATGGAAATGAACCGAGCAAAAATCCCAAATCACAGGGAAAAGGGGGCAAGAACAATGGGATTTAAAAGCAAGAGTAATTGGAGAAGAGTGTACTAAGAGGGCAGGAAAGAAATACCAAACCCCTGTCAGAAGAATGGCTTGCAAGAGATAATTGATTGAAAAAGATTCAGGAAGCAGGTGGATCCCACAAGTACCAAATAGGTACTGGACCATTACAAAAATAGAAAGAGAATGTATTTACCATGAAGAGTATAAACTATATGAGTGTGCAGGCGGAGGAATAAATCCCTTCCAAGGATTAAGAGAGCTCTCAAAATATTGGGAGTACCCCACAGACACACAAGACATATTCTGGAAAGCTCCTGAACATTTCTTTTGGATTTGTGAAAGCACTGCCTATACCCACCTCCCTGGAGATTGGGCAGGAAGCTGCAACATTGGGGCAGTAAAACCTGCTTTCTTCCTCCTCCCTAAAGAATCAGGGTCATACCTAGGAGTCCCCTTGTATGATGACCTAAAAAAAAGTAATCGAAAGAGGAGACATGTAGTCGACCTGGGAAGCAATCCGAACTGGAAAGGAAAACTTTGGACCCCTGAAGAGATAATCAAGACTTATGGACCAGCCCCTTGGGCCCAGGATGGATCCTGGGGTTACCGTCCTCCTATTTAGATGTTAAATCGGATCATCCGTCTCCAGGCAGTACTGGAAGTGGTGTCAAATAGAACAGCACTTGCCCTCGGCCACATTAGCACACAATTGGCACAAACCAGAGCTGTCGTCTACCAGATTCGGCTTGCAGTGGACAGCCTATTGGCAGATGAAGGGGGCATTTGTGGAAAGTTTAACTCCTCAGAATGCTGCCTGGAAATAGATGACAAGAGTGAAGTTACCAAAAACATCTCAAAGGAGATAGGAAATGTAGCTTATGTGGGCACCCAAGAATGGACTCCTCTAGGGAGCTGGGACTGGTGGAATGACCTTTGGTCTTTCAGAGGAGGATGGTGGAAGAAAGCAGCCTTTATTGCTGTCTGTGCCTTTGCTAGCTTTTAGCTGAGCCCTGGCTGCCCCACAGCCCCGGCCCGGCCCCGCAGCTCCCCACAGGCCCCCAGCCCGTGCTCCCGGTGCCGCAGCTCTGCGCCCGCTCCTGCCGCTGCCAGCACAGAGAAACCCCCTGAAACCCTGACCTCCTTGTTCTCCTCTCCTGGACACCGGGGGTACAAGGGATCTGGAGCAGCAGGCAAATTCTGAGCATCACACCCTGCTGAAGAACGTCCCAGTTCTCAGGATTTTTCTCTTCTTCTCTTTTCCATCATCCTTTTTCTTCCCACAGCGATTCCTGCTGCGGCTTCTTGCCTTAACCATATTCCTCCACACTCCCCTTTACCCTTTCCCTTCCCAGCACACCAACATCATCCATCCCCTGTTGTCTAAATCCCTTCTTGACTTCCCTAATTGGCCCCCTGGGTATCCATGTCCTTAATTCCCTCTGGGAGAATGTGCAAACTGCCTCACCATTCTCCCAAGGGACCCTTCAGAGATATTTTGGGATCATCATCCCTCTTGCCGGGACCCCTTCCTGGCTTTCCCTTTTCCACCCTGCATGGGTGCCCTGCCATGGTTACTCCCTGAAGATCCCAGTGTCCTCCCTGATGAGATTTTCAGTGCTCTCTCCCTGCTGACTCTTCCCAGACCCCCCTGATCTGTCACTCGTCTGTCTCCTGGATACTCTCAGGTCCCCAGTCAATCCTTGGGGCAGGAGGAGAAGGGAAGGAGAAGCAGGGATGAAGAACAAAATGGTCAGATGGTGCACGTGGGAGGAGAAGGTGGTATTGTGCAGGACAAGGAGGAAGAGTAGGAGGAAGAAGAGGAGTGTGCAGAAGAATAGGGACACAGGAGGAGGAGGAGGAGCAGGAAGAGGAGGCAGCACAAGGTTCCACCCCTCCCTGGATCTGCAGCCTCCTCCATCCCCAGGAGCGTTGTCCCCCCACATGCAGCAGGTGACCGGGGAGGGGAATCCAGGATTTTCATGGGAGTGAATCTTGGTGTTTCTGAGCTTTTTTGGGCTAAATGTTGGTGCTTTAGGTTTTTGCAAGGGGCTGAACCTTTATATTTAAGAAGAGGTTTTGTCTGCGTTTTGATGTTTGGGGAGTTTTTGTTCTTTATCTTGATGTTTGGAGGACTTTTGGGCTGAATCTTGGTGTTTTGGAGGTTCTTACACACACAACGTTCCCAATGATTTTCTGAGATGAACTTGGGCAAGGAGGAACCCCCAGCCTAAGGCGCTCTCCTCTTGTTTTCTCCCCAAACCAGGATTTTTCATTCCCAAGGAGTGTCCGGATGGAGGAGGAGGAAAAGCCCCGGAGCTCCCACAGGAGGAGGGGCTGCAAACCCAGCCCAGGGAGCTGCGAGGAGGAAAGACCCCCCCTGTACCAGGAGGACAGCCGGAGATCCAGCCGGAGCTCAGAGCTGGAGGAGAAGCCTGATGGAGGGGAGAAGCCCCACAAGTGTGAGGAATGTGGGAAGGGCTTCAGCTGGAGGTGCCATCTATTCCAGCACCAGAGGATCCACACTGGGGAACGGCCCTATGAGTGTGGGGAGTGTGGGAAGAGCTTCAGCTGGATGGGCAATCTTAGGCGACACCGAATGATCCACACTGGGGAAAAGCCCTACAAGTGTGGGGAATGTGGGATGAGCTTCAGCCGGAAGGGCTCCCTGACACAACACCAGATGATCCACACTGGGGAAAAGCCCTACAAAAGTGGGGAATGTAGGAAGGGCTTCAGAGTAAGCTCGGCCCTGATCCGGCACCAGGTGACTCACACTGGGGAAGGGCTCTACACCTGCCTGGAATGTGGGAAGGGATTTGGACACAGCTCCATCCTGAGAAACCACCAGCGCATCCACGCTGGGGAGAGGCCCTACGAGTGTCCCCAGTGTGGGAAGAGGTTTCAGACCAGCTCCAATCTGCTCCGACATCAGCGGATCCACACAGAGGAGAGGCCTTTCCGCTGCCCCGACTGCGGGAAGGGCTTCAAGCACAACTTCACCCTCACTGTGCACCGGCGCATCCACAGCGGGGAGAGGCCGAATGAGTGTCCTGAGTGTGGGAAGAGCTTCTCAGACAGATCTGCCCTGACCAAACACCAGCGGAGGCACCACTAAGGTAAGCCCTGGGAGTGCCCTGAGAGTGGGAAGAGCTTCGTGCGCTGCTCCAGCTCCATCCCCTGTGGGAGGATCCGTGTTGGATGATCCCCAGTGACCCCTGTTGGGCAGAGCCCTGGTGATCCGTGGTCCTGGTGATCTGTGTAGGAAGGACACCTGGCTGGGGGGGCTCCACATGTTCCTGTCTCCCTGTGGGCACCAGGATGAACGCAGGAGCAGGAACATCCATCGGGACACAGACACTGGGAATTCCTTGGGGAGAGGGGATTTGTTGACTTCCAACCCCAGAAAATTCTTTATGTTCAATCCTATCTTTTGGGCCCTCAAGAAATACTGGATGCTCTTGGAAGTCTTTTCCAACCTCAGGGATTCCACAGTTTTGATTTCCTATTGCCTGAGGGCGTCTTCCACAGCCAAATGGTGATGATCTGGGGCCAAGATCAAGGCTTTGGAGACAGTGGGGTGGAAATGCCTCCAAAAAATGTTCTTCCCTCCCCCCCAAGCACATGGATCCTCAGCTGGCACGGACACAGAAATCCTTTTCTTTTGGCCTTGATTTGCTTTTCATTTCTCTTCATCCCTTTTAAAAAAATCCAACACTGGGGTAAAAATGAGGACATTGAACTAAGACCTGGGTGAGGGCATGGGGGGACACAGACATGGAGAGTGATACATGTGGGGACACATGGACATGGAGGGGGATGTGGCCATTCCTGGGGACACAGGGGGGGACACGGGCTCAGATGGAGATGTGGAGGACAATGAGAGGGATGGAAACCTGGTGGGGAGACAGCCATGGGTGAGGCCATGGTGGGACATGGCCAGTGACATGTGGGGACAGGGCCATGGCCGGTGCCATGGGGGGAACTTGCAGGGGCTGTGGGGGATGCTGGGTGTGAGGGTGTTGAAGGTTCCTGGGAGGGGCTTGGGGCTTGCTGAGGGCTTTGGGGACCCCAGGCCGAGTGGCTCTGGCAGCACTGGGAGACCCTGGCGGAGGTTCTGGGGCAGCTGCTCAAGGAGCCCCTGACCTGGAGCCCCAGCCGGGCATTGGGCTCCTGGAAGGGAATGAACGTCCTTGTCCCCAGGAGGGAAATCCCAGCAGCCCCAGGGTGTTGGGGGCAGCTGAGGGGCCACAAGAGGGAGGGGAAAGGCAGCCAGAGCTGTCCCTCTCCAAAATTTCACCCCAAAAATCCTCAAACTCATGGATTCTTTGCAGGAAGAAGCTGCCAGGAGGTGTCAGAAATAAGAGAAAAGAGGGATGAGACCCCCAGACTGAACAAGACCAAAAATGTGTGTTCTGTTTCATGTGTTCAAAGCAGTTGGGGAGATGTTTATCTCTGTTTGTGGTGTATTTTTGTTATGTTTCCAATTTCAGCTCAGTTTTATTCACCGCCCATATAATACACCCATTGCTGTATTATATTTTATCCCTAATGGATTGTTCCCTTTCCCCTCTGTTGTTGGTTTTACCCTGGTTGTCTGTCTTCCCTAGACCTGCCCTTCCCTCCTACAGAATTGTCAGTCCTTCCCTAACCCTGCCCCTTCTTCCAAACTCTCCCTGTCAATCCCCCAACCTTCGACGCCCCAGTGGTTGGTTTAAACTGTTCCCTCCCCTTGTGTTCTTTCATTGCTCTGTGCATTGTACTCCCCGCCTTATGTTCCTCCCCCATGTCACCCTTATTGGCTGGAAATTGTATCCTCTCCCAAGACCTCGCCCGCTTGTAAGCTCCTGCAAGCCCAGGTTCTGTGCCTTTTTCTGTCCCTGACCCTCGGGGCAATAAACACCTTTGGAAATCACACAGAAAGCCTCTCCCTGTTCTTTGTCCCTGCCCTCGACGCGTGCCACCTGTGCTCTAGAGCAGCTGTGCCCTGCAGCTGCACCCCGGATTGCCTGGCTCTGTGTGCCCTGCACCCCGGATTGCCTGGCTCTCTGTGCCCTGCACCCTGGATTGCCTGGCTCCCTGTGCCCTGCATCCCGGATTGCCTGGCTCTCTGTGCCCCACAGCTGCACCCCGGATTTCCTGTCTCTCTGTGCCCTGCACCCCGGATTGCCTGGCTCTCTGTGCCCTGCACCCCGGGTTTCCTGGCTTTCTGGGATCAGCCCACTCCTGGCGCCGGTGCCGGGAGCTGGCTGGGCTGAAGGACACTGGCATCATGTCAAATGGGGACAGGGATGGAGACACATGAATGGAAATGGGGACACCAGAACTGGAATGGAGACACCGGGAGAAGGCTTGGGGCATCAGGAGCAGGTTGGAGATGCCAGGAGAAGGTTGGGGACCTTCCAGCCACACCCAGCTTCTTCCCCCAGGATTCATTTCCAGCTCCGTGTCCCATGTCCAAGGTGTCCCCAGGAGAGGTTTGACCACGTCGGGCTCCTGGAGGGGCAGTGGGATGGGTTGAGGGGTCAGGCCTGGCCTCATTGTCCTCAATGGTCCTTGAGTGTCCCAAAATCAGGGTTCGGGATCTCAGAGAGGTTCCCTGGCTATGACCATGGCCATGACATGAACCATGGCCATGAGATGAGTGTGACCATGAGTGGCACAACCCTGAGATGACCATGACTGTGACCATGACACAACCACAACCCTGACCCTGAGATGATTTGGACCAAGAGATAACTTTGGGTTGGCACAACCATGGCCTTGAAGTGACCCTGATGTGATTGTGGCCATGAGATGACCATGAGGTGACAATCTGGAGATGACCGTTACAGGGAGATGACCATGAGCATAAGATGATGGTGATCAGGAAATTACTGTGACCATGAGATGGCCATGACCACGAGATGAGCATGGGATGATTGTGACAATGAGATGACCATGAGATGATTGTGACAATGATATCACCATGGCCATGAAATGATGAAGGCGTTGACATGACCATGTCTGTGACCATGACACGATCTCAACCAAGAGGTGACCATGAGATGACCACAATGCACCACAGCTATGTTGTGATCAAGACCATGAGATAGATGATCATGAGACAACCATGGCTGTGAAGATGATTGTGACCATGAGTTGACGACAAGATCATCATGAGATGACCATGCCCATGTGTTGCAGGTTAGGTTTCTTTCCTTTTGTTCCTTTTTACTTACACAACTTTTCCCCATAAGTTGCTAGGAAACACTAACAACTGGGTACTTGAGGAAACACAAAAAGTGATCAAGCCTGGGGGAGGAGGGCATCTGGTTGCACTTCTCTTACCTGGGAATTTCTCTCCGAGGGGCTGAGATACCGTGAGAATTGGGCAGGTAAAAGATGGAGCTGGGGCAGCTGCTGGCTCTCTTTCTCAGCCTTGAGGGAAGGACAATTGGAGCTGCTGCTTGGGGAAGGGAATTTGCTGCTGCTGCTACTGGAGCCCAGTTCAGTCCTGCTTTCTTCTGCTGTGGGGTGAGCCTTTGCCTGCAAGAGCAGCCACTGATCTGGGACTTATTAACACCCACCTCACAGAAGGAGGGACCTGTCCCCTTCTGCTCGAGTGCCTGGCATCTTGAGTTCAACCCTCTCTGCCCTGCCAGGAGCCGGGCTGCTGCTGTCCCACCCCTGCTGCTTCTTCAGCACTGCTCCAAGCTTTCGCTGCACTGTAGCCCCACACCCCCTGCCTGCTGAGACACCTTGCTGGCCCAGCTTGCTGCTTCCCAGAGTCCTGCTGGGGCACTGGGATGGGCAGCCCCAGGGCTCTGTGAAGCAAAGCCTCTCCTCCATCCCTTCCCGTCCCGGACAAAGCCGCCATCACCGCGCGCTCCCCGAGCCCGCGCCACAGCGCCCCCTGCAGCCGCGGGGGGATCATCGCACCTGCCCTGCCCGCCGGGAGCCACCAGCGCCCCTGCCGGCTGTGCCCGGAACTGCACCCCAGGGGAAAGTGCCGCGCTCAGGGAAGCTGTTCCTGGGCTCCTGGTTCTGTTTGTTATCAGTGCTGTGGTTGGTGGTGTTTGTTTGCCTGGTTATGCACACCAGGAAAGAACTGTGATTCCTGTACTTGTACCTGTGCCTGAGAGCCCCTGAATTTTCAAAATTATAATAATTCGGAGGGAGGGGGTTTGAATTCTCCGTTCCCAGGGAGGCTATGGCTCTCCCTGTCACACAGCTGTCTTTCAAACTAATAAAACACCATTCTCTGAGTTAGTTATAATATAAAAGTTACTTATAATAGTTATAATATAAAAGCTTTAGCATTGCACAGTCTCTATTTTAATATTTCACTAAGGCCTGCGATATAAATTCAATTTATTACGCTGACATTTCTGCCGGCTATGCAGTGCACACATAAACTGAGCAAAGCAGTTCCCAGGTGAGTGAGGATGGGGTTGGGGAATGTGTATCAAGGTTTTCCACACTGGCTCAGACCTCAGGGCACAACTTCTCTTACCAGGCCAGACCTCCTGAGGACAGTCCCTGGATCAATATCAATCACTGAATGCTGCAATCAGCTTTTTCTAAAGAGAAAAATACACTCTTGAAAATAGGAATGTGAATTTAGTAGAAGTTCTTTGAAATATTTCTCCATAACTCCAGGAAAAAAGACTTCCTAATGAACTGCAGTAGACCAGAGGGGAATCAAGGCACAGCCATGGTGTGTCAGTTCTTACTTTGATCCTAATGAGCCCCGTGGTGCATTTGGTGCTGAGCTCTGAAACCTCAGAGCCTTAGAGGAGATTACACAAACCTTTCCAGGAGTCCAAGTCAGAAGAAAAACCCAAAATGTCTTGAGGCATTCATGGGTTGCACTGAGGTCCATCCCCAACACAGGCTCCTCATGGACTCCTTGGAGGAGAGAACTGGAGGCCAGAATTGCACAAAATCCTCTCAGAGACTCAGTGTGGGAAAGAAAATCCAAAGTATCTTAAAAACTTTGAGTATCGCAAAGTATTAATGAGCCCCACTGAGTGTCAGTGCAAAGGTCTCAAGGGACTCATTAAAGCAGAAAATTGGAGGCCAACATGGTACAAAAACTTTTCATAGACTCAGTGGCCAAAAAAAAGCTCTTTAAGAAACTTTGAGTACCTTAAAGTATTAATGAAGCCCACTGAGTGTTAGCACTCACTGAGAATCCCAGGGGACTTGTTGAAGTAGATAATTGGGGCCAGGATTGCACAATCTTTCTCACAGAGTCAGATTTAAAACAAAAATACCAAGTACCTTCAAACAACTGAAGTACCTTGAAGTATTAATGAGCCCCACTGAGTGTTGTTACTGACAAAGCCTCTCAAGGGACTAATTACAGCAGATAATTGGAGGCCATGATTGCAGAAACTTCTCAGAAACTCCAAGACAAAAGCCAAACCCAAAGTCCTTTGGAAAACCTGCAGTGCCAGAGAGCATTCAGCAGCACCCCCCAGGGCCATTCCTGACCAAGGCTCCCCAGGGACTCCTTCCAGAACATCCTTGAGGCCACTGGGCTGTCAGGGGGATGCTGAGGGCAGGACAAGGGGCTGACAGTGGCCAGCCTTGCTGGGGCTGTGCCAGGAGGCCCCAGGGCCTCAGGACAAGGTGTCTCCTGACAGCCCTTGGTGGCACAGACCCTGCTGTGCCCCAGGGCACCAAGCCTTGGCTTCTCTTTGTCCCCTCCTGGCATCACTGCCTGCAGTTCTCTGCTCTGCCTGGGGAATGGGGACACTTTCTCTGTTGTGTGCCTCAGTGGGACCCATTAAAACTTCGAGAAACTTTGGAGTTGGATTCTGCCTTGGAGTTCTTGAGAGGTTTCTTCATCTCCCTGTCAGGGACTGATGTTCAGGGCCTCAGCACAGAGCCCCAAGAGGGTCATTAAAGTCCTTGTGCTGTGTCTGTGCTAATAAGCTGGGCTGGGCTCCTGGCACAGAGGCAGCTCCTGGCAACCAAGAAGAGCTTCAAAAGACATTTCTCCTGATGAGCAACTCTTTTCCAGCCCAGCAGAGCTCACTCAGAGCGCACTGGAGGAGAAATCCTCTCAGCATTTTGAACAGTCACTCTCTGGCTGGGGGAAGATCAGCTGCACTTCCTGCAGGGATCTCCTGAAGCTGCCACATCCCACAGCTCTGAGGCCCTTCCAGGAGCACTCTCCGAGCTGCTGCAGGGCAGGGATGTGGCCCTGGGGCAGGGCTGGGTTTCCCTGCTGCAGCAGCCCAGGCACAGCACAGGGCAGCTCCCTGTGCCAGGCTCTGCTGCAGGGCTGAGCAGCCGGGGCTGCAGCCAGGGCTGCCCAGGGCTGTCCTGCAGAGCAGGCTCCTGCAGCCCAGGGCTCTGTGCTGGCCCAGGGACTCTGCTGCCTGCCAGGGACAGCTCTCAGCCGGCCCGGGGAGCTGCTCCCAGCGCTGGGGAGAAGCTGTGGGGGGAAGGAGCCACCCTGAGCAGGGCAGGTGCTGCTGCTGAGAGGTGCTGTGTGGGGCAGGGCTGCTCCCAGCTCCACACCAGCCTGGGCACAGCTCCAGAGGACACTTCCCAAAAGAAGGTGAGCCTGGGATTGCTGGAAAGATCAGGAGCTTTCCTGAGAGTGTTTTAATTTCCTGCTTGTAGAAGGATGGGAGAGTTGGGGTGATGACAAATAGATTTTTGCTTTCAATACATTTTTCATATATTCATAGCTCTGTCAACTACTAATATAAAGTTCTAAAACTATAATTTTTAATTTACTCCATTCAGCTACTATTGCATATAATTATTATAGTATCCATATACTTATATACTCTAGTATATATACTTATATGTACATATACTTATAGTAAATATATGTACATATACTGTAGTATATATTGTATAGTATTGTATAGTATACATGTATATACTTATATACTTATATTATACCTATACTTATTAAAGTATAATTCTTAAATAATTCTAGCATGTTTTCTACCCTTTCTTTTAAGTTTTAGAACAATAAACTGACATTCTTATTACATTCCTGAACTACTGTGTAGTCTTATTATCAGGAAGAGGACCTACAAGAAGAACATTGTGGTTTTGACCCAGAGTGTTAGCAGTCATCAAAAAAAGTGGGGCAAAGAAACCCTTGGAGCAATGGATTGACTCAGGGGTGTGTAACTGAGGCCACTGAATCTCTACTGCATGTTCCTGTTAAATATCTTAATTAATTAACTTCAAAAAACTGTTGAAATCAGGGGCTGGGTGTGCCCCATCCCCACTGGGACACCTGGGAGCTTCCAATAAAGGTCTGGTTTTTACTTTACTGGTCTAAAACTGTAGGCAACAGGAGGAAGAGAGCAGCAGAACAGGAATTGCAATCACAGAGTCACAGAACATTCTGAGTTGAAAGGGACACTCAGGATCATCAAAGGAATGTTTGAACATTTACAGAGACTCCAGAGCTGTAACTTTGGGTGGTCAGTCTCTCTGCTGGGAGGCTCCTCAAGGGCCTTCAGCCCCTCCTCAGCCCTGGACAGCAGCAGCAGCAGCAGCATCACCTTAGCAGGGCCCAGCAGGGCTCTCCTGAGCTGCCCTTGCCCAGCTGCAGACAGAGCCTGCCCCAGCCAGGGCCCTGCAGACAGGCAGATTTCTGTAGGGCTGGGCCCAGGGCACAGAGGCTGGGATGGGCTCTGTCAGCGCTGGCAGGGACAAGGCTCCTCTCAGCAGGGAAATGTCCAGGCCCAGGGAGATGCTGAGGGAAGGAGAGGGGGCTGCAGAGAGCAGTGCTGGGGGCAGGAGGGCACTGTGGGTGTGTGGGAGGTGCTGTGCACAGCTGGGCACGGGAACACTGTCCTGAGTGCCCGGCTATCTCTGCCCTGCCCACCCAGGCACAGCCCCACCACATCTTCTCTGGGTTCTGCACTGCCCTGAGATTGTCCCTGTCATTTGGTGCTCTCAGGGAGGCTCTGGCATTTGCAGCAGCTGAGTCAGGCACTGCCCTTGGCATTGCTGCCAGGCAGCTGTGGCCATGGCCATGGGGTGTCCAAGCTTCCCTGGGACCTGTGGGGCTGTGGGCAGAGCAGTCCATGGGAAAGGGGAATGGGCTGAACCCCCTCCCTGAGATCCCATCATGGGCACACCCAGGGATCTCCTTGCTGTGTCCTTGCAAGCTCTGAGCTGCCCTCCTGGCTGCAAATCTGTGCCAGAGCCCCTTGCAGTTCCCTGAATGTGCCCCAGGGAAGTGCAGAGATGCCAGAGCTGAGGAAATGCTGCTGGGTTTGCCAAGGGAGCCGTCAGTGTCCTTGGCAGAAGGGGGTGCTGAGACCTTGCCCAGAGCCCTTTGGAGAAGGGGAGACATTGAGGGATCCCTCTGCTCTGGGCAGGGTCTGGTTTATCCCAGGGTGAGCCAGGAGTGTGACTGTGCTCTGACTGCAGCCAAAGCTGCAAACCCAGGGCAGTTGGGAACAAGCCCATCCAGCCCCTCACTTTGCCCAAGGCAAAGGGAATCCTTTGCCTCTCACATCTCTCAGTGGCAAACTCTGAGTGCAGCAGAAATGCTGGGGATTTCTCACCTCAGAGAACCAGGAATGATGTGTGGCTAGGAAAACACTTGATACATCTCTTACCTGCTGTCCATGTCCATGTCCACTCCCACCTGGGAGTGCAGATGACAACAAGCCTATCTGCATTAGGAGTGATTCCAGTGACAAATCCTGAATATCCAGCCTTGTCCCTCTGCCACATGGCCACAATCCCAGGGCAACAGGGCAGGGATAGCTCCTGGAGAGCCCCATGCACAGGCCTGGCTGCTCCTGGCACACTCAGACAGCACAACTGGAGCTCAGGCAGGGACCTGGGTGAAGGTTTTCCCAGAGCAGGAAGAAGGGTGGGTGAGTCACAGTGGGACAGTCTGCAAAGAATGGCCAAGGTTTGGCTCAAAGCAGCCTCTGCTGACTTCACACTGTCCTTTCTCCATGAACAGGTGCCCATGCAAATGTCCAACAGCAGCTCCATCAGGCACTTCCTCCTGCTGGCACTGGCAGACACGAGGCAGCTGCAGCTCCTGCACTTCTGCCTCTTCCTGGGCATCTCCCTGGCTGCCCTCCTGGGCAACGGCCTCATCATCAGCGCCGTAGCCTGCAGCCACCACCTGCACAGCCCCATGTTCTTCTTCCTGCTCAACCTGGCCCTCACCGACCTGGGCTGCATCTGCACCACTGTCCCCAAAGCCATGCACAATTCCCTCTGGGATACCAGGAACATCTCCTACACAGGATGTGTTTTGCAGCTTTTTTTGTTTTTGTTTTTCCTCTCAGCAGAATTTTCTTTCCTGACCATCATGTGCTACGACCGCTACGTGTCCATCTGCAAACCCCCGCACTACGGGACCCTCCTGGGCAGCAGAGCTTGTGCCCACATGGCAGCAGCTGCCTGGGCCAGTGCCTTTCTCTATGCTCTCATGCACACAGCCAATACATTTTCCTTGCCCCTGTGCCATGGCAATGCCCTAGGCCAGTTCTTCTGTGAAATCCCACACATCCTCAAGCTCTCCTGCTCACACTCCAAACTCAGGGAACGTGGGATTCTTGGTGTTAGTGCCTGTTTATTTTTTCTCTGTTTTGTGTTCATAGTTTTCTCCTATGTGCAGATCTTCAGGGCTGTGCTGAGGATCCCCTCTGAGCAGGGACGGCACAAAGCCTTTTCCACCTGCCTCCCTCACCTGGCTGTGCTCTCCCTGTTTATCAGCACTGGCACTTTTGCCAACCTGAAGCCGCCCTCCATGTCCTCCCCATCCCTGGATCTGTCTCTTTCAGTTCTGTACTCGGTGGTGCCTCCAGCCCTGAACCCCCTCATCTACAGCCTGAGGAACCAGGAGCTCAAGGCTGCAGTGCAGAGACTGATCATTGGAAGATTTCAGAAACATTAAACTCCTCTCCAGTTTCTGCAAGTCAATTGTAATAAAGGTTATCTTTGATACTTCTTGTTGGTTTGATTACGGAGGTTCTTTTACTTTTTTAATATGGTTTAAAATAAAATGTAACTGGTTGTTACATTTCTCATATTTTGTCTCCCTATATTTGCTGACTGACTGTGTCAATGAGGACCTGTGCTCTCAGTGGCTTTAAACAAAATAAAGGATGTCCCAGCAGAGTTTTATCCAGAGATCCCCCTTTTGTTCCCTTCTCTGGAGCTGCAGCAGCAATGTCTGTGTGCAGAGCTGGGGGCAGATCAGTGCTGGCACAGCAGCTGTGCCCAGCAGCAGCAGCAGCACTTGGTGCTGCCAGTGCTGCTGCCGTGGCCCTGCCCCGCTGCCCTCCTGGCCCTGCTGTTGCTGTAGGGCCTGAGTGCTCTCGGGGCCGGGCACAGGGCTGGGGGTGGCAGTGCCGGGGCTGCAGCAGGGACAGGCCATGGGCACTGCTGGCACAGCAGCAGTGCTGAGGCCTCAGGCCAGGGCCTGGGGGCTGCAGGCTCCTTGCCCAGGCTCTCTCCAGAACACATTGCCCAGGCCAATGCTGAGCAGAGAAAAGCCCCGGGAGCAGCCCCAGGCTGGCCGTGGGCAGGCTGGGGGCAAACAGCACGGCTGGGGCTCTGCAAGGGCCCTGGGCAAGCACACGGCAAGGAGCAGCAGAGCAGGGCCTGATCCATCCCCACTGCGCTGGACACCCCAGGCCAGCGTCCCACAGCCTCCTCATGCACCTGCCAACAACATCCCCCCTCTGCAGCCCTGGCCTCTCCCCCAGCTCACACAGCTGCCGCAGCCTTGCAGGCACAGCCACGGCAGCACTGCCTCAGGAGCCCCTGTTTGCCCTGCCCAGAGCAGGCCTGAGCACCCCCATGGGGTTGGTGTGGGGAGATGAAGCTGAGGGAGCACAAATGCCAGCAGGGCCTGGGGCCAGGAAGGGCTGGGCCACAGCAGGGAAACCCCTCAGGTTTGTGGTGGCCTCTGAAGTCAGCCAGAAAGTTTGTTCCCATGAGCTGTGAGTTTCCTGTGCCACTGCAGACGCTGTTGGTCAGAGCCAGGGCTGCCTGGCAGGCACGCCCCAACTGCCCTGACCATTTCTTTTGCTTAACCTTTGCTTTCTTTCCTTTCTCCTGCTCCAAATTTCTTCTTATTATCCACCCCTGTCCCCTCCCCTGCAAACAGCCCATCTCTGTTTGCCCTTTCCTCTCTGGCCCCACTCCCAATTTCAGTTCCTGAGTTGGCACCATGGGAACATCCCTTGGGGAGCAGGATCATCCTCCAAGTGCTTCAGGAATTGTCTGCAGGCACCTGCAACTCCCTCAGCCACTCCTCACAGGACTTGTGTTCCAGACCCCTCACCAGCCTTGTAGCCCTTCTCTGGACACACTCCAGCCCCTCCATGTCCCTCCTAAATTGCGCGGCCTAGAGCTGGACACATCACTTGAGGTGGTGCCCAAGGAGTGCCGAGCACAGGGGAAGAATCCCTGCCCTACTCCTGCTGGCCACACCATTCCTGATCCAGGCCAGGAGCCATTGGCCTTCTTGGCCCCCTGGGCACACTGCTGCCTCATGTCCAGCCTGCTGTCCAGCACTGCCCCAGGTCCCCTTCTGCCTGGCCACTGTCCAGCCACTCTGTCCCCAGCCTGGAGCACTGCAGGGCTTGTTGTGGCCAAAGTGCAGGAGCCGGCCCTTGCTCTTGTTCAAGCTGCCATGGTTGGATTTGGGCCCTGGATCCAGCCTGTCCAGGGCCCTGTGCAGAGCCCTCCTGGCCTCCAGCAGATCCACACTCCCAGCTGCAGGAGAGATGGCCAAGGGCTGGGCAGGGCTGGCAGGGCCACAGGCACCCAGGCCTTTGTCCCCTGGGCTCTGCCAGCGCCTCTGCAGGCCCCACAGAAGGAACTTTCCTTGCAGGAAAGCCTGCACTTGGCTTCTGCCTGGCCCCTCCCTCAGCAGGCTGGCAGGCCTTGCAGCTTTAGGACATTTGTCCTTGCTGCCCCTGCCATCCCCCTGCCCCACCAACAGCCCCCAGCCAGCCGCGAGGGACAGGCCCTGCTGTGCCAGGCCTGGGCTCAGGCCTTGGCCTTTCTGCTCCCTCCAGCCAGCCCAGGCCTTGCTCAGCATTGCAGTCCCTGCTCACAGCCTTGGCCTCCCTGCAATCCTGGCCTCAAGGAGCTGCTCTCCCCAGTGCCTGGGCAGCCTTTGGCACTCCCTGCCATGCCTGGGGCCCAGGGATGCTCCAAGGCACTTGGGATTTTGCTTCTGACTCCTTTAGCAGCTTCTTCAACCTTCTCTCAGTGCCTGGGGCTCCTGGACTCATCCCCAAATCCAGTGTGGGGCTGATGAAAATAAAGAATGCCCTCAGGAGCTCCTTTTCTTCCTTCAATTGTCTTTTCATCACCCTGGCTTGTGCAGCTGACTGGAGTCAGGTTGGAGTTCTCTTAAGAAGGGAGATTTCAAAGTACATCTCATGATTTTTGGTTTCTTAAACCCCTGAGTATTTCTTTATTTTCAGTTCATTTTAGAGGTGACTAAAGGATTCTCCAAGGGATCTTGATGCTGAATGTCTCCTTAGAAGGTCTGGGCATGGAGAAGAATGAGCCCCTTGCAGGCTGACCCTGTTTGGACAAGCTGCTCCTCACCCCAACCTCACCATGTCTGACATTGCCCACCTGGCACCGACATCCCTGTGCCCTGCAGCACAACCTTGTCCCCTGAGCTCTGCAGCTGCCTGTCCCAGCCCATGGCACCATGTCCCACCTGATCTCCCCAGGTCTCAGCCTGCACACAGGCCCAGGAGAAGTTTTCCTGTTGCTGAGGAAAGAATGGAAAAGCCTGAGCAGGTTTCCTAAACAACAAAGCCCAATCAGGAACCACATGCTCAGGACAGGCTGCCTGGAATGATGTCACCTTTCTACAAGGGATAGTGTCACCAAAAATGAGCTCTGGAAGCAGAATTCTCTGAGTCTTTCAGCTGAATTCTCTGTCCCTGTCCTGGATCTCTGTTGCAGATGGAAGCTGCTGGTGCCATCCTCAGCTTGAACCCTTCTTTGGAATGCAGACAGAGGTTCCCAGGTGTGTAAAGGAAGCTTTGCTCAATGTTGGTGCAAAGTTTTTGTGTTCCTCCTGGAACCAAGGAGACTCCTGAGACACTGCAAGGCCTTGTTTAACCAAGGGTCCATTGTGACACAGTGGGGGCTCATGGAATCAAGGAGACAATTGTGACAGTACAGACCCTCCTAGAAACAAGTCTCTGTTGTGGCAGTCATGGAATCAAAGAGACATTTGTGACACAGCCAGGCCATGTGGAACCAATGGTGCATTGTCACCCTGCAGAGTCAAGAAGAACATGGTGACACCACAGAACCTCATGGAACCAAGGGTTCTTTGTGGCACAGCAGGGCCTCCTTGGAACCCAGGGGACCATTGTGACAAGGCAGGGCCTATTGGAACTATGGAGACCATTGTGACACCAAGGAAACTCATGGAACCACAGTGACCATTGGGATGCTATGGAACCTCACAAAACCAAGGGTCCATTGTGACATTGTGGTGCCTCCTGAAATCAAACATTGTGAAACTTGGAGGCCTAAAGGAACAAGGGTTTCTATTGTGACACTGCAGAACCTCATGGAATCAAGGAGACCATGTTACACTGCAGAACCTCATGGAACCAAAGGACCACTGTAACACTGCACAAGGAAATTGTTGTTTACAGAACAAAAACTCATGTAATTAAAAGTCCCGTGTGACATGAGGGAACCCCATGGACCAAAGGTGCATTGTGACTCTGTAGGGCCTCATGGAATAGAGGATCCATTGTGACAGAGCAGGGCCTCATGGAACCAAGGGTGCATTGAGGCACAGCAGGGCCTTGCTGGAACCAAAGAAACCACTGCTCAAAGCAGGGTAACTCCTAGAACCAAGGAGTCCATTGGTAGAGCATAAAACCTATGGAACCAAGGGGCCATTGGGACAAAGCAGGGCCTTATGGAACTAAGGGGACATTCTGGCACATTGGGACTGCATGGAAGGAATTGTCCATGATGACAATGCAGATCCAAGGAGACCATGGAGACACTATGGAACCTCATGGATCCAAGGGGCCATTGTGACACCAAAGAACTCCATGGAACCCAGGGTCCATTGAGACAGAGCAAGGCCTCATTGGAACAAAGGAAACATTGTTGACAGTCCAGAACCTCATGGAACCAAGGGGCTGTGGTGACACAGCAGGGACACATGGAAGCAAGGAGACCTGTGACATTTAGGAACCTCATGGAACCAAGGGTTCATTAGGACACGAGAGAAACAAGGAGACCATTGCTGACACTATGGAAGCTCAGGGATCTGAGCAGCCATTGTTACACTCCAAAGTGTTGTTGATCCAAAGAGACCATTGTCCAACTACAGAACCTCATGGCGCTGAGGCTTCACTGTGACACAGCAGGGTTCCATGAAACCAATTGTCCATTGTGACCATGCAGATCCAAGGAGACCATGGTGACACTACGGAAGCCCATGGAACCAAGTGGCCATTGTGAACAGCAAGGCCTTGTGGAACCAAGGAGAGCATTGTGACATCATGGAATCTCATGGAACCAAGGGCCCATTGTTACAGTCCAGAACCAAGGAGACCATTTTGTCAGTACAGAACCTCATGGAATCAAGGGTCACTTGTGAAACAGTTGGGCTTCATGGAACCAAGAAGCCATTGTGACACAGCAGGGCCACATGGAACCAATGGTCCATAGTGATCCTGTGGATCCAAGGAGGCCATGCCAATACTAGGGTATGTGATAAATGAGTATGATTTTGTGCTAAGTATATTTTAACTATATCAATATTTTAGAAAAAGACAAATGATATGTGATTAGTGTCACAAAACTGATGTTTGCAGATGTTCATGAAAAATAAAAAAAAGGACACAGGACGTCATTTCAGATAAGTAATATCCCAAAACAGAATAGGCCTTGGGATATTTGGAAGATCAGGCTTGAGATGGAGAATTGGGATGGTTTCAGGTACAAAATCTAAGTTGTGATTTTATTTAAGGCTTATTTTTGGAATATGATGCTGGCTAAAGTAACACAAGGCTCAGGGCACCTGTGCAACCTGTAAGGTCATGTGGAGCACAATGAGGAAGACTGTGAGCCTTCATCCAAAAGACCACAAAAAGAAGACAGAAGAGCCCCTAGCAACAAGTGGAGCATGTGCCTTGAAGTACAGTGATGTAGATTTTTAGAATTGAAAATAGGAGGAAACTTAGGGGAAACATGGATGAATATTTATTAGCAGATAGTATATAAGTGTAGTCTGAATTGCTCTGTTTTGTAGGTGAGGCAGTCTGAGAAGGTCTCCCTGTACCCCAGTCAGTTTTGCTTATTCCTTATCAGAACCTTAACCATATTTTATTAATCATTTTCAGATTTTTGTATATGTTTAATTTTATATTAAATTGCTATTCAAATAGCTGCTAAATTTTAAATTTGTTGTTTATTTTATTTATATTTATACAAGGTGCCTGTCTTGTTCCAGGGCTGCCCCATGGCCTTGCATCCTCTTGGGGAAATTCCCTGAGGATCAGAGCACTCAGTGCCCAGACTCCTTTCCCTGTGCCTGCTGTGTCCCCTGGTGCTGCAGAGCTCTCCTGGCCCCTCAAGGTCACTGCCTGAGGCTGAGCTAAAGAGATTTGCCCAAGGTCATTTTTCTGGGGGAGTGACACCCATCTCTGCTTAGTAACTGCTTTTGCTTTAATACAATTGCTTCAAAATTGCTTCCCAGAGCACTATCTTAAATAGATGTTACAGCTCCTGTACTGTGGACTAAATCATTCTGATTGCATCCTTTTTGTCTAATCATGATCATATTCAGTCATATCTGTATGTACATAAACACTTCTGGTTTGCCCTCCTTAATGTTGTGGGACAAAGTTGTACAAAGTTTCAATTCCACCTGTACAATCCTTTAGGCATAAATCCTTGAGAAAATCTGGGGCTGGGATTGGATCCAGGCACTCCCAGGATCCTCTCACAGAAGGAGTTTAGAAAGCCTGGGGGTTCTGGTTTGGGGGAGCTTGGGGGTATAATGTGGTCATTGGGGGTTCTTTGTGAACCTCGTGATCCAACAGGAGCTTCTCTAATCAACTTTGACTGAAGCTGCCACTCTGCCCATGACAGGAGCCCCTGTGAGTGTCTGTGACATCCCAGCTCTTTGGCAGCCTGGACACTCCTGGGATGTCCCCTGGAGCCCCTGTGAGTGTCTGTGACATCCCAGCTCTTTGGCAGCCTGGACACTCCTGGGATGTCCCCTGGAGCCCCTGGGAGTGTGACATCCCAGCTCTTTGGCAGCCTGGACACTCCTGGGATGTCCCCATGGAGCCCCTGTGAGTGTCACTGACCTCGCTGTTCTTTAGGAGCACAGGGATGTCTCCACTGGACTCCTGCCACTGCCTGGGACAAATTGGCTCCTTGGCAGAGCACAGACACCTCTGCTGTCACTCTGCAGCCCTGGGACTGTCACCCCATGACCCTTAGGAAGATTAAGGAGCCCTGGGATGTCACCACAGAGCCCCTGTGACTGAGTGTGACCAAAGAGATCTTCAGGATCCCAGAGACCCCTCAGATGCCACCATGGAGCCCCTGTGCCTGCATGTGAGCTCACAGCTCTTTAGCACCTGGAAACCCCTGGAATCTCTTCAATCTGCTCTGCTGAGGATGGATCCTCAGGAACTTGGAGGTTCCCTGATGAATTTTCGCTCTCCAGAGGCTTGTTCAGTCTTCAGCTCTTCAGTTCAGGAATTCAGTGCCAAAAGCTCATTAACATTCCAAAGCACTCTAACGAGAAAAGCCCCTGGGAATAATTAAATTTCAAGTCTATAATTATTCTGTGGTGAATTGTAGAGATTTCAAACGTGCATTCAAAGAGAATATACTATATTTTTAAAAAATGCAGGTGTGTTTTTTGCTCTATTTTGTTGGGTTATACCCTTTTGTGACCCAGAGATGGGCAACTGAGAGGCGTTTAAAATCTTATATTCTGTTTTCAGTCTCCTGAAAGGGTGAGACTGTACAGATGTTACAATTCATACCATCACAAACAGAAGCCAACTATCTCCTAATTACAATACATTAAACGTGTTTCTTGGCCTATCAGCTTTTGCCACACTATGCTGTTAATGCCCAAAAGCCAATCATGTAAAATCACCCCTCATGTGTCCTACTACAATGCACCTTTCATAGTTCTACTTCTCCAAAGTATCTCGTCATATTTGCAAGGCCATCCCTTGACACTTGTTTCTAGTCCCGTTTCTCTCTCAACAATGTCTGTCCTGTTCATGGCATTTCTAAGTCAGCATCTCTTATCTCAAGGTTTGCCTACAGATACACAGTATGTGAGCCTTCTGTCAGGCTTTGAGAATTCTTTCCAAATCCATTTCCCACATTTCTCCCTCTCTCTTGAACAGAAAAGACTTCTTTGATGGCCTTGTTTGTCGTTTGCCGTGCACAATGAAGTGCACAAGTCACTATCACGAGCATTGTCACTATAACAATCAATGCATATAAACCTGTTTTGCAAAGCTCCTTTAGCCAAGGTGCAAAGCTCCATCATTCAAACAACTCTTCCAACCATGATCCATCCTCTGCTTCAATTTGATTTGCCAAATCTCTCAGTTTTTGAAGTTCAGGATTCTGAATAGTCAGACAAATTCAAAGAACACAATCACTGAGGACTCTCTCAACAATGCCCATCCTATTCCATGGCATTTCTAAGTCAGCATTTCTTCTCTCAAAGTTTGCCTACAGATGCACATTATGTGAGCCTTCTGTCAGGCTTTGAGAATTCTCTACAATCCATTTCCCACAGTGGGGCCCTTTGGCTGTGGCCCAGCTCCATCCTCCTGCGGGGCTCAGGGCCTGTTCCCGGCCATGGCCAGCCCTGCCCAGCCTCTCTGCTGGCCCAGAGCCCGGCAGAGCCTGGGGCAGGGCTGTCTGTGCAGGCCCACAGGTGCCAGGGGCTGTGCAGGAGCTGGCAGAGGCTGCCCAGCAGGGAGGCCATGGGGCACAGAGCCCCAAGGCTGCTGTGGGCCCCAGGGCAGAGGGGCCGTTCCCCCCGCAATGCTCCTGTCCTGCCCTGGGCCTGCACAGGCCCTGTGGCACCATGGCTGGGCCAGCGCCGCACAAAGGGGCCACGCAGCCGCTGCCGGGGCTGACAGCAAGGCCAGGCACACACAAGGAATTGCTGCCCATTGCCTGGCCAGGGCAGGGCTGCCTGTGCCAAAGGCACAGCTCAGCTGCCCTTGGGGGCTGCAGGAAAAGTCCAGAGCCCAAAGAGCCTCCCTGGCTGTGCTGGAGACCAAGGCTGGAGGAGGGAAAGGCAGGGCTGCTGCGGGGTGGGGAGGGGATTGAATTCCAGCACACACCTCAGTTCTCTGATGATCCTGGCACCATGCTGCTCCCTGTTCCAGACTGGAGCAGAGCAGATGTTGATGGGACAGGAGCCCTGTGGGTCTGTCAAGGACCTGCAGCTTGCAAGGTGCTCTGCTCTCCCTCAGCTTCTCTCTGAGAGATGCCAATCCCAGCTGGGCACCTCAGGGCACAAGTGGCACTGCCTGATCATAGGAACACAACTGATGTCTGCCTGGAAAGGGGCACAGGTTTTAATTCCTGCTAGTTTCATGATATGCAAGCAAATCTTTATTATCTGGTTCATTTGGGTACTTTTAAGAAGTGGCAAAGTGTTCCCACCAGGAACAGGAATTTCCTGAACCTACTGGATTCTTCGGCTGATGGCAGGAGAAGAAATACTGACCTTCCTCTCTACCTTTGCCACCAACATTCACTCTAATACTTCATGACCCTCTTCCTTCAGCTGTTTCCAGCTCCCCTGTTGAAATGCCCATGTCTAAGGACATCTCTTCGTGTAGAGCAGCTGGATCTATGTCCTTCCTGTTCTCCCAGATTTCCTCCTGCAGCTGTTCTCTGGTCATTCCAATGCGTCTCCCTTGATTGGCTTCATGCTTTGAGCTTCAGGGATTCACCCAATCTTTCAGAAGTAGAAATAACTCCTTAGTCAGCGTCTTAGTTGTATTTTGATCTTTTCTATCACCTCTTCTTATGGCTTTGTCTAAAATTCTTCCTGTATGGCCATCTCTTGTGGATGGTGGATGTGTCAGATGTTGCTGGGATGTCACAAGGAGCTGAGGGAAGGGCTTTGCTGTTTGCTGTTTATTACATTTTATCATGTTCACATTTTTTATATTGGCCATGAAGAGAAACCTTTCTGTGCCTCCAAGTCTCACCAGGTCCTGCTCCCTCAAAGGACACAAACCTGATGAGTTGTGGTTCCTCCTTCAGTGGCTGCACTTGGACCTCCCTCCATAGCCAGAGCAGAGCTCCCTTGTCCCAGAAAGCCCCTGGCAGTGGAGGGATGAAGGGAACAGGATAGGCTGTGGGGATCAGGTGCAGGGCAGAGCCAGGGAGAATGACTTTTGCATTTGATGGAGCTGTGCCTTCCCTTGGGTTTGCTGGCTGACAAGAAATGAACATCCCTCGGTGTCTGGGGCAGCTCCTTCTGCAAGGAAAGCAGGTGGGAGTTGGAGCCAAGAGCTGAAAGCTGCAGGTGCAGCCTGGGGTGGAGGGAGCTCAGATTTGCACAGGGCTGCTCTGAGTGCCAGGGCTTGGAATGGGGAAATGGTGGGGTAGGGGTAGGGACAGAGCCTGATAGATTGTCAGCCATGAAGGGTCTTGATTTTTATATCCAAACTGCATGAGCTGTCAATGGGAGACTGAACATATCCATGTATTAATAGGGAAAACCCCAAAAAACTAAACAGGACCTCAACCTCTCCTATGGACCCCCTGTTTAACTGACAGCTTGTCAGTCAACACCAGTGCCACACCCCTGTTGGCCCCTTGGCTGTTACTTTCCCTCATAGGACCTTATATGGTCAGGTTTCTAGCAGTTTCTCTGGTCTTTGTAACCCCATTGGTTTGTAACCCTCTCCGTTTGCTGTTGAGTTTCCCTATTGGTCATTGTAGACCCTTCTCCCACCCACACCTCTTGGTGATTGGTTGTTACTGTTAGCTCCACCCCCTTCTACCACATTTAACCCTGGTGCCTCTAACTGTCAGTGCCTTTTGCCTCTGGACCCCTTCAGTGTGGCTGCAGTAAACCCACTGGATTTCTGTGCAAAGGCCCTTCCCGTCCTCCATTGTCAGCAAACCACCTGTGGTGAGTGTGGCTGTGTGCTTGCTGTGCCTCTGCCTTCCTCTGGGAGACGCTCTCGGGAGGTTGCAGTGAGTCACCACTGACCCGCACTGCAACAGCTGGGTGTTCAAAGTGCCTCCAGGGCAGCAGCTTTTTGTCCCAATCCGAGGACATTGCTGAGGGGTTGGGAACACTGGGAAGGTGAACGAGGACAGGGTGGAAGTGGTTGGTTTGTGGTTTTATGGATTATTTTTCTGGAGGGGTGAGTGATGGTTTGAAGCCCCGCGGGTGCGGGAGCGCTGGCACAGCCACGGCACGGGCAGGGCGGCCCCAGGCAGGCTGTGGGAGCCACTCCAGCCCAGAAAGGGGGAACACCAATGCAAACTTGATCTGGAGCAACCCACACAGGGGGTGAGTGAGTCCAGGACCCCAAAGTGGAGAGACCAGAGAGGGGAAAGTCATGGTTGGGTGTTTTTGCTGATTCTTGGTCATTTGTATGTTTTGGTGGAATGAATCTTGGTGTTTTAGAGGTTTATATAGGCAGCAGATGCCTGGTGACTTCTAGACGTGAGCATGGGTGGGAGGAACCCCCTGCCCATCTCTTGTTTCTCCCCAAACCAGGAGTTCTCATTCCCAAACCTTGGCCAGATGGAGGAGAAAACTGCAAGAAAGAGGAAGATGCCCCGGGACAGCCAAGCAGGTGAGGAGGAAGTCCCTGCCCCTTTCCCCCTCTCTCTTGCTCCATCTCCCAGCCCAGCCTGGCCCCCGGCTGCAGGACAACCCCGCTGCCAACGCTGTCCTGCCTGGGATGCACTGGGGGGGATCTCCTTCCCCTTCCCTCTGGCACAGGAGCAAATCCCATCCTCTCCTTGTCCTTCCTCCCCCAGACAAGAAGCTGAGGATGGAGACCAGGGAGGACAAATCCCCACTTCAGAACCTCGTAGGAGAGGCCACTCTGAGCAGCTGCACGGCGCAGGAATCCGCCGGGGAGGAAAAGCCCCAGAGCTCCCGCAGGAGAATGGGCTGCAGACCCATCCCAGAGTGCTCTGAGGAGGAAAGACCAACTCTGTGCCAGGAAGGTGGCCAGAGATCCAGGCAGAGCCAAGAGCTGCTGGTCCATGAGCAGCTTCATGATGGGGAGAGGCCCTACATGTGCTTGGAGTGTGGCAAGAACTTCAGCAGGAGCAACACCCTGATCCGCCACCAGATGATCCACACTGGGGAATGGGCCTACGAGTGTGGGGAATGTAGGAAGGGCTGCAGCCACAGATCCCAGCTTATCTGCCACCAGAGGATCCACACCAGGGAACGGCCCTTTGAGTGTGAGAAATGTGGGAAGAGCTTCAGCCAGCGCTGCCATTTGATCCGCCACCAGAACATCCATGCTGAGGAAAGGCCATACAAGTGTGGGGAATGCAGGAAGGGCTTCAACCAGAGGTCCCAGCTGATCATCCACCAAATGATCCACACTGGGGAGAGGCCCTACGAGTGCCCACAGTGTGGGAAGAGGTTTCAAACCAGCTCCAGTCTCCTCCTGCACGAGCGGATTCACACGGATGAGCGGCCTTTCCGCTGCCCCGACTGCAGGAAGGGCTTCAAGTACAACTCTCACCTCATCAGGCATTGGCACATCCACACTGGGGAGAGGCCCTACGAGTGTCCCCAGTGTGGGAAGAGCTTCTCACAGAGCTCTCACTTGACCCAGCACCAATGGAGACACCGGTGAGGGAAGCCCTGCAAGTGCCCCAACTGTGGGAAGGGCTTCATGGGAGTCTCCAACCTCATCCCCCATCAGAGGACCCACATTTGGAACAGCCCTGGTGACCCACAATTCCCATGATCCAGGCTGGGAAGACACCTGTCCCTTTCCCTGCCCCTGGCAATGATGTGAGGTGGGATTGAAGAACATGAGGGTCTGGCCATTGCCTCTCTGTTGTATTTGATGCCATCTCAGGTCATTGCCAGGTGCAGCAAAGGGACTCTCTCTCTCCTTGAGGAGAAGGGTGTCCTTTCCAGGCAGGAGGAAATACGTGGCCAGGAATAGCCAGTTGATGTTGTTGAATTTTTCCCTCTACATTGTTTGTTTTATCCCTTCTGTTATCAATATTGTTTCTGTTCCTATTTATTGTTTACCTTGTTGCTGTTCCCAGTAAATTGTTCTTATCCCAGCCTGGGATCTTTGCCTTTTGTGCTTTCCATGGGAGGCTGGAGGGCAGCGAGCGGTGGCACATTTTCAGCGGGAGCAGGAAATTGGGGAATCCCATTCCTAAAGCCCAGCCCATGGAAACCGAGCCTCACAGCTGGTGCCATCCCTGGCTGCCCTGGAAACAGCCTTGGGAGCGGGGCCAAGGGGCTGGGGCTGTGGGAACCTCCTCACTCTGGAGCCCAGGGACAGGACTGGAGGGAAGGGCTGCAGCTGAGTGGGGCAGGTTCAGGTTGGATCTCAGGAAAAGGTTTATCCCCCAGAGGCTGCTGGGGCACTGAAGAGGCTCCCAGGGAAGGGTCCCAGCTCCAGGGCTCTCTGAGCTCCAGCAGCCTTTGGACACCGCTGCCAGGCCCAGGCTGGGATTGTTGGGGTGTCCCGTGCAGGGCCAGGAGTTGGACTGGAGGATCCTGATGGGTCCCTCCCAGCTCAGCCAATTCTGTGGTTCTGGGATCCCAAGGCCCTGGGAATGGGACGGCCAATGGTTGCCATGGCAACGGACGCTGGCTCCAGGCCTGAGCTGGTGTCCATGGCAACCACCCCTGGCATGGGGTCTGCATGGAGCTGCCAAGGGACTGAGCATAGCAACAGGGGGCTGGTGATGGTTGCCATGGAAACTGACCATAGCAACAGGGGGCTGGTGATGGTCGAAATGGAAACTGACCATAGCAACAGGGGGCTGGTGATGGTTGCCATGGAAACTGACCATAGTAACAAGGCACTGGTGATATTTGCCTGCTAAAGGAACCAAGCTGTCACAGCCCCTCAGAGGGGTTCCATGGGGACTTTCCAAGATTCCCCAGGTTGTTCAAGAGCTGGAATGTCACAGGCAGAGACAGGGGCTCCGTGGAGACCTGCCAGGCGTTTCTGGGGATGGTCAAGAGCCCTGTGGTTAGAGGCAGTCACAGCCATTCCATGGTGACATCCCAGGGCACCTTGGGCTTCCTCAAGGTAAACTTTTCACCTTGGTCTTGTTGGCAGGCTCTCTGACCCCTTGGGCATAGTTCAAGCTCTCCTGCCTGGTTCTGATAGCTTTTGGGGCCCAGGTCTACCTACAGTCTCTTCACCTTTAAAATACTCCATCCTCTCCTCATAACTTCTACAAACACAGCAGAGTCAGGCAAATGATACCTTGTCTTCTCAAACTAGCTTCATCTGAAAATGATCAACTATCCTACATTGCTTCTGCTCTAAACTCCTCATTACTATATATTGTTCTTTCTTCTATCCCTTCAGCTAAACTCTTAACCTTTGAATTCCTCTAAACCCTTGATTCAACTAGGGTCCATCCTGTCAAAATGGCCTCCTTGGTTCTGCACTGCCACAATGCTCTCCTTGGTTCCACAAGGCCTTGGTGTGCCACAACAGCCCCTTGGTTCCATGAACTGCCATAGTGTCGCCACGGTCCCTTGCATCTGCAGTATCACGATGGACAATTGGTGACAAGCAGCTCCACTGTGTCACAAGGAATATTTGATTCCATGGTACCTCATGGTGTCACACTGGCCCCTTGGTTCCACCAGGCCTCGCTGTATAACAATGACCCCTCAGTTCCATGAGATTTTGTAGGGCCAACAATGGTGTCCTTGGTTCTGCTCTGTACAAATGGCTGCTTGGTTCCATAAAATTCCTCTGTGTCACAGTGGTCTCCTTTGTTCCATGAGGCTCTGCAGTGCCACAACATCCCATAGTTTCCATGAGCATCTTCCATACTATCAACAATGGCCTTTGTTCCAAGGAGGCCCCACAGTGTCACAATGGCTCCTTGGATCCATGAGGTTCTGTAGTGTCACCATGATCTCCTTGGATCCACACTATCACAATATACAATTGGCTCCTTGAGGCCCAACTATGTCACAATGGACCCTTTGTTCCATGAAGTTCCATAGTATCAGCATAGCCTCCATGGATCCACAGTATCACAATGGACCATTGCTTTCATGTGGCCCTGCTGTGTCACAGTGGCTTCTTGGTTCCTTGAAGCCCAACTGTTTCACAAGTGTCCCTTGATTCCAGGAGGTTCTGTACTAAAAAAAATGGTCTCCTTGGTTCTGGACTGTAACAATGGAACCTTGGTTCCATGAGATTCCATGATGTCACAATGCTCTCCTTGGTTCCACGGGGCCTTGCTGTGTCACAATGGCCGCTTGGTTCCATGGGCTTCCCTAGTGTCACCATGGTCTCTTGAAATGTGCATGGTCACAATGGACAATTGGTTTCATGGAACCCTGCTGTGTCACAGTGAAGCCTCAGTGCCATGAGGTTCTGTAGTTGGACAATGGTCTCTTTGGTTCAATGACACTTTGGAGTGTAACAATGGCTGCTCAGATCCCTGAGCTTCCATAGTGTCAGCAATGGTCTCCTTGTTTCTGCAGTGTCCTAATGAATCCTTGCTTCCATGAGGTTCCTAAATGTCACTGGTCTCCTTGCTTCCATGTGTCCCTGCTGTGTCACCACAGCCCCTTGGTTCATTGAGGTTCTGTACTGTTAACAATGGTTCCTTTGTTCCAATGAGGCCTTGCTATTGCACAATGGACCCTGGGTTCCTGTGAGTTCTTTGGTGTCACAACAGCCCCTAGGATCCATGAAGTTCCATAGTGTCTCCATGGTCTCCTTGGATCCCCACTGTCATCATGGACAATTCCTTCCATGCAGTCCCAATGGGTCAGAATGTCCCCTTAGTTCCATGAGGCCCTGCTTTGTCCCAATGGCCCCTTGGTTCCATAAGTTTTATGTTGTACCAATGGACTCCTTGGTTCTAGGACTTACCCTGCTCTGAGCAGGGGTTTCTTTGGTTCCAGCAAGGCCCAGCTGTGCCTCAATGCACCCTTGGTTCCACGAGGCCCTGCTGTGTCACAATGGACCCTCTATTCCATGGGGCCCTACAGAGTCACAATGGACCCTTGGGTCTATGGGGCTCCCTCATGTCACACTGGACTTTTCATTCCAGGAGGTTTTGCACTGTCAACAACAGTTTCCTTGACTCCACAGTGTCACGATGGACCCTTGGTTTCATGAGCTTCTGTAGTGTTACATGGTTGCCTTTATTCCATGAGGTTCTGCAGTGTCACAATAGAAACCCTTGTTCCATTAGGCCTCCAAGTTTTACAATGTGTGATTCCAGGAGGCACCTCAAGGTCACAATAGACCCTTGGTTCTGTGAGGTTCTACAGCATCCCAATGGTCACTGTGGTTCCATGAGTTTCCTTAGTGTCACAATGGTCTCCATGGTTCCAGTAGGCCCTGCCTTGTCACAATGGTCCCCTGGGTTCCAAGGAGGCCCTGCTGTGCCACAAAGGACCCTTGGTTCCATCAGGTTCTGTGGTGTCACCATGTTCTTCTTGACTCTGCAGGGTAACAAAGGACCATTGGTTCCACACGGCCCGGCTGTGTCACAAATGTCTCTTTGATTCCATGACTGCCACAACAGAGACTTGTTTCTAGGAGGGTCTGTGCTGTCACAATTGTCTCCTTGATTCCATGAGCCCCCACTGTGTCACAATGGACCTTGGTGAAACAAGGCCTTGCAGGGTCTCAGGAGTCTCCTTGGTTCCAGGAGGAACACAAAGGCTTTGCACCAACATTGAGCAACGCTTACTTGACACACCTGGGAACCTCTGTCTGCATTCCAAAGAAGGGTTCAAGCTGAGGATGGCACCAGCAGCTTCCATCTGCAACTGAGATCCAGGACAAGGACAGAGAATTCAGCTGAAAGACTCAGAGAATTCTGCTTCCAGAGCTCATTTCTGGTGACACTGTCCCTTGTAGAAAGGTGACATCATTCCAGGCAGCCTGTCCTGAGCATGTGGTTCCTGAGTGGGCTTGGTTGTTTAGGAAACCTGCTCAGACTCTTCCATACTTCCCTCAGCAACAGGAAAACTTCTGCTGGCCCTGTGTGCAGGCAGAGTCCTGAGGAAAGTAGGTGGGACATGGTGCAATGGGCTGGGACAGGCAGCTGCAGAGCTCAGGGGACAAGGTTGTGCTGCAGGGCACAGGGATGTCAGTGCCAGGTGGGCAATGTCAGATATGGTGAGGTTGGGGTGAGGAGCAGCTTGTCCAAACAGAGTCAGCCTGCAAGGAGCTCATCCTTCTCCATGCCCAGACCTTCTAAAGAAACATTGAGCATCAAGATCACTTGTAGAATCTTTCAGTCACCTCTTCAATGAACTGAAAATTTAAAAAATACTCATGGGTTTAAAAAATGAAAAATCATGACATGCACTTTGAAATCTCCTTCCTGAAGAGGACTCCAAACTGACTCGAGTCAGCTGCACAAGCCCTGGAGACTCAAAGACATTTGAAAGAAGACAAAGAGCACCTGAGGGCTTCCTGTTTTTTCTTCAGCCCCACACAGGATTTGGGGCTGAGTCCAGGACCCCCAGGCACTGAGAGAAGGTTGAAGAAGCTGCTGAAGGAGTCAGCAACAAAACCCCAAGTCCCTTGGAGCATCCCTGGGCCCCAGGGATGGCAGGGAGTGCCAAAGGCTGCCCAGGCACTGGGGAGAGCAGCTCCTTGAGGCCAGGATTGCAGGGAGGCCAAGGCTGTGAGCAGGGACTGCAATGCTGAGCCAGGCCTGGGCTGGCTGGAGGGAGCAGAAAGGCCAAGGCCTGAGCCCAGGCCTGGCACAGCAGGGCCTGTCCCTCGCGGCTGGCTGGGGGCTGTTGGTGGGGCAGGGGGATGGCAGGGGCAGCAAGGACAAATGTCCTCAAGCTGCAAGGCCTACCAGCCTGCTGAGGGAGGGGCCAGGCAGAAGCCAAGTGCAGGCTTTCCTGCAAGGAAAGTTCCTTCTGTGGGGCCTGCAGAGGCGCTGGCAGAGCCCAGGGGACAAAGGCCTGGGTGCCTGTGGCCCTGCCAGCCCTGCCCAGCCCTTGGCCATCTCTCCTGCAGCTGGGAGTGTGGATCTGCTGGAGGGCAGGAGGGCTCTGCACAGGGCCCTGGACAGGCTGCATCCAGGGCCCAAATCCAACCATGGCAGCTTGAACAAGACCAAGGGCTGGCTCCTGCACTTTGGCCACAACAAGCCCTGCAGTGCTCCAGGCTGGGGACAGAGTGGCTGGACAGTGGCCAGGCAGAAAGGGAGCTGGGGCAGTGCTGGACAGCAGGCTGGACATGAGGCAGCAGTGTGCCCAGGGGGCCGAGAAGGCCAATGGCTCCTGGCCTGGATCAGGAATGGTGTGGCCAGCAGGAGCAGGGCAGGGATTCTTCCCCTGTGCTCAGCACTGCTTGTGCAGCACCTTGAGTGCTGTGTCCAGTTCTGGGCCCCAGGTGCCTGCAGAAAATTCCCGAAGCACTTGGAGGTTGATCCTGCTCCCCAAGGGACGTTCCCATGGTGCCAACTCAGGAACTTAAATGGAGAGTGGGGCCAGAAAGGAAAGGGCAAACAGAGATGGGCTGTGTTCAGGGGAGGGTACAGGGGTGGGCCAGCGGAAGAAATCTGGTGCAGGAGAAAAGAAAGAAAGTAAAGCTGAAGCAAAGGAAATGCTCAGGGCAGTTTGGGGGTGGCTGCCAGGCAGCTCTGGCTCTGAGCAACAACGTCTGCAGTGGCACAGCAAACTCACAGCTCATGGGAACAAACTTTCTGGCTAACTTCAGAGGCCACCACAAACCTGAGGGGTTTCCCTGCTGTGGCCCAGCCCTTCCTGGCCCCAGGCCCTGCTGCCATTTCTGCTCCCTCAGCTTCATCTCCCCACACCAAGCCCATGGGGGTGCTCAGGCCTGCTCTGGGCAGGGCAAACAGGGGCTCCTGAGGCAGTGCTGCCATGGCTGTGCCTGCAAGGCTGCGGCAGCTGTGTGAGCTGGGGGAGAGGCCAGGGCTGCAGAGGGGGGATGTTGTTGGCAGGTGCATGAGGAGGCTGTGGGCCGCTGGCCTGGGGTGTCCAGCGCAGTGGGGATGGATCAGGCCCTGCTCTGCTGCTCCTTGCCGTGTGCTTGCCCAGGGCCCTTGCAGAGCCCCAGCCGTGCTGTTTGCCCCCAGCCTGCCCACGGCCAGCCTGGGGCTGCTCCCGGGGCTTTTCTCTGCTCAGCATTGGCCTGGGCAATGTGTTCTGGAGAGAGCCTGGGCAAGGAGCCTGCAGCCCCCAGGCCCTGGCCTGAGGCCTCAGCACTGCTGCTGTGCCAGCAGTGCCCATGGCCTGTCCCTGCTGCAGCCCCGGCACTGCAACCCCCAGCCCTGTGCCCGGCCCCGAGAGCACTCAGGCCCTACAGCAACAGCAGGGCCAGGAGGGCAGCGGGGCAGGGCCACGGCAGCAGCACTGGCAGCACCAAGTGCTGCTGCTGCTGCTGGGCACAGCTGCTGTGCCAGCACTGATCTGCCCCAGCTCTGCACACAGACATTGTTGCTGCAGCTCCAGAGATGGGAACAGAAGGCAGACCTCTGGATAAAACTTTTCTGGGAGATCCTTTAGTTAGTTTAAAAGCCACCAAGAGCACACCCCCTCCTTGAGACAGTCTGTAGCCACAGCAAAAGTGGAGAGAAACAAAAAACAAGAAATGGCATAAACAATGGCATTTCTTTCTGATCATTGAAAAAACTAAAACTAAGTAAAAAAATCTTAAAACCAACCAAGCAAGTGCTATTAAAGATAGCTTTTATTACAAATTATTTGCAGAAACTGGTGAGCAGTTTAATGTATCTGAAATCGTCCAGTGATCAATGTCCACATTGCAGCCTTGAGCTCCTGGTTCCTCAGGCTGTAAATGAGGGGATTCAGGGCTGGAGGCACCACCGAGTACAGAACTGACAGGGACAGATCCAAGGATGTGGAGGACATGGAGGGGGGCTTCAGGTAGGCAAAAATGCCGGTGCTGAGGAACAGGGAGAGCACAGCCAGGTGAGGGAGGCAGGTGGAAAAGGCTTTGTGCCGTCCATGCTCCAAGGGGATCCTCAGCACAGCCCTGAAGATCTGCACATAGGAGAAAACTATGAACACAAAACAGCCAGAAGCTAAACAGGCAGCAACCAATGAAATCCCAAGTTCCCTAAATTTGGAGTGTGAGCAGGAGAGTTTGAGAAGCTGGGGAACTTCACAGAAGAATTGGCCCAGGGCATTGCCATGGCACAGGGGCAGGGAAAATGTATTGGCTGTGTGCATGAGAGGATAGAGAAAGGCACTGGCCCAGGCAGCTGCTGCCATGTGGGCACAAGCTCTGCTGCCCAGGAGGGTCCCGTAGTGCAGGGGTTTGCAGATGGACACGTAGCGGTCGTAGCACATGATGGTCAGCAGGGAAACCTCTGATGAAATGAAAAATACAAACATAAAGAGCTGTGCAGCACATCCTTCATAGGAGATGTTCCTGGTGTCCCAGAGGGAATTGTGCATGGCTTTGGGGACAGTGGTGCAGATGCAGCCCAGGTCGGTGAGGGCCAGGTTGAGCAGGAAGAAGAACATGGGGCTGTGCAGGTGGTGGCCGCAGGCTACGGCGCTGATGATGAGGCCGTTGCCCAGGAGGGCAGCCAGGGAGATGCCCAGGAAGAGGCAGAAGTGCAGGAGCTGCAGCTGCCTCGTGTCTGCCAATGCCAGCAGGAGGAAGTGCCTGATGGAGCTGCTGTTGGACATTTGCTGTGCCTGGACATGGGGACCTGTTTATGGAGAAAGGACAGGGACAAGTCAGCAGAGGCTGCTTTGAGCCAAACCTGGGCCATTCCCTGTCAACTGTCCCGCTGAGACTCACCCACCCTTGTTCCTGCTCTGGGAAAACCTTCACCCAGGTCCTTGCCTGAGCTCCAGTTGTGCTGAGTGTGCCAGGAGTAGCCAGGCCTGTGTGTGGGGGCTCTCCAGGAGCCATCCCTGCCCTGCTGCCTTGGGTTTCTGGCCATGTGGCAGAGGAACAACCTAGATATTCAGGATTTGTCAGGGGAATCAATCACTCCCAGTACAGAAAGGCTTTTTGCCATCTGCATTCCCACTTTTAAAGGGCATGGAGAGAAGGAAGGAATTTTAGCCACTATTTTCCTGCCCACACATCATTCCTGGTTCTCTGAGGTCAGAAATCCCCAGCATTTCTGCTGCACTCAGAGTTTGCCACTGAGAGATGTGAGAGGCAAAGGATTCCCTGTGCCTTGGGCAAGGTGAGGGGCTGGATGGGCTTGTTCCCAACTGCCCTGGGTTTGCAGCTTTGGCTGCAGTCAGAACACAGTCACACTCCTGGCTCACCCTGGGATAAACCAGACCCTGCCCAGAGCAGAGGGATCCCTGAATGTCTCCCCCTCTCCAAAGGGCTCTGGACAAGGTCTCAGCACCCCGTTCTGCCAAGGACACTCACGGCTCCTTTGGCAAACCGAGCAGCATTTCCTCAGCTCTGGCATCTCTGCACTTCCCCGGGGCACATTCAGGGAACTCCAAGGGGCTCTGGCACAGATTTGCAGCCAGGAGGGCAGCTCAGAGCTTGCAAGGACACAGCAAGGAGATCCCTGGGTGTGCCCATGATGGGATCTCAGGGAGGGGACTCAGCCCATTCCCCTTTCCCATGGACTGCTCTGCCCACAGCCCCACAGGTCCCAGGGAAGCTTGGACACCCCATGGCCATGGCCACAGCTGCCTGGCAGCAATGCCAAGGGCAGTACCTGACTCAGCTGCTGCAAATGCCAGAGCCTCCCTGAGAGCACCAGATGACAGGGACAATCTCAGGGCAGTGCAGAACCCAGAGAAGATGTGGTGGGGCTGTGCCTGGGAGGGCAGGGCAGAGACAGCCGGGCACTCAGGACAGTGTTCCCGTGCCCAGCTGTGCACGGCACCTCCCACACACCCACAGTGCCCTCCTGCCCCCAGCACTGCTCTCTTCAGCCCCATCTCCTTCCCTCAGCATCTCCCTGGGCCTGGACATTTCCCTGCTGAGAGGAGCCTCTTCCCTGCCAGCGCTGACAGAGCCCATCCCAGCCTCTGTGCCCTGGGCCTGGCCCTACAGAAACCTGCCTGTCTGCAGGGCCCTGCCTGGGGCAGGCTCTGTCTGCAGCTGGGCAAGGGCAGCTCAGGAGAGCCCTGCTGGGCCCTGCTAAGGTGATGCTGCTGCTGCTGCTGCTGCTGTCCAGGGCTGAGGAGGGGCTGAAGGCCCTTGAGGAGATCCCAGCAGAGAGACTGACCATCCAAAGTTACAGCTCTGGAGTCTCTGTAAATGTTCAAACAATCCTTTGATGATCCTGGGTGTCCCTTTCAATTCAGAATGTTCTGTGACTCTGTGTTTGCAATTCCTGTTCTGCTGCTCTCATCTTCCTGTTGCCTGCAATGAAAAGGGAAAAAAACCCCTTGTAACTGTGTTAGAACAGTAAAGTAAAAATCAGACCTTTATTGGAAGCTCCCAGGTGTCCCAGTGGGGATGGGGCACACCTGGCACCTGATTTCAACAATTTTTTGAGGTTGATTAATTAGGTTATTTGGCAGGAACATCCAATAGGAGATTCAGTTGCACCAGTTACACATCTCTGGGCCAATCCATTAGAGTTGGTCCAAGGGTTTCTTTGCCCCAATTTTTTTGATGACTGCAAACACTCTGGGTCAAAAACAAAATGTTCTTCTTGTAGGTCCTCTTCCTGATAATAAGACTCCACAGCAGTTCAGGAATGTAATTAGAAGGTCAGCTTATTGTTCTAAAACTTAAAAGAAAGAGTAGGAGACATGCGAGAATTAAATAGGAATTATACTTCAATAAGTATATGTATACTCTAAGTATATAAGTATATACATATGTATACTATACAATACTATACAATATATACTATAGTATATGTACATATATTTACTATAACTATAATTACATATATGTATAAATACTGGAGTATATAACTAGTTGTATACTATAATAAATATATGCAATAGTGGTTGAATGGAATAAATTAAAAATTATAGTTTTATAACTACATATTAGTAGTTAACAGAGCTATGAATATATGAAAAATGTATAAAAAGCAAAAATCTATTTGTCATCACCCCAACTCTCCCATCCTTCTACAAGCAGGAAATTGAAAAAACTCTCAGGAACGCTCCTGATCTTTCCAGCAATCCCAGGCTCACCTTCTTTTGGGAAGTGTCCTCCAGAGCTGTGCCCAGGCTGGTGTAGAGCTGGAAGCAGCCCTGCCCCACACAGCACCTCTCAGCAGCAGCACCTGCCCTGCCCAGGGTGGCTCCTTCCCCCCACAGCTTCTCCCCAGCACTGGGAGCAGCTCCCCAGGCCGGCTGAGAGCTGTCCCTGGCAGGCAGCAGAGTCCCTGGGCCAGCACAGAGCCCTGGGCTGCAAGAGCCTGCTCTGCAGGACAGCCCTGGGCAGCCCTGGCTGCAGCCCCGGCTGCTCAGCCCTGCAGCAGAGCCTGGCACAGGGAGCTGCCCTGTGCTGTGCCTGGGCTGCTGCAGCAGGGAAACCCAGCCCTGCCCCAGGGCCACATCCCTGCCCTGCAGCAGCTCAGAGAGTGCTCCTGGAAGGGCCTCAGGGCTGTGGGATGTGGCAGCTTCAGGAGATCCCTGCAGGAAGTGAAGCTTATCTTCCCCCAGCCAGAGAGTGACTGTTCCAAATGCTGTGAGGGTTTCTCCTCCAGTGAGCGCTGAGTGAGCTCTGCTGGGCTGGGAAAAGAGTTGCTCATCAGGAGAAATGTCTTTTGAAGCTCTTCTTGGTTGCCAGGAGCTGCCTCTGTGCCAGGAGACAAGCCCAGCTTATTAGCACAGACACAGCACAAGGACTTTAATGACCCTCTTGGGGCTCTGTGCTGAGGCCCTGAACATCAGTCCCTGAGAGGGAGATGAAGAAACCTCTCAAGAACTCCAAGTCAGAATCCAACTCCAAAGTTTCCTGAAGTTTTAATGGGTCCCAGTGAGGCACACAACAGAGAAAGTGTCCCCATGTTTCAGGCAGAGCAGAGAACAGCAGGCAGTGATGCCAGGAGGGGACAAAGAGAAGCCAAGTCTTGGTTCCCTGGGGCACAGCAGGGTCTGTGCCACCAAGGGCTGTCAGGAGACACCTTGTCCTGAGGCCCTGGGGCCTCCTGGCACAGCCCCAGCAAGGCTGGGCACTGTCAGCCCCTTGTCCTGCCCTCAGCATCCCCCTGACAGCCCAGTGGCCTCAAGGATGTGCTGGAAGGAGTCCCTGGGGAGCCTTGGTCAGGAATGGCCCTGGGGGGCTCCTCAATGCTCCCAGGCACTGCAGGTTTTCCAAAGGACTTTGGGTTTGGCTTTTGCCTTGGAGTTTCTGAGAAGTTTCTGCAATCATGGCCTCCAATTATCTGCTGTAATTAGTCCCTTGAGAGGTCTTGTTAGTAACAACACTCAGTGGGGCTCATTAATGCTTCAAGGTACTTCAGTTATTTGAAGGTACTTGGTGTTTCCCCTTTAAATCTGACTCTGTGAGAAAGATTGTGCAATCCTGGCCCCAATTATCTACTTTAACAAGTCCCTTGGGATTCTCAGTGAGTACAAACACTCAGTGGGGCTCATTAATACTTTAAGGTACTCAGAGTTTCTTAAAGAACTTCTTTTTTTGGCACTGAGTCTCTGAGAAGTTTTTGTGTGATCCTGGCCTCCAATTATCTGCTTTAATGAGTCCCTTGAGACCTTTGCACTGACGCTCAGTGGGGCTCATTAATACTTTGAGATACTCATGGTTTTTAAGGTACTTTGGAATTCCCTTCCCTCACTGAGTCTCTGAGAGGATTTTGTGCCGTCCTGGCCTCCAATTCTCTCCTCCAAGGACTCCATGAGGAGCCTGTGTTGGGGATGGACCTCAGTGCAAACCATGAATGCCTCAAGACACTTTGGGTTTTTCTTCTGACTTGGACTCCTGAAAGTTTTTTGCAATCTCCTCTCAGGCCCTGAGGTTCCAGGGCTCAGCACCAAATGCAGCATGGGACTCATTAGGATCAAGCAACTCCTGACAAACCATGGTTCTGCCTTGATTTCCCTCTGGTCTGTTGCAGTTCATTAGGAAAGTTTCCAGCTTCAGTTGTGGAGAAAGATTTTAGAGAGTTTCTAAGAAATGCACATTCCTGTTATACAGGGTGGCTGTTATTTCTGCTCTGTTGAGAGCAGAGCTGACTGCAGCATTTAGTGGTTGATGTTGAGCCAGGGTCTCTCCTCAGGAGGTCTGGCCAAGTCAGAGATGCTGTGCCTTGAGGTCTGACCCAGTGTGGACAACCTTGCTCCACATTGCCCAACCCCATCCTGTCTGTGCTCCCTCACCTGGGACCTGCTTTGCTTGGAGAGCTGCCCACACTCAAGCAAACAGGGGCTTCCGATTTTTTTTATCAATGTAAAACTCCTGAGTTTCCCCACTGAAAACAGACACCCTCCTCAGGTCTGTGCCAGCCCAAGGTGCCACCAAGGCCACTGCAGCCCTGCCCTGGGCCAGGAGTGAGGGTGGATCATCATCCCAACCTGCCCTGGGCCATTGCAAGGGGCTGTGGCCATGGACACTGCCCTGACCCCACTGCTGGGTTTGGGTGCCACAGCAACCTTGAGCAGTTCCAGTTTCCTTGGAAAGCACCCCAAGGAGCCATTTCTGCAGCCAGGTTCCATGGCCAGGGGGATGTGGGGGGCTGCAGGTGGTCAATGCCCCATCCCTGGAAACATTCCAGTCCAGCTGGGGCAGGGCTCTGAACAACCTGATCTGGTGAAAGATGTCCCTGCTCATCCCAGGCCTGGGCAAGAGGCCTGAGTGAGGCCTGAACAACAGGCCCTGAGCCAAAGGTGACCTCTGGATGAACCTTCCAACCCAAGGTTATCTTTGTATCTGCTCATTAGTGAAACATGCATGGTCATTAGCACTGTGTTTGATGTATCCACTCGTTCGTGAAACATGGATTAACCTTCCTGTGTTTGGAAGCTGGACAAGGCCATGCAATCCGACACCTGGCCTTGTTTGGGGCTGTATGGTCAAAGTCACCTCCCTTGGTTCCTCCTTGGGCCCTGGCCAGGCTTTGGGAGGGACCCAAGAGGAGGATGAATCCAGATGTTCCCACTCTAGAAGTGCTGTCAGTTTGTTTATTCAGCACTATCAGAGCTGGGCCCTCTCCCAGCGAGGCTGGAGCCTCACCTGTGGCTGGAGGCACCTGCAGGAATTCCCAGTGTCCGGGAGTGGCTCTGCAGTCCTTGGCTGTGACAGCTTCCCCAGCTGATGTTGTGCTCCTTTGCTGCTTTGAACTCCAGGAAATGACCCTGATTCCTTCAGGTGGTGTCTGTGTCTTTTGTGCTGACCCTACCCCCTGGTAAAACAACATTGGTGAAATCTTGCCAGATCACACCAAAAGGTCACTTTGTGTATGTAAATGTGAGGAATCAGTCCTGTCCAGAATTCCTGGATGGGAAACCCTTCCCTAGAGCTCGCTGGCTCTGCAGTGGGCTGAGGTCGGAGCACTGTGCAAGCAGTGGTGCAGTCGGTTAAAAGAGGCTGAACAGAAGCCAGGGAATGTCTGATTAGATGGGAAGATGGACCGAGCAATGCACACAGGACCAATTTGGCTAGATCATGCATTCTCCCTTTATTATCTCAAAATGGCGGGTTAAATACAGTTTTAGATAGTTTACAGTTACAAGTGTTTTCTAAATGGCGCTCAGTGTGAAGAAGAATGCAAACAATTTCACCCTTAAGGTGGCCACCGTGATCACACTATAACTAACCTATCTAATGTCTAAACACACCTTAATTAAATTTTTGCTGTCCACTTCCAGACAACCCTGAAACTGAGGCCTAGCCAGGGATTGCTCAAATCTGCTACATTTCCCCCTTTTTCTTTTAAGCTAATTCAAAGGCACAGCTGATTATTTTCTGCATGCACTATAACAAACAAAACATAAAAACTGAAATAACTATAATAACAACAAATATTACAATACTAAAACAAATCAAAATTTTGATCCAAACAATAAAACCCCAGAAATTGAGCCATTTGTCAAATGGAGTGCCAACAACTATAAATTTTCTCATGCTGCTCTTCAGCTGTGAAAGCTGTTTGTAAATCAATTAAAAATGGTCTGACCAGTTTAAAATAATTATAATACAATAGGAATTTGGGAAACAGCTAAGTGTTGCCGTTTTTGGCTGTTTTCCTTTCACGGACAAGAAACCTGATCTTATGGCAAAGTGTCCAAATACTAAACAATATTTGCCTGGCACAGGGCCCAAAAGGTCAAGTTCTTGGGGCTCAGTACCAGTGGCTTTAAAATTTGGTGCAACGGCAACAGCTTGTGCTCCCAAAACACTCTCTGGGTTAATTTTGGCTTGAGTCCAAGCTTTGAACTCTGTCATGGAATTCACCAAAACTCCAATCAAACAAGTACAAAAGGAATTGAATGGTGCAGTTATACCTTTTTTACCAAAGCACTAATTTAAACAAACACTCCAACTAACTGGTTAGTACATAACTTTAAATACTAAAAACAATTTAATCTTATAATCTTAAACTAAACTTAATCTTATAACTACAATTATATTACTATCTTTCTATGGTCTATAAAATTAATTTTCAACAGTTTCAGGGTCGTCACAAGGTGCTCCAGGTAAGTCACTGTTGTCACCGTCATTATCACGGCTAGCTGTTATTTCTGATTGGAAACATGCACGGGTAAATCGACTTGGCACCCAAACAGATCCTGTTTCTATACAAAAACCCCACACAAACAGCTACAAACAGTAAACAACACAAAACTCAGTCCTTGTCATTCACCAGTTTGCATGTTCTTGTGATAAACATAAAGTCCTGGGATCGCCTGTGGTCTTCCCTCCTTCACTGCATGGTGATGTATCTCAACTGCAGGTTCTTTTCTTCTTTCATCCCTTGTGCATCATTCAAGGGAGTCCAAAGTTGTCGGTGCAGGCCCCAGCATGACATGGCCTGTTTCACCACACCGAAAACCAGGGATGTCAGGTGATGGTGGATTTTCATTGTCACTGGGATCATTGATGTTGCCTCCTGACAAGGTAGCGGCAATGATGTGTGCCTGTTTCTGCATTGCATCTTTCATGGCCGCTGTGAACGCTGCTGTCTGGTCACTTTGTTCAGCTCTGGTTGCTTGCACCAGCATCTCATCGACTGCACAGCCTTGAGGGAGAGTGGCTAAAATGGTTCTGGTGCGTGAGTTGGCATTTTCAAAGGCGAGGGAACGAAACAGGTGATCTTGCACCTCTGTGGTTAGGTCTTGTGCATCCTTTAAAGCAGCCGACAGTCTATCAATAAATTGTCCATATGGTTCTGTGGCCCCTTGCCTGATGGTAGCATATGGTGCAGGTTTCTTCTTGTCAGGAACCAGGAGCAAGGCTTTGTGGGCCAATGCTTGAGCCATCTGATGGATCTGAATGGGGTAGGTGAGCTGGACATTGGTTGTAGCATATGGTCCTTGTCCTGGCAGCATATCAGGCTGAAGACCATAAAAAGGATCCTCTATTTCTTGATGCTTATTTGCCTTTTCAATTGCCAAATGCCTCCATTGTCTTTCAAAAATGAGGAACTGTGTGGGTGTTAACAGCAGGGATGCAATACTAGAGCAATCAGCAGGGCAAAGTACATCTGCTGTGGAGATGTACTGAATTATATTTCTGGCTGCTTCTGACCTTATCCCATAAGTAGTGACTGTTTGCTTTGCTGAACTCAACACCTTCCATTCGTGAGGCTCCCATTGAGCCTGGGCATTCTCTATAATCACTGGGCAAGTGATAGAGTTGGCCACCTTTAAATCTCCTTCGAGGACTGCATCATTTAACACGCCAGCCCAGCGCCTCTGTACAGGATTCTGTTGGTTGGCTGGCAGGGCCATCTGCTGTGCAGAAGGTGGAAATGACAGAGCAGAGTGTGCAGACTGCAGAGCTGTGAGATTTTGCATTTTTTGTGGGGAAAACCAAGAAACCACAGCTTTTCTGATTGAGTTTGGCGGTTTGATAGAGAGGAGGCTGCTCTGTGCCCTTGGTGGCACGCACAGAGCAGGGAGGAAGCTCAGGACATTTGTCAGTCCTGCCAGCCTGTCTTGGGTTGTGGAGCCAGGGGTGTGTATTCTATTTTCATTTGTTAAAAGCAGCTGGGGAGATGTTTTTTCTTTATCTCTGGGAGGGAGAGGGGCAGATGCCGTTTGATAATAGGCCAGCTGTTCAAACCAGGTAGGGCATTGTTTCTTACCTCTTTCACCGCCTGTGAATATTTTCTGCTAATGGATCATTAAGACACCTCTAACAGCACACATCCCCAAAACAGACTATCCACATTACATCATCCTATTGTGAGATGCTCCACCTAGTGGGGGGAGCCAATCATTCCTACCTGGATAAAACTGAGACACAGGAGCACAAAGGCACCTAGCTTCTCCCAGTTCCTGGAGGAAGACTGGACCCCTTCTCACCACCAGTGGACCCTTGTTCTACAGGATCATCTCTACTCCACCAGAACCACATCTGCCACTCCAGGAGGAGTCACCTTTGAACTTCTTCCAACACCCTGACCAACAGGGTGTCAGGTTGTAGCTCTGACTCTATCAGGGTTTTTCCAAAATTGTTGTTTTTTTGCTGGTTTCATTGGGTGGGTTTGTTTTTCTACTACTTTTGTATTGTTAGTATTCCTAGTAAAGAACTGTTATTCCTATTCAAAAATCTTTGCCTGAAAGCCCTTAATTGTAAAATTATAATTTGGCAGGGGGTGAGGGGTTTACATTCCCTATTCCAAGGGAAGCTCCAGCTTTCCCTGTCAGATACCTGTCTTTCCAAACCAAGACACAGCCTCTGTTTCCAGGCATTGGCAGCCCTGGCTCTCAGCCCAGGTTTGCAGGGCACTTTGGCTGTGGCCCAGCTCCATCCTCCTGCGGGGCTCAGGGCCTGTTCCCGGCCATGGCCAGCCCTGCGCGGCCTCTCTGCTGGCCCAGAGCCCGGCAGAGCCCGGGGCAGGGCTGTCTGTGCAGGCCCACAGGTGCCAGGGGCTGTGCAGGAGCTGGCAGAGGCTGCCCAGCAGGGAGGCCACAGGGGCACAGAGCCCCAAGGCTGCTGTGGGCCCCAGGGCAGAGGGGCCGTTCCCCCCGCAATGCTCCTGTCCTGCCCTGGGCCTGCACAGGCCCTGTGGCACCATGGCTGGGCCAGCGCCGCACAAAGGGGCCACGCAGCCGCTGCCGGGGCTGACAGCAAGGCCAGGCACACACAAGGAATTGCTGCCCATTGCCTGGCCTGGGCAGGGCTGCCTGTGCCAAAGGCACAGCTCAGCTGCCCTTGGGGGCTGCAGGAAAAGTCCAGAGCCCCAAGAGCCTCCCTGGCTGTGCTGGAGACCAAGGCTGGAGTAGGGAAAGGCAGGGCTGCTGCAGGATGGGGAGGGGATTGAATTCCAGCACACACCTCAGTTCTCTGATGATCCTGGCACCATGCTGGTCCCTGTTCCAGACTGGAGCAGAGCAGATGTTAATGGGACAGGAGCCCTGCGGGGCTGTCAGGGACCTGCAGCTTGCAAGGTGCTCTGCTGTCCCTCAGCTCCTCTCTGAGAGATGCCAATCCCAGCTGGGCACCTCAGGGCACAAGTGGCACTGCCTGATCATAGGAACACAACTGATGTCTGCCTGGAAAAGAGGCACAGGTTTTAATTCCTGCTAGTTTCATAATATGCAAGCAAATCTTTATTATCTGGTTCATTTGGGTACTTTTAAGAAGTGGCAAAGTGTTCCCACCAGGAAAAGGAATTTCCTGAACCTACTGGATTCTTCTGCTGATGGCAGGAGAAGAAATATTGACCTTCCTCTCTACCTTTGCCACCAACATTCAGTCTAGTATTTCATGACCCTCTTCCTTCAGCTGTTTCCAGCTCTCCTGTTGAAATGCCCATGTCTAAGGTCATCTCTTCATGTAGAGCAGCTAGATCTATGTCCTTCCTGTTCTCCCAGATTTCCTCCTGCAGCTGTTCTCTGGTCATTCCAATGCGTCTCCCTTGATTGGCTTCATGCTTTGAGCTTCAGGGATTCACCCAATCTTTCAGAAGTATAAATAACTCCTTAGTCAGCGTCTTAGTTGTATTTTGATCTTTTCTATCACCTCTTCTTATGGCTTTGTCTAAAATTCTTCCTGTATGGCCATCTCTTGTGGATGGTGGATGTGTCAGATGTTGCTGGGATGTCACAAGGAGCTGAGGGAAGGGCTTTGCTGTTTGCTGTTTATTACATTTTATCATGTTCACATTTTTTATATTGGCCATGAAGAGAAACCTTTCTGTGCCTCCAAGTCTCACCAGGTCCTGCTCCCTCAAAGGACACAAACCTGATGAGTTGTGGTTCCCCCTTCAGTGGCTGCACTTGGACCTCCCTCCATAGCCAGAGCAGAGCTCCCTTGTCCCAGAGAGCCCCTGGCAGTGGAGGGATGAAGGGAACAGGACAGGCTGTGGGGATCAGGTGCAGGGCAGAGCCAGGGAGAATGACTTTTGCATTTGATGGAGCTGTGCCTTCCCTTGGGTTTGCTGGCTGACAAGAAATGAACATGCCTTGGTGTCTCGGGCAGCTCCTTCTGCAAGGAAAGCAGGTGGGAGTTGGAGCCAAGAGCTGAAAGCTGCAGGTGCAGCCTGGGGTGGAGGAAGCTCAGATTTGCACAAGGCTGCTCTGAGTGCCAGGGCTTGGAATGGGGAAATGGTGGGGTGGGGGTAGGGACAGAGCCTGATAGATTGTCAGCCATGAAGGGTCTTGATTTTCATATCCAAACTGCATGAGGTGTCAATGGGAGACTGAACATATCCATGTATTAATAGGGAAAAAACCCAAAAAACTAAACAGGACCTTAACCTCTCCTATGGACCCCCTGTTTAACTGACAGCTTGTCAGTCAACCCCAGTGCCACACCCCCCTGTTGGCCCATTGGCTGTTATTTCCCCTCATAGGACCTTATATGGTCAGGTTTCTAGCAGCTTCTCTGGTCTTTGTAACCCCATTGGTTTGTACCCCTGTCCGTTTGCTCTTGAGTCTCCCTATTGGACATTGTAGACCCTTCTCCCACCCACACCTCTTGGTGATTGGTTGTTACTGTTAGCTCCACCCCCTTCTACCACATTTAACCCTGGTGCCTCTCACTGTCAGTGCCTTTTGCCTCTGGACCCCTTCAGTGCGGCTGCAGTAAACCCACTGGATTTCTGTGCAAAGGCCCTTCCCATCCTCCATTGTCAGCAAATCACCTGTGGTGAGTGTGGCTGTGTGCTTGCTGTGCCTCTGCCTTCCTCTGGGAGACGCTCTCGGGAGGTTGCAGTGAGTCACCACTGACCCGCACTGCAACAGCTGGGTGTTCAAAGTGCTTCCAGGGCAGCAGCTTTGTGTCCCAATCCGGGGACATTGCTGAGGGGTTGGGAACACTGGGAAGGTGAATGAGGACAGGGTGGAAGTGGTTGGTTTGTGGTTTTGTTTTATGGATTATTTTTTGGGGGGGGGGGGGGTGAGTGATGGCTGGTTGGGATTTTAGTGTGTTTTGGGAGAATGGGGCAATGGTTTTTTTTGTGAGGTGCCCCCGGTGGTTTGAAGCCCTGCGGGTGCGGGAGCGCTGGCACAGCCCCGGCATGGGCAGGGCGGCCCCAGGCAGGCTGTGGGAGCCGGGAGCGGCCGCCCGGGCCCGGAGCCGCCTCCTTGGGCCGGGAGCCCCCGGGCAGAGCTCTGTGCTCGGGGCCGAGGCCCAGACGGCCTGGGGAGAGTTCAGCGGCCCGTGGGCCCCCGGCACAGGTGGGTCCGTGTGGGCGGACTCTGAGGGGAGAGGCCCGGCTGGGCCGTGGCCGTGCAGAGCCTGGCAGAAATCGGGGGGCTGGGCCGGGCAAAGGCTGAGGGAGAGTGGGGGAAGCATTGGCAGAGAGGCCCCAGGCTCTCAATGCCCCCCTGGCCACACAGCCGGGCTCAGGGACCGCCTCCCTCAGAGCCAGCCCCGGCTGTGGGGGTCCCCGGAGGGCCCTGGGGAGGGGGCAGCGGGGGCTGATGGAGCTCTGTGCCTGGGGCTGGGTGTGGCTGCTGAGGGAGTGGAAAATGCAGGGTCCCCCCGTGGTGGGGCTTGTTCTGCTTGGTTCAGGGGCTGCATTGTCAGCCCAGAGGCACCTGGGGGTCACCCGGTACCAGCAGGGATGGGAGGGAAACCCGGGAATGGGGGGAGCAGAAACGGGCAGTACCAGAGCAGGGGGTGCTCCAGAAGCCTGGACATGTTGGCAGCATGGACAAGGGGGACCCATGGATACCCCAGGACCCTGAAACAGGGACCCAGGACAGTGCTGACCCCTGGGACACCTGTGATGCCAAACTGGTGAGCCCAGAGAAGGGGAAGCTCCTGGATTCCCAGGAGCCACTGCAGCCCAGAGAGGGGGAACACCAAGACAAACTTTATCTGCAGCAACCCACACAGGGGGTGAGTCCAGGACCCCAAAGTGGAGAGACCAGAGAGGGGAAAGTCATGGTTGGGTGTTTTTGCTGATCCTTAATCATTTGTATGTTTTGGTGGAATGAATCTTGGTGTTTTGGAGGTTTATATGGGCAGCAGATGCCTGGTGACTTCTGGAGATGGACTTGGGCAGGAGGAACCCCCTGAGCAATGTGCTCATCTCTTGTTTCTCCTAAAACCAGGAGTTCTCATTCTGAAACCTTGGCCAGATGGAGGAGAAAACTGCAAGAAAGAGGAAGATGCCCCAGGACAGCCAGGCAGATGAGGAGGAAGTCCCTGCCCCTTTCCCCCTCTCTCCTGCTCCATCTCCCAGCCCAGCCTGGCCCCCAGCTGCAGGACAACCCCGCTGCCAACGCCGTCCTGCCTGGGATGCGCTGGGGGGGATCTCCTTCCCCTTCCCTCTGGCAAAGAGACAAATCCCATCCTCTCCTTGTCCTTCCTCCCCCAGACAAGAAGCTGAGGATGGAGACCAGGGAGGACAAATCCCCACTTCAGAACCTCGTAGGAAAGGCCATTCTGAGCAGCTGCACGGCACAGGAATCCGCCGGGGAGGAAAAGCCCCAGAGCTCCCGCAGGAGAAGGGGCTGCAGACCCATCCCAGAGTGCTCTGAGGAGGAAAGACCAACCCTGTGCCAGGAAGGTGGCCAGAGATCCAGGCAGAGCCAAGAGCTGCTGGTCCATGAGCAGCTTCATGATGGGGAGAGGCCCTACAAGTGCTTGGAGTGTGGGAAGAGCTTCAGCAAGAGCAACACCCTGATCCGCCACCAGATGATCCACACTGGGGAATGGGCCTACGAGTGTGGGGAATGTGGGAAGGGCTGCAGCCACAGATGCCAGCTTATCTGCCACCAGAGGATCCACACCAGGGAACGGCCCTTTGAGTGTGAGAAATGTGGGAAGAGCTTCAGCCAGCGTTGCCATTTGATCCGCCACCAGAACATCCATGCTGAGGAAAGGCCATACAAGTGTGGGGAATGCAGGAAGGGCTTCAACCAGAGGTCCCAGCTGATCATCCACCAAATGATCCACACTGGGGAGAGGCCCTACGAGTGTCCCCAGTGTGGGAAGAGGTTTCACACCAGCTCCCATCTCCTCCTACATGAGCAGATTCACACCGATGAGCGGCCCTTCCGCTGCCCCGACTGCAGCAAGGGCTTCAAGCAGAACTCCCACCTCATCACCCACCGGTGCATCCACACTGGGGAGAGGCCTTACCAGTGTCCCCAGTGTGGGAAGAGCTTCAACCAGAGCTCTGCCTTGACCAGACACCAACAGAGGCACCGGTGAGAGAAGCCCTGCAAGTGCCCCAACTGTGGGAAGAGCTCCATAGAAGTCTCCAACCTCATCGCCCATCAGAGGACCCACATTTGGAACAGCCCTGGTGACCCACAATTCCCATGATCCAGGCTGGGAAGACACCTGTCCCTTTCCCTGCCCCTGGCACTGATGTGAGGTGGGATTGGAGAACGTGAGGGTTTGTTCAATTAAGAGGCCTCTTTAATGTATTTGATGCCATCTCAGGTCATTGCCAGGGACAGCAAAGGGACTCCCTCTCTCCCCGAGGAGAAGGGTGTCCTTTCCAGGCAGGCGGAAATATGTGGCCAGGAAGAGCCAGTTGATGTTGTTGAATTTTTCCCTCTACATTGTTTTATCCCTTCTGTTATCAATATTGTTTCTGTTCCTATTTATTGTTTACCTTGCTGCTGTTCCCAGTAAATTGTTCTTATCCCAGCCTGGGATCTTTGCCTTTTGTGCTTTCCATGGGAGGCTAGAGGGCAGCGAGAGACTGCACATTTTAAGTGGGAGCAAGAAATTGGGGAATCCCATTCCTAAAGCCCAGCCCATGGAAACCGAGCCTCACAGCTGGTGCCATCCCTGGCTGCCCTGGCAACAGCCTTGGGAGCGTGGCCAAGGGGCTGGGGCTGTGGGAACCTCCTCACTCTGGAGCCCAGGGACAGGACTGGAGGGAAGGGCTGCAGCTGAGTGGGGCAGGTTCAGGTTGGATCTCAGGAAAAGGTTTATCCCCCAGAGGCTGCTGGGGCACTGAAGAGGCTCCCAGGGAAGGGTCCCAGCTCCAGGACTCTCTGAGCTCCAGCAGCCTTTGGACACCGCTGCCAGGCCCAGGCTGGGATGGTTGGGGTGTCCCGTGCAGGGCCAGGAGTTGGACTGGAGGATCCTGATGGGTCCCTCCCAGCTCGGCCAATTCTGTGGTTCTGGGATCCCAAGGCCCTGGGAATGGGACTGCAAATGGTTGCCATGGCAACGGACACTGGCTCCAGGCCTGAGCTGGTGTCCATGGCAACCACCCCTGGCATGGGGTCTGCATGGAGCTGCCAAGGGACTGAGCATAGCAACAGGGGGCTGGTGATGGTTGCCATGGAAACTGACCATAGCAACAGGGGGCTGGTGATGGTTGCCATGGAAACTGACCATAGCAACAGGGCACTGGTGATGGTTGCCATGGAAACTGACCATAGAAACAGGGGGCTGGTGAGGGTTGCCGTGGAAACAAACCAGAGTAACAAGGCCTGGTGCTGTTTGCCTGCTAAAGGAACCAAGGTGTCACAGCCCCTCAGAGGGGTGCCATGGGGACTTTCCAAGATTCCCCAGGTTGTTCAAGAGCTGGAATGTCACAGGCAGAGACAGGGGCTCCGTGGAGACCTGCCAGGCGTTTCTGGGGATGGTCAAGAGCCCTGTGGTTAGAGGCAGTCACAGCCATTCCATGGTGACATCCCAGGGCACCTTGGGCTTCCTCGAGGTAAACTTTTCACCTTGGTCTTGTTGGCAGGCTCTCTGACCCCTTGGGCATAGTTCAAGCCCTCCTGCCTGGTTCTGATAGCTTTTGGGGCCCAGGTCCACCTACAGTCTCTTCACCTTTAAAATACTCCATCCTCCCCTCATAACTTCTACAAACACAGCAGAGTCAGGCAAATGATACCTTGTCTTCTCAAACTAGCTTCATCTGGCAATGATCAACTATCCTACATTGCTTCTGCTCTAAACTCCTCATTACTATACATTGTTCTTGCTTCTATCCCTTCAGCTAAACTCTTAACCTTTGAATTCCTCTAAACCCTTGATTCAACTAGGGTCTGTCCTGTCAAAATGGCCTCCTTGGTTCTGCACTGCCACAATGCTCTCCTTGGTTCCACAAGGCCTTGGTGGGTCCCACCAGCCCCTTGGTTCCATGAACTGCCATAGTGTCACCACGATCCCTTGCATCTGCAGTATCACGATGGACAATTGGTGACAAGTAACCCCACTGTGTCACAAGGAATATTTGATTCCATGGTACCGCATGGTGTCACACTGGCCCCTTGGTTCCACCAGGCCTCGCTGTATAACAATGACCCCTCAGTTCCATGAGATTTTGTAGGGCCAACAATGGTGTCCTTGGTTCTGCTGTGTACAAATGGCTGCTTCGTTCCATAAAATTCCTCCGTGTCACAGTGGTCTCCCTTGTTCCATGAGGCTCTGCAGTGCCACAATGACAAATAGTTTCCATGAGCATCTTCCATACAATCAACAATGGCTTTTGTTCCAAGGAGGCCCCACAGTGTCACAATGGCTCCTTGGATCCATGAGGTTCTGTAGTGTCACCATGATCTCCTTGGATCCACACTATCACAATATACAATTGGCTCCTTGAGGCCCAACTATGTCACAATGGATCCTTTGTTCCATGAAGTTCCATAGTATCAGCATGGCCTCCATGGATCCACAGTATCACAATGGACCATTGCTTCCATGTGGCCCTGCTGTGTCACAATGGCTTCTTGGTTCCATGACGCCCAACTGTTTCACAAGTGACCCTTGATTCCATGAGGTTCTGTACTAAAAAAAATGGTCTCCTTGGTTCTGAACTGTAACAATGGACCCTTGGTTCCATGAGATTCCATGATGTCACAATGCTCTCCTTTGTTCCTCGGGGCCTTGCTCTGTCACAATGGCCGCTTGGTTCCATGGGCTTCCCTAGTGTCACCATGGTCTCTTTGGATGTGCATGGTCACAATGGACAATTGGTTTCATGGAACCCTGCTGTGTCACAGTGAAGCCTCAGTGCCATGAGGTTCTGGAGCTGGACAATGCTCTCTTTGCTTCAATGACACTTTGGAGTGTAACAATGGCTGCTCAGATCCCTGAGCTTCCATAGTGTCAGCAATGGTCTCCTTGTTTCTGCAGTGTCCTAATGAACCCTTGGTTCCATGAGGTTCCTAAATGTCACTGGTCTCCTTGCTTCCATGTGTCCCTTCTGTGTCACCACAGCCCCTTGGTTCCATGAGGTTCTGTACTGTCAGCAATGGTTCCTTTGTTCCAATGAGGCCTTGCTCTGTCACAATGGACCCTGGGTTCCATGAAGTTCTTTGGTGTCACAATGGCCCCTTGGATCCATGAGGTTCCATAGTGTCTCCATGGTCTCCTTGGATCCCCATTGTCGTCATGGACAATTCCTTCCATGCAGTCCCAATGGGTCAGAATGTCCCCTGAGTTGCATGAGGCCCTGCTTTGTCCCAATGGCCCCTTGCTTCCATAGGTTTTATGCTGCACCAATGGACTTCTTGGTTCTAGGAGTTACCCTGCTTTGAGCAGGGGTTTCTTTGGTTCCAGCAAGGCCCAGCTGTGCCTCAATGCACCCTTGGTTCCACGAGGTTTTGCTGTGTCACAATGGACCCTCTATTCCATGAGGCCCTACAGAGTCACAATGAACCCTTGGGTCCATGAGGTACCCTCATGTCACACTGGACTTTTCATTCCATGAGTTTTCGTACATTCAACAAGAGTTTCCTTGGTTCCACAGTATCACAGTGGCCCCTTGGTTCCATGAGGTTCTGCAGTGTCACAATAGAAACCCTTGTTCCATTAGGCCTCCAAGTTTCACAATGTTGGATTCCAGGAGGCACCACAAGGTCACAATGGACCCTTGGTTCTGTGAGGTTCCACAGCATCCAAATGGCCACTGTGGTTCCATGAGTTTCCTTAGGGTCACAATGGTCACCATGGTTCCATTAGGCCCTGCCTTGTCACAATGGTCCCCTGGGTTCCAAGGAGGCCCTGCTGTGCCACAAAGGACCCTTGGTTCCATCAGGTTCTGTGGTATCACCATGTTCTTCTTGACTCTGCAGGGTAACAATGGAGCATTGGTTCCACACGGCCTGGCTGTGTCACAAATGTCTCTTTGATTCCATGACTTCCACAACAAAGACTTGTATCTAGGAGGTTCCATACTGTCAGAATTGTCTCCTTGATTCCATGAGCCCCCGCTGTGTCATAATGGACCCTTGGTGAAACAAGGCCTTGCAGTGTCTCAGGAGTCTCCTTGGTTCCAGGAGGAACAAAAAAGCTTTGCACCAACATTGAGCAACGCTTACTTTACACACCTGGGAACCTCTGTCTGCATTCCAAAGAAGGGTTCAAGCTGAGGATGGCACCAGCAGCTTCCATCTGCAACAGAGATCCAGGACAGAGACAGAGAATTCAACTGAGAGACTCAGAAATTCTGCTTCATTTCTGGTGACACTGTCCCTTGTAGAAAGGTGACATCATTCCAGGCAGCCTGTCCTGAGCATGTGGATCCTGAGTGGGCTTTGTTGTTTAGGAAACCTGCTCAGGCTTTTCCATTCTTTCCTCAGCAACAGGAAATCTTCTCCTGGGCTTGTGTGCAGGCCGAGGCCTGAGGAGAGCAGGTGGGACATGGTGCAATGGGCTGGGACAGGCAGCTGTAGAGCTCAGGGGACAAGGTTGTGCTGCAGGGCACAGGGATGTCAGTGCCAGGTGGGCAATGTCAGACATGGTGAGGTTGGGGTGAGGAGCAGCTTGTCCAAACAGGGTCAGCCTGCAAGGGGCTCATCCTTCTCCATGCCCAGACCTTCTAAGGAGACATTCAGCATCAAGATCCCTTGGAGAATCCTTTAGTCACCTCTAAAATGAACTGAAAATAAAGAAATACTCAGGGGTTTAAGAAACCAAAAATCATGAGATGCACTTTGAAATCTCCCTTCTTAAGAGAACTCCAAACTGACTCCAGTCAGCTGCACAAGCCAGGGAGACTCAAAGACAAGTGAAGGAAGAAAAGAAGCTCCTGAGGGCTTTCTGTATTTTCATCAGCCCCACACTGGATTTGGGGCTGAGTCCAGGAGCCCCAGGCACTGAGAGAAGGTTGAAGAAGATGCTGAAGGAGTCAGAAGCAAAACCGCAAGTCCCTTGGAGCATCCCTGGGCCCCAGGGAGGGCAGGGAGTGCCAAAGGCTGCCCAGGCACTGGTGAGAGCAGCTCCTTGAGGCCAGGATTGCAGGGAGGCCAAGGCTGTGAGCAGGGACTGCAATGCTGAGCTAGGCCTGGGCTGGCTGGAGGGAGCAGAAAGGCCAAGGCCTGAGCCCAGGCCTGGCACAGCAGGGCCTGTCCCTCGCGGCTGGCTGGGGGCTGTGGGTGGGGAAGGGGGATGGCAGGGGCAGCAAGGACAAATGTCCTCAAGCTGCAAGGCCTGCCAGCCTGCTGAGGGAGGGGCCAGGCAGAAGCCAAGTGCAGGCTTTCCTGCAAGGAAAGTTCCTTCTGTGGGGCCTGCAGAGGCGCTGGCAGAGCCCAGGGGACAAAGGCCTTGGTGCCTGTGGCCCTGCCAGCCCTGCCCAGCCCTTGGCCATCTCTCCTGCAGCTGGGAGTGTGGATCTGCTGGAGGGCAGGAGGGCTCTGCACAGGGCCCTGGACAGGCTGCATCCAGGGCCCAAATCCAACCATGGCAGCTTGAACAAGACCAAGGGCCGGCTCCTGCACTTTGGCCACAACAAGCCCTGCAGTGCTCCAGGCTGGGGACAGAGTGGCTGGACAGTGGCCAGGCAGAAAGGGACCTGGGGCAGTGCTGGACAGCAGGCTGGACATGAGGCAGCAATGTGCCCAGGGGGCCAAGAAGGCCAATGGCTCCTGGCCTGGATCAGGAATGGTGTGGCCAGCAGGAGCAGGGCAGGGATTCTTGCCTTGTGCTCAGCACTGCTTGGGCAGCACCTCGAGTGCTGTGTCGAGTTCTGTGCTCCCCAAATTAGGAAGGACATGGAGGGGCTGGAGTGTGTCCACAGAAGGGCAACAAGGCTGGTGAGGGGTCTGAAACACAAGTCTTGTGAGGAGTGGCTGAGGGAGATGCAGGTGCCTGCAGAAAATTCCTGAAGCACTTGGAGGATGATCCTGATCCCCAAGGGACATTCCCATGGTGCCAACTCAGGAACTGAAATGGGGAGTGGGGCCAGAGAGGAAAGGGCAAACAGAGATGGGCTGTTTGCAGGGAAGGGTACAGGGGTGGGTAATAAGAAGAAATTTGGAGCAGGAGAAAGGAAAGAAAGCAAAGGTTAAGCAAAAGAAATGCTCAGGGCAGTTGGGGGGTGCCTGCCAGGCAGCCCTGGCTCTGACCAACAACGTCTGCAGTGGCACAGCAAACTCCCAGCTCATGGGAACAAACTTTCTGGCTGACTTCAGAGGCCACCACAAGCCTGAGGGGTTTTCCTGCTGTGGCCCAGCCCTTCCTGGCCCCAGGCTCTGCTGGCATTTGTGCTCCCTCAGCTTCATCTCCCCACACCAACCCCATGGGGGTGCTCAGGCCTGCTCTGGGCAGGGCAAACAGGGGCTCCTGAGGCAGTGCTACCGTGGCTGTGCCTGCAAGGCTGCGGCAGCTGTGTGAGCTGGGGGAGAGGCCAGGGCTGCAGAGGGGGGATGTTTTTGGCAGGTGCATGAGGAGGCTGTGGGCCGCTGGCCTGGGGTGTCCAGCGCAGTGGGGATGGATCAGGCCCTGCTCTGCTGCTCCTTGCCGTGTGCTTGCCCAGGGCCCTTGCAGAGCCCCAGCCGTGCTGTTTGCCCCCAGCCTGCCCACGGCCAGCCTGGGGCTGCTGCCGGGGCTTTTCTCTGCTCAGCATTGGCCTGGGCAATGTGTTCTGGAGAGAGCCTGGGCAAGGAGCCTGCAGCCCCCAGGCCCTGGCCTGAGGCCTCAGCACTGCTGCTGTGCCAGCAGTGCCCATGGCCTGTCCCTGCTGCAGCCTCGGCACTGCCACCCCCAGCCCTGTGCCCGGCCCCGAGAGCACTCAGGCCCTACAGCAACAGCAGGGCCAGGAGGGCAGCGGGGCAGGGCCACGGCAGCAGCACTGGCAGCACCAAGTGCTGCTGCTGCTGGGCACAGCTGCTGTGCCAGCACTGATCTGCCCCAGCTCTGCACACAGACATTGCTGCTGCAGCTCCAGAGAAGGGAGCAAAAGAGGGATCTCTGGATAAACCTCTGCTGGGAGATCTTTTATTTCGTTTAAAGCTACTGAGAGCACAGCTCCTCATTGACAGAGTCAGTGGCCGTAGAAAATGTGGAGAGACAAAAAATGAGAAATGTCAAAACCATTGACCTTTTACTTTGGACAATATTAATAAAGTGAAACAAAGAAAAAGAACGTCCATAATCAAACCAACAAGAAATATCAAAGAAAACCTTTATTAGAAACGACTTGCAGAAACTGGTAACCAATTTAATGTTTCTGAAATCTTCCAGTGATCAGTGTCCACACTGCAGCCTTGAGCTCCTGGTTCCTCAGGCTGTAGATGAGGGGGTTCAGGGCTGGAGGCACCACTGAGTACAGAAATGACACAGCCAGATCCAAGAATGGGGAGGACACTGAGGAGGGCTTCAGGTTGGCAAAAAATGAGGTGCTGACAAACAGGGAGAGCACGGCCAGGTGAGGGAGGCAGGTGGAAAAGGCTTTGTGCCGTCCCTGCTCAGAGGGGATCCTCAGCACAACCCTGAAGATCTGCACATAGGAGAAAACAATGAACACAAAACAGCCAAATACCAAACAGACACCAACAACAATAATCCCAAGGTGTCTGAGTCTGGAGTGTGAGCAAGAGAGCTTGAGGATGTGGGGGATTTCACAGAAGAACTGGCCCAGGGCATTGCCATGGCACAGGGGCAGGGAAAATGTATTGGCTGTGTGCATGAGAGCATTGAGAAGGGCACTGGCCCAGGCAGCTGCTGCCATGTGGGCACAAGCTCTGCTGCCCAGGAGGGTCCCGTAGTGCAGGGGTTTGCAGATGGACACGTAGCGGTCGTAGCACATGACGGTCAGGAGGGAAAATTCTGCTCCCATAAAGAAGAGAAAGAAAAAGAGCTGTGCAGCACATCCTGTGTAGGAGATGATCCTGGTGTCCCAGAGGGAATTGTGCATGGCTTTGGGGACAGTGGTGCAGATGCAGCCCAGGTCGGTGAGGGCCAGGTTGAGCAGGAAGAAGAACATGGGGCTGTGCAGGTGGTGGCCGCAGGCTACGGCGCTGATGATGAGGCCGTTGCCCAGGAGGGCAGCCAGGGAGATGCCCAGGAAGAGGCAGAAGTGCAGGAGCTGCAGCTGCCGCCTGTCTGCCAATGCCAGCAGGAGGAAGTGGCTGATGGAGCTGCTGTTGGACATTTACTGTCTCTGGACATGGGGACCTGTTCATGAAGAAAGGACAGGGACAAGTCAGCAGAGGCTGCTTTGAGCCAAACCTGGGCCATTCCCAGTCACCTGTCCTGCTCTGAGGCCCCCACCTTTGTTCCTGCTCTGAGAAACCTTCACCCAGGTCCCTGCCTGAGCTCCAGTTGTGCTGTCTGAGTGTGCCAGGAGCAGCCAGGCCTGTTCATGGCGGCTCTCGAGGAGCCATCCCTGCCCTGCTGCCCTGGGATTCTGGCCATGTGGCAGAGGGACAAGCCTGGATATTCAGGATTTGTCAGGGGAATCACTCCTAATTCAGACAGGTTTGTTATGATAATCTGCACTCCCACTTCTAAAGGACAGGGTGAGCAGGAAGGAATTTTTTTCATTATTTTCCTGCCGACACATCATTCCTGTTTCTCTGAGGTCAGAAATCCCCAGCATTTCTGCTGCACTCAAGAGTTTGCCACTGAGAGATGTGAGAGGCAAAGGATTCCCTGTGCCTTGGGCAAGGTGAGGGGCTGGATGGGCTTGTTCCCAACTGCCCTGGGTTTGCAGCTTTGGCTGCAGTCAGAGCACAGTCACACTCCTGGGACACCCTGGGATAAACCAGACCCTGCCCAGAGCAGAGGGATCCCTCAATGTCTCCCCCTCTCCAAAGGGCTCTGGACAAGGTCTCAGCACCCCCTTCTGCCAAGGACACTCACGGCTCCCTTGGCAAACCCAGCAGCATTTCCTCAGCTCTGGCATCTCTGCACTTCCCCAGGGCACATTCAGGGAACTCCAAGGGGCTCTGGCACAGATTTGCAGCCAGGAGGGCAGCTCAGGGCTTGCAAGGACACAGCAAGGAGATCCCTGGGTGTGCCCATGATGGGATCTCAGGGAGGGGGCTCAGCCCATTCCCCTTTGCCATGGACTGCTCTGCCCACAGCTCCACAGGTCTCAGGGAAGCTTGGACAGCCCATGGCCATGGCCACAGCTGCCTGGCAGCAATGCCAAGGGCAGTGCCTGACTCAGCTGCTGCAAATGCCAGAGCCTCCCTGAGAGCACCAGATGACAGGGACAATCTCAGGGCAGTGCAGAACCCAGAGAAGATGTGGTGGGGCTGTGCCTGGGAGGGCAGGGCAGAGACAGCCGGGCACTCAGGACAGTGTTCCCGTGCCCAGCTGTGCACGGCACCTCCCACACACCCACTGTGCCCTCCTGCCCCCAGCACTGCTCTCTTCAGCCCCCTCTCCTTCCCTCAGCATCTCCCTGGGCCTGGACATTTCCCTCCTGAGAGGAGCCTTGTCCCTGCCAGTGCTCACAGAGCCCATCCCAGCCTCTGTGCCCTGGGCCCGGCCCTACAGAAACCTGCCTGTCTGCAGGGCCCTGGCTGGGGCAGGCTCTGTCTGCAGCTGGGCAAGGGCAGCTCAGGAGAGCCCTGCTGGGCCCTGCTAAGGTGATGCTGCTGCTGCTGCTGCTGTCCAGGGCTGAGGAGGGGCTGAAGGCCCTTGAGGAGCCTCCCAGCAGAGAGACTGACCACCCAAATTTACAGTGCTGGAGTCTCTGTAAATGTTCAAATATTCCTCTGATGATCCTGAGTGTCCCTTTCAACTCAGAATATTCTGTGATTCTGTGATTGCAATTCCTGTTCTGATGCTCTCATCTTCCTGTTGCCTACAATGAAAAGGAGAAAAAACCCCTTGTAAGAGTGTTAGCACAGTAAAGTTAAAACCAGACCTTTATTGGAAGCTCCCAGGTGTCCCAGTGCGGATGGGGCACACACGGCCCCTGATTTCAAGAATTTATTGAGGCTGATTAATTAGGATATTTGGCAGGAACATCCAATAGAAGATTCAGTGGTCCCAGTTACACACCCCTGGTCAATCCATTGGTCCAAGGGTTTCTTTGCCCCACTTTTTTTGATGACTGCTAACACTCTGGGTCAAAACCAAAATGTTCTTCTTGTAGGTCCTCTTCCTGATAATAAGGCTCCACAGTAGTTCAGGAATATAATTAGAAGGTCAGCCGCTTGCACTCAAACGTAAAAGAAAGGGTAGATAATATGCTAAAATTAACTAGGAATAATACTTAAATAAGTATATGTATACTGTAAGTATATAAGTACATATATGTATACTATACAATACTATCCATTATATGCTATAGTATATGTACATATATTTATTATATGTACATATATATATATATTAGAGTATATAAGTATATGTACACGATAATAATTACATGCAATAAGAGTTGAACGGAGTAAATTAAAAATTATAGTTTTATAATTACATAGTAGTAGTTAACAGAGGTATGAATATATGAAAAATGTATAAAATCAAAAATCTATTTGTCATCACCCCAACTCTCCCATCCTTCTACAAGCAGGAAATTGAAAACACTCTCAGGAAACCTCCTGATCTTTCCAGCAATCCCAGGCTCACCTACTTTTGGGAAGTGTCCTCCAGAGCTGTGCCCAGGCTGGTGTGGAGCTGGGAGCAGCCCTGCCCCACACAGCACCTCTCAGCAGCAGCACCTGCCCTGCTCAGGGTGGCTCCTTCCCCCCACAGCTTCTCCCCAGCGCTGGGAGCAGCTCCCTGGGCCGGCTGAGAGCTGTCCCTGGCAGGCAGCAGAGTCCCTGGGCCAGCACAGAGCCCTGGGCTGCAGGAGCCTGCTCTGCAGGACAGCCCTGGGCAGCCCTGGCTGCAGCCCCGGCTGCTCAGCCCTGCAGCAGAGCCTGGCACAGGGAGCTGCCCTGTGCTGTGCCTGGGCTGCTGCAGCAGGGAAACCCAGCCCTGCCCCAGGGCCACATCCCTGCCCTGCAGCAGCTCCGAGAGTGCTCCTGGAAGGGCCTCAGAGCTGTGGGATGTGGCAGCTTCAGGAGATCCCTGCAGGAACTGCAGCTGATCTTCCCCCAGCCAGAGAGTGACTGTTCCAAATGCTGTGAGGGTTTCTCCTCCAGTGAGCCCTGCGTGAGCTCTGCTGGGCTGGGAAAAGAGTTGCTCATCAGGAGAAATGTCTTTTGAAGCTCTTCTTGGTTGCCAGGAGCTGCTGCCTCTGTGCCAGGAGCCCAGCCCAGCTCATCAGCACAGACACAGCACAAGGACTTTAATGACCCTCTTGGGGCTGGTGCTGAGGCCCTGAACATCAGTCCCTGACTGGGAGGTGATGAAACCTCTCAAGAACTCCAAGGCAGAATCCAACTCCAAAGTTTCTGGAAGTTTTAATGGGTCCCAGTGAGGCACACAACAGAGAAAGTGTCCGCAGGCTCTAGGCAGAGCAGAGAACTGCAGGCAGTGATGCCAGGAGGGGACAAAGAGAAGCCAAGTCTTGGTGCCCTGGGGCACAGCAGGGTCTGTGCCACCAAGGGCTGTGAGGAGACACCTTGTCCTGAGGCCCTGGGGCCTCCTGGCACAGCTCCAGCAAGGCTGGGCACTGTCAGCCCCTTGTCCTGCCCTCAGCATCCCCCTGACAGCCCAGTGGCCTCAAGGATCTTCTGGAAGGAGTCCCTGGGGAGCCTTGGTCAGGAATGGCCCTGGGGGGCTCCTGAATGCTCCCTGGCACTGCAGGTTTTCCAAAGGACTTTGGGTTTGGCTTTTGCTTTGGAGTTTCTGAGAGGTTTCTGCAATCATGGCCTGCAATTATTTGCTTTAATTAGTCCCTTGAGAGGCTTTGTCAGTAACAACACTCAGTGGGGCTCATTAATACTTCAAGGTACTTCAGTTATTTTAAGGTACTTGGTATTTCTCTTTTAAATCTGATTCTGTGAGAAAGATTGTGCAATCATGGCCCCAATTATCTACTTTAACAAGTCCCTTGGGATTCTTAGTCAATACAAACACTCAGTGGGGCTCATTAATACTTTAAGGTACTCAAAGTTTCTTAAAGAACTTCTTTTCAACACTGAGTCTTTGAGAAGTTTTTGTGCCATCATGGCCTCCAATTATCTGCTTTAATGAGTCCCTTGAGACCTTTGCACTGACACTCAGTGGGGCTCATTAATACTTTGAGATACTCAAACTTTTTCAGGTACTTTGGAATTTCCTTCCCACACTGAGTCTCTGAGAGGTTTCTGTGCAATCCTGACCTCCAATTCTCTCCTCCAAGGATTCCATGAGGAGCCCGTGTTGGGGATGGACCTCAGTGCAACCCATGAATGCCTCAAGACATTTTGGGTGCTTCCTTCTGACTTGGACTCCTGGAAAAGTTTGTGTAATCTCCTCTAAGGCCCTGATTTAAAAGGGAAAAATCAAGTTCAAGTGCTCAGCACCAAAAGCACCAAGGGGCCCATTAGGATAGAGCAAGTCCTGATAAACCATGGCTGTGCCTTGATTTCCCTCTGGTCTGCTGCAGTTCATTAGGAAGTCTTTTTTCCTAGAGTTATGGAAAAGTATTTCAAAGAGCTTCTAAAAAAATATGTATTCCTATTTTCAAGGATCTGTTTTATTCTTTTACTTACTACGCAAAGGGTGATTGCAGCATTCTGTGATTGATATTGACCCAGGGTCTCTCCTCAGGAGGTCTGGCCTGCTCAGAGAAGCTGTGCCTTGAGGTCTGACCCAGTGTGGACAACCTTGCTCTACATTCCCCAACCCCATCTTGTCTGTGCTCACTCACCTGGGACCTTCTTTGCTTGGAGGACGGGCTGCACTCAGCCAAAGAGGGATTTACTTTTTTTTTTTTTTTTTAGGCAATTTAAAACTCCTGAGTTTCCCCACTGAAAACAGACACCCTCCTCAGGTGTGTGCCAGCCCAAGGTGCCACCAAGGCCACTGCAGCCCTGTCCTGGACCAGGAGTGAGGGCAGATCATCATCCCAACCTGCCCTGGGCCATTGCAAGGGGCTGTGGCCATGGACACTGCCCTGACCGCACTGCTGGGTTTGGGTGCCACAGCAACCCCCATCAGTTCCAGTTTCCTTGGAAAGCACCCCAAGGAGCCATTTCTGCAGCCAGGTTCCATGGCCAGGGGGATGTGGGGGGCTGCAGGTCGTCAATGCCCCATCCCTGGAAACATTCCAGTCCAGCTGGGACAGGGCTCTGAACAACCTGATCTGGTGAAAGATGTCCCTGCTCATCCCAGGCCTGGGCAAGAGGCCTGAGTGAGGCCTGAGCAACAGGCCCTGAGTCAAAGGTGACCTCTGGGTGAATCTTCCAACCCAAGGTTATCTTTGTATCTGCTCATTAGTGAAATATACATGGTCATTAGCACTGTGATAGATGCATCCAGTCATTAGTGAAAAATGGATCGACTTTTTTGTGTTTAGAATCTGGACAAGGCCATGAAGTCCAACACCTGGCCTTGTTTGGGGCTGTATGGTCAAAGTCACCTCCCTTGGTTCCTCCTTGGGCCCTGGCCAGGCTTTGGGAGGAACCCAAGAGGAGAATGAACCCAGATGTTCCCACTCTAGAAGTGCTGTCACTTTGTTTATTCAGCACTATCAGAGCTGGGCCCTCTCCCAGCGAGGCTGGAGCCTCACCTGTGGCTGGAGGCACCTGCAGGAATTCCCAGTGTCCGGGAGTGGCTCTGCAGTCCTTGGCTGTGACAGCTTCCCCCAGCTGAGGTGTGGGTGTGGATGATGGGAAAGTCTGAGGGTCACTGCTGATGGATCTTTCTTACTCACTGCAGGCAATCTTTGGTTGTGATGGTTGGGTGCATTGCTGAGCTGCTCCTTTTGTGCTCCTTTGCCTCAGTTCATACTCGCCCCTGAGCTTCAGGCTTTTTCTGCAGCAGGACCTGCCCTGGTCCTGGCACAAGAAAGGCAGCTCCTGCTGGAGCAGGAGGCTCTGTCTGGAATGGCCTCAAACAACGCCCACAAAGCCCTGCTTATTTGAAAATTGCTTCCTTGAGCACTCTAATCAAATAATTGTTATAGCTCCTATATTCTGGGTTAAATAACTCTTTTTTTTTTTTTTAATTCACCCTTTAGTGTAAATAATCCTGATCAGAATCAATCATAGCTGGATTTATAGAAATATCTCTGGTATTCTATCATTAATCCTGTGGGACAAATTGCATTATGGTTCAATGCCACCACTCCAATCTTTTACACATAAACCTTTGACAAAGTCTGGGGCTAGGATTGGGACCAGGTGCTCCCAGTCTCCTCTCTTAGATGGAATTTGAAAAGTGTAGGCGGTCTGGAGGGGTTTGAGGATCCATGGTGGCTGTTGGGTGTCATTTCTCCACCTCATGACTCAGCAGGAGTTTCTCCAATGAAGAAATGAAGCTTTTGCCTGCAGCTCCCACTCTGCCCATGAGAGGAACCCCTGTGAGTGTCTGGGACACCCCGGCTCTTTGGCAGCCTGGGGACACCTGGGATGTCACTGTGGAGCCCCCGTGAGTGCCTGTGAGACAGAGATCTCCTGTGCTTTTAGTTTTAGCTAACTGAGGCAAAGAAGTTCTCTGAACTGTTTTTTTCTTTTTTTTCTTGGGACTGTTTCAATCTGCTCTGGAGTGACAAACCCAGAGGAGCAGCGAGGGCTGGCACCTGCGGGGCCTGGAGCTGCGGAGGGAGTGGGGCTGGTGAGAGACTGAGTGAGCTGAGCTGCACCCAGGGCAAGGACTGCCTCAGTTTGCCATCTCTCTTCGGAGCAGAGAGAGGTTTTATTGTTTCATATTATTCATTCTTCGTGCTTGTAAACATCTTGTTTATTAAATAAATAGTTTTTTCCACGTTTTCTCTGAAGAAGTTTTTTCCCAGACTGGCTGGAGAAAAGAGCCGTTTGGGTTTGCTTTCCAGAGGAACCCCATTTGGAGGTTTCCTCCTAAATTTGCTGTAAACCAAGACATATACTTTTATTGGTGCCCAATGTGGGGTCCAAAAAAATAAAAAAACCCCTTGCATTAATTGCATTTTTAGTTGTACTTTGTGTAAAAATAATCAATAACCATATTGCTCCTTAAATTCCTAAGGTCTCTTAAAATAAAATCCTTTTTGTGTTTCTGTTCCCTAAACTTTTTTCAAGTTTTAATACCTTTCTAATCCCTAAATTTATTTTCTCATCCAAAAAAAGCTCCAATGTTGTCCCTAACACATAACTTTTACACTAAAAGTACACAAATTTAAATAACTATTCTCCTGAGCTCAATAATCATAATTTATAAAAAAACTTTTACAAATACTAAAGTTTGTGCCCAGTATGTTTGGTTTATAGCTTCTTCGTCCTACCCTGCATCCTAGTTCCAGTAACATATTTTAAAAAATTATTTATAATTGCACCCAGTTTGTTTAAAAAAATAAAGTTTTTCAATCTTTTCTTTCCTCCTTCTCTTTTAAATCACTTACATCACTTTTAAAAAATGTTCAGTGTCCCCTAAATATTAAAAAACCCACTTTCCTAATATTTAATCTAGTAAACTTCATCTATATGTTTTGCAGCTTGTCTAAAATAAAGTCTGAGTTTTCCAAAAAAGCTAATAAAACTACAAACCTAAAAATAAACCCAGAAATAGCCCCAAATATAGAAAATCCCAAATAATATAAAAAAAAAATTAAACTGAACCTTTTAAAAATTAAAGGTCATTGCAAAAACGAAGCCCTGGCATATGCTTATCACACAGGACTAAAAGCTGTAGGGCAGCAAATAAAAGCAAAAAAGCAAAAAAACAAATCAACAACTCCCCCAATCACTCAAACTGCAGCCAATACCCCAACTACTCAAACAGCAACTAAAGCAAACAATAAACCTAAATCAACAACTATACCAAATTAAAAACTTAAGTCAGCAATTCAACCCAATAATAAACCCAAAACAGCAACTAAACCAGACAGTGAGCCTAAAACACTGGCAGTCGCCCCAACAAAAAAATGCACACACAAAACCAATCAACCAATAAACAATAATCCAGATAAAAACCCCTCAATGCCTCCCAACACCCAACTAAAAACCCAACCAACTGACACACAGTCAAAAACTAAACCAACCAAGACCCAATCAAATGCTAAACCAACTAATACACAATCAAAACCCAAACAAACTGACAAAAAATCAAAAGCCAAACCAATTAACACAAAATCAAAAACCCAACCAACTGGCAGCAAATCACAAACCCAACCAACCAACCAACGGCAAATCACAAGCCCAACCAACTAGCAAAAAACCAAAAACTACTATTGAGTCCTTTTCTCTAAAAAATCTTCGAAGCCTAAAAAAAAATTACACTCAACAATCTAATAAATCTATAATTAAATAAATTCTGCAAACAGAACTACAATTCTAAACAGCACAAAAGCAAAGCATTTGAAATCCCTGCCAGAAAATCCAATTATCAACCAAAAAATATTAAAAAACTAACCCTTGCAGTCTCTAAAAACAAATCCTAAAAAATACAGCACAAAAGTATCTGTGTACGAATAATCTCTATATACAGCAAACCTAGGAAAAAAAAACATAAAACAAAAAATTCAACACTTAAAAAAATAGCAGTAACAAAAATTGTCTTCTCAGATAACCTAAACACTAAAGACCCAAACCTAGTACCATATACACCCATGATGTCGCGAAAACTTGTACAACTTAAACCGCAAAAATGCTCTTCTACTTGAACAATAATAAAACAGAGTAACACAAAAAACCCTGTGCTAAATATAAAAAAAAAGCTCCAAGCATATACAAGTGCCTTGCATAATCCAACACATGTAAAAATCATAACTGTAAAAACATGTCTAAAAACATTAAAAAACAAAATTTTAAAAAGCCCACAAACAGTTCAAAAAAAGAATTAAAAAAAATTCTCCAAGTCTCAACAGTACAAGTCAAAAATTCTAACACCAAACACAAATGTTCCCCAAATAAAAAAAAGCATCCCCCAAACTAAGCTGTAGTCCTTTCTGTGTAATTCTAAAGCCAATGTAAGCCTAACTAAAAATAAGTCAAAAACCACCCTATTGTAACCAACCCCAAAGCCCCGTGCATTTTAAGCATAAACTTCCTCCAAAGTAAGTATTTCAAAGACCCAAAAAACTCAAGTAAACAGTCAAAATAGCAGCTATAAAAACAAAAATTGTTAAACAATTACACTTTGCCTAAATTATCAATAAAACCCATCTGCAGTAAAACTTAAAAAAAACCCAAAAAACAAGTACCAACTGCCACTTCAACAGTCCATCACCAACAGTACAAAACAACTCAAAATGCTGTAATTCCCATCCACAAAATAATCTGTAAGCTAAAAACCAAAAAGGAATCCACAAAACCCACTCACCCTTCAACAGCCCCATCGAACCTGTACTCAAGTCTAACAAAAAATAAAAATTAACTGTAAACTCTCATAAATAAAGTAACTCCACCGCTGAGCGCTGCCATACCAAACACACTAAAACTCCACTACAAACTAAAGTCCCAAGCAGCAAAATAGTAACCACAATTAACGTTGCTAACGTGTTTTTCTCCATTCCTCTGGCTGCAAAATGCAAACCTGTTTGCCTTCACATAAAAAAATTCAGTACATCTAAAACCAATTGCCCCAAAAATAGAAGCACATTCCCACCACCTTCCATAAACTAATTCAAACTACACTAAAAAAATAAAACTCCAGAACATCTACAATATATTAATAACACCATTATATAAAAAAACACTACAACTAAAATATTAAAAAAAAAACCAAAAAACCATCCAAATTCTCCTAAAAACTAGTTTTACTACCAAAAAAAACCCAACCAAAATTAAAAAAACCTACTCAAAAAATAAAATAAAATTAAAATAAAAAAATAAACAACATCAAATTCCCACCAATATCATCAACAAAATCACAACAATATCTCCACCAACCAACAAAAAAACCCCACGAACTTTGCTAAACACCATAAACTTTTAAAAAACACACATTCCTAAATACAACCGAATTATAAACCCTCTCTACCTAATTACCCACAAAAAACCCCAATTTCCACTGGGGCCTGGAACAACAACATACCTTTACCCAAATCAAACAAAAAATCACTCATATAATAACCCTTAACCCAATCAAAACAAAACCAAATATAAAAAACATACTCTACTCTGCAGCTGGGAGCCATAATCTATCCTAAAACCTTTAACAACAAATACCTAATAAAACACATAACCAACCACTAAAATTCTAAAATCAAAACTACCAAAACCCCAAAACCAACTACACTCCAACACAAAAACAAACAAACAAACAAAAAACCCAAACAAAAAACAGCCTATAAAAAAATTCAAACCACCTCAAAAATAATAAACACTAAAACACAACTCCTCCTGGCACCCCAACTACCAATGCTAAAATAAATACTCAAAACAAAAATTCCCCACTATCCACCATACTACCAATACCACATAAAATAAATAAATTATTCTCATCACACAGCATGCCCATATTAAAAAACTAAATCACCATAAAAATTTTAAAATAATTACAAACTAACCTAAAAATAAACACTTTAATCTCATTAATAAAAAAAAAACCAAAACCAAATAACACAAACTAAAAAAACTCCACCATACAACCAACTACCAACAAAACAAAACACATTATACTCTTTGTACAAATAATTCTTATCACATTACAAAGATTAAACAAAAATAAAAACAACCATATAAAACCCCACACAGCAAATTACACAAACCACTAAAAAAAAATCAAACCAACTTACTAAACTCAAAACCATTCAATTAGCCCTAAACATTACCAAAAAATAACCCCACCAAAACCCCACCAAAACTCCACCACTACACTAATTCATAAATAATAACCAATACTCTAAAAATAACTAAAAAAAACCCTAATTAACATTAAAAAAAAATTTTTAAACTACTAAAAAATAAAAACATTACTACCAAAATAGAAAAACAACCTATAAAAATCCATTCAATAAATACCCATAGCCCCAAAAATTAAACTAATAAAACCACCAAAACAACAAACAAATAAATCAAACTACAAAAATAAAAATATCAAAAATAAGCTTAAATTACAACACACACAAAAAAATATTCCTAACTCAATAAAATCATAATACCTCAAATCATCGAAACAAAAATACTACCTATAAATAAACACAAAAGCAAAAAATAAACTTAACCATAAACAATATTTCTCAAATTATCCATAACTATAAAACATATACTACCATCAAACAAACCAAACAAACAAACCCCCTATAATATAATAAACAATAATCCAAATAAAAATATAACAAACCTAAGAAATTAATTACATCACACTGCCCCAAAACTGCCAAAACAAACACTACATACTAACATGATAAAAAACACCACTAAATAATAAAAAACATATCCTGTACCTCACACCACTACCCAAAACACCATCCTACACCTTAAAAAACAAATTCTTTAAAAACATAATACCCATAAAAAATTAAATCAAACAATAAAAATCATTTCAAAAATAACCTTATTAACACCTAAACTAAAAAACATAACATTAAATAAGTGTACCATATCCCCTATCATACACCAACTACAAAGAAAATAAAAAAACAACAAATTATTAAAAACCACCTTAAAACATTAAATAAAATTTTTCAAAAATTAAGAATAACACTTAACAAAAATGACCTAATTAATTAACACCCAAAATTCCACCAACAAAACAAACTCTATCCAATCTAAACTCCTATCTACAATAAACAAAAATAAAATCCCTATAATATATATAAAATTTATTTAAAAAACCAATTTAAATCAAATCTACCTAAAATACAAAAAAACCCAACCATAAAATTATTTTTACTCAAAAACCAAATTACACATAATAAATAATACAGAAAAAATGAAACAACACAATATATACCTCAAAAACATCTAATTATTAAATAAAAATCATAAATAAATATCATTATTCACTAAATATTACTACCATTTTCTATATATACCTATACACTTTATATATACATATATAAACTATGTATATATAAAATTAAAATTTATTTAATTCTAATAATAAATTACCAATATAAAAATAAAAAATAAAATATCATTAAATAACTTTATAATACTTATATCGCCAATAGTATATTCTATTTATATTATATATTAAATTCTATACCTTTAAAATAATTCTAAAAAAAACCAAAAAACATAAAAAGCACACAATTTATTTAAAAAAAACTACCTGACTCCCACACATCCTTAATCAAACATTCATCTAAAAAACAAAAAACAACAAAACAGAAATCTCCTATACTTTTAATTAATTTTAACTAACTAAAAGAAAAAAAATTCCCTGTTTTTTTCTTTTTTCCTTAAAACTATTTAAATCTACTCTAAACTAAAAAAAAAAACCAAAAACAAACAAAAACACAGAAACTCACACCTACAACCCACCAAAACGAAACCTCCAAAAAAAAAAAAAAACTAATACAAAACTAAATGAACTAAACTACACACAAAACAAAAAATTTCTCAATTTACCATCTCTCCTCAAAACAACAAAAAATTTATTATTCATATTATTCATTCTTTATACTTACAAACATCTTATTCATCAAATAAATATTTTTTCCAGTTTTTCTCCAAAATTTTTTTCACAAACGAACTAAAAAAAAACCAACAAAGGTTAAATTTACTTTCCAAAAAAAACCCTTCAAAATTTTCCTCCCAAATTTACCCTAAATCAAAATACACCCCATTTGTGGTGTCGTGGCATGGGGATCTGTAAAAAAAAAGTAATCCTGGGATAGCTCAGTGTGGAGAGGACTTTCAACATCCCAGCCCAGCTTGGGGGCACCTTCCCCCCCCTGCCTGCCCAGGGCTCTGCTGCCTGGAGCTGCCCCTGCCTGCAGCTGCTTCCCTGTGCCCAGGGCTGGGATTTTTTGGGGATTTCTTGGAGATTTTTTTGGATTTTGGGGGAGTTTTGGGGATTTTTTGTCAATTTTTGGGGAGTCTTTGGGGATTTTTTTTTTTATTTTTTGGGGGATTTTTTTGGAATTTTTTGGGATTTTTAGGGGATTTTTGAGGGGATTTTTGGGGGATTTTTTTGGGATTTTTTTGGGGATTTTTTTGGGATTTTTTGGAGATATTTTGGGATTTTTAGGGGATTTTTTGGGGATTTTTTTGGGATTTTTTTGGAATTTTTTGGGGATTTTTTTCAGATTTTTTGGAGATTTTTTTGGATTTTTGGGGGATTTTTGGAGGATTTTTTTTGGGATTTTTTGGGGGATTTTTTTTTTGGGATTTTTTGGGATTTTTTGGGGGGATTTTTTTGGGATTTTTTTGGGATTTTTTGGGGAATTTTTTTGGGATTTTGCACGCCCTGCAACAGATTCTGGGGGCTCAGCTCTGCCCTGCACAGCCCTCCCAGCTCAGGCACTGCCCAGGGGCAGCTCTGCCTCTGCAGCCTCTGATGGCAACCTCAGAGCAACCCTGAGGAGGCTGCAAAAGCAACCCTGGTGCTGCCTGCCAGGGACCCTCTGCTGATTTCTGTCCCTGCCTGCTTTATTAAGATCTGAGAGGAAATTGTTTTCTTTTTCTCAACCTGAACTGAGAAGTTAGTACCTATGTGCCATTTCCCATCCAGGCAAAACAGAGCAGTAGATTAAAAAGCAGGGTTTTCCCTTTTATGTATTTTTCCCTGCCTCACTGTGCTCCCTGTATAATCTACTTGGAAATGTTCTGCAGTTCAATGTCCTGCTGGGAGCAGTCCTGAACAATGCAGCACCCTCACCAAACAAGGAGAACACTCCCATGCCTTCCCAGCTGTCTCCTTCCACCCAGATCCTGTTCCCCAGCACTGTGAGCAGCTCCCAGGGCTGGCTGAGAGCTGTCCCTGGCAGGCAGCAGAGTCCCTGGGCCAGCACAGAGCCCTGGGCTGCAGGACCCTGCTCTGCAGGACAGCCCTGGGCAGCCCTGGCTGCTCTGCATGAGAGAGAATCAGAGAATGTACTCACAGAGTCTGTAGGCACTGGGATGTTCCAGCTGGAGGAGATCCCTGCAGGAGCTGCAGCTGCATTGTCCTGCAGCCAGAGGTTCCTGTGCCAAGGGCTGGCAGTGATTCTCCCCCAGTCTCTTCTCAGCTCCTTCCCAGCCCTGAGTGATTGAAGCTCTCTGTGCCTGTGTGCTGTGCCCGGGGTGGCTGCAGGCAGTGCCCCAGCCCTGCTGGGCTGGGAGAAGAGCTGCTCAGCAAGAGAAATGTCTTTTTAAGCTCTTCCTGGTTGCCAGGAGCTTCCTCTGTGCCAGGAGCTCAGCTCAGCAGCAGAGACACAGCACAAGGACTTTAATTAACCTCTTGGTGCTTTGGTGCTGTTTACATCAGACTTTGTCCCTCAGAGTGGCTCAAGAAACTTCTCAAGAGCTCCAAGTCAGATACAAAGTCCTAAGTTTCTTTAACTTTTAATGGATCCCAGTGAGGGACAGGACTGAGAAAGTGTCCCCAGGTTCCACTTAGAGCAGAACACTGCAGGCAATGATGACAGGTGGGGACAAACAAGGCAAAGGTGTCTCTGATGCTGAGCAAACCTGGATGTGTTTCAGGAATGCAAAGGGCCCAGGCCTGAGCCCCAGCCCCTGCCAAGGCACATCCTGTCCCTCCCTCCTTGCTCAGGGCTCTTCCCAGGCCACTGGGATGTGGGGATGTGCAATGCCAAGGGCAGCACCATGGGGCAGCCCCTGCCAGGCTGCTGAGCAGGGAGAAGGAGGCCATGAGGCCCCAGGCCTGCAAGGGTCACTTGTCCCCTCCTCCTGGCTCAGGCCCAGGGCCAGCAGCCATGGCCCAAGTGCTGCAGGAGTTGGCTGTGTCAGGGCCTTGCAGCTGCTGCCCATCCCGTGGCCTGTGCAGCCCAGGCTGTCCTACGGTGTCCATGCCCTGTGCCTCTGTCCCTGCAGGCTGTCGGCATCCCCCGGCTGCCCCACCTGGCTGGGCCCTTCCTTTGCTGACAGCTCTGCCTCCTGCCTGCCTCTGCCTGGGCACACACAGCCCTGGGCTGGATACCAAAAGGGTTCATTCCATTTTTACCCTGCGTGTGAGCTTGTAGCATAGGAACAAGGCATGCAGGGCCGGCTTTCCTAGCAAAGAGGGCTGGAAGAGAAGAAGACATCTGGCTCAAGGGTGCAGTGACAGAAAAAACAAGGAGTGAATCTGGGAACTTGTGGTGGGTTTTATGGAAAAGGGTAAATTGTAATGCAAATATAGGGATTGTATGTAAGTAACACTCTTTTAGAATCACATGTCCATGTGAGGTTAGGAGTTACCGCAGGTTAGACCTCAAGCCTGAATACATGATGCCATCTTAAACACCAAATTGATGTTAGGAAGTCTTATTCTGATATTTCAGGGATTTAGTGACAGCAGGGCCTCACAGAATCAAGGAGTCAGCTGTGACACCTTGGAACCTCATGGAACCAAAATCCTTTGTGTCACAGCAGAGCCACATGGAACCAATGGATCATTGTGATACTGCAGATCCAAGGAGACCATTGTGACTTTATGGAACCTCATGGAACCCAAAGTACATTGTGACAGAGAAAGGCTTCATGTAACCCAGAGTCCATGGTGCCACAGCAAGGCTTTGTTTGAGCAAGGGAACCATTGCTGATAGTCCAGAAACTCATGGAACCAAGGGGCCACTGTGACACACAGGTGCTGCAGGGAATGGAAGATCAGTTCTGACAATGGAGACCCAAGGAGCCCATGGAGATGCTGTGGGGCCTCGTGGAACCAAAGGGGCCATTCTGACCCAGCAAGGCCTTGTAGAACCAAGGAGGCCATTGTGACACTGCTGAACCTCACAGAACCAAAGTGACCATGTTATACTGTGGGACCTCATGGAACAAAGGGTCCATGGTGACACTGCAGAACCAAGGAGACTGTTGTTGGCAATATGAAAGCTCATGGAACCAGAACTCCATTGTGACACAGCAAGGTCTCATGGAACCAAGAGTCCATTGCAACTCTGTTGCGCCTCATGGAATCATGAGCCATTGTGACACAGCGTGGCCACATGGAGCCAAGGAGCCATTGTTACTGAGGAACCTCATGGAACCAAGAGTCCATTGGGACACTGTGAGGCCCTGTGGAACCAAGGGGACCACAGTGACCTTGCAGGGCCTCATGGAACAATGGAGACTGTTCTGACACTTTGGGACCCACTGGAACCAAGGGGCCATTGGAGCATAGCAGGGCCTCATGGAATCAAGGGGGCTGCAGTGAACACTGTGGGCCTCCATGGGATGAAGAGTCCATTCTGACACTGTGGAACCAAGGAGACGATTGTGACACTGTGGGGCGTCATGGAACCAAAAGTCCATTGTGACACAGCAGGGCCCCATGAAACCCTGGAGGCCATTTGTACCCCTTGAGGCCCTGGGAAACCAAAGGGCCATTGTGGCACTTCAGAGCCCTGGGGAGCCAAGGGGACCATAGCGACACTGTGGGGCTTGATGGAACTAAGGGACAATTGTGGCACTGTGTGGCACCATTGAACCAAGGGGTTCATTGTGACACTGCAGGGCCCCATGGAACTGAGGATTCATGGAACAGCACAGGACCCCGTGGAACCAAATGTCCATTGTGACATTGCAGGGCTTGGTGAAATCCATGATGGAACTTTGAGGCGTCGTTGAAGTAAGAGGCTCCGCAGGACCTTGTGGAGCCAAGGACACCATTGTGACACTGCAGGGCCTCATTGAACCAAGGGTCCATTGTGATACTTTGGTACCAAGGAGATCACTGTGACACTGAAGGCCTCATGGAAGCAAGGGGGGACAATTGTGATGCTGCAGGGCCCAATGGAAGCAAGGGGCCAGTGTGACACAGCTGGGCCTCATGCAGCCAAGGGGCCATGGTGATCCTGAGGAGCCCAGTAGAACAAAGGTACCACTGTGACACTTCAGGACTATCTGAAATCATGGAGACGATTGTGACACTTTGCACCCCCATGGAACCAAGGGGCCACTGCGTCATTGTGCAGCTCCATGGAACCAAGGAAACCACTTTGGCACTGCAAGGCCTCATGGAAGCAAGGGACCATTGTGACACTCTGAGGCCCCATGGAACCAAGAGGGCCACTGTGTCATTGTGCAGCTCCATGGAACCAAGGAAACCGTTTTGGAACTGCAAGGCCTCATAGAAGCAAGGGACCATTGTGACACTGTGGGGCCTCATGGAAACAAGGGCCCCGTGTGACACAGTGGGGCCCTGTGGATCCAAGAATCCAATGTGACACCACCACTGTGACACTGTGGGGCCCCGTGGATCAAAGGGAACAGGGAGCAGGTCTGGCTGGCTGGGCCTGACTGGCTCAACTGACCTCGGCATGTTGGGGGTCTCTTCTCATGTGCCCCTGAAACCCTGGGGCCCTGGGCTTCCCTTCCCATGGAAAAGAGCCACCCCTCCTGCCCAGGCACCCAGGGCCAAAATTGGTACTTCTCCAAAATTCATTGTATGCAAGGGTTTCTTCCAGAAAAAGCTGCCAGGACAGACAGGCCTGGCTCACCTTGGCCTCTGGTCATCACCTCTGATCTGCCCTGGAAATCCTGGGGCTCTGTGCTTTCCTTCCTATGGGAAAGAACTGGCCTTCTCATGCAGGTGCTCATGGCTGAAATTGGGATTCTGCCCCCAAAATTCCATATATCTGAGATACGGAACCCAAGATATTTATTCCATTGCTCCCAGATGAAAGCTGCTAGGACAGACAGCTCTGGCTGGCCTTGGCCTCTGGTGGCTGTCGTTCATCAGCCCCTGAAACACTGGGGCTCTGTGCTTTCCTTCCTGTGGAGACCATGGTGACACTGTGGGGCGCCATGGAACCAAGGGGCCATGGTGACCCTGCAGGGGACCATGGATCCCAGGGATCATTGTGACACTGTGGGAATTCCTGGAACCAAAGGGATCCCTGTGGCACTGTTGGGCTGCATGGTCCCAAGGGGCCAGTGTGAAGCAGCAGGGCTTTGTGGAACCAAGAGGCCATTGTTGCACCACAGGGCCTCGTGGAACCAAAGGCCTTTGTGACACTGCTGAGCCTCATGGAACCAAGGGGAGGTGGAACAGATCTGGCTGGTTTGGCCTCCCAGGGTCCACCTGACAGGCCCAGCTCATTTTGGAATGCTGAGGGCTGCCTCTCATCAGCTCCTAGAGAACTGAGGGGCTCTGTGCTTTCCTTCCTATGGAGAAGAGCCATTCGTCCCAGGTGCCCACGGCCAAAATTGATACTCGCTCAGAAAAACTCCCTACATACAAGGGCGCTCCCAGAGAAAAGCTGCCAGGACAGAGAGCTGTGGCTGGCCTTGGCCTCTGGTGGTCACCTCTCATCTGAAGGAAGTACTGAGGAAAGGATATAAATAGGTTTGAATACTGGAACAACAATGAGTCTCTCATCTTCTGAAAAACTCAGATGCTCTTCTGATCATATATGTCCTTTTTTTCTCATTGTGTGTTGCGCATGAAACACTATTTTCAGGTAAAAATATGATTCTTATCACTCTACCAGTGTTATCTGATACAAAACACCTCCTGTACATGTGGATCCAGGTCACCCGGGTGAGCAAACAGCAGTGAAGAATGCAGCAGGAATTCTTTATTTCTGCTCCCATCTGTCCCATCTCCTCTGGAGCTGCAGGTGCAGCCCCAGCACTTGGGAGGGCTCCAGGGGTCACAAGCTCAACTCCCACACAGAGAACTTGTGCAGCCTGGGCTGCTTTTCTTGGCCCCTGCAGGGTCACCCAGGCTGAGATGGACACTGATGGTGTCTGTGCCAAGCTCTCTGAGCCCAGTCCAGCTCCCTGCAAGCTCTGCCAGCTGCCCTGAGCTCTCTGCAGCACCCAGGGCCTCTCCCCAGCACAGCCCAGCTGGCTCTGGCCCCACAGCTCTGCTCAGGCCAGGCTGCTCTGGGCAGGGGCCCCACGGCCTCAGCCCCTGGCAAGGGCACAGCAGCAGCTGCAGCTCTTGTGTTCAGGAATTCAGTAGCAAAAGTTCATAAACATTTGTTCAAAACACCCAAACAAGACAAGCCCTTGGGAAAAAAAAATTAGGTTTTCAATTCTTCTGTGGTTTATTAGACAGAATTTAGAAGTTCAAAGAACTTCTCAAGAACTCAAAGTGAGACTGAAACACTAAAATTTCTTGAAGTTTTAATGGGTCCCACAGAGAAACACTACTCAGAAAGTGTCCCCAGGTTCCAGATAGAGCAGAACACTGCAGGCAGTGAGCACTGGTGGGGACAAACAAGGCAAAGGTTTCTCTGATGCAGAGCAAACCTGGAGTTGGCTGTGTCAGGGCCTTGCAGCTGCTGCCCATCCCTGTGCCCTGTGCAGCCCAGGCTGTCCTACGGTGTCCATGCCCTGTGCCTCTGTCCCTGCAGGCTGTCGGCATCCCCCGGCTGCCCCACCTGGCTGGGCCCTTCCTTTGCTGACAGCTCTGCCTCCTGCCTGCCTCTGCCTGGGCACACAGAGCCCTGGGCTGGATACCAAAGGGGTTCATTCCATTTTTACCGTCCCTGTGAACTAGCACAGGAACAAGGCATGCAGGGCCTGCTTTCCCAGCAGGGATGGTTGCAAGAGAAGGATACCTTACCTTGTACCCCTACTGTACCCCTATCCCAAGTTGCTGGATCCTGTTCCTTGTTCCTGTTCAGGCCTCGCCTCCACTGCTCCCCCAGAGTTACACTTGACAGCTCATGGCCCCACCCGGTATGCAAACCCTGGGAACCCCCATGGATCTGAGCCACTACAGGAAGTGAGACCACCGCATACAGACCCCTGAAGCTTGGAAGCTAGTGCACAAATGCCTCACCAAACCACACTAGAAGACAAAGCAAAGCAGCAGGCTGTCTGTAAAGCCACTTGTTCAACTTGCCATAACCTGAACAGAACTTGCTCAGAGTCACCCCCTAGACTTCAAACAAAGCCAAATGAGTAAGTCTCCTATAGGGCTCCTGTGAGGTTGGAGACCCCAGCTCTGCCTTCGGGCAAAGCTGATTGCACCTCCTCCTCCTCGTTGTCCCCAGGGAGCAGTGGCGGTGAGCGGGACCCCTCGGGCCCCCAGCCAGGCTGATCTAATAAAGGCTTTAAAAGGGAGCAGAAGGTCTCCTGGCCCTTTTATTCCTGTCAATCTGGGGACTCCTCCGGGATTGCTGACCACGCCTGAAGAGGACTCCAGGGAGGGACAGCTGCGGGACGACTGCCCCGCCTGTGGCCTCCAGGACCAGCCAGCAATCCCCGGACCCGGAGACCAGCCTGGGCAGGACAAGGAAGAGGAGTGCCGGATTGGTAAGACACCGGCGGCGGGAGTGGGAGGCGAGCGAGTGGATGTGTGAGTGAGACAGGGGCCGGCAGCTCGGACCCCCAAATGAGTGTGGACCCCTCAGTACCGCGGTTCCAGACTCCCGCGAGGGTGCCGGCCGGGAACAGGGGGAAGCGAAAGGGGGCCTAGTGAGGCCCAGAAGGATGAAAGAGGCGCCTCCCGGGGATAGAAGAGCCCCCCCTCCAGGCGTGCAGAGGGCTCCTTAGAGTATGAGTGGCACGCATAGGGGTAGGTCTCCCTTTGAAAAGAACCAGGTGGTCTAGGCTGCTCTGGGCGCGTAGGGGGCCTAGATGAGTGAGGGTCATGCACAAAACAACCTAGGTGACTCCCGGGGTGGTGTGTGGGGGTACCTAGGTTAGGTGTGAGTGAACACAGCCCCCCCACTTGGGTACCGAGAGGACCTGACCAGGGAATTTGAATTGGGGGTCCCCAGGCCCTACTGGCACCAGGTGGTCAGTGAAGGACCTTCGCTTCCCGGGGTCTGTGACACAAGACGTGCTGAGAGGCCATAGCTGTGGCGGCTCAGTCTCGGCTCAGGGAGGTCCTGGGAAGGGAGGTCGTCAACTTGCTGCCAGAGAGCACAGGGGCAGGTAGTCTGCGCAGGCGAGCGAGGCAGCTACGGTAACACACACACGCATCCCTTCACTGAAGCCATCCCCTGGTGGGTGGGGTGGTGAGGAGGCAAGGGGGAAATTCTCCCACCACTTACTCACACTCAGCCCTTGTGCAGAAGCTATCCTCACTGGGGAAGGGGGATAGTCAGGGAGCGGATGGGCAGGGGGCTCCAGGGTGAGCCCTGCTGACCAAAACCCTTGTGGATGGCACGGGGAAAGGTCCCAGGTGGCCTAGTGCTAGGGTCCCCTCACCGTCGACCCCGTAGTGCTCACAGTCTCCACTGACAGGGGAGTCAGGGAGGCGAGGCAGGGGAGGAACGAAAGTTGGACTTTGTCCGATTGTGGAATTTGTGGACAACAAAGAGACAGGGACAGGGGAAAGTCCCAAGTGGTCTAGTGCTAGGGTCCCCTCAACATCGACAGTCTCCATTGAGAGGAGAATCAGGGAGGCAAGGCAGGGGGAACGGAGGTCAGATTTTATCCAATTGTGCATATACATATTCTTTGGTGTGAGTTCAGTTGCCCGTCATTAAGATTTCCATTCGAGTCGTGGCACGTTTATAAAGTATAAGTTTAAGTAAGGGCCAGTTATAAGTTGTTTAAAAATTGTATTGCCTGTCAGTTGTGTTTCGTTTGGGTAGAGGCACCGTCAGTTTTTAAGTTAAGGCCCAGAGTAAAAAGGAGTCATGGGGCAGTGTTTAAGCCCATTAGAACAAATATTAACTCATTGGGACACACAGGAGGCCACCAAGGGCCTAGACCAGATTAAGATGATCCATTATTGTATGGAGGTTTGGCACAAATTGGAAATGCAAGGACAGTGGCCTTGGTATGGCACTAGAGATCCCTGGATGTGTTCCCAATTATACCAATATCTAGAAACCAAGAGGTTCGAGCCCAGAAGAAATAACATATGCATCCTTGTGGCAAAAAGAGAAAACAGAAACAGAAGTAATAAAAGTATGCAAGTTAAAAGAACAGAAAGCAGAAGTTTAGGAAAGTAAAGAGCAAGAGAAGGAGACTAGTGGAGCCAGTAATAAATGGGACCCCTTGGAGTACCTACCCCCTCCTCCCGTGTACCCAACAGTGCCCCAAACTCCCTCTCGCAATCCCCTGGCTATCCCAGCCTCCATACCACCCTCACTTAACCCTCCCGTTTCCAGTCTAAACCCTTTTCGCCCAAACCCATCCTCTACCTTTTCGGCCCCTCCCACTGTCACTGAATCTTCTCCCTCAAACCCATCACCGGTTCCTTTTAATCTGCCTGTTACAGTTCCTTTACCTCCAGAAACCCCCATAGCAAATCCAATTTCCTCTCCCTCACCTGTAGCTGTTCCTTTACCTCCGCCTGATTGGGAGTCAAGTATGGCCAAAATCAATCCTAACCTTCCCCCTAACAATGAGCAACTCCCCCTAACCCCTCTTCCTAGTCAAGAACAAAGTCCTGGAGGTGGACCCTATTGTTACACACGATCTAAGACTACCAAACTCTTCCCCTTGAGAGAAGTCCCCATGGGTGGTTGGAGGGGATAGGGTTTGTTCGTGCCCCATTGACAGCTTCAGAAGTTAGAGGATTTAAAAAAGAGCTAAGAACCCTAGTTGAGGACCCAGTGGGGATAGCCAACCAAGTGGATCAATTCATGGGTCCTAATATTTACACCTGGAGTGAGATGAACCCTCTTTTAAACATCTTATTCAACCCCAAAGAGATAGCCATGATCCGTGTCCTAAGAAACTCTTAGGAGACAGCCAAAGATTGAAAAGAAAGTAGACTAAAACTGCAGAGTTCTGTTAAGCAAAATTGTTGTTAAAGTTGATATAAAGTTGAACATATACTTGTTAAGTTATCAAGATTGTTAAGGTTTTGATACAAATTGTTCATGGTTTTGATAGAAATAGATTAAGTCAAATAAGAAATCCTCCACTGACTTCCCTCACAGAGCATTTCCCAAGAGCGGTTAAATTAGAAGGGGGGAAAAAGAGGACCTTATCACCCCTCGGAACCTAAGAGGCAAGACCAGGTGAAGCTAAAGAGAAAGGTGAGCCATGAAGCTCCCTAAGGCAAAACCAGCTCCTACCGGACTCTTAGGTGGACTGATGTTAGTCCAGTCACTAAGCTTTGTAGGAAGAGGGAGTGGAGAAGCATGCACCAAGTGCTACTACCCTCTTCATGATGAGGAAGACCTGGGATCACTAGTGAGGATCCACACAAATATTAATCCCACCTGCTTTGATCATACACAATTGGAAACTTGCCAAGAAGAAGGAAAAACATACTGGCTCAGAAAAAATACTGCCTCATTTAGGCAGCACCTGATTGGTGAATGCCCTGTAAGGGAAGCCTGGTTGTGTTTTGAACAAGAGGGAATGAATGACATAATAAAAGAAAAACAATTGATGGTAAAAAGAAGGAGAACCTGGGTGAAACACTGGGTAAAACCCTATTCATTGACTTAATTGAGAAAATTAGCAAAGAACTAAATTTAACCAATTGTTGGGTATCTGGAAGTACCCAAATGTCAGATATTTGGCCCTGGGAAGGAATTGGCCTAACACCTCTAGACATTTTGAGATGGAAATTAACCGAGCAAAAACCCCAAATCACAGAGAAAAGGGGGCAAGAACATTGGGATTTAAAAGCAAGAGTAATCGGAGAAGAGTGTATTAAGAGGGCAGGAAAGAAATACCAAACCCCCGTAGGAAGAATGGCTTGCAAGAGCTAATTAATTGAAAAAGATTCAGGAAGCAGGTGGATCCCACAAGAACCAAATAGGTATTGGACCATTACAAAAAAAGAAGGAGAATGTATTTACCATGAAGAGTATAAACTAGATGAGTGTGCAGGCTGAGGAATAAATCCCTTCCAAGGATTAAGAGAGCTGTCAAAATATTGGGAGTACCCCACAGACACACAAGACATATTCTGGAAAGCTCCTGAACATTGATTATGGATTTGTGGAAGCACTGCCTATACCCACCTCCCTGGAGATTGGGCAGGAAGCTGCACCACTGGGGCAGTAAAACCTGCTTTCTTTCTCCTCCCTAAAGAATCAGGGTCATACCTAGGAGTCCCGTTGTATGATGACCTAAGAAAAAGTAATCGAAAGAGGAGACATGTAGTTGACCTGGGAAGCAATCCAAACTGGAAAGGAAAAATTTGGAGCCCTGAAGAGATAATCAAGACTTATGGACCAGCCCCTTGGGCCCAGGATGGATCCTGGGGTTACCGTCCTCCTATTTAGATGCTAAATCGGATCATCCGTCTCCAGGCAGTACTGGAAGTGGTGTCAAATAGAACAGCACTTGCCCTTGACCACATTAGCACACAATTGGCACAAACCAGAGCTGTAGTCTACCAGATTCGGCTTGCAGTGGACTACCTATTGGCAGATGAAGGGGGCATTTGTGGAAAGTTTAACTCCTCAGAATGCTGCCTGGAAATAGATGACAAGAGTGAAGTTACCAAAAACATCTCAAAGGAGATAGGAAAAGTAGCTTATGTGGGCACCCAAGAATGGACTCCTCTAGGGAGCTGGGACTGGTGGAATGACCTTTGGTCTTTCAGAGGAGGATGGTGGAAGAAAGCAGCCTTTATTGCTGTCTGTGCCTTTGCTAGCTTTTAGCTGAGCCCCAGCTGCCCCACAGCCCCGGCCCGGCCCCGCAGCTCCCCACAGGCCCCCAGCCCGTGCTCCCGGTGCCGCAGCTCTGCGCCCGCTCCTGCCGCTGCCAGCACAGAGAAACCCCCTGAAACCCTGACCTCCTTGTTTTCCTCTCCTGGACACTGGGGGTACAAGGGATCTGGAGCAGCTGGCAAATTCTGAGCATCACACCCTGCTGAAGAACGTCCCAGTGCCCAGTATTTTTCTCTTCCTCTTCTTTTCCATCATCTTTTTTCTTCCCACAGCAATTCCTGCTGCTGCTTCTTGCCTTAACCATACTCCTGCACACTCCCCTTCACCCTTTCCCTTCCCAGCACACCAACACCATCCATCCCCTGTTGTCTAAATCCCTTCTTGACTTCCCTAATTGCACCCCTGGGTGTCCATGTCCCTAATTCCGTCTGGGAGAAGGTGCAAACTGCCTGGATATTCTCCCAAGGGACCCTTCAGAGACATTTTGGGATCATCATCCCTTTTGCTGGAACCCCTTCCTGGCTTTCCCTTTTCCACCCTGCATGAGTGCCCTGCCATGTTGATGCCCTGAAGATCCCAGTGTCCTCCCTGATGGGATTTTCAGTGCTCTCTCCCTGCTGACTCTTCCCAGACCCCCCTGATCTGTCACTCGTCTGTCTCCTGGACACTCTCGGGTCCCCAGTCAACCCTGGGGGCAGGAGGAGAAGGGAAGGAGAAGCAGGGATGAAGAACAAAATGGTCAAAGGATGCACATGGGAGGAGAAGGCGGGATTGTGCAGGAGAAGGAGGAATAGTAGGAGGAAGAGGAGTGTGAGGGAGAGTAGGGACACAGGAGGAGGAGGAGCAGGAAGAGGAGGCAGTACAAGGTTCCACCCCTCCCTGGATCTGCAGCCTCCCCCAGCCCCGGGAGCGTTGCCCCCCCACATGCAGCAGGTGAGCGGGGAGGGGGATCCAGGATTTCCATGGGAGTGAATCTTGGTGTTTCTGAGCTTTATTGGGCTAAATGTTGGTGCTTTGGGTTTTTGCAAGGGGCTGAATCTTTATATTTTAGAAGAGGTTTTGTCTGAGTCTTGATGTTTGGGGAGTTTTTGTTCTTTGTCTTGATGTTTGGAGGACTTTTGGGCTGAATCTTTGTATTTTGGAGGTTCTTACAGACACAAGGCGCCCAGTGATTTCCTGAGAGGAACTTGGGCAAAGAGGAACCCCCAGCCTAATGCACTCTCTTCTTGTTTTCTCCCCAAACCAGGATTTTTCATTCCCAAGGAGTGTCCGGATGGAGGAGGAGGAAAAGCCCCAGAGCTCCCAGAGGAGGAGGGGCTGTAAACCCAGCCCAGGGAGCTGCGAGGAGGAAAGACCCCCCCTGTGCCAGGAGGGCGGCCGGAGATCCAGCCGGAGCTCAGAGCTGGAGGAGAAGCCTGATGGAGGGGAGAAGCCCCACAAGTGTGAGGAATGTGGGAAGGGCTTCAGCTGGAGGTGCCATCTACTCCAGCACCAGAGGATCCACACTGGGGAACGGCCCTATGAGTGTGGGGAGTGTGGGATGAGCTTCAGCCGGAAGGGCAGTCTGAGGCTACACGGGATGATCCACACAGGGGAAAAGCCCTACAAGTGTGGGGAATGTGGGAAGGGCTTCAGAGTAAGCTCGGCCCTGATCCGGCACCAGGTGACCCACACTGGGGAAGGGCTCTACACCTGCCTGGAATGTGGGAAGGGCTTTGGACAGAGTTCCAACCTGAAATGCCACCAACGCATCCACACTGGGGAGAGGCCCTACGAATGTCACCAGTGTGGAAAGAGGTTTCACACCAGCTCCAATCTGCTCCTACATCAGCGGATCCACACGGAGGAGAGGCCCTTCCACTGCCCCGACTGCGGCAAGGGCTTCAAGCAAAACTCCACCCTCATCAGGCACCGGCGCATCCACAGCGGGGAGAGGCCCTATGAGTGTCCAGAGTGTGAGAAGAGCTTCTCACAGAGCTCGACCTTGATCAAACACCAGCGGAGGCACCACTAAGGTAAGCCCTGGGAGTGCCCTGAGAGCGGGAAGAGCTTCATGCGCTGCTCCAGCTCCATCCCCTGTGGGAGGATCCTTTTTGGATGGTCCCCAGTGACCCCCGCTGGGCAGAGCCCTGGTGATCTATGATCCTGGTGATCTGTGCAGAGAGGACACCAGGCTGGGGATGCTCCACATCTTCCTGTGTCCCTGTGGGTACCTGCATGAACGCAGGGGCAGGAACATCCCTCAGGACATAGACACTGGGAATTCCTTGGGGAGAGAGGATTTGTTGACTTCCAACCCCAGAAAATCTTTGATGTTCAATCCTATCTTCTGGGTCCTCAAGGAATATTGGATGCTCTTGGAGGTCTTTTCCAACCTCAGGGATTCCACACTTTTGACTTCCTATTGCCTGAGGGCGTCTTCCACAGCCAGATGGTGATGATCTGGGGCCAAGATCAAGGTTTTGGAGACAGTGGGGTGGAAATGCCTCCAAAAAATGTTCTTCCCTCCCACCCAAGCACATGGATTCTCAGCTGGCACGGACACAGAAATCCTTTTCTTTTGGCCTTGATTTGCTTTTCATTTCTCTTCATCCCTTTAAAAAAATCCAACACTGGGGTAAAAATGAGGACATTGAACTAAGACCTGGGTGAGGACATGGGGGGACATAGACATGGAGAGTGACCTGGGGACACATGGACATGGAGGGGGACGTGGCCATTCCTGGGGACACAGGGGGGGACACGGGCTGAGATGGAGATGTGGGGGACAATGAGAGGGATGGAAACGTGGTGGGGAGACAGCCATGGGTGAGGCCATGGTGGGACATGGCCAGTGACATGTGGGGACATGTCCATGGCCGGTGCCATGGGGGGAACTTGCAGGGGCTGTGGGGGATGCTGGGTGTGAGGGTGTTGAAGGTTCCTGGGAGGGGCTTGGGGCTTGCTGAGGGCTTTGGGGACCCCAGGCCGAGCGGCTCCGGCAGCGCTGGGAGACCCTGGCGGAGGTTCTGGGGCAGCTGCTCAAAGAGCCCCTGACCTGGAGCCTCAGCCAGGCATTGGGCTCCTGGAAGGGAATGAACGTCCTTGTCCCCAGGAGGGAAATCCCCAGGGTGTTGGGGGCAGCTGAGAGGCCACAAGAGGGAGGGGAAAGGCAGCCAGAGCTGTCCCTTTCCAAAATTTCACCCCAAAAATCCTCAAACTCATGGATTCTTTGCAGGAAGAAGCTGCCAGGAGGTGTCAGAAATAAGAGAAAAGAGGGATGAGACCCCCAGACTGAACAAGACCAAAAATGTGTGTTCTGTTTCATGTGTTCAAAGCAGTTGGGGAGATGTTTATCTCTGTTTGTGGTGTATTTTTGTTATGTTTCCAATTTCAGCTCAGTTTTATTCACCGCCCATATAATACACCCATTGCTGTATTATATTTTATCCCTAATGGATTGTTCCCTTTCCCCTGTGTTGTTGGTTTTACCCTGGTTGTCTGTCTTCCCTAGACCTGCCCTTCCCTCCTCCTACAGAACTGTCAATCCTTCCCTCACCCTGCCCCTTCTCCCAGACCCTTCCCTGTCAATCCCCCAACCTTCGACGCCCCAGTGGTTGGTTTAAACTGTTCCCTCCCCTTGTGTTCTTTCATTGCTCTGTGCATTGTACTCCCCGCCTTATGTTCCTCCCCCATGTCACCCTGATTGGTTGGAAATTGTATCCTCTCCCAAGACCTCCCCCACTTGTAAGCTCCTGCAAGCCCAGGTTCTGTGCCTTTTTCTGTCCCTGACCCTCGGGGCAATAAACACCTTTGGAAATCACACAGAAAGCCTCTCCCTGTTCTTTGTCCCTGCCCTCGACGCGTGCCACCTGTGCTCTAGAGCAGCTGTGCCCTGCAGCTGCGCCCTGGATTGCCTGGCTCTGTATGCCCCACAGCTGCACCCCGGATTGCCTGGCTCTCTGTGCCCCACAGCTGCACCCCGTATTTCCTGGCTCTCTGTGCCCTGCACCCCAGATTGCCTGGCTCTCTGTGTCCTGCACCCCGGGTTTCCTGGCTTTCTGGGATCAGCCCACTCCTGGCGCCGGTGCCGGGAGCTGGCTGGGCTGAAGGACACTGGCATCATGTCAAATGGGGACAGGGATGGAGACACATGAATGGAAATGGGGACACCAGAACTGGAATGGAGACACCGGGAGAAGGCTTGGGGCATCAGGAGCAGGTTGGAGATGCCAGGAGAAGGTTGGGGACCTTCCAGCCACACCCAGCTTCTTCCCCCAGGATTCATTTCCAGCTCCGTGTCCCATGTCCAAGGTGTCCCCAGGAGAGGTTTGACCACGTCGGGCTCCTGGAGGGGCAGTGGGATGGGTTGAGGGGTCAGGCCTGGCCTCATTGTCCTCAATGGTCCTTGAGTGTCCCAAAATCAGGGTTCGGGATCTCAGAGAGGTTCCCTGGCTATGACCATGGCCATGACATGAACCATGGCCATGAGATGAGTGTGACCATGAGTGGCACAACCCTGAGATGACCATGACTGTGACCATGACACAACCACAACCCTGACCCTGAGATGATTTGGACCAAGAGATAACTTTGGGTTGGCACAACCATGGCCTTGAAGTGACCCTGATGTGATTGTGGCCATGAGATGACCATGAGGTGACAATCTGGAGATGACCGTTACAGGGAGATGACCATGAACCTAAGATGCTGGTGATCAAGAAATGACGTGACCATGAGATGGCCATGATCATGAGATGAGCATGGGATGATTGTGACAATGAGATGACCATGAGATGATTGTGACAATGATATCACCATGGCCATGAAATGATGAAGGCGTTGACATGACCATGACTGTGACCATGACACGATCTCAACCAAGAGGTGACCATGAGATGACCACAATGCACCACAGCTATGTGGTGATCAAGACCATGAGATAGATGATCATGAGACAACCATGGCTGTGAAGATGATTGTGACCATGAGTTGACCACAAGATGATCATGAGATGACCATGCCCATGTGTTGCAGGTTAGGTTTCTTTCCTTTTGTTCCTTTTTACTAACACAACTTTTCCCCCTAAGTTGCTAGGAAACACTAACAACTGGGTACTTGAGGAAACACAAAAAGTGATCAAGCCTGGGGGAGGAGGGCATCTGGTTGCACTTCTCTTACCTGGGAATTTCTCTCCGAGGGGCTGAGACACCATGAGAATTGGGCAGGTAAAAGATGGAGCTGAGGCAGCTGCTGGCTCTCGCTCTTTCTCTGTCTCGGCCTTGAGGGAAGGACAATTGGAGCTGCTGCTTGGGGAAGGGAATTTGCTGCTGCTGCTACTGGAGCCCAGTTCAGTCCTGCTTTCTTCTGCTGTGGGGTGAGCCTTTGCCTGCAAGAGCAGCCACTGATCTGGGACTTAGTAACACCCACCTCACAGAAGGAGGGACCTGTCCCCTTCTGCTCGAGTGCCTGGGATCTTGAGTTCAACCCTCTCTGCCCTGCCAGGAGCCGGGCTGCTGCTGTCCCACCCCTGCTGCTTCTTCAGCACTGCTCCAAGCTTTCTCTGCACTGTAGCCCCGCACCCCCTGCCTGCTGAGACACCTTGCTGGCCCAGCTTGCTGCTGCCCAGAGTCCTGCTGGGGCACTGGGATGGGCAGCCCCAGGGCTCTGTGAAGCAAAGCCTCTCCTCCATCCCTTCCTGTCCCGGACAAAGCCGCCATCACCGCGCGCTCCCCGAGCACGCGCCACAGCGCCCCCTGCAGCCGCGGGGGGATCATCACACCTGCCCTGCCCGCTGGGAGCCACCAGCGCCCCTGCCGGCTGTGCCCGGAACTGCACCCCAGGGGAAAGTGCCGCGCTCAGGGAAGCTGTTCCTGGGCTCCGGGTTCTGTTTGTTATCAGTGCTGTGGTTGGTGGTGTTTGTTTGTTTGCCTGGTTATGCACACCAGGAAAGAACTGTGATTCCTGTCCCCGTACCTGTGCGTGAGAGACCTTGAATTTTCAAAATTATGATAATTACGACGGAGGGGGTTTGAATTCTCCATTCCCAGGGAGGCTATGGCTCTCCTTGGCACACACCTGTCTTTCAAACTAATAAAACACAATTCTCTGAGTTAGTTATAATATAAAAGTTAGTTATAATAGTTATACTATGAAAGCTTTAGCATTGCACAGTCTCTATTTTAGTATTTCACTAAGGCCTGCGATATAAATTCGATTTATTATACTGACATTTCTTTTGGCTATGCAGTGCACATATAAGCTGAGCAAGGCAGTTCCCAGGTGAGTGAGGAGAGACAGGATGGGGTTGGAGAATGTGGATCAAGGTTCTCCACACTGGGTCAGACCTCAGAGCACAACTTCTCTTACCAGGCAAGACCTCCTGAGGACAGTCCCTGGATCAATATCAATCACTGAATGCTGCAATCAGCTTTTTCTAAAGAGAAAAATACACTCTTGAAAATAGGAATGTGAATGTAGTAGAAGTTCTTTGAAATATTTCTCCATAACTCCAGGAAAAAAGACTTCCTAATGAACTGCAGTAGACCAGAGGGAAATCAAGGCACAGCCATGGTTTGTCAGTTCTTGCCTTGATCCTAATGAGCCCCATGGTGCATTTGGTGCTGAGCTCTGCAGCCTCAGGGCCTTAGAGGAGATTACACAAACCTTTCCAGGAGTCCAAGTCAGAAGGAAGCACCCAAAGTGTCTCAAAGCATTCATGGGTTGCACTGAGGTCCATCCCCAACACAGGCTCCTCATGGACTCCTTAGAGGAGAGAACTGGAGGCCAGGATTGCACAAAACCCTCTCAGAGACTCAGTGAGGGAAAGAAAATCCAAAGTATCTTAAAAACCTTGAGTATCTCAAAGTATTAATGAGCTCCACTGAGTGTCAGTGCAAAGGTCTCAAGGGACTCATTAAAGCAGAAAATTGGAGGCCAAGATGGTACAAAAACTTCTCAGAGACTCAGTGGCCAAAAAAAAGTTCTTTAAGAAACTTTGAGTACCTTAAAGTATTAATGAGCCCCACTGAGTGTTTGTACTGACTGAGAATCCCAAGGGACTTGTTAAAGTAGATAATTGGGGCCAGGATTGCACAATCTTTCTCACAAAATCAGATTTAAAAGGGAAACACCAAGTACCTTCAAATAACTGAAGTACCTTGAAACATTAATGAGCCCCACTGAGTGTTGTTACTGACAAAGCCTCTCAAGGGACTAATTACATCAGATAATTGGAGGCCATGATTGCAGAAACCTCTCAGAAATGCCAAGGCAAAAGCCAAACCCAAAGTCCTTTGGAAAACCTGCAGTGCCAGGGAGCATTCAGGAGCCCCCCAGGGCCATTCCTGACCAAGGCTCCCCAGGGACTCCTTCCAGCACATCCTTGAGGCCACTGGGCTGTCAGGGGGATGCTGAGGGCAGGACAAGGGGCAGAGAGTGCCCAGCCTTGCTGGGGCTGTGTCAGGAGGCTCCAGGACCTCAGGACAAGGTGTCTCCTGACAGCCCTTGGTGGCACAGACCCTGCTGTGCCCCAGGGCACCAAGACTTGGCTTCTCTTTGTCCCCTCCTGGCATCACTGCCTGCAGTTCTCTGCTCTGCCTGGCGGCCTGGGGACACTTTCTCTGTTGTTTCCCTCAGTGGGACCCATTAAAAGTTCAGGAAACTTTGGAGTTGGATTCTGCCTTGGAGTTCTTTAGAGGTTTCATCATCTCCCTGTCAGGGAGTGATGTTCAGGGCCTCAGCACAGAGCCCCAAGAGGGTCATTAAAGTCCTTGTGCTGTGTCTGTGCTAATGAGCTGGGCTGGGCTCCTGGCACAGAGGCAGCTCCTAGCAACCAAGAAGAGCTTCAAAAGACATTTCTCCTGATGAGCAGCTCTTCTCCCAGCCCAGCAGGGCTGGGGCACTGCCTGCAGCCACCCCGGGCACAGCACACAGGCACAGAGAGCTTCAATCACTCAGGGCTGGGAAGGTGCTGAGAAGAGACTGGGGGAGAATCACTGCCAGCCCTTGGCACAGGAACCTCTGGCTGCAGGACAATGCAGCTGCAGCTCCTGCAGGGATCTCCTCCAGCTGGAACAGCCCAGTGCCTGCAGACTCTGTGAGTACAACTCTCTGAGTATTTCTGGTGCAGGGGAGGGGAAATGCTCATGAAGCTCTGACACACTGAGAGCTTCTGCCCACTCCCAAAATATTTCCAAGGCAAGGATTTATTTTAAAATGAGGACATTTCCTGAGACTTTGTTTTCATTTCCTAATATTAGATAATGGGAGAGAGTGAGAACAAATGATAAAGGTGTCATTAATTTTGACAAGTCCCTGGGACATCTGAACTCTCAGTGATCACCAGGGGTGCAGGAGATCCCTGATGTGCTTTCAGCCCCTCCTCTGCCCATGGACAGCACCAGCATCACCTTTGCTGGGCCCATCAGGCTTAGTCTGAGCTGTCCTTTCTCCAGGCTGCCAACAGAACCTGCCCCCAGCCAGTGCCCTGCAAACAGGGAGGGTTCTGTAGGGCCAAGGAGAGTGCACAGAGATTTGGGGTCTGGGAGTGCTGGCAGGGGGAGCTCAGGCACAGGGACACCCCTGCAGGAGGAAAATCTGCAGGAAGCAGAGAGAAGATGAGGCAATGAGAGAAAACAAACCCCAGCAATGTTGTGGCAGGGAGAGTTCAGAGATCTCCACAGGAGCCCCTCCAGTGCAGCCCCTCCCTCTGAACAAGTCCCCTCCCTCCTGTCCCCCAGCCAAGCCTCTGCCCTCAGGGCTGGGGCTCCAAGGCCTGAAGCCCCTCCTGTGCAGGCAGAGCTGCAGCAGAGCCGTGGGGCAGCTCTGCAGCCCCGGGCCCAGTTCCCTCTGCAGAGCACAGGGCTGGGAGCAGCTGCCCGGCCCTGGGGGGCTCTGGGAGGGGGCACAGCTGGCTCAGGGTGACGCTGTCCCCAGTGCCCGGCTCTGGGCAATGCTGTCAGTGCAGCCAGGGCAGGAGCTGCATCTCCCTCAGCCCAATGCCAGCACAAGGACACTTGGAAGTCTCCTGGAGATTTCAGTCCAAGCTGGGAGCTTCAATCCAGGATGCAAACCTGTCCTGCAGCATCTTTGTGTTATCTGAAAGACCGCTGGGGAAAAACAGAGGTGTTCTGACACTGAAAATGCTGTTGGGTTGGTGAAATGAGCAATGTGAGTCCTTGGATACAGAAGTGGGGCTGGGCTGTGGTGGACCCATCTGCTCTCAGCAGTACCAGAGGTTATTTTTGGGGAAACATGGGAAGGTGATCACCCACCACCTGAGAAAGGCTAAAGCCCAGAGAAACACTGAGCAGGTCAGAATGACAGACCATGTCCCCTCACTCTCCTCTCATTATTTTGGCTCATGAAAATTTGGCTCTGTTCTCCCTGGGGGCCACAGAAATGCTGAGGGTTTGATATCCAAGAATGCCTGGAGAGACATGGGGGAGCTTAAAAATAAAACTGCAGAACTGTTAAATACAAAAGACTGTCTGTGTGTTCTAGGGGAGGGTAAATGGGAAATGGCTTTGATTTTGGTTCCAGGTATCTCCTCTAACTCTTCACTGTCCTTTTCTCCATGGCAGTACCCAATGCCCAGCCAGAGCAAATGTCCAACAGCAGCTCCATCCGGCACTTCCTCCTGCTGGCATTGGCAGACAGGCGGCAGCTGCAGCTCCTGCACTTCTGCCTCTTCCTGGGCATCTCCCTGGCTGCCCTCCTGGGCAACGGCCTCATCATCAGCGCCGTAGCCTGCGGCCACCACCTGCACAGCCCCATGTTCTTCTTCCTGCTCAACCTGGCCCTCAGCGACCTGGGCTGCATCTGCACCACTGTCCCCAAAGCCATGCACAATTCCCTCTGGGACACCAGGAACATCTCCTACAAAGGATGTGCTGTGCAGCTATTTTTCTTTCTCTTCTTTATGGGAGCAGAATTTTCCCTGCTGACCGTCATGTGCTATGACCGCTACGTGTCCATCTGCAAACCCCTGCACTACGGGACCCTCCTGGGCAGCAGAGCTTGTGCCCACATGGCAGCAGCTGCCTGGGCCAGTGCCTTTCTCTACTCACTGCTGCACACAGCCAATACATTTTCCCTGCCCCTGTGCCATGGCAATGCCCTGGGCCAGTTCTTCTGTGAAATCCCACACATCCTCAAGCTCTCTTGCTCCAAATCCTACCTCAGGGAACTTGGGATTCTTGCTGTTAGTGCCTGTTTGGTATATGGCTGTTTTGTGTTCATTGTTTTCTCCTGTGTGCAGATCTTCAGGGCTGTGCTGAGGATCCCTTTTGAGCAGGGACGGCACAAAGCCTTTTCCACCTGCCTCCCTCACCTGGCCGTGGTCTCTCTGTTCCTCAGCACTATAATGTTTGCTCATCTGAAGCCCCCCTCCATGTCCTCCCCATCCCTGGATCTGGCCCTGTCAGTTCTGTACTCGGTGGTGCCTCCAGCCCTGAACCCCCTCATCTACAGCCTGAGGAACCAGGAGCTCAAGGCTGCAATGTGCACTCTGATCACTGAACGACTTCAGAAATGTTTATCTGCTGGCCCCTTTCTGCAAAGCATTTGTAATAAATGTAACCTTTGATAGTTCTTGTTGGTTTGGTTGTGTTTTTAGGGTTTTTTTTCCCCTGACTTTTAGTTTTTCAGAATTATCCACAAATAAAAAGACCATTGTGTGTGCCATTTCTCATTTAGATTTTCTCCACCTTCACTGTGGCCCCAGGCTGTGTCAAGGAGTTGCTCTGCTCTTAGTGGCTCTAAATGAACTAAAGGATCTCCCAGAGATCCCCACTTTTGTTCCCTTCCCTGGAGCTGCAGCAGCAATGTCTGTGTGCAGAGCTGGGGGCAGCTCTGCTCCTGCTGGCCACACCATTCCTGATCCAGGCCAGGAGCCATTGGCCTTCTTGGCCCCCTGGGCACACTGCTGCCTCATGTCCAGCCTGCTGTCCAGCACTGCCCCAGGTCCCTTTCTGCCTGGCCACTGTCCAGCCACTCTGTCCCCAGCCGGTAGCACTGCAGGGCTTGTTGTGGCCAAAGTGCAGGAGCCGGCCCTTGGTCTTGTTCAAGCTGCCATGGTTGGATTTGGGCCCTGGATGCAGCCTGTCCAGGGCCCTGTGCAGAGCCCTCCTGCCCTCCAGCAGATCCACACTCCCAGCTGCAGGAGAGATGGCCAAGGGCTGGGCAGGGCTGGCAGGGCCACAGGCACCCAGGCCTTTGTCCCCCGGGCTCTGCCAGCGCCTCTGCAGGCCCCACAGAAGGAACTTTCCTTGCAGGAAAGCCTGCACTTGGCTTCTGCCTGGCCCCTCCCTCAGCAGGCTGGCAGGCCTTGCAGCTTTAGGACATTTGTCCTTGCTGCCCCTGCCATCCCCCTGCCCCACCAACAGCCCCCAGCCAGCTGCGAGGGACAGGCCCTGCTGTGCCAGGCCTGGGCTCAGGCCTTGGCCTTTCTGCTCCCTCCAGCCAGCCCAGGCCTTGCTCAGCATTGCAGTCCCTGCTCACAGCCTTGGCCTCCCTGCAATCCTGGCCTCAAGGAGCTGCTCTCCCCAGTGCCTGGGCAGCCTTTGGCACTCCCTGCCCTCCCTGGGGCCCAGGGATGCTCCAAGGGACTTGGGGGTTTTCTTCTGACTCCTTCAGCATCTTCCTCAACGTTCTCCCAGTGCCTGGGGGTCCTGGACTCAGCCCCAAATCCAGTGTGGGGCTGATGAACGTACAGAAAGCCCTCAGGAGCTCTTTGTATTCCTTCAATAGTCTCCAAGGTTTGTGCAGCTGACTGGAGTCAGTTGGGAGTTGTGTTAAGGAGGGAGATTTCAAAGTGCATCTCATGATTTCTTCTTTTTTTTTCCTATTAAGAATTTCTTATTTTCCATATCAGTGAAGAGTGGTTAGAAACATTCCCCAAGGCATTTCTATGCTGAATGTCTCTTTAGGATGTCTGGGCATGGAGAAGAATGAGCCCCTTGCAGGCTGACCCTGTTTGGACAAGCTGCTCCTCACCCCAACCTCACTATGTCTGACATTTCCCACCTAGGACTGACATCTCTGTGTCTTGCAGCACAACCTTGTCCCCTGAGCTCTGCAGCTGCCTGTCCCAGCCCATTGCACCATGTCCCACCTGCTCTCCTCAGGCCTCGGCCTGCACATAGGCCCAGGAGTTTTCCTGTTGCTGAGGAAAGAATGGAAAATCCTGAGCAGATTTCCTAAACAACAAAGCCCACTCAGGATCCGCATGCTCAGTACAGGAAGCGTGGAATGATGTCACCATTCTACAAGGGACAGTGTCACCAGAAATGTGCTCTGTGAGCAGAATTCTCTGAGTCTCTCAGCTGAATTCTCTGTCCCTGTCCTGGATCTCTGTTGCAGATGGAAGCTGCTGGTGCCATCCTCAGCTTGAACCCTTCTTTGGAATGCAGACAGAGGCTCCAAGTAAAGTAAGCGTTGCTCAATGCTGATGAAAGCTTTTGTGTTCCTCCTGGAACCAAGAAGACTCCTGAGACACTGCAAGGCCTTGTTTCACCAAGGGTCCATTGGGACACAGTGGGGGCTCGTGGAGTCAAGGAGACAATTGTGACAGTGCAGACCCTCCTAGAAACAAGTCTCTGTTGTGGCAGTCATGGAATCAAAGAGACATTTATGACACAGCCATGCTGTGTGGAACCAATGGTCCATTGTTACCCTGCAGAGTCAAGAAGAACATGGTGACACAACAGAACCTGATGGAACCAAGGGTCCTTTGTGGCACAGCAGGGCCTCCTTGGAACCCAGGGGACCATTGTGACAAGGCAGGGCCTACTGGAACCATGGAGACCATTGTGACTCTAAGGAAACTCATGGAACCACGGTGACCATTGGGATGCTGTGGAACCTCACAGAACCAAGGGTCCATTGCGACATTGTGGTGCCTCATGGAATCAAACATCATGAAACATGGAGCCCTAATGGAACAAGGGTTTCTATTTTGACACTGCAGAACCTTATGGAATCAAGGAGACCATGTTACACTAGAGAAGCTAATGGACCCAAGGGTCCATTGTGACTCTGTAGGGCCTCATGGAATAAAGGGTCCATTGTGACACAGCAGGGCCTCGTGGAACCAAGGGGGCCTTGAGGCACAGCAGGGCCTTGCTGGAACCAAAGAAACCACTGCTCAAAGCAGGGTAACTCATAGAACCAAGGAGTCCATTGGTACAGCATAAAACCTATGGAACCAAGGGGCCATTGGGACAAAGCAGGGCCTCATGGAACTAAGGGGACATTCTGGCACATTGGGACTGCAGGGAAAGAATTGTCCATGATGACAATGGGGATCCAAGGAGACCATGGAGACACTATGGAACCTCATGGATCCAAGGGGCCATTGTGACACCAAAGAACTTCATGGAACCCAGGGTCCATTGTGACAGAGCAAGGCCTCATTGGAACAAAGGAAACATTGTTGACAGTACAGAAACTCATGGAATCAAGGGGCTGTGGTGACACAGCAGGGACACATGGAAGCAAGGAGACCAGTGACATTTAGGAACCTCATGGAACCAAGGGTTCATTAGGACACTGCAGAAACGTTTGGCGTCCATTTTTGACACTATGGAAGCTCAGGGAACTGAGCAGCCATTGTTACACTCCAAAGTGTTGTTGAACCAAAGAGATCATTGTCCAACTACAGAACCTCATGGCACTGAGGCTTCCCTGTGACACAGCAGGGTTCCATGAAACCAATTGTCCATTGTGACCATGCAGATCCAAGGAGACCATGGTGACACTAGGGGAGCTCATGGAACCAAGTGGCCATTTTGACACAGCAAGGCCTCGTGGAACCAAGAAGAGCATTGTGACATCATGGAATCTCATGGAACCAAGGGTCTATTGTTACAGTTCAGAACCAAGGAAACCTTTTTGACACTACAGAACCTCATGGAATCAAGGGTCACTTCTGAAACAGTTGGGCTTCATGGAATCAAGAAGCCATTGTGACACAGCAGGGCCACATGGAACCAATGGTCCATAGTGATACTGTGGATCCAAGGAGGCCATACCAATACTAGGGACTGTGATAAATTAATGATTTTGTGCTAACTGAATTGCAACTATATCAATATTTTAGAAAAAGACAAATGATATGTGATTAGTGTCAGAAAACTGATGTTTGCAGATGTTTATGAAAAATAAAAAAAAAGGATACAGGATGTTATTTCAGATAAGTAATATCCAAAAACAGAATAGGCCTTGGGATAATTGGAAGATCAGGCTTGAGACGGATAATTGGGATGCTTCCAGGTAAAGAATCTCAGTTGTGTTTTTATTGAAGGCTTATTTTTGGAATATGATGCTGGCTAACATAACACAAGGCTCGGGGTGCCTGTGCAACCTGTAAGGTTACCCAGAGGACAATGAGGAAGACTGTGAGCCTCCATCCAAAAGACGACCAAATGAAGACAGAAGAGCCCCTAGCACCAAGTGTAGCTTGTCCCTAGAAGTACAGCGACATAGTATTTTAGAACTGAAAATAGGAGTGTCATGGGTTGTGGAGACAGGGCTGTGTATTCTATTTCATTTGTTAAGAGCAGCTGGGGAGATGTTTTTCTTCATCTCTTGTAACACTGCGGTAAGAGCAGCGGATGCCTTCTGATAATGGGCCAACTGGTCAAACCAGGTGGGACAGTGTTTCTTATCTCTTTCACTGCCCGTCCTCCCTCCAGGGGAACATTTTCTGCTAATGGACCATTAAGACACCCCTAAAAGCACACATCCCCAAAGCAGTACATCCACATTCCATCATCCTATTGTGAGATGCTCCACCCAGTACGGGGAGCCAACCATTCCCACCTGGATAAAACTGAGACACAGAAACAAGAAGGCATCTAGCTTCTCACCGGATTCCCGGAGGAAGACTGGACCCCTTCTCATCATCACTGGACCCCTTCTCACCATCACTGGACCCTTTTTCTACAGGATCATCTCTACTTTCAACAGAACCAAATCTGCCACTCCAGGAGGACCCACTTCTGGACTGCTTCCAACACCCTGACCAACAGGGTGTCTGGTTGTAGCTCTGACTCTGTCTGGGTTTTCCAAGATTGCTTGTTTATTTGTGTGCTTGTTTGGTTGGGTGTTTTTTTTTTTTTCTACTACATTTGTATTGTTATTATTCCTAGTAAAGAACTGTTACTCCTATTCCCAAATCTTTGCCTGAAAGCCCTTAATTGCAAAATTATCATTTGGCGGGGGTGAGGGGTTTACATTCTCTATTCTAAGGGAAACTCCTTTTTTTTCTTGGCAGATACCTGTCTTTCGAAACCAAGACAAGGAGGAAACTTAAGGGAAACATTGATGAATATGTATTAGCAGACAGTATACAAGTGTAGTCTGAATTACTCTGTTTTGTACCTGAGGTGGGGTGAGAAGGCCTCCCCATACCTAAGTCAGTTTTGCTTATGCCTCATCAGAACTTTAACCAGATTTAATTAATCATTGCCAAAATTTTGTATATGTTTAATTTTATATTAAATTGCTATTCAAATAGCTGCTAAATTTTAAATTTGTTGTTTATTTTATTTATATTTATACCAGGTGCCTGCCTTGTTCCCAGGCTGCTCCGTGGCCTTGGGGCTGCCCTGCATCCTGCAGGGGAAGTTCCCTGAGGGTCAGAGCACTCAGTGCCCAGACTCCTTTCCCTGTGCCTGCTGTGTCCCCTGGGGCTGCAGAGCTCTCCTGGCTCACAGCAGACATTCAGTCCTTGATCTCGGGGTGACCCCAGGCTTGTGCCCAGGGCTGTCAGGAGAGGCTGAGGGAGCTGGGCTTGTCCAGCCCTGAGCAGGGAAGGCTGAGGGGCTCCTCATCCCAGCCTGGCAATGCCCCCGAGGAGGTGCTGGAGAACACAGAGCCAGGCTCTTCACTGGGGGCCTGCTGGGAGACAAAAGACAATGAGCAGAGGGTGAAAGAGGGGAGGCTCAGCCAGGACAGGAGGAAACCTTTGTTCCCATGGGCTCAGCCAGGAGCTGAGATGCTGCCCCCTAATCCCTGTCCTTTGGGATTTTCCAATCCAGACCAAATCAAGCCTGGAACCTCTTGGTCTGACCCAGTTTCTGACAGCTTGGGCTGCTGACTTGCTGAGGCCCTTTCCAGTTCAGCTCTCTAATGATGCTGGGACAATGCTGGTCCCTGTTTTAGACTGGAGCAGAGCAGATGGGACAGGAGCCCTGCAGGGCTGGAGGGGACCTGCAGCTTGCCAGGTGCACGAGCACATCTTCATTAGCTGGGTCTTGTGAGCACTTGTAAGAAATGTCCAAGTTTTCCCACCAGCAGGAGAGACCAGGAATTTCCTGGAACTGTGCAATGGCAGGAGAAGAAATCCTGATCTTGCCCTCTCTTTGTGTCACTGGCTGGACTTGTGTTTTTCATGGAGCTGTGCCTTCCCTCAGGTTTGTTGGCTGACAAGAAATGAACATCCCTCTGTGTCTGGGGCAGCTCCTTCTGCAAGGAAAGCAGGTGGGAGTTGGTGCCAAGGAGCTGAAAGCTGCAGGTGCAGCCTCAGGTGGAGGAAGCTGAGATTTGCACAGGGCTGCTCTGAGTGCCAGGGGCTGGATGGGGGAAATGGTGGGGTGGGGACAGGGACAAAGTGTGATTGATTGTCAGCCAGAAAGGATCTTGATGTTCATCAGAGCACCTTAGGAGGTGCTGGGGATCAGGATCAACTGGAGATTGCTGATATCAGTCTATAAACAGAAGAACAAAAATAAACAGGAAAATAAAAACCAAAACGCACCCTTCATTTAAAGAAGATACAGTATATTCTCTTTGAATCCACTTCTGAATGCTGTACAGTTAACACCAGAAGAATTGAAGACTTGAAATTAAATTATTCTCAGAGGCTTTCCTTGATAGATTGCTTTGGAATGTTAATGAGCCTTTGGCACTGAATTCCTGAAATGAAGAGCTGAAGACTGAACAAGCCTCTGGAGAGATAGAATTCATCAGGGAACCTCCAAGTTGCTGAGGCTCCATCCTCAGCAGAGCAGATTGAAGAGATTCCAGGGGTTGCCAGCTGCTCAAGAGCTGTGAGCACACGTGCAGGCACAGGGGCTCCATGGTGGCATCTGAGGGGCGCCTGAAGATCTCTTTGGTCACACTCAGTCCCGGGAGCTCTGTGGTGACATCCCAGAGCTCCTTAATCTTCCTAAGGGTCATGAGGTGACAGTCCCAGGGCTGCACAGTGACAGCAGAGGTGTCTGTACCCTGCCAAGGAGCCAATTTGTCCCAGGCAGTGGCAGGAGTCCAGTGGTGACATCCCTGTGCTCCTAAAGAACAGCGAGGTCACCGACATTCACAGGGGCTCCAGGGGACATCCCAGGAGTGTCCAGGCTGCCAAAGAGCTGGGATGTCACAGACACTCACATGGACTCCAGGGGACATCCCAGGAGTGTCCAGGCTGCCAAAGAGGTGGGATGTCACAGACACTCACAGGGGTTCCTGTCATGGGCAGGGTGGCAGCTTCAGGCAAAGTTTATTAGAGAAGCTCCTGTTGGGTCACGAGTTTCAAAAAGAACCCCCAATGACCACATTATACTCCCAAGCTCCCCCAAACCAGGACGCCCAGGCTTTCTAAACTCCTTCTGTGAGAGGATCCTGGCAGTGCCTGGATCCAATCCCAGCACCAGACTGTCTCCAGGATTTATGCCTAAAGGATTATACAGGTGGAATTGAACCTTTGTACAACTTTGTCCCACAACACTAAGGATGGCAAACCAGGAGTATTTATGTACATATAGATGTGATTGGTTATGATCATGATTAGACAAAAAGGTCTTAATCAGATTTACTCCACAGTAAATTACTTAATGTGATTTACTCGACAGTACAGGAGCTGTAACATCTATTTTAAGATAGTGCTCTAGGAAGGAATTTTGAAGCAATTGTATTAAAGCAAAACCAGTTATTAACCAGAGATGGGTGTCACTCCACCAGACCAACGACCGTGGACAAATCTCTTGAGCTCAGCCTCAGGCAGTGACCTTGAGGGGTGTCCCCACTCCAGGGAGGAATCTCCACACCCTCCCAAGAAGGGAAATGTCAGGAGATGCTGCAGTTAAAATTTGGGATGGGGCTGTTCTAGTCTGAAGTGCTGCCCTGTCAGTCAGATGTGCCCAGGCTGGGCCAGCTCAGCAGCTCTGAGAAGCTCTCAGTGGTGTCACTGGGTTGTTGCTTTCTCTGGGGATTTTAGCAGCTCTGCCACAGCTTCAGCTCCCTCTCAGCATGTGGAACTTTGGGCTGGAGGAGTCAGGCTGCTTTCAGCATTCTTCCCCCCCAAAGCAGCATGATCCCCTTCTTCATTTCCCACTGGGGGCTTTGCAAACAGGGCCTTGTTGGAGCTGTTTGAGCCCATTGCAGGCAGAGCCTCCTGCTCCAGCAGGAACTGCCTTTCCTCTGCCATGGCCAGGCCAGGTCACGCTATAAATAAAAATAAAAATAATAAAAAAAAATAATAAAATAAAAAAAATTAAAATAAAAATAAATTTTAAAATTAGCAGCGATTTTAATAGCAATTTAACATAATATTAAACATATACAAAAATTTTGCAATGAGTAGTTAAGTTTGGTTTAGGTTCTGATGACGCATAAGCAAAACTGACTGGGGTACAGGGAGGGCTTCTCACCCCACCTCAGGTACAAAACAGAGTATTTCAGACTACACTTATATACTATCTGCTAATATGTATTCATCAGTGTTCCCCTGAATTTCCTCCTATTTTCAATTCTAAAAATCTACATCACTGTACTTCAAGGCACATGCTTCACTTGTTGCTAGGGGCTCATCTGTCTTCTTTGGGTGGTCTTTTGGATGAAGGCTCACAGTCTCCCTCATTGTCCTCTGGATAACCTTAAAGGTTGCACAGGCACCCCAAGCCCTGTGTTATGTTAGCCAACATCATATTCCAAAAATAATTCTTAAATAAAAACACGTCTTAGATTCTGTACCTGGAACCATCCCAATTGTCCATCTCAAGGCCGATCTTACAATTATCCCAAGGCCTATTCTGTTTTGGGATATTACTTATCTGAAGTTACGTCCTGTATCTTTTTTTTTATTTTTCATGAACATCTGCAAACATCTCTTTTGTGACACTAATCACATATCATTTGTCTTTTTGTAATATATCGATAGAGTTACAATTTAATTTGCACAAAATCATACTCATTTATCACATTCCCTACTATTGGCATGGCCTCCTTGGATCCACAGTATCACTATGGACCATTGGTTCCATGTGGCCCTGCTGTGTCACAATGGCTTCTTGGTTCCATGGAGCCCAACAGTTTCAGAAGTGACCCTTGATTCCATGAGGTTCTGTAGTGTCACAATGGTCACCTTGGTTCTGGACTGTAACAATGGACCCTTGGTTCCATGAGATTCCATGATGTCACAATGCTCTCCTTGGTTACACTAGGCCTTGCTGTGTCACAATGGCCGCTTGGTTCCATTAGCTTCCCTAGTGTCACCATGGTCTCCTTGGATCTGCATGGTCACAACAGACAACTGGTTTCATGGAACCCTGCTGTGTCTTAGTGAAGCCTCAGTGCCATGAGGTTTTGTAGTTGGACAATGGTCTCTTTGGTTCAACAACGCTTTGGAGTTTAACAGTGGCTGCTCGGTTCCCTGAGCTTCCATAGTGTCAGCAATGGTCTTCTTGTTTCTGCGGTGTCGTAATGAATCCTTGGTTCCTAAATGTCACTGGTGTCCTTGCTTCCATGTGTCCCTGCTGTGTCACCACAGCCTGTGGTTCCATGAGGTTCTGTACTGTCAACAATGGTTCCTTTGTTCCAATGAGGCCTTGCAATGCCACAATGGACCCTGGGTTCCATGAAGTTCTTTGGTGTCACAATGGCCCCTTGGATCCATGAAATTCCATAGTGTCTCCATGGTCTACTTGGATCTGCATTGTCATCATAGACAATTCCTTCCATGCAGTCCCAATGGGTCAGAATGTCCCCTTAGTTCCATGAGGCCCTGCTGTGTCACAATGGACCCTTGGTTCCATAGGTTTTATGCTGTACCAATGGACTCCTTGGTTCTATGGGTTACCCTGTTTTGAGCAGGGGTTTCTTGGTTCCAGCAAGGCCTGGCTGTGCCTCAATGCACCCTTGGTTCCACAAGGCCCTGCTGTGTCACAATGGACCCTCTATTCCATGAGGCCTTGCAGAGTCACAATGGACCCTTGGGTCCATGGGGTTCCCTCATGTCACACTGGACTTTTCATTCCATGAGTTTTTGTACTGTCAACAACAGTTTCCTTTGGTTCTGTAGTGTCACGATGGCCCCTTGGTTCCATGAGCTCCTGTATTGTAACATGGTCACCTTGATTCCATGAGGTTCTGCAGTGTCACAATAGAAACCCTTGTTCCATTAGGCCTCCAAGTTTCACAATGCTGGATTCCAGGAGGCACCACAAGGTCACAATGGACCCTTGGTTCTGTGAGGTTCCATAGCATCCCAATGGTCACCGTGGTTCCATGAGTTTCCTTAGTGTCACAATGGTCTCCATGGTTCCATTAGGCCCTGCCTTGTCACAATGGTCCCCTGGGTTCCAAGGAGGCCCTGCTGTGCCACAAAGGACCCTTGGTTCCATGAGGATCTGTGGTGTCACCATGTCCTTCTTGACTCTGCAGGCTAACAATGGACCATTGGTTCCACACGGCCTGGCTGTGTCACAAATGTCTCTTTGATTCCATGACTGCCACAGCAGAGACTTGTTTCTATGAGGGTCTGTACTCTCAAAATTGTCTCCTTGATTCCATGAGCATCCGCAGTGTCACAATGGACCCTTGGTTAAACAAGGCCTTGCAGTGTCTCAGGAGTCTCCTTGGTTCCAGGAGGAGCACAAAAGCTTTGCATCAACATTGAGCAACGCTTACTTTACACACCTGATAACCTCTGTCTGCATTCCAAAGAAGGGTTCAAGCTGAGGATGGCACCAGCAGCTTCCATCTTCAACAGAGATCCAGGACAGGGACGGAGAATTCAGCTGAAAGACTCAGAGAATTCTGCTTCCAGAGCTCATTTCTGGTGACAGTGTCCCTTGTAGAAAGGTGACATCATTGCAGGCAGCCTGTCCTGAGCATGTGGTTCCTGAGTGGGCTTGGTTGTTTAGGAAACCTGCTCAGGCTTTTCCATTCTTTCCTCAGCAACAGAAAAACTTCTCCTGGGCCTGTGTGCAGGCCGAGGCCTGAGGAGAGCAGGTGGGACATGGTGCAATGGGCTGGGACAGGCAGCTGCAGAGCTCAGGGGACAAGGTTGTGCTGCAGGGCACAGGGATGTCAGTGCCAGGTGGGCAATGTCAGACATGGTGAGGTTGGGGTGAGGAGCAGCTTGTCCAAAGAGGGTCAGATTGCAAGGGGCTCATTCTTCTCCGTGCCCAGACCTTCTAAGGAGACATTCAGCATCAAGATCACTTGGAGAATCCTTTAGTCACCTCTAAAATGAACTGAAAATAAAGAAATACTCAGGGGTTTAAGAAACCAAAAATCATGAGATGCACTTTGAAATCTCCCTTCTTAAGAGAACTCCAAACTGACTCCAGTAAGCTGCACAAGCCAGGGAGACGAAAAGACAATTGAAGGAAGAAAAGGAGCTCCTGAGGGCTTTCTGTATTTTCATCAGCCCCACACTGGATTTGGGGATGAGTCCAGGACCCCCAGGCACTGAGAGAAGGTTGAAGAAGCTGCTGAAGGAGTCAGAAGCAAAACCCCAAGTCCCTTGGAGCATCCCTGGGCCCCAGGGAGGGCAGGGAGTGCCAAAGGCTGCCCAGGCACTGGGGAGAGCAGCTCCTTGAGGCCAGGATTGCAGGGAGCCCAAGGCTGTGAGCAGGGACTGCAATGCTGAGCAAGGCCTGGGCTGGCTGGAGGGAGCAGAAAGGCCAAGGCCTGAGCCCAGGCCTGGCACAGCAGGGCCTGTCCCTCACGGCTGGCTGGGGGCTGTTGGTGGGGCAGGGGGATGGCAGGGGCAGCAAGGACAAATGTCCTAAAGCTGCAAGGCCTGCCAGCCTGCTGAGGGAGGGGCCAGGCAGAAGCCAAGTGCAGGCTTTCCTGCAAGGAAAGTTCCTTCTGTGGGGCCTGCAGAGGCGCTGGCAGAGCCCAGGGGACAAAGGCCTTGGGTGCCTGTGGCCCTGCCAGCCCTGCCCAGCCCTTGGCCATCTCTCCTGCAGCTGGGAGTGTGGATCTGCTGGAGGGCAGGAGGGCTCTGCACAGGGCCCTGGACAGGCTGCATCCAGGGCCCAAATCCAACCATGGCAGCTTGAACAAGACCAAGGGCCGGCTCCTGCACTTTGGCCACAACAAGCCCTGCAGTGCTCCAGGCTGGGGACAGAGTGCCTGGAGAGTGGCCAGGCAGATGGGGATCTGGGGCAGTGCTGGACAGCAGGCTGGACATGAGGCAGCAGTGTGCCCAGGGGGCCAAGAAGGCCAATGGCTCATGGCCTGGATCAGGAATGGTGTGGCCAGCAGGAGCAGAGCTGCTGTGCCAGCCATGCCCTGTCCCCAGCTCTGCACACAGACATTGCTGCTGCAGCTCCAGAGAAGGGAACAAAAGGGGGATCTCTGCAGAAAACTTGGCTGGGGGAACATTTATTTCATTTAGAGCCACTGAGAGCACAGCTCCTCCTTGACAGCGAAGACTGTGTTTGATTTGAGAGAATCAAAATGAGAAATGACACAAACAATGGCCTTGCTTTTTGGGCAATGATGAAAAACTAAAAGACAGGGAAAAAGAAACCACAAGCAAACCAACAAGAACTATCAAAGATAGTTTTTTTATTACGAATGATTTGAAGAAACTGGCCTGCCGTTTAGTGTTTCTGAAATCGTCCAGTTATCAGACTCCACACTGCAGCCTTGAGCTCCTGGTTCCTCAGGCTGTAGATGAGGGGGTTCAGGGATGGAGGCACCACTGAGTACAGAACTGAAAGGGCCAGATCCAGGGATGGGGAGGAGATGGAGTGGGGCTTCAGGTAGGAAAACATGGCAGTGCTGACAAACAGGGAGAGCACGGCCAGGTGAGGGAGGCAGGTGGAAAAGGCTTTGTGCCGTCCCTGCTCAGAGGGGATCCTCAGCACAGCCCTGAAGATCTGCACATAGGAGAAAACAATGAACACAAAACAGCCAAAAGCTACATAGACACTTATAGTAAGAAGCCCAAGTTCCCTGAGGTAAGAGTGTGAGCAGGCAAGTTTGAGGATCTGGGGGATTTCACAGAAGAACTGGCCCAGAGAATTGCCATGGCACAGGGGCAGGGAAAATGTATTGGCTGTGTGCATGAGAGCATTGAGAAAGGCAGTGGCCCAGGCAGCTGCTGCCATGTGGGCACAAGCTCTGCTGCCCAGGAGGGTCCCGTAGTGCAGGGGTTTGCAGATGGATACGTAGCGGTCGTAGCACATGACGGTCAGCAGGGAAAATTCTGCTCCCATAAAGAAAAGAAAGAAAAACACCTGTGCAGCACATCCTGTGTAGGAGATGTTCCTGGTGCCCCAGAGGGAATTGTGCATGGCTTTGGGGACAGTGGTTAGGATGGAGCCCAGGTCGGTGAGGGCCAGATTGAGCAGGAAGAAGAACATGGGGCTGTGCAGGTGGTGGCCGCAGGCTACGGCGCTGATGATGAGGCCGTTGCCCAGGAGGGCAGCCAGGGAGATGCCCAGGAAGAGGCAGAAGTGCAGGAGCTGCAGCTGCCGCCTGTCTGCCAACGCCAGCAAGAGGAAGTGGCTGATGGAGCTGCTGTTGGACATTTGCACTGGCTGCACATGGGGACCTGTTCATGGAGAAAGGACAGGGACAAGTCAGCAGAGGCTGCTTTGAGCCAAACCTGGGCCATTCCCTGTAGACTGTCTCGCTGTGACTCACCCAACCTTGTTCCTGCTCTGGGAAAACCTTCACCCAGGTCCTTGCCTGAGCTCCAGTTGTGCTGAGTGTGCCAGGAGCAGCCAGATCTGTGTGTGGGGACTCTCCAGGAGCCATCCCTGCCATGCTGCTTTGGGTTTCTGGCCATGTGGCAGAGGGACAACCTAGATATTCAGGATTTGTCAGGGGAATCAATCACTCCCAGTACAGAAAGGCTTTTTGCCATCTGCATTCCCACTTTTAAAGGGCATGGAGAGAAGGAAGGAATTTTAGCCATTATTTTCCTAGCCACACATCATTCCTGGTTCTCTGAGGTCAGAAATCCCCAGCATTTCTGCTGCACTCAGAGTTTGCCACTGAGAGATGTGAGAGGCAAAGGATTCCCTGTGCCTTGGGCAAGGTGAGGGGCTGGATGGGCTTGTTCCCAACTGCCCTGGGTTTGCAGCTTTGGCTGCAGTCAGAGCACAGTCACACTCCTGGGTCACCCTGGGATAAACCAGACCCTGCCCAGAGCAGAGGGATCCCTGAATGTCTCCCCCTCTCCAAAGGGCTCTGGGCAAGGTCTCAGCACCCCCTTCTGCCAAGGACACTCACAGCTCCCTTGGCAAACCCAGCAGCATTTCCTCAGCTCTGGCATCTCTGCACTTCCCCGGGGCACATTCAGGGATCTCCAAGGGGCTCTGGCACAGATTTGCAGCCAGGAGGGCAGCTCAGAGCTTGCAAGGACACAGCAAGGAGATCCCTGGGTGTGCCCATGATGGGATCTCAGGGAGGGGACTCAGCCCATTCCCCTTTCCCATGGACTGCTCTGCCCACAGGCCCACAGGTCCCAGGGAAGCTTGGACAGCCCATGGCCATGGCCACAGCTGCCTGGCAGCAATGCCAAGGGCAGTGCCTGACTCAGCTGCTGCAAATGCCAGAGCCTCCCTGAGAGCACCAGATGACAGGGACAATCTCAGGGCAGTGCAGAACCCAGAGAAGACGTGGTGGGGCTGTGCCTGGGAGGGCAGGGCAGAGACAGCCGGGCACTCAGGACAGTGTTCCCGTGCCCAGCTTTGCACGGCACCTCCCACACACCCACAGTGCCCTCCTGCCCCCAGCACTGCTCTCTTCAGCCCCCTCTCCTTCCCTCAGCATCTCCCTGGGCCTGGACATTTCCCTGCTGAGAGGAGCCTTGTCCCTGCCAGCGCTCACAGAGCCCATCCCAGCCTCTGTGCCCTGGGCCCGGCCCTACAGAAACCTGCCTGTCTGCAGGGCCCTGGCTGGGGCAGGCTCTGTCTGCAGCTGGGCAAGGGCAGCTCAGGAGAGCCCTGCTGGGCCCTGCTAAGGTGATGCTGCTGCTGCTGCTGCTGTCCAGGGCTGAGGAGGGGCTGAAGGCCCTTGAGGAGCCTCCCAGCAGAGAGACTGACCACCCAAAGTTACAGTTCTGGAGTCTCTGTAAATGTTCAAACATTCCTTTGATGATCCTGAGTGTCCCTTTCAACTCAAAATGTTCTGTGATCGTGTGATTGCAATTCCTGTTCTGCTGCTCTCATCCTCCTGTTGCCTATAATCAAAAGAGAAAAAACCCCCTTGTAACAGTGTTAGCACAGTAAAGTTAAAACCAGACCTTTATTGGAAGCTTCCAGGTGTCCCAGTGGGGATGGGGCACCCGGCCCCTGATTTCAACAATTTATTGAGGTTGATTAATTAGGATATTTGGCAGGAACATCCAATAGGAGATTCAGTTGCACCAGTTACACACCCCTGTGTCAATCCATTGCTCCAAGGGTTTCTTTGCTCCACTTTTTTTGATGACTGCTAACACTCTGGGTCAAAACCAAAATGTTCTTCTTGTAGGTCCTCTTCCTGATAGTAAGACTACACACTAGTTCGAGAATGTAATTAGAAGGTCAGCTTATTGTTCTAAAACTTAAAAGAAATGGTAGGAAACATGCTAGAATTAATTAAGAATTATACTCAAATAAGTATATATATACTTTAAGTATATAAGTATATATATGTATACTATACAATACTATACAATATATACTATAGTATATGTACGTGTATTTACTATAAGTATATGTACATATATGTATATATACTAGAGCATATAAGTATATGTATACTATTATAAGTATATGAAATAGTAGCTGAATGGAGTAAATTAAAAATTGTAGTTTTTTAACTACATATTTGTAGTTAACAGAGCTATGAATATATGAAAAAATGTATAAAAAGCAAAAAATCTATTTGTCATCACCCCAACTCTCCCATCCTTCTACAAGCAGGAAATTGAAAACACTCTCAGGAAAGCTCCTGATCTGTACAGCAATCCCAGGCTCACCTTCTTTTGGGAAGTGTCCTCCAGAGCTGTGCCCAGGCTGGTGTAGAGCTGGAAGCAGCCCTGCCCCACACAGCACCTCTCAGCAGCAGCACCTGCCCTGCTCAGGGTGGCTCCTTCCCCCCACAGCTTCTCCCCAGCACTGGGAGCAGCTCCCCGGGCTGGCTGAGAGCTGTCCCTGGCAGGCAGCAGAGTCCCTGGGCCAGCACAGAGCCCTGGGCTGCAGGAGCCTGCTCTGCAGGACAGCCCTGGGCAGCCCTGGCTGCAGCCCCGGCTGCTCAGCCCTGCAGCAGAGCCTGGCACAGGGAGCTGCCCTGTGCTGTGCCTGGGCTGCTGCAGCAGGGAAACCCAGCCCTGCCCCAGGGCCACATCCCTGCCCTGCAGCAGCTCGGAGAGTGCTCCTGGAAGGGCCTCAGGGCTGTGGGATGTGGCAGCTTCAGGAGATCCCTGCAGGAACTGCAGCTGATCTTCCCCAAGCCAGAGAGTGACTGTTCCAAATGCTGTGAGGGTTTCTCCTCCAGTGAGCCCTGAGTGAGCTCTGCTGGGCTGGGAAAAGAGTTGCTCATCAGGAGAAATGTCTTTTGAAGCTCTTCTTGGTTGCCAGGAGCTGCCTCTGTGCCAGTAGCCCAGCCCAGCTCATTAGCACAGACACAGCACAAGGACTTTAATGAACCTCTTGGGGCTCTGTGCTGAGGCCCTGAACATCAGTCCCTAACAGAGAGCTGATGAAACCTCTCAAGAACTCCAAGTCAGAATCCAACTCCAAAGTTTCCTGAACTTTTAATGGGTCCCACTGAGGCACACAACAGAGAAAGTGTCCCCAGGCTCTAGGCAGAGCAGAGAACTGCAGGCTGTGATGCCAGGAGGGGACAAAGAGAAGCCAAGTCTTGGTGTCCTGGGGCACAGCAGGGTCTGTGCCACCAAGGGCTGTGAGGAGACACCTTGTCCTGAGGCCCTGGGGCCTCCTGGCACAGCCCCAGCAAGGCTGGGCACTGTCACCCCTTGTCCTGCCCTCAGCATCCCCCTGACAGCCCAGTGGCCTCAAGGATGTGCTGGAAGGAGTCCCTGGGGAGCCTTGGTCAGGAATGGCCCTGGGGGGTTCCTGAATGCTCCCTGGCACTGCAGGTTTTCCAAAGGACTTTGGGTTTGGCTTTTGCCTTGGAGTTTCTGAGAGGTTTCTGCAATCATGGCCTGCAATTATTTGCTTTAATTAGTCCCTTGAGAGGCTTTGTCAGTAACAACACTCAGTGGGGCTCATTAATACTTCAAGGTACTTCAGTTATTTTAAGGTACTTGGTATTTCCCTTTTAAATCTGATTCTGTGAGAAAGATTGTGCAATCCTGGCCCCAATTATCTACTTTAACAAGTCCCTTGGGATTCTCAGTCAGTACAAACACTCAGTGGGCCTCATTAATATTTTAAGGTACTCAAAGTTTCTTAAAGAACTTCTTTTCAACACTGAGTCTTTGAGAAGTTTTTGTGCAATCATGGCCTCCAATTATCTGCTTTAATGAGTCCCTTGAGAGCTTTGCACTGACACTCAGTGGGGCTCATTAATACTTTGAGATACTCAAACTTTTTCAGGTACTTTGGAATTTCCTTCCCACACTGAGTCTCTGAGAGGTTTCTGTGCAATCCTGGCCTCCAATTCTCTCCTCCAAGGATTCCATGAGGAGCCCGTGTTGGGGATGGACCTCAGTGCAAACCATTAATGCCTGGAGACACTTTGGGTTTTTCTTCTGACTTGGACTCCTGGAAAGGTTTGTGCAATCTCCTCTCAGGCCCTGAGGTTCAAGGGCTCAGCACCAAATGCACCATGGGCCACATTAGGATCAAGCAAGTCCTGACAAACCATGGCTGTGCCTTGATTTCCCTCTGGTCTGCTGCAGTTCATTAGGAAAGTTTCCTGCTACAATTATGGAGAAAGATTTTAAAGAGTGTCTGAGAAATGCACATTCCTGTTATACATGGTGTCTAACTGCTCTGTTTAGAGCAGAGGTGATTGCAACATTCAGTGATTGATATTGATCCAGGGTCTCAGGAGGTCTGGCCTGCTCAGAGAAGCTGTGCCTTGAGGTCTGACCCAGTGTGGACAACCTTGCTCCACATTCTCCAACCCCATCCTGTCTGTGCTCCCTCACCTGGGACCTGCTTTGCTTGGAGAGCTGCCCACACTCAAGCAAACAGGGGCTTCCGATTTTTTTTATCAATGTAAAACTCCTGAGTTTTCCCACTGAAGACAGACGCCCTCCTCAGGTGTGTGCCAGCCCAAGGTGCCACCAAGGCCACTGCAGCCCTGCCCTGGGCCAGGAGTGAGGGTGGATCATCATCTCAACCTGCCCTGGGCCATTGCAAGGGACTGTGGCCATGGACACTGCCCTGACCGCACTGCTGGCTTTGGGTGCCACAGCAACCGTGAGCAGTTCAGGTTTCCTTGGAAAGCACCCCAAGGAGCCATTTCTGCAGCCAGGTTCCATGGCCAGGGGGATGTGGGGGGCTGCAGGTGGTCAATGTCCCATCCCTGGAAACATTCCAGTCCAGCTGGGACAGGGCTCTGAACAACCTGATCTGGTGAAAGATGTCCCTGCTCATCCCAGGCCTGGGCAAGAGGCCTGAGTGAGGCCTGAGCAACAGGCCCTGAGCCAAAGGTGACCTCTGGGTGAACCTTCCAACCCAAGGTTATCTTTGTATCTGCTCATTAGTGAAATATGCATGGTCATTAGCACTGTGATTGATGTATCCACTCATTAGTGAAAAATGGATCGACTTTTTGTGTTTAGAAGCTGGACAAGGCCATGAAGTCCAACACCTGGCCTTGTTTGGGGCTGTATGGTCAAAGTCACCTCCCTTGGTTCCTCCTTGGGCCCTGGCCAGGCTTTGGGAGGAACCCAAGAGGAGGATGAATCCAGATGTTCCCACTCTAGAAGTGCTGTCAGTTTGTTCATTCAGCACTATCAAAGCTAGGCCCTCTCCCAGCGAGGCTGGAGCCTCACCTGTGGCTGGAGGCACCTGCAGGAATTCCCAGTGTCCGGGAGTGGCTCTGCAGTCCTTGGCTGCGACAGCTTCCCCCAGCTGAGGTGTGGGTGTGGGTGATGGGAAAGTCTGAGGGTCACTGCTGATGGATCTTTCTTACTCACTGCAGGCAATCTTTGGTAGTGATGGTTGGGTGCATTGCTGAGCTGCTCCTTCTGTGCTCCTTTGCCTCAGTTCCCACTCACCCCTGAGCTTCAGCCCTGGCTAGCAGTATGCTCGGGGGGAAACTGAGGCAAGGACAAAGATAAAAGACAAAAGGTGCTCTTAATCCTTCAGGAACACAGTCCCATTTTTTAATGAAGAACCTACTCCTTGCAGCTTGGGGGAGTTAAGAGGGGAGTTAAGAGAGGAGTGAGTTAAGAGAGGAATTCAGAGGGTGATTCCCTGCCAGAGGGCAGTTTTATGCCCTCTGCCAAGGAGGGAGAGGGGAGGGGGTCTACCAGCCAGTGGGGGCTGACCTGGGGGAGGTGAGGCATAGGTGGTGTCAGGGAGAGGGGATTCAGTGCAGGGGCTCATGGGCAGGGTACAGCAAATGCTTTGTGTGAACACATATAACAGAAACACCCAGTGCAATATAACAAAGTGAACAAACTGCTTAGTGCAATACAACATCTCAGCCTTTTCTGTTACAATAAAACTGAATAACACGCTTCGGGCCTATTCTGATGCAGAATAGTTTTTGCCCACAACTTCTGATTTGCAGGCAGTTTTGGCTGTTCTTGGCCTGAAAGCTCTGCATGGCTGACTTCTCAGGTGGTGGGGATTAAACCATTGAGGGCCCTTAAAACTAGGCAGCGAAGAATTCCAAATGCCAACGCAATTAAAAACAAGACAACAAAAAACAACAGGATTGTAAAAGGAAACACAAACACAAAGCACATTAACAATCTGAGATCTGCCGGAAGTAACCCGATTTTTAAGAAGGCTCTGTCTTATCTTTTCCAGTGGTGTCTTCTTTTTCAAGCGATGGCTGCTTGCTGCTCATCGTCTTCTGTTGGTGCTGGGGTTTTGGGAACAAAAGGTTTCACCCACTTTTGGGTTTCCAGCCTGGGCCCCTGGGGGTGGATACGCACACAAAGCCACATCCCCAGGTCACAGGCTCATAGGGACCTTTGATCTCCCAGGTTTCTGGGTCCCTGATCAAAACTGGTGGGAGCTGTGACAGCTTAAACTGATTACTGCTGTTAAAGTGACATACCACTGGAGGACTCCTGTTTTCAATTGAACAATTCAGAAAGTTAATGGTAAACATGGCTTTGCAGAGTTTTTGTGTTGGTGACATCCATGCTGTGGAACTGTCTTGCCCAGCCAGGACCTTTTTGAGCATCTGGTGGGCACGCTCGACCACAGCTTGGCCTGTGGGGCAGTGGGGGATGCCTGTTATGTGTTCCATTCCCCACTGCTGGACAAACAGCAGGAATTCCTTGCTTTTGTACACTGGGCCCTTGACAGTTTTGATTTTCTTAGGGATCCCCAGTACTGAAAAGGCTTGCACGAGATGTTTCTTGGCATGTGCAGCCATTTCTCCTGCATGGGCAGAGGCATAAACTGCACTTGAATAGGTGTCAATGCTCACATGCACATATTTTTTGCAGCCGAAACTAGGAATGTGTGTGATGTCTGTCTGCCACTCGTGGCAGCTTCCAAGCCCTCTGGGGTTAAACCCCATTGTAGGGGAGTTTTTAGAAGAGCGAGGCCACAATCTATTGATAGGAGGTTTGAAAAATCCATGCTATCAGGGAACAGTAGGGGTTCTTGTACTGTGCCTGCTGTGTACTCTGCTGTTCCTACATTGCCTTGAATTAGCAAAAAGGTAGCAAATGTAATAACTCATTGGTCATTCTCACAGATGCTTTCTCTCAGAAGCTGAAGACATGTAACAACTTGTTGTACCTTCTCATAGATGCTGAAGACAGAAATGTTGATCATAAGACAGAATAAAGAAGAATTTGCTGCCAAAACACATGAACCAACGAGCAATGAGTGCTTGAACATGAGATTTTAACCAACTAACAATTGTTTAGCTGTGCCTGCTTTTACTCTGTAACCACATAAATATAGGCAATAAAGAATAAACAAGGAAATCAAACCTAATCATATTGGTGTCCATTTAATACTCTGCTCCTTCCTCGCAACAGTTCCCATGGGTCCCCACATTGTCACAGTGGTCCCTTGCTTCCATGAGGCCTTGCAGTGTCAAAATGGTTTCCTTGGTTCCATGGAATGGAACAATGCACAATGAGCAATGCACAACTGCACAATGACGCAGTGGCCCCTTGGTTCCATGGGGCTGCAGAGTGTCACAATGGTCTCCATGATTCCACATAGTCCTGCAGTGTCACAGTGGTCCCTTGGTTCTATTGGGCTCCTCAGGATCACAATGGCCCCTTGGCTGCATGAGGGAGGCCCAGCTGTGTCACACTGGCCCCTTTGCTTCCATTGGGCCCAATAGTGTCACAGTTGTCCCCCCTTGCTTCCATGAGGTCTTCAGCGTTACAGTGGTCTCCTTGGTACTGCAGTATCACAATTGACCCTTGGTTCAATGAGGCCCTGCCGTGTCAAAGTGGCCTCATTTGCTCCACAAGGTCCTGCAGAGCCCCTTGGTTCAACGAGACCTCAGAGATTCATCACGGTCTCCAGGATTCCATGAGGCCCTGCAATGTCACAATGGACTTTTGGTTCCATGGGCTCTCACGCTGTTCCATGAATCCTTAGTTCCATGGGGCCCTGCAGTGTCACAATGGACCCCTTGGTTCAATGGTGCCACACAGTGCCACAATTGTCCCTTGGTTCCATTCAGCCCCACAGTGTCACTATGGACCGCGTGGCTCCCCAGGGCTCTGAAGTGCCACAATGGCCCTTTTGTTTCCCAAGGCCTCAAGGGGTACAAATGGCCTCCAGGGTTTAATGAGGCCCTGCTGTGTCACAATGGACCTTTGGTTCCATGATGCCCCATAGGGTCACAATGGTCTCCTTGGTTCCACAGTTTCAGAATGGAACCTTCATCCCATGGAGACCCACAGTGTTCACTGTAGGTCCCTTGATTCCATGAGGCCCTGCTATGCTAGAATGGCCCCTTGGTTCCCGTGGGTCCCAAAGTGTCAGAATAGTCTCCATTGTTCCATGAGGCAATGTCACTGTGGTCCCCTTGGTTCCACATGGCCCCACAATGTCACAATGGACTCTTGGTTCCATGAGGTTCCTCAGTCACAATGGCCCCTTGGCTCCATGTGGCCACACTGTGTCACAATGGCTCGTGGCTCCATGAGGCCCAACAGAGCTGCAATGGACCCTTGGTTCCATGAGACCTTGCTGTGTCACAGTGGAGTTGTGGTTCCATGAGCTTTCATCCTGCCAACAACAGTCTCCTTGCTTCTGCAGTGTCACCATGGACCCTTTGTTCCATGAGGTCCCACAGTATAACATGGTCACTTTGGTTCTGTGAGATTCAGCAGTGTCACAATGGCCTCCTTGGTTCTACAAGGCCTTGTTGGGTCAGAATGGCCCCTTTGGTTCCACGAGGCCCCACAGGGTCACCATGGGCTTTTTGGATCCACATTGTCACAATGGACCTTCCATTCCCTGCAGCCCCGGTGTGTCACAGTGTTCCCTTGGTTCCATGAGTTTCTGTACTATCAGCAATGGTTCCCTTGCTCAAACAAAGCCTTGCTGTGTCACAATGGATTCTTGGTTCCAACAAGCCTTTCTCTGTCACAATGTACTTTGGATTCCATGAGGTTCCAGAGTGCCCCAATGGTCTCCTTGGATCTGCAGTATCACAATGGACCATTGGTTCCATGTGGCCCTGCTGTGTCACAAAGAATTTTGGTTCCATGAGGTTCTAAAGTGTACCAGCTGACTGCTTGGTCCTGAGGCCCTGCTGTCATCAAATGTCCTAAACATTCCAATAAAACTCCATAATAATAGTTTGAAATTGAGAAGGCATCATTTATTCAGGCTTGAAATCCAACCTGAGGTAACTGTAAACTTACATGGCATGGGATTCTTAAAGAGTGTTACATATATACAGTCACTACATGTACATTACAATTTAGCCATCACCATAAAACCCACCACAAGTTCCCACATGCACTCCTTGTTTTTTCTCTCACTGCAACATGAGCCAGATGTCTTCTTCTTGTCTTCCCACCATCCTTGCTGGGAAAGCAGGCCCTGCATGCCTTGTTCCTGTGCTACAAGTTCACAGGCAGGGTAAAAATGGAATGAACCCTTTTGGTATCAGGCCCAAGGCTGTGTGTGCCCAGGCAGAGGCAGGCAGGAGGCAGAGCTGTCAGCAAAGGAAGGGCCCAGCCAGGTGGGGCAGCCGGGGGATGCCGACAGCCTGCAGGGACAGAGGCACAGGGCATGGACACCGTAGGACAGCCTGGGCTGCACAGGGCACAGGCATGGGCAGCAGCTGCAAGGCCCTGACACAGCCAACTCCTGCAGCACTTGGGCCATGGCTGCTGGCCCTGGGCCTGAGCCAGGAGGAGGGGACAAGTGACCCTTGCAGGCCTGGGGCCTCATGGCCTCCTTGTCCCTGCTCAGCAGCCTGGCAGGGGCTGCCCCATGGTGCTGCCCTTGGCATTGCACATCCCCACATCCCCACATGCCTCTCCTGAGCATTCCAGACACAGAATCACCGTCCCTCACCTCCAGTGCCTCCAGTTCCTGCTGCAGCCCAGCATTTCTCCCTTGCTCTGCTGGGCTGGAGCACAGGTACGGAGAGGCTGGACTGGGCAGAGCCAGGGAGAGGAAAACAATGGAACCTTGGTTACATGAGTCCCCACGGAATGGTCTCCGTGGTCTCATGAGGCCCTGCAGTGTCACAGTGGCCCCAAGGTTCCAGGGATCCAGCAGGGTCAAAATGATCTCCTTGGTTCTTCAGGGTCACAATGGCCCCTTGGTTCCCCCCCAAAGTGTCACAGTGCACTCCTTGGTTCCATGGAGCCCCACAGTGTCACTGAGGTCCCCTGGTTCCCCAGAGTGTCACAGTGCACTCCTTGGTTCCATGGAGCCCCACAGTGTCACTGAGGTCCCCTGGTTCCCCAGAGTGTCACAGTGCACTCCTTGGTTCCATGGAGCCCCACAGTGTCACTGAGGTCCCCTGGTTCCCCACAGTGTCACAGTGCACTCCTTGGTTCCATGGAGCCCCACAGTGTCACTGAGGTCCCCTGGTTCCCCACAGTGTCACAGTGCACTCCTTGGTTCCATGGAGCCCCACAGTGTCACTGAGGTCCCCTGGTTCCCCACAGTGTCACAGTGCACTCCTTGGTTCCATGGAGCCCCACAGTGTCACTGAGGTCCCCTGGTTCCACCAGGCCCTGCAGTGTCACAAGGCACCTTTGGTTCTGTGGGCCCACAGTGTCTGTTGTGCCAATGGGCAGGGTCAGCACCAAAGACACAGACACCACCTGAAGGAATTATCAGAATGCAAAAGTGCAAAGAATCAGAAAAGGAGAAATGCCCACAGTGAGTAAGGAAGATCCATCACCAGTGACCCTCAGACTTTCCCATCACCCACATCCACACCTCAGCTGGGGGAAGCTGTCACAGCCAAGGACTGCAGAGCCACTCCTGGACACTGGGAATTCCTGCAGGTGCCTCCAGCCACAGGTGAGGCTCCAGCCTCGCTGGGAGAGGGCCCAGCTTTGATAGTGCTGGATAAACAAAGTGACAGCACTTCTAGTGCAGGAACATCTGGGTTCATTCTCCTCTTGGGTTCCTCCCAAAGTCTGGCCAGGCCCCAAGAAGGCCAGATATCAGACTTCATATCTTGTCCTTGTCCAAATTCTAAATGTAGAAAGGTCAATCCATGTTTCACTGTCTTTGGTTATGGAACCAAAAATGTGTATTCTATTTCATTTGTTGAAAGCAGTTGGAGAGATATTTTTCTTTCTCTCTTGTTATTCTCGGGGGGAGGGGTGTGTGTGCCTTCTGATAATGGGCCAGCTGTTAAAACCAGGTGGGGCAGTGCTTCTTATCTCTTTCACCACCCGTCCTCCCTCCAGGGGGATATTTTCTGCTAACGGGCCATGAAGGCTCACCAAGGACATGAAACATTCCATCATCCCATTGGGAGATGCTTCACCCAGTGAGGGGGGAGCCAACCATTCTTACCTGGATAAAAACAGAGACGTAGGAACACGAGGTATCTGATTCCACCGGATTCCCAGAGGAAGACTGGACCTTCTCGCCATGGCTGGACCCATTTCTCTCAGGATCATCTCTGCTCCAACAACACCACATCTGCCACTCCAGGAGGACTCACTTTTGGACTGCTTCCAACACCCAGACCAACAGGGTGTCGGGTTGTAGCTCTGACTCTAAGATGGTTGTTTGTTTGTTTGCTTGTTTGGGTTTGTGGTTTTTTTTTGTACTACTACATTTGTACTGTTAATGTTCTTAGTAAAGAACTGTAATTCCTATTCCTAAATCTTTGCCTGAAAGCCCTTAATTGCAAAATTATAATTTGGAGGCGGGGGAGGGGTTTACATTTTCCGTTCTGAAGGAAACTCCAGCTTTCCCTGGCAGATACCTGTCTTTCCAAACACAGACAGTTTATTAGAAACTCTTTGAAAAGTGTTTCCAAAACTCTAGGAAAAACGATTCCTAATGAACTGCACCAGGCCAGAGGGAAATCAAGGCACAGCCATGGTTTGTCAGGACTTGCTTGAACCTAATGAGCCCCTTGCTGCATTTGGGGCTGAGCCATGGAACCTCAAGGCCTGAGAGGAGATTGCACAAACCTTTCCAGGAGTCCAAGTCTGAAGAAAACTCCAGGCATTAATGGGTCCCACTAAGGTCCATCCCCAACACAGGCTCCTTATGGACTGCTTGGAGGAGAGAATTGGATTGCACAAAATCCTCCCAGAAACTCAGTGTGGGCAGGAAATTCCAAAGTACCTTAAAAACCTTGAGTATCTCAAAGTATTAATGAGCCCCACTGAGTGTCAGTGTAAAGTTCTCAAGGGACTCATTAAAGCAGATAATTGGAGGCCAGGATGGTACAAAAACTTTTCAGAGACTCAGTGCCAAAAAAAAGTTCTTTAAGAAACTTTGAGTACCTTAAAGTATTAATGAGCTCCACTGAGTTTTTTTAGTGAATAAGAATCCCAAGGGACTTGTTAAAGTAGATAATTGGGGCCAGGATTGCACAATCGTTCTCACAAAATCAGATTTAAAAGGGAAATACCAGGTACCTTAAAGTAACTGAAGTATCTTGAAGCATTAATGAGCCCCACTGAGTGTTGTTACTGACAAAGCCTCTCAAGGGACTAATTACAGCAGATAATTGCAGGTCATGATTGCAGAAACTTCTCAGACTCAGTGTCCAAAAAAAGTTCTTCAATAAACTTTGAGTACCTTAAAGTATTAATGAGCTCCACTGAGTGTTTTTACTGACTGAGAATCCCAGGGGACTTAAAGCAGATAATTGGAGGCCATGATTGCACAAACTTCTCAGAAACTCCAAGGCAAAAGCCAAACCCAAAGTCCTTTGAAGAACCTGCAGTGCCTGGGAGCATTCAGGAGCCCCCCAGGGCCATTCCTGACCAAGGCTCCCCAGGGACTCCTCTACCAGCACATCCTTGAGGCCACTGGGCTGTCAGGGGGATGCTGAGGGCAGGACAAGGGGCTGACAGTGCCCAGCCTTGCTGGGGCTGTGCCAGGAGGCCCCAGGGCCTCAGGACAAGGTGTCTCCTGACAGCCCTTGGTGGCACAGACCCTGCTGTGCCCCAGGGCACCAAGACTTGGCTTCTCTTTGTCCCCTCCTGGCATCACTGCCTGCAGTTCTCTGCTCTGCCTAGGCCTGGGGACACTTTCTCTGTTGTGTTCCTCACTGGGACCCATTAAAACTTGCAGAAACTTTGGAGTTGGATTCTGACTTGGAGTTCTTGAGAGGTTTCTTCATCTCTCAGTCAGGGACTGATGTTAAGGGCCTCAGCACAAGCCCCAAGAGGGTCATTAAAGTGCTTGTACTGTGTCTGTGCTAATGAGCTAGGCTGGGCTCTTGGCACAGAGGCAGCAGCTCCTGGCAACCAAGAAGAGCTTCAAAAGACATTTCTCCTGATGAGCAACTCTTTTCCAGCCCAGCAGAGCTCACACAGGGCTCACTGGAGGAGAAACCCTCACAGCATTTGTAACAGTCACTCTCTGGCTGGGGGAAGATCAGCTGCACTTCCTGCAGGGATCTCCTGAAGGTGCCACATCCCACAGCTCTGAGGCCCTTCCAGGAGCACTCTGAGAGCTGCTGCAGGGCAGGGATGTGGCCCTGGGGCAGGGCTGGGTTTCCCTGCTGCAGCAGCCCAGGCACAGCACAGGGCAGCTCCCTGTGCCAGGCTCTGCTGCAGGGCTGAGCAGCCGGGGCTGCAGCCAGGGCTGCCCAGGGCTGTCCTGCAGAGCAGGCTCCTGCAGCCCAGGGCTCTGTGCTGGCCCAGGGACTCTGCTGCCTGCCAGGGACAGCTCTCAGCCGGCCCGGGGAGCTGCTCCCAGCGCTGGGGAGAAGCTGTGGGGGGAAGGAGCCACCCTGAGCAGGGCAGGTGCTGCTGCTGAGAGGTGCTGTGTGGGACAGGGCTGCTCCCAGCTCCACACCAGCCTGGGCACAGCTCCGGAGGACACTTCCCAAAAGAAGGTGAGCCTGGGATTGCTGGAAAGATCAGGAGCGTTCCTGAGAGTATTTTCAATTTCCTGCTTGGAGCAGTGTGGGGGAGTTGGGGTGATGACAAATAGATTTTTGCTTTCTATACATTTTTCATATATTCATAGCTCTGTTGACTACTAATATGTAGTTATAAAACGATAATTTTTATTTGCTCCATTCAACTACTATTGCATATACATATTATCGTATACATATACTTATATACTCTAGTATATATACATATATGTATGTATACTTATAGTAAATATAACTACATATACTGTAGTATATATTGTATAGTATTTTATAGTATGCATATATATACTTATATACTTCTAGTATACAAATACTTATCTAAGTATAATTTTTAATTAATTCTGGCATGCTTCCTACCCTTTCTTTTAAGTTTTAGAACAATAAGCTGACCTTCTAATTACATTCCTGAACTACTGTGGAGTCTTATTATCAGGAAGAGGACCTGCAAGAAGAACATTTTGGTTTTGACCCAGAGTGTTAGCAGTCATCAAAAAAAGTGGGGCAAAGAAACACTTGGAGCAATGGATTGACCCAGGGCTGTGTAACTGGTGCAACTGAATCTCTTATTGGATGTTCCTGCCAAATATCCTAATTAATCAACCTCAATAAATTGTTGAAATCAGGGGCCGGGTGTGCCCCATCCCCTCTGGGACACCTGGAAGCTTCCAATAAAGGTCTGGTTTTTATTTTACTGTTCTAACACTGTTAAAAGTGGTTTTTTATTCTCTTTTGATTGTAGGCAACAAGAGGATGAGAGCAGCAGAACAGGAATTGCAATCCCAGAATCACAGAACATTCTGAGTTGAAAGGGACACTCAGGATCATCAGAGGAGTGTTTGAACATTTACAGAGACTCCAGAACTGTAACTTTGGGTGGTCAGTCTCTCTGCTGGGAGGCTCCTCAAGGGCCTTCAGCCCTTCCTCAGCCCTGGACAGCAGCAGCAGCAGCAGCATCACCTTGGCAGGGCCCAGCAGGGCTCTCCTGAGCTGCCCTTGCCCAGCTGCAGACAGAGCCTGCCCCAGCCAGGGCCCTGCAGACAGGCAGGTTTCTGTAGGGCCATGCCCAGGGCACAGAGGCTGGGATGGGCTCTGTGAGCGCTGGCAGGGACAAGACTCCTCTCAGCAGGGAAATGTCCAGGCCCAGGGAGATGCTGAGGGAAGGAGATGGGGCTGCAGAGAGCAGTGCTGGGGGCAGGAGGGCACTGTGGGTGTGTGGGAGGTGCCGTGCACAGCTGGGCACGGGAACACTGTCCTGAGTGCCCGGCTGTCTCTGCCCTGCCCTCCCAGGCACAGCCCCACCACATCTTCTCTGGGTTCTGCACTGCCCTGAGATTGTCCCTGTCATCTGGTGCTCTCAGGGAGGCTCTGGCACTTGCAGCAGCTGAGTCAGGCACTGCCCTTGGCATTGCTGCCAGGCAGCTGTGGCCATGGCCATGGGGTGTCCAAGCTTCCCTGGGACCTGTGGGGCTGTGGGCAGAGCAGTCCATGGGAAAGGGGAATGGGCTGAGCCCCCTCCCTGAGATCCCATCATGGGCACACCCAGGGATCTCCTTGCTGTGTCCTTGCAAGCTCTGAGCTGCCCTCCTGGCTGCAAATCTGTGCCAGAGCCCCTCGCAGTTCCCTGAATGTGCCCCAGGGAAGTGCAGAGATGCCAGAGCTGAGGAAATGCTGCTGGGTTTGCCAAGGGAGCCGTGAGTGTCCTTGGCAGAAGGGGGTGCTGAGACCTTTCCCAGAGCCCTTTGGAGAGGGGGAGACATTCAGGGATCCCTCTGCTCTGGCAGGGTCTGGTTTATCCCAGGGTGACCCAGGAGTGTGACTGTGCTCTGACTGCAGCCAAAGCTGCAAACACAGGGCAGCTGGGAACAAGCCCATCCAGCCCCTCACCTTGCCCAAGGCACAGGGAATCCTTTGCCTCTCACATCTCTCAGTGGCAAACTCTGAGTGCAGCAGAGATGCTGGGGATTTCTCACCTCAGAGAATGAGGAATGATTGTGGGAAGGAAAAAATCCTAAAACCAACTCTTGCCTTTTTTTTTGCTTAAGACTAGGGTTTGCAGATGCTACTGAGACTTTCTGCATTAGGAGTGATTCCCCTGACAAATCCTGAATATTCAGTCTTGTCCCTCTGCCACATGGACACAATCCCAGGGCAGCAGGGCAGGGATGACTCCTGGAGAGCCCCCACACACAGACCTGGCTGCTGCTGGCACACTAAGACAGCACAACTGGAGCTCAAGCAGGGACCTGGGTGAAGGTTTTCCCAGAGCAGGAACAAAGGTGGGTGAGCCACAGTGGGACAGTCTAGAGGGAATGGCCAAGGTTTGGCCCAAAGCAGCCTCTGCTGACTTCACACTGTCCTTTCTCCATGAACAGGTCCCCGTGCAAATGTCCAACAGCAGCTCCATCAGGCACTTCCTCCTGCTGGCATTGGCAGACAGGCGGCAGCTGCAGCTCCTGCACTTCTGCCTCTTCCTGGGCATCTCCCTGGCTGCCCTCCTGGGCAACGGCCTCATCATCAGCGCTGTAGCCTGCGGCCACCACCTGCACAGCCCCATGTTCTTCTTCCTGCTCAATCTGGCCCTCACCGACCTGGGCTCCATCCTAACCACTGTCCCCAAAGCCATGCACAATTCCCTCTGGGACACCAGGAACATCTCCTACACAGGATGTGCTGCACAGGTGTTTTTCTTTCTTTTCTTTATGGGAGCAGAATTTTCCCTGCTGACCGTCATGTGCTACGACCGCTACGTGTCCATCTGCAAACCCCTGCACTACGGGACCCTCCTGGGCAGCAGAGCTTGTGCCCACATGGCAGCAGCTGCCTGGGCCAGTGCCTTTCTCAATGCTCTCATGCACACAGCCAATACATTTTCCCTGCCCCTGTGCCATGGCAATTCTCTGGGCCAGTTCTTCTGTGAAATCCCCCAGATCCTCAAACTTGCCTGCTCACACTCTTACCTCAGGGAACTTGGGCTTCTTACTTTAAGTGTCTATGTAGCTTTTGGCTGTTTTGTGTTCATAGTTTTCTCCTATGTGCAGATCTTCAGGGCTGTGCTGAGGATCCCCTCTGAGCAGGGACGGCACAAAGCCTTTTCCACCTGCCTCCCTCACCTGGCTGTGCTCTCCCTGTTTGTCAGCACTGCCATGTTTTCCTACCTGAAGCCCCACTCCATCTCCTCCCCATCCCTGGATCTGGCCCTGTCAGTTCTGTACTCAGTGGTGCCTCCAGCCCTGAACCCCCTCATCTACAGCCTGAGGAACCAGGAGCTCAAGGCTGCAGTGTGGAGTCTGATAACTGGACGATTTCAGAAACACTAAATGGCAGGCCAGTTTCTTCAAATAATTCGTAATAAAAGTAATCTTTGATAGTTCTTGTTGGTTTGCTTGTGGTTTCTTTTTCCCTTTCTTTTAGTTTTTCATCATTGCCCAAAAAGAAAGGCCATTATTTGTGTCATTTCTCATTTTGATTCTCTCAAATCAAACACAGTCTTCGCTGTCAAGGAGGAGCTGTGCTCTCAGTGGCTCTAAATGAAATAAATGTTCCCCCAGCCAAGTTTTATGCAGAGATCCCCCTTTTGTTCCCTTCTCTGGAGCTGCAGCAGCAATTTCTGTGTGCAGAGCTGGGGGCAGGGCAGGGCTGGCACAGCAGCTCTGCTCCTGCTGGCCACACCATTCCTGATCCAGGCCAGGAGCCATTGGCCTTCTTGGCCCCCTGGGCACACTGCTGCCTCATGTCCAGCCTGCTGTCCAGCACTGCCCCAGGTCCCTTTCTGCCTGGCCACTCTCCAGGCACTCTGTCCCCAGCCTGGAGCACTGCAGGGCTTGTTGTGGCCGAAGTGCAGGAGCCGGCCCTTGGTCTTGTTCAAGGTGCCATGGTTGGATTTGGGCCCTGGATGCAGCCTGTCCAGGGCCCTGTGCAGAGCCCTCCTGCCCTCCAGCAGATCCACACTCCCAGCTTCAGGAGAGATGGCCAAGGGCTGGGCAGGGCTGGCAGGGCCACAGGCACCAAGGCCTTTGTCCCCTGGGCTCTGCCAGCGCCTCTGCAGGCCCCACAGAAGGAACTTTCCTTGCAGGAAAGCCTGCACTTGGCTTCTGCCTGGCCCCTCCCTCAGCAGGCTGGCAGGCCTTGCAGCTTTAGGACATTTGTCCTTGCTGCCCCTGCCATCCCCCTGCCCCACCAACAGCCCCCAGCCAGCCGCGAGGGACAGGCCCTGCTGTGCCAGGCCTGGGCTCAGGCCTTGGCCTTTCTGCTCCCTCCAGCCAGCCCAGGCCTTGCTCAGCATTGCAGTCCCTGCTCACAGCCTTGGGCTCCCTGCAATCCTGGCCTCAAGGAGCTGCTCTCCCCAGTGCCTGGGCAGCCTTTGGCACTCCCTGCCCTCCCTGGGGCCCAGGGATGCTCCAAGGGACTTGGGATTTTGCTTCTGACTCCTTCAGCAGCTTCTTCAACCTTCTCTCAGTGCCTGGGGCTCCTGGACTCAGCCCCAGCTCACGTGTGGGGCTGATGAAAATACAGAAAGCCCTCAGAAGCTCTTTGTATTCCTTCAAATGTCTTTGAGTCTGCAGGGCTTGTGCAGCTGACTGGAGTCAGTTTGGAGTTCTCTTAAGGAGGGAGATTTCAAAGTGCATCTCATGATTTTTGGTTTTTTAAACCCCTGAGTATTTCTTTATTTTCAGTTCATTGTAGAGGTGACTGAAAGATTCTCCAAGTGATCTTGATGCTGAATGTCTCCTTAGGATGTCTGGGCATGGAGAAGAATGAGCCCCTTGCAGGCTGACCCTCTTTGGACAAGCTGCTCCTCACCACAACCTCACCATGTCTGACATTGCCCACCTGGCACTGACATCCCTGTGCCCTGCAGCACAACCTTGTCCCCTGAGCTCTGAAGCTGCCTGTCCCAGCCCATTGCACCATGGCCCACCTGCTCTCCTCAGGCCTCGGCCTGCACACAGGCCCAGGAGGAGTTTTGCTGTTGGTGAGGAAAGAATGGAAAAGCCTGAGCAGGTTTCCTAAACAACAAAGCCCACTCAGGAACCACATGCTCAGGACAGGCTGCCTGGAATGATGTCACCTTTCTACAAGGAACACTGCCACCAGAAATGAGCTCTGTGAACAGAATTCTCTGACTCTTTCAGCTGAATTCTCTGTCCCTGTCCTGGGTCTCTGTTGCAGATGGAAGCTGCTGGTGCCATCCTCAGCTTGAACCCTTCTTGGGAATGCAGACAGAGGTTCCCAGGTGTGTAAAGTAAGCATTGCTCAGTGTTGGTGCAAAGCTTTTGTGTTCCTCCTGGAACCAAGGAGACTCCTGAGACACTGCAAGGCCTCATGGAACTAAGGGGACATTCTGACCCATTGGGACTGCATGGAAGCAATTGTCCATGATGACAATGCAGATCGAAGGAGACCACGAAGACACTATGGATCCAAGGGGCCATTGTGACACCAAAGAACTTCATGGAACCCAGGGTCCATGACAGAGCAAGGCCCCATTGGAACAAAGGAACCATTGCTGACAGGACAGAAACTCATGGAACCAAGGGGCTGTTGTGACACAGCAGGGACACATGGAAGCAAGGAGACTAGTGACATTTATGAACCTCATGGAACCAAGGGTTCATTAGGACACTGCAGAAACAAGGACATGATTGCTGACACTATGGAAGCTCATGGGACTGAGCAGCCATTGTTACACTTCAAAGTGTTGAACCAAAGAGACCATTGTCCAGCTACAGAACCTCATGGCACTAAGGCTTCACTGTGACTCAGCAGGGTTCCATGAAAACAGTTGTCTATTGTGAAAATGCAGATCCAAGGAGACCATGGTGACACTAGGGAAGCTCATGGAACCAAGCGGCCATTGTTACACAGCAAGGTCTCATGGAACTAAGGAGACCATTGATACATCATGGAATCTCATGGAACCAAGAGTCCATTTTTACAGTCCAGATCCAAGGAGACCATTTTGACACTAGAGAACCACATAGAATCAAGGGTCACTTGTGAAACAGTTGGGCTTCATGGAACCAAGAAGCCATTGTGACACAGCAGGACCACATGGAACCAATTGTCCATAGTGATACTGTGGATCCAAGGAGGCCATGCCAATACTAGGGAATGTGATAAATGAGTATGATTTTGTGCTAACTAAATTGTAACTATAACAATATTGTAGAAAAAGACAAATGATATGTGATTACTGTAACAGAACTGATGTTTGCAGATGTTTATTGAAAAAAAAAGGATACAGGACATAATTTCAGAGAAGTAGTATCTCAAGACAGAATAGGCCTTAGGATAATTGGAAGATCAGCCTTGAGATGGACAATTGGGATGGTTCCAGGAACAGTATTGAAGTTGTGTTTTTATTTAAGGCTTATTTTTAGAATATGATGCTGGGTAACATAACACAAGGTTTGGTGTGCCTGTGCAACCTGTAAGGTTATGTGGAGGACAATGAGGAAGACTATGAGCCTTCATCCAAAAGACCATCACAAGAAGACAGAAGACTCAAAACAACAAATGAAGCATATTCCATGAAGTACAGTGACATAGATTTTTAGAATTGAAAATAGGAGGAAACTTAGAGGAAACATTGATGAATATGTATTAGCAGATAAATATAAGTGTAGTCTGAATTGCTCTGTTTCGTATGTGAGGCGGGGTGAGAAGCCCTCCCTGTACCCCAGTCAGTTTTGCTTATGCCTCATCAGAACCCTAACCAGATGTAATTTATCATTGCCAAACTTTGTATATGTTTAATTTTATATTAAATTGCTATTAAAATTACCACTAAAATTTAAATTTGTTGTTTATTTTATTTATATTTCTAACACGTGCCTGCCTTGTTCCAGGGCTGCCCCATGGCCTTGGGGCTGCCCTGCATCCTCCTGGGGAAGTTCCCTGAGGCTCAGAGCACTCAGTGTCCAGACTCCTTTCCCTGTGTCTGCTGTGTCCCCTGGGGCTGCAGAGCTCTCCTGGCTCACAGCAGACATTCAGTCCTTGATCTCGGGGTGAGCCCACCCTGGCCAGGCCTGTGCCCAGGGAGCTCCACTCCCTGCTGCTCCCTGGCACACACTGTCCCTGCAGGTGCCCTGTGCTCTCCTGGCAGCTCCCCAGGCCCTCCAGACAAACATTCCCCTGCCATCAGCCCTGGCACAAGCTGCACAGCCCCAGGAAGGTTCAGCACAGACCCTTCCCCATCTGATGGGCCCTGGCCACCAACCAGCAGAACCTGACCCAGACCTGAGTCCCCTGAAGGCCACCCTGGGACCATGATCTCATCCCACTGAGCCCTGGGAGAACAAGGAACACAAGGAGCCACTTCAGAGTCTGTTTCTTGGGCCTGTTCCTGAGAGGGACTCAGCAGGGAGAGCTGCTTCTGGGCTGCCCTCAGGAGATGATGATGCCCTTTGCTGCTGGAGCTGCTGTGCTGGAGCCCAGCTGTGTCCCAGCAGTGCCCATGGCCTGGCCCTGCCTGTGCTCACAGCACGCACACGCAGCAGGACAGTGACCAAGCTGCCACAGCCCTGCGGCCTGACAGCCACAGAAGGGCTGGGAAGGAGAGGCTGGAGCTGGGAAGAGCAGCTGTGGGAAGAGCCAGGGCCATTGTCCCTGGCTGTGCTGCTGTGCTGGGAGTCTCTGCCCTGCACCTCTGCTCACAGGCACTGCCCCTGCAGAGACAGAGAGGGGCTGAAGGAACATCTTGGGCACCCAGGGCAGAGCAGGACACTTTATTTTCCATAAATGCACAGTGATCAGGGCTCCTCACTGTCTGTGCTTAACACAGGCAGGGTAGATAACGGTGATTAATGGCATCCCTTAAGGGAAATTATATCAAAAACAAAGAAAAGAAGAGGAAAAATACAATACACCAAATAGAATAACAAACAAGACACACATGGAACAAAACATTGTGGGCCTGGAATGAGTTCCATTCTGAATGCTGTGTAAAAACAAAGAGGCACCTGGTTGTTTCTGAAAAGCACAGAGTGGTCACATTCCTCAGGGCAGCCTCCAGCTCCTGGTTGCTCAGGCTGTGGATGAGAGGGTTCAGTGTTGGAGGCAGCAGCCAGCACAGAAGTGACAGTGCCAGAGTCAGGGATGGGCACCAGGCTGGCAGAGGTGACCTTGAGGCTCTGCAGGGCCCAGGCCCAGGGGCTGTGCCAGAGTCAGGGCTGAGCTGACACTCTGTGGGCTGGGGCAGAGCCCAGGCAGAAATCAGCCCCTGAGCCAGCAGCTCTGCAGTGGTGGCCACCAGGCTGGGTGGCCAAGGGAGGCTTCTGGCCATGCCCTGCAGGGAGCTGCTGCTGCTGCTGCTGCTGCTGCTGCTGCTGCTGCTGCCCAGGGGCCTTTGGTGTCCCAGGCTCTCCCTGGCACTGCTCCCAGCACGGCACTCTGCACTTGTGCCCGAGCCCTTCACTCTGCTGGGGCTGGCCTGGGGCTTTTCCTGCAGCGGGACCTGGCCTGGCCATGGCACAGGAAAGGCAGTTCCTGCTGGAGCAGGAGGCTCTGCCTGCAATGGGCTCAAACAATTCCAGCAAGGCCCTGATTACTTCAAAATTGCTTCCTAGAGCACTACATTCTAATAACTGTTATAGCTCCTATACTGTGGAGTAAATAACTCTGTTTTTATTTACTCTGTGGTGTGAATAATCTTTCTGTCTAATCCTGATCAGAATCAATCATAGCTGTATTTATAGAAATATATGTGGTATTACATCGTTAATCCTGTGGGACAAATTGCATTTTCGTTCAATTCCACCTCTCCAGTTTTTACACATAAACATTTGACAAAGCCTGGGGCCAGGACTGTGTCCAGCCACTCCCAGTCTCCTCTCTTAGATGGAATTTGAAAAGTGTAGGCGGTCTGGAGGGGTTTGAGGATCCATGGTGGCTGTTGGGTGTCATTTCTCCACCTCATGACTCAGCAGGAGTTTCTCCAATGAAGAAATGAAGCTTTTGCCTGAAGCTCCCACTCTGCCCATGACAGGAACCCCTGTGAGTGTCTGGGACATCCCGGCTCTTTGGCAGTCTGGGGACTCCTGGGATGTCACCGTGGAGCCCCCGTGAGTACCGGTGACAGATGGGTGCCTTTGCAGCCCAAGGTGCCCTGGGATGTCACCCTGGAATGGCTGTGACTGCCTCTGACCACAGGGCTCTTGACCATCCCCAGAAACCCCTGGGAGGTCTCCACGGAACCCCTGTCTCTCCCTGTGACATTCCAGCTCTTGAACAACCTGGGGAATCTTGGAAAGTTCCCATGGAACCCCTCTGAGGGGCTGTGACAGCTTGGTTCCTTAGCAGGCAACCACCACCAGGCCCTGTTACTCTGGTTTGTTTCCATGGCAACCATCACCAGCCCCCTGTTGCTATGGTCAGTTTCCATGGCAACCATCACCAGCCCCCTGTTGCTATGGTCAGTTTCCATGGCAACCATCACCAGCCCCCTGTTGCTATACTCAGTCCCTTGGCAGCTCCATGCAGACCCCATGCCAGGGATGGTTGCCATGGACACCAGCTCAGGCCGGGAACCAGAGTCCATTGCCATGGCAACCATTTGCAGTCCCATTCCCAGGGCCTGGGGATCCCAGAACCACAGAATTGGCTGAGCTGGGAGGGACCCATCAGGATCCTCCAGTCCAACTCCTGGCCCTGCACGGGACACCCCAACAATCCCAGCCTGGGCCTGGCAGCGGTGTCCAAACATTGCTGGAGCTCAGAGCCCTGGAGCTGGGACCCTTCCCTGGGAGCCTCTTCAGTGCCCCAGCAGCCTCTGGGGGATAAACCTTTTCCTGAGATCCAACCTGAACCTGCCCCACTCAGCTGCAGCCCTTCCCTCCTGTCCTGTCCCTGGGCTCCAGAGTGAGGAGGTTCCCACAGCCTCAGCCAGGGCCCCGCTCCCAAGGCTGTTGCCAGGGCAGCCAGGGGTGGCACCAGCTGTGAGCCTCGGTTTCCATGGGCTGGGCTTTAGGAATGGGATTCCCCAATTTCCTGCTCTTGCTGAAACCGTGCCGCCGCTCGCTGCCCTCCAGCCTCCCATGGAAAGCACAAAAGGCAAAGATCCCAGGCTGGGATAAGAACAATTTACTGGGAACAGCAACAAGGTAAACAACAAATAGGAACAGAAACAATATTGATAACAGAAGGGATAAAATGAACTATATACAGGGAAAATGACAACATCAACTGGCTCTTCCTGGCCACATATTTCCGCCTGCCTGGAAAGGACACCCTTCTCCTCGGGGAGAGAGGGAGTCCCTTTGCTGCACCTGGCAATGACCTGAGATGGCATCAAATACATTAAAGAGGCCTCTTAATTGAACAAACCCTCACGTTCTCCAATCCCACCTCACATCATTGCCAGGGGCAGGGAAAGGGACAGAGGGACAGGTGTCTTCCCAGCCTGGATCATGGGAATTGTGGGTCACCAGGGCTGTTCCAAATGTGGGTCCTCTGATGGGCGATGAAGTTGGAGACTCCCATGAAGCCCTTCCCACAGTTGGGGCACTTGCAGGGCTTCCCTCACCGGTGTCTCCATTGGTGCTGGGTCAAGTGAGAGCTCTGTGAGAAGCTCTTCCCACACTGGGGACACTGGTAAGGCCTCTCCCCAGTGTGGATGCACCGGTGGGTGATGAGGTGGGAGTTCTGCTTGAAGCCCTTGCTGCAGTCGGGGCAGCGGAAGGGCCGCTCATCAGTGTGAATCTGCTCATGTAGGAGGAGATGGGAGCTGGTGTGAAACCTCTTCCCACACTGGGGACACTCGTAGGGCCTCTCCCCAGTGTGGATGCGCTGGTGCCTGATGAGGTGAGAGTTGTACTTGAAGCCCTTCCTGCAGTCAGGGCAGCGGAAGGGCCACTCCTCGGTGTGAATCCGCTCATGAACAAGGAGACTGGAGCTGGTTTGAAACCTCTTCCCACACTGTGGGCACTCGTAGGGCCTCTCCCCAGTGTGGATCATTTGGTGGATGATCAGCTGGGACCTCTGGTTGAAGCCCTTCCTGCATTCCCCACACTTGTATGGCCTTTCCTCAGCATGGATGTTCTGGTGGCGGATCAAATGGCAGCTCTGGCTGAAGCTCTTCCCACATTTCTCACACTCAAAGGGCCGTTCCCTGGTGTGGATCCTCTGGTGGCAAATAAGCTGGGATCTGTGGCTGCAGCCCTTCCCACATTCCCCACACTCGTAGGCCCATTCCCCAGTGTGGATCATCTGGTGGCGGATCAGGGTGTTGCTCTTGCTGAAGCTCTTCCCGCACTCCAAGCACTTGTAGGGCCTCTCCCCATCATGAAGCTGCTCATGGACCAGCAGCTCTGAGCTCTGCCTGGATCTCTGGCCACCTTCCTGGCACAGGGTTGGTCTTTCCTCCTCAGAGCACTCTGGGAAGGGTCTGCAGCCCCTTCTCCTGTGGGATCTCTGGGGCTTTTTCCTCCCCGGCGGATTCCTGCGCCATGCAGCTGCTCAGAATGGCCTCTCCTACGAGGTTCTGAAGTGGGGATTTGTCCTCCCTGGTCTCCATCTTCAGCTTCTTGTCTGGGGGAGGAAGGACAAGGAGAGGATGGGATTTGTCTCTTTGCCAGAGGGAAGGGGAAGGAGATCCCCCCCAGTGCATCCCAGGCAGGACGGCGTTGGCAGCGGGGTTGTCCTGCAGCCGGGGGCCAGGCTGGGCTGGGAGATGGAGCAGGAGAGAGGGGGAAAGGGGCAGGGACTTCCTCCTCACCTGCCTGGCTGTCCCGGGGCATCTTCCTCTTTCTTGCAGTTTTCTCCTCCATCCAGCCAAGGTTTGGGAATGAGAAGTCCTGGTTTGGGGAGAAACAAGAGATGAGCACATTGCTCAGGGGGTTCCTCCTGCCCATGTACATCTCTAGAAGTCTCCAGGAATCTGCTGCCCATATAAACTTCCAAAACACCAAGATTCATCCCACCAAAATACACATATGACCAAGAATCAGCAAAAACACCCAACCATGACTTTCCCCTCTCTGGTCTCTCCACTTTGGGCTCCTGGACTCACCCCCTGTGTGGGTTGCTGCAGATCAAGTTTGCCTTGGTGTTCCCCATCTCTGGGCTGCAGTGGCTCCTGGGAATCCAGGAGCTTCCCCTTCTCTGGGCTCACCAGTTTGGCATCACAGGTGTCCCAGGGGTCAGCACTGTCCTGGGTCCCTGCTGGTACCGGGCGAGCCTCAGGTGCCTCTGGGCTGACAATGCAGCCCCTTAGCCGGGCAGACCAAGCCCCACCACAGGGGGACCCTGCATCCTCTGAGCCTGCTGGACTGGACTTCTCCAGAGGCTTTTTCAGCCTTCAGTTCTTCAGCTCAGGAATTCAGTAGCCCAGGGTTGAATTACTATTCACCTTAATAAGCCAAGCCTCTGGGAATAATTTAAGTATTCAAAATTTTGTGGTTAATTAGACAGATTTCAGAACTGTATTCAAAGTGAATATATTTCATTTAAAAGACAGTGAGAAAATATTTTAGGTCCTGTTTAGTTGTGGTTTTTTTCCTATTAATATATTGATGTGTTCAATCTTCCATTGACTCTGAACACAAGTAACACCTCATGCAGTTTGAATAGATATGAAAATCAAGACCCTTCATGGCTGACAATCTATCAGGCTCTGTCCCTACCCCCACCCCACCATTTCCCCATTCCAAGCCCTGGCACTCAGAGCAGCCCTGTGCAAATCTGAGCTCCCTCCACCCCAGGCTGCACCTGAAGCTTTCAGCTCGTTGGCACCAACTCCCACCTGCTTTCCTTGCAGAAGGAGCTTCCCGAGACACCGAGGGATGTTCATTTCTTGTCAGCCAGCAAACCCAAGGGAAGGCACAGCTCCATCAAATGCAAAAGTCATTCTCCCTGGTTCTGCCCTGCACCTGATCCCCACAGCCTGTCCTGTTTCTTTCATCCCTCCCCTGCCAGGGGCTCTGTGGGACAAGGGAGCTCTGCTCTGGCTGTGGAGGGAGGTCCAAGTGCAGCCACTGAAGGGGGAACCACAACTCATCAGGTTTGTGTCCTTTGAGGGAGCAGGACCTGATGAGACTTGGAGGCACAGAAAGGTTTCTCTTCATGGCCAACATAAAAAATGTAAACATGATTAAATTTAATAAACATCAAAGCACTTCGCTCAGCTCCTTGTGACATCCCAGCAACATCTGACACATCCACCATCCACAAGGGATTGCCATACAGGAAGAATTTTAGACAAAGTCATAAGAAGAGGTGATAGAAAAGATCAAAATACAACTAAGATGCTGACTAAGGAGTTATTTCTACTTCTGAAAGATTGGGTAAATCCCTGAAGCTCAAAGCATGAAGCCAATCAAGGGAGACGCATTGGAATGACCAGAGAACAGCTGCAGGAGGAAATCTGGGAGAACAGGAAGGACATAGATCCAGCTGCTCTACATGAAGAGATGACCTTAGACATGGGCATTTAAACAGGAGAGCTGGAAACAGCTGAAGGAAGAGGGTCATGAAGTATTAGAGTGAATGTTGGTGGCAAAGGTAGAGAGGAAGGTCAGTATTTCTTCTCCTGCCATCAGTAGAAGAATCCAGTAGGTTCAGGAAATTCCTGTTCCGGGTGGGAACACTTTGCCACTTCTTAAAAGTACCTAAATGAACCAGATAATAAAGATTTGCTTGCATAATCTGAAATTAACAGGAATTAAAACCTGTGCCCCTTTTCCAGTCAGACATCAGTTGTGTGCCCATGAACAGGCAGTGCCACTTGTGCCCTGAGGTGCCCAGCTGGGATTGGCATCTCTCAGAGAGGAGCTGAGGGACAGCAGAGCACCTTGCAAGCTGCAGGTCCCTGACAGCCCCAGAGGGCTCCTGTCCCATCAACATCTGCTCTGCTCCAGTCTGGAACAGGGACCAGCATGGTGCCAGGATCATCAGAGAACTGAGGTGTGTGCTGGAATTCAATCCCCTCCCCATCCTGCAGCAGCCCTGCCTTTCCCTCCTCCAGCCTTGGTCTCCAGCACAGTCAGGGAGGCTCTTTGGGCTCTGGACTTTTCCTGCAGCCCCCAAGGGCAGCTGAGCTGTGCCTTTGGCACAGGCAGCCCTGCCCTGGCCAGGCAATGGGCAGCAATTCCTTGTGTGTGCCTGGCCTTGCTGTCAGCCCCGGCAGCGGCTGCGTGGCCCCTTTGTGCGGCGCTGGCCCAGCCATGGTGCCACAGGGCCTGTGCAGGCCCAGGGCAGGACAGGAGCATTGCGGGGGGAATGGCCCCTCTGCCCTGGGGCACACAGCAGCCTTCGGGCTCTGTGTCCCATGGCCTCCCTGCTGGGCAGCCTCTGCCAGCTCCTGCACAGCCCCTGGCACCTGTGGGCCTGCACAGACAGCCCTGCCCTGGGCTCTGCCGGGCTCTGGGCCAGCAGAGAGGCCGCGCAGGGCTGGCCATGGCCGGGAACAGGCCCTGAGACCCGCAGGAGGATGGAGCTGGGCCACAGCCAAAGGGCCCCACTGTGGGAAATGGATTTGTAGAGAATTCTCAAAGCCTGACAGAAGGCTCACATAATGTGCATCTGTAGGCAAACTTTGAGAGAAGAAATGCTGACTTAGAAATGCCATGGAATAGGATGGGCATTGTTGAGAGAGTCCTCAGTGATTGTGTTCTTTGAATTTGTCTGACTATTCAGAATCCTGAACTTCAAAAACTGAGAGATTTGGCAAATCAAATTGAAGCAGAGGATGGATCATGGTTGGAAGAGTTGTTTGAATGATGGAGCTTTGCACCTTGGCTAAAGGAGCTTTGCAAAACAGGTTTATATGCATTGATTGTGAATGCTCGTGATAGTGCCTTGTGCACTTCATTGTGCACGGCAAACGAGAAACAAGGCCATCAAAGAAGTCTTTTCTGTTCAAGAGAGAGGGAGAAATGTGGGAAATGGATTTGGAAAGAATTCTCAAAGCCTGACAGAAGGCTCACATACTGTGCATCTGTAGGCAAACCTTGAGATAAGAGATGCTGACTTAGAAATGCCATGAAAAGGACAGACATTGTTGAGAAAGAAACGGGACTAGAAACAAGTGTCAAGGGATGGCCTTGCAAATATGACGAGATACTTTGGAGAAGTAGAACTATGAAAGGTGCATTGTAGTAGGACACATGAGGGGTGATTTTACATGATTGGCTTTTGGGCATTAACAGCATAGTGTGGCAAAAGCTGATAGGCCAAGAAACACTTTTAATGTATTGTAATTAGGAGATAGTTGGCTTCTGTTTGTGATGGTATGAATTGTAACATCTGTACAGTCTCACCCTTTCAGGAGACTGAAAACAGAATATAAGATTTTAAACGCCTCTCAGTTGCCCATCTCTGGGTCACAAAAGGGTATAACCCAACAAAATAGAGCAAAAAACACACCTGCATTTTTTAAAAATATAGTATATTCTCTTTGAATGCACGTTTGAAATCTGTACAATTCACCACAGAATAATTATAGACTTGAAATTTAATTATTCCCAGGGGCTTTTCTCGTTAGAGTGCTTTGGAATGTTAATGAGCTTTTGGCACTGAATTCCTGAACTGAAGAGCTGAAGACTGAACAAGCCTCTGGAGAGCGAAAATTCATGAGGGAACCTCCAAGTTGCTGAGGATCCATCCTCAGCAGAGCAGATTGAAGAGATTCCAGGGGTTTCCAGCTGCTAAAGAGCTGTGAGCTCACATGCAGCCACAGGGGCTCCATGGTGGCATCTGAGGGGTCTCTGGGATCCTGAAGATCTCTTTGGTCACACTCAGTCACAGGGGCTCTGTGGTGACATCCCAGGGCTCCTTAATCTTCCTAAGGGTCATGGGGTGACAGTCCCAGGGCTGCAGAGTGACAGCAGAGGTGTCTGTGCTCTGCCAAGGAGCCAATTTGTCCCAGGCAGTGGCAGGAGTCCAGTGGAGACATCCCTGTGCTCCTAAAGAACAGCGAGGTCACCGACACTCACAGGGGCTCCATGGGGACATCCCAGGAGTGTCCAGGCTGCCAAAGAGCTGGGATGTCACACTCCCAGGGGCTCCAGGGGACATCCCAGGAGTGTCCAGGCTGCCAAAGAGCTGGGATGTCACAGACACTCACAGGGGCTCCAGGGGACATCCCAGGAGTGTCCAGGCTGCCAAAGAGCTGGGATGTCACAGACACTCACAGGGGCTCCTGTCATGGGCAGAGTGGCAGCTTCAGTCAAAGTTGATTAGAGAAGCTCCTGTTGGATCACGAGGTTCACAAAGAACCCCCAATGACCACATTATACCCCCAAGCTCCCCCAAACCAGAACCCCCAGGCTTTCTAAACTCCTTCTGTGAGAGGATTCTGGGAGTGCCTGGATCCAATCCCAGCCCCAGAGTTTCTCAAGGATTTATGCCTAAAGGATTATACAGGTGGAATTGAAACTTTGTACAACTTTGTCCCACAACATTAAGGAGGGCAAACCAGAAGTATTTATGTACATACAGATATGACTGAATATGATCATGATTAGACAAAAAGGATGCAATCAGAATGATTTAGTCCACAGTACAGCATCTGTAACATCTATTTTAAGATAGTGCTCTGGGAAGCAATTTTGAAGCAACTGTATTAAAGCAAAACCAGTTACTAAGCAGAGATGGGTGTCACTCCCCCAGAAAAATGACCTTGGGCAAATCTCTTTAGCTCAACCTCAGGCAGTGACCTTGAGGGGCCAGGAGAGCTCTGCAGCACCAGGGGACACAGCAGGCACAGGGAAAGGAGTCTGGGCACTGAGTGCTCTGATCCTCAGGGAATTTCCCCAAGAGGATGCAAGGCCATGGGGCAGCCCTGGAACAAGACAGGCACCTTGTATAAATATAAATAAAATAAACAACAAATTTAAAATTTAGCAGCTATTTGAATAGCAATTTAATATAAAATTAAACATATACAAAAATCTGAAAATGATTAATAAAATATGGTTAAGGTTCTGATAAGGAATAAGCAAAACTGACTGGGGTACAGGGAGACCTTCTCAGACTGCCTCACCTACAAAACAGAGCAATTCAGACTACACTTATATACTATCTGCTAATAAATATTCATCCATGTTTCCCCTAAGTTTCCTCCTATTTTCAATTCTAAAAATCTACATCACTGTACTTCAAGGCACATGCTCCACTTGTTGCTAGGGGCTCTTCTGTCTTCTTGTAGTGGTCTTTTGGATGAAGGCTCACAGTCTTCCTCATTGTCCTCCACATGACCTTACAGGTTGCACAGGTGCCCTGAGCCTTGTGTTACTTTAGCCAGCATCATATTCCAAAAATAAGCCTTAAATAAAATCACAACTTAGATTTTGTACCTGAAACCATCCCAATTCTCCATCTCAAGGCCGATCTTCCAAATATCCCAAGGCCTATTCTGTTTTGGGATATTACTTATCTGAAATGACGTCCTGTGTCCTTTTTTTTATTTTACATAAACATCTGCAAACATCAGTTTTGTGACACTAATCACATATCATTTGTCTTTTTCTAAAATATTGATATAGTTACAATATACTTAGCACAAAATCATACTCATTTATCACATACCCTAGTATTGGCATGGCCTCCTTGGATCCACAGTATCACTATGGACCATTGGTTCCATGTGGCCCTGCTGTGTCACAATGGCTTCTTGGTTCCATGAAGCCCAACTGTTTCAGAAGTGACCCTTGATTCCATGAGGTTCTGTAGTGTCAAAATGGTCTCCTTGGCTCTGGACTGTAACAATGGGCCCTTGGTTCCATGAGATTCCATGATGTCACAATGCTCTCCTTGGTTCCACAAGGCCTTGCTGTGTCACAATGGCCACTTGGTTCCATGAGCTTCCCTAGTGTCACCATGGTCTCCTTGGATCTGCATGGTCACAATGGACAATTGGTTTCATGGAACCCTGCTGTGACACAGTGAAGCCTTAGCGCCATGAGGTTATGGAGTTGGACAATGCTCTCTTTGGATCAACAACACTTTGGAGTGTAACAATGGCCACTTGGCTCCCTGAGCTTCCATAGTGTCAGCAATGGTCTCCTTGTTTCTGCAGAGTCCTAATGAACCCTTGGTTCCATGAGGTTCCTAAATGTCACTGGTCTCCTTGCTTCCATGTGTCCCTGCTGTGTCACCACAGCCCCTTGGTTCCATGAGGTTCTGTGCTGTCAACAATGGTTCCTTTGTTCCAATGAGGCCTTGCTATGTCACAATGGACCCTGGCTTCCATGGAGTTCTTTGGTGTCACAATGGCCCCTTGGATCCATGAGGTTCCATGGTATCTCCATGATCTCCTTGGATCCACATTGTCATCATGGACAATTCCTTCCATGCAGTCCCAATGGGTCAGAATGTCCCCTTAGTTCCATGAGGCCCCGCTTTGACCCAATGGCCCCTTGGTTCCATAGGTTTTATGCTGTACAAATGGACTCCTTGGTTCTAGAAGTTACCCTGCTTTGAGCAGGGTTTTCTTTGGTTCCAGCAAGGCCCAGCTGTGCCTCAATGCACCCTTGGTTCCACGAGGCCCTGCTGTGTCACAATGGACCCTCTATTCCATGAGACCCTACAGAGTCAAAATGCACCCTTGGGTCCATGGGGTTCCATCATGTCACACTGGACTTTTCATTCCATGAGTTTTTGTACTGTCAACAACAGTTTCCTTGGTTCCACAGTGTCACAATGGCCCCTTGGTTCCATGAGCTTCTGTAGTGTAACATGGTCACCTTGATTCCATGAGGTTCTGCAGTGTCACAATAGAAACCCTTGTTCCATTAGGCCTCCAAGTTTCACAATGTTGGATTCCAGGAGGCACCACAATGTCACAATGGACCCTTGGTTCTGTGAGGTTCCACAGCATCTCAATAGTCACCATGGATCCATGAGTTTCCTTAGTGTCACAGTGGTCTCCATGGTTCCATTAGGCCCTGCCTTGTCACCATGGTCCCCTGGGTTCCAAGGAGGCCCTGCTGTGCCACAAAGGACCCTTGGTTCCATCAGGTTCTGTGGTGTCACCATGTTCTTCTTGACTCTGCAGGGTAACAATGGACCATTGGTTCTACACGGCCTGGCTGTGTCACAAATGTCTCTTTGATTCCATGACTGCCACAACAGAGACTTGTTTCTATGAGGGTCTGCACTGTCACAATTGTCTCCTTGATTCCATGAGATCCCTCCTGTGTCACAATGGAGCCTTGGTTAAACAAGGCCTTGCAGTGTCTCAGGAGTCTCCTTGGTTCCAGGAGGAACACAAAAGCTTTGCATCAACATTGAGCAATGCTTACTTTACACACCTGGGAACCTCTGTCTGCATTCCAGAGAAGGGTTCAAGCTGAAGATGGCACCAGCAGCTTCCATCTGCAACAGAGATCCAGGACAGGGACAGAGAATTCAGCTGAGAGACTCAGAGAATTCTGCTTCCAGAGCTCATTTGTGGTGACACTGTCCCTTGTAGAAAGGTGACATCATTCCAGGCATCCTGTCCTGAGCATGTGGTTCCTGAATGGGCTTGGTTGTTTAGGAAACCTGCTCAGGCTTTTCCATTCTTTCCTCAGCAAAGGGAAATCTTCTCCTGGGCCTGTGTGCAGGCCGAGACCTGAGGAGAGCAGGTGGGACATGGTGCAATGGGCTGGGACAGGCAGCTGCAGAGCTGAGGGGACAAGGTTGTGCTGCAGGGCACAGGGATGTCAGTGCCAGGTGGGCAATGTCAGACATGGTGAGGTTGGGGTGAGGAGCAGCTTGTCCAAACAGGGTCAGCCTGCAAGGGGCTCATTCTTCTCCGTGCCCAGACATCCTAAAGAAACATTCAGCCTAGAAATCCCTTGGGGAATGTTTCTATCTACTCTTCACTGCTCTGGAAAATAAAAAATTCTTGATTGGAAAAAAAAAAAAAAGAAGAAATCATGAGATGCACTTTGAAATTTCCCTCCTTTACAGGACTCCAAACTGACTCCAGTCAGCTTCACCAGCCCTGGAGACACAAAGACATTTGAAGGAAGGAAAAGAGCTTCTGAGGGCTTTCTGTATTTTCATCACCCCTATGCTGGATTTGGGGATGAGTCCAGGACCACCAGACACTCAGAGAAGGTTGAGGAAGCTGCTGAAGGAGTCAGAAGCAAAACCCCAAGTCCCTTGGAGCATCCCTGGGCCCCAGGGAGGGCAGGGAGGCCAAAGGCTGCCCAGGCACTGGGGAGAGCAGCTCCTTGAGGCCAGGATTGCAGGGAGCCGAAGGCTGTGAGCAGGGACTGCAATGCTGAGCAAGGCCTGGGCTGGCTGGAGGGAGCAGAAAGGCCAAGGCCTGAGCCCAGGCCTGGCACAGCAGGGCCTGTCCCTCGCGGCTGGCTGGGGGCTGTTGGTGGGGCAGGGGGATGGCAGGGGCAGCAAGGACAAATGTCCTGAAGCTGCAAGGCCTGCCAGCCTGCTGAGGGAGGGGCCAGGCAGAAGCCAAGTGCAGGCTTTCCTGCAAGGAAAGTTCCTTCTGTGGGGCCTGCAGAGGCGCTGGCAGAGCCCGGGGGACAAAGGCCTGGGTGCCTGTGGCCCTGCCAGCCCTGCCCAGCCCTTGGCCATCTCTCCTGCAGCTGGGAGTGTGGATCTGCTGGAGGGCAGGAGGGCTCTGCACAGGGCCCTGGACAGGCTGCATCCAGGGCCCAAATCCAACCATGGCAGCTTGAACAAGACCAAGGGCCGGCTCCTGCACTTTGGCCACAACAAGCCCTGCAGTGCTCCAGGCTGGGGACAGAGTGGCTGGACAGTGGCCAGGCAGAAAGGGAGCTGGGGCAGTGCTGGACAGCAGGCTGGACATGAGGCAGCAGTGTGCCCAGGGGGCCAAGAAGGCCAATGGCTCCTGGCCTGAGTCAGGAATGGTGTGGCCAGCAGGAGCAGGGCAGGGATTCTTCCCCTGTGCTCAGCACTGCTTGGGCAGCACCTCGAGTGCTGTGTCCAGTTCTGGGCCCCCCAACTGAGGAAGGACATGGAGGGGCTGGAGTGTGTCCAGAGAAGGGCAACAAGGCTGGTGAGGGGTCTGGAACACAAGTCTTGTGAGGAGTGGCTGAGGGAGCTGCAGTAGCCTTCAGAAAATTCCTGAAGCACTTGGAGGATGATCCTTCTCCCCAAGGGACATTCCCACGGTGCCAAGTGAGGAACTGAAATGGGGAGTGGGGCCAGAGAGGAAAGGGCAACCAGGGATGGGCTGTTTGCAAGGGAGAGGACAGGGGTCAGCAAGAGGAAGAATTTTGTACCACGAAGGGTAAGGAAAACTGAGGTGAAACAAAACAAATGCTCAGTGCAGTTTAGGGGTGGCTGCCTGGCAGCCCTGGCTCTGAGCAACAACGTCTGCAGTGGCACAGCAAACTCCCAGCTCATGGGAACAAACTTTCTGGCTGACTTCAGAGGCCACCACAAACCTGAGGGGTTTCCCTGCTGTGGCCCAGCCCTTCCTGGCCCCAGGGGCTGCTGGCATTTGTGCTCTCTCAGCTTCATCTCCCCACACCAACCCCATGGGGGTGCTCAGGCCTGCTCTGGGCAGGGCAAACAGGGGCTCCTGAGGCAGTGCTGCCGTGTCTCTGCCTGCAAGGCTGCGGCAGCTGTGTGAGCTGGGGGAGAGGCCAGGGCTGCAGAGGGGGGATGTTGTTGGCAGGTGCATGAGGAGGCTGTGGGCCGCTGGCCTGGGGTGTCCAGCGCAGTGGGGATGGATCAGGCCCTGCTCTGCTGCTCCTTGCCGTGTGCTTGCCCAGGGCCCTTGCAGAGCCCCAGCCGTGCTGTTTGCCCCCAGCCTGCCCACGGCCAGCCTGGGGCTGCTGGCGGGGCTTTTCTCTGCTGAGCATTGGCCTGGGCAATGTGTTCTGGAGAGATCCTGGGCAAGGAGCCTGCAGCCCCCAGGCCCTGGCCTGAGGCCTCAGCACTGCTGCTGTGCCAGCAGTGCCCATGGCCTGTCCCTGCTGCAGCCCCGGCACTGCCACCCCCAGCCCTGTGCCCGGCCCCGAGAGCACTCAGGCCCTACAGCAACAGCAGGGCCAGGAGGGCAGCGGGGCAGGGCCACGGCAGCAGCACTGGCAGCACCAAGTGCTGCTGCTGCTGCTGGGCACAGCTGCTGTGCCAGCACTGATCTGCCCCCAGCTCTGCACACAGACATTGCTGCTGTAGCTGCAGAGAAGGGAACAAAAAGGGGGATCTCTGCAGTAAATTTGGCTGGGAAATCCTTGATTTCCTTTAAAGCCACTGAGAGCACAGCTCCTCATGAACAGTCTAGGGCCACAGAAAACATGGAGAGAAGCCAAACAAGAAAGGGCACAAACAGTGGCCTTGCTTTGTGAACATTACTCTAAACGAAAACAAAGAAAAAAAACCAAAAAAGCAAACCAACAAGTGCTATCAAAGATGACTTTTATTACGAGTGATTTGCAGAAATTGGCAACCAATTTAATGTTTCTGAAATCGTCCTGTGATCAGTGTCCGCACTGCAGCCTTGAGCTCCTGGTTCCTCAGGCTGTAGATGAGGGGGTTCAGGGATGGAGGCACCACGGAGTACAGAACTGACAGGGACAGATCCAGGGAAGGGGAGGAGATGGAGGGGGGCTTCAGGTGGGCAAAAATTACAGTGCTGAGGAACAGAGAGACAATGGCCAGGTGAGGGAGGCAGGTGGAAAAGGCTTTGTGCCGTCCCTGCTCAGAGGGGATCCTCAGCACAGCCCTGAAGATCTGCACGTAGGAGAAAACAATGAATACAAAGCAACCAAAAAACAAACAGGCACTAACTGCAATGAGCCCAAGTTCCCTGAGGTAGGATTTGGAGCAGGAGAGCTTGAGGATCTGGGGAACTTCACAGAAGAACTGGCCCAGGGCATTGCCATGGCACAGGGGCAGGGAAAATGTATTGGCTGTATGCAGCAGAGCATTGAGAAAGGCACTGGCCCAGGCAGCTGCTGCCATGTGGGCACAAGCTCTGCTGCCCAGGAGGGTCCCGTAGTGCAGGGGTTTGCAGATGGACACGTAGCGGTCATAGCACATGATGGTCAGGAGGAAATACTCTGCTCCAATGAAGAAGAGAAAGAAAAAGAGCTGTGCAGCACATCCTGTGTAGGAGATGTTCCTGGTGTCCCAGAGGGAATTGTGCATGGCTTTGGGGACAGTGGTGCAGATGCAGCCCAGGTCGGTGAGGGCCAGGTTGAGCAGGAAGAAGAACATGGGGCTGTGCAGGTGGTGGCCGCAGGCTACGGCGCTGATGATGAGGCCGTTGCCCAGGAGGGCAGCCAGGGAGATGCCCAGGAAGAGGCAGAAGTGCAGGAGCTGCAGCTGCCGCCTGTCTGCCAATGCCAGCAGGAGGAAGTGCCGGATGGAGCTGCTGTTGGACATTTGCTGCCTCTGGACATGGGGACCTGGTCAAGGAGGACACAGTTACAAGTTGGGGAGAGTTTCCTGAGTGATTCCCAAGCCCTTTCTCCCAGCCCTGCTCCTGCCACTCTGTGCCACCCAATTTTCCTTTTCTCACAGCCCTTCCTTCAGCCCTGTGCCTTGAGCTCTGCTGGGATCTGGCCCCGTTGCTGTGACCAGCAGGGGCTCTGCCCATGGATACCGAGGGCTGAGCTCTGCTCTGCAGCAGTGGGGTCATGGGAATGGGGACAGGGGCCAGTCCTGGGGTTTGAATTCATCAGCCCAAAGTTCTGCTGAGGCAGAGGAGCTTGGCAGCATCTCCTGTCCAGGGCTGGGGAACAGTGATGGCTAGAGGCAGTTTGAGAGGGTTTCCTGCTGTGCCCAGGGAGATCAGAGAGAACATTGCAAGGCAAGAGCATTGGCTGTAACTCAGTGAAGGGTGAGGGGAGCTGCTCTGTTGCTCCATCTGTCCCTAGCTGCCGTTTCTGAGATCAAGGGCAGTCACATTGCTGTCCCCCAGTGTCCCCTGCAGGCAGCTGACAGCTTGGATGGCATCCCCAGGACACACCAAATGTCCTGTCCATGGCACTGCCTGAGGAGAGTCAGCTCATTCCCAGCCTGCCAGCCTGCCCTGCCCAGAGCTCCCCGGGCAGAGGGAGCTGGGACACCCCACTGCTGTGCTCAGCCTGAGCAGGAGGAGCCCAAGGGCTGGGCCTGAGCCTGCAGCTGGAAGTGCCATTCCCAGAGAGCCCCTCAGCAATGCCAGCAGCAGCTGGGCAAGGCAAGGAGAGAGAGAGCTGGGCCCTGAGGAAAAGCCTTTCCCTGCCCAGCCCTGCCCAGCCCCTGCAGTGCAGGCAGCAGCAGTGCAGGACAGTGGCCCTCAGACCCTGGGCAGCAGGCAATGGGCACATGGCAGCAGAGATGCCCTTCATCTCTGGAGCTGCTCTGCCGGCCCAGGAGGGGACTGAGGGCCCCCAGCCCCTGGGCTGAGGGCTGTGCTGGCTGCCAGGGCACACAGCAGCTGTGCTGCTCAGGGCAGTGTCTGCCCTGCAGGGCAGGGCTGGCAGCTGCCACATCTCCCCTGCAGCAGCAGCAGCAGCAGCAGCAGGGCTGCCCTCAGCACTGCCTCCCTCCCTCCCTGCCCAGGGCTCTGCTGCTGCAGCTGTCCCAGCCCGAGCTGTTCCTGTGGGCCCGGGCTCCTTCCCTGCCACAGCTGCCAGAGCCCAGCCCAGCCCCTGGGCCAGCTCTGCCCTGCAGCTGCTCCCGGCTGCAGGCATTAAAGAACAGCTCCCCCAGGCCTGGGCACCATGGAAAGCTGATGCTGCATGCATCTGGAGCCTGGGGAGCTGCAGGCACTTGCTGAGGTTCCCAGGAATCCTCAGTGTGATGCTTTAACAGCCTCAGCCCCTGCTCTGCCCTGCACAGATGAGTTTCCATTGCCATCAAGCTGAGCCAGGGAACAGTGGGAGCACAGATTCAGGAAAGCAGAGACTCAAACAGGAAACTCCTGCCACGAATGAGCTCAGGAAAAGTCCCCTCAGAAATGACCTGGGCATGAGCTGGAGCTCTGAGCAGCCCTGGCACACACAGCACCCTCTCCACAGCAGCAGCAGCAGGACCTGCCCTGGCAGGAGTCACTCCTTGCACCCACAGCTCCCCTCCACCATTCATGGGAGCTCCCAGGCAGGCTGAGAGCTGCCCCTGGCCGGTGGCAGATGCCCTGGGCTGGCCAAGAGCCCTGAGGGCTGCAGGAGCTGCTGTGCAGGACAGCCCTGGGCAGCCCTGGCTGCAGCCCCAGCTTCAGCCCCTGCAGCCGTCCCTGGCAGCAGGAGCCGTCCTGCCCTGTCCCTCTGACGGTGCCCAGGGCAGCCCCGCTCTGGAGCACATCTTCCCCCAAAGCAGAAAGGGCAGCAGAGCCATCCTTACAGTCACCTCAATCCTGTCCTGGGTCAGCTTGAGGAGATCCCTGCAGCCACAGACTGACTGTGTCAGAAGTGGTGAACATTTCTCCACGAAGAAACTCAGAATTGTCAAGAGCTGTGAAGATTTCTCTGTGAATAATTTTAGAATTATCATTCCTGTCTCTTTAAGCCTTTTTCTGCTTCACTCCTCTCAGGTGCCTGCAGGCAGTGTCCTCAGCCCTGCTGGGCTGTGAAAAGGAGCTGCTCCTTGGGAGAAATGTCCTTTTGTAGCTGTTCTTGATTGCCAGGATACTGGTGTGACTCAGCAGCACAGACAAAGCTCAAGAACTCTAATTAACCTCTTGGGGCTTTGGTGCTATTTACATTAGATTGAGTCCCTCACAGTGTGTAAAAAAAACTTCTCAAGAACTCCAAGTCAGATTCAAAGTCCAAACTTTCTATAACTTTTAATGGGTCCCACAGAGAAACACAACTGAGAAAGTGTCCCCAGGTTCCTGTTAGAGCAGAACACCACAGGCAGTGAGGACAGGTGGGGACAAACAAGGCCAAGGTGTCTCTGATGCTGAGCAAACCTGGATGTGTTTCAGGAATGCAAAGGGCCCAGGCCTGAGCCCCAGCCCCTGCCAAGGCAGATCCCTTCCCTCCCTCCTTGCTCAGGGCTCTTCCCAGGCCACTGGGATGTGGGGCTGTGCAATGCCAAGGGCAGCACCATGGGGCAGCCCCTGCCAGGCTGCTGAGCAGGGACAAGGAGGCCATGAGGCCCCAGGCCTGCAAGGGTCACTTGTCCCCTCCTCCTGGCTCAGGCCCAGGGCCAGCAGCCATGGCCCAAGTGCTGCAGGAGTTGGCTGTGTCAGGGCCTTGCAGCTGCTGCCCATGCCTGTGCCCTGTGCAGCCCAGGCTGTCCTACGGTGTCCATGCCCTGTGCCTCTGTCCCTGCAGGCTGTCGGCATCCCCCGGCTGCCCCACCTGGCTGGGCCCTTCCTTTGCTGACAGCTCTGCCTCCTGCCTGCCTCTGCCTGGGCACACACAGCCCTGGGCTGGATACCAAAAGGGTTCATTCCATTTTTACCCTGCCTGTGAACTTCTAGCACAGGAACAAGGCATGCAGGGCCTGCTTTTCCAGCAAGGATGGTTGGAAGACAAGAAGAAGACATCTGGCTCAAGGGTGCAGTGATAGAAAAAACAAAGAGTGAATGTGGGAACTTGTGCTGGGTTTTATGGTGATGGCTCAATTGTAATACAAACGTAGTGACTGTATATATGTAACACTCCTTTAGAATCACATGTCCATGTAAGGTTATGAGTTACCATAGGTTAGACCTTAAGCCTGAATAAGTGATGCCCTCTTAAACACTAAGTTACTTTCGGGAGTCTTACTCTGATATTTCATAGATTTGGTGAGAGCAGGGCCTCACAGAACTAAGGAGTCAGCTGTGACAACTTGGAACCTCATGGAACCAAAATCCTTTGTGTCACAGCAGGGCCACATGGAAGCAATGGTCCATTGTGATACTGCAGATCCAAGGAGACCATTGGGACACTCTGGAACCTCATGGAATCCAAAGTACATTGTGACAGAGAAAGGCTTCATGGAACCAAGAGTTCATTGTGACACAGCAAGGCTTTGTTTGGGCAAGGGAACCACTGCTGATAGTCCAGAAATTCATGGAACCAAGGGATCACTGTGATACACTGGGGTTGCATGGAATGAAAGGTCCATCGTGACAATATGGATCCAAGGAGCCCATGGAGACACTGTGGGGCCTCGTGGCACCAAAGGGGCCATTCTGACACAGCAGGGCCTTGTAGAACCAAGGAGGCCATTGTGGAGGTCACAGAACCAAAGTGACCATGTTATACTGTGGGACCTCATGGAACCAAGGGTCCATGGTGACACTGCAGAACCAAGGAGACTGTTGTTGGCAGGATGAAAGCTCCTGGAACCAGAACTCCATTGTGACACAGCAAGGTCTCATGGAACCAAGGGTCCATTGCAACTCTGTTGGGCCTCATGGAACCACGAGCCATTGAGACACAGTGTGGCCACATGGAGCCAAGGAGCCATTGTGACTGAGGAACCTCATGGAACCAAGAGTTCATTGTTCCACTGTGGGTCCCTGTGGAACCAAGGGGACCACAGTGACATTGCAGGGTCTCATGGAACAATGGAGACCATTCTGACACTTTGGAACCCACTGGAACCAAGGGGACATTGTAGCATAGCAGGGCCTCATGGAATCAAGGGGGCTGCAGTGAACACTGTGGGTCTGCATGGGATGAAGGGTCCATTCTGACACTGTGGAACCAAGGAGACAATTGTGACACTATGGGGCATCATGGAACCAAAGGTCCATTGTGACACAGGAGGGCCTCATGAAACCCTGGAGGCCATTTGTACCCCTTGAGGCCCTGGGAAACCAAAGGGCCATTGTGGCACTTCAGAGCCTTGGGGAGCCAAGGGGTCCATAGTGACACTGTGGGGCTTAATGGAACCAAGGGACAATGTGGCACTGTGTGGCACCATTGAACCAAGGGGTCCATTGTGACACTGCAGGGCCCCATGGAACTGAGGATTCATGGAACAGCACAGGACCCCGTGGAACCAAAGGTCCATTGTGACATTGCAGGGCTTGGTGAAATCCATGATTGAACTTTGAAGCCTCGTTGAACCAAGAGGCTCCGCAGGATCTTGTGGAGCAAAGGAGACCATTGTGACACTGCAGGGCCTCATTGAACCAAGGGTCAGTTGTGATACTGCAGAACCAAGGAGACCACTGTGACACTGAAGGCCTCATGGAAGCAAGGGGGGACAATTGTGATGCTGCAGGGCCCAATGGAAGCAAGGGGCCAGTGTGACACAGCTGGGCCTCATGCAGCCAAGGGGCCATTGTGATCCTGAGGAGGCCAGTAGAACCAAGGGACCACTGTGACACTGCAGGACTATCTGGAACCATGGAGACCATTGTGACACCCTGAGGCCCCATGGAACCAAGGGTCCACTGTGTCATTGTGCAGTTGTGCACTGTTCATTGTGCATTGTTCCATTCCATGGAAGCAAGGAAACCATTTTGACACTGCAAGGTCTCATGGAAGCAAGGGACCATTGTGACACTGTGGGGACCCATGGAAACTGTTGCAAGAAAGGAGCAGAGTATCAAATGGACATCAATATGATTAGGTTTGATCTCCTAGTTTATTCTTTATTCCCTGAATTTATGTGGTTACAGAGTAAAAACAGGCCAGCTAAACAATTCTTGAATGGTTAAAATCTCATATTCAAGCACTCCAAATGATTGCTCATTAGTTCATGTGTTTTGGCAGCAAATTCTTCTTTGTTCTGTCTTATGATCAGCATTTCTGTCTTCAGCATCTATGAGAAGGTACAACAAGTTGTTACATGTCTTCATCTTCTGAGAGGGACCAATAAGTTATTATATTTGCTACTTTTTTGCTAATTCAAGGCAATGTAGGAACAGCAGAGTACACAGCAGGCACACTACAAGACCTCATCCTGTTCCCTGATAGCAAGGACTGTTCATGCAACCTCCTATCAATAGATTGTGGGCTCACTCTTCTAAAAACTCCCCTACAGGGGGGGTTAACCCCAGAGGGCTTGGAAGCTGCCAAGAGTGACAGACAAACATCACACACATTCCTAGTTTTGGCAGCCAAAAATATGTGCATGTGAGCATTGACACGTATTCAAACGCAGTTTATGCCTCTGCCCACGCAGGAGAAATGGCTGCACATGCCAAGAAACCTCTTGTGCAAGACTTTTCAGTACTGGGGATCCCTAAGAAAATCAAAACTGACAATGGCCCAGTGTACAAAAGCAAGGAATTCCTCGAGTTTGTCCAGCAGTGGGGAATGGAACACATAACAGGCATCCCCACTCCCCCACAGGCCAAGCTGTGGTCAAGCGTGCCCACCAGATGCTCAGAAAGGTCCTGACTGGGCAAGACAGTTCCACAGCAGGGATGTCACCAACACAAAAACTCTGCAAAGCCATGTTTACCATTAACTTTCTGAATTGTTCATTTGAAAACAGGAGTCCTCCAGTGGTACGTCACTTTAACAGCAGTAATCAGGTTAAGCTGTCACAGCGCCCACCAGTTTTGATTAGGGACCCAGAAACCTGGGAGATCAAAGGTCCCTATGAGCTCGTGACCTGGGGATGTGGCTACGCGTGCATATCCACCCCCTGGGGCCCAGGCTGGATACCCCAAAAGTGGGTGAAACCTTTTGTTCCCAAAAACCCAGCACCAACAGATGATGATGAGCAGCAAGCAGCTGTTGCTTCAAAAGAAGACACCACTGGAAAAGATAAGACAGAGCCTTCTTAAAAATCGGGTTACTTCCAGCAGATCTCAGATTGTTAATGTGCTTTGTGTTTGTGTTTCCTTTTACAATCCTGTTGTTTTTTGTTGTCTTGTTTTTAATTGTGTTGGCATTCGGAATTCTTCGCTGCCTAGTTTTAAAGGCCCTCAATGGTTTAATCCCTACCACCTCAGAAGTCAGCCACGCAGAGCTTGCAGGCCAAGAGCAGCCAAAACTGCCTGCAAATCAGAAGTGGTGGGCAAAAACTATTCTGCATCAGAATAGGCCTGAAGTTTGTCTTTCAGTTTTATTGTATTAGAAAAGGGTGAGATGTTATATTGCATGAAGTAGTTAGTTGACTTTGTTATATTGCACTGGGTGTTTCTGTTATATGTGCTCACACAAAGCATTTGCTGTACCCTGCACATGAGCCCCTGCACTGCATCCCCTCTCCCTGACACCACCTATGCCTCACCTCCCCCAGGTCAGCCCCCACTGGCTGGTGGGCCCCCTCCCCTCCCCCTCCTTGGCAGAGGGCATAAAACTGCCCTCTGGCAGGGAATCACCTCCTTAATTCCTCTCTTAACTCACTCCTCTCTTAACTCCCCTCTTAACTCCCCCAAGCTGCAAGGAGTAGGTTCTTCATTAAAAAATGGGACTGTGTTCCTGAAGGATTAAGAGCACCTTTTGTCTTTTATCTTCATCCTTGCCTCAGTTTCCCCCCGTGCATACTGCTAGCCAGGGCTGAAGCTCAGGGGCGAGTGGGAACTGAGGCAAAGGAGCACAGAAGGAGCAGCTCAGCAATGCACCCAACCATCACTACCAAAGATCGCCTGCAGTGAGTAAGAAAGATCCATCAGCAGCGACCCTCAGACTTTCCCATCACCCACACCCACACCTCAGCTGGGGGAAGCTGTCACAGCCAAGGACTGCAGAGCCACTCCCGGACACTGGGAATTCCTGCAGGTGCCTCCAGCCACAGGTGAGGCTCCAGCCTCGCTGGGAGAGGGCCCTGCTTTGATAGTGCTGGATAAACAAACTGACAGCACTTCTAGAGTGGGAACATCTGGATTCATCCTCCTCTTGGGTCCCTCCCAAAGCCTGGCCAGGGCCCAAGGAGGAACCAAGGGAGGTGACTTTGACCATACAGCCCCAAACAAAGCCAGATGTTGGACTTCATGGCCTTGTCCAGCTTCTAAACACAAAAAAGTCAATCCATTTTTCACTAATGACTGGATGCATCTATCACAGTGCTAATGACCATGCATGTTTCACTAATGAGCAGATACAAAGATAACCTTGGGTTGGAAGATTCACCCAGAAGTCACCTTTGGCTCAGGGCCTGTTGTTCAGGCCTCACTCAGGCCTCTTGCCCAGGCCTGGGATGAGCAGGGACATCTTTCACCAGATCAGGTTGTTCAGAGCCCTGTCCCAGCTGGACTGGGATGTTTCCAGGGATGGGGCATTGACGACCTGCAGCCCCCCACATCCCCCTGGCCATGGAACCTGGCTGCAGAAATGGCTCCTTGGGGTGCTTTCCAAGGAAACTGGAACTGCTTACGGTTGCTGTGGCACCCAAAGCCAGCAGTGGGGTCAGGGCAGTGTCCATGGCCACAGTCCCTTGCAATGGCCCAGGGCAGGTTGGGATGATGATCCACCCTCACTCCTGGCCCAGGGCAGGGCTGCAGTGGCCTTGGTGGCACCTTGGGCTGGCACACACCTGAGGAGGGTGTCTGTTTTCAGTGGGAAAACTCAGGAGTTTTACATTGATAAAAAAAATCGGAAGCCCCTGTTTGCTTGAGTGTGGGCAGCTCTCCAAGCAAAGCAGGTCCCAGGTGAGTGAGCACAGACAGGATGGGGTTGGACAATGTGGAGCAATGTTGTCCACACTGGGTCAGACCTCAAGGCACAGCATCTCTGACTTGGCCAGACCTCCTGAGGAGAGACCCTGGCTCAACATCAACCACTGAATGCTGCAGTCAGCTCTGCTCTAAACAGAGCAGAAATAACAGCCACCCTGTATAACAGGAATGTGCATTTCTTAGAAACTCTCTAAAATCTTTCTCCACAACTGAAGCTGGAAACTTTCCTAATGAATTGCACGAGACCAGAGGGAAATCAAGGCACAGCCATGGTTTGTCAGGAGTTGCTTGATCCTAATGAGCCCCATGGTGCATTTGGTGCTGAGCTCTGCAACCTCAGGACCTGAGAGGAGATTGCAAAAAACTTTCCAGGAGTCCAAGTCAGAAGAAAAACCCAAAGTGTCTTGAGGCATTCATGGGTTGCACTGAGGTCCATGCCAAACACAGGCTCCTCATGGACTCCTTGGAGGAGAGAATTGAAGGCCAGGATTGCACAAAATCCTCTCAGAGACTCAGTGTGGGCAGGAAATTCCAAAGTACCTTAAAAACTTTGAGTATCTCAAAGTATTAATGAGCCCCACTGAGCGTCAGTGTAAAGTTCTCAAGGGATTCATTAAAACAGATAATTGGAGGCCAAGATGGTACAAAAACTTCTCAGAGACTCAGTGCGAAAAAATAGTTCTTTAAGAAACTTTGAGTACCTTAAAGTATTAATGAGCCCCACTGAGTGTTTTTACTGACTGAGAATCCCAAGGGACTTGTTAAAGCAGATAATTGGGGCCAGGATTGCACAATCTTTCTCACAGAGTCAGATTTAAAGGGGAAACACCAAGTACCTTCAAATCACTGAAGTACCTTGAAGCATTAATGAGCCCCACTGAGTGTTGTTACTGACAAAGCCTCTCAAGGGACTAATTACAGCAGATAATTGGAGGCCATGATTGCACAAACTTCTCAGAAACTCCAAGGCAAAAGCCAAACCCAAAGTCCTTTGTAAAACCTGCAGTGCCTGGGAGCATTCAGGAGCCCCCCAGGGCCATTCCTGACCAAGGCTCCCCAGGGACTCCTTCCAGCACATCCTTGAGGCCACTGGGCTGTCAGGGGGATGCTGAGGGCAGGACAAGGGGCTGACAGTGCCCAGCCTTGCTGGGGCTGTGCCAGGAGGCCCCAGGGCCTCAGGACAAGGTGTCTCCTGACAGCCCTTGGTGGCACAGACCCTGCTGTGCCCCAGGGCACCAAGACTTGGCTTCTCTTTGTCCCCTCCTGGTATCACTGCCTGCAGTTCTCTGCTCTGCCTAGAGCCTGGGGACACTTTCTCTGTTGTTTCCCTCACTGGGACCCATTAAAACTTCAGGAACTTTGGAGTTGGATTCTGCCTTGGAGTTCTTGAGAGGTTTCATCATCTCCCAGTCAGGGACTGATGTTCAGGGCTTCAGCATAAGCTCCAAGAGGGTCATTAAAGTCCTTGTGCTGTGTCTGTGCTGATGAGCTGGGCTGGGCTCCTGGCACAGAGGCAGCTCCTGGCAACCAAGAAGAGCTTCAAAAGACATTTCTCCTGATGAGCAGCTCTTCTCCCAGCCCAGCAGGGCTGGGGCACTGCCTGCAGCCACCCCGGGCGCAGCACACAGGCACAGAGAGCTTCAATCACTCAGGGCTGGGAAGGAGCTGAGAAGAGACTGGGGGAGAATCACTGCCAGCCCTTGGCACAGGAACCTCTGGCTGCAGGACAATGCAGCTGCAGCTCCTGCAGGGATCTCCTCCAGCTGGAACAGCCCAGTGCCTGCAGACTCTGTGAGTACAACTCTCTGAGTATTTCTGGTGCAGGGGAGGTGAAATGCTCATGAAGCTCTGACACACTGAGAGCTTCTGCCCACTCCCAAAATAGTTATTTCCAAGGCAAGGATTTATTTTAAAATGAGGACATTTCCTGAGACGTTGTTTGCAGTTTGTTAATATTAGATAATGGGGGAGAGGGAGAACAAATGATAAAGGTGTCATTAATTTTGACAAGTCCCTGGGACATCTGAACTCTCAGTGGTCAGCAGGTGTGCAGGAGATCCCTGATGTGCTTTCAGCCACTGCTCTGCCCATGGACAGCACCAGCATCACCTTTGCTGGGCCCATCAGGCTTAGTCTGAGCTGTCCTTTCTCCAGGCTGCCAACAGAACCTGCCCCCAGCCAGTGCCCTGCAAACAGGCAGGGTTCTGTAGGGCCAAGGAGAATGCACAGAGATTTGGGGTCTGGGAGTGCTGGCAGGGAGAGCTCAGGCACAGCGAAACCCCTGCAGGAGGAAAATCTCCAGGAAGCAGAGAGAAGATGAGGCAATGAGAGAAAACAAACCCCAGCAATGTTGTGGCAGGGAGAGTTCAGAGATCTCCACAGGAGCCCCTCCAGTGCAGCCCCTCCCTCTGAACAAGCCCCCTCCCTCCTGTCCCCCAGCCCAGCCTCTGCCCTCAGGGCTGGGGCTCCAAGGCCTGAAGCCCCTCCTGTGCAGGCAGAGCTGCAGCAGAGCCCTGGGGCAGCTCTGCAGCCCCAGGCCCAGTTCCCTCTGCAGAGCACAGGGCTGGGAGCAGCTGCCCGGCCCTGGGGGGCTCTGGGAGGGGGCACAGCTGGCTCAGGGTGACGCTGTCCCCAGTGCCCGGCTCTGGGCAATGCTGTCAGTGCAGCCAGGGCAGGAGCTGCATCTCCCTCAGTCCAATGCCAGCACAAGGACACCTGGAAGTCTCCTGGAGATTTCAGTCCAAGCTGGGAGCTTCAATCCAGGATGCAAACCTGTCCTGCAGCATCTTTGTGTTACCTGAAAGACCCCTGAGGAAAGGCAGAGGTGTTCTGACACTGAAAATGCAGTTGGGTTGGTGAAATGAGCAATGTGAGTCCTTGGCTACAGAAGTGGGGCTGGGTTGTGGTGGATCCATCTGCTCTCAGCAGTACCTGGGGAATTTTTAGGGGAAATATGGGAAGGTGATCACCCACCACCTGAGAAAGGCTAAAGCCCAGAGAAAGTCTGAACAGGTCAGAATGACAGACCATGTCCCCTCACTCTCCACTCATCACTTCAAGTCACAGAACTTGCTCTGTTCCCCAAGGGGGACACAGAAATGCCGAGGGTTTGATATCCAAGAATACCAAGAGAGACATGGGGGGCATGAAAAAGAAAACTGAAGAAATCTTAAACACAAAAGGCTGTCTGTGTGTTCCAGGGGAGGGTGTTTGGGAAATGGCTTTGATTTTGGTTCCAGGTATCTCCTCTAACTCTTCACTATCCATTTCTCCATAAACAGGTCCCCAACTCCATGCAGAGCAAATGTCCGACAGCAGCTCCATCAGCCACTTCCTCCTGCTGGCATTGGCAGACAGGCGGCAGCTGCAGCTCCTGCACTTCTGCCTCTTCCTGGGCATCTCCCTGGCTGCCCTCCTGGGCAACGGCCTCATCATCAGCGCCGTAGCCTGCGGCCACCACCTGCACAGCCCCATGTTCTTCTTCCTGCTCAACCTGGCCCTCACTGACCTGGGCTGCATCTGCACCACTGTCCCCAAAGCCATGCACAATTCCCTCTGGGACACCAGGAACATCTCCTATGAAGGATGTGCTGTGCAGCTCTTTATGTTTGTATTTTTCATTTCAGCAGAGTATTTCCTCTTGACCGTCATGTGCTACGACCGCTACGTGTCCATCTGCAAACCCCTGCACTACGGGACCCTCCTGGGCAGCAGAGCTTGTGCCCACATGGCAGCAGCTGCCTGGGCCAGTGCCTTTCTCTATGCTCTCATGCACACAGCCAATACATTTTCCCTGCCCCTGTGCCATGGTAATGTCCTGGGCCAGTTCTTCTGTGAAATCTCACACATCCTCAAGCTGTCCTGCTCCAAATCCTACCTCAGGGAATTTCGGCTCATTGCAGTTAGTGCCTGTTTGTTTTTTGGTTGTTTTCTGTTCATTGTTTTCTCCTATGTGCAGATCTTCAGGGCTGTGCTGAGGATCCCCTCTGAGCAGGGACGGCACAAAGCCTTTTCCACCTGCCTCCCTCACCTGGCCGTGCTCTCACTGTTTATCAGCACTGGCATTGTTGCCAACCTGAAGCCCCCCTCCATGTCCTCCCCATCCCTGGATCTGTCCCTGTCAGTTCTGTACTCGGTGGTGCCTCCAGCCCTGAACCCCCTAATCTACAGCCTGAGGAACCAGGAGCTCAAGGCTGCAATGTGCACTCTGATCACTGAACGACTTCAGAAATGTTTATCTGCTGGCCCCTTTCTGCAAAGCATTTGTAATAAATGTAACATTTGATAGTTCTTGTTGGTTTGGTTGTGTTTTTAGGGTTTCTTTTCCCCTTTTAGTTTTTCAGAATTATCCACAAATAAAAAGACCATTGTGTGTGCCATTTCTCATTTAGATTTTCTCCACCTTCGCTGTGGCCCCAGGCTGTGTCAAGGAGTTGCTCTGCTCTCAGTGGCTCTAAATGAACTAAAGGATCTCCCAGAGATCCCCACTTTTGTTCCCTTCCCTGGAGCTGCAGCAGCAATGTCTGTGTGCAGAGCTGGGGGCAGCTCTGCTCCTGCTGGCCACACCATTCCTGATCCAGGCCAGGAGCCATTGCCCTTCTTGGCCCCCTGGGCACACTGCTGCCTCATGTCCAGCCTGCTGTCCAGCACTGCCCCAGCTCCCTTTCTGCCTGGCCACTGTCCAGCCACTCTGTCCCCAGCCTGGAGCACTGCAGGGCTTGTTGTGGCCAAAGTGCAGGAGCCGGCCCTTGGTCTTGTTCAAGCTGCCATGGTTGGATTTGGGCCCTGGATGCAGCCTGTCCAGGGCCCTGTGCAGAGCCCTCCTGCCCTCCAGCAGATCCACACTCCCAGCTTCAGGAGAGATGGCCAAGGGCTGGGCAGGGCTGGCAGGGCCACAGGCACCCAGGCCTTTGTCCCCTGGGCTCTGCCAGCGCCTCTGCAGGCCCCACAGAAGGAACTTTCCTTGCAGGAAAGCCTGCACTTGGCTTCTGCCTGGCCCCTCCCTCAGCAGGCTGGCAGGCCTTGCAGCTTCAGGACATTTGTCCTTGCTGCCCCTGCCATCTCCCTGCCCCACCAACAGCCCCCAGCCGGCCGTGAGGGACAGGCCCTGCTGTGCCAGGCCTGGGCTCAGGCCTTGGCCTTTCTGCTCCCTCCAGCCAGCCCAGGCCTTGATCAGCATTGCAGTCCCTGCTCACAGCCTTGGGCTCCCTGCAATCCTGGCCTCAAGGAGCTGCTCTCCCCAGTGCCTGGGCAGCCTTTGGCACTCCCTGCCCTCCCTGGGGCCCAGGGATGCTCCAAGGGACTTGGGGTTTTGCTTCTGACTCCTTCAGCAGCTTCTTCAACCTTCTCTCAGTGCCTGGGGGTCCTGGACTGAGCTCCAAATACAGCGTCGGGCTGATGAAAATACAGAAAGCCCCCAGGAGCTCTTTGTATTCCTTCAATAGTCTTTGAGTCTCCAAGGTCTGTGCAGCTGACTGGAGTCAATTTGGAGTCCTGTTAAGGAGGGAGATTTCAAAGTGCATCTCATGTGGGGTTTTTTTTGTTTGTTTTGTTTTGTTTTGTTTTTTTTTTCTCATCAAGAATTTTTTATTTTCCAGATCAGTGAAGAGTTGATAGAAACATTCCCCAAGTGATCTCAATGCTGAATTTCTCCTTGGGTCTGGGCACAGAGAAGAATGAACCCCTTGCAGGCTGACCCTGTTTGGACAAGCTGCTCCTCACCCCAACCTCACCATGTCTGACATTGCCCACCTGGCACTGACATCCCTGTGTCCTGCAGCAGAACCTTGTCCCCTGAGCTCTGCAGCTGCCTGTCCCAGCCCATTGCACCATGTCCCACCTGCTCTCGTCAGGCCTCTGCCTGCACACAGGCCCAGGAGAAGTTTTCCTCTTGCTGAGGAAAGAATGGAAAAGCCTGAGCAGGTTTCCTAAACAACAAAGCCCACTCAGGAACCACATGCTCAGGACAGGCTGCCTGGAATGATATCACCTTTCTACAAGGGACAGTGTCACCAGAAATGAGCTCTGGAAGCAGAATTCTCTGAGTCTCTCATCTGAATTCTTTGTCCCTCTCCTGGATCTCTGTTGCAGATGGAAGCTGCTGGTGCCATCCTCAGCTTGAACCCTTCTTTGGAATGCAGACAGAGGTTCCCAGGTGTGTAAAGTAAGCGTTGCTCAATGTTGATGCAAAGCTTTTGTGTTCCTCCTGGAACCAAGGAGACTCTGCAAGGCCTTGTTTGACCAAGGGTCCATTGTGACACAGTGGGGGCTCATGGAGTCAAGGGGACAATTGTGACAGTACAGACCCTCATAGAAACAAGTCTCTGTTGTGGCAGTCATGGAATCAAAGAGGCATTTGTGACACAGCCAGGCCGTGTGGAACCAATGGTCCATTGTTACCCTGCAGAGTCAAGAAGAACATGGTGACACCACAGAACCTCATGGAACCAAAGGGTCCTTTGTGGCACAGCAGGGCCTCCTTGGAACCCAGGGGACCATTGTGACAATGCAGGGCCTACTGGAACCATGGAGACCATTGTGACACTAAGGAAACTCATGGAACCACGGTGACCATTGGGATTCTATGGAACCTCACAGAACCAAGGGTCCATTGTGACATTGTGGTGCCTCCTGGAATCCAACATTGTGAAACTTGGAGGCCTAATGGAACAAGGGTTTCTATTGTGACACTGAAGAACCTCATGGAATCAAGGTGACCATGTTCCACTAAAGAAGCCCATGGAACCAAGGGGCCATTGTGACACTGCAGAACCAAGGAAACTGTTGTTGACAGTACAAAAACTCATGGAATGAAAAGTCCAGTGTGAAATGATGGAACCTCATGGACCAAGGATTCATTGTGACTCTGTGGGGCCTCATGGAATAAAGGGTCCATTGTGACACAGCAGGGCCTCGTGGAACCAAGGGTGCATTGAGGCACAGCTGGGCCTTGCTGGAACCAAAGAAACCCCTGCTAAAATCAGGGTAACTCCTAGAACCAAGGAGTCCATTGGTACAGCATAAAACCGATGGAACCAAGGGGCCATTGGGACAAAGCAGGGCCTCATGGAACTAAGGGGACATTCTGACCCATTGGGACTGCATGGAAGGAATTGTTCATGATGACATTGGGGATCCAAGGAGACCATGGAGACACTATGGAACCTCATGGATGCAAGGGGCCATTGTGACACCAAAGAACTTCATGGAACCCAGGGTCCATTGTGCCATAGCAAGGCCTCATTGGAACAAAGGAAACATTGTTGACAGGACAGAAACTCATGGAATCAAGGGGCTGTGGTGACATAGCAGGGACACATGGAAGCAAGGAGACCAGTGACATTTAGGAACCTCATGGAACCAAGGGTTCATTAGGACACTGCAGAAACGTTTGGCGTCCATTTTTGACACTATGGAAGCTCAGGGAACTGAGCAGCCATTGTTACACTCCAAAGTGTTGTTGAACCAAAGAGATCATTGTCCAACTACAGAACCTCATGGCACTGAGGCTTCCCTGTGACACAGCAGGGTTCCATGAAACCAATTGTCCATTGTGACCATGCAGATCCAAGGAGACCATGGTGACACTAGGGGAGCTCATGGAACCAAGTGGCCATTTTGACACAGCAAGGCCTCGTGGAACCAGGGAGAGCATTGTGACATCATGGAATCTCATGGAACCAAGGGTCTATTGTTACAGTTCAGAACCAAGGAAACCTTTTTGACACTACAGAACCTCATGGAATCAAGGGTCACTTCTGAAACAGTTGGGCTTCATGGAATCAAGAAGCCATGGTGACACAGCAGGGCCACATGGAACCAATGGTCCATTGTGATACTGTGGATCCAAGGAGGCCATACCAATACTAGGGACTGTGATAAATTAATGATTTTGTGCTAACTGAATTGCAACTATATCAATATTTTAGAAAAAGACAAATGATATGTGATTAGTGTCAGAAAACTGATGTTTGCAGATGTTTATGAAAAATAAAAAAAAAGGAAACAGGATGTAATTTCAGGTAAGTAATATCCAAAAACAGAATAGGCCTTGGGATAATTGGAAGATCAGGCTTGAGACGGATAATTGGGATGCTTCCAGGTAAAGAATCTCAGTTGTGTTTTTATTGAAGGCTTATTTTTGGAATATGATGCTGGCTAACATAACACAAGGCTCGGGGTGCCTGTGCAACCTGTAAGGTTACCCAGAGGACAATGAAGAAGACTGTGAGCCTCCATCCAAAAGACGACCAAATGAAGACAGAAGAGCCCCTAGCACCAAGTGAAGCATGTCCCTTGAAGTACAGCGACGTAGTTTTTTAGAACTGAAAATAGGAGTGTCATGGGTTGTGGAGCCAGGGATGTGTATTCTATTTCATTTGTTAAGAGCAGATGGGGAGATGTTTTTCTTTATCTCTTGTAACACTGCGGTAAGAGCAGCGGATGCCTTCTGATAATGGGCCAACTGTTAAAACCAGGTGGGACAGTGTTTCTTATCTCTTTCACCGCCCGTCCTCCCTCCAGAGGAACATTTTCTGCTAATGGACCATGAAGACACCCCTAAAAGCACACATCCCCAAAGTAGAACATCCACATTACATCATCCTATTGTGAGATGCTCCACCCAGTACGGGGAGCCAACCATTCCTACCTGGATAAAACTGAGACACAGGAACAAGAAGGCATCTAGCTTCTCACCGGATTCCTGGAGGAAGACTGGACCCCTTCTCACCATCACTGGACCCTTTTTCTACAGGATCATCTCTACTTTCATCAGAACCACATCTGCCACTCCAGGAGGATTCAATTTTGGACTGCTTCCAACACCCTGACCAACAGGGTGTCAGGTGGTAGCTCTGACTCTGTCTGGGTTTTCCAGGATTCCTTGTTTATTTGTGTGCTTGTTTGGTTGGGTGGTTTTTGTTTTCTACTACATTTCTATTGTTAATATTCCTAGAAAAGAACTGTTATTCCTATTCCCAAATTTCTGGGAAATTAAGGGCCTGAAAGCCCTTAATTGTAAAATTATAATTTGGCGGCGGTGAGGAGTTTTACATTCTCTGTTCTAAGCGAAACTCCAGTTTTCCCTGGCACATACCTGTCTTTCCAAACCAAGACAAGGAGGAAACTTAGGGGAAACATTGATGAATATGTATTAGCAGAGAGTATATAAATGCAGTCTGACTTGCTCTGTTTTGTACCTGAGGTGGGGTGAGAAGCTCTCCCTGTACCCCGGTCAGTTTTGCTTATGCCTCATCAGAACCTTAACCAGATTTAATTAATCATTACCAAAATTTTATATATGTTTAATTTTATATTAAATTGTTATTAAAATTCCTGCTAAATTTTAAATTTGTTGTTTATTTTATTTATATTTATACCAGGTGCCTGCCTTGTTCCAGGGCTGCCCCATGGCCTTGGGGCTGCCCTGCATCCTCCTGGGGAAGTTCCCTGAGGCTCAGAGCACTCAGTGCCCAGACGCCTTTCCCTGTGTCTGCTGTGTCCCCTGGGGCTGCAGAGCTCTCCTGGCTCACAGCAGACATTCAGTCCTTGATCTCGGGGTGACCCCACCCTGGCCAGGCCTGTGCCCAGGGAGCTCCACTCCCTGCTGCTCCGTGGCACACACTGTCCCTGCAGGTGCCCTGTGCTCTCCTGGCAGCTCCCCAGGCCCTCCAGACAAACATTCCCCTGCCATCAGCCCTGGCACAAGCTGCACAGCCCCAGGAAGGGCTTTCCTGTGCCATGGCCTTTCCTGTGCCATGGCCAGGCCAGGTCCCACTGCAGGAAAAGCCCCAGGCCAGCCCCAGCAGAGTGAAGGGCTCGGGCACAAGTGCAGAGTGCCGTGCTGGGAGCTGTGCCAGGGAAAGCCTGGGACACCAAAGGCCCCTGGGCAGCAGCAGCAGCAGCAGCAGCAGCAGCAGCAGCAGGTCCCTGCAGGGCATGGCCAGAAGCCTCCCTTGGCCACCCGGCCTGGTGGCCACCACTGCAGAGCTGCTGGCTCAGGGGCTGATTTCTGCCTGGGCTCTGCCCCAGCCCACAGAGTGTCAGCTCAGCCCTGACTCTGGCACAGCCCCTGGGCCTGGGCCCTGCAGAGCCTCAAGGTCACCTGTGCCAGCCTGGTGCCCATCCCTGGCTCTGGCACTGTCACTTCTGTGCTGGCTGCTGCCTCCAACACTGAACCCCCTCATCCACAGCCGGAGGAACCAGGAGCTGGAGGATGCCCTGAGGAATGTGACCACTCTGTGCTTTTCAGAAAAATCCAGGTGCCTCTTTGTTTCTGCACAGCATTCAGAATGGAACTCATTCCAGGCCCACACTGCTTTGTGCCATGTGTGTCTTGTTTGTTATTCTATTTGGTGTATTACTTTTTCCTCTTCTTTTCTTTATTTTTGATATAATTTCCCTAATGGGATGCCATTAGTCACAGTATCTACCATGCCTGTGTTAAGCACAGACAGTAGGGAGCCCTGATCACTGTGCATTTATGGAAAATAAAGTGTCCTGCTCTGCCCTGTGTGCCCAAGGTGTTCCCTCAGCCCCTCTCTGTCTCTGCAGGGGCACTGCCTGTGAGCAGAGGTGCAGGGCAGAGACTCCCAGCACAGCAGCACAGCCAGGGACAATGGCCCTGGCTCTTCCCACAGCTGCTCTTCCCAGCTCCAGCCTCTCCTTCCCAGCCCTTCTGTGACTGTTAGGCCGCAGGGCTGTGGCAGCTTGGTCACTGTCCTGCTGCGTGTGCGTGCTGTGAGCACAGGAAGGGCCAGGCCATGGGCACTGCTGGGACACAGCTGGGCTCCAGCACAGCAGCTCCAGCAGCAAAGGGCATCATCATCTCCTGAGGGCAGCCCAGAAGCAGCTCTCCCTGCTGAGTCCCTCTCAGGAACAGGCCCAAGAAACAGACTCTGAAGTGGCTCCTTGTGTTCCTTGTTCTCCCAAGGCTCAGTGGGATGAGATCAGGGTCCCAGGGTGGCCTTCAGGGGACTCAGGTCTGGGTCAGGTTCTGCTGGTTGGTGGCCAGGGCCCATCAGATGGGGAAGGGTCTGTGCTGAACCTTCCTGGGGCTGTGCAGCTTGTGCCAGGGCTGATGGCAGGGGAATGTTTGTCTGGAGGGCCTGGGGAGCTGCCAGGAGAGCACAGGGCACCTGCAGGAACAGTGTGTGCCAGGGAGCAGCAGGGAGTGGAGCTCCCTGGGCACAGGCCTGGCCAGGGTGGGCTCACCCCGAGATCAAGGACTGAATGTCTGCTGTGAGCCAGGAGAGCTCTGCAGCCCCAGGGGACAGAGCAGGCACAGGGAAAGGAGTCTGGGCACTGAGTGCTCTGAGCCTCAGGGAACTTCCCCAGGAGGATGCAGGGCAGCCCCAAGGCCATGAGACAGCCCTGGAACAAGGCAGACACGTGTTAGAAATATAAATAAAATAAACAACAAATTTAAATTTTAGTGGTAATTTTAATAGCAATTTAATATAAAATTAAACATATACAAAGTTTGGCAATGATAAATTACATCTGGTTAGGGTTCTGATGAGGCATAAGCAAAACTGACTGGGGTACAGGGAGGGCTTCTCACCCCGCCTCACATACGAAACAGAGCAATTCAGACTACACTTATATTTATCTGCTAATACATATTCATCAATGTTTCCTCTAAGTTTCCTCCTATTTTCAATTCTAAAAATCTATGTCACTGTACTTCATGGAATATGCTTCATTTGTTGTTTTGAGTCTTCTGTCTTCTTGTGATGGTCTTTTGGATGAAGGCTCATAGTCTTCCTCATTGTCCTCCACATAACCTTACAGGTTGCACAGGCACACCAAACCTTGTGTTATGTTACCCAGCATCATATTCTAAAAATAAGCCTTAAATAAAAACACAACTTCAATACTGTTCCTGGAACCATCCCAATTGTCCATCTCAAGGCTGATCTTCCAATTATCCCAAGGCCTATTCTGTTTTGAGATACTACTTCTCTGAAATTACGTCCTGTATCCTTTTTTTTTCAATAAACATCTGCAAACATCAGTTCTGTTACAGTAATCACATATCATTTGTCTTTTTCTACAATATTGTTATAGTTACAATTTAGTTAGCACAAAATCATACTCATTTATCACATTCCCTAGTATTTGCATGGCCTCCTTGGATCCACAGTATCACTATGGACAATTGGTTCCATGTGGTCCTGCTGTGTCACAATGGCTTCTTGGTTCCATGAAGCCCAACTGTTTCACAAGTGACCCTTGATTCTATGTGGTTCTCTAGTGTCAAAATGGTCTCCTTGGATCTGGACTGTAAAAATGGACTCTTGGTTCCATGAGATTCCATGATGTATCAATGGTCTCCTTAGTTCCATGAGACCTTGCTGTGTCACAATGGCCGCTTGGTTCCATGAGCTTCCCTAGTGTCACCATGGTCTCCTTGGATCTGCATTTTCACAATAGACAACTGTTTTCATGGAACCCTGCTGAGTCACAGTGAAGCCTTAGTGCCATGAGGTTCTGTAGCTGGACAATGGTCTCTTTGGTTCAATGACACTTTGGAGTGTAACAATGGCTGCTCAGTCCCATGAGCTTCCATAGTGTCAGCAATGGTGTCCTTGTTTCTGCCGTGTCCTAATGAACCCTTGGTTCCATGAGGTTCCTAAATGTCACTGGTCTCCTTGCTTCCATGTGTCCCTGCTGTGTCACCACAGCCCCTTGGTTCCATGAGGTTCTGTACTGTCAGCAATGGTTCCTTTGTTCCAATGGGGCCTTGCTCTGTCACAATGGACCCTGGGTTCCATGAAGTTCTTTGGTGTCACAATGGCCCCTTGGATCCATAGTGTCTTCGCGGTCTCCTTGGATCTGCATTGTCATCATGGACAATTGCTTCCATGCAGTCCCAATGGGTCAGAATGTCCCCTTAGTTCCATGAGGCCTTGCAGTGTCTCAGGAGTCTCCTTGGTTCCAGGAGGAACACAAAAGCTTTGCACCAACACTGAGCAATGCTTACTTTACACACCTGGGAACCTCTGTCTGCATTCCCAAGAAGGGTTCAAGCTGAGGATGGCACCAGCAGCTTCCATCTGCAACAGAGACCCAGGACAGGGACAGAGAATTCAGCTGAAAGAGTCAGAGAATTCTGTTCACAGAGCTCATTTCTGGTGGCAGTGTTCCTTGTAGAAAGGTGACATCATTCCAGGCAGCCTGTCCTGAGCATGTGGTTCCTGAGTGGACTTTGTTGTTTAGGAAACCTGCTCACACTTTTCCATTCTTTCCTCAGCAACAGCAAAACTCCTCCTGGGCCTGTGTGCAGGCCGAGTCCTGAGGAGAGCAGGTGGGACATGGTGCAATGGGCTGGGACAGGCAGCTGCAGAGCTCAGGGGACAAGGTTGTGCTGCAGGGCACAGGGATGTCAGTGCCAGGTGGGCAATGTCAGACATGGTGAGGTTGGGGTGAGGAGCAGGTTGTCCAAACAGGGTCAGCCTGCAAGGGGCTCATTCTTCTCCATGCCCAGACATCCTAAGGAGACATTCAGCATCAAGATCACTTGGGGAATCGTTCAGTCACCTCTACAATGAACTGAAAATAAAGAAATACTCATGGGTTTAAAAAACCAAAAATCATGAGATGCACTTTGAAATATCCCTCCTTAAGAGAACTCCAAACGGACTCCAGTAAGCTGCACAAGCCCTGCAGACTCAAAGACAGTTGAAGAAAGACAAGGAGCTCCTGAGGGCGTTCTGTATTTTCATCAGCCCCACACGGGAATTGGGGCTGAGTCCAGGACTCCCAGGCACTGAGAGAAGGTTGAAGAAGCTGCTGAAGGAGTCAGAAGTAAAAACCCCAAGTCCCTTGGAGCATCCCTGGGCCCCAGGGAGGGCAGGGAGTTTTAAAGGCTGCCCAGGCACTGGTGAGAGCAGCTCCTTGAGGCCAGGATTGCAGGGAGCCCAAGGCTGTGAGCAGGGACTGCAATGCTGAGCAAGGCCTGGGCTGGCTGGAGGGAGCAGAAAGGCCAAGGCCTGAGCCCAGGCCTGGCACAGCAGGGCCTGTCCCTGCCGGCTGGCTGGGGGCTGTGGGTGGGGCAGGGGGATGGCAGGGGCAGCAAGGACAAATGTCTTAAAGCTGCAAGGCCTGCCAGCCTGCTGAGGGAGGGGCCAGGCAGAAGCCAAGTGCAGGCTTTCCTGCAAGCCAAGTTCCTTCTGTGGGGCCTGCAGAGGTGCTGGCAGAGCCCAGGGGACAAAGGCCTGGGTGCCTGTGGCCCTGCCAGCCCTGCCCAGCCCTTGGCCATCTCTCCTGCAGCTGGGAGTGTGGATCTGCTGGAGGGCAGGAGGGCTCTGCACAGGGCCCTGGACAGGCTGCATCCAGGGCCCAAATCCAACCATGGCAGCTTGAACAAGACCAAGGGCCGGCTCCTGCACTTCGGCCACAACAAACCCTGCAGTGCTCCAGGCTGGGGACAGAGTGGCTGGACAGTGGCCCGGCAGAAAGGGACCTGGGGCAGTGCTGGACAGCAGGCTGGACATGAGGCAGCAGTGTGCCCAGGGGGCCAAGAAGGCCAATGGCTCCTGGCCTGGATCAGGAATGGTGTGGCCAGCAGGAGCAGGGCAGGGATTCTTGCCTCGTGCTCAGCACTGCTTGGGCAGCACCTCGAGTGCTGTGTCGAATTCTGTGCTCCCCAAATTAGGAAGGACATGGAGGGGCTGGAGTGTGTCCAGAGAAGGGCAACAAGGCTGGTGAGGGGTCTGAAACACAAGTCCTGTGAGGAGTGGCTGAGGGAGCTTTAGGTGCCTGCAGAAAATTCCTGAAGCACTTGGAGGATGATCCTGATCCCCAAGGGACGTTCCCATGGTGCCAACTCAGGAACTGAAATAGGGAGTGGGGCCAGAGAGGAAAGGGCAAACAGAGATGGGCTGTTTGCAGGGAAGGGTACAGGGGTGGGTAATAAGAAGAAATTTGGAGCAGGAGAAAGGAAAGAAAGCAAAGGTTTAGCAAAAGAAATGCTCAGGGCAGTTGGGGGGTGCCTGCCAGGCAGCCCTGGCTCTGACCAACAACGTCTGCAGTGGCACAGCAAACTCCCAGCTCATGGGAACAAACTTTCTGGCTGACTTCAGAGGCCACCACAAACCTGAGGGGTTTCCCTGCTGCGCCCCCGCCCTTCCTGGCCCCAGGCCCTGCTGGCATTTGTGCTCCCTCAGCGTCATCTCCCCACACCAAGCCCATGGGGGTGCTCAGGCCTGCTCTGGGCAGGGCAAACAGGGGCTCCTGAGGCAGTGCTGCCGTGGCTGTGCCTGCAAGGCTGCGGCAGCTGTGTGAGCTGGGGGAGAGGCCAGGGCTGCAGAGGGGGGATGTTGTTGGCAGGTGCATGAGGAGGCTGTGGGCCGCTGGCCTGGGGTGTCCAGCGCAGTGGGGATGGATCAGGCCCTGCTCTGCTGCTCCTTGCCGTGTGCTTGCCCAGGGCCCTTGCAGAGCCCCAGCCGTGCTGTTTGCCCCCAGCCTGCCCACGGCCAGCCTGGGGCTGCTGCCGGGGCTTTTCTCTGCTGAGCATTGGCCTGGGCAATGTGTTCTGGAGAGAGCCTGGGCAAGGAGCCTGCAGCCCCCAGGCCCTGGGCTGAGGCCTCAGCACTGCTGCTGTGCCAGCAGTGCCCATGGCCTGTCCCTGCTGCAGCCCCGGCACTGCCACCCCCAGCCCTGTGCCCGGCCCCGAGAGCACTCAGGCCCTACAGCAACAGCAGGGCCAGGAGGGCAGCGGGGCAGGGCCACGGCAGCAGCACTGGCAGCACCAAGTGCTGCTGCTGCTGCTGGGCACAGCTGCTGTGCCAGCACTGATCTGCCCCCAGCTCTGCACACAGACATTACTGCTGCAGCTCCAGAGAAGGGAAGAAAAGGGGAGACCTCTGGATAAAACTCTGCTGGGAGGTCCTTTATTTTGTTGAAAGCCACTGGGAGCACAGCTTCTCATTGACAGAGTCAGTGGCTGTAGCAAATGTAGAGAGACAAAATATGAGAAATGTGAAAACCAATGACATTTTATTTTGGACAATATTAAAAAAGTAAAAGAAAGAAAAAGAAACTCCATAATCAAACCAACAAGAAGTATCAAAGATAACCTTTATTACAATTGGCTTGCAGAAACTGGAGTGCAGTTTAATGTTTCTGAAACCATCCAGTGATCAGTGTCCACACTGCAGCCTTGAGTTCCTGGTTCCTCAGGCTGTAGATGAGGGGGTTCAGGGCTGGAGGCACCACCGAGTACAGAACTGACAGGGCCAGATCCAGGGATGGGGAGGAGATGGAGGGGGGCTTCAGGTAGGCACATGTACCAGTGCTGAGGAACAGGGAGAGCACGGTCAGGTGAGGGAGGCAGGTGGAAAAGGCTTTGTGCCGCCCCTGCTCAGAGGGGATCCTCAGCACAGCCCTGAAGATCTGCACATAGGAGAAAACAATGAACACAAAACAACCAAAAAACAAGCAGGCACTAACAGCAATAAGCCCAAGTTCCCTGAGTTTGGAGTGTGAGCAGGAGAGCTTGATGATGTGTGGGATTTCACAGAAGAACTGGCCCAGAGCATTGCCATGGCACAGGGGCAGGGAAAATGTATTGACTGTTTGCAGCAGAGCGTTTAGAAAGCCACTGGCCCAGGCAGCTGCTGCCATGTGGGCACAAGCTCTGCTGCCCAGGAGGGTCCCGTAGTGCAGGGGTTTGCAGATGGACACGTAGCGGTCGTAGCACATGATGGTCAGCAGGAAATACTCTGCTGAGATGAAAAACAGAAAGAAAAAGAGCTGTGCAGCACATCCTGTGTAGGAGATGTTCCTGGTGTCCCAGAGGGAATTGTGCATGGCTTTGGGGACAGTGGTTAGGATGGAGCCCAGGTCGGTGAGGGCCAGGTTGAGCAGGAAGAAGAACATGGGGCTGTGCAGGTGGTGGCCGCAGGCTACGGCGCTGATGATGAGGCCGTTGCCCAGGAGGGCAGCCAGGGAGATGCCCAGGAAGAGGCAGAAGTGCAGGAGCTGCAGCTGCCACCTGTCTGCCAATGCCAGCAGGAGGAAGTGGCTGATGGAGCTGCTGTTGGACATTTGCTCTGGCTGCACATGGAGACCTGTTCATGGAAAAAGGACAGGGACAAGTCAGCAGAGGCTCCTTTGAGCCAAACCTGGGCCATTCCCTGTAAACTGTCCTGCTGTGACTCTGCCGGCCTTGTTTCTGCTCTGGGAAAACCTTCACCCAGGTCCCTGCCTGAGCTCCAGTTGTGCTGTCTGAGTGTGCCAGGAGCAGCCAGGCCTGTGCATGGGGCTCTCGAGGAGCCATCCCTGCCCTGCTGCCCTGGGATTGTGGCCATGTGGCAGAGGGACAAGGCTGGATAATCTGGATTTGTCAGGCAAATCACTCCTAATGCAGACAGGCTGGTTGCTGTCTGCACTCCCAGGTGTACAGGACATGGACAGCAGGGAAGAGATGTATCAAGTTTTTTTCCTAGCCACACACCATTCCTGGTTCTCTGAGGTGAGAAATCCCCAGCATCTCTGCTGCACTCAGAGTTTGCTACTGAGAGATGGGAGAGGCAAAGGATTCCCTGTGCCTTGGGCAAGGTGAGGGGCTGGATAAGCTTGTTCCCAGCTGCCCTGGGTTTGCAGCTTTGGCTGCAGTCAGAGCACAGTCACACTCCTGGGTCACCCTGGGATAAACCAGACCCTGCCCAGAGCAGAGGGATCCCTCAATGTCTCCCCCTCTCCAAAGGGCTCTGGGCAAGGTCTCAGCACCCCCTTCTGCCAAGGACACTCACGGCTCCCTTGGCAAACCCAGCAGCATTTCCTCAGCTCTGGCATCTCTGCACTTCCCCGGGGCACATTCAGGGAACTGCAAGGGGCTCTGCCACAGATTTGCAGCCAGGAGGGCAGCTCAGAGCTTGCAAGGACACAGCAAGGAGATCCCTGGGTGTGGCCACGATGGGATCTCAGGGAGGGGGTTCAGCCCATTCCCCTTTCCCATGGACTGCCCTGCCCACAGCCCCACAGGTCCCAGGGAAGCTTGGACACCCCATGGCCATGGCCACAGCTGCCTGGCAGCAATGCCAAGGGCAGTGCCTGACTCAGCTGCTGCAAATGCCAGAGCCTCCCTGAGAGCACCAGATGACAGGGACAATCTCAGGGCAGTGCAGAACCCAGAGAAGATGTGGTGGGGCTGTGCCTGGGAGGGCAGGGCAGAGACAGCCGGGCACTCAGGACAGTGTTCCCGTGCCCAGCTGTGCACGGCACCTCCCACACACCCACAGTGCCCTCCTGCCCCCAGCACTGCTCTCTTCAGCCCCCTCTCCTTCCCTCAGCATCTCCCTGGGCCTGGACATTTCCCTGCTGAGAGGAGCCTTGTCCCTGCCAGTGCTGACAGAGCCCATCCCAGCCTCTGTGCCCTGGGCCCGGCCCTACAGAAACCTGCCTGTCTGCAGGGCCCTGGCTGGGGCAGGCTCTGTCTGCAGCTGGGCAAGGGCAGCTCAGCAGAGCCCTGCTGGGCCCTGCTAAGGTGATGCTGCTGCTGCTGCTGCTGTCCAGGGCTGAGGAGGGGCTGAAGGCCCTTGAGGAGCCTCCCAGCAGAGAGACTGACCACCCAAAGTTACAGCTCTGGAGTCTCTGTAAATGTTCAAACATTCCTTTGGTGATCCTGTGTGTCACTTTCAACTCAGAATGTTCTGTGACACTGTGTTTGCAATTCCTGTTCTGCTTCTCTCATCCTCCTGTTGCCTACAATGAAAAGGAGAAAAAACCCCTTGTAACAGTGTTAGCACAGTAAAGTTAAAACCAGACCTTTATTGGAAGCTCCCAGGTGTCCCAGTGCGGATGGGGCACACCCGGCCCCTGATTTCAAGAATTTATTGAGGCTGATTAATTAGGATATTTGGCAGGAACATCCAATAGAAGATTCAGTGGTCCCAGTTACACACCCCTGGGTCAATCCATTGGTCCAAGGGTTTCTTTGCCCCACTTTTTTTGATGACTGCTAACACTCTGGGTCAAAACCAAAATGTTCTTCTTGTAGGTCCTCTTCCTGATAATAAGGCTCCACAGTAGTTCAGGAATATAATTAGAAGGTCAGCCGCTTGCACTCAAACGTAAAAGAAAGGGTAGATAATATGCTAAAATTAATTAGGAATAATACTTAAATAAGTATATGTATACTGTAAGTATATAAGTACATATATGTATACTATACAATACTATCCATTATATGCTATAGTATATGTACATATATTTATTATATGTACATATATATATATTAGAGTATATAAGTATATGTACACGATAATAATTACATGCAATAGTAGTTGAACGGAGTAAATTAAAAATTATAGTTTTATAATTACATAGTAGTAGTTAACAGAGGTATGAATATATGAAAAATGTATAAAAAGCAAAAATCTATTTGTCATCACCCCAACTCTCCCATCCTTCTACAAGCAGGAAATTGAAAACACACTGAGGAAACCTCCTGATCTTTCCAGCAATCCCAGGCTCACCTTCTTTTGGGAAGTGTCCTCCAGAGCTGTGCCCAGGCTGGTGTGGAGCTGGGAGCAGCCCTGCCCCACACAGCACCTCTCAGCAGCAGCACCTGCCCTGCTCAGGGTGGCTCCTTCCCCCCACAGCTTCTCCCCAGCACTGGGAGCAGCTCCCTGGGCCGGCTGAGAGCTGTCCCTGGCAGGCAGCAGAGTCCCTGGGCCAGCACAGAGCCCTGGGCTGCAGGAGCCTGCTCTGCAGGACAGCCCTGGGCAGCCCTGGCTGCAGCCCCGGCTGCTCAGCCCTGCAGCAGAGCCTGGCACAGGGAGCTGCCCTGTGCTGTGCCTGGGCTGCTGCAGCAGGGAAACCCAGCCCTGCCCCAGGGCCACATCCCTGCCCTGCAGCAGCTCGGAGAGTGCTCCTGGAAGGGCCTCAGAGCTGTGGGATGTGGCAGCTTCAGGAGATCCCTGCAGCAACTGCAGATTATCTTCCCCCAGCCAGAGTGACTGTTCCAAATGCTGTGAGGGTTTCCCCTCCAGTGAGCCCTGCGTGAGCTCTGCTGGGCTGGGAAAAGAGTTGCTCATCAGGAGAAATGTCTTTTGAAGCTCTTCTTGGTTGCCAGGAGCTGCTGCCTCTGTGCCAGGAGCCCAGCCCAGCTTATTAGCACAGACACAGCACAAGGACTTTAATGACCCTCTTGGGGCTGGTGCTGAGGCCCTGAACATCAGTCCCTGACAGGGAGATGATGAAACCTCTCAAGAACTCCAAGGCAGAATCCAACTCCAAAGTTTCCTGAAGTTTTAATGGGTCCCAGTGAGGCACACAACAGAGAAAGTGTCCCCAGGCCCAGGCAGAGCAGAGAACTGCAGGCAGTGATGCCAGGAGGGGACAAAGAGAAGCCAAGTCTTGGTTCCCTGGGGCACAGCAGGGTCTGTGCCACCAAGGGCTGTGAGGAGACACCTTGTCCTGAGGCCCTGGGTCCTCCTGGCACAGCCCCAGCAAGGCAGGGCACTGTCAGCCCCTTGTCCTGCCCTCAGCACCCCCCTGACAGCCCAGTGGCCTCAAGGATGTGCTGGAAGGAGTCCCTGGGGAGCCTTGGTCAGGAATGGCCCTGGGGGTTCCTGAATGCTCCCTGGCACTGCAGGTTTTCCAAAGGACTTTGGGTTTGGCTTTTGCCTTGGAGTTTCTGAGAGGTTTCTGCAATCATGGCCTGCAATTATTTGCTTTAATTAGTCCCTTGAGAGGCTTTGTCAGTAACAACACTCAGTGGGGCTCATTAATACTTCAAGGTACTTCAGTTATTTTAAGGTACTTGGTATTTCCCTTTTAAATCTGATTCTGTGAGAAAGATTGTGCAATCCTGGCCCCAATTATCTACTTTAACAAGTCCCTTGGGATTCTCAGTCAGTACAAACACTCAGTGGGCCTCATTAATATTTTAAGGTACTCAAAGTTTCTTAAAGAACTTCTTTTCAACACTGAGTCTTTGAGAAGTTTTTGTGCAATCATGGCCTCCAATTATCTGCTTTAATGAGTCCCTTGAGACCTTTGCACTGACACTCAGTGGGGCTCATTAGTACTTTGAGATACTCAAACTTTTTCAGGTACTTTGGAATTTCCTTCCCACACTGAGTCTCTGAGAGGTTTCTGTGCAATCCTGACCTCCAATTCTCTCCTCCAAGGATTCCATGAGGAGCCCGTGTTGGGGATGGACCTCAGTGCAAACCATTAATGCCTGGAGACACTTTGGGTTTTTCTTCTGACTTGGACTCCTGGAAAGGTTTGTGCAATCTCCTCTCAGGCCCTGAGGTTCAAGGGCTCAGCACCAAATGCACCATGGGCCACATTAGGATCAAGCAAGTCCTGACAAACCATGGCTGTGCCTTGATTTCCCTCTGGTCTGCTGCAGTTCATTAGGAAAGTTTCCAGCTTCAGTTGTGGAGAAAGATTTTAAAGAGTGTCTGAGAAATGCACATTCCTGTTATACATGGTGTCTAACTGCTCTGTTTAGAGCAGAGGTGATTGCAACATTCAGTAATTGATATTGATCCAGGGTCTCAGGAGGTCTGGCCTGCTCAGAGAAGCTGTGCCTTGAGGTCTGACACAGTGTGGACAACCTTGCTCCACATTCTCCAACCTCATCCTGTCTGTGCTCACTCACCTGGGACCTGCTTTGCTTGGAGAGCTGCCCACACTCAGTCAAACAGGGGCTTCCGATTTTTTTTATCAATGTAAAACTCCTGAGTTTCCCCACTGAAGATAGACGCCCTCCTCAGGTGTGTGCCAGCCCAAGGTGCCACCAAGGTCACTGCAGCCCTGCCCTGGGCCAGGAGTGAGGGTGGATCATCATCCCAACCTGCCCTGGGCCATTGCAAGGGCCTGTGGCCATGGACACTGCCCTGACCCCACTGCTGGGTTTGGGTGCCACAGCAACCCCCATCAGTTCAAAGTTCCTTGGAAAGCACCCCAAGGAGCCATTTCTGCAGCCAGGTTCCATGGCCAGGGGGATGTGGGGGGCTGCAGGTGGTCAATGCCCCATCCCTGGAAACATTCCAGTCCAGCTGGGACAGGGCTCTGAACAACCTGATCTGGTGAAAGATGTCCCTGCTCATCCCAGGCCTGGGCAAGAGGCCTGAGTGAGGCCTGAACAACAGGCCCTGAGCCAAAGGTGACTTCTGGGTGAACCTTCCAACCCAAGGTTATCTTTGTATCTGCTCATTAGTGAAATATGCATGGTCATTAGCACTGTGATTGATGTATCCACTGATTAGTGAAAAATGGATTGACTTTTTTGTGTTTAGAAGCTGGACAAGGCCATGAAGTCCAACACCTGGCCTTGTTTGGAGCTGTATGGTCAAAGTCACCTCCCTTGGTTCCTCCTTGGGCCCTGGCCAGGTTTTGGGAGGAACCCAAGAGGAGGATGAATCCAGATGTTCCCACACTAGAAGTGCTGTCTGTTTGTTTATTTCGTGCTATCAAAGCTGGGCCCTCTCCCAGCGAGGCTGGAGCCTCACCTGTGGCTGGAGGCACCTGCAGGAATTCCCAGTGTCCAGGAGTGGCTCTGCAGTCCTTGGCTGTGACAGCTTCCCCCAGCTGAGGTGTGGGTGTGAGTGATGGGAAAGTCTGAGGGTCACTGGTGATGGATCTTTCTTACTCACTGCAGGCAATCTTTGGTAGTGATGGTTGGGTGCATTGCTGAGCTGCTCCTTCTGTGCTCCTTTGCCTCAGTTCCCACTCGCCCCTGAGCTTCAGCCCTGGTTAGCAGTATGCTCGGAGGGAAACTGAGGCAAGGACAAAGATAAAAGACAAAAGGTGCTCTTAATCCTTCAGGAACACAGTCCCATTTTTTAATGCAGAACCTACTCTTTGCAGCTTGGGGGAGTTAAGAGGGGAGTTAAGAGAGGAGTGAGTTAAGAGAGGAATTCAGAGGGTGATTCCCTGCCAGAGGGCAGTTTTATGCCCTCTGCCAAGGAGGGAGAGGGGAGGGGGCCCACCAGCCGATGGGGGCTGACCTGGGGGAGGTGAGGCATAGGTGGTGTCAGGGAGAGGGGATGCAGTGCAGGGGCTCATGGGCAGGGTACAGCAAATGCTTTGTGTGAACACATATAACAGAAACACCCAGTGCAATATAACAAAGTCAACTAACTACTTCATGCAATATAACATCTCACCCTTTTCTGTTACAATAAAACTGAAAGACACACTTCAGGCCTATTCTGATGCAGAATAGTTTTTCCCAGGACTTCTGATTTGCAGGCAGTTTTGGCTGCTCTTGGCCTGCAAGCTCTGCATGGCTGACTTCTGAGGTGGTAGGGATTAAACCATTGAGGGCCTTTAAAACTAGGCAGCGAAGAATTCCGAATGCCAACACAATTAAAAACAAGACAACAAAAAACAACAGGATTGTAAAAGGAAACACAAACACAAAGCACATTAACAATCTGAGATCTGCTGGAAGTAACCCGATTTTTAAGAAGGCTCTGTCTTATCTTTCCAGTGGTGTCTCCTTTTCGAAACGACAGCTGCTTGCTGCTCATCATCTTCTGTTGGTGCTGGGGTTTTGGGAACAAAAGGTTTCACCCACTTTTGGGGTATCCAGCCTGGGCCTGAGTGGGTGTATATGCACACGTAGCCACATCCCCAGGTCACGAGCTCATAGGGACCTTTGATCTCCCAGGTTTCTGGTTCTCTAATCAAAACTGGTGGGAGCTGTGACAGCTTAAACTGATTACTGCTGTTAAAGTGACGTACCACTGGAGGACTCCTGTTTTCAAATGAACAATTCAGAAAGTTAATGGTAAACATGGCTTTGCAGAGTTTTTGTGTTGGTGACATCCATGCTGTGGAACTGTCTTGCCCAGTCAGGATCTTTCTGAGCATCTGGTGGGCACGCTCGACCACAGCTTGGCCTGTGGGGGAGTGGGGGATGCCTGTTTTATGTTCCATTCCCCATTGCTGGACAAACAGCAGGAATTCCTTGCTTTTGTATGCTGGGCCATTGTCAGTTTTGATTTTCTTAGGGATCCCCAGTACTGAAAAGGCTTGCACAAGATGTTTCTTGGCATGTGCAGCCATTTCTCCTGCGTGGGCAGAGGCATAAACTGCGTTTGAATAGGTGTCAATGCTCACATGCACATATATTTTGCAGCCGAAACTAGGAATGTGTGTGATGTCTGTCTGCCCTCTTGGCAGCTTCCAAGCCCTCTGGGGTTAAACCCCATTGTAGGGGAGTTTTTAGAAGAGCGAGGTCACAGTCTATTGATAGGAGGTTTGAACAATCCGTGCTATCAGGGAACAGTAGGGGTTCTTGTACTGTGCCTGCTGTGTACTCTGCTGTTCCTACATTGCCTTGAATTAGCAAAAAGGTAGCAAATGTAATAACTCATTGGTCCTTCTCACGGATGCTTCCTCTCAGAAGCTGAAGACATGTAACAACTTGTTGTACCTTCTCATAGATGCTGAAGACAGAAATGTTGATCATAAGACAGAATAAAGAAGAATTTGCTGCCAAAACACATGAACCAATGAGCAATGAGTGCTTGAACATGAGATTTTAACCAACTAACAATTGTTTAGCTGTGCCTGCTTTTACTCTGTAACCACATAAATACAGAGAATAAAGAATAAACGAGGAGATCAAACCTAATCATACTGGTGTCCATTTAATACTCTGCTCCTTTCTTGCAACAGTTCCCATGGGTCCCCACATTGTCACAATGGTCCCTTGCTTCCATGAGGCCTTGCAGTGTCAAAATGGTTTCCTTGGTTCCATGGAATGGAACAATGCACAATGAACAATGCACAGCTGCACAATGACACAGAGGCCCCTTGGTTCAATGAGGCCTCTGAGTGTCACAATGATCTCCATGATTCCACATAGTCCTGCAGTGTCACAGAGGTCCCTTGGTCCTATTGGGCTCCTCAGGATCACAATGGCCCCTTGGCTGCATGAGGCCCAGCTGTGTCACACTGGCCCCTTGCTTCCATTGGGCCCTGTAGCATCACAATTGTCCCCCCTTGCTTCCATAAGCCCTTGCCATGTCACAGTGGTCTCCTTGGTACCACAGTGTCACAACTGACCCTTGGTTCAATGAGGCCCTGAAGGGTTACAGTGGTCTCCTTGGCTCCAAGAGGTCCAGTAAAGCCTCTTTAGTTTAACGAGGCCTCAAAGTTTCATCATGGTCTGAAAGATTCAACGAAGCCCTGAAATGTCAAAATGGACCTTTGGTTCCATGATGTCCTGTGCTGTTCCATGAGTCCTCATTTCCATGGGGCCCTGTAGTGTCACAATGGACCCCTTGGTTCAATGGTGCCACACAGTGCCACAGTTGTCCCTTGGTTCCATCAAGGCCCACAGTGTCACTATGGACCCCTTGGCTCCCCAGGGCTCTGAAGTGCCACAATGGCCCTTTGGTTTCCCAGGGCATCAAGGTGTACAAATGGCCTCCAGGGTTTCCTGAGGCTCTGCTGTGTCACAATGGACCTTTGGTTACATGATGCCCCACAGTGTCACAATGGTCTCCTTGGATCCAAAGTGTCAGAATGGACCCTTCATCCCATGCAGACCCACAGTGTTCACTGTAGCCCCCTTGATTCCATGAGGCCCTGCTATGCTAGAATGGCCCCTTGGTTCCAGTGGGTCCCCAAGTGTCAGAATAGTCTCCATTGTTCCATGAGGCCCCACAATGTCACTGTGGTCCCCTTGGTTCCACAGGGCAGCAGAATGTAAAAATGGACTCTTGGTTCCATGAGGTTCCTCAGTCACAATGGCTCCTTGGCTCCATGTGGCCACACTGTGTCACAATGGCTCGTGGCTCCATGTGGCCCAACAGAGTTGCAATGGACCCTTGGTTCAATGAGACCTTGCTGTGTCACAATGGAGTTGTGGTTCCATGAGCTTTCATCCTGCCAACAACAGTCTCCTTGGTTCTGCAGTGTCACCATGGAACCTTTGTTCCAGGAGGTCACACAGTACAACATGGTCACTTTGGTTCTGTAAGGTTCAGCAGTGTCACAATGGCCTCCTTGGTTCTACAAGGCCTTGCTGGGTCAGAATGGCCCCTTTGGTTCCAGGAGGCCCCACAGGGTCACCATGGTCTCCTTGGATCCACGTTGTCATGATGGACCTTTCATTCCCTGCAGCCCCGGTGTGTCACAGTGGCCCCTTGGTTCCATGAGTTTCTGTACTATCAGCAATCGTTCCCTTGCTCAAACAAAGCCTTGCTGTGTCACAATGGACTCTTGGTTCCATGGAGCTTTTCTCTGTCACAATGTACTTTGGATTCCATGTGGTTCCAGAGTGTCCCAATGGTCTCCTTGGATCTGCAGTATCACAATGGACCATTGGTACCATGTGGCCCTGCTGTGTCACAAAAGATTTTGGTTCCATGAGGTTGCAAGGTGTCACAGCAGACTTCTGGTCCTGTGAGGCCTCACTGTCACCAAATTGCTGAAATACCAGAATAAGACTCCCTAACACTAACCTAGTGTTTAAGAGGGAATCACTTATTCAGGCTGGAGGCCTAATCTGTGGTACCTCGTAACCTTACATCGACATGTGATTCTAAAAGAGTGTTACTTATATACAGTCACTACATGGGTATTACAATTTAGCCATTACCATAAAACCCACCCCAAGTTCCCACATTCCCTCTTTTCTATCACTGCAGTCAAGCCAGATGTCTTCTCTTACAACCATACTTGCTAAAAAAGCAGACCCTGCATGCCTTGTTCCTGTGCTACAAGTTCACAGGCACAGTAAAAATGGAATGAAACCTTTTGGTATCCAGCCCAGGGCTGTGTGTGCCCAGGCAGAGGCAGGCAGGACGCAGAGCTGTCAGCAAAGGAAGGGCCCAGCCAGGTGGGGCAGCCGGGGGATGCCGACAGCCTGCAGGGACAGAGGCACAGGGCATGGACACCGTAGGACAGCCTGGGCTGCACAGGGCACAGGGATGGGCAGCAGCTGCAAGGCCCTGACACAGCCAACTCCTGCAGCACTTGGGCCATGGCTGCTGGCCCTGGGCCTGAGCCAGGAGGAGGGAACAAGTGACCCTTGCAGGCCTGCAAGGGCCTCATGGCCTCCTTGTCCCTGCTCAGCAGCCTGGCAGGGGCTGCCCCATGGTGCTGCCCTTGGCATTGCACATCCCCACATGCCAGTGGCCTGGGAAGAGCCCTGAGCAAGGAGGGAGGGACAGGATCTGCCTTGGCAGGGGTTGGGGCTCAGGCCTTGGCCCTTTGCATTCCTGAAACACATCCAGGTTTGCTGAGCATCAGAGACACCTTGGCCTTCTTTGTCCCCACCTGTCCTCACTGCCTGCAGTGTTGTGCTCTATCTGGAACCTGGAGACACTTTCTCAGTCATGTTTCTCTGTGGGCCCCATTAAAAGTTCAAGAAAGTTTGGAGTTTTAATCTAACTTTGAGTTGTTGAGAAGTTTCTTGAGCACACTCTTAGGGACTGACTCTGATGTAAACAGCACCAAAGTCCCTAGAGGTTAATTAAAGTCCTTGTGCTGTGGCTGTGCTGATGAGCTGGGCTGAGCTCATGGAAGAGAGGATGATCCTGGCAACCAAGAAGAGCTTCAAAAGGACATTTCTCCTGAGGAGCAGCTCCTTTTCACAGCCCAGCAGGGCTGAGGGCACTGCCTGCAGGTGTCTGAGAGGAGTGAAGCAGACAGAGGCTTAAAGAAACTGGAAGGAAAATCCTAAGAATATTAATGGAGAAATCTTCACAACTTCTGAAAATTCTGACCTTCTTCCTGGAGAAATCTTCACCACTTCTGACACAGTCAGTCTCTGGCTGCAGGGATCTCCTAAAGCTGACCCATGGCAGGACTGATGTGACTGTAAGGATGGCTCTGCTGCCCTTTCTGCTCTGGGGGAGGATGTGCTCCAGAGCGGGGCTGCCCTGGGCACTGTCAGAGGGACAGGGCAGGACGGCTCCTGCTGCCAGGGACGACTGCAGGGGCTGAAGCTGGGGCTGCAGCCAGGGCTGCCCAGGGCTGTCCTGCACAGCAGCTCCTGCAGCCCTCAGGGCTCTTGGCCAGCCCAGGGCATCTGCCACCTGCCAGGGACAGCTCTCAGCCTGCCTGGGAGCTCCCATGGATGGTGCAGGGGAGCTGTGGGTGCAAGGAGTGACTCCTGCCAGGGCAGGTCCTGCTGCTGCTGCTGTGGAGAGGGTGCTTTGTGTGTGCCAGGGCTGCTCAGAGCTCCAGCTCATGCCCAGGTCATTTCTGAGGGGACTTGTCATGAGCTCATTCAGGGCAGGAGTTTCCTGCTTGAGTCACTCCTTTCCTGAATCTGTGCTCCCACTTTTCCCTGGCTCAGCTTGGTGGCAATGGAAACTCAGCTGTGCAGGGCAGAGCAGGGGCTGAGGTTGTTAAAGCATCACACTGAGGATTCCTGGGAACCTCAGCAAGTGCCTGCAGCTCCCCAGGCTCCAGATCCATGCAGCGTCAGCTTTCCATGGTGCCCAGGCCTGGGGGAGCTGTTCTTTAATGCCTGCAGCCGGGAGCAGCTGCAGGGCAGAGCTGGCCCAGGGGCTGGGCTGGGCTCTGGCAGCTGTGGCAGGGAAGGAGCCCGGGCCCACAGGAACAGCTCGGGCTGGGACAGCTGCAGCAGCAGAGCCCTGGGCAGGGAGGGAGGGAGGCAGTGCTGAGGGCAGCCCTGCTGCTGCTGCTGCTGCAGGGGAGATGTGGCAGCTGCCAGCCCTGCCCTGCAGGGCAGACACTGGCCTGAGCAGCACAGCTGCTGTGTCCCCTGGCAGCCAGCACAGCCCTCAGCCCGGGGGCTGGGGGCCCTCAGTCCCCTCCTGGCCCTGCAGAGCAGCTCCAGAGATGAAGGGCATCTCTGCTGCCATGTGCCCATTGCCTGCTGCCCAGGGCCTGAGGGCCACTGTCCTGCACTGCTGCTGCCTGCACTGCAGGGGCTGGGCAGGGCTGGGCAGGGAAAGGCTTTTCCTCAGGGCCCAGCTCTCTCTCTCCTTGCCTTGCCCAGCTGCTGCTGGCATTGCTGAGGGGCTCTCTGGGAATGGCACTTCCAGCTGCAGGCTCAGGCCCAGCCCTTGGGCTCCTCCTGCTCAGGCTGAGCACAGCAGTGGGGTGTCCCAGCTCCCTCTGCCCGGGGAGCTCTGGGCAGGGCAGGCTGGCAGGCTGCAATGAGCTGACTCTCCTCCAGCAGTGCCATGGACAGGACCCTTGGTGTGTCCTGGGGATGCCATCCAAGCTGTCAGCTGCCTGCAGGGGACACTGGGGGACAGCAATGTGACTGCCCTTGATCTCAGAAATGGCAGCTAGGGACAGATGGAGCAACAGAGCAGCTCCCCTCACCCTTCACTGAGTTACAGCCAATGCTCTTGCCTTGCACTGTTCTCTCTGATCTCCCTGGGCACAGCAGGAAAACCTCTCAAACTGCCTCTGGCCATCACTGTTCCCCAGCCCTGGACAGGAGATGCTGCCAAGCTCCTCTGCCTCAGCAGAACTTTGGGTTGATGAATTCAAACCCCAGGACTGGCCCCTGTCCCCATTCCCATGACCGCGCTGCTGCAGAGCAGAGCTGACCCCTGGGTGTCCATGGGCAGAGCTCCTGCTCATCAGAGCCACAGGGCCAGACCCCAGCAGAGCTCCAGGAACAGGGCTGAGGGAAGGGCACTGAGAAAAGGAGAATTGGGTGGCACAGAGCAGCAGGGGCAGGGCTGGGAGAAAGGGCTTGGGAATCACTCAGGAAAGTCTCCCCAACTTGTCACTGTGTCCTCCTTGATCAGGTCCCCATGTCCAGAGGCAGCAAATGTCCAACAGCAGCTCCATCAGCCACTTCCTCCTGCTGGCATTGGCAGACAGGCGGCAGCTGCAGCTCCTGCACTTCTGCCTCTTCCTGGGCATCTCCCTGGCTGCCCTCCTGGGCAACGGCCTCATCATCAGCGCCGTAGCCTGCGGCCACCACCTGCACAGCCCCATGTTCTTCTTCCTGCTCAACCTGGCCCTCACCGACCTGGGCTGCATCTGCACCACTGTCCCCAAAGCCATGCACAATTCCCTCTGGGACACCAGGACCATCTCCTACACAGGATGTGCTGCACAGGTCTTTTTCTTTCTCTTATTTATGGGAGCAGAATTTTCCCTGCTGACCGTCATGTGCTACGACCGCTACGTGTCCATCTGCAAACCCCTGCACTACGGGACCCTCCTGGGCAGCAGAGCTTGTGCCCACATGGCAGCAGCTGCCTGGGCCAGTGCCTTTCTCTATGCTCTGCTGCACACAGCCAATACATTTTCCCTGCCCCTGTGCCATGGCAATGACCTGGGCCAGTTCTTCTGTGAAATCCCACATATCCTCAAGCTCTCCTGCTCCAAATCCTACCTCAGGGAACTTGGGCTTCTTGCTGTTAGTGCCTGTTTGGTATTTGGCTGTTTTGTGTTTATTGTTTTCTCCTATGTTCAGATCTTCAGGGCTGTGCTGAGGATCCCCTCTGAGCAGGGACAGCACAAAGCCTTTTCCACCTGCCTCCCTCACCTGGTCGTGCTCTCCCTGTTCCTCAGCACTGCAGCCTCTGCCAACCTTAAGCCCCCCTCCATCTCCTCCCCATCTCTGGATCTGGCCCTGTCCATTCTGTACTCGGTGGTGCCTCCAGCCCTGAACCCCCTCATCTACAGCCTGAGGAACCAGGAGCTCAAGGCTGCAGTGTGCACAATGATCACTGAAAGACTTCAGAAACGTTAATCTGCTGGCCCCTTTCTGCAAAGCATTGGTAATAAAAGTAATCTTTGATAGTTCATGTTGGTTTGGTTGTGTTTTTAGGGTTTTTTTTTTCCTCTGACTTTTAGTTTTTCAGAATTATCCACAAATAAAAAGACCATTGAGCATGCTGTTTCTCATTTTGATTTTCTCCACCTTTGCTGTGGCCCCAGGCTGTGTCAAGGAGTTCCTGTGCTCTCAGTGGCTCTAAATGAACTAAATGCTCTCCCAGCAGAGTTTTCTGCAGAGATCCCCCTTTTGTTTGCTTCTCTGGAGCTGCAGCAGCAATGTCTGTGTGCAGAGCTGGGGGCAGGGCAGGGCTGGCACAGCAGCTCTGCTCCTGCTGGCCACACCATTCCTGATCCAGGCCAGGAGCCATTGGCCTTCTTGGACCCCTGGGCACACTGCTGCCTCATGTCCAGCCTGCTGTCCAGCAGTGGCCCAGGTCCCTTTCTGCCTGGCCACTGTCCAGCCACTCTGTCCCCAGCCTGGAGCACTGCAGGGCTTGTTGTGGCCAAAGTGCAGGAGCCGGCCCTTGGTCTTGTTCAAGCTGCCATGGTTGGATTTGGGCCCTGGATGCAGCCTGTCCAGGGCCCTGTGCAGAGCCCTCCTGCCCTCCAGCAGATCCACACTCCCAGCTGCAGGAGAGATGGCCAAGGGCTGGGCAGGGCTGGCAGGGCCACAGGCACCCAGGCCTTTGTCCCCTGGGCTCTGCCAGCACCTCTGCAGGCCCCACAGAAGGAACTTTCCTTGCAGGAAAGCCTGCACTTGGCTTCTGCCTGGCCCCTCCCTCAGCAGGCTGGCAGGCCTTGCAGCTTTAGGACATTTGTCCTTGCTGCCCCTGCCATCCCCCTGCCCCACCAACAGCCCCCAGCCAGCCGCGAGGGACAGGCCCTGCTGTGCCAGGCCTGGGCTCAGGCCTTGGCCTTTCTGCTCCCTCCAGCCAGCCCAGGCCTTGCTCAGCATTGCAGTCCCTGCTCAAAGCCTTGGGCTCCCTGCAATCCTGGCCTCAAGTGTGGGGCTGATGAAAACACAGAAAGTCTACAGGAGCCCTTTGCATTCCTTCAAATATCTTTGAGTCTCTAGGGCTTGTGCAGCTGACTGGAGTATTTTGGAGTCCTGTGAAGGACTGAGATTTGAAAGTGCACCTCATGATATTTTCCATTTGTAGTCGAGCAGTTTTTATTTTCCAGATCAGTAAAGAGTGGATAGAAACATTCCCCAAGGGATCTCTATGCTGAATGTCTCCTTAGGATGTCTGGGCATGGAGAAGAATGAGCCCCTTGCAGGCTGACCCTGTTTGGACAAGCTGCTCCTCACCACAACCTCACCATGTCTGACATTGCTCACCTGGCACTGACATCCCTGTGCCCGGCAGCAGAACCTTGTCCCCTGAGCTCTGCAGCTGCCTGTCCCAGCCCATTGCACCATGTCCCACCTGCTCTCCTCAGGCCTCGGCCTGCACACAGGCCCAGGAGAAGTTTTCCTATTGCTGAGGAAAGAATGGAAAAGCGTGAGCAGGTTTCCTAAACAACAAAGCCCACTCAGGAACCACATGCTCAGGACAGGCTGCCTGGAATGATGTCACCTTTCCACAAGGGACAGTGTCACCACAAATGAGCTCTGGAAGCAGAATTCTCTGAGTCTTTCAGCTGAATTATCTGTCCCTGTTGCAGATGGAAGCTGCTGGTGCCATCCTCAGCTTGAACCCTTCTTTGGAATGCAGACAGAGGTTCCCAGGTGTGTAAAGTAAGCGTTGCTCAATGTTGATGCAAAGCTTTTGTGTTCCTCCTGGAACCGAGGAGACTCTTGAGACACTGCAAGGCCTTGTTTAACCAAGGGTCCATTGTGACACAGCGAGGGCTCATGGAATCAAGGAGACAATTGTGACAGCACAGACCCTCATAGAAACAAGTCTCTGTTGTGGCAGTCATGGAATCAAAGAGACATTTGTGACACAGCCAGGCCGTGTGGAACCAATGGTCCATGGTTACCTTGCAGAGTCAAGAAGAACATGGTGACACCACAGAACCTGATGGAACCAAGGGTCCTTTGTGGCACAGCAGGGCCTCCTTGGAACCCAGGGGACCATGGTGACAAGACAGGGCCTAATGGAACCATGGAGACCATTGTGACACTAAGGAAACTCATGGAACCATGGTGACCATTGGCATCCTATGGAACCTCACAAAACCAAGGGTCCATTGTGACCTTGAGGTGCCTCCTGGAATCCAACATTGTGAAACTTGGAGGCCGAATGGAACAAGGGTTTCTATTGTGACACTGCAGAACCTCATGGAACCAAGGGGCCATTGTGACACTGTGGAACCAAGGAAACTGTTGTTGACAGTGCAAAAACTCATGGAATGAAAAGTCCAGTGTGACATGAGGGAACCCCATGGACCCAAGGGTCCATTGTGACTCTGTAGGGTCTCATGCAATAGAGGGTCCATTGTGACACAGCAGGCCCTCGTGGAACCATGTGTGCATTGAGGCAGAGCTGGGCCTTGCTGGAACCAAAAAAACCCCTGCTCAAAGCAGGGTAACTCCTAGAACCAAGGAGTCCATTGGTACAGCATAAAACCTATGGAACCAAGGGGCCATTGGGACAAAGCAGGGCCTCATGGAACTAAGGGGACATTCTGACCCATTGGGACTGCAGGGGAGGAATTGTCCATTATGAGAATGCGGATCCAAGGAGACCTGGAGACACTATGGAACCGCATGGATCCAAGGGGCCATTGTGACACCAAAGAACTTCATGGAACCCAGGGTCCATTGAGACAGAGCAAGGCCTTATTGGAACAAAGGAACCATTGTTGACAGTACAGAACCTCATGGAACCAAGGGGCTGTGGTGACACAGCAGGGACACATGGAAGCAAGGAGACCAGGGACATTTAGGAACCTCATGGAACCAAGGGTTCATTAGGACACTGCAGAAACAAGGAGACCATTATTGACACTATGGAAGCTCATGGAGCCGAGCAGCCATTGTTACACTCTAAAGTGTCATTGAACCAAAGAGATCATTGTCCAACTACAGAACTTCATGGCACTGAGGCTTCACTGTGACACAGCAGGGTTCCATGAAACCAATTGTCCATTGTGACCATGCAGATCCAAGCAGACCATGGTGACACTAGGGAAGCTCATGGAACCAAGCGGCCATTGTGACACAGCAGGGCCCCGTGGAACCAGGGAGAGCATTGTGACGTCATGGAATCTCATGGAACCAAGGGTCCATTGTTACAGTCCAGAACCAAGGAGACCATTTTGACACTACAGAACCTCATGGAATCAAGGGTCACTTGTGAAACAGTTGGGCTTCATGGAACCAAGAAGCCATTGTGACACAGCAGGGCCACATGGAACCAATGGTCCATAGTGATACTGTGGATCCAAGGAGGCCATACCAATACTAGGGAATGTGATAAATGAATATGATGTCGTGCCACCTAAATTGTAACTATATAAATATTTTAGAAAAACACAAATGATACATGATTAATGTCAGAAAACTAATGTTTGCAGATGTTTATGAAAAATAAGGGATACAGGATGTAATTTCAGATATATAATATCCCAAAACAGAATAGGCCTTGGGATAATTGGAAGATCGGCTTTGAGATGGACAATTGGGATGGTTCCAGGTACAGAATCTAAGTTGTGTTTTTATTTAAGGCTTGTTTTTGGAATATGATGATGGCTAACATAACACAAGGCTTGGGGTGTCTGTGCAACCTGTAAGGTTATGCAGAGGACAACGAGGAAGACTGCGAGCCTTCATCCAAAATCCCACCAAAAGAAAACAGAAGACTCAAAACAACAAGTGAATCATATTCCTTGAAGTACAGTGACGTAGATTTTTAGAATTGAAAATAGGAGGAAACTTAGGGAAACATGGATGAATATGCATTAGTAGGTAGTATACAAGTGTAGTCTGAATTTCCCTGTTTTGTCTGTGAGGTAGTGTGATAAGCCCGCCCTGTACCCTGGTCAGTTTTGCTTATGCCTTATCAGAACTTTAACCAGATTAATTAATCACTGCCAAAATTTTGTATAAGTTTAATTTTATATTAAATTGCTATTCACATAACTGTTAAATTTTAAATTTGTTGTTTATTTTATTTATATTTCTAACAGGTGCCTGCCTTGTTCCAGGGCTGCCCCATGGCCTTGGGGCTGCCTTGCATCCTCCTGGGGAAGTTCCCTGAGGGTCAGAGCACTCAGTGCCCAGACTCCTTTCCCTGGGCCTGCTGTGTCCCCTGGGGCTGCAGAGCTCTCCTAGCTCACAGCAGACATTCAGTCCTTGATCTCGGGGTGAGCCCACCCTGGCCAGGCCTGTGCCCAGGGAGCTCCACTCCCTGCTGCTCCCTGGCACACATTGTCCCTGCAGGTGCCCTGTGCTCTCCTGGCAGCTCCCAAGGCCCTCCAGACAAACATTCCCCTGCCATCAGCCCTGGCACAAGCTGCACAGCCCCAGGAAGGTTCAGCACAGACCCTTCCCCATCTGATGGGCCCTGGCCACCAACCAGCAGAACCTGACCCAGACCTGAGTCCCCTGAAGGCCACACTGGGACCCTGATCTCATCCCACTGAGCCCTGGGAGAACAAGGAACACAAGGAACCACTTCAGAGTCTGTTCCTTGGGCCTGTTGCTGAGAAGGACTCTGCAGGGAGAGCAAAGCCTTCCTGGGCTGCCCTCAGGAGATGATGATGCCCTTTGCTGCTGGAGCTGCTGTGCTGGAGCCCAGCTGTGTCCCAGCAGTGCCCATGGCCTGGCCCTGCCTGTGCTCACAGCACGCACACGCAGCAGGACAGTGACCAAGCTGCCACAGCCCTGCGGCCTGACAGCCACAGAAGGGCTGGGAAGGAGAGGCTGGAGCTGGGAAGAGCAGCTGTGGGAAGAGTCAGGGCCATTGTCCCTGGCTGTGCTGCTGTGCTGGGAGTCTCTGCCCTGCACCTCTGCTCACAGGCACTGTCCCTGCAGAGACAGAGAGGGGCTGAGGGAACATCTTGGACACCCAGGGCAGAGCAGGACACTTTATTTTAAGAAAATGCACAGTGATCAGAGCTCCTCACTGTCTGTGCTTAACGCAGGGACGATAGATACTGTGACTAATGGCATAACTTTAGGGAAATTATATCAAAAATAAAGAAAAGAAAAAGGAAATCTGGAGTACACCAAATAGAATCATAAACAAGACACACATGACACAATGCAGTCTGGGCCTGGAATGAGTTCCATTCTGAATGCTGTGAACAAACAAAGAGGCACCTGATTGTTTCTGAAAAGCACAGAGGGCTCATATTCCTCAGGGCATCCTCCAGCTCTTGGTTCCTCAGGCAGTGGATGAGGGGGTTCAGTGTTGGAGGCAGCACCAAGCACAGAAGTGACAGTGCCAGAGCCAGGGATGGGCACCAGGCTGGCACAGGTGACCTTGAGGCTCTGCAGGGCCCAGGCCCAGGGGCTGTGCCAGAGTCAGGGCTGAGCTGACACTCTGTGGGCTGGGGCAGAGCCCAGGCAGAAATCAGCCCCTGAGCCAGCAGCTCTGCAGTGGTGGCCACCAGGCCGGGTGGCCAAGGGAGGCTTCTGGCCATGCCCTGCAGGGACCTGCTGCTGCTGCTGCTGCTGCTGCTGCTGCCCAGGGGCCTTTGGTGTCCCAGGCTCTCCCTGGCACAGCTCCCAGCACGGCACTCTGCACTTGTGCCCGAGCCCTTCACTCTGCTGGGGCTGGCCTGGGGCTTTTCCTGCAGTGGGACCTGGCCTGGCCATGGCACAGGAAAGGCAGTTCCTGCTGGATCAGGAGGCTCTGCCTGCAATGGGCTCAAACAGCTCCAGCAAGGCCCTGTTTGCTAAGCCCCAGTGGGAAAGGAAGAAGGGGATCATGCTGCTTTGGCGGGGAAGAATGCTGAAACCAGCCTGACTCCTCCATCCCAAAGTTCCACATGCTGAGAGGGAGCTGAAGCTGTGGCAGAGCTGCTAAAATCCCCAGAGAAAGCAACAACCCAGTGACAGCACTGAGAGCTTCTCAGAGCTGCTGAGCTGGCCCAGCCTGGGCACATCTGACTGACAGGGCAGCACTTCAGACTAGAACAGCCCCATCCCAAATTTTAACTGCAGCATCTCCTGACATTTTCCTTTTTGGGGAGCGGGTGTGGAGATTCCTCCCTGGAGTGGGGACACCCCTCAAGGTCACTGCCTGAGGCTGAGCTAAAGAGATTTGCCCAGGGTCATTGGTCTGGGGGAGTGACACCCATCTCTGGTTAATAACTGGTTTTGCTTTAATACAATTGCTTCAAAATTGCTTCCTGGAGCACTATCTAAATATAGATGTTACAGCTGCTGTACTGTGAAGTAAATCATTCTGATTAAGACCTTTTTGTCTAATCTTGATCATAATCATTCATATCTATATGTACATAAATACTCCTGGTTTGCCATCCTTAATGTTATGGGACAAAGTTGTACAAAGGTTCAGTTCCACCTGTATAATCCTTTAAGCATAAATCCTTGAGAAAGTCTGGGGCTGGGATTGGATCCAGGCACTCCCAGGATCCTCTCACAGAAGGAGTTTAGAAGGCCTGGGGGTCCTGGTTTGGGGGAGCTTGGGGGTATAATGTGGTCATTGGGGGTTCTTTGTGAACCTCGTGACCCAACAGGAGCTTCTCTAATCAACTTTGACTGAAGCTGCCACTCTGCCCATGACAGGAACCCCAGTGAGTGTCTGTGACATCCCAGCTCTTTGGCAGCCTGGACACTCCTGGGATATCCCCTGGAGCCCCTGTGAGTGTCTGTGACATCCAGGCTCTTTGGCAGCCTGGACACTCCTTGGATGTCCCCTGGAGCCCCTGTGAGTGTCTGTGACATCCCAGCTCTTTGGCAGCCTGGACACTCCTGGGATGTCCCCATGGAGCCCCTGGGAGTGTCTGTGACATCCCAGCTCTTTGGCAGCCTGGACACTCCTGGGATGTCCCCTGGAGCCCCTGTGAGTGTCGGTGACCTCGCTGTTCTTTAGGAGCACAGGGATGTCACCACTGGACTCCTGCCACTGCCTGGGACAAATTGGCTCCTTGGCAGGGCACAGACACCTCTGCTGTCACTGTGCAGCCCTGGGACTGTCACCTCATGACCCTTAGGAAGATTAAGGAGCCCTGGGATGTCACCACAGAGCCCCTGTGACTGAGTGTGACCAAAGAGATCTTCAGGAGCCCAGAGACCCCTCAGATGCCACCATGGAGCCCCTGTGCCTGCATGTGAGCTCACAGCTCTGGAGCAGCTGGAAACCCCTGGAATCTCTTCAATCTGCTCTGCTGAGGATGGATCCTCAGCAACTTGGAAGTTCCCTGATGAATTTCAGCTCTCCAGAGGCTTGTTCAGTCTTCATCACTTCAGTCCAGGAATTCAGTGCCAAAGGTTCATTAACATTCCAAAGCACTCTAACAAGAAAAACCCCTGGGAATAATTTCATTTCAAGTCTTCAATTCTTCCGTGGTTAATTGTACAGCATTCAGAATTGGATTCAAAGAGAATATACTATATTTTTTTTTAAATGAAGTTTTTTTGTCCTCTTTATTTTTGTTTTCCTGTTTCTAGATTGATATCAGCAATCTCCAGTTGATATTGATCCCCAGCACCTCCTAAGGTGCTCTGAATTGATATGAACATCAAGACACTTTCTGGCTGACAATCCATCACACTTTGTCCCTGTCCCCACCCCATCATTTCCCTCATCCGGCCCCTGGCACTCAGAGCAGCCTTGTGCAAATCTGAGCTCCCCCCACCCCAGGCTGCACCTGCAGCTTTCAGCTCCTTGGCACCAACTCCCACCTGCTTTCCTTGCAGAAGGAGCTGCCCCAGCCACAGAGGGATGTTCATGTCTTGTCAGCCAACAAAGCCAAGGGAAGGCACAGCTCCATGGAAAACACAAGTCCAGCCAGTGACACAAAGAGAGGGCAAGATCAGGATTTCTTCTCCTGCCATTGCACAGTTCCAGGAAATTCCTGCTCTCTCTGGCTGCTGGGAAAACTTGGACATTTCTTACAAGTGCTCCAATGACCCAGCTCATGAAGATGTGCTCGTGCACCTGGCAAGCTGCAGGTCCCCTCCAGCCCTGCAGGGCTCCTGTCCCATCTGCTCTGCTCCAGTCTAGAACAGGGACCAGCATTGTCCCAGCAGCATTAGAGAGCTGAACTGGAAAGGAGCTCAGCAAGTCAGCAGCCCAAGCTGTCAGAAACTGGGTCAGACCAAGAGGTTCAAGGCTGGATTTGGTCTGGATTGGAAAATCCCAAAGGACAGGGATTAGGGCGCAGCATCTCAGCTCCTGGCTGAGCCCATGGGAACAGAGGTTTGGGCTGCTGACTTGCTGAGCTGCTTTCCAGTTCAGCTCTCTCATGATGCTGGAAATTGGAATCTCCTCATCCTCCCAAGGAGGGAAATGTCAGGAGATGCTGCAGTTAAAATTTGGGATGGGGCTGTTCTAGTCTGAAGTGCTGCCCTGTCAGTCAGATGTGCCCAGGCTGTGCCAGCTCAGCAGCTCTGCAGAAGCTCTCAGTGGTGTCACTGGGTTGTTGCTTTCTCTGGGGATTTTAGCAGCTCTGCCACAGCTTCAGCTCCCTCTCAGCATGTGGAACTTTGGGATGGAGGAGTCAGGCTGGTTTCAGCATTCCTCACCCCCAAAGCAGCATGATCCCCTCCTTCATTTCCCACTGGGGGCTTTGCAAACAGGGCCTTGTTGGAGCTGTTTGAGCCCATTGCAGGCAGAGCCTCCTGCTCCAGCAGGAACTGCCTTTTCTGTGCCATGGCCAGGCCAGGTCCCACTATAAATATAGATATAGATATAGATATAGATATAGATATAGATATAGATATAGATATAAATATAGATATAAATATAGATATAGATATAAATATAAATATAAATATAAATATAAATATAAATATAAATATAAATATAAATAGCAACAAATTTAACAATTAGCAGCAATTTCAAAACCAATTTACTATAAAATTCAACATATACAAAAATTTGGCAATGATTAGGTAAGTTTGGTTAAGGTTCTGATAAAGCATAAGCAAAACTCACTGGGGTACAGGGTGGGCTTCTCACCCTGCCTCAGGTACAAAACAGAGCAATTCAGACTACACTTATATACTATTTGCTGATACATATTCATCAATGTTTCCCCTACGTTTCCTCCTATTTTCAATTCTAAAAATCTACATCACTGTACTTCAAGGCACATGCTTCACTTGATGCTAGGGGCTCTTCTATCTTCTTTTGGTGGTCTTTTGGATGAAGGCTCACAGTCTTCTTCATTGTCCTCTGGATAACCTTACAGGTTGCACAGGCACCCCAAGCCTTGTGGTATGTTAGCCAGCATCATATTCCAAATATAAGCCTTAAATAAAAACACAACTTAGATTCTGTACCTGGAACCATCCCAATTGTCCATCTCAAGGCTGATCTTCCAATTATCCCAAGGCCTAGTCTGTTTTGGGATATTATTTATCTGAAATTACGTCCTGTATCCTTCTTTTATTATTATTATTATTTTTCATAAACATCTGCAAACATCAGTTTTCTGACACTAATCACATATCATTTGTCTTTTTCTAAAATATTGATGTAGTTACAATTTAGTTACCACAAATTCATACTCATTTATCACAGTTCCTAGTATTGGCATGGCCTCCTTGGATCCACAGTATCACAATGGACCATTGGTTCCATGTGGCCTTCCTGTGCCACAATGGCTTCTTGGTTTGATGAAGCCCAAATCTTTCACAAGTGACCCTTGATTCCATGAGATTCTGTAGTGGCAAAATGATCTCCTTGGTTCTGGACTGTAACAATGGACCCTTGGTTCCATGAGATTCCATGATGTCACAATGGTCTCCCTGGTTCCACGGGGCCCTGCTGTGTCACAATGGCCGCTCGGTTCCATGAGCTTCCCTAGTGTCACCATGGTCTGCTTGGATCTGCATTGTCACAATGGACAATTGGTTTCATGGAACCCTGCTGTGTCACAGTGAAGCCTCAGTGCCATGAGGTTCTGTAGTTGGACAATGGTCTCTTTGGTTCAACAACACTTTGGAGTGTAACAATGGCTGCTTGGTTCCATGAGCTTCCATAGTGTCAGCCATGGTCTCCTTGTTTCTGCAGTGTCCTAATGAACCCTTGGTTCCATGAGGTTCCTAAATGTCACTGGTCTCCTTGCTTCCATGTGTCTCTGCTGTGTCACAACAGCCCCTTGGTTCCATGAGATTCTGTCCTGTCAGCAATGGTTCCTTTGTTCCAATGAGGCCTTGCTATGTCACAATGGACCCTGGGTTCCATGGAGTTCTTTGGTGTCACAATGGCCCCTTCGATCTATGAGGTTCCATAGTGTCTCCATGGTCTCCTTGGATCTGCATTGTCATCATAGACAATTCCTTCTATGCAGTCCCAATGGGTCAGAATGTCCCCTTAGTTCCATGAGGCCCTGCTTTGTCCCAATGGCCCCTTGGTTCCATAGGTTTTATGCTGTACCAATGAACTCCTTGGTTCTAGGAGTTACCCTGCTTTGAGCAGTGGTTTCTTTGGTTCCAGGAAGGCCCTGCTGTGCCTCAATGCACCCTTGGTTCCACGAGGCCCTTCTGTGTCACAATGGACCCTCTCTTCCACGAGGCCTTACAGAGTCACAATGAGTCCTTGGTCCATAGGGTTCCATCATGTCACAGTGGACTTTAGATTCCATGACTTTTTGTACTGTCAACAACAGTTTCCTTGGTTCCACAGTGTCACAATGGCCCCTTGGTTCCATGGGCTTCTTTAGTGGAACATGGTCACCTTGATTCCATGAGGTTCTGCAGTGTCACAATAGAAACCCTTGTTCCATTAGGCCTCCAAGTTTCACAATGTTTGATTCCAGGAGGCACCACAAGATCACAATGGACTTTTGGTTCTTTGAGGTTCCACAGCATCCCAATGGTCACCATGGTTATATGAGTTTCTTTAGTGTCACAATGGTCTCCATGGTTCCGGTAGGCCCTGCCTTGTCACAATGGTCCCCTGGGTTCCAAGGAGGCCCTGCTGTGCCACAAAGGACCCTTGGTTCCATCAGGTTTTGTGGTGTCACCATGTTCTTCTTGACTCTGCAGGGTAACAATGGACCATTGGTTCCACATGGCCTGGCTGTGTCACAAATGTCTCTTTGATTCCATGACTGCCACAACAGAGACTTGTTTCTAGGAGGGTCTGTGCTGTCACAATTGTCTCCTTGATTCCATGAGCCCCCGCTGTGTCACAATGAACCCTTGGTGAAACAAGGCCTTGCAGTGTCTCAGGAGTCTCCTTGGTTCCAGGAGGAACACAAAAGCTTTGCACCAACACTGAGCAATGCTTACTTTACACACCTGGGAACCTCTGTCTGCATTCCAAAGAAGGGTTCAAGCTGAGGATGGCACCAGCAGCTTCCATCTGCAACAGAGACCCAGGACAGGGACAGAGAATTCAGCTGAAAGACTCAGAGAATTCTGCTCACAGAGCTCATTTTTGGTGACACTGTCCCCTGTAGAAAGGTGACATCATTCCAGGCAGCCTGTCCTGAGCATGTGGTTCCTGAGTGGGTATTGTTGTTTAGGAAACCTGCTCAGGCTTTTCCATTCTTCCCTCATGAAGAGGAAAACTTCTCCTGGGCCTGTGTGCAGGCCGAGGCCTGAGGAGAGCAGGTGGGACATGGTGCAATGGGCTGGGACAGGCAGCTGCAGAGCTCAGGGGACAAGGTTGTGCTGCAGGGCACAGGGATGTCAGTGCCAGGTGGGCAATGTCAGACATGGTGAGGTTGGGGTGAGGAGCAGCTTGTCCAAACAGGGTCAGCCTGCAAGGGGCTCATTCTTCTCCATGCCCAGAACTTCTAAGGAGACATTCAGCATCAAGATCCCTTGGAGAATCCTTTAGTCACCTCTAAAATGAACTGAAAATAAAGAAATACTCATGGGTTTAAAAAACCAAAAATCATGAGATGCACTTTGAAATCTCCCTCCTTAACAGAACTCCAAACTGACTCCAGTCAGCTGCACAAGCCAGGGAGATGAAAAGACAATTGAAGGAAGAAAAGGAGCTCCTGAGGGCTTTGTGTATTTTCATCAGCCCTCCACTGGATGTGGGGATGAGTCCAGGACCCCCAGGCACTGAGAGAAGGATGAAGAAGCTGCTGAAGGAGTCAGAAGCAAAATCCCAAGTCCCTTGGAGCATCCCTGGGCCCCAGGGAGGGCAGGGAGTGCCAAAGGCTGCCCAGGCACTGGGGAGAGCAGCTCCTTGAGGCCAGGATTGCAGGGAGCCCAAGGCTGTGAGCAGGGACTGCAATGCTGAGCAAGGCCTGGGCTGGCTGGAGGGAGCAGAAAGGCCAAGGCCTGAGCCCAGGCCTGGCACAGCAGGGCCTGTCCCTCGCGGCTGGCTGGGGGCTGTTGGTGGGGCAGGGGGATGGCAGGGGCAGCAAGGACAAATGTCCTCAAGCTGCAAGGCCTGCCAGGCTGCTGAGGGAGGGACCAGGCAGAAGCCAAGTGCAGGCTTTCCTGCAAGGAAAGTTCCTTCTGTGGGGCCTGCAGAGGCGCTGGCAGAGGCCAGGGGACAAAGGCCTGGGTGCCTGTGGCCCTGCCAGCCCTGCCCAGCCCTTGGCCATCTCTCCTGCAGCTGGGAGTGTGGATCTGCTGGAGGGCAGGAGGGCTCTGCACAGGGCCCTGGACAGGCTGCATCCAGGATGTTCCCATTGTGCCACCTCAGGAACTGAAATGCGGGGTGGGGCTAGGGAGGAAAGGGCAAACAGAGATGGACTCTCTGCAGGGGAAGGAACAGGAGTGGGAAAGAGGAAGAAATTGGTGCCAGGGAAGAATTAAGAAAGCCAAGGTGAAGTAAAGGAAATGCTCACGGCAGTTTCTGGGTGGCTGCCTGTCTCCCCTGGCTCTGAGCAACAATGTCTGTAGTGGCAGAGGAAACTCCCAGCTCATGGGAACAAACTTTCTGGCTGACTTCAGAGGCCACCACAAACCTGAGGGGTTTCCCTGCTGTGGCCCAGCCCTTCCTGGCCCCAGGCCCTGCTGGCATTTGTGCTCCCTCAGCTTCATCTCCCCACACCAAGTCCATGGGGGTGCTCAGGCCTGCTCTGGGCAGGGCAAACAGGGGCTCCTGAGGCAGTGCTGCCGTGGCTGTGCCTGCAAGGCTGCGGCAGCTGTGTGAGCTGGGGGAGAGGCCAGGGCTGCAGAGGGGGGATGTTGTTGGCAGGTGCATGAGGAGGCTGTGGGCCGCTGGCCTGGGGTGTCCAGCGCAGTGGGGATGGATCAGGCCCTGCTCTGCTGCTCCTTGCCGTGTGCTTGCCCAGGGCCCTTGCAGAGCCCCAGCCGTGCTGTTTGCCCCCAGCCTGCCCACGGCCAGCCTGGGGCTGCTGGCGGGGCTTTTCTCTGCTCAGCATTGGCCTGGGCAATGTGTTCTGGAGAGAGCCTGGGCAAGGAGCCTGCAGCCCCCAGGCCCTGGCCTGAGGCCTCAGCACTGCTGCTGTGCCAGCAGTGCCCATGGCCTGTCCCTGCTGCAGCCCGGCACTGCCACCCCCAGCCCTGTGCCCGGCCCCGAGAGCACTCAGGCCCTACAGCAACAGCAGGGCCAGGAGGGCAGCGGGGCAGGGCCACGGCAGCAGCACTGGCAGCACCAAGTGCTGCTGCTGCTGCTGGGCACAGCTGCTGTGCCAGCACTGATCTGCCCCCAGCTCTGCACACAGACATTGTTGCTGCAGCTCCAGACATGGGAACAGAAGGCAGACCTCTGGATAAAACTTTTCTGGGAGATCCTTTAGTTAGTTTAAAAGCCACCAAGAGCACACCCCCTCCTTGAGACAGTCTGTAGCCACAGCAAAAGTGGAGAGAAACAAAAAACAAGAAATGGCATAAACAATGGCATTTCTTTCTGATCATTGAAAAAACTAAAACTAAGTAAAAAAATCTTAAAACCAACCAAGCAAGTGCTATTAAAGATAGCTTTTATTACAAATTATTTGCAGAAACTGGTGAGCAGTTTAATGTATCTGAAATCGTCCAGTGATCAATGTCCACATTGCAGCCTTGAGCTCCTGGTTCCTCAGGCTGTAAATGAGGGGATTCAGGGCTGGAGGCACCACCGAGTACAGAACTGACAGGGACAGATCCAAGGATGTGGAGGACATGGAGGGGGGCTTCAGTTAGGCAAAAATGCCGGTGCTGAGGAACAGGGAGAGCACAGCCAGGTGAGGGAGGCAGGTGGAAAAGGCTTTGTGCCGTCCATGCTCAAAGGGGATCCTCAGCACAGCCCTGAAGATCTGCACATAGGAGAAAACTATGAACACAAAACAGCCAGAAGCTAAACAGGCAGCAACCAATGAAATCCCAAGTTCCCTAAATTTGGAGTGTGAGCAGGAGAGTTTGAGAAGCTGGGGAACTTCACAGAAGAATTGGCCCAGGGCATTGCCATGGCACAGGGGCAGGGAAAATGTATTGGCTGTGTGCAGCAGAGCATAGAGAAAGGCACTGGCCCAGGCAGCTGCTGCCATGTGGGCACAAGCTCTGCTGCCCAGGAGGGTCCCGTAGTGCAGGGGTTTGCAGATGGACACGTAGCGGTCGTAGCACATGATGGTCAGGAGGGAAACCTCTGATGAAATGAAAAATACAAACATAAAGAGCTGTGCAGCACATCCTTCATAGGAGATGTTCCTGGTGTCCCAGAGGGAATTGTGCATGGCTTTGGGGACAGTGGTGCAGATGCAGCCCAGGTCGGTGAGGGCCAGGTTGAGCAGGAAGAAGAACATGGGGCTGTGCAGGTGGTGGCCGCAGGCTACGGCGCTGATGATGAGGCCGTTGCCCAGGAGGGCAGCCAGGGAGATGCCCAGGAAGAGGCAGAAGTGCAGGAGCTGCAGCTGCCTCCTGTCTGCCAATGCCAGCAGGAGGAAGTGCCTGATGGAGCTGCTGTTGGACATTTGCTGTGCCTGGACATGGGGACCTGTTCATGGAGAAAGGACAGGGACAAGTCAGCAGAGGCTGCTTTGAGCCAAACCTGGGCCATTCCCTGTCAACTGTCCCGCTGAGACTCACCCAACCTTGTTCCTGCTCTGGGAAAACCTTCACCCAGGTCCTTGCCTGAGCTCCAGTTGTGCTGAGTGTGCCAGGAGTAGCCAGGTCTGTGTGTGGGGGCTCTGCAGGAGCCATCCCTGCCCTGCTGCTTTGGGTTTCTGGCCATGTGGCAGAGGAACAACCTAGATATTCAGGATTTGTCAGGGGAATCAATCACTCCCAGTACAGAAAGGCTTTTTGCCATCTGCATTCCCACTTTTAAAGGGCATGGAGAGAAGGAAGGAATTTTAGCCACTATTTTCCTGCCCGCACATCATTCCTGGTTCTCTGAGGTCAGAAATCCCCAGCATTTCTGCTGCACTCAGAGTTTGCCACTGAGAGATGGGAGAGGCAAAGTATTCCCTGTGCCTTGGGCAAGGTGAGGGGCTGGATGGGCTTGTTCCCAACTGCCCTGGGTTTGCAGCTTTGGCTGCAGTCAGAGCACAGTCACACTCCTGGGTCACCCTGGGATAAACCAGACCCTGCCCAGAGCAGAGGGATCCCTGAATGTCTCCCCCTCTCCAAATGGCTCTGGGCAAGGTCTCAGCACCCCCTTCTGCAAAGGACACTCACGGCTCCCTTGGCAAACCCAGCAGAATTTCCTCAGCTCTGGCATCTCTGCACTTCCCCGGGGCACATTCAGGGAACTGCAAGGGGCTCTGGCACAGATTTGCAGCCAGGAGGGCAGCTCAGAGCTTGCAAGGACACAGCAAGGAGATCCCTGGGTGTGCCCATGATGGGATCTCAGGGAGGGGACTCAGCCCATTCCCCTTTCCCATGGACTGCTCTGCCCACAGCTCCACAGGTCCCAGGGAAGCTTGGACACCCCATGGCCATGGCCACAGCTGCCTGGCAGCAATGCCAAGGGCAGTGCCTGACTCAGCTGCTGCAAATGCCAGAGCCTCCCTGAGAGCACCAGATGACAGGGACAATCTCAGGGCAGTGCAGAAGCCAGAGAAGATGTGGTGGGGCTGTGCCTGGGAGGACAGGGCAGAGACAGCCGGGCACTCAGGACAGTGTTCCCGTGCCCAGCTGTGCACGGCACCTCCCACACACCCACAGTGCCCTCCTGCCCCCAGCACTGCTCTCTTCAGCCCCATCTCCTTCCCTCAGCATCTCCCTGGGCCTGGACATTTCCCTGCTGAGAGGAGCCTTGTCCCTGCCAGCGCTGACAGAGCCCATCCCAGCCTCTGTGCCCTGGGCCTGGCCCTACAGAAACCTGCCTGTCTGCAGGGCCCTGCCTGGGGCAGGCTCTGTCTGCAGCTGGGCAAGGGCAGCTCAGGAGAGCCCTGCTGGGCCCTGCTAAGGTGATGCTCCTGCTGCTGCTGCTGCTGTGCAGGGCTGAGGAGGGGCTGAAGGCCCTTGAGGAGATCCCAGCAGAGAGACTGACCATCCAAAGTTACAGCTCTGGAGTCTCTGTAAATGTTCAAACAATCCTTTGATGATCCTGGGTGTCCCTTTCAATTCAGAATGTTCTATGACTCTGTGTTTGCAATTCCTGTTCTGCTGCTCTCATCTTCCTGTTGCCTGCAATGAAAAGGGAAAAAAACCCCTTGTAACAGTGTTAGAACAGTAAAGTAAAAACCAGACCTTTATTGGAAGCTCCCAGGTGTCCCAGTGGGGATGGGGCACACCTGGCACCTGATTTCAACAATTTTTTGAGGTTGATTAATTAGGTTATTTGGCAGGAACATCCAATAGGAGATTCAGTTGCACCAGTTACACATCTCTGGGCCAATCCATTAGAGTTGGTCCAAGGGTTTCTTTGCCCCAATTTTTTTGATGACTGCAAACACTCTGGGTCAAAAACAAAATGTTCTTCTTGTAGGTCCTCTTCCTGATAATAAGACTCCACAGCAGTTCAGGAATGTAATTAGAAGGTCAGCTTATTGTTCTAAAACTTAAAAGAAAGAGTAGGAGACATGCGAGAATTAAATAGGAATTATACTTCAATAAGTATATGTATACTCTAAGTATATAAGTATATATATATGTATACTATACAATACTATACAATATATACTATAGTATATGTACATATATTTACTATAACTATAATTACATATATGTATAAATACTGGAGTATATAACTAGTTGTATACTATAATAAATATATGCAATAGTAGTTGAATGGAATAAATTAAAAATTATAGATTTATAACTACATATTAGTAGTTAACAGAGCTAAGAATATATGAAAAACGTATAAAAAGCAAAAATCTATTTGTCATCACCCCAACTCTCCCATCCTTCTACAAGCAGGAAATTGAAAAAACTCTCAGGAACGCTCCTGATCTTTCCAGCAATCCCAGGCTCACCTTCTTTTGGGAAGTGTCCTCTGGAGCTGTGCCCAGGCTGGTGTGGAGCTGGGAGCAGCCCTGCCCCACACAGCACCTCTCAGCAGCAGCACCTGCCCTGCTCAGGGTGGCTCCTTCCCCCCACAGCTTCTCCCCAGCGCTGGGAGCAGCTCCCCGGGCCGGCTGAGAGCTGTCCCTGGCAGGCAGCAGAGTCCCTGGGCCAGCACAGAGCCCTGGGCTGCAGGAGCCTGCTCTGCAGGACAGCCCTGGGCAGCCCTGGCTGCAGCCCCGGCTGCTCAGCCCTGCAGCAGAGCCTGGCACAGGGAGCTGCCCTGTGCTGTGCCTGGGCTGCTGCAGCAGGGAAACCCAGCCCTGCCCCAGGGCCACATCCCTGCCCTGCAGCAGCTTGGAGAGTGCTCCTGGAAGGGCCTCAGAGCTGTGGGATGTGGCAGCTTCAGGAGATCCCTGCAGGAAGTGCAGCTTATCTTCCCCCAGCCAGAGAGTGACTGTTCCAAATGCTGTGAGGGTTTTTCCTCCAGTGAGCCCTGAGTGAGCTCTGCTGGGCTGGGAAAAGAGTTGCTCATCAGGAGAAATGTCTTTTGAAGCTCTTCTTGGTTGCCAGGAGCTGCTGCCTCTGTGCCAGTAGCCCAGCCCAGCTTATTAGCACAGACACAGCACAAGGACTTTAATGACCCTCTTGGGGCTCTGTGCTGAGGCCCTGAACATCAGTCCCTGACAGGGAGATGAAGAAACCTCTCAAGAACTCCAAGTCAGAATCCAACTCCAAAGTTTCCTGAAGTTTTAATGGGTCCCACTGAGGCACACGACAGAGAAAGTGTCCGCAGGCTCAAGGCAGAGCAGAGAACTGCAGGCAGTGATGCCAGGAGGGGACAAAGAGAAGCCAAGTCTTGGTGCCGTGGGGCACAGCAGGGTCTGTGCCACCAAGGGCTGTGAGGAGACACCTTGTCCTGAGGCCCTGGGGCCTCCTGGCACAGCCCCAGCAAGGCTGGGCACTCTCAGCCCCTTGTCCTGCCCTCAGCATCCCCCTGACAGCCCAGTGGCCTCAAGGATGTGCTGGAAGGAGTCCCTGGGGAGTCTTGGTCAGGAATGGCCCTTGGGGGTGCTGCTGAATGCTCCCTGGCACTGCAGGTTCTTCAAAGGACTTTGGGTTTGGCTTTTGCCTTGGAGTTTCTGAGAAGTTTCTGCAATCATGGCCTCCAATTATCTGCTGTAATTAGTCCCTTGAGAGGCTTTGTCAGTAACAACACTCAGTGGGGCTCATTAATGCTTCAAGGTACTTCAGTTATTTTAAGGTATTTGGTGTTTCCCTTTTAAATCTGATTTTGTGAGAAAGATTGTGCAATCCTGGCCCCAATTTTCTACTTTAACAAGTCCCTTGGGATTCTTAGTCACTAAAAAAACTCAGTGGGGCTCATTAATACTTCAAGGTACTCAAAGTTTCTTAAAGAACTTTTTTTTGCCACTGAGTCTCTGAAAAGTTTTTGTACCATCCTGGCCTCCAATTATCTGCTTTAATGAGTCCCTTGTGAACTTTCCACTGACACTCAGTGGGGCTCATTAATACTTTGAGATACTCAAGGTTTTTAAGGTACTTTGGAATTTCCTGCCCACACTGAGTTTCTGGGAGGATTTTGTGCGATCCAATTCTCACCTCCAAGGAGTCCATGAGGAGCCTGTGTTGGGGATGGACCTTAGTGGGACCCATTAATGCCTGGGATTTTCTTCTGAGTTGGACTCCTGGAAAGGTTTGTGCAATCTCCTCTCAGGCCTTGAGGTTCCATGGCTCAGCCCCAAAGGCAGCAAGGGTCCCATTAGGCTCAAGCAAGTCCTGACAAACCATGGCTGTACCTTGATTTCCCTCTGGTCTGGTGCAGTTCATTAGGAATCTTTTTTCCTAGAGTTTTGGAGAAACTTTTCAAAGAGCTTTTAATAAACTCTCTGTGTTTGGAAAGACAGGTATCTGCCAGGGAATGCTGGAGTTTCCTTCAGAACGGAAAATGTAAACCCCTCCCCGCCTCCAAATTATAATTTTGCAATTAAGGGCTTTCAGGCAAAGATTTAGGAATAGGAATTACAGTTCTTTACTAAGAACATTAACAATACAAATGTAGTAGTACAAAAAAAAAAAACCAAACAAGCAAACAAACAAACAAACAAACAACAATCCTAGAAACCCTGACAGAGTCAGAGCTAGAACCTGATACCCTGTTGGTCAGGGTGTTGGAAGCAGTTCAAAAGTGAGTCCTCCTGGAGTGGCAGATGTGGTGTTGTTGGAGTAGAGATGATCCTGAGAGAAAAGGGTCCAGCAATGGCGAGAAGGGTCCAGTCTTCCTCTGGGAATCCGGTGTAACCAGATACCTCGTGTTCCTACGTCTCAGTTTTTATCCAGGTAAGAATGGTTGGCTCCCCCCTCACTGGGTGAAGCATCTCACAATGGGATGATAGAATGTTTCATGTCCTTGGTGAGCCTTCATGGCCCGTTAGCAGAAAATATCCCCCTGGAGGGAGGACGGGTGGTGAAAGAGATAAGAAGCACTGCCCCACCTGGTTTGAACAGCTGGCCCATTATCAGAAGGCACCCACACCCCTCCCCCCAGAATAACAAGAGATAAAGAAAAACATGTCCCCAACTGCTTTCAACAAATCAAATAGAATACACATTTTTGGTTCCATAACCAAAGACAGCGAAACATGGATTGACCTTTCTATGTTTAGAATTTGGACAAGGCCATGAAGTCTGACATCTGGCCTTGTTTGGGGCCTGGCCAGGCTTTGGGAGGAACCCAGGAGGAGGATGAATCCAGATCTCCCCACTCTAGAAGTGCTGTCACTTTTTTTATTCAGCACTATCAAAGCTGGGCCCTCTCCCAGCGAGGCTGGAGCCTCACCTGTTGCTGGAGGCACCTGCAGGAATTCCCAGTGTTCGGGAGTGGCTCTGCAGTCCTTGGCTGTGACAGCTTCCCCCAGCTGAGGTGTGGATGTGGGTGATGGGAAAGTCTGAGGGTGACTGGTTGATGGATCTTCCTTACTCACTTACTTACTCACTTCTCCTTTTGTGATTCTTTGCACTTTTGCATTCTAATAATTCCTTCAGGTGGTGTCTGTGTCTTTGGTGCTGACCCTGCCCATTGGCACAACAGACACTGTGGGCCCCACAGAACCAAAGGTGCCTTGTGTCACTGCAGGGCCTGGTGGAACCAGGGGACCTCAGTGACACTGTGGGACTCCATGGAACCAAGGAGTGCACTGTGACACTGTGGGGAACCAGGGGACCTCAGTGACACTGTAGGGCTCCATGGAACCAAGGAGTGCACTGTGACACTCTGGGGAACCAGGGGACCTCAGTGACACTGTGGGGCTGCATGGAACCAAGGAGTGCACTGTGACACTGTGGGGAACCAGGGGACCTCAGTGACACTGTGGGGCTCCATGGAACCAAGGAGTGCACTGTGACACTCTGGGGAACCAGGGGACCTCAGTGACACTGTGGGGCTCCATGGAACCAAGGAGTGCACTGTGACACTTTTGGGGGGAACCAAGGGGCCATTGTGACCCTGAAGAACCAAGGAGATAATTTTGACCCTGCTGGATCCCTGGAACCTTGGGGCCACTGTGACACTGCAGGGCCTCATGAGACCACGGAGACCATTCCGTGGGGACTCATGTAACCAAGGTTCCATTGTTTTCCTCTCCCTGGCACTGCCCAGTCCAGCCTCTCCATATCTGTGCTCCAGCCCAGCAGAGCAAGGGAGAAATGCTGGGCCTGCAGCAGGAACTGGATGCACTGGAGGTGAGGGACAGTGATTCTGTGTCTGGAATGCTCAGGAGAGGCATGTGGGGATGTGGGGATGTGCAATGCCAAGGGCAGCACCATGGGGCAGCCCCTGCCAGGCTGCTGAGCAGGGACAAGGAGGCCATGAGGCCCCAGGCCTGCAAGGGTCACTTGTCTCCTCCTCCTGGCTCAGGCCCAGGGCCAGCAGCCATGGCCCAAGTGCTGCAGGAGTTGGCTGTGTCAGGGCCTTGCAGCTGCTGCCCATGCCTGTGCCCTGTGCAGCCCAGGCTGTCCTACGGTGTCCATGCCCTGTGCCTCTGTCCCTGCAGGCTGTCGGCATCCCCCGGCTGCCCCACCTGGCTGGGCCCTTCCTTTGCTGACAGCTCTGCCTCCTGCCTGCCTCTGCCTGGGCACACAGAGCCCTGGGCTGGATACCAAAAGGGTTCATTCCATTTTTACCCTGCCTGTGAACTTCTAGCACAGGAATAATGCCTTGAGGGGCTCCCTTCCCAGCAAGGTTGGTTGGAAGAGAAAGAGAAGATATCTGGCTCAAGAGTGCTGTAATAGAAAAAACAAGGACTGAATCTGGGAACTTGGGATGGGTTTTATGGTGATGGCTAAATTTTAATACACATGTAGTGACTGTATACAATTAAAACTGTTTTAGAATCACATGTCCATGTAAGGTTAGGAGTTACCACACATTGGACCTCAAGCCTGAATAAGTGATGCCATCTTAAACACCAAATTAGTGTTAAGGCGTTTTACTCTGATATTTCAGTGATTTGGTGACAGCAGGGCCTCAGAAAACCAAGGAGTCTACTGTGACACCTTGGAATCTCACGGAACCCAAATCCTTTGTGACACAGCAGGGCCACTTGGAACCAATGGTCCATTGTGATACTGCAAATCCAAGGAGACCATTGTGACCCTATGGAACCTCATGGAATCCAAAGTACATTGTGACAGAGAAAGGCTTCATGGAACCAAGAGTCCATTGTGACACAGCAAGGCTTTGTTTGAGCAAGGGAACCATTGCTGATAGTACAGAAACTCATGGAACCAAGGGAACACTGTGACACACTGGGGCTGCAGGGAATGGAAGGTCCATTGTGACAATGAGGATCCAAGGAGACCATGGTGACACTGTGGGGCCTCGTGGAACCAAAGGGGCCATTCTGACACAGCAAGGCCTTGTAGAACTAAGGAGGCCATTGTGACACTGCTGAACCTCACAGAACCAAAGTGACCATGTTATACTGTGGGACCTCATGGAATAAAGGGTCCATGGTGACACTGCAGAACCAAAGAGACTGTTGTTGGCAGGATGAAAGCTCATGGAACCAGAACTCCATTGTGACACAGCAAGGTCTCATGGAACCAAGGGTCCATTGCAACTCTGTTGGGCCTCATGGAACCACGAGCCATTGTGACACAGTGTGGCCACATGGAGCCAAGGAGCCATTGTGACTGAGGAACCTCATGGAACCAAGAGTCCATTGTGACACTGTGAGGCCCTGTACAATCAAGGGGACCACAGTGACATTGCAGGGCCTCATGGAACAATGGAGACTATTCTGACACTTTGGGACCCACTGAAACCGAGGGGCCATTCTAGCATAGCAGGGCCTCATGGAATCAAGGGGCCTACAGTGAACACTGTGGGTGTCCATGGGATGAAGGGTCCATTCTGACACTGTGGAACCAAGGAGACCATTGTGACACTGAGGGGCATCATGGAACCAAAGGTCAATTGTGACATTGCAGGGCCTATTGGAATCCTGGAGACCATTATGACATTTTGAGGCCTCGTGGAATCAAGGGGCTCTGCAGGGCCTCAAGGAACCAGGAAGACCCTTCTGACATTGTGAGTACCCATGGAACCAAGGGTCCATTGTGATTCTATAGTACCAAGAAGAGCCTGTGACACTGCAAGGCCTCATGGAAGCAGGGGACCATGGTGACACCACGTGGCTCCATGGAAACAAGGGGCCAGTGTGACACTGAGAGGCCCTGTGGAACCCATGACCCAGTATGACACCACCATTGTGACACTGCCGGGCCCCATGGAAACAAGGAGCCACTGTGACACTGAGGGGCCCCATGAATCCAAGGGAGCAGGTAACAGGTTTGGTTGACTTGGCCCGACTGGTCCAACTGACCTTGGCATGTCAAGGGTCTCTTCTGATGTACCCCTGAAACACTGGGGCTCTGGGCTTTCCTTCACATGGGAAAGAGCTGCCCTTCGCATTCAAGCATCCATCCCAAAATAGGATTCCCCCTGCAAATTGCCCATTCTCCAGGGATTGTTCCCAGACAAAAGCTGCTATTACCAACTAGTCTGGCTGACCTTGTCTTCCTGAGAGCTGGGTCTCACCTGCCTTCAAACACTGAGGCTCTGTGCTTTCCTTCCTATGGAAATGAACTGTCCTCCTAGCACAGGTACCCATGGCCAAAATTGGTACTTCTCCCAATTTCCTATATGCAAGGGTTTCTCCAAGACAAAAGCTGCCAGCACAGACATCTCTGACTGGCCTTGGCCTCCTGAGAACCAGCTCTCACCTGTCTTCAAAACACTGGAGCTCCTCCCTTTCCTTTCTATGGAAAAGAATTGGCCTTCTTCTCCAGGAAAAAAAGGGCTGAAATTGGGATTTAACATTCCCAATTTCCAATATGCATGGGTTTCTCCCAGACCAACCTGCCAGGACAGACAGGTCTGGCTGGCCTTGGCTTTGGGTGACTGCAGTTCATCAGCCCCTGAAACACTGGGGCTCTGTGGTTTCCTTCCTGTGGATACCATTGGAACACAGTGGGGCCCCATGGAACCAAGGAGACCATTGGAACCCTTGGAGGCCTTCTGACATGAAGGAGCCATTGTGACACTGTGTGGACCCCGTGGAACCAAGGGGCCCTTGTGACACTGCAGGGTACCATGGATCCCAGGGACCATTGTGACACTGTGGGAATTCCTGGAACCAAAGGTATCCCTGTGGCACTGTTGGGCTGCATGGTCCCAACGGTCCAGTGTGAAGCAGCAGGGCTTTGTGGAACCAAGAGGCCATTGTTTCATTACAGGTCCTCGTGGAACCACAAGGCCATTGAGATCCTGTGGGGCACTGTGGATCCATGGAGAGCATTGTGACATTGCAAGGCCCCATGGAATCATGGAGACCATGGTGACCCTGCAGGACCCCACAGAACCAAAGGGCCATTTCAACACTTTGGGAGAGGAGTCTCTCTTAGTGTCCCATGGATCCCACTGACAACGACCACCAGAGACAACTGCACAGGCATGAAGGACAATAAGATAATCAGCATATGGAGCAGGATGGGGAGGGGGGGGGGGGGGGGGGTGGAACCAGGGAATGAATATGTATGGGGACATTGTGAAACCTAATGCACATGCAGCTTCTTAGAGGATAAAAGAGAATGTGAACAAATGGGTTGGCATGCAGGACTTTGATGGAGATATCCTCTTCGCCTCCAGCTGCTGAATAAATACATACCTACCTTAAAACTCCTTTTACATTTGAGTTTTAGAGTCTTTCCACAAATCAGTCAAAGCTCCTGACCTTGAACGCTTCTTGCGATGGGGCATTCACTTCTATGGACAACCTGTTTCCATTTGTCAACCTCATCATAAAATATTTCTTTCTTTGATCAAATCTGAATTTATCCTTGACCATTTTAAATGCTATCCCCCTTCCTCTGCCGCTACAGGCCTATAAAACTACTTCTGGTTTTTTTAGATTATGACCACAATGTTTTAATCTGAAAATACCTTGAAAAGACCCAAAAAATGGCCCAAGATGGGATTTGGAGGCCTAAAGCACATGACCCATAGAGACTGAGGGCCCTGGGCTCAGTGGTGTGAAGACTGAAGACAGAATAGGAGAAGCCTGAGAGGGCTTGAAGGGTGGATTCAGAGATGGTGGAGCTTTCCTTCATTGTATGAAACTGCCTGAGAAAGAAATAATGCCACACAGATCAGCTGGGGAGGCCCAGACTGGACCAAAGGAGAAAGGAATTTCTCTCCCAGGGAAGGGCTCTGGTGCAACACATCCCCCAGAAGGAGCCTGGGGCAGCCCAAGGCTCTGTGTGCCCAGGGAGAGGCAGGCAGGAGGCAGAGCTGTCAGCAAAGGAAGGGCCCAGCCAGGTGGGGCAGCCGGGGGATGCCGACAGCCTGCAGGGACAGAGGCACAGGGCATGGACAGCGTAGGACAGCCTGGGCTGCACAGGGCACAGGGATGGGCAGCAGCTGCAAGGCCCTGACACAGCCAACTCCAGGTTTGCTCTGCATCAGAGACACCTTTGCCTTGTTTGTCCCCATCAGTGCTCACTGCCTGCAGTGTTCTGCTCTACCTGGAACCTGGGGACACTTTCTGAGTAGTGTTTCTCTGTGGGACCCATTAAAACTTCAAGAAACTCTAGTGTTTCAATCTCACTTTGAGTTCTTGAGAAGTTCTTTGAACTTCTAAATTCTGTCTTATAAACCACAGAAGAATTGAAAACTTAATTTTTTTTCCCAAGGGCTTGTCTTGTTTGGGTGTTTTGAACAAATGTTTATGAACTTGTGCTACTGAATTCCTGAACTGAAGAGCTGCAGCTGCTGCTGTGCCCTTGCCAGGGGCTGAGGCCGTGGGGCCCCTGCCCAGAGCAGCCTGGCCTGAGCAGAGCTGTGGGGCCAGAGCCAGCTGGGCTGTGCTGGGGAGAGGCCCTTGGTGCTGCAGAGAGCTCAGGGCAGCTGGCAGAGCTTGCAGGGAGCTGGGCTGGGCTGAGAGAGCCTGGCACAGACACCATCAGTGTCCATCTCAGCCTGGGTGACCCTGCAGGGGCCAAGAAAAGCAGCCCAGGCTGCACAAGTTCTCTGTGTGGGAGTTGAGCTTGTGACCCCTGGAGCCCTCCCAAGTGCTGGGGCTGCACCTCCAGCTCCAGAGGAGATGGGACAGATGGGAGCAGAGACAAAGAATTCCTGCTGCATTCTTCACTGCTCTTTGCTCACCCGGGTGACCTGGATCCATATGTACAGGAGGTGTTTTGTATCAGATAACACTGGTAGAGTGATAAGAATCATATTTTTACCTGAAAATAGTGTTTCATGCGCAACACACAATGAGAAAAAAAGGACATATATGATCAGAAGAGCATCTGAGTTTTTCAGAAGATGAGAGACTCGTTGTTGTTCCAGTATTCAAACCTATTTATATCCTTTCCTCAGTACTTCCTTGAGATGAGAGGTGACCACCAGAGGCCAAGGCCAGCCAGAGCTCTCTGTCCTGGCAGCTTTTCTCTGGGAGCGCCCTTGTATGTAGGGAGTTTTTCTGAGCGAGTATCAATTTTGGCCGTGGGCACCTGGGACGGATGGCTCTTCTCCATAGGAAGGAAAGCACAGAGCCCCTCAGTTCTCTAGGAGCTGATGAGAGGCAGCCCTCAGCATTCCAAAATGAGCTGGGCCTGTCAGGTGGACCCTGGGGGGCCAAACCAGCCAGACCTGTTCCATCTCCCCTTGGTTCCATGAGGCTCAGCAGTGTCACAATGGCCTTTGGTTCCACGAGGCCCTGTGGTGCAACAATGGCCTCTTGGTTCCACAAAGCCCTGCTGCTTCACACTGGCCCCTTGGGACCATGCAGCCCAACAGTGCCACAGGGATCCCTTTGGTTCCATGAATTCCCACAGTGTCACAATGATCCCTGGGATCCATGGTCCCCTGCAGGGTCACCATGGCCCCTTGGTTCCATGGGGCCCCACAGTGTCACCATGGTCTCCACAGAGAGAAGGAAAGCACAGAGCCCCAGTGTTTCAGGGGCTGATGAACGGCAGCCACCAGAGGCCAAGGCCAGCCAGAGCTGTCTGTCCTGGCAGCCTTCATCTGGGAGCAATGGAATAAATATCTTGGGTTCCGTATCTCAGATATATGGAATTTTGGGGGCAGAGTCCCAATTTCAGCCATGAGCACCTGCATGGGAAGGCCAGTTCTTTCCCACAGGAAGGAAAGCACAGAGCCCCAGGAATTCCAGGGCAGATTAAAGATGACCACCAGAGGCCAAGGGGAGCCAGGCCTCTGTCCTGGCAGCTTTAGTCTGGGAGAAACCCTTGCATAGAGTGAATTTTGGAGAAATACCAATTTTGGCCCTGAGTGCCTGAGCAGGAGGGATGGTTCTTTTCCATAGGAAGGAAAGCCCAGAGCCCCAGGGTTTCAGGGGCACATGAGAAGAGATCCCCAACATGCCGAGGTCAGTTGAGCCAGTCAGGCCCAGCCAGACAGACCTGTTCCCTGTTCCCTTGGATCCACGGGGCCCCACAGTGTCACAATGGTGGTGTCACATTAGATTCTTGTTTCCACAGGGCCCCACTGTATCACACTGGGCCCTTGTTTCCATGGGGCCCCACAGTGTCACAATGGTCCCTTGCTTCCATGAGGCCTTGCAGTGCCAAAATGGTTTCCGTGGTTCCATGGAGCTGCACAATGATGCAGTGGCCCCCTTGGTTCCATGGGGCTGCAGAGTGTCACAATGGTCTCCATGGTTCCAGACAGTCCTGCAGTGTCACAGTGGTCCCTTGGTTCTACTGGCCTCCTCAGGATCACAATGGGCCCTTGGCTGCATGAGGCCCAGCTGTGTCACACTGGCCCCTTGCTTCCATTGGGCCCCACAGCATCACAATTGTCCCTTCCTTGCTTCCATGAGGCCTTGTGGTGTCACAGTGGTCTCCTTGGTACCACAGTCACTACTGACCCTTGGTTCAATGTGGCCCTGCAGTGTCACAATGGTCTCCAGGATTCCGTGAGGGCCCACAATTTTACAATGGACCTTTGGTTCCATGACTCCCACATTGTTCCATGAATCTTCACTTCACTGAGGCCCTGCAATGTCATATTTGTCTCCTTGGTTCAATGGTGCCACAAAGTGCACAATTGCCCTTTGGCCCAACAGGGCCTCATAGTGTCACAATGGACTCCTTGCTTCCATGAGGCCTTGTAATGTCACAGTGGGCTCCTTGCTTCCATGTGGATGCAAAGTGCCACAACGGCCCTTTGGTTTCACAAGGCCTCCAAGTGTAAAAATAGCCTCTAAGGTTTCATGAGGCCATGCTGTGTCCCAATGGACCTGTGGTTCCATGAGGCCCCATGGTGTCACAAGGACCTCCTTGCTTCTACGATGCCCTGCAGTGTAACAAAGCTCTCCTTGGTTTCATGGTGTCAGTGTGGCCCCTTTGTCTCATGGAGCCCCACAGTGTCACTGCGGTCCCCTTTAATCCATGAGGCCCTGCAGTGTCACAGTGGCCCCTTGGTTCCAGTAGGTTCCCAAGGGTCACAATGGTCTCCAGTGTTCCCTGAGGCCCCACAATATCCCAATGGACTCTTGGTTCCAAGGGGGCCTGCAGTGTCACAAGGCTGCCTTGGTTTGACCACACCTTGCATAGTGGCCCCTTGGTTCCATGAGGCAAAGCAGAATCAGAGGGGCCTCTTTTTTCTGTGGAGTTCCACAGTGTCACTGTGGTCCCCCTTGGTTCCACAGGGCCCCACAGTGTCACAATGGACCTTTGGTTCCATCAGGTTCCTCAGTGTCTCAATGGCCCCTTGGCTCCATGTGGCCCTGCTGTGTCACAGTGGCAGGTGGTTCCATGAAGCCCCAAAGTGTCCAAATGGTCTCCTTGGTTCTGTGAAGCCCGACAGAGCCACAGTGCACCCTTGGTTTCCATGAGGCCCTGCTCTGATACAATGGACCTTTGGCTCCATGGGGTTCCACTGCATCACAATGGACCCTTTGTTCCATGAGGGTCCAAGGTGTCACAGCTGACTCCTTGGTTGCGTGAGCCTGTGCTGCCACTAAATGTCCAAAGGATCAGAATAAATCTCCTTAACATGAATTTGGTGTTTAAGAGGGCATCACTTATTCAGGTCTGAGGTTATCCATGGGATAACTCCTGACCCTACATGGACACATAATTGTACCAGTTTATTGCTTATATAGAGTCACTGAATGCGTATTACAATTCACCCATTTCCATAAAACCCACCTAAACCTCCCAGATTCATTCCTTGTTTTATCTATCACTGCACCCTTGAGCCAGATGTCTTCTTCTTCTCTTCCAATCATCCCTGCTGGGAAAGCAGGCCCTGCATGCCTTGTTCCTGTGCTACAAGTTCACAGGCAGGGTAAAAATGGAATGAACCCTTTCAGTTTTAAGCCCAGGGCTGTGTGTGCCCAGGCAGAGGCAGGCAGGAGGCAGAGCTGTCAGCAAAGGAAGGGCCCAGCCAGGTGGGGCAGCCGGGGGATGCCGACAGCCTGCAGGGACAGAGGCACAGGGCATGGACACCGTAGGACAGCCTGGGCTGCACAGGGCACAGGGATGGGCAGCAGCCGCAAGGCCCTGACACAGCCAACTCCTGCAGCACTTGGGCCATGGCTGCTGGCCCTGGGCCTGAGCCAGGAGGAGGGGACAAGTGACCCTTGCAGGCCTGGGGCCTCATGGCCTCCTTGTCCCTGCTCAGCAGCCTGGCAGGGGCTGCCCCATGGTGCTGCCCTTGGCATTGCACATCCCCACATCCCCACATGCCTCTCCTGAGCATTCCAGACACAGAATCACCATCCCTGACCTCCAGTGCCTCCAGTTCATGCTTCAGGCCCAGCCTTTCTCCCTTGCTCTGCTGGGCTGCGGCACAGATATGGAGAGGCTGTATTGGGCAGTGCCAGGGAGAGGAAAACAATGGAACCTTGGTTACATGAGTCCCCACGGAATGTTCTCCGTGGTCTCATGAAGCCTTGAAGTGTCACAGTGGCCCCAAGGTTCCAGGGATCCAGCAGGGTCAAAATGATCTCCTTGGCTCTGCAGGGTCACAATGGCCCCTTGGTTCCCCCCCAAAGTGTCGCAGCGCACTCCTTGGTTCCATGGAGCCCCACAGTGTCACTGAGGTCCCCTGGTTCCCCACTATGTCACAGTGCACTCCTTGGTTCCATGGAGCCCCACAGTGTCACTGAGGTCCCCTGGTTCCCCAGAGTGTCACAGTGCACTCCTTGGTTCCATGGAGCCCCACAGTGTCACTGAGGTCCCCTGGTTCCCCACAGTGTCACAGTGCACTCCTTGGTTCCATGGAGCCCCACAGTGTCACTGAGGTCCCCTGGTTCCCCAGAGTGTCACAGTGCACTCCTTGGTTCCATGGAGCCCCACAGTGTCACTGAGGTCCCCTGGTTCCCCACAGTGTCACAGTGCACTCCTTGGTTCCATGGAGCCCCACAGTGTCACTGAGGTCCCCTGGTTCCCCACAGTGTCACAGTGCACTCCTTGGTTCCATGGAGCCCCACAGTGTCACTGAGGTCCCCTGGTTCCACCAGGCCCTGCAGTCTCACAAGGCACCTTTGGTTCTGCGGGGCCCACAGTGTCTGTTGTGCCAATGGGCAGGGTCAGCACCAAAGACACAGACACCACTTGAAGGAATTATTAGAATGCAAAAGTGCAAAGAATCACAAAAGGAGAAGTGAGTAAGTAAGTGAGTAAGGAAGAAACAGCACCAGTGACCCTCAGACTTTCCCATCACCCACACCCACACCTTCACCTCAGCTGGGGGAAGCTGTCACAGCCAAGGACTGCAGAGCCACGCCCAGACACTGGGAATTCCTGCAGGTGCCTCCAGCCACAGGTGAGGCTCCAGCCTCGCTGGGAGAGGGCCCAGCTTTGATAGTGCTGCATAAACAAACTGACAGCACTTCTAGTGCAGGAACATCTGGGTTCATCCTCCTCTTGGGTTCCTCCCAAAGCCTGGCCAGGCCCCAAACAAGGCCAGATGTCAGACTTCATGGCCTTGTCCAAATTCTAAACATAGAAAGGTCAATCCATGTTTCACTGTCTTTGGTTATGGAACCAAAAATGTGTATTCTATTTGATTTGTTGAAAGCAGTTGGGGAGATGTTTTTCTTTATCTCTTGTTATTCTGGGGGGAGGGGTGTGGGTGCCTTCTGATAATGGGCCAGCTGTTAAAACCAGGTGGGGCAGTGCTTCTTATCTCTTTAACCACCCGTCCTCCCTCCAGGGAGGATATTTTCTGCTAATGGGCCATGAAGGCTCACCAAGGACATGAAACATTCCATCATCCCATTGTGAGATGCTCCACCCAGTGAGGGGGGAGCCAACTATTCTTACCTAGATAGAAACAGAGACGTAGGAACACGAGGTATCTGGTTCCACCGGATTCCCAGAGGAAGACTGGACCCTTCTCGCCATCGCTGGACCCTTTTCTCTCAGGATCATCTCTGCTCCAACAACACCACATCTGCCACTCCAAAAGGACTCACTTTTGGACTGCTTCCAACACCCTGACCAACAGGGTATCAGGTTCTAGCTCTGACTTTAGGATTGTTCTTTGTTTGTTTGCTTGTTTGGGTTTTTTTTTTTTGTACTACTACATTTGTATTGTTAATATTCTTAGCAAAGAACTGTTATTCCTATTCCTAAATCTTTGCCTGAAAGCCCTTAATTGCAAAATTATAATTTGGAGGGGGGGAAGGGTTTACATTTTCCATTCTGAAGGAAACTCCAGCTTTCCCTGGCAGATACCTGTCTTTCCAAACACAGACAGTTTATTAGAAGCTCTTTGAAAAGTTTCTCCAAAACTCTAGGAAAAAAGATTCCTAATGAACTGCACCAGACCAGAGGGAAATCAAAGCACAGCCATGGTTTTTCAGGACTTGCTTGAACCTAATGAGCCCCTTGCTGCATTTGGGGCTGAGCCATGGAACCTCAAGGCCTGAGAGGAGATTGCAGAAACCTTTCCAGGAGTCCAAGTCAGAAAAAAACTCCAGGCATTAATGGGTCCCACTAAGGTCCATCCCCAACACAGGCTCCTCATGGACTCCTTGGAGGAGAGAATTGGATTGCACAAAATCCTCCCAGAAACTCAGTGTGGGCAGGAAATTCCAAAGTACCTGAAAAACCTTGAGTATCTCAAAGTATTAATGAGCCCCACGGAGTGTCAGTGTAAAGTTCTCAAGGGACTCATTAAAGCAGATAATTGGAGGCCAGGATAGTACAAAAACTTTTCAGAGACTCAGTGCCAAAAAAAAGTTCTTTAAGAAACTTTGAGTACCTTAAAGTATTAATGAGCTCCACTGAGTTTTTTAGTGACTAAGAATCCCAAGGGACTTGTTAAAGTAGATAATTGGGGCCAGGATTGCACAATCTTTCTCACAAAATCAGATTTAAAAGGGAAATACCAGGTACCTTAAAGTAACTGAAGTATCTTGAGGCATTAATGAGCCCCACTGAGTGTTGTTACTGACAAAGCCTCTCAAGGGACTAATTACAGCAGATAATTGGAGGCCATGATTGCACAAACTTCTCAGAAACTCCAAGGCAAAAGCCAAACCCAAAGTCCTTTGTAAAACCTGCAGTGCCTGGGAGCATTCAGGAGCCCCCCAGGGCCATTCCTGACCAGGGCTCCCCAGGGACTCCTTCCAGCACATCCTTGAGGCCACTGGGCTGTCAGGGGGATGCTGAGGGCAGGACAAGGGGCTGACAGTGCCCAGCCTTGCTGGGGCTGTGTCAGGAGGCCCCAGGGCCTCAGGACAAGGTGTCTCCTCACAGCCCTTGGTGGCACAGACCCTGCTGTGCCCCAGGGCACCAAGACTTGGCTTCTCTTTGTCCCCTCCTGGCATCACTGTCTGCAGTTCTCTGCTCTGCCTAGAGCCTGCGGACACTTTCTCTGTCGTGTGCCTCAGTGGGACCCATTAAAACTTCCAGAAACTTTGGAGTTGGATTCTGACTTGGAGTTCTTGAGAGGTTTCTTCATCTCCCTGTCAGGGACTGATGTTCAGGGCCTCAGCACAGAGCCCCAAGAGGGTCATTAAAGTCCTTGTGCTGTGTCTGTGCTAATGAGCTGGGCTGGGCTCCTGGCACAGAGGCAGCAGCTCCTGGCAACCAAGAAGAGCTTCAAAAGACATTTCTCCTGATGAGCAACTCTTTTCCCAGCCCAGCAGAGCTCACACAGGACTCACTGGAGGGGAAACCCTCACAGCATTTGGAACAGTCACTCTCTGGCTGGGGGAAGATAAGCTGCACTTCCTGCAGGGATCTCCTGAAGCTGCCACATCCCACAGCTCTGAGGCCCTTCCAGGAGCACTCTCCGAGCTGCTGCAGGGCAGGGATGTGGCCCTGGGGCAGGGCTGGGTTTCCCTGCTGCAGCAGCCCAGGCACAGCACAGGGCAGCTCCCTGTGCCAGGCTCTGCTGCAGGGCTGAGCAGCCGGGGCTGCAGCCAGGGCTGCCCAGGGCTGTCCTGCAGAGCAGGCTCCTGCAGCCCAGGGCTCTGTGCTGGCCCAGGGACTCTGCTGCCTGCCAGGGGCAGCTCTCAGCCGGCCCGGGGAGCTGCTCCCAGGGCTGGGGAGAAGCTGTGGGGGGAAGGAGCCCCCCTGGGCAGGGCAGGTGCTGCTGCTGAGAGGTGCTGTGTGGGGCAGGGCTGCTCCCAGCTCCACACCAGCCTGGGCACAGCTCCAGAGGACACTTCCCAAAAGAAGGTGAGCCTGGGATTGCTGGAAAGATCAGGAGCTTTCCTGAGAGTGTTTTAATTTCCGTCTTGGAGAAGGATGTGAGAGTTGGGGTGATGACAAATAGATTTTTGCTTTTTATACATTTTTCATATATTCATAGCCGTGTTAACTACTAATATGTAGTTTTAAAACTATAATTTTTATTTTACCCCATTCAACTACTATTGCATATACTTATTATAGTATACATATACTTATATACTCTAGTATACATACATATATATAGATATATTTATAGTAAATATATGTACATATACTATAGTATATATTGTATACTATTGTATAGTATACATATATATACTTATAGTATACATATACTTATTTGAATATAATTCTTAATTAATTCTAGCATGTTTCCTATCCTTTCTTTTAAGTTTTAGAACAATAAGCTGACCTTCTAATTGCACTCCTGAACTACTGTGGAGTCTTATTATCAGGAAGAGGACCTACAAGAAGAACATTTTGGTTTTGACCCAGAGTGTTACCAGTCATCAAAAAAAAGGGGGGCAAAGAAACCCTTGGAGCAATGGATTGACCCAGGGATGTGTAACTGGTGCAACTGAATGTCCTATTGGATGTTCCTGCCAAATATCCTAATTAATCAACCTCAATAAATTCTTGAAATCAGGGGCCAAGTGTGCCCCACCTGCAGTCGGACATCTGGGAGCTTCCAATAAAGATCTGGTTTTTACTTTACTGTTCTAACACTGTTACAAAGGGTTTTTTTCTCTTTTGGTTGTAGGCAACAGGAGGATGAGAGCAGCAGAACAAAAATTGTAATCCCAGAATCACAGAACATTCTGAGTTGAAAGGGACACTCAGGATCACCAAAGGAATGTTGGAACATTTACAGAGACTCCAGCACTGTAACTTTGGGTGGTCAGTCTCTCTGCTGGGAGGCTCCTCAAGGGCCTTCAGCCCCTCCTCAGCCCTGCACAGCAGCAGCAGCAGCAGCAGCATCACCTTGGCAGGGCCCAGCAGGGCTCTCCTGAGCTGCCCTTGCCCAGCTGCAGACAGAGCCTGCCCCAGCCAGGGCCCTGCAGACAGGCAGGTTTCTGTAGGGCCGGGCCCAGGGCACAGAGGCTGGGATGGGCTCTGTCAGCGCTGGCAGGGACAAGGCTCCTCTCAGCAGGGAAATGTCCAGGCCCAGGGAGATGCTGAGGGAAGGAGAGGGGGCTGAAGAAAGCAGTGCTGAGGGCAGGAGGGCCCTGTGGGTGTGTGGGAGGTGCCGTGCACAGCTGGGCACAGGAACACTGTCCTGAGTACCCGGCTGTCTCTGCCCTGCCCTCCCAAGGCACAGCCCCACCACATCTTCTCTGGGTTCTGCACTGCCCTGAGATTGTCCCTGTCATCTGGTGCTCTCAGGGAGGCTCTGGCATTTGCAGCAGCTGAGTCAGGCACTGCCCTTGGCATTGCTGCCAGGCAGCTGTGGCCATGGCCATGGGGTGTCCAAGCTTCCCTGGGACCTGTGGGGCTGTGGGCAGAGCAGTCCATGGGAAAGGGGAATGGGCTGAGCCCCCTCCCTGAGATCCCATCATGGGCACAGCCAGGGATCTCCTTGCTGTGTCCTTGCAAGCTCTGAGCTGCCCTCCTGGCTGCAAATCTGTGCCAGAGCCCCTTGGAGTTCCCTGAATGTGCCCCGGGGAAGTGCAGAGATGCCAGAGCTGAGGAAATGCTGCTGGGTTTGCCAAAGGAGCCGTGAGTGTCCTTGGCAGTGGGGGTGCTGAGACCTTGCCCAGAGCCCTTTGGAGAGGAGGAGACATTCAGGGATCCCTCTGCTCTGGGCAGGGTCTGGTTTATCCCAGGGTGACCCAGGAGTGTGACTGTGCTCTGACTGCAGCCAAAGCTGCAAACCCAGGGCAGTTGGGAATAAGTCCATCCAGCCCCTCACCTTGCCCAAGGCACAGGGAATCCTTTGCCTCTCCCATCTCTCAGTGGCAAACTCTGAGTGCAGCAGAGATGCTGGGGATTTCTCACCTCAGAGAACCAGGAATGATGTGTGGGCAGGAAAATAATGGCTAAAATTCCTTCCTTCTCTCCATGTCCTTGAGAAGTGGGAGTGCAGAAGGAAGCAATCCTGTCTGCATTAGGAGTGATTCCAGTGACAAATCCTGAATATCCAGCCTTGTCCCTCTGCCACATGGCCACAATCCCAGGGCAGCAGGGCAGGGATGGCTCCTGGTGAGCCCCCACACACAAACCTGGCTGCTCCTGGCACACTCAGACAGCACAACTGGAGCTCAGGCAGGGACCTGGGTGAAGGTTTTCCCAGAGCAGGAACAAAGGTGGGGGAGTCACAGCGATACAGTCAACAGGGAATGGCCCAGGTTTGGCTCAAAGCAGCCTATGCTGACTTGTCCCTCTCCTTTCTCCATGAACAGGTCCCCATGTGCAGCCAGAGCAAATGTCCAACAGCAGCTCCATCAGCCACTTCCTCCTGCTGGCATTGGCAGACAGGCGGCAGCTGCAGCTCCTGCACTTCTGCCTCTTCCTGGGCATCTCCCTGGCTGCCCTCCTGGGCAACGGCCTCATCATCAGCGCTGTAGCCTGCGACCACCACCTGCACAGCCCCATGTTCTTCTTCCTGCTCAACCTGGCCCTCACCGACCTGGGCTGCATCTGCACCACTGTCCCCAAAGCCATGCACAATTCCCTCTGGGACACCAGGAACATCTCCTATGAAGGATGTGGTGCACAGCTTTTCTTCTTTATTTTCTTTATGTCAGCACAGTATTTCCTGCTGACCGTCATGTGCTACGACCGCTACGTGTCCATCTGCAAACCCCTGCACTACGGGACCCTCCTGGGCAGCAGAGCTTGTGCCCACATGGCAGCAGCTGCCTGGGCCAGTGCCTTTCTCAATGCTCTCATCCACACAGCCAATACATTTTCCCTGCCTCTGTGCCATGGCAATGCCCTGGGCCAGTTCTTCTGTGAAATCCCACATATCCTCAAGCTCTCCTGCTCCAAATCCTACCTCAGTGAATTTGGACTCATTGCAGTTAGTGCCTGTTTGTTTTTTGGCTGTTTTGTGTTCATTGTTTTCTCCTACGTGCAGATCTTCAGGGCTGTGCTGAGGATCCACTCTGAGCAGGGACAGCACAAAGCCTTTTCCACCTGCCTCCCTCACCTGGCCATTGTCTCTCTGTTCCTCAGCACTGCAGTGTTTGCCCACCTGAAGCCCCCCTCCATCTCCTCCCCATCCCTGGATCTGGCTGTGTCAGTTCTGTACTCGGTGGTGCCTCCAGCCCTGAACCCCCTCATCTACAGCCTGAGGAACCAGGAGCTCAAGGCTGCAGTGTGGACACTGATCACTGGACAATTTCAGAAACATTAAACTGCTGGCCAATTCCTGCAAATCACTTGCAATAAAAGTCATCTTTTATAGCACTTGTTGGTTTGGTTGTGTGTTTTTTCCCCTGTTTTAGTTTTCCAACATTGTCTACAAAGAAATGTCATTGTTTGTGCTGTTTCTCATTTTGTTTCTCTCCACCTTTGCTGTGGCCCCAGTCAGTCACTCAAAGGAGCTGTGCTCTCAAAGGCTCTCAATGAACTAAAGGATCTCCCAGCAAAGTTTTCACCAGAGATCTCCCTTTTGTTCCCTTCTCTGGAGCTGCAGCAGCAATGTCTGTGTGCAGAGCTGGGGGCAGGGCAGGGCTGGCACAGCAGCTCTGCTCCTGCTCGCCACACCATTCCTGATCCAGGCCAGGAGCCATTGGCCTTCTTGGCCCCCTGGGCACACTGCTGCCTCATGTCCAGCCTGCTGTCCAGCACTGCCCCAGCTCCCTTTCTGCCTGGCCACTGTCCAGCCACTCTGTCCCCAGCCTGTAGCCCTGCAGGGCTTGTTGTGGCCAAAGTGCAGGAGCCGGCCCTTGGTCTTGTTCAAGCTGCCATGGTTGGATTTGGGCCCTGGATGCAGCCTGTCCAGGGCCCTGTGCAGAGCCCTCCTGCCCTCCAGCAGATCCACACTCCCAGCTGCAGGAGAGATGGCCAAGGGCTGGGCAGGGCTGGCAGGGCCACAGGCACCCAGGCCTTTGTCCCCTGGGCTCTGCCAGTGCCTCTGCAGGCCCCACAGAAGGAACTTTCCTTGCAGGAAAGCCTGCACTTGGCTTCTGCCTGGCCCCTCCCTGAGCAGCCTGGCAGGCCTTGCAGCTTTAGGACATTTGTCCTTGCTGCCCCTGCCATCCCCCTGCACCACCAACAGCCCCCAGCCAGCCGCGAGGGACAGGCCCTGCTGTGCCAGGCCTGGGCTCAGGCCTTGGCCTTTCTGCTCCCTCCAGCCAGCCCAGGCCTTGCTCAGCATTGCAGTCCCTGCTCACAGCCTTGGCCTCCCTGCAATCCTGGCCTCAAGGAGCTGCTCCCACCAGTGCCTGGGCAGCCTTTGGCACTCCCTGCCCTCCCTGGGGCCCAGCGATGCCCCAAGGGACTTGGGGTTTTGCTTCTGACTCCTTCAGCAGCTTCTTCCTTCTTCTCTCAGTGCCTGGGGGCCCTGGACTCAGCCCCAAATCCATCGTGGGGCTTATGAAAATACAGAAAGCCCTCAAGAGCACCTTGCCTTCCTTCAATTGTCTTTCACTCTCCAGGGCTTGTGCAGCTGACTGGAGTCAGGTTGGAGTCCTGTGAAGGAGGGAGATTTCGAAGTGCACCTCGTGACATTTTCCTTTTTTAGTCAAGCATTTTCTTATTTTCCAGATCAGGAAAGAGTGGATAGAAACATTCCCCAAGGGATCTCAATGCTGGATGTCACCTTAGGATGTCTGGGCATGGAGAAGAATGAGCCCCTTGCAGGCTGACCGTGTTTGGACAAGCTGCTCCTCACCCCAACCTCACCATGTCTGACATTGCCCACCTGGCACTGACATCCCTGTGCCCTGCAGCACAACCTGTCCCCTGAGCTCTGCAGCTGCCTGTCCCAGCCCATTGCACCATGTCCCACCTGCTCTCCTCAGGCCTCGGCCTGCACACAGGCCCAGGAGGAGTTTTCCTGCTGCTGAGGAAAGAATGGAAAAGCCTGAGCAGGTTTCCTAAACAATCAAGCCCATTCAGGAACCACATGCTCAGGACAGGCTGCCTGGAATGATGTCACCTTTCTACAAGGGACAGTGTCACCAGAAATGAGCTCTGGAAGCAGAATTCCCTGAGCCTTTCAGCTGAATTCTCTGTCCCTGTCCTGGGTCTCTGTTGCAGATGGAAGCTGCTGGTGCCATCCTCAGCCTGAACCCTTCTTTGGAATGCAGACAGAGGTTCCCAGGTGTGTAAAGTAAGCGTTGCTCAATGTTGGTGCAAAGCTTTTGTGTTCCTCCTGGAACCAAGGAGACTCCTGAGACACTGCAAGGCCTTGTTTCACCAAGGGTCCATTGTGACACAGTGGGGGCTCATGGAATCAAGGAGACAATTGTGACAGCACAGATCCTCATAGAAACAAGTCTCTGTTGTGGCAGTCATGGAATCAAAGAGACATTTGTGACACAGCCAGGCCGTGTGGAACCAATGGTCCATTGTTACCCTGCAGAGTCAAGAAGAACATGGTGACACCACAGAACCTGATGGAACCAAGGGTCCTTTGTGGCACAGCAGGGCCTCCTTGGAACCCAGGGGACCATTGTGACAAGGCAGGGCCTCATGGAGCCACGGAGACCATTGTGACACTAAAGAAACTCATGGAACCATGGTGACCATTGGGATGCTATGGAACCTCACAGAACCAAGGGTCCATTGTGACATTGTGGTGCCTCCTGGAATCAAACATTGTGAAACTTGGAAGCCTAATGGAACAAAGGTTTCTATTGTGACACTGCAGAACCTCATGGGATCAAGGTGACCATGTTACATTGCAGAAGCTCATGGAACCAAGGTGACCATGTTACACTGCAGAACCTCATGGAACCAAGGGTCCATTGTGACTCTGCAGGGCCTCGTGGATTAGAGGGTCCATTGTGACATAGCAGGGTCTCGTGGAACCAAGAAGCATTGAGACACAGCCAGGCCTTGCTGGCACCAAAGAAACCCCTGCGCAAAGCAGGGTAACCCATAGAACCAAGGAGTGCATTGGTACAGCATAAAACCTATGGAACCAGGGAGCAATTGGGACAAAGCAAGGCCTCCTGCCCAGAAGGGTCCCCTGTCCCGTGGTACCCCCCTGGTGCACCTGGAGCCACAGCCTCCACCAAAAGATGTTCCACAGGAGCGACCCCAGAGCCTGACACGGGGACAAGGGGCTGGGCTGTGTGACCAGGACATCAAGGACAGGGATTCTCCAGGTCCCTGCAGCCTGGGCTGGGCTCCCGAGGGCAGGAAAGATGTCTGGCAGCTGCAGCAGGCTCAGGGAAGGGCTTCAAGGTGGGGCTGCAGCTCTTGGGCTGTCAGGAGAGGCTGAGGGAGCTGGGCTGGTCCAGCCCCGAGCAGGGAAGGCTGAGGGGCTCCTCATCCCAGCCTGGCAGTGCCCCCGAGGAGGTGCTGGAGAACACAGAGCCAGGCTCTTCACTGGGGGCCTGCTGGGAGACAAAAGACAATGAGCAGAGGGTGAAAGAGGGGAGGCTCAGCCAGGACAGGAGGAAACCTTTGTTCCCATGGGCTCAGCCAGGAGCTGAGATGCTTCCCCCTCATCCCTGTCCTTTGGGATTTTCCAATCCAGACCAAATCAAGCCTGGAACCACTTGGTCTGACCCAGTTTCTGACAGCTTGGGCTGCTGACTTGCTGAGCTCCTTTCCAGTTCAGGTCTCTAATGATGCTGGGACAGTGCTGGTCCCTGTTTTAGACTGGAGCAGAGCAGATGGGACAGGAGCCCTGCAGGGCTGGAGGGGACCTGCAGCTTGCCAGGTGCACGAGCACATCTTCATTAGCTGGGTCATTGGAGCACTTGTAAGAAATGTCCAAGTTTTCCCAGCAGCAGGAGAGACCAGGAATTTCCTGGAACTGTACAATGGCAGGAGAAGAAATCCTGATCTTGCCCTCTCTTTGTGTCACTGGCTGGACTTGTGTTTTTCATGGAGCTGTGCCTTCCCTTGGCTTTGTTGGCTGACAAGAAATGAACATCCCTCTGTGTCTGGGGCAGCTCCTTCTGCAAGGAAAGCAGGTGGGAGTTGGTGCCAAGGAGCTGAAAGCTGCAGGTGCAGCCTGGAGTGGAGGGAGTTCAGATTTGCTCAAGGCTGCTCTGAGTGCCAGGGGCTGGATGAGGGAAATGGTGGGGTGGGGACAGGGACAAAGTGTGATTGATTGTCAGCCAGAAAGGGTCTTGATGTTCATCAAAGCACCTTAGGAGGTGCTGGGGATCAATATCAACTGGAGATTGCTGATATAAATCTATAAATAAATAAAATAAAAAAAAAATAAAGATGACAAAAAAACTCCGTTTAAAAAAAATACAATATATTCTCTTGGAATCCACTTCTGAAATCTGTACAATTAACCACAGAAGAATTGAAGACTTGAAATTAAATTATTCCCAGGGCTTTTCTTGCTAGAGTGCTTTGGAATGTTAATGAGCCTTTGGCACTGAATTCCTGAACTGAAGAGCTGAAGACTGAACAAGTCTCTGGAGAGCTCAAATTCATCAGGGAACCTCCAAGTTGCTGAGGCTCCATCCTCAGCAGAGCAGATTGAAGAGATTCCAGGGCTTTCCAGCTGCTAAAGAGCTGTGAGCTCACATGCAGCCACAGGGGCTCCATGGTGGCATCTGAGGGGTCTCTGGGCTCCTGAAGATCTCTTTGGTCACACTCAGTCCCAGGGGCTCTGTGGTGACATCCCAGAGCTCCTTAATCTTCCTAAGGGTCATGAGGTGACAGTCCCAGGGTTGCAGAGTGACAGCAGAGGTGTCTGTGCCCTGCCAAGGAGCCAATTTGTCCCAGGCAGTGGCAGGAGTCCAGTGGTGACATCCCTGTGCTCCTAAAGAACAGCGAGGTCACCAACATTGACAGGGGCTCCATGGGGACATCCCAGGAGTGTCCAGGCTGCCAAAGAGCGGGGATGTCACAGACACTCAAGGGGCTCTATGGGGACATCCCAGGAGTGTCCAGGCTGCCAAAGAGCTGGGATGTCACAGACACTCCCAGGGGCCCCTGTCATGGGCAGAGTGGCAGCTTCAGGCAAAGTTTATTAGAGAAGCTCCTGTTGGGTCACGAGGTTCACAAAGAACCCCCAATGACCACATTATACCCCCAAGCTCCCCCAAACCAGGACTCCCAGGCTTTCTAAACTTCTTCTGTGAGAGGATACTGGGAGTGCCTGGATCCAATCCCAGCACCAGAGTTTCTCAAGGATTTATGCCTAAAGGATTATACAGGTGGAATTGAACCTTTGTACAACTTTGTCCCACAACACTAAGGATGGCAAATCAGGAGTATTTATGTACATATAGATGTGACTGATTATGATCATGATTAGCCAAAAAGGTCTTAATCAGAATGATTTACTCCACAGTACAGGAGCTGTAACATCTATTTTTAGATAGTGCTCTAGGAAGCAATTTTGAAGCAATTGTATTAAAGCAAAACCAGTTATTAACCAGAGATGGGTGTCACTCCCCCAGACCAACGACCCTGGGCAAATCTCTTTAGCTCAGCCTCAGGCAGTGACCTTGAGGGGTGTCCCCACTCCAGGGAGGAATCTCCACATTCTCCCAAGAAGGGAAATGTCAGGAGATGCTGCAGTTAAAATTTGGGATGGGGCTGTTCTAGTCTGAAGTGCTGCCCTGTCAGTCAGATGTGCCCAGGCTGGGCCAGCTCAGCAGCTCTGAGAAGCTCTCAGTGGTGTCACTGGGTTGTTGCTTTCTCTGGGGATTTTAGCAGCTCTGCCACAGCTTCAGCTCCCTCTCAGCATGTGGAACTTTGGGATGGAGGAGCCAGGCTGCTTTCAGCATTCTTCCCCCCCAAAGCAGCATGTTCCCCTTCTTCATTTCCCCCTGGGGGCTTTGCAAACAGGGCCTTGCTGGAGCTGTTTGAGCCCATTGCAGGCAGAGCCTCCTGCTCCAGCAGGAACTGCCTTTCCTGTGCCATGGCCAGGCCAGGTCCTGCTATAAATATAAATATAAATATAAATATAAATAGCAACAAATTTAACAATTAGCAGCGATTTTAATACCAATTTAATATAAAATTCAACATATAAAAAATCTGGCAATGATTAGTTAAGTTTGGTTAAGGTTCTGATAAAGCATAAGCAAAACTGACTGGGGTACAGGGTGGGCTTCTCACCCTGCCTCAGGTACAAAACAGAGCAATTCAGTCTACACTTATATACTATCTGCTAATACATACTCATCAATGTTTCCCCTAAGTTTCCTCCTATTTTCAATTCTAAAAATCTATGTCACTGTACTTCAAGGCACATGCTTCACTTGGTGCTAGGGGCTCTTCTGTCTTCTTTTGGTGGTCTTTTGGATGAAGGCTCACAGTCTTCTTCATTGTCCTCTGGATAACCTTACAGGTTGCACAGGCAACCCAAGACTTGTGTTATGTTAGCCAGCATCATATTCCAAATATAAGCCTTAAATAAAAACACAACTTAGATTCTGTACCTGGAACCATCCCAATTGTCCATCTCAAGGCTGATCTTACAATTATCCCAAGGCCTATTCTGTTTTAGGATATTATTTATCTGAAATTACATCCTGTATCCTTCTTTTATTATTATTATTTTTCATAAACATCTGCAAACATCAGTTTTCTGACACTAATCACATGTCATTTGTCTTTTTCTAAAATATTGATGTAGTTACAATTTAGTTACCACAAATTCATACTCATTTATCACAATCATTATTATTGGCATGGCCTCCTTGGATCCACAGTATCACTATGGACCATTGGTTCCATGTGGCCTTCCTGTGTCACAATGGCTTCTTGGTTTGATGAAGCCCAACAGTTTCACAAGTGACCCTTGATTCCATGAGGTTCTGCAGTGTCAAAATGGTCTCCTTGGTTCTGGACTGTAACAATGGACCCTTGGTTCCATGAGATTCCATGATGTCAGAATGCTCTCTTTGGTTCCAGGAGACCTTGCTGTGTCACAAAGGCCGCTCTGTTCCATCAGCTTCCCTAGTGTCACCATGGTCTCCTCGGATCTGCATGGTCACAATGGACAACTGGTTTCATGGAACCCTGCTGTGTCACAGTAGAGCCTTAGTGCCATGAGGTTCTGTAGTTGGACAATGGTCTCTTTGGTTCAACAACACTTTGGACTGTAAAAGCGGCCGCTCAGTTCCCTGAGCTTCCATAGTGTCAGCAATGGTGTCCTTGTTTCTGCAGTGTCGTAATGAACCCTTGGTTCCATGAGGTTCCTAAATGTCACTGGTCTCCTTAGATCCATGTGTCCCTGCTGTGTCACCACAGCCCCTTGGTTCCATGAGGTTCTGTACTATCAACAATGGTTCCTTTGTTCCAATGAGGCCTTGCTATGTCACAATGGACCCTGGGTTCCATGATGTTCTTTGGTGTCACAATGGCCCCTTGGATCCATGAGGTTCCATAGTGTCTCCATGGTCTCCTTGGATCTGCATTGTCATCATGGACAATTCCTTCCATGCAGTCCCAATGGGTCAGAATGTCCCCTTAGTTCCATGAGGCCTTGCTTTGTCCCAATGGCCCCCTGGTTCCATAGGTTTTATGCTGTAACAATGGACTTCTTGGTTCTAGGAGTTACCCAGCTTTGAGAAGGGGTTTCTTTGGTTCCAGCAAGGCCCTGCTGTGTCACAATGGACCCTCTATTCCATGAGGCCCTACAGAGTCACAATGAGTCCTTGGTCCATAGGGTTCCATCATGTCACAGTGGACTTTTCATTCCATGAGTTTTTGTACTGTTACAACAGTTTCCTTGGTTGTGCAGTGTCACAATGGCCCCATGGTTCCATGGGTTTCTTTAGTGGAACATGGTCACCTTGATTCCATGAGGTTCTGCAGTGTCACAATAGAAACCCTTGTTCCATTAGGCCTCCAAGTTTCTCAATGCTGTATTCCCGAAGGCACCACAATGTCACAATGGACCCTTGGTTCTGTGAGGTTCCACAGCATCCCAATGGTCACTGTGGTTCCATGAGTTTCCTTAGTGTCACAGTGGTCTCTATGGTTCCATGAGGCCCTGCCTTGTCACAATGGTCCCCTGGGTTCCAAGGAGGCCCTGCTGTGCCACAAAGGACCCTTGGTTCCATCAGGTTCTGTGGTGTCACCATGTTCTTCTTGACTCTGCAGGGTAACAATGGACCATTGGTTCCACACGGACTGGCTGTGTCACAAATGTCTCTTTGATTCCATGACTGCCACAACAAAGACTTGTATCTAGGAGGGTCTGTGCTGTCACAATTGTCTCCTTGATTCCATGAGCCCCCGCTGTGTCACAATGAACCCTTGGTGAAACAAGGCCTTGCAGTGTCTCAGGAGTCTCCTTGGTTAAAGGAGGAACACAAAAGCTTTGCACCAACACTGAGCAATGCTTACTTTACACACCTGGGAACCTCTGTCTGCATTCCAAAGTAGGGTTCAAGCTGAGGATGGCACCAGCAGCTTCCATCTGCAACAGAGATCCAGGACAGGGACAGGAAATTCAGCTGAAAGACTCAGAGAATTCTGCTCACAGAGCTCATTTTTGGTGACACTGTCCCCTGTAGAAAGGTGACATCATTCCAGGCAGCCTGTCCTGAGCATGTGGTTCCTGAGTGGGCTTTGTTGTTTAGGAAACCTGCTCAGGCTTTTCCATTCTTCCCTCATGAAGAGGAAAACTTCTCCTGGGCCTGTGTGCAGGCCGAGGCCTGAGGAGAGCAGGTGGGACACAGTGCAATGGGCTGGGACAGGCAGCTGCAGAGCTCAGGGGACAAGGTTGTGCTGCAGGGCACAGGGATGTCAGTGCCAGGTGGGCAATGTCAGACATGGTGAGGTTGGGGTGAGGAGCAGCTTGTCCAAACACGGTCAGCCTGCAAGGGGCTCATTCTTCTCCATGCCCAGAACTTCTAAGGAGACATTCAGCATCAAGATCCCTTGGAGAATCCTTTAGTCACCTCTAAAATGAACTGAAAATAAAGAAATACTTATGGGTTTAAAAAACCAAAAATCATGAGATGCACTTTGAAATCTCCCTTCTTAAGAGAACTCCAAACTGACTCCAGTCAGCTGCACAAGCCAGGGAGATGAAAAGACAATTGAAGGAAGAAAAGGAGCTCCTGCGGGCTTTGTGTATTTTCATCAGCCATCCACTGGATGTGGGGATGAGTCCAGGACCCCCAGGCACTGAGAGAAGGATGAAGAAGCTGCTGAAGGAGTCAGAAGCAAAACCCCAAGTCCCTTGGAGTATCCCTGGGCCCCAGGGAGGGCAGGGAGTGCCAAAGGCTGCCCAGGCACTGGGGAGAGCAGCTCCTTGAGGCCAGGATTGCAGGGAGCCCAAGGCTGTGAGCAGGGACTGCAATGCTGAGCAAGGCCTGGGCTGGCTGGAGGGAGCAGAAAGGCCAAGGCCTGAGCCCAGGCCTGGCACAGCAGGGCCTGTCCCTCGCGGCTGGCTGGGGGCTGTTGGTGGGGCAGGGGGATGGCAGGGGCAGCAAGGACAAATGTCCTAAAGCTGCAAGGCCTGCCAGCGTGCTGAGGGAGGGGCCAGGCAGAAGCCAAGTGCAGGCTTTCCTGCAAGGAAAGTTCCTTCTGTGGGGCCTGCAGAGGCGCTGGCAGAGCCCAGGGGACAAAGGCCTGGGTGCCTGTGGCCCTGCCAGCCCTGCCCAGCCCTTGGCCATCTCTCCTGCAGCTGGGAGTGTGGATCTGCTGGAGGGCAGGAGGGCTCTGCACAGGGCCCTGGACAGGCTGCATCCAGGGCCCAAATCCAACCGTGGCAGCTTGAACAAGACCAAGGGCCGGCTCCTGCACTTTGGCCACAACAAGCCCTGCAGTGCTCCAGGCTGGGGACAGAGTGGCTGGACAGTGGCCAGGCAGAAAGGGAGCTGGGGCAGTGCTGGACAGCAGGCTGGACATGAGGCAGCAGTGTGCCCAGGGGTCCAAGAAGGCCAATGGCTCCTGGCCTGGATCAGGAATGGTGTGGCCAGCAGGAGCAGGGCAGGGATTCTTCCCCTGTGCTCAGCACTGCTTGGGCAGCACCTCGAGTGCTGTGTCCACCTCTGGGCCCCCAGTTTAGGAAGGACATGGAGGGGCTGGAGTGTGTCCAGAGAAGGGCAACAAGGCTGGTGAGGGCTCTGGAGCACAAGTCCTGTGAGGAGTGGCTGAGGGAGCTGCAGGTGCCTGCAGAAAATTCCTGAAGCACTTGGAGGATGATCCTGCTCCCCAAGGGACGTTCCCATGGTGCCAACTCAGGAACTGAAACGGGGAGTGGGGCCAGTGAACAAAGGGCAAAGAGAGATGGGCTCTTTGCAGGGGAGGGATCAGGGATGGCTAATAAGAAGAAATTTGGAGCAGGAGAAGGGAAAGAAAGCAAAGGGGAAACAAAGGAAATGCTCAGGGCAGTTGCGGGGGGTGGCTGCCAGGCTCCCATGGCTTTGAGCAACAACCTCTGCAGTGGCACAGCAAACTCACAGTTGATGGGAACAAACTTTCTGGCTGACTTCAGAGGCCACCACAAACCTGAGGGGTTTCCCTGCAGTGGCCCAGCCCTTCCTGGCCCCAGGGGCTGCTGGCATTTGTGCTCCCTCAGCTTCATCTCCCCACACCAACCCCATGGGGGTGCTCAGGCCTGCTCTGGGCAGGGCAAACAGGGGCTCCTGAGGCAGTGCTGCCGTGGCTGTGCCTGCAAGGCTGCGGCAGCTGTGTGAGCTGGGGGTGAGGCCAGGGCTGCAGAGGGGGGATGTTGTTGGCAGGTGCATGAGGAGGCTGTGGGCCGCTGGCCTGGGGTGTCCAGCGCAGTGGGGATGGATCAGGCCCTGCTCTGCTGCTCCTTGCCGTGTGCTTGCCCAGGGCCCTTGCAGAGCCCCAGCCGTGCTGTTTGCCCCCAGCCTGCCCACGGCCAGCCTGGGGCTGCTCCCGGGGCTTTTCTCTGCTCAGCATTGGCCTGGGCAATGTGTTCTGGAGAGAGCCTGGGCAAGGAGCCTGCAGCCCCCAGGCCCTGGGCTGAGGCCTCAGCACTGCTGCTGTGCCAGCAGTGCCCATGGGCTGTCCCTGCTGCAGCCCCGGCACTGCCACCCCCAGCCCTGTGCCCGGCCCCGAGAGCACTCAGGCCCTACAGCAACAGCAGGGCCAGGAGGGCAGCGGGGCAGGGCCACGGCAGCAGCACTGGCAGCACCAAGTGCTGCTGCTGCTGCTGGGCACAGCTGCTGTGCCAGCACTGATCTGCCCCCAGCTCTGCACACAGACATTGCTGCTGCAGCTCCAGAGGAGGGAACCAAAATGATGTCTCTGCAGAAATCTTGGCTGGGAGATCCTTGAGTTCCTTTAAAGCCACCAAGAGCACAGCCCCCCATTAACACAGTGTGTGGCCACACGGAAGGTAGAGAGAAACAAAACGAGAAATGGCATGAACAATGACACTCCTTTGTGGACAATATAAAAAAAGTAAAATAAAGAAAAGAAACCTTAAAAATGAAATCCACAAGAAGTATCAAAAACTACTTTTATTACAAGTGATTTGCAGAAATCAGCTAGCAGTTTAATGTTTCTGAAATCCTCCAGTGGTCTGTGTCCACACTGCAGCCTTGAGCTCCTGGTTCCTCAGGCTGTAGATGAGGGGGTTCAGGGCTGGAGGCACCACCGAGTACAGAACTGACAGGGACAGATCCAGGGATGGGGAGGACATGGAGGGGGGCTTCAGGTAGGCAAACATGGCTGTGCTGATGAACAGGGAGACCACAGCCAGGTGAGGGAGGCAGGTGGAAAAGGCTTTGTGCCGTCCCTGCTCCGAGGGGATCCTCAGCACAGCCCTGAAGATCTGCACATAGGAGAAAACAATGAACACAAAACAGCCAAATACCAAACAGGCACTAACAGCAAGAAGCCCAAGTTCCCTGAGGTAGGATTTGGAGCAGGAGAGCTTGAGGATCTGGGGTACTTCACAGAAGAACTGGCCCAGGGCATTGCCATGACACAGGGGCAGGGAAAATGTATTGGCTGTGTGCATGAGAGCATTGAGAAAGGCACTGGCCCAGGCAGCTGCTGCCATGTGGGCACAAGCTCTGCTGCCCAGGAGGGTCCCGTAGTGCAGGGGTTTGCAGATGGACACGTAGCGGTCATAGCACATGATGGTCAGGATGGAAACCTCTGCTGAAATGAAAAATACAAAGATAAAGAGCTGTGCAACACATCCTGTGTAGGAGATGTTCCTGGTGTCCCAGAGGGAATTGTGCATGGCTTTGGGGACAGTGGTGCAGATGCAGCCCAGGTCGGTGAGGGCCAGGTTGAGCAGGAAGAAGAACATGGGGCTGTGCAGGTGGTGGCCGCAGGCTACGGCGCTGATGATGAGGCCGTTGCCCAGGAGGGCAGCCAGGGAGATGCCCAGGAAGAGGCAGAAGTGCAGGAGCTGCAGCTGCCGCCTGTCTGCCAATGCCAGCAGGAGGAAGTGGCTGATGGAGCTGCTATTGGACATTTGCTCTGGCTCCACATGTGGACCTGTTCATGGAGAAAGGACAGGGACAAGTCAGCAGAGGCTGCTTTGAGCCAAATCTGGGCCATTCCCTGTAGACTGTCTTGCTGTGCCTCACCCAGCCTTGTTCCTGTTCTGGGAAAACGTTCACCCAGGTCTCTGCCTGTGCTACACTTGTGCTGTCTGTGCTTGCCAGGAGCAGCCTGGCCTGTGTGTGTGGGCACCCCAGGAGCCATCCCTGCCCTGCTGCCCTGGGTTTGTGGCCATGTGGCAGAGGGACAAGGCCGGATATTGAGGATTTGTCAGGGGAATCACTAGTAATGCAGAAAGTCACAGTAGCATCTGCAAACCCTGGTCTTAAATAAAAAAAAGGCAGGACTTGGTTTTAGGATTTTTTCCTTCCCACAATCATACCTCATTCTCTGAAGTCAGTAATCCCCAATATTTCTGCTGCACTCAGAGTTTGCCACTGAGAGATGTGAGAGGCAAAGGATTCCCTGTGCCTTGGGCAAGGTGAGGGGCTGGATGGGCTTGTTCCCAACTGCCCTGGGTTTGCAGCTTTGGCTGCAGTCAGAGCACAGTCACACTCTTGGGTCACCCTGGGATAAACCAGACCCTGCCCAGAGCAGAGGGATCCCTCAATGTCTCCCCCTCTCCAAAGGGCTCTGGACAAGGTCTCAGCACCCCCTTGTGCCAATGACACTGACGGCTCCCTTGGCAAACCCAGCAGCATTTCCTCAGCTCTGGCATCTCTGCACTTCCCCGGGGCACATTCAGGGAACTCCAAGGGGCTCTGGCACAGATTTGCAGCCAGGAGGGCAGCTCAGAGCTTGCAAGGACACAGCAAGGAGATCCCTGGCTGTGCCCATGATGGGATCTCAGGGAGGGGGCTCAGCCCATTCCCCTTTCCCATGGACTGCTCTGTCCACAGCCCCACAGGTCCCAGGGAAGCTTGGACAGCCCATGGCCATGGCCACAGCTGCCTGGCAGCAATGCCAAGGGCAGTGCCTGACTCAGCTGCTGCAAATGCCAGAGCGTCCCTGAGAGCACCAGATGACAGGGACAATCTCAGGGCAGTGCAGAACCCAGAGAAGATGTGGTGGGGCTGTGCCTGGGAGGGCAGGGCAGAGACAGCCGGGCACTCAGGACAGTGTTCCCGTGCCCAGCTGTGCACGGCACCTCCCACACACCCACAGTGCCCTCCTGCCCCCAGCACTGCTCTCTTCAGCCCCCTCTCCTTCCCTCAGCATCTCCCTGGGCCTGGACATTTCCCTGCTGAGAGGAGCCTTGTCCCTGCCAGCGCTGACAGAGCCCATCCCAGCCTCTGTGCCCTGGGCCCGGCCCTACAGAAACCTGCCTGTCTGCAGGGCCCTGGCTGGGGCAGGCTCTGTCTGCAGCTGGCCAAGGGCAGCTCAGGAGAGCCCTGCTGGGCCCTGCTAAGGTGATGCTGCTGCTGCTGTTGCTGCTGTCCAGGGCTGAGGAGGGGCTGAAGGCCCTTGAGGAGCCTCCCAGAAGGGAGACTGACCACCCAAAGTTACAGTGCTGGAGTCTCTGTAAATGTTCAAACATTCCTTTGATGATCCTGAGTGTCCCTTTCAACTCAGAATGTTCTGTGATTCTGTGACTGCAATTCCTGTTCTGCTGCTCTCATCCTCCTGTGGCCTATAATCAATAGAGAAAAAAACCCTTGTAACAGTGTTAGAACAGTAAAGTAAAAACCAGACCTTTATTGGAAGCTTCCAGGTGTCCCAGTGGGGATGGGGCACACTTGGCCCCTGATTTCAACAATTTATTGAGGTTGATTAATTAGGATATTTGGCAGGAACATCCAATAGGAGATCCAGTGGCCCCAGTTACACATCTCTGGGTCAGTTCATTGGAGTTGGTCTAAGGGTTTATTTGCCCCACTTTTTTTTATGACTGCTAACACTCTGGGTCAAAACCAAAATGTTCTTCTTGTAGGTCCTCTTCCTGATAATAACAGTACACAGTTGTTCAGGAATGTAATTAGAAGTTCAGCTTATAGTTCTAAAACTTAAAAGAAAGGATAAGAAACATGCTAAAAGTAATTAAGAATTATACTTAAGTATATGTACACTGTAAGTATGGAAGTGTATATATGTATACTATACAATACTATACAATATATACTACAGTATATATACATATATTTACTATATGTACATATATGTATATATACTAGAGTATATGAGATATGTATAATATAATAAGTGGATGCAATAGTAGTTGAATGGAGTAAATAAAAAATTATTGTTTTATAATTACATATTAGCGGTTAACAGAGCTATGAATATATGAAAAATGTATAAAAAGCAAAAATCTATTTGTCATCACCCCAACTCTCCCATCCTTCTACAAGTAGGAAATTAAAACACTCTCAGGAAAGCTCGTGATCTTTCCAGCAATCCCAGGCTCACCTTCTTTTGGGAAGTGTCCTCTGGAGCTGTGCCCAGGCTGGTGTGGAGCTGGGAGCAGCCCTGCCCCACACAGCACCTCTCAGCAGCAGCACCTGCCCTGCTCAGGGTGCCTCCTTCCCCCCACAGCTTCTCCCCAGCACTGGGAGCAGCTCCCCGGGCCGGCTGAGAGCTGTCCCTGGCAGGCAGCAGAGTCCCTGGGCCAGCACAGAGCCCTGGGCTGCAGGAGCCTGCTCTGCAGGACAGCCCTGGGCAGCCCTGGCTGCAGCCGCGGCTGCTCAGCCCTGCAGCAGAGCCTGGCACAGGGAGCTGCCCTGTGCTGTGCCTGGGCTGCTGCAGCAGGGAAACCCAGCCCTGCCCCAGGGCCACATCCCTGCCCTGCAGCAGCTGGGAGAGTGCTCCTGGAAGGGCCTCAGAGCTGTGGGATGTGGCAGCTTCAGGAGATCCCTGCAGGAACTGCAGCTTATCTTCCTCCAGCCAGAGAGCGACTGTTCCCAATGCTGTGAGGGTTTCTCCTCCAGTGAGCCCTGAGTGAGCTCTGCTGGGCTGAGAAAAGAGTTGCTCATCAGGAGAAATGTCTTTTGAAGCTCTTCTTGGTTGCCAGGAGCTGCTGCCTCTGTGCCAGGAGCCCAGCCCAGCTCATTAGCACAGACACAGCACAAAGGACTTTAATGACCCTCTTGGGGCTGGTGCTGAGGCCCTGAACATCAGTCCCTGACAGGGAGATGAAGAAACCTCTCAAGAACTCCAAGTCAGAATCCAACTCCAAAGTTTCTGGAAGTTTTAATGGGTCCCACTGAGGCACACAACAGAGAAAGTGTCCCCAGGCCACCAGGCAGAGCAGAGAACTGCAGGCAGTGATGCCAGGAGGGGACAAAGAGAAGCCAAGTGCTTCTGGGGCACAGCAGGGTCTGTGCCACCAAGGGCTGTGAGGAGACACCTTGTCCTGAGGCCCTGGGGCCTCCTGGCACAGCCCCAGCAAGGCTGGGCACTCTCAGCCCCTTGTGCTGCCCTCAGCATCCCCCTGACAGCCCAGTGGCTTCAAGGATGTGCTGGAAGGAGTCCCTGGGGAGCCTTGGTCAGGAATGGCCCTGGGGGGCTCTTGAATGCTCCCAGGCACTGCAGGTTCTTGAAAGGACTTTGGGTTTGGCTTTTGCCTTGGAGTTTCTGAGAAGTTTGTGCAATCCTGGCCCCAAATATCTGCTTTAAGTCCCCTGGGATTCTCAGTCAGTAAAAACACTCAGTGGAGCTCATTAATACTTTAAGGTACTCAAAGTTTATTGAAGAACTTTTTTTTGGACACTGAGTCTGAGAAGTTTGTGCAATCATGGCCTCCAATTATCTGCTGTAATTAGTCCCTTGAGAGGCTTTGTCAGTAACAACACTCAGTGGGGCTCATTAATGCTTCAAGGTACTTCAGTTATTTGAAGGTACTTGGTGTTTCCCCTTTAAATCTGACTCTGTGAAAAAGATTGTGCAATCCTGGCCCCAATTATCTACTTTAACAAGTCCCTTGGGATTCTTAGTCACTAAAAAACTCAGTGGGGCTCATTAATACTTCAAGGTACTCAAAGTTTCTTAAAGAACTTTTTTTTGGCACTAAGTCTCTGAAAAGTTTTTGTACCATCCTGGCCTCCAATTATCTGCTTTAATGAGTCCCTTGAGAACTTTCCACTGACACTCAGTGGGGCTCATTAATACTTTGAGATACTCAAGGTGTTTAAGGTACTTTGGAATTTCCTGCCCACACTGAGTTTCTGGGAGGATTTTGTGCGATCCAATTCTCACCTCCAAGGAGTCCATGAGGAGCCTGTGTTGGGGATGGACCTTAGTCAGACCCATTAATGCCTGGAGTTTTCTTCTGACTTGGACTCCTGGAAAGGTTTGTGCAATCTCCTCTCAGGCCTTGAGGTTCCATGGCTCAGCCCCAAATGCAGCAAGGGGCTCATTAGGCTCAAGCAAGTCCTGACAAACCATGGCTGTGCCTTGATTTCCCTCTGGTCTGGTGCAGTTCATTATGAATCTTTTTTTCCTAGGGTTTTGAAGAAACTTTTCAAAGAGCTTTTAATAAACTGTCTGTGTTTGGAAAGACAGGTATCTGCCAGGGAATGCTGGAGTTTCCTTCAGAATGGGAAATGTAAACCCCTCCCCCCGTCCAAATTATAATTTTTCAATTAAGGGCTTTCAGGCAAAGATTTAGGAATAGGAATAACAGTTCTTTACTAAGAATATTAACAATACAAATGTAGTAGTACAAAAAAAAACCCCAAACAAGCAAACAAACAAACAACAATCTTAGAGTCAGAGCTACAACCCGACACCCTGTTGGTCAGGGGGTTGGAAGCAGTCCAAAAGTGAGTCCTCCTGGAGTGGCAGATGTGGTGTTCTGTTGGAGCAGAGATGATCCTGAGAGAAAAGGGTCCAGCCATGGCGAGAAGGTCCAGTCTTCCTCTGGGAATCCGGTGGAACCAGATACCTCGTGTTCCTACGTCTCAGTTTTTATCTAGGCAAGAATGGTTGGCTCCCCCCTCACTGGGTGAAGCATCTCACAATGGGATGATGGAATGTTTCATGTCCTTAGTGAGTCTTCATGGCCCATTAGCAGAAAATATCCTCCCTGGAGGGAGGACGGGTGGTTAAAGAGATAAGAAGCACTGCCCCACCTGGTTTTAACAGTTGGCCCATTATCAGAAGGCCCCCACCCCCCTCCCCCAAGAATAACAAGAGGGAAAGAAAAACATGTCCCCAACTGCTTTCAACAAATGAAATAGAATACACATTTTTGGTTCCATAACCCAAGACAGTGAAACATGGATTGACCTTTCTATGTTTAGAATTTGGACAAGGCCATGAAGTCTGACATCTGGCCTTGTTTGGGGCCTGGCCAGGCTTTGGGAGGAACCCAAGAGGAGGATGAACCCAGATGTTCCTGCACTAGAAGTGCTGTCAGTTTGTTTATGCAGCACTATCAAAGCTGGGCCCTCTCCCAGCGAGGCTGGAGCCTCACCTGTGGCTGGAGGCACCTGCAGGAATTCCCAGTGTCCGGGCGTGGCTCTGCAGTCCTTGGCTGTGACAGCTTCCCCCAGCTGATGTGTGGATGTGGGTGATGGGAAAGTCTGAGGGTCACTGGTGATGGATCTTCCTTACTCACTGCAGGCACTTCTCCTTTTGTGACTCTTTGCACTTTTGCATTCTAATAATTCCTTCAGGTGGTGTCTGTGTCTTTGGTGCTGACCCTGCCCATTGGCACAACAGACACTGTGGGCCCCACAGAACCAAAGGTGCCTTGTGAGACTGCAGGGCCTGGTGGAACCAGGGGACCTCAGTGACACTGTGGGGCTGCATGGAACCAAGGAGTGCACTGTGACACTGTGGGGAACCAGGGGACCTCAGTGACACTGTGGGGCTCCATGGAACCAAGGAGTGCACTGTGACACTGTGGGGAACCAGGGGACCTCAGTGACACTGTGGGGCTCCATGGAACCAAGGAGTGCACTGTGACACTGTGGGGAACCAGGGGACCTCAGTGACACTGTGGGGCTCCATGGAACCAAGGAGTGCACTGTGACACTGTGGGGAACCAGGGGACCTCAGTGACACTGTGGGGCTCCATGGAACAAAGGAGTGCACTGTGACACTCTGGGGAACCAGGGAACCTCAGTGACACTGTGGGGCTCCATGGAACCAAGGAGTGCACTGTGACACTCTGGGGAACCAGGGGACCTCAGTGACACTGTGGGGCTCCATGGAACCAAGGAGTGCACTGTGACACTTTGGGGGGGAACCAACGGGCCATTGTGACCCTGCAGAACCAAGGAGATCATTTTGACCCTGCTGGATCCCTGGAACCTTGGGGCCACTGTGACACTTCAAGGTCTCATGAGACCATGGAGACCATCCCATGGGGACTCATGTAACCAAGGTTCCATTGTTTTCCTCTCCCTGGCACTGCCCAGTCCAGCCTCTCCATACCTGTGCCCCAGCCCAGCAGAGCAAGGGAGAAAGGCTGTGCCTGCAGCAGGAACTGGAGGCACTGGAGGTCAGGGACGGTGATTCTGTGTCTGGAATGCTCAGGAGAGGCATGTGGGGATGTGGGGATGTGCAATGCCAAGGGCAGCACCATGGGGCAGCCCCTGCCAGGCTGCTGAGCAGGGACAAGGAGGCCATGAGGCCCTTGCAGGCCTGCAAGGGTCACTTGTCCCCTCCTCCTGGCTCAGGCCCAGGGCCAGCAGCCATGGCCCAAGTGCTGCAGGAGTTGGCTGTGTCAGGGCCTTGCGGCTGCTGCCCATCCCTGTGCCCTGTGCAGCCCAGGCTGTCCTACGGTGTCCATGCCCTATGCCTCTGTCCCTGCAGGCTGTCGGCATCCCCCGGCTGCCCCACCTGGCTGGGCCCTTCCTTTGCTGACAGCTCTGCCTCCTGCCTGCCTCTGCCTGGGCACACACAGCCCTGGAATTAAAACCAAAAGGGTTCATTCCATTTTTACTGTGCCTGTGAACTTCTAGAACAGGAACAAGGCATGCAGGGCCTGCTTTCCCAGCAAGGATGGTTGGAAGAGAAGACATCTGGCTCAAGGGTGCAGTGATAGAGAAAACAAGAAGTGAATCTGGGATGATTAGGTGGGTTTTATGGAAAAGGGTGAATTGTAATACGCATTCAGCGACTCTATATAAGCAATACACTGGTACAATTACGTGTCCATGTAGGGTCAGGAGTTATCCCATGGATAACCTCAGACCTGAATAAGTGATGCCCTCTTAAACACCAAATTCATGTTAAGGAGATTTATTCTGATCCTTTGGACATTTAGTGGCAGCACAGGCTCACGCAACCAAGGAGTCAGCTGTGACACCTTGGACCCTCATGGAACAAAGGGTCCATTGTGATGCAGTGGAACCCCATGGAGCCAAAGGTTCACTGTATCAGAGCAGGGCCTCAAGGAAACCAAGGGTGCACTGTGGCTCTGTAGGGCTTCACAGAACCAAGGAGACCATTTGGACACTTTGGGGCCTCATGGAACCACCTGCCACTGTGACACAGCAGGGCCACATGGAGCCAAGGGGCCATTGAGACACTGAGGAACCTGATGGAACCAAAGGTTCATTGTGACACTGTGGGGCCCTGTGGAACCAAGGGGGACCACAGTGACACTGTGGAACTCCATGGAACAAAGGGGCCATTCTGATTCTGCTTTGCCTGATGGAACCAAGGGGCCACGACCACACTGCAGGGCCTGGTCAAACCAAGGCAGCCTTGTGACACTGCAGGCCCCCTTGGAACCAAGAGTCCATTGGGATATTGTGGGGCCTCATGGAACACTGGAGACCACTGTGACCCTTATGAACCCTCTGGAACCAAGGGGCCATTGTGACACTGCAGGGCCTCATGGATTAAAGGGGACCGCAGTGACACTGTGGGGCTCCATGAGACAAAGGGGCCACACTGACACAATGAAACCAAGGAGAGCTTTGTTACACTGCAGGGCATCGTAGAAGCAAGGAGGTCCTTGTGACACCATGGGGCCTCATGGAACCACAGGTCCATTGGGACACAGCATGGCCTCATGAAACCTTAGAGGCTATTTTTACACTTGGAGGCCCTGTGAAACCAAAGGGCCATTGTGGCACTTTGCATCCACATGGAAGCAAGGACTCCACTGTGACATTACAAGGCCTCATGGAAGCAAGGAGTCCATTGTGACACTATGAGGCCCTGTTGGGCCAAAGGGCAATTGTGCACTTTGTGGCACCATTGAACCAAGGAGACAAATATGACATTGCAGGACCCCAGGGAAGTGAAGATTCATGGAACAATGTGGGACTCATGGAACCAGAGGTCCATTGTGAAATTGTGGGCCCTCACGGAATCCTGGAGACCATTGTGACACTGCAGGGCCACATTGAACCAAGGGTCAGTAGTGACTGTGGTACCAAGGAGACCACTGTGACACCACAAGGCCTCATGGAAGCAAGGAAGGGACAATTGTGATGCTACAGGGCCCAATGGAAGCAAGGGGCCAGTGTGACACAGCTGGGCCTCATGCAGCCAAGGGCCCATTGTGATCCTGAGCACCCAGTAGAACCAAGGGACCACTGTGACACTGCAGGACTGTCTGGAACCATGGAGACCATTGTGACACTCTGCACCCCCATGGAACCAAGGCGGCCACTGTGTCATTGTGCAGCTCCATGGAACCAAGGAAACCATTTTGGCACTGCAAGGCGTCATGGAACAAGGGACCATTGTGACACTGTGGGGTCCCATGGAAACAAGGGGCCAGTGTCACACAGTGGGGCCCTGTGGAAACAAGGATCTGATCTGACACCACCATTGTGACACAGCAGGGCCCCGTGAACCAAAGGGAACAGGTCTGGTTGAGGGGTCTGACTGCCTAAATAGACACTGGTATGTTGGGAGTATCCTGTCATGTGCCCCTGAAACATCATGACTCAGTGCATTTGTTCCTATGGAAAAGAACCAGCCCTCCTGCCCAGGCACCCATGGGAAAAATTGGTACTTCTTCAAAATTCACTGTATGCAAGGGTTTCTCCCAGACTAAAGCTGCCAGGACAGACAGGCCTGGCTCACCTTGGCCTCTGGTGATCACCTCTGATCTGCCCTGGAAATCCTGGGGCTCTGTGCTTTCCTTCCTATGGGAAAGAACTGGCCTTCCCTTGCAGGTGCTCATGGCTGAAATTGGGACTCTGCCCCCAAAATTCCATATATCCGAGATACGGGATCCAAGATATTTATTCCATTGCTTCCAGATGAAAGCTGCCAGGACAGACAGCTCTGGCTGGCCTTGGCCTCTGGTGGCTGCCGTTCATCAGCCCCTGAAACACTGGGGCTCTGTGCTTTCCTTCCTGTGGAAACCATGGTGACACTGTGGGGCCCCATGGAACCAAGGGGCCATTGTGACCCTGCAGGGTTCCATGGATCCCAGGGACCATTTTGACACTGTGGGAATTCATGGAACCAAAGGGATCCCTGTGGCACTGTTGGGCTGCATGGTCCCAAGGGGCCAGTGTGAAGCAGCAGGGCTTTGTGGAACCACGAGGCCATTATTGCATTACAGGGCCATTGTGACCCTGCAGGGCCCCATGGAACCACAGGGGCCCTTGTGACACTTCAGAAGCAAGGAGAAAATTGTGATCTTGCTGGGCCTCATGGTACCAAGGGGAGATGGAACAGATCTGGCTGGTTTGGCCTACCAGGGACCACCTGACGGGTTCAGCTGTCCATGGAATGCTGAGGGCTGCCTCTCATCAGCCCCTGGAGGATTGGGGCTCTGTGCTTTCCTTCCTATGGAAATAAAACATCCGTCTATCCAGGTGTCCATGGCCAAAATTGATATTTCCCCTGAAAAAATCTGTATATTCAAGGGTTCCCCCAGACAAAATCTGCCAGGACAGAGAGCTGTGGCTGGCCCTGGCCTCTGGTGGTCACCTCTCATCTCAAGGAAGCCCTGAGGAAAGAATATAAACAGGCTTCACAACTGGAACATCAATCAGTCTCTCATCCTCTGAAAAACTCAGATGCTCTTCAGATCATATGTCTCCTTTTTTTTCTCATTGTCTATTATACAGGAGATACTGTTTTTAGATGAAAAAAAATATTCTCATAACTCTACCAGTGTTATCTGACACAAAACACCTTCTCTACATATGGATCCAGGTCACCTGGATAAGCAAACACAATGAAGAATGCAGCAGGAATTCTTTGTCTCTGCTCCCATCTGCCCCATCTCCTCCTGGAGATTATATTGAAATTAATGGTGTTGAAAGCCTATGGGTAAGAATCCATAGGCAGTTGATCCTATGGATCAATCAATCAATCCTTCCAGTGGGAAGGCCAACAAGGCTGACATCCTACTGGGAATCTGTTATCGTCCACCCAGCAAGGAAGAAGAGGTGGACAACTTATTCTATGAAGAGCTGGAGAGTTTTCCAGGACCACCAGCCCTTGTTCTTGGAGGCGACTTTAACCTACCACACATCTGCTGGGAACTGAATACAGCAGAAAGGAGGCAGTCCAGGAAGGTTTTGGAGTGTGTGGAGGACAACTTTTGGCCAAAGCTGGTGAGTGAGTCCACCCAGGGAGGGACTATGTTGGACCTGCAGATCCAGGGATGGGGAGGAGATGGAGGGAGGCAGAGGAGAGCTGGCTTTCAGGTGGCCAAAGAAACCGAGACTGTCCTGGCAACTTTTGTCTGGCAGCTATCCTTGGATGTCTGGAATTATGGAGGCAGATTGCCAGTTGTGGCCATGGACACCTGGATGTGAAAGATGATTTCTTCCATGGGAAGAGAAGCACGGCCCCGCAGTGTTTTGAAGGCAGATGAGAAGTGGCCCTCAAGAGGCCAAGGCCAGCCAGAGCTGTCTGTCCTGCCAGGTTTCCTATGGGAACAATCCTTGGATAGAATCCAATTTGGAGGTAGAATCCCAATTTTGGCCATGGGCACCTGGAGGAGAAGGACAGTTCTTTCCCACAGGAAGGAAAGCATGGAACTCCAGGGTTTCAAGGACAGATCAGAAGCAGCCCTCAACATTCCAAGGTCAGCTGGACAAGTCAGACATGGCCTCCAGAGGCCAAGCCAACCAGACCTGTTCCGTGTTCTTGGATTCTTGGTGCACTGCAGCATCACAATTACCCCTTGGTTCCATGAGGCCCAATAGTATCACAACAGATCTCTGTTTCCATGAGGCCCAGCAATATCACAGTGGTCTCCTTGCCTCCACAGTGTCACAATGGCCCCTTGCTTCCATGAGACCTGGCAGTGTCACAGTGGTGGCCTTGGTTTTGTGAGGCCCTGTGGTGTCACAATGGCCCCTTGGTTCCCTGGGGACTCAGAGTGCCAGAATGGTCTCATTGCTTCCATGAGGCCCTGCAGTGTCACAGGGGCACCTGGGATCCATGAGGCCCTGAAGTATGGAATGGCCCCTTGATTCCATTGGGCCCCTCACTGTTGCATGAGTTCTTAGTTCATGGAGCCCTGTAGTGTCACAATGGTCTCCTTGGTTCCCTGGTGTCACACAGTGTCACATTGGCCCCTCGGTTCTACAATGTGTCACAATGACCCTTTGCTTCCATGAGGCTGTGCAGTGTCACAATGGTGTCATTGGTTCCACGAGGCCCTGCAGTTCCACAGGGGCCCTTTGGTGTCACAAGGCCTTGAAATGTCATAGTAGCCTCAGTGGGTTCCTCTGCTGGTTCACAATGCCCTCCTCGGTTCCATGATGACCCCTTGTGTAACAATGGTGTCCTTGGTTCCACACAGTCAGAATGTCCCCGTGGTCCCATGCAGCCCCACAGTGTCACCATGGTCCCCTTGATTCCATGAGGCCCTGCTGTGCTGCAATGACCCCTTGGTTCTACAAGGTCCTGCAGTGTCACAATGGCTCCTTGGTTCCAGTGGGTCCTGAAGTGTCATCATGGTCTCCATGGTTCCAGGAGCCCCCACAATGTCACAATGGACTTTTGGTTCCATGAGCTTTCATGCTGCCAACAACATTCTCCTTGGTTCTGCAGTGTCACAAGGGACCCTTTGTTCCATGAGGTTCAGTGGTGTCACATGGACACCTTGATCCCAGGAAGTTCTGGAGTGTCACAATGGACTCCTTGGTTCTGTGGCTCTGCTGTGGAACAATGGACCCGTAGTTCCATGAGGTTCCGTAGTGTCACCGTGGTCTCTTTGGTTCCACCAGGCCCTGCTGTGCCACCATGGCCCCTTGGTTCCATGAGGTTCTGTCCTGTACACAGATTCTCCTTGGTGTGGGAGGATGGATTGTAAAGAGAACAGAGATAGTGCTGAAGGCAATCTCAGCCCTGATAAATTGCAGCTGTACTAATTACTGAGAGTGGGAACAGCCTTGCCCTTCATGGATCACAGCTCTATCCAAGGAGAAGGAGTGTTTTAAAGCAGTGCGTTTGCTGGTTGAGAGTCAGTGTGAGTCTGCAGGCTGTGCTGTGAGGAGGAAGGGTCAAGCTGGCATGTGAGGGGTGGGCATAGTGAGGAGGTCATGTAAGGGACAGGGAAGAGTTTGCTGGTCCTGCAGGAAAAAGAGAAAAGGAAAAGAGAAGAGTCAGAAGGCTGCATGGAGCTGCCTGTGGGTAGGCAACAGAGAGAGAGGTGTGAGAGCTTTTAGATAATTCGGGACTGATGCCTGTGTCAGTTGTGACTCCACTGTCAATTGGTGCCCCTCATGAGGACCAGAGGACAATAAATGGTGACCCCAAAGTCACCCCAGCAGACAGCAGTGAGCTGTCCTAAGAGCAGTGAGAGGGTGCAGCCCAGCCCAACTGAGCCAGGCAGACCAAGAGCCTGAAGAGCAGACAGACCTGAGAGCAAAATAGGCGGAACTGAGAGCTTAAAAATCCAGACAAGTTGCAGCCAGGAGGACCTGGGAGCCTAAAAGCAATGTAGGCAGAGCTGAGAGCCCAAGAGTCTGGATGACTTCTGAGACACCGACCCCAAGGTCCGGCCGCAGGCTGCGGGATCCTGGGGCGGCACGTGCCAGGGTTGGCGGCAGCACGGCGTAGCTGGAAGCGGCGGCAGAGTCAGAGCTGCACAAAAGGAAGGTAAGAAAAGCTTGGAGTGACCAACTAAGGAAAAAAACAAAAAACAAAAAAGGAGGTGACAGAACTGAAAGAGTAGAAACATTATGAAAACAAGTTTAGAACTGCACAAGGGGAAGCATTGAAAAGAACAAGACAACAGGGAGACAAACAGCAAGCAGGGATGTTGCTTCAGCTGACAGAAGAACTGAAATTACAGAAAACAGAAGCAACAAAAACTGAAAAAGGAACAAGAGAATTGACTAAAGCAGCAGTGGGAGCTAGAGACAGATTAGTTCTATTGTTTAGTTCAAAGTGTTTCTTTGCTGGTGAAACATTTATATTGTATTCAAAATTTAATATTCCAAAAGCATAGTTCCACAGTGTTAGATACCAGTAGGCATAAATGCAAAAGCTAATATTCCATGCAAGAGAATGAATATATACTATATATACTGTTGAAACCAGGATTAAACCAAAACGAACCAAAAAGAGAGGGTTAACAATGAATGAGAAAGGAAGCGAAAAGGTTGTTATGGCACTTTAAACTTTCAGTCTGAGTCTACATCTCAAAGAACAAAGGAAAGAGGATTTCTCCTCAGGAGAAATGTCTTTTTGAAACTTTTCTTGGTTGCCAAGAGCTGCCTCTATGCCAGGAACCTGGCCAAGCTCAGCAGTGGGGAAACAGCACAAGGACTCCAATGACTCTCCCAAGGACTTGGTGTTGTTGACATCAGACTCCATCCTTGAGAGTGTGTTCAAAAACCTTCTCAAGAACTCAAATTGAAACTTTAAAGTTTCTTGAAGTTTAAATGGATCCCGCTGAGGATCATGACTGAGAAAGTGTCCCCATGTTCCAGACAGAGCAGAACACTGCAGGCAGTGAGGACAGGTGGGGACAAACAAGGCAAAGGTGTCTCTGATGCTCAGCAAACCTGGATGTGTTTCAGGAATTCAAAGGGCCCAGGCCTGAGCCCCAGCCCCTGCCAAGGCAGATCCTGTCCCTCCCTCCTTGCTCAGGGCTCTTCCCAGGCCACTGGGATGTGGGGATGTGCAATGCCAAGGGCAGCACCATGGGGCAGCCCCTGCCAGGCTGCTGAGCAGGGACAAGGAGGCCATGAGGCCCCAGGCCTGCAAGGGTCACTTGTCCCCTCCTCCTGGCTCAGGCCCAGGGCCAGCAGCCGTGGCCCAAGTGCTGCAGGAGTTGGCTGTGTCAGGGCCTTGCAGCTGCTGCCCATCCCTGTGCCCTGTGCAGCCCAGGCTGTCCTACGGTGTCCATGCCCTGTGCCTCTGTCCCTGCAGGCTGTCGGCATCCCCCGGCTGCCCCACCTGGCTGGGCCCTTCCTTTGCTGACAGCTCTGCCTCCTGCCTGCCTCTGCCTGGGCACACACAGCCCTGGGCTGGATACCAAAAGGGTTCATTCCATTTTTACCCTGCCTGTGAACTTCTAGCACAGGAACAAGGCATGCAGGGCCTGCTTTCACAGCAAGGATGGTTGGAAGAGAGGAAGATATCTGGCTCAAGGGTGCAGTGATAGAAAAAACAAGGAGTGAATGTGGGAACTTGGGATGGGTTTTATGGTGATGGCTAAATTGCAATACCCATGTACTGACTGTATACAGGTAACACTCTTTAAGAATCACATGTCCATGTAAGGTTATGAGTTACCACAGGTTAGACCTCAAGCCTGAATAAGTGATGCCCTCTTAAACACCAAATTGATGTTAGGAAGTCTTATTCTGATATCTAAGACATTTGGTGACAGTGGGACCTCACAGAACTAAGGAGTCAGCTGTGACTCCTTGGAAGCTCATGGAACCAAAATCCTTTGTGACACAGCAGGGCCACATGGAACCAATGGTCCACTGTGATACTGCAGATCCAAGGAGAACATTGGGACACTCTGGAACCTCATGGAATCCAATGTACATTGTGACAGAGAAAGGCTTTGTGGAAACAAGAGTCCATGGTGACACAGCAAGGCTTTGTTTGAGCAAGGGAACCATTGCTGATAATCCAGAAACTCATGGAACCAAGTGAAACACTGTGACACACCAGGGGCTGCAGGGAATGGAAGGTCCATCATGACAATGTGGATCCAAGGAGACCATGGTGACACTGTGGGGCCTCGTGGAACCAAAGGGGCCATTCTGACCCAGCAGGGCCTTGTAGAACCAAGGAGGCCATTGTGACACTGCTGAACCTCACAAAACCAAAGTGACCATGTTATACTGTGGGGCCTCATGGAACCAAGGGTCCATGGTGACACTGCAGAACCAAGGAGACTGTTGTTGGCAGGATGAAAGCTCATGGAACCAGAACTCCATTGTGACACAGCAAGGTCTCATGGAACCAAGGGTCCATTGCAGCTCTGTTGGGCCTCATGGAACCACGAGCCATTGTGACACAGTGTGGCCACATGGAGCCAAGGAGCCATTGTGACTGAGGAACCTCATGGAACCAAGAGTCCATTGTGACACTGTGGGGCCCTGTGGAACCAAGTGGACCACAGTGACATTGCAGGGCCTCATGAAACAATGGAGACTGTTCTGACACTTTGGGACCCTCTGGAACCAAGGGGCCATTATAGCCTAGCCGGGCCTCATGGAATCAAGGGGGCTGCAGTGAACTCTGTGGGTGTCCATGGGATGAAGGGTCCATTCTGACACTGTGGAACCAAGGAGACCATGGTGACACTATGGGGCATCATGCAACCAAAGGTCCATTGTTGCACAGCAGGGCCTCATGAAACCCTGGAGGCCATTTGTACACCTTGAGGCCCTGGGAAACCAAAGGACCATTGTGGCACTTCAGAGCCCTGGGGAGCCAGGGGTCCATAGTTACACTGTGGGGCTTGATGGAACCAAGGGACAATTGTGGCCCTTTGTAGCACCATTGAACCAAGGGGTTCATTGTGACACTACAGGACCCCATGAAATTAAGGATTCATGGAACAGCTCAGGACCACATGGAACCAAAAGTCCTTTGTGACATTGTGGGGCCTTGTGAAATCCTGCAGACAATGTAACTTTGAGGTCTCATTGAACCAAAGGGCTCTGCAGGATCTTGTGGAGCCAAGGAGACCATTGTGACACTGCAGGGCCTCATTGAACCAAGGGTCCATTGTGACACTGTGTTACCAAGGAGACTGCTGCGACACAGCAAGGGCTCATGGAAGCAAGGGGGGACAATTGTGATGCTACAGGGCCCAATGGAAGCAAGGGGCCAGTGTGACACAGCTGGGCCTCATGCAGCCCAGGGGCCATTGTGATCCTGAGGAGCTCAATACAACCAAGGGACCACTGTGACACTGCAGGACTGTCTGGAACCATGGAGACCATTGTGACACTCTGCGGCCCCATGGAAACAAGGAAAGCATTTTAGCACTGCAAGGCCTCATGGAAGCAAGGGACCATTTTGACACTGTGGGGCCCTGTGGATCCAAGGGAACAGGGAACAGGTCTGGTTGGCTGGGCCTGACTGGCTCAACTGACCTGGGCATGTTAGGGGTCTCTTCTCATGTGCCCCTGAAACTCTGGGGCTCTGGGCTTTCCTACCTATGGAAAAGAACCATCCCTCCTGCCCAGGCACCCAGGGCCAAAATTAGTATTTCTCCAAAATTCACTGTATGCAAGGGTTTCTCCCAGACTAAAGCTGCCAGGACAGAGGCCTGGCTCATCTTGGCCTCTGGTGATCACCTCTGATCTACCCTGGAAATCCTGAGTCTCTGTGCCTTCCTTCCTATGGGAAAGAACTGGCCTTCTCATGCAGGTGTTCATGGCTGAAATTGGGACTCTGCTCTGAAAATTCCATATATCTGAGATGCAGAATCCAAGATATTTATTCCATTGCTCCAAGATGAAAGCTGCCAGGACAGACAGCTCTGGCTGGCCTTGGCCTCTGGTGGCTGCCATTCATCAACCCCTGAAACACTGGGGCTCTGTGCTTTCCTTCCTGTGGAGACCATGGTCTCACTCTGGGGCCCCATGGAACCAAGGGGCCATTGTGACACTGCAGGGGACCATGGATCCCAGGGACCATTTTGACACTGTGGGAATTCATGGAACCAAAGGGATCCCTGTGGCACTGTTGGGCTGCATGGTCCCAAGGGGCCAGTGTGAAGCAGCAGGGCTTTGTGGAACCAAGAGGCCATTGTTGCATTACAGGGTCATTGTGACCCTGCAGGGCCTCATGGAACCACAGGGCCCTTTGTGACACCTCAGAAGCAAGGAGAACATTGTGACACTACAGAGTCTCATGGAAGCAAGGGGAGATGGAACAGATCTGGCTGGTTTGGCCTCCCAGGGGCCACCTGACAGGTCCAGCTGTCTGTGGAATGCTGAGAGCTGCCTCTCATCAGCCACTGGAGCACTGGGGCTCTGTGCTTTCCTTCCTAGGGAAAAGAACCGTCTGTCTATCCAGATGCCCATGGCCAAAATTGATACTTCCCTGAAAAAATCTGTATATTCAAGGGTTCCCCCAGGCAAAAGCTGCCAGGACAGAGAGCTGTGGCTGGCCTTGGCCTCTGGTGGTCACCTCTCATCTCAAGGAATCCGTGAGGAAAGAATATAAACAGGCTTGACCACTGGAATATCAATCAGTCTCTCATCCTCTGAAAAACTCAGATGCTCTTCTGATCGTATGTCTCCTTTTTTTCTCATTGTCTATTATACAGGATATAATGTTTTAAGCTAAAAAAAATATTCTCCTAACTCTACCAGTGTTCTCTGACACAAAACACCTTCTCTACCTATGGATCCAGGTCACCTTGATAAGCAAACACAATGAAGAATGCAGCAGGAATTCTTTGTCTCTGCTCCCATCTGTCCCATCTCCTCTAGGAGAGTATATTGAAATTAATGAAGATGGAGTTGAAAGCCTAAGGGTAGGAATTAGTGGAAAGGCCAACAAGGCTGACATCCTACTGAAAGTCTGTTATCATCCATCCAGCCAAGAAGAAGAGCTGGACAACTCATTCTATAAGCAGCTGGAGAAAATTTCAGGACCACCAGCCCTTGTTCTTGGAGGTGACTTTAACCTCCCACACATCTGCTGGGAACTGAATACAGCAGAAAGGAGGCAGTCCAGGAAGGTTTTGGAGTGTGTGGAAGACAACTTTTTGCCACAACTGGAGAGTCCACCCAGGGAGGGACTATGTTGGACCTGCAGATCCAGGGATGGGGAGGAGATGGTGGGAGGCAGAGGAGAGCTGGCTCTCAGGTCGCCAAAGGAACCAAGACTGTCGTGGCAACTTTTGTCTGGCAGGTATCCTTGGAGGTCTGGAATTATGGAGGCAGATTCCCAGTTGTGGCCATGGACACCTGGATGTGAAAGATGGTTTTTTCCATGGAAAGAGAAGCACGGCCCCCCAGTGTCTTGAAGGCAGATGAGAAGTGGCCCTCAAGAGGCCAAGGCCAGCCAGAGCTGTCTGTCCTGCCCGGTTTCATATGGGAAGAATCCTTGGATAGAATCAAATTTGGAGGTAGAATCCCAATTTTGGCCATGGGCACCTGGAGGAGAAGGACAGTTCTTTCCCACAGGAAGGAAAGCACAGGACTCCAGGGTTTCAAGGACAGATCAGAAGCAGCCCTCAACATGCCAAGGTCACCTGGACAAGTCAGACATCCCCCAGAGGCCAAGCCAGCCAGACCTGTTCCATGTTCTTGGATCCTTGGTGCCCTGCAGCATCACAATTGCCCCTTGGTTCCATAAGGCCACATAGTATCACAACAGATCTCTGTTTCCATGAGGCCCAGCAATATCACAGTGGTCTCCTTGCCTCCACAGGGTCACAATGGCCCCTTGCTTCCATGAGATCTGGCAGTGTCACAGTGGTGGCCTTGGTTCTGTGAGGCCCTGTGGTGTCACAATGGTCCCTTGGTTCCGTGGGGACTCAGAATGCCAGAATGGTCTCATTGCTTCCATGAGGTCCTGCAGGGTCACAATGGCTCCTTGGTTCCACAAGGCCCTGAAGAGCCTGTGGATGAAATGAGGCCTCAAAGTGCCACAATGGTCTCCAGGATTCCATGAGGCCCTGAAGTGCCACACAGCCACCTGGATTCCATGACGCCCTGAAGTATGGAATGGCTCCTTGACTCCATTGGGTCCCTCACTGTTACACGAGTTCTTAGTTCCATGGATCCCTGTACTGTACAATGGCCCTTCAGCTCTACAAGGTCCCAGAGTGTCAAAATGGCCCCTTGCTCCCATGAGGCCATGGGATGTCACAATGGTCTCACTGGTTCCACAAGGCCCTGCAGTTCCACAATGGCCCTTTGGTGTCACAAGGCCTTGAAGTGTCATCATTGTCTCAGTGGGTTCCCATGTTGGTTCATAATGGCCTCCTTGGTTCCATGATGTTCGATAGTGTAACTATCAGTGTAACTGACTCTGTGGAACGCTATTTTCCACAAAGTCCAAAAGTCCTCATGGTCCCATGGAGCCCCACAGTGTCACCATGATCCCCTTGATTCCATGAGGCCCTGCTGTGCATCAATGGCCCCTTGGTTATACAAGGCCCTGCAGTGTCACAATGGCCCCTTGGTTCCAGTGGGTCCTGAAGGGTCATCATGGTCTCCATGGTTCCAGGAGCCCCCACAATGTCACAATGGACTTTTGGTTCCATGAGCTTTCATACTGCCAACAACATTCTCCTTGGTTCTGCAGTGTCACAAGGGGCCCTTTGTTCCATGAGGTTCAGTGGTGTCACATGGACACCTTGATCCCAGGAGATTCTGCAGTGTCACTGTGGACTCCTTGGTTCTGCAGCCCTGCTGTGGAACAATGGACCCGTAGTTCCATGAGGTTCCGTAGTGTCACCGTGGTCTCTTTGGTTCCACCAGGCCCTGCTGTGCCACCATGGCCCCTTGGTTCCATGAGGTTCTGTCCTGTACACAGATTGTCCTTGGTGTGGGAGGATGGATTGTAAAGAGAACAGAGATAGTGCTGAAGGCAATCTCAGCCCTGATAAACTGCAGCTGTACTGATTACTGAGAGTGGGAACAGCCTTGTCCTTCATGTATCACAGCTATATCCAAGGAGGATGAGTGTTTTAAATCAGTGGGTTTGCTGGTTGAGAGTCAGTGTGAGTCTGCAGGCTGTGCTGTGAGGAAGAAGTGTCAAGCTGGCATGTGAGGGGTGGACATGGTGAGGAGGTCATGCAAGGGACAGGAAAGAGTTTGCTGGTCCTGCAGAAGGAAGAGAGAAGGAGTCAGAAGGCTGTGTGGAGCTGCCTGTGGGTAGGTAACAGAGAGAAAGGTGTGAGAGCTTTTAGATAATTCGGGACTGATGCCTGTGTCAGTTGTGACTCCTCTGTCAATTGGTGCCCCCCATGAGGACCGGGGGACAATAAATGGTGACCCCAAAGTGATCCTGGCAGAGAGCAGTGAGCTGTCCTAAGAGCAGTGAGAGGGTGGAGCCCAGCCCAACTGAGCCAGGCAGACCAAGAGCCTGAAGAGCAGACAGACCTGAGAGCAAAATAGGCGGAACTGAGAGCTTAAAAATCCAGACAAGTTGCAGCCAGGAGGACCTGGGAGCCCAAAAGCAATGTAGGCAGAGCTGAGAGCCCAAGAGTCTGGGTGACTTCTGAGACACCGACCCCAAGGTCCGGCCGCAGGCTGCGGGATCCTGGGGCGGCACGTGCCAGTGTTGGCGGCAGCACGGCTCAGCTGGAAGTGGCGGCAGAGCCAGAGCTGCACAAAAGGAAGGTAAGAAAATTTGGAGAGACCAACTACAACAAAAAAACCAGAAAAGGAGGTGACAGAACTCAAAGAGAAGAAATGTTATGAAAACGAGTACAGAACTCTACAAGGGGAAGCGTTGAAAAGAACAAGACAAGAGGGAGGGAAACAGCAAGCAGGGATGTTTCTTCAGCTGACAGAAGAACTGAAATTGTAGAAGACAAAAGCAACAACAACTGAAAAAGGAACAAGAGAATTGACTAAAGCAGCAGTGGGAGCTAGAGACAGATTAGTTCTATTATTCAGTTCCAAGTGTTTATTTGCTGGTGAAATATACATATTGTGTTCAAAAGGTAATAGTCCAAAAGCATAGTTCCACAGTATTAGGTATCAGAGGGCATAAATGCAAAAGCTGCTATTCCATGTAAGAGAATGATGTTCTATACTGTTGAAAGCAAAACCAAACCAAAACAAACAAAAAAGAGAGGGTTAAACAATGAATGAGAAAGGAACAGAAAACATTGTTATGCCTTTTTTTCTGTAAACTTTCAGTCTCAGTCTATATCTCAAAGAACAAAGGAAAAAGGATTTCTCCTCAAGAGAAATATCTTTTTGATACTTTTCTTGGTTACCAAGAGCTTCCTCTATGCCAGGGACCTGGCCCAGCTCAGCAGCAGAGACACAGCACAAGGACTTTAATGAGCCATGGGTTTGGTGTTGTTGACATCAGACTCAGTCCCTGAGAGTGTGTTCAAAAACCTTCTCAAGAACTCAAATTGAAGCTTTAAAGTTTCTTGAAGTTAAAATGGGTCCCACTGAGGGACAGGACTGAGAAAGTGTCCCCAGGTTCCAGTTAGAGCACAACACTGCAGGCAGTGAAGACAGGTGGGACAAACAAGGCCAAGGTGTCTCTGATGCTGAGCAAACCTGGATGTGTTTCAGGAATGCCAAGGGCCCAGGCCTGAGCCCCAGCCCCTGCCAAGGCAGATCCTGTCCCTCCCTCCTTGCTCAGGGCTCTTCCCAGGCCACTGGGATGTGGGGATGTGCAATGCCAAGGGCAGCACCATGGGGCAGCCCCTGCCAGGCTGCTGAGCAGGGACAAGGAGGCCATGAGGCCCCAGGCCTGCAAGGGTCACTTGTCCCCTCCTGCTGGCTCAGGCCCAGGGCCAGCAGCCATGGCCCAAGTGCTGCAGGAGTTGGCTGTGTCAGGGCCTTGCAGCTGCTGCCCATCCCTGTGCCCTGTGCAGCCCAGGCTGTCCTACGGTGTCCATGCCCTGTGCCTCTGTCCCTGCAGGCTGTCGGCATCCCCCGGCTGCCCCACCTGGCTGGGCCCTTCCTTTGCTGACAGCTCTGCCTCCTGCCTGCCTCTGCCTGGGCACACACAGCCCTGGGCTTGATACCAAAAGGGTTCATTCCATTTTTACCCTGCCTGTGAACTTCTAACGGAGGAACAAGGCATGCAGGGCCTGCTTTCCCAGCAAGGACAGTTGTAAGACAAGAAGAAGACATCTGGCTCAAGGGTGCAGTGACAGAAAAAACAGAGTGAATGTGGGAACTTGGGGTGGGTTTTATGGTGATGGCTAAATTGTAATCCACATGTAGTGACTGTATATAAGTAACACTCTTTTTGTCCTGGGTTGATGCTACACTGTATCCCCAATCGTCTGTTTGGTTTATGTCAGATCTGAGAGTAACGGGGAGAAAGTGCAAAGTTGTTTTCAGGAATTGCACAGACTGGCCTTGAGAATATGAGTCACCGGCGCGGAGATGCAGTTTTGTTTTTTTTTTTTCCCTTGCAGCTCTCGCTTTTCGCTTTGCTTTTGCTGTAGTTAGCTTAGCTTAGTTAGGGCTGAAAAGCTTCGCAATTTTTTTCCTTCTTTTTTTTCCCTTCTTTTCTTTTTTCCCTTTTTTCCACCTGTTTTTTGGAACGGTTCAAACCTCCCCCACACCGAGGACCCGGCGGGGGCCGCCGGGGGAGCCAACACCTGGATCCACGGGGAGCTACCCTTCGCAGCAACATCCACCACTGCTGAAAAGAACCGAGAGGAGAAACCATCTATAAAAGGGACTTTGCTTTCCATAAGTCATCATCTGGTATTGTTTGATCTATTGCGCTGGGGGAGTGTTTTGCTGGTTTAATAAACAGGTTTCTTTCCACTTTCTCTCTCCAACGAGTTTTCTCCCGAACCGGCTGGGAGAGGGGAGGGGGGTGGGGGAAGGGTTTTCCCTCGGAATTCTCCTCCCAAATTGGCCTCAAACCATCTCAGCTTTCTTGGTGGCCCGTACGGGGGCCGACAGAGAGAGAGTGGAAAAACCCTGCACTGGTTGTATTTCTTGTTGCAAGTACTTTGTACCGGTATAGAGCAATTAGTAGCTATGTTGTTTGATTTCCTGTCTGTCGGGGTGGGGGCCTTGATGTGTTTTGGGTCCCTGGGCTTCTTTGAGGTCCTAATACCTTTGTGGTCCCTAGGTTTATTCTCATATCCAGAAATAGCCCCGATATTGTCCCTAATATGTAGTTTTTACCACAGAGGGGCACGAACTAGAGTAGCTATTGGCCTTGGCTTGGTGATAATGATTTGTAGGAGGTTTATAAAGGTGCTGGAATCTCCTCCAGGTATATATAGTTCATGGTTGTGGTTATTTACCCTGTTTGTTGGAAGAGAGGCAGGGGATGAAGTGTTGGAATCTCTCATTTCCTTCTTCTCCTCTACATCTGTTACCTCAGTTTTGCAGAATGCTCAGTTTCCCCTAAGTGTTAAAGAAACCATCTTTCTGTTGTTTAATCTGGTTAGCTTCCTCTATACAGTCTGCAGTTTCTCTAGAATGAGGGCTGAGATTTCTAGAGGGGCTGAGAAAACCCCTGACCCAGGCGTAGTAAAGCCTGAGTGGTGTGGGGAATGGGAGGATATGGGCCAGCTCCTGAAGGAATTTTCTGACCCCATAGTCTGGGACTTCCCACGTGAACAAATTCGGAATCCAGCTGAGGTGGGGAAATACCTGAAAGAGAAGTATCATAATAACTCTAAGAGGGAAAAGATCATTGCAGTAAGCTGGGCCCTGGCGTATGCCTATCGCACGCTGCTGGATACTGTAGGGCAGCAGATAGAGGCAGGGGGGCAGGAATGTAAATCAACAGCTACCCCAGTCACTCAGTCTGCAGCCAGCCCCCCAGTTATGAAGCCAGCAGCTAAGCTGGAACCTGAGCCTGAGGTGGCACCTAAACCAGACAGTAAGCCCAAGCCCCTGGCAGTTGCTCCAGCAAAGAAGCACACCCACAAAACTGATCGACCAGTGGATGATGATGACCTAGGAGAAGGACCTTCACCAAGATCAGAGGCCAAAGCATCTGGCACAGGACCAGAGGCCAACATTGATTCCTTTTCTCTGAAAGACCTTCGGGGCCTAAGAAAGGATTACAGGCGCCAACCTGGTGAATCTATAATTAGTTGGCTGGTCCGTCTTTGGGATGCTGCAGGCGAGGCTACAGTTCTGGATGGCACTGAAGCGAGGCATTTGGGATCCCTGTCACTTGATCCAGTCATCAATCAAGTTGATGAGATGATGAGAGAGGCTAATCCACGCAGTCTCTGGGTACGGGTGTTAGGAAGTGTGGCAGAAAGATACCTTTGTGCTGATGATCTTTATATACAGCAAACCCCATGGAAGACCATAGAACAAGGGATTCAACGCTTGAGGGAAATGGCAGTGGCCGAGATGATCTTCTCAGATGACATAAATATTAGAAACCCAGACTTGGTACCGTGCACATCTGTAATGTGGCGAAAACTTATACGACTGGGGCCATTAGAATATGCTTCTGCTTTAGCAGTAATGAAGCGAGAAGACACAGGGGAGACTGTGCTTGATATGGCAAAGAAGCTTCGAGCATATGCAGATGCTGTGCATGGCCCGACACATGCCAGAATAGCAGCTGTGGAAACCCGTCTCCAGAAACTAGAAGATAGGTTAGAGGAGAATCACAAGAAACTTAGGGAGGAGATTAGAGAGGATCTTCTCCAAATCTCAGCAGTACAGATTAGAGGTTCTGGTACCCAACGCCGACGTTCCCCAGACAGGGAGAGAGGGTACACCCCACGAGCTGAGTTGTGGTTCTTTTTGCGAGATCACGGAGAAAACATGAGGAGATGGGACGGAAAATCTACTGCTGCTTTGGCACAACGGGTGCGTGAATTGAAGGAAGGCAAGATTCAGAGAGGAAGTTCCACTAGAAGGGAAGCCGCTCCAGTTGCTCGTCGCCGAACTGCCAAGTGTGATGATGACATGTCCGAACCCCTTGAAGGAACTTCTAAGACATATGCCCAAGGAAAGAAGGATAACCAGGCTTAGAGGGGCCCTGCCTCTAGCCAGGTAGAGGCTAGGGAAAATCGTATTTATTGGACTGTGTGGATTCGTTGGCCTGGCACATCTGACCCACAAGAATATGAAGCTTTGGTTGATACAGGTGCCCAATGTACATTACTTCCATCAAGACATGTAGGGGCAGAGTCTGTCTCTATCGCTGGTGTGACGGGGGGATCGCAAGACTTCACTGTAGTGGAAGCAGAGGTGAGCCTGACTGGGAATGAATGGAAGAAGCACCCCATTGTGACCGGCCCAGAGGCCCCATGTATTTTGGGCATAGATTACCTCCGAAGTGGGTATTTCAAAGACCCAAAGGGACTCAGGTGGGCATTTGGGGTGGCAGCTGTAGTGACAGAGGGTGTCCAACAATTGAATACTTTGCCTGGACTGTCTGAGGATCCACTGACAGTAGGACTTCTGAAGGGGGAAGATCAACAGATGCCAATTGCTACTTCAGTAGTGCATCGCCGGCAGTACAGAACAACTCGAGATGCCGTGATCCCCATCCATAGGATGATCCCTGAGCTGGAGAGCCAAGGGGTGGTTAGCAAAACCCACTCACCCTTCAACAGTCCCATTTGGCCTGTGCGTAAATCTGAAGGAGAATGGAGATTGACTGTAGACTATCGTGCATTGAATGAAGTGACACCACCACTGAGCGCTGCCGTGCCAGACATGTTGGAGCTCCAGTACGAGCTGGAGTCCAAGGCAGCGAGGTGGTACGCCACTATTGATATTGCCAATGCATTTTTCTCCATTCCTTTGGCAGCAGAATGCAGACCCCAGTTTGCTTTCACCTGGAGGGGTGTGCAGTACACCTGGAACCGACTGCCCCAGGGGTGGAAGCACAGTCCCACCATCTGCCATGGACTGATCCAGAGTGCACTGGAAAAGGGTGAGGCTCCAGATCATCTACAGTACATCGATGACATCATTGTGTGGGGGAACACGGCAGTTGAAGTCTTTGAGAAAGGAGAGAAGATCATCCAGATTCTCCTGGAAGCCGGTTTTGCCATCAAGAAGAGCAAAGTCAAGGGACCTGCCCAAGAGATCCAGTTCCTGGGAGGGAAGTGGCAAGATGGACGGCGTCAGATTCCCACAGAGGTCATCAATAAGATCACCGCCATGTCCCCACCAACCAACAAGAAGGAAACACAAGCTTTCCTAGGGGCCATTGGCTTTTGGAAGATGCACATCCCTGAGTACAGTCAGATTGTGAGCCCTCTCTACCTGGTTACCCGCAAGAAGAACGATTTCCACTGGGGCCCGGAACAGCAGCAAGCCTTTGCCCAGATCAAGCAGGAGATCGCTCATGCAGTAGCCCTTGGCCCAGTCAGGACGGGACCAGAGGTAAAGAATGTGCTCTACTCTGCAGCCGGGAGCCATGGTCTGTCCTGGAGCCTGTGGCAGAAGGTGCCAGGTGAGACTCGAGGCCGGCCACTGGGATTCTGGAGCCGAAGCTACAGAGGGTCTGAAGCCAATTACACTCCCACAGAAAAGGAAATCTTGGCCGCTTACGAAGGAGTTCAAGCCGCCTCAGAGGTGGTTGGCACTGAGGCACAACTCCTCCTGGCACCCCGACTACCAGTGCTGGGATGGATGTTTAAAGGAAAGGTTCCCTCCACCCACCATGCCACCGATGCTACATGGAGCAAATGGATTGCCCTTATCACTCAGCGTGCCCGTATTGGAAACCCAAATCGCCCAGGAATTTTGGAAGTGATCACCAACTGGGCAGAAGCAGAAAGCTTCAGTCTCACTGACGAGGAGGAACAAGAGAAAGTAACCCGGGCTGAAGAAGCTCCACCGTATAACCAACTTCCAGCAGAAGAAACACGTTACGCTCTTTTCACTGATGGTTCCTGTCGCATCGTAGGGATGAACCGGAAGTGGAAAGCAGCCGTATGGAACCCCACAAGACAAGTTGCACACGCCACTGAAGGAGAAGGTGGGTCAAGTCAGCTTGCTGAACTCAAAGCTGTTCAATTGGCCCTGGACCTTGCTGAACGAGAGAAGTGGCCAAGGCTGTACCTCTACACTGATTCGTGGATGGTAGCTAATGCTCTGTGGGGCTGGCTGGAAAGGTGGAAAAAGGCCAACTGGCAGCGTAGGGGAAAACCAATCTGGGCTGCTGATGAGTGGAAGGACATCGCCACCAGGGTAGGGAAACTACCTGTGAAAGTCCGCCATGTGGATGCCCATGTCCCCAAGAGTCGGGCTAATGAAGAACACCAGAATAACAAGCAGGTAGATCAGGCTGCAAAGATAGAAGTGTCTAAGATAGACTTAGATTGGCGACACAAGGGAGAGTTGTTCCTAGCTTGGTGGGCCCATGATGCTTCAGGTCATCAGGGCAGAGATGCCACCTATAAGTGGGCACGGGACCGAGGGGTGGATTTAACCATGGATAGTATTTCTCAGGTTATCCACGACTGTGAGACGTGTGCTGCCATCAAGCAGGCCAAGCGGGTGAAGCCCCTCTGGTATGGAGGGCGGTGGTCTAAGTACAAGTATGGGGAGGCCTGGCAGATTGATTACATCACTCTGCCCCAAACCCGCCAAGGCAAGCGCTACGTGCTGACCATGGTGGAAGCCACCACTGGGTGGCTGGAGACCTATCCTGTGCCTCATGCCACCGCCCGGAACACCATCCTGGGCCTGGAAAAACAAGTCCTGTAGAGACATGGCACCCCTGAGAGAATTGAGTCGGACAACGGGACTCATTTCAAGAACAGCCTCATAAACACCTGGGCTAAGGAACACGGCATTGAATGGATATATCACATCCCTTATCATGCACCAGCTGCCGGGAAAGTTGAACGGTGCAATGGACTGCTTAAGACCACCCTGAAAGCACTTGGCGGGGGGACCTTCAAAAATTGGGAAGTGAACTTAGCAAAGGCCACCTGGATGGTCAACACCCGAGGGTCTATTAATCGAGCTAGTCCTGCCCTGTCTACCCCTTTGCACACAGTGGATGGAGACAAAGTCCCTGTGGTACATATGAGAGGTATCTTAGGAAAGACTGTTTGGGTAAACCCCACCTTGGGCAAAGGTGAACCCACCTGTGGGATTGTTTTTGCTCAAGGACCTGGTAACACTTGGTGGGTAATGCAGAAAGATGGGAAAACCAGTTGTGTACCACAGGAAAACCTAATCCTAAGTGAGAACTGAGTGTGAGGGTTCATTCTGTATAGTGGAGTTTATTAATTTAGGTATGATACAGATGGTAATAGAATAAGGGGTGGATAATGTTCTGGGTTGTGGAGCCGGGTTTTGTGTATTCTATTTACATCTGTTTTGGGGCCTGATGACCCACCTTGATAGGCCATTGTTACCTTCCCCAGCCTGTGCGGTGCATTTGCATTTCTATACATCTCATGCCCTGGTGGTGGGGGGTGGGGGGGAGGGGGGGGTGGCCGGGGGTTGGCGGTTCGGCCCTGCTGCAGGAGTGGTTCGGCCCTGCCGCAGGAGTGGTTCGGCCCTGCCGCAGGAGTGGTTCGGCCCTGCTGCAGGAGTGGTTCGGCCCTGCTGCAGGAGTGGTTCGGCCCTGCTGCAGGAGTGGGGTGCGCGGCGCTTCCTTTGTGGTGTGTGGGAAGAGCTTCTTCGTCTCCTGTGCTGGCCATCCTGTCTCCCTCCTCGCCGCCCCTGAACCGGTTTCTTCGCAGAATCATCTCTGCTCCAACAGGATCACGTCTGCCACTCCAGAAGTGTTTGGACTGTTTACGTTTGGACTGTTATCAACATCCTGAATCACAGGGTCAGATTGAAACTCTGACTTTGTCAGGGTTTTCTTCTAAAATTATTGTTTATTTGTTTATTTGTTTGTTTGGTTTTGTTTCCTATCATATTTGTATTGTTAAACCTCCTAGTAAAGAACTGTTATTCCTATTCCCAACATCTTCGCCTGAGAGCCCTTGATTGCAAAATTATAATTCGTCGGGGTGCGAGGGGTTGGTATTCTCCATCCTAGGGGAACCTCAGTTTCCCTGGCAGATACCTGTCTTTCCAAACCAAGACAAAATGGCCTTCAGAGTTTCATGAGGCCCTTCTGGGTCACAATGGACCTTTGGTTCCATGATGCCCCAGAGTGTCACAATGGTCTCCTTGGTTCCACAGTGTCAGAATGGACCCTTCATCCCATGGAGACCCACAGTGTTCACTGCATTCTCCTTGATTCATTGAGTTCTGCCATGATATAATGGCTCCTTGGTTCTAGTGGGTCCCAAAGTGTCAGAACAGTCTCCATTGTTCCGTGAGACTCCACAATGTCACTGTGGTCCCCTTGGCTCCACAGGGCCCCACAGTGTCACAATGGACTCTTGGTTCCATGAGGTTCCTCAGTCACAATGGCTCCTTGGCTCCATGTGGCCACACTGTGTCACAATGGCTCGTGGTTCCATGAGGCCCAACAGAGTTGCAATGCACCCTTGGTTCCATGGGACCTTGCTGTGTCACAATGGAGTTGTGGTTCCATGAGCTTTCATACTGGCAACAACACTCTCCTTGGTTCTGCAGTGTCACCATGGACCCTTTGTTCCATGAGGTCCCACAGTATAACATGGTCACTTTGGTTCTGTGAGGTTCAGAAATGTCACAATGGCCTCCTTGGTTCTACAAGGCCTTGCTGGGTCAGAATGACCCCTTTGGTTCCACGAGGCCCCACAGTGTCACCATGGTCTCCTTGGATCTGCATTGTCACAATCAACCTTTCATTCCCTGCAGACCTGGTGCTTCACAGTGTTCCCTTGGTTCCATGAGTTTCTGCACTATCAGCAATGGTTCCCTTGCTCAAACAAAGCCTTGCAGTTTCACAATGGACTCTTGTTTCCATGAAGCCTTTCTCTGTCACAATGTACTTTGGATTCCATGAGGTTCCAGAGTGTCCCAATGATCTCCTTGGATCTGCAGTGTCACAATGGACCATTGGTTCCATGTGGCCCTGCTGTGTCACAAAGGATTTTGGTTCCATGAGGTTCCAAGATGTCACAGCTGACTCCTTAGTTCTGTGAGGTCTCGCTGTCACCAAATATCTTAAATATCAGAATAAGACTTCCTAACATCAATTTGGTGTTTAAGAGGGCATCACTTATTCAGGCTTGAGGTCTAACCTGTGGTACCTCGTAACCTTACATGGACATGTGATTCTTAAAGAGTGTTACATGTATGCAGTGATCACATGTGTATTACAAGTTAGCCATCACCATAAAACCCACCCCAAGTTCCCACATTCACTCTTTGTTTTTTCTATCACTGCACCCTTGAGCCAGTTGTCTTCTTCTCTTCCAACCATCCTTGCTGAAAAAGCAGGCCCTGCATGCCTCGTTCCTGTGCTAGAAGTTCACAGGCACAGTAAAAATGGAATGAACCCTTTTGGTATCCAGCCCAGGGCTGTGTGTGCCCAGGCAGAGGCAGGCAGGAGGCAGAGCTGTCAGCAAAGGAAGGGCCCAGCCAGGTGGGGCAGCCAGGGGATGCCGACAGCCTGCAGGGACAGAGGCACAGGGCATGGACACCGTAGGACAGCCTGGGCTGCACAGGGCACAGGCATGGGCAGCAGCTGCAAGGCCCTGACACAGCCAACTCCTGCAGCACTTGGGCCATGGCTGCTGGCCCTGGGCCTGAGCCAGGAGGAGGGGACAAGTGACCCTTGCAGGCCTGGGGCCTCATGGCCTCCTTGTCCCTGCTCAGCAGCCTGGCAGGGGCTGCCCCATGGTGCTGCCCTTGGCATTGCACATCCCCACATCCCAGTGGCCTGGGAAGAGCCCTGAGCAAGGAGGGAGGGACAGGATCTGCCTTGGCAGGGGCTGGGGCTCAGGCCTTGGCCCTTTGCATTCCTGAAAGACATCCAGGTTTGCTCAGCATCAGAGACACCTTGGCCTTGTTTGTCCCCACCGGTCCTCATATCCTGCAGTGTTGTGCTCTATCTGGAACCTGGAGACACTTTCTCAGTTGTGTTTCTCTGTGGGCCCCATTAAAAGTTCAAGAAAGTTTGGGGTTTTAATCTAACTTTGAGTTCTTGAGAAGTTTTTTGAGCACACTCTGAGGGACTGACTCTGATGTAAACAGCACCAAAGTCCCAAGAGGTTAATTAAAGTCCTTGTGCTGTGTCTGTGCTGATGAGCTGGGCTGAGCTCATGGAAGAGAGGATGATCCTGGCAACCAAGAAGAGCTTCAAAAGGACATTTCTCCTGAGGAGCAGCTCCTTTGCACAGCCCAGCAGGGCTGAGGGCACTGCCTGCAGAGATCTGAGAGGAGTGAAGCGGACAGAGGCTTAAAGAAACTGGAAGGAAAATCCTAAGAATATTAATGGAGAAATCTTCACAACTTCTGAAAATTCTGACCTTCTTCCTGGAGAAATTTTCACCACTTCTGACACAGTCAGTCTGTGGCTGCAGGGATCTCCTAAAGCTGACCCAGGACAGGACTGAGGTGACTGTAAGGATGGCTCTGCTGCCCTTTCTGCTTTGGGGGAGGATGTGCTCCAGAGCGAGGCTGCCCTGGGCACCGTCAGAGGGACAGGGCAGGACGGCTCCTGCTGCCAGGGACGGCTGCAGGGGCTGAAGCTGGGGCTGCAGCCAGAGCTGCCCAGGGCTGTCCTGCACAGCAGCTCCTGCAGCTCTGAGGGCTCTTGGCCAGCCCAGGGCATCTGCCACCTGCCAGGGGCAGCTCTCAGCCTGCCTGGGAGCTCCTATGGATGGTGGAGGGGATCTGTGGGTGCAAGGAGTGACTCCTGCCAGGGCAGGTCCTGCTGCTGCTGTTGTGGAGAGGGTGCTGTGTGTGCCAGGGCTGCTCAGAGCTCCAGCTCATGCCCCCTCATTTCTGAGGGGATTTTTCATGAGCTCATTCAGGGCAGGAGTTTCCTGCTTGAGTCACTCCTTTCCTGAATCTGTGCTCCCACTTTTCCCTGGCTCAGCTTGGTGGCAATGGAAACTCAGCTGTGCAGGGCAGAGCAGGGGCTGAGGCTGTTAAAGCATCACACTGAGCATTCCAGGGAACCTCAGCAAGTGCCTGCAGCTCCCCAGGTTCCAGATCCATGCAGCATCATCTTTCCATGGTGCCCAGGCCTGGGGGAGCTGTTCTTTAATGCCTGCAGCCGGGAGCAGCTGCAGGGCAGAGCTGGCCCAGGGGCTGGGCTGGGCTCTGGCAGCTGTGGCAGGGAAGGAGCCCGGGCCCACAGGAACAGCTCGGGCTGGGACAGCTGCAGCAGCAGAGCCCTGGGCAGGGAGGAAGGGAGGCAGTGCTGAGGGCAGCCCTGCTGCTGCTGCTGCTGCTGCAGGGGAGATGTGGCAGCTGCCAGCCCTGCCCTGCAGGGCAGACACTGGCCTGAGCAGCACAGCTGCTGTGTGCCCTGGCAGCCAGCACAGCCCTCAGCCCGGGGGCTGGGGGCCCTCAGTCCCCTCCTGGGCCGGCAGAGCAGCTCCAGAGATGAAGGGCATCTCTGCTGCCATGTGCCCATTGCCTGCTGCCCAGGGCCTGAGGGCCACTGTCCTGCACTGCTGCTGCCTGCACTGCAGGGGCTGGGCAGGGCTGGGCAGGGAAAGGCTTTTCCTCAGGGCCCGGCTCTCTCTCTCCTTGCCTTGCCCAGCTGCTGCTGGCATTGCTGAGGGGCTCTCTGGGAATGGCACTTCCAGCTGCAGGCTCAGGCCCAGCCCTTGGGCTCCTCCTGCTCAGGCTGAGCACAGCAGTGGGGTGTCCCAGCTCCCTCTGCCCGGGGAGCTCTGGGCAGGGCAGGCTGGCAGGCTGGGAATGAGCTGACTCTCCTCAGGCAGTGCCATGGACAGGACCCTTGGTGTGTCCTGGGGATGCCATCCAAGCTGTCAGCTGCCTGCAGGGGACAGTGGGGGACAGGAATGTGACTGCCCTTGATCTCAGAAACAGCAGCTAGGGACAGATGGAGCCACAGAACAGCTCCCCTCACCCTTCACAGGGTTACAGCCAATGCTCTTGCCTTGCACTGTTCTCTCTGATCTCCCTGGGCACAGCAGGAAACCCTCCCAGTGTTCCTTTGGCCATCACTGTTCATTATCCCTGGGACAGGAGATGCTGCTAAGCTCCTCTGCTTTTGGAGATGTTTCAGCTGACAAAGTCAAACGCCAAGTCTGGCCCCTGTCCCCAATCCCATGGCCCCACTGCTGCAGAGCAGAGCTGAGCCCTCAGTGTCCATGGGCAGAGCTCCACAGGGCCAGATCCCAGAGGAGCTCCAGGCACAGGGCTGAGGGAAGGGCTCTGAAAAAAGGAAAATTGGGTGGCACAGAGTGGCAGGAGCAGGGCTGGGAGAAAGGGCTTGGAAATTGCTCAGCAAAGTCTCCCCTGACTTGTCACTGTGTCCTCCTTGACCAGGTCTCCATGGGCAGAGTGAGGAAATGTCCAACAGCAGCTCCATCAGCCACTTCCTCCTGCTGGCATTGGCAGACAGGCGGCAGCTGCAGCTCCTGCACTTCTGCCTCTTCCTGGGCATCTCCCTGGCTGCCCTCCTGGGCAACGGCCTCATCATCAGCGCCGTAGCCTGCGGCCACCACCTGCACAGCCCCATGTTCTTCTTCCTGCTCAACCTGGCCCTCACTGACCTGGGCTGCATCTGCACCACTGTCCCCAAAGCCATGCACAATTCCCTCTGGGACACCAGGAACATCTCCTACACAGGATGTGCTGCACAGGTGTTTTTCTTTCTCTTCTTTATAAGAGCAGAATTTTCCCTCCTGACCATCATGTGCTACGACCGCTACGTGTCCATCTGCAAACCCCTGCACTACGGGACCCTCCTGGGCAGCAGAGCTTGTGCCCACATGGCAGCAGCTGCCTGGGCCTGTGCCTTTCTCATTGCTCTCATGCACACAGCCAATACATTTTCCCTACCCCTGTGCCAGGGCAATGCCCTGGGCCAGTTCTTCTGTGAAATCCCCCACATCCTCAAGCTCTCCTGCACCAAATTCTACTTCAGGGAATTTGGGCTCATTGTAATTAGTGCCTGCTTGTTTTTTGGTTGCTTTGTGTTCATTGTTTTCTCCTATGTGCAGATCTTCAGGGCTGTGCTGAGGATCCCCTCAGAGAAGGGACGGCACAAAGCCTTTTCCACCTGCCTCCCTCACCTGGCCGTGCTCTCCCTGTTTATCAGCACTGGCATTTTTGCCAACCTGAAGCCCCCCTCCATCTCCTCCCCATCCTTGGATCTGTCCCTTTCAGTTCTGTACTCGGTGGTGCCTCCAGCCCTGAACCCCCTAATCTACAGCCTGAGGAACCAGGAGCTCAAGGCTGCAGTGTGGAGACTGATCACTGGAAGATTTCAGAAGCATTAAACTCCGCTCCAGTTTCTGCAAGTCAGTGGTAATAAAGGTTATCTTTGATACTTCTTGTTGGTTTGATCATGGAGGTTCTTTTACTTTTTTAATATTGTTCAAAATAAAGTGTCACTGGTGGCTGCATTTCTCATATTTTGTCTCCCTATATTTGCTGACTGTGTCAATTAGGACCTGTGCTCTCAGTGACTTTAAACAAAATAAAGGATCTCCCACAAAGGCTTATCCAGAGATCTCCCTTTGGTTCCCTTGTCTGGAGCTGCAGCAGCAGTGTCTGTGTGCAGAGTTGGGGGCAGATCAGTGCTGGCACAGCAGCTGTGCCCAGCAGCAGCAGCAGCACTTGGTGCTGCCAGTGCTGCTGCCGTGGCCCTGCCCCGCTGCCCTCCTGGCCCTGCTGTTGCTGTAGGGCCTGAGTGCTCTCGGGGCCGGGCACAGGGCTGGGGGTGGCAGTGCCGGGGCTGCAGCAGGGACAGCCCATGGGCACTGCTGGCACAGCAGCAGTGCTGAGGCCTCAGGCCAGGGCCTGGGGGCTGCAGGCTCCTTGCCCAGGCTCTCTCCACAACACATTGCCCAGGCCAATGCTGAGCAGAGAAAAGCCCCGCCAACAGCCCCAGGCTGGCCGTGGGCAGGCTGGGGGCAAACAGCACGGCTGGGGCTCTGCAAGGGCCCTGGGCAAGCACACGGCAAGGAGCAGCAGAGCAGGGCCTGATCCATCCCCACTGCGCTGGACACTCCAGGCCAGCGGCCCACAGCCTCCTCATGCACCTGCCAACAACATCCCCCCTCTGCAGCCCTGGCCTCTCCCCCAGCTCACACAGCTGCCGCAGCCTTGCAGGCACAGCCATGGCAGCACTGCCTCAGGAGTCCCTGTTTGCCCTGCCCAGAGCAGGCCTGAGCACCCCCATGGGGTTGGTGTGGGGAGATGAAGCTGAGGGAGCACAAATGCCAGCAGCCCCTGGGGCCAGGAAGGGCTGGGCCACAGCAGGGAAACCCCTCAGGTTTGTGGTGGCCTCTGAAGTCAGCCAGAAAGTTTGTTCCCATGAGCTGTGAGTTTGCTGTGCCACTGCAGACGTTGTTGCTCAGAGCCAGGGCTGCCTGGCAGGCACCCCCAAACTGCCCTGAGCATTTCCTTTGCTTCATCTTTGCTTTCTTTCTTTTCTCCTGCACCAGATTTCTTCCTCTGGCCCACCCCTGTACCCTCCCCTGAACACAGCCCATCTCTGTTTACCCTTTCCTTTCTGGCCCCACTCTCCATTTAAGTTCCTGAGTTGGCACCATGGGAACTTCCCTTGGGGAGCAGGATCAACCTCCAAGTGCTTCGGGAATTTTCTGCAGGCACCTGGGGCCCAGAACTGGACACAGCACTCAAGGTGCTGCACAAGCAGTGCTGAGCACAGAGGAAGAATCCCTGCCCTACTCCTGCTGGCTACACCATTCCTGATCCAGGCCAGGAGCCATTGGCCATCTCGGCCCCCTGGGCACACTGCTGCCTCATGTCCAGCCTGCTGTCCAGCACTGCCCCAGGTCCCTTTCTGCCTGGCCACTCTCCAGCCACTCCGTCCCCAGCCTGGAGCACTGCAGGGCTTGTTGTGGCCAAAGTGCAGGACCTGGCCCTTGGTCTTGTTCAAGCTGCCATGGTTGGATTTGGGCCCTGGATGCAGCCTGTCCAGGGCCCTGTGCAGAGCCCTCCTGCCCTCCAGCAGATCCACACTCCCAGCTGCAGGAGAGATGGCCAAGGGCTGGGCAGGGCTGGCAGGCCCACAGGCACCCAGGCCTTTGTCCCCTGGGCTCTGCCAGCGCCTCTGCAGGCCCCACAGAAGGAACTTTCCTTGCAGGAATGCCTGCACTTGGCTTCTGCCTGGCCCCTCCCTCAGCAGCCTGGCAGGCCTTGCAGCTTTAGGACATTTGTCCTTGCTGCCCCTGCCATCCCCCTGCCCCACCAACAGCCCCCAGCCAGCCGCGAGGGACAGGCCCTGCTGTGCCAGGCCTGGGCTCAGGCCTTGGCCTTTCTGCTCCCTCCAGCCAGCCCAGGCCTTGCTCAGCATTGCAGTCCCTGCTCACAGCCTTGGGCTCCCTGCAATCCTGGCCTCAAGGAGCTGCTCTCCCCAGTGCCTGGGCAGCCTTTGGCACTCCCTGCCCTCCCTGTGGCCCAGGGATGCTCCAAGGGACTTGGGGTTTTGCTTCTGACTCCTTCAGCAGCTTCTTCAACCTTCTCTCAGTTCCTGGGGTTCCTGAATTCGGCCCCAAATCCAGCGTGGGGTTGATGAAAACACAGAAAGTCTACAGGAGCCCTTTGCATTCCTTCAAATGTCTTTGAGTCTCCAGGACTTGTGCAGCTGACTGGAGTCAGTTTGGAGTCCTGTGAAGGAGGGAGATTTCAAAGCGCACATCATGACATTTTCCATTTTTAGTCGAGCAGTTTTTATTTTCCAGATCAGAGAAGAGTGGATAGAAAAATTCCCCAAGTGATCTTGATGCTGAATGTCTCCTTGGGAGGTCTGGGCATGGAGAAGAATGAGCCCCTTGCAGGCTGACCCTGTTTGGACAACCTGCTCCTCACCCCAACCTCACCATGTCTGACATTGCCCACCTGGCACTGACATCCCTGTGCCCTGCAGCACAACCTTGTCCCCTGAGCTCTTCAGCTGCCTGTCCCAGCCCATTGCATCATGTCCCACCTGCTCTCCACAGGCCTCTGCCTGCACACAGGCCCAGGAGAAGTTTTCCTGTTGGTGAGGAAAGAATGGAAAAGCCTGAGCAGGTTTCTTAACAGCAAGGCCCAGTCAGGATCCACATGCTCAGGACAGGCTGCCTGGAATGATGTCACCTTTCTACAAGGGACAGTGTCACCAGAAATGAGCTCTGGAAGCAGAATTCTCTGAGTCTCTCAGCTGAATTCTCTGTCCCTGTCCTGGGTCTCTGTTGCAGATGGAAGCTGCTGGTGCCATTCTCAGCTTGAACCCTTCTTTGAAATGCAGACAGAGGTTCCCAGGTGTGTAAAGGAAGCGTTGCTCAATGCTGATGCAAAGCTTTTGTGTTCCTCCTGGAACCAAGGAGACTCCTGAGACACTGCAAGGCCTTGTTTCACCAAGGGTCCATTGTGACACAGCAGGGGCTCATGGAATCAAGGAGACAATTGTGACAGTAGGGAACCTCCTAGAAACAAGTCTCTGTTGTGGCAGTCATGGAATCAAAGAGACATTTGGGACACAGCCAGGCCGTGTGGAACCAATGGTCCATTGTTACCCTGCAGAGTCAAGAAGAACATGGTGACACCACAGAACCTGTTAGAATCAAGGGTCCTTTCTGGCATAGCAGGGCCTGCTTGGGACCCAGGGGACCATTGTGACAAGGCAGGGCCTCATGGAGCCACGGATACCATTGTGACACTAAGGAAACTCATGGAACCACAGTGACCATTGGGATGCTATGGAACCTCAAAGAACCAAGGGTCCATTGAGACATTGTGCTGCCTCCTGAAATCAAACATTGTGAAACTTGGAGGCCTAATGGAACAAGGGTTTCTATTGTGACACTGCAGAACCTCATGGAAAAAAGGCTACCATGTTACACTGCAGAAGCCCATGGAACCAAGGGGCCATTGTTACACTACAGAACCAAATGAAACTGTTGTTGACAGTGCAAAACCTCCTGGAATGAAAAGTCCAGTGTGGCATGAGGGAACCCCATGGACCTAAGGGTCCATTGTGACTCTGTAGGGCCCCATGGAATAGAGGGTCCATTGTGACACAGCAGGGCCTTGTGGAACCAAGGGTGCATTGAGGCAAAGCAGGGCCTTGCTGGAACCAAAGAAACCCCTGCTCAAAGCAGGGTAACACATAGAACCAAGGCGTCCATTGGTTCAGCATAAAACCTATGGAACCAAGGGGCCATTGGGACAAAGCGGGGCCTCATGGAACTAAGGGGACATTCTGACCCATTGGGACTGCAGGGAAGGAATTGTCCCTGATGACAATGCGGTTCCAAGGAGACCATGGAGACACTATGGAACCTCATGGATCCAAGGGGCCATTGTGACACCAAAGAACTTCATGGAACCCAGGGTCCATTGTGACATAGCAAGGCCTCATTTGAACAAAGGAACCATTGCTGGCAGTACAGAACCTCATGGAACCAAGGGGCTGTGGTGACACAGCAGGGACACATGGAAGCAAGGAGACCAGTGACAAATTCCAGATGGCATTTGTGAGCCATCCAGGAATGAGGGGTGGAGCTTCCTTTGCTGCTGGGTGGCTGATTATAAGAGGTCTCTGGGGAGCGCGGCGAACAGGAGCGGGCAAACAGGGGCCTGGCTCATCTCAGGGCCTTGGACAGGGCAGTTTGCACAGCAGTTCCTGCAGGCAGGGCAAGCAGGCAGGGTTGCAAGTGTTCTTGCTAGTCAGGTGTCCTCTGTGTTGTTTTAGGTGTTACTTCTGGTTGCTTCCTTTTGGTTTCTGTCAGTCATGGTTTTTACAAGGTCAAAACCTGTGGTTGGTGTAATTGTATGTGACCAAGTGGAGCCCTCCAGAAAGGATGTGTCTGCACAGACCCATTCCTGCCCAGAGTGTTTGAACTTATTGGTGGCTTCAGGGGCTGCAGAGGGTGAGGCCTGCCTGAGGTGTGAACAGGTGAAGGAGCTCCTTTTGCTGGGGGCTGAGCTTAGGGAAGAAGTTGAAAGATGAAGGAGGATCAGGAAAGTGAAAGGGAAATAGACTGGTGGAGCTCAACCCTTCCATCTTTAAAGGAGTTCTCTGACCAAGAGTCTGAGGACTCCTGTGCCTCCCAGTCTCAGGCAACAGAAGGGCACCTGGTAGATGAAGAGGAGTGGAAATGGGTCCCCAAATAAAAAAAAAAAACACACTTAAAAAAAAAAATTAAAGTATAATAAACTATCCTTAAAAACAAAACTAATCATTCTGAACTTGTTAAGTAAAAATAATAAAAAAATATGTCTAAATTATAAAAAAAATTCTGTTTTTCTAAAAATAAAATAAAAAAAAATTCTTGGTTTGGAAAGACAGGTATCTGACAGGGAAAGCTGGAGTTTCCTTTAGAATGGGGAATGTAAACCTCTCCCCCGCCAAATTATAATTTTGCAATTAAGGGCTTTCAGGCAAAGATTTGAGAAGAGGAATAACAGTTCTTTACTAGGAGTACTAACAATAAAAATGTAGTAGAAAAAACAAAACCACCCAACAAAAGCAGCGAACAAACAACAATTTTGGAAAACCCTGTCAGACTCAAAGCTACAACCTGATGCCCTGTTGGTCAGGGTGTTGGAAGCACTCCAAAGGTGAGTCCTCCTGGAGTGGCAGATGTGGTTCTAGTGGAGTAGAGATGATCCTGTAGAACAAGGGTCCAGTGGTGGTGAGAAGGGGTCCAGTCTTCCTCCAGGAATTGGGTGAAGCTCGATACCTGGTGTTCCTGTGTCTCAGTTTTATCCAGGTAGGAATGGTTGGCTTCACCCACTGGGTGGAGCATCTCACAATAGAATAATGTCATGTGGATAGTCTATTTTGGGATGTGTGCTTTAAGGGGTGTCTTAATGGTCCATTAGTAGAAAATATTCCCCTGGAGGGAGGACAGGAGCTGAAAGAGATAAGAAACAATGCCCCACCTGGCTGGAACAGATGGCCCATTATCAAAAGGCACCTGCCCCCCCTCCTCCCAGAGTTACAAGAGATAAAGAAAAAACATCTCCCCAACTCCTTTTAACAGTGAAATAGAATACAGACCTTTGGCTCCACAACCCAAGGCAGAGTGGCGTTGAGTGGTTTTGAGGTGACAGATCAAACCCTCTCTTCTCTTTGAGTGCCAAGAAATGGAGACAACTACACCAAATATCCCCAAAACCTCCAAATCCTCCCTGAATCCCAGATTCCCCCTAAACACTAGTAAAAAGTGAGGCTTTAGATGCCTTTGATGAATTTGTTGATTTTTTACCCCAAATTTCTCTGTTTTAAAGGCATGAAGATGAATCAAAAGAATATTAGGGACTACCAGACCAAAAGACCACCAGGCCACTCCCTTCCCAACGCAGATCACTGGGAATGTGGGTCACCAGGGCTCTGCCCAGTGTGGGTCCTCTTAAACAGGATGATGTTGGAGCAGTGCAGGAAGCCCTTCCCACAGTCGGAGCACTCGCAAGGCTTCCCTTACCAGTGCCTCTGTTGGTGTCTGTTAAAGTGAGAGCTCCAGGACAGGCTCTTCACACAAGCAGGATAATCGTATGGCCATTGCCAGCGGGTTTGGATCCTCTGGTGGCAGATCAGGCTGGGGCTCCAGCTGAAGCTCATCCCTCATTCCCCACACTGGTAGAGCCTCTCCCTGGTGTGGAACCTCTGGTGGCAGATCAGGCTGGGGCTCCAGCTGAAACTCATCCCTCATTCCCCACAATGGTAGAGCCTCTCCCTGGTGTGGATCTTCTGGTGGCAGATCAGGTTGGAGCTCCAGCTCAAGCTCATCCCTCATTCCCCACACTGGTAGGGCCTCTCCCTGGTGTGGATGCGCCAGTGGGTGATGAGGTGGGAGTTGTGCTTGAAGTCCTTCCTGCAGCTGGGGCAGTGGGAAGGGCCTCTCGTCTGTGTGAATCTGCTGGTGCTCAAGGACATCTGAGTTGGTCTGAAACTTCTTCCCACACTTGGGATACTCACAGGCCCTCTCCCTAGTGTGGATCTTTTGGTGGATGATCATTTGGGACCTTTGGTTGAAGCGCTTCCCACATTCCCCACACTTGTATGGCCTTTCCTCAGCGTGGATGTTCTGGTGGGAGATCAAGTGGGCGCTCTGGATGAAGCTCTTCCCACATTGCTCACACTTGTAGGGCCGTTCCTTGGTGTGGATGCGCAAGTGCACAAGGAGATGGGAGCTGGTCCGAAACCTCTTCCCACACTCAGGACACTCGTAGGGCCTCTCCCCGGTGTGGATGCGCTGGTGGACAGTGAGGGTGGAGCTGTCCTGACACCTCTTCCCACACTCAGGACACTTGTAGGGCTTTTCCCCGGTGTGAATGCGCTGGTGGCGGATCAAGACGGAGTTCCAGCGGAAGCTCTTCCCACACTCCAAGCACTTGTGGGGCTTCTCCCCATCATGAAGCTGCTCATGGACCACCAGCTCAGAGCCCTGATTGATGCACTGTGCACCTTCTTGGCACAGGCTGGGTCCTTCTTCCTCTGAGCACCCTGGGATGGGTTTGGAGCCCCTCCTCCTGTGGGATCTCCAGGGCTTTCCCTCCCCGTTGGATTCCTGTGCCATGAAGCCGCTCAAAACGTCCTCTTCCACAAAGTTCTGCAGTGGGGATTTGTCCTCCCTGGTCTCCATCCTCAGCTTCTTGTCTGGGGGAGGAAAGACAAGGAGAGGATGGGATTTGCCCCCGTGCCAGAGGGAAGGGGAAGGAGATCCCCCCAGTTCATCCCTGGCAGGATGGAGTTGGCAGCAGGGTTGTCCTGCAGCCGGGGGCCAGGCACGGCTGGGAGATGGAGCAGGAGAGAGGGGGAAAGGGGCAGGGACTTCCTCCTCACCTGCCTGGCTGTCCTGGGGCATCTTCCTCTTCCTCACAGCCTTCTCCATCCAGCCAGGGTTTGGGAATGAGAATCCTGGTTTGGGGAAAAACTAGGGATGAGCACATTGGGTTTGAAGGTTCCTCTGCCCAAGTCCATCTCTAGAAGTCACCAGGCATTTGGGCTCCATAGAAACCTCCCAAACACCAAGATTCAGCCCTGAAAATGCCTCCCAAGAGTTCCCCATCTCTGGTCTCATCACTTTTGGTGTTCAGGGGTTCCCCTTCATCCTCCCCAAGCTGCTGGGGGTGACACTTTTACCGGGGGTCCCTCATCTACTCAGTCCCCGCCTTACCCAGGCTTCTGGGAGTCAGAAGGAATCTGAAAACCTCCCCCATTTTAACCTCTCCACTTAGGGATCCTGGGGGATTTTGCGGTCCCTGGGCCCCTTCTCCCCTTATTCTCTGCTTCAGGTGCAGGATGTCCAAGGAGTCCCCCCTGCCCCTCTCCAGGCTGTTGAGGGTCCTGCCAATCGTGTTACTCCCCCCTCTCTGGGCTCCCCACTTTAGGGTCCTGAGGGACACAGGGATTCTGCTCCTCCAGGCTGCCTCTGCCAGCAGCTGCCACTGGGACCACCCAATGTCTTCCCAAGGGGGATTTTTTGCTCAGCTTTGGAGCTCTTCATTCTCCAAGCATCCCCCCCACCATAAAAACCCAACTCAGGGATCCCCCTTGATATCTCGGCCAAGCTCCCCATCTTAGTTTGGAAAGACAGATGTCTACTGAGGAAGGCAGGAGCTTTGCCTGAAATGGAAAATATAAATCCCCTCCCTCTGAATTATAATTTTGAAATTAACGGGCTCTCAGGCAAAGATATGGGAATAGGAATAACAGTTCCTATTAGGAAGAAAATTAAACTAAAAATGCAGCAGTAAAAAAACAAACCCAAACCACTAACAGAGTCAGAATACAACCTGACACCCAATTAGTCAGGGTGTTGGTAGCAGTCCAATCCAGTCGTGGCTGCAGCCCTCCTGGAGTGACAGATGTGGTTCTGTTGAAGCAATGATCTTGTAGAAGGGTGTAGTTTTCCTCTGAAGGTCCAGTGGTGGTGTAGATGAGTCTGGTCGTCCTCTGGGAATCCAGTGGAAACAGGCTGCTTCTGGTGTGTCCAATCTCAGATTATATCCAGGTAGGAATGCTTGGCTCCTCCCTGTGGGTGGAGCATCTGACAATGGGATGATGTAATTTTATCAGTCCTGCAGTGAGACACAATGGCCCATTAACAGAAGATATCTCCCTGGAGGGAGGATGTGTTGTGGAAGAGATAAAGAACACTGCCCCACTTGGTTTTAACAACTGGCTCATTAACAGAAGATATCCCCCCAGAGATATGAGGGATGGGTCATGTAAGAGATAAAGAACATTGCCCCCTTGTTTTTAACAGATGGTAATGGAATACATACATTTGGTTACATCTTGCATTGCAACCTAGAGAAAGCACTCCAGGCTCCTTGCCCAGGCTCTCTCCAGAACACGCCCAGTCTGATTGATTCTCAGCCATGAAGAGTCTTGACTTTCGTATCTATTCAGACTGCATTAGAAGGTGCTGGAGTCAATAGTAATTGGACATTTCTGATAACAATCTATAATCAGGAAAAGAAAACTTCACAGGATACACAATTCTCTCTTCATTGTTTTCTAATATAGCATATTCACATTGTGTACACCTCTGAAATCGGTCTAATTGACCACAGAAGAATTGAAAACTTAAATTATTCCTGGTGTCTTTTTTTGTTCGGGTGTTTTGAACAAACATTTAGGAGCTTTTCTCAATGAATTCCTGAACAGAAGAGCTCAAGAAAGAAGAGGCCTAGGGAGTAGAAAAATTCATCAGCAACCTCCAAGGGGCTGAGGATCCATCCTCATCAGAGCAGCAATGATCAGAAATGGGCACAGCTTTCTGGCTGCTCCAGCTTTGGGATGGGCCCTGGGCCTGCAGCAGGAGCAGCTCCTGAGGGCCCCAAGGCCGGGGCTGTTGTGCTGGCCTGGGCAGATGGGATGGCAGCAGGGGCTGCAGAGCTCTCAGGAGCTGAGGGAGAGGGGAGCAGGGCACCCAGGGAGCCTCCTTTTGCCTTGGTCCAGCACCTTGCCCATGGCTGGGGCTGAGCCCTCTGTGGTGGATGATAATTCATGTTTTCATAATGTGTTGTTATAAGCAGAAAATAAAAGATGTATTTTTCTGAGAAAGCCCAAAAGCCCCCCTGTTATAAATGAATATAGCCAATTATAATAAAATAGAATTTATTGCCAGATTGCCAGTAAAAAAGCCACAAGAGCAAAAATTGACAAAGCCAATACCCAAATCGACCTGAGTCAGTGGAGCGAGGAAATTGGCAGTGCCAGCACTGGGTGAGACCTCTGTGAAGTGTCCCACAACACCTCACCCCCAGGTCTCACAGGGCTCTGCGCCCCTGTCTGCCAGTCTTATACTCTTTGCTCACTGAACAAGTTTAAACATGTTGGAAAGTCCAGGTACAAGCTTGAACATGTTACAAAGTCCAGCTATGGAGGGAAGCAAAGAATCTCTAAAGGTTGGTGCTACAGTTTCGTTCTGAATTTCTATAGCTTCTTTGTCCCTCAATGGTTTTTGCTGATAGAATCTCAGCGGTGCTCAGCCAGCAGGGATGGGTTTAGGTGCTTCCCAGAATCTCTTGATGACTTGGCCGGATCCATTCTCTAGGGCCATCAGTCTTTATCAGATCTCAGCTGCACCTGTTTTCAGCGTTCTGCTGTCTGTATTGCTATGTTAATTCCTTTGTCTCTCTCTTGGCTCCCGGTAGCTTTCTGTGCTGCAAAGGATTTTTCCTAACTCTCTTAAAAATTGTCTAATTTACCATCACCCGTAACAGTGAATACTACATGTATAAAATATAATTTGTGAACATGTACCAACATACACAAGGAATATGTAAAAGAGTTTCTTGTGAGGTTACTATTCAGTTCCTGCTTGAGCTGACAGCCTCCAAGACATCTACTACAGGGAATGCACCTTCCCTCCACCTCTACTAATATCACCTAAATTAATCTATTATTATATTCCAGGAACATGAATTAATATATACTACACCCTCCAAGCAGGGTACAGGGCTTGGAAATTTCGCAAGAGGCTCTTCCTGCCTCCAGAGAAGGAAACAAAGGAATTACAATACCAATAGAAGGTGGAGGATGACAGGGACAAGGACGCTCAGCACCCCATAAAGGACTAATGGCCCTGAGATGATCTCTTATCTGGGCCATTAGGAACATTCAGGAGCCCTCCCCACCCAGGAAATCTTTTCAGAAAACTGGACCCTGCTTTCCAAATTTCATCCAGGAAGGCACCAAGGGACAAAAGAACTTCTAGAATCTTGGACTCAGGGAAGCTCAGCCAGCAAAGGTATAAAACCGGCTGGCATGAGCCCCGTCCTTGGTGAAACCAGGGGCAGTGTAACGTGGCAGAGGCTGCACTCGTGGTTTCACCCAGTGCTGGCACTGTTTCCTTGGTCGTTGGCTTTGTCGATTTCTCTGTCCGAAATTTTCGCTGGCAAATAAATTGCTTTCTATGAAATTGGCTCTCTAAATTCATAGCACCTCTCTGAGCTGCAGCTGCTGCTGTGCCCTGCAGAGGGGCTGAGGCCGTGGGGCCCCTGCCCAGAGCAGCCTGCCCTGAGCAGGTTTACAGCCCCCCAGGGCTGGAGTCCCCCAGGATTTGGAGGCCTTAGGGTTGGGGTTAGAGGCACCAGGGTTGGGGTTGGAGTCTCCAGGGCTGGAGTCCCCCAGGCTTGGGGTTTGGGTTTACCAGGGTTTGAGTTTGTGTTCCCAGGGTTGGGGTTAGAGGCACCAGGGTTGGGGTTGAACCCCCAGGTGTTGCGATGCAAATCCCTCTGGGCCCCATTCACACAGGCTCAGAAGTACTCAGAAATGTGAGCGCTGAATTCAAACCTTCAGAGACTAAAATACATAAATCCTCCCAGACATGAGGTAAAAATGTAAGTTTAATTTTAAATAAGTAGAGAATATTTTAAGTGCCTTACGCAAAAAAAGAGACTGTATTAGTAAAAGAAGCCTTAAAGCCTAGTTGAAAGTTCAGTATCATTACCTTTTACAAAGTTAACTGAGTCCTAGACATAATGAAAACCTAATGTAGCATTGCTAGCATTCCTAGATAGAACAGATAGAACTGTGTACGTGGAATTTGTGTAAGAAATTGCAGCCACTTTTGCACATCTATGGTAGGCCTGGATAGGTCTGGGAAGACAGCAGTAGAATTGTGTTTGTAGCTGACTGGTTAAAAATAGAATAAAAAAGTACCGCTTAGAGAATACAAAGAGTCACAGATAGACCATGGAGAGACGCTGCTGCTGCTGCTTCTGCTTGGGACACGGGGACTTTATGCCCAACAGCTTTGTATAATAGCACAGGCTGTTATCCTTTGAACTCTTCACCTTCAAGACTGATTTAGTTGTGCAATAAATGACTTTTACAACTATGCAGCTTTTCCAGTCTTCTATGAAGACCCCCTAAACTCAACACCCATGGGTGGGATTAGAATCCCCCAGGGTTGGAGTCCCCAGGATTGAGCTCCCAGGGTTGGGTTTAGAACCCCCTAGGGCTGGGGGTGGTGTTAGGGCAGTGATAAATAATTTGGCAGATGATGAAGGAGCAGACAATGCTAGAGTAAGAGGAGAGTGCCTGAGGACAAGAAGAGAATTACAAGGGGCATCTCTTGTGCTGAAGAAGGGAGCCAGTTCCCCAGAGTTGGGAAATTCAGGAAGAAAACTGTGAGGAAAGGTGTAAAGTTAGGTGTTGGGGGTTGGATTTGTTTCTTTTTTAGTTACAGATTTTTTTCCCATAAATTGCTAGGATACTAACTACTGGGTACTCAAAGGTACTTAAGCAGAACAAAGGGGCCAAAGGAGAGGAGTTGTAACACCTGGCTATACTTCTTTTGTCTCTGGGAGTTTCTCTTGGAGGGGGAAGATACAACAAGTTTTGGGGGACAGAAAAAGGATGGGGCTGGGGGCAGCTTCTCTCTCTCTTGCTCTCAGCATCCAAGGGAGGATGGCCAGGCTGTTGCTTGCTGTGGGAGGAGATCACTGTCACCACCCAAGTCCAGTCCTAGGGATCTACCACCATCTCCTTGTGTGTTCAGGAATTCTGAGCTCTCCTTCTCCTGCCCTGCTGGAGCTGAGCTGGCCCTGTCCTGCCACTGCCATTCTTCAGCAGTGCTCTGGGTCTTTATGCTACGGTGTAGCCTCACACCCCCTGCCCTGCACTTCCAGCTACCACTGAGGAGCTTCTGATACATCTCATCCACCAGCCTGGGATTTCTGCTCATTCCTGCCATTCCAGCTTGGTGCTCCTCTGAGTCCTGCAGGGGCACTGAGATCAGACTGCCCCAGGCTTTGTGAAGCAAAGCCTCTCGAGGTTCCTGGTTCTGTTTTGGTTGTAAATGCTGCAGTTGTTGTTCTGTTTGCCTTGTTATACACACTAGTAAAGAACTGCTATTCCTACCCCCACATCTTTGCCTGAGAGCCTGTGGTAGTTTGGCCAGGAAGTGATTGTTCAGGAAGTTATAACTTGACAAACCAATTAGAAAGAGGGATGTCTATGTGAACATTGGAGAGTTGAATACCAGAGCTTCCCAGGAACTGCCCTTTCTCTTTCCTTTGGGGCAGCTGAACAGGTAACATCGGCTCTGGTCATTCTGTCAGAACGGCCTGAGCCGGCCAGGGCCGGCCATTCCCACCCCGGCCCCTGCCCTCTCCTGCTGGGACGGGGAGGGGGGAAGCCGGCCCCAGGCCTGGCCAGGCTCCACGGCTCCTGGTGGGAAAAAAGAGGGAGGCTGCAGCTCGGGTCCCCACGGCAGCCGGGCCTGGCCGGGCCGTGCCCCAGGCCCTGGTTGCTGGTGCCGATGATGGCCGGGGGAGGATGGGATTGGGATTCCTCCTCCCTCTCCCTCCCCCCAGGCCTCAGGAAGCAACCTTGAGTTTGGGTCCAGGGATGAGAGCAGGGGGTGGGAGAAAGACAATTCATCAGCATTCCTGAGCATGTTTCTCCTTCCCCCTCCTCCCATCATCATTGGCCTTGAAACTTGACACCCTTTTGAGTCAGGAGCTGAGGGAGAAATGACCTGGGCCAGATATAACTCTTTCTTAACACAAGATGAAGCTTTCAGAACTCCAATCCTTCCTCTGTGTGAGACAGGAAGGACAGAGTGATTTAAAACATAAAGAGACAGCATGGTACAGAGTCAGTGAAAGAACTGATAAAGATTATTGGAAGAAGGGATTGAGGAAGTGGACGTTTTTGACTGGACTTCTCTGGATGTAAACCATGGAGACTGAACTAAATTATTCATTTAAACCGTGGAAAGATATCCATTTGGGTAGGTGATTGTTTAAATTTGTGTGGTTTTTTGAGCAAAGTTGTTTGTGATGGACTAAGTGAAATTGATTTGATGAGATGCTTGAACAGAGATAGAGATGAGAAGCCGCCTGTGTGCAGCAAAGAAGTGAGAAGATATCTCTGTTCCCTGAAATAAAGAATCCTTTGCCTTTGAAGTGATTCAGCTTTATAAAGTGACACCTCAGTCTGCAGTGTGTTTGAGTACATGACCCATGGGCAGCTTGGGAAACTGCTAATGGGAGGGGTCATGGAAGCAGAGTTTACTGGGCAACAGTTTCTGTGACAGTTAAAACCCACAAGAGAACTGTTTTAATTTGTCACTGGGATCCATGGGACACTAAGAGAGACTCCTCTCCCAAAGTGATGAAAGAACATGCTTAAATGGAGAAACTGACTGAAAATCACAGGTTGTCTCTTTAAGTTGTTTGTAGAAAGAAAACGTTAGTGGGGGAGGGGAAGAGTGTTTTGAAGTTTCATTTTCATTTTTCTTTTTCTCCTTTTAGTGTGTGTAAATAAACCATCTTTATAACTCTTGAGTTTTAGGCCTGTTTTGCTTTTTACTTCCTCCAAGTCATATCCTACACAAAGGTAAATACTAAAACCATCACAGAGCCCTTTAATTTCAAAATAATAATAATTTGGAGAGAAGGGGTTTGCATTCTCCATTCCAAGGGAGGCTCCGTTTCATTCCCTGGCAGATACCTGTGTTTCAAAGTAAGACATTAGGTTTGTGTGGAAGAAAGAGAAAAGAGGAGAGAGAGAAGCAGACAGGGGAAACAATGGGATCATGGACAGATAGAAGTCCAGAGGATAATGGAGATGGATTGTTAAATTTTTATCCTTAAATCTTAAATTTTATCTCTAAGGAGGGAAAATTGTCAAAGAGATCTGTGCTTATTCAAGGGGGGAGTGGAAAGGATGAGTGAGTGCACTTTAGTAGAGGTGGGGGAATGGTTTGAAATGCACAAATTCCTCTCTGTTCCAAATTTTGAGTGTAATTTACTGGGAAGGGATTTGATGGCTGAAGTGGGAACGCAAATTAATAATGGTAAGAAATGACACAGAAAATATGAAGAGATTTGACCCCATCCTTGGGAATTTGGTTGTTGCATTTAGAATTAGAATTAGATTTTGAATTAGAATTTGAATTAGATTTGCTTTTATTGGGGGAGCAAGGAAAAGGTGGCTGAAGAGGCTTTTCTTTGCGAAGCTGCCTAATTTCCTTGCTAAAAAGGGGACTTGGAGTGTCTGAAAAGGAGGTGCAGTTGGTAGAGAAAAAGGTGAAATATTTGGGAACATTTGGGAAAATGTCTGGGAAACATTTTGACTGGAGGATTATGGTGCATCAAACCAGAAAGAATACAAGGAATTTGACAAGTACCATTAGCCCAGACCAAAAAAAGAAGGATTTACGGCAGTTTTTGGGGTTGGTAGAGTACTGCAGAGCACAGATTGTGGATATTTCTGATTTGGCCACACCTTTATATGACTTTTTAACCCAAGAGAGTCTTAAACAGTCAAGATGATTTTTTGCCTTTTCTTTTACGTATCTTTCATGTATCCTCAGTACTCCTAGTGTGCGTACTTGCAATTCCTAAAATATGATAATTTCACACAGTCCTGGCATTCTGTTAGGTCAGGAGACCTGTTAGAAATAACTGTGTAGTTTGTGGCTTTCGCTGTTATATATTGGTTTTTCCAAATTATTTTGATACGGTACAGTTTGTAATATCTTTTTAACTGCTTTTGATATAGTATAATTTGTCATCCTTTTATGGTTAATACCCTAATCTCTGTATAGATTGCATATTTCAGTGTGATAAAGATATTATACTTTAGGGTTTCACAAAATATTAAAATATATTATAAAACTATAAATAGACATGTAAATTAAATTATTAAATAGACATATTAATATTAAAGTATTAAAATGTGCAGTGCATTGTAACATTAAGTTTTTCAGAAGTGACTATGGTTGTGAAATAATGACTCATGCCTTTATTTCTGTAACTGACTGACAATAGTAAAATAGCTAATGTTGATTAAAAGTAAAAATGGTTAAAATATCTGGATGATAAGATAACCTTGAAAAGAACTGGGCAAACAACACCGGAAGAGCCAGGAGCCAGGAGGAATCCACCACTGACCCCTTGGTGATCAATAACTGTCAAACCACAGACCAGGTGGCCTGAAGAGGAAATAAAACATAAGTCTCAAAATCACATCTGCGCTGTGGCACGTACTTTAGCAAGATAAGGTCTGGAGTTGAATTAAGCTAAAGAACTGCTGGAAAATGTGTACTCAAAGGAGTGTTAAAATATGTATAACCTTCATGAATATGCATTTGACTAATTGCCTTTGGTTACAAAGCAAGATGTAGCCAAAAGTTTGTATTCTAGTACCAGCTGTTAAAACCAAGTGGGGCAGTGTTCCCTCTCTCTCTTCCATGACCCATCCCTCATATCTCCGGGGGGGATATCTTCTGTTAATTGGCCAGTTGATAAAACCAAGTGGGGCAGTGTTCTTTATCTCTTCCATGACCCATCCCTCATATCTCTGGGGGGATATCTTCTGTTAATGGGCCAGTTGATAAAACCAAGTGGGGCAGTGTTCTTTATCTCTTACATGACCCATCCCTCATATCTCCGGGGGGGATATCCTCTGTTAATTGGCCAGTTGATAAAACCAAGTGGGGCAGTGTTCTTTATCTCTTACATGACCCATCCCTCATATCTCTGGGAGGATATCCTCAGTTAATGGGCCAGTTGATAAAACCAAGTGGGGCAATGTTCTTTATCTCTTCCACAACACATCCTCCCTCCAGGGAGATATCTTCTGTTAATGGGCCATTGTGTCTCACTGCAGGACTGATAAAATTACATCATCCCATTGTCAGATGCTCCACCCACAGGGAGGAGCCAAGCATTCCTACCTGGATATAATCTGAGATTGAACACACCAGAAACAGCCTGTTTCCACTGGATTCCCAGAGGAAGACCAGACTCATCTACACCACCACTGGACCTTCAGAGGAAAACTACACCCTTCTACAAGATCATTGCTTCAACAGAACCATATCTGTCACTCCAGGAGGACTGCAGCCACGATTGGATTGGACTGCTACCAACACCCTGACTAATTGGGTGTCCGGTTGCATTCTGACTCTCTTAGTGGTTTGGGTTTGTTTTTTTACTACTGCATTTTTAGTTTAATTTTTCAATGAAGGAGCTGTTATTCTTATTCCCATATCTTTGCCTGAGAGCCCGATAATTTCAGAATTATAATTCAGAGGGAGGTGGTTTATATTTTCCATTTCAGGCAAGGCTCCTGCCTTCCTTAGCAGACATCTGTCTTTCCAAACCAAGATGGGGAGCTTGGCAGAGATATCCAGGGGGGTCCCTGAGTTGGGTATTTGTGAGGGGTGGGATGCTTGGAGAATGAAGAACTCCAAAGCTGAGTAGAAAATGCTCCTTGGAGGGACATTGGCGGCTGCTGGCAGAGTCAGCCTGAAGGAGCAGAGCCCTGTGTCCCCCAGGACCCCAAAGTGGGGAGCCCAGAGAGGGGGGGCTCAACAGCCTGACCCTCAACAGCCTGGAGAGGGACAGGAGGGACTCCTTGGGCCCCCTGCACCCTGAAGCAGAGAATAAGGGGAGAAGGGACCCCGGGACCCCAAAACCCCCCAGGTTCCCTAAGTGGAGAGGTTGAAAAGGGGGGAGGTTTTCAGATTCCTTCTGACTCCCAGCCGCCTGGGTAAGGCGGGGACTGAGTAGACAAGGGACCCCCAGTAAAAGTGTCACCCTCAGCAGCTTGGGGAGGACAGAGGGGAACCCCTGAACACCAAACGGGATGAGACCAGAAATGGGGACTCTTGGGAGGCATTTTCAAGGCTGAATCTTGGTGTTTGGGAGGTTTCTATGGAGCCCAAATGCCTGGTGCCTTCTAGAGATGGACTTGGGCAGAGGAACCTTCAAACCCAATGTGCTCATCCCTAGTTTTTCCTCAAACCAGGATTCTCATTCCCAAACCCTGGCTGGATGGAGAAGGCTGTGAGGAAGAAGAAGATGCCCCAGGACAGCTGGGCAGGTGAAGAGGAAGTCTCTGCCCCTTTCCCCCTCTCTCCTGCTCCATCTCCCAGCCGTGCCTGGCCCCCGGCTGCAGGACAACCCTGCTGCCAACTCCATCCTGCCAGGGATGAACTGGGGGCATCTCCTTCCCCTTCCCTCTGGCACGGGGGCAAATCCCATCCTCTCCTTGTCCTTCCTCCCCCAGACAAGGAGCTGAGGATAGAGGGCAGTGAGGACAAATCTCCACTGCAGAACCTTGTGGAAGAGGACGTTTTGAGCGGCTTCATGGCACAGGAATCCAACGGGGAGGGAAAGCCCTGGAGATCCCACAGGAGGAGGGGCTCCAAACCCATCCCAGGATGCTCAGAGGAAGAAGGACCCAGCCTGTGCCAAGAAGGTGCACAGTGCATCAATCGGGGCTCTGAGCTGGTGGTCCATGAGCAGCGTCATGATGGAGAGAAGTCCCACAAGTGCTTGGAGTGTGGGAAGAGCTTCAAGTGGAACTACCTCTTGATCAGCCACCAGCGGATCCACACCGGGGAGAAGCCCTACGAGTGTCCTGAGTGTGGGAAGAGGTTTAGGGAGAGCTCCAATCTCCTTGTGCACTGGCGCATCCACACCAAGGAACGGCCCTACACGTGTGAGCAATGTGGGAAGAGCTTCAGCCAGAGGTCCAGCCTGGTCTGCCACCAGAACATCCACGCTGAGGAAAGGCCATACAAGTGTGGGGAATGTGGGAAGAGCTTCAACCAGAGGTCCAACCTGATCATCCACCAGCGGATCCACACCGGGGAGAAGCCCTACGAGTGTCCTGAGTGTGAGAAGAGGTTTAGGGGGAGATCCTATCTCCTTGTGCACTGGCGCATCCACACCAAGGAACGGCCCTACACGTGTGAGCAATGTGGGAAGAGCTTCAGCCAGAGATGCAACCTGGTCTGCCACCAGAGGATCCACACTGAGGAAAGGCCATACAAGTGTGGGGAATGTGGGAAGAGCTTCAGCCAGAGATCCAACCTGGTCTGCCACCAGAGGATCCACACTGAGGAAAGGCCATACAAGTGTGGGGAATGTGGGAAGGGCTTCAACCAGAGGTCCAACCTGATCATCCACCAACGCATCCACACCAGGGAGAGGCCATACAAGGGTCCCAAGTGTGGGAAGAGTTTTCAGACCAACTCAGATGTCCTTGAGCACCAGCAGATTCACACAGACGAGAGGCCCTTCCCACTGCCCCGAGTGCTGCATGGGCTTCAAGCACAACTCCCACCTCATCACCCACCGGCACATCCACACCATGGAGAGGACCTACCAGTGTGGGGAATGAGGGATGATCTTCAGCAGAAGCTCCCATCTGATCTGCCACCAGAGGATCCAAACCAGGCAATGGCCCTACGAGTATCCCGCTTGTGGGAAGAGCTTGTCCAGGAGCTCTCACTTTAACAGACACCAACAGAGGCACCGGTAAGGGAAGCCCTGTGAGTGCCCCGACTGTGGGAAGGGCTCCCTGCATTGCTTCAACATCATCCCACTTCAGAGGGCCCACACTGGGCAGAGCCTTGGTGACCCACATTCCCAGTGATCTGTGATGGGAAGGGAGTGGCCTGGTGGTCTTTTGGTCTGGTAGTCCCTAATATTCTTTTGATTCATCTTCATGCCTTTAAAACAGAGAAAATTGGGGTAAAAAATCAACAAATTCATCAAAGGCATCTAAAGCCTCACTTTTTACTAGTGTTTAGGGGGAATCTGGGATTCAGGGAGGATTTGGAGGTTTTGGGGATATTTGGTGTAGTTGTCTCTATTTCTTGGCACTCAGAGAGATGAGAGGGTTTGATCTGTCACCTCAAAACCACTCAATGCCACTCTGTCTTGGGTTGTGGAGCCAGGGGTCTGTATTCTATTTCATTTGTTAAAAGCAGTTGGGGAGATGTTTTTTCTTTATCTCTTGTAACTCTGGGAGGAGGGGGGGCAGGTGCCTTTTGATAATGGGCCATCTGTTCCAGCCAGGTGGGGCATTGTTTCTTATCTCTTTCAGCTCCTGTCCTCCCTCCAGGGGAATATTTTCTACTAATGGACCATTAAGACACCCCTTAAAGCACACATCCCAAAATAGACTATCCACATGACATCATTCTATTGTGAGATGCTCCACCCAGTGCGGGGAGCCAACCATTCCTACCTGGATAAAACTGAGACACAGGAACACCAGGTACTCAGCTTCACCCAGCTCCTGAAGGAAGACTGGACACCTTCTCACCACCACTGGACCCTTGTTCTGCAGGATCATCTCTACTCCACTAGAACCACATCTGCCACTCCAGGAGGACTCACCTTTGGACTGCTTCCAATACCCTGACAAACAGGGCATCAGGTTGTAGCTTTGAGTCTGACAGGGTTTTCCAAAATTGTTGTTTGTTCGCTGGTTTGGTTGGGTGGTTTTGTTTATTCTACTATATTTGTATTGTTAGTAGTCCTAGTAAAGAACTGTTATTCCTATTCTCAAATCTTTGCCTAAAATCCCTTGATTACAAAATTATAATTTGGCAAGGGAGAGGTTTACATTCCCCATTCTAAAGGAAACTCCAGCTTTCCCTGTCAGATACCTGTCTTTCCAAACCAAGACAATATTTTTTTTTTATTATTTTTAGAAAAACAGAATTTTTTTTATACTTTAGACATATTTTTTTATTGTTTTTACTTAACAAGTTCAGAATGATTGGTTTTGTTTTTAAGGATAGTTTATTATACATTAATTTTTTTAAAAAAATATGTTTTTTTATTTGGGGACCCATTTCCACTCCTCTTCATCTACCAGGTGCCCTTCTGTTTCCTGAGACTGGGAGGCACAGGAGTCCTCAGATGTTGCGTCTCAGCCCCAGGGCGCTGGGTGCTGCGACTGTACATGTTCGGTTTTGGCCCAGCTCGATATTCAGGCTGGGCCCCCGGAAAGTTCGTTGGTGGGGTTTTTAGTTTGCAGGCAGTCTAGCTCACGCTGACATGGCGGTGGTAAAAGAGGGGACTTTGAGAGGCTTTGAAAAAGAGGCTTTATTTGGTGGGGGATTCAGGGGTTCTCCCAGCCTCAGGTCAGTGCCTCTTCAAAGACCCCGGACCTGGGCTGCAGGGCGTTTTATACAAACAATCTCATGGGTGGGTATAATGTGTTTGAACCAATAAAACAATTAAAACGATACATGCCAGCTAGATTACATAAACACTAACAAATCCCGAATAAGTTGGGGAGTGGTCTCTCAGGGCTTTGCCAACCACGGGCCGAAGCTCTTGGACCTTGAAGATAAAAGTTTTATGATAGACAAAGGGAGAAGATCATACATGAAACAGGGATGTAACAGAAAGGGAACCAATAGGGAAGAGACTCTGTACAGAGACCCTGGTTGTCTTAGCAACTTTATCATTTACCTTGAAACAAAGGGGCCTTTTTAGGGTATCTACTATACTAAAACTTACAATATAAAAAAACTATACTACATTCAAAACTAAAACTTACAAAACATTTTTTTACACAGCTACATTTCCGCCTTTTTTTTTTTTTTTTTTTTGTTACTGTTCTGGAGTGTAAATTTCTGCGTTGTCTTCACTGCTTGAGGTATTATCTGGTGGAAATTCGATGGCTGGCACTACTGAGTGCACAGAGGGGGTGGAAGTGGGAAAAATTGCATGCATAATTAAATTTTTTACCAAACTAAAAGCAATGGCTACAACTAAAACAATGAACAAAACTAACAGTCTTGTTTTGATCTACGAGCTGGCAATGCTAGAAAGTCCAACACCTGAAAAGATGTTGTCAAACCAGTCTTTTGTTTCTTTTTTGATGGAGTTGACTATTTCTCACAGCTGGTGGACAGATTTTTTGACATCTTTTGCTTTGTCGTCTGAAAAGAGGTCACTTATAGCTTGTGTTGTCAAATTTGCTTGCTTGGCCACTCAACATTCGAGACGGCTCAATTTTCTCATAGATTTTGCAATTGAAACTTATGGTAAAAAAACTGTCAAGGCTGTAGTTTCTGCTCTGGACCAATGAATAATTTCTGAATTACAGTCAGGGTCGAGACTTGTTAGGTCTCTTTTCTGAATTTGAAGAGAGGAATTTCTTTTGTGCCAATTGAAAATTTGAGTCATGTTTGGGGTGAACAGGCTTAACTTGCCTAATGTGCATGGGCCTCCAATCAGACGAGCAGGAATGCCTGTGAATGCTCTGTCACCACAAATGAAAAAAAAAAACCTTTAGGAAGGGAACGGGGAAAGGTGTTGTCAGTAAAGGAAACTTTAACATGCACAATTCTTGTGCACCAATTTGCTGCCATATATGAACTTTTGACTTGCAGCAAATTGTAAAATGACTTCTCTTGTTCTTTGGAAGGAGTATACAGAAATTGAACACAAAAAGGAGCTTTAGAGGACCCAAGGAGTTCCAATTCTTGGGGCTCTTGGTGGGCACGCGAAAGAGTTTGTGACCACTCCTCCCAAAAAGCAAGGGGATTTAGGACAAAGGTTGACGGGGGTTCACCTATTTCTTCAAAATGATGAACTGTGCTGGGTTTTCGATTAAATTTCTGTTGCAATTGGAGAAGTGAGTACGGATACTCTTCTTCTTTCACAGGGATTCCCACCAGGCAGGAGGATATGGGATCTTGGGCTGTTGCTGAGGCTAGGCAAATATGATCTTGGCCTAGACTCCGTGCGAGGGTTTTCCACACATTGGTTTTTGGCTGTGGAACGATCCAGGGGATGGTTATTGATGGCAAACTGAGCAGCACTGCAAGGGTAAACACTGTCGTGCTGCGAGTTTTCATGTTGAACACCAGGCTTGTGGTTCTGTAACTCAAAAGAAAATTCAGTTAAACAAATACTGAACACAATCATCTGGAGGAAGCAGCTCTTCTGCTTCTTTCTCTTGCCAAAACATCCAGGAGGGAAGAGTAACTGGGCAAGGAGGCTTTGCCTCTGAATTTTTCTTGCTTTTTATCTTTTTTCTTTCTTTTCCAGGAGGCAACAGTGACCTGCTTATTTAGGAAACTCCGATTTCTCTCACTGGTTAAATGATTGGGGGCAATTGAATTTCTTAAATTGACTGTGGCTGTCTTGGGGTTTTGTAACAAACTTGGGAAGGATTCTTTTAGCATGTGGAAACAGGTTCTTTCCCAAGGGTCAAACTCTGCTTTCTTTGCTAAACATTTAAAAAGTTGCTTTAAATCAATTGGGCTTTTTACTATCTTAGTAACAGAAGAAAACAACGACTCTAGGAAGTAGGAACTGTCTCGCTTATATTCTCTTAGGGCTTTCATTAAATCTTTTATGAGTGCAAAAGGGAAAGTTCTCCAATTTGCTACAATATTTCTACTACTGCAGCTTTTGAGATAGTTAACTAGAGTTATCAGGGGCATTTTCTCATTGCTTGGCAATTGCACTGCTTTATTTGGAAGATCTGTTTCAGCTGTGTGTGAAATTGCCGAGATTGCAAGCTGCTCGTTGTTGTTGCTGTTGCCCGGGCAACCGGCTGAGGGCGGAGCTTCAGCGACGCTGTGGGGAGCGGGAAGGAAGCCGCTCGGGACAGTCTCTGACTCTGCCCCTCTTCTCTGCAATGGCGGCGAGAGCTGATACATTGACTCAGACCTGTAGCAAAAATCAGTAGAAACACTTCCCGGGGCTCGCTCTCTCGCCGTGCCGATCGGCTGCGGCGGAGGGGCTAGCCCGGGCTGACTCTCGGCGAGCGGGAGCGGAGCCGCCCCGGCTGGGATCGGCTCCGAGCACGGAAACTGCGCAGGGTCTCCCTCCGCCGCGTGTTTGGGCTCGGCAACCCCGAGCTGCGGCGGCGCCAGCGCGGGGGCGGCCCCCGCGGCGGACGGCGGCGGCGGCGGCCGCGGGAGCGGCCCCGGGGCCGGGACTCGCTCGCGCGGCGGCCCCGCCACCGCCCCTAGAGCCGGAGACAGCAGCAAAGCCGATTGGGGAGGCTCTGGAGCTGGGGGGGGCTCCAGCGGGGGACAAAGTGGCACGGGAGTGAGGCACGGCACCGGGGAAAGCGGCGGAGGAGAGCGGGGCGGCGGCGGCGCGGCCGCGGGGCCAGGTGGCGGCGCCGCGGCGGGGACCGCGCGGGGCGGGGCGGGCGCGGGGACCGTGAGCGCGGCTGGGTGGACCGCCGGGGCCAGGGGAACCGCGGCGGGGGCAAGGGGCGCGGTCGGGTGGACCGCCGGAACTGGAGCCCAGGGGAAGGGCCAAATCCATTTTTGGTTTTGAATGGGCGGGGAAAGGGGCGGGGGCAAGCTTGGGGACAAAGAAAAAGACAAAAAGGGAGTGAAATAGGGCGGGGACAGCGATGCACTCTGGAAAAAAGAAGTGGGAGGAGGGGAAAACACAGGGGGGGGCGGGGAAGAAGCATTAGAAGGAAACAAAAGGGAAGAAGCTGAAAAACAATTTTGCAAAGATGCACTATTTTTTTTTTGCATTTTCTCAATTTCTTTCAAGGCAGACATCAGTTGCCAAGGCCAAAACATAAATTTTGAAGCTAAAACATCTCCTGACTGTGCTAGCTTCTGTAACTTTTTTAAAACATGTTCCCAAAACAAAATACAATTTACTTGGTTTGAATTAACATTTGAAAAGTGTAAAAACAAAAACTTATTAAATTTTTTCAATTCCTTTTTTGAATACTTTACTTTAGCAACTAATAAAATCCCAATTAAACTTTTAAAAACCTCTTTCTGAGTGATGGATTCAGTATTTCCCATTTTTTAGCTGTTATTGTTCCACCACTTCCTCAGATTCCCCCCCCTCACTTCTTCACAGGTTTTCCTTTCCTGAGAAGGGTGCCTTTGCACAAAGAAGGACTTAAAGCCGTTCTTCTTTCCTGTCTCAGGGGTTATGCAACCTTAAGATTGTGCAGCTCTTTCAAGCCTGCACTGTGGGTATTTCCCTCCCCTTCTCTGAGGAAAATATACTCACCAAACCCGGAGGACAGCAGGAGGTAGGATGCTGATACAACCACACGCCGAAGAGGACTCCTTTGGGGCAGGAGCTGTTCTCTTCGTCCACCAGGGCTTCACCCTGATGGCTCATGCATTTGAGAGTCTCTGCAGACTTCTCACAGGGTCCACTCTGGGCCACTGTGTCAAACACACGACTCAGCGTGCTAAACTGCGGCTGCAGTGCCCCACGATTTGGGCACCAGTTGTTGCGTCTCAGCCCCAGGGCGCTGGGTGCTGCGACTGTACATGTTCGGTTTTGGCCCAGCTCGATATTCAGGCTGGGCCCCCGGAAAGTTCGTTGGTGGGGTTTTTAGTTTGCAGGCAGTCTAGCTCACGCTGACATGGCGGTGGTAAAAGAGGGGACTTTGAGAGGCTTTGAAAAAGAGGCTTTATTTGGTGGGGGAGTCAGGGGTTCCCCCAGCCTCAGGTCAGTGCCTCTTCAAAGACCCCGGACCTGGGCTGCAGGGTGTTTTATACAAACAATCTCATGGGTGGGTATAATGTGTTTGAACCAATAAAACAATTAAAACGATACATGCCAGCTAGATTACATAAACACTAACAAATCCCGAATAAGTTGGGGAGTGGTCTCTCAGGGCTTTGCCAACCACGGGCCGAAGCTCTTGGACCTTGAAGATAAAAGTTTTATGATAGACAAAGGGAGAAGATCATACATGAAACAGGGATGTAACAGAAAGGGAACCAATAGGGAAGAGACTCTGTACAGAGACCCTGGTTGTCTTAGCAACTTTATCATTTACCTTGAAACAAAGGGGCCTTTTTAGGGTATCTACTATACTAAAACTTACAATATAAAAAAAACTATACTACATTCAAAACTAAAACTTACAAAACATTTTTTTACACAGCTACACTCAGATTCTTGGTCAGAGAACTCCCTTAAAGATGGAAGGGTTGAGCTCCACCAGTCTATTTCCCTTTCACTTTCCTGATCCTCCTTCATCTTTCAACTTCTTCCCTAAGCTCAGCCCCCAGCAAAAGGAGCTCCTTCACCTGTTCACACCTCAGGCAGGCCTCACCCTCTGCAGCCCCTGAAGCCACCAATAAGTTCAAACACTCTGGGCAGGAATGGGTCTGTGCAGACACACCCTTTCTGGAGGGCTCCACTTGGTCACATACACTTACACCAACCACAGGTTTTGACCTTGTAAAAACCATGACTGACAGAAACCAAAAGGAAGCAACCAGAAGTAACACCTAAAACAACACAGAGGACACCTTACTAGCAAGAACACTTGCAACCCTGCCTGCTTGCCCTGCCTGCAGGAACTGCTGTGCAAACTGCCCTGTCCAAGGCCCTGAGATGAGCCAGGCCCCTGTTTGCCCGCTCCTGTTCGCCGCGCTCCCCAGAGACCTCTTATAATCAGCCACCCAGAAGCAAAGGAAGCTCCACCCCTCGTTCCTGGATAGCTCACAAATGCCATCTGGAATTTGTCACTGGTTTCCTTGCTTTCATGTGTCCCTGCTGTGTCACCACAGCCCCTTGGTTCCGTGAGGTTCTGTACTGCCAACAATGGTTCCTTTGTTCCAATGAGGCCTTGCTCTGTCACAATGGCCCCTGGGTTCCATGAAGTTCTTTGGTGTCACAATGGCCCCTTGGATCCATGAGGTTCCATAGTGTCTCCATGGTCTCCTTGGATCTGCATTGTCATCATGGACAATTCCTTCCCTGCAGTCCCAATGGGTCAGAATGTCCCCTTAGTTCCATGAGGCCCTGCTTTGTCCCAATGGCCCCTTGGTTCCATAGGTTTTATGCTGTACCGATGGACTCCTTGGTTCTATGAGTTACCCAGCTTTGAGCAGTGGTTTCTTTGGTTCCAGCAAGGTCCTGCTGTGCCTCAATGCACCCTTGGTTCCTCGAGGCCCTGCTGTGTCACAATGGATCCTCTATTGCATGAGGCCCTACAGAGTCACAATGGACCCTTGGGTCCATGCGGTTCCATCATGTCATACTGGACTTTTCATTCCATGAGTTTTTGTACTGTCAACAACAGTTTCCTTGGTTCCACAGAGTCACAATGGCCCCTTGGTTCCATGAGCTTCTGCAGTGTTACATGGTCACCTTGATTCCATGAAGTTCTGCAGTGTCAGAGTAGAAACCCTGGTTCCATTAGGCCTCCAAAGTTTCACAATGTTTGATTCCAGGAGGCACCACAAGGTCACAATGGACCCTTGGTTCTGTGAGGTTCCACAGCATCCCAGTGGTCACCGGGGTTCCATGAGTTTCCTTAGTGTCACAATGGTCTCCATGGTTCCATGAGGCCCTGCCTTGTCACAATGGTCCTCTGGGTTCCAAGGAGGCCCTGCTGTGCCACAAAGGACCCTTGGTTCCATCAGGTTCTGTGGTGTCACCATGTTCTTCTTGACTCTGCAGGCTAACAATGGACCATTGGTTCCACACGGCCTGGCTCTGTCACAAATGTCTCTTTGATTCCATGACTGCCACAACAGAGACTTGTTTCTATGAGGGTCTGTGCTGTCACAATTGTTTCCTTGATTCCATGAGCCCCCACTGTGTCACAATGGACCCTTGGTGAAACAAGGCCTTGCAGTGTCTCAGGAGTCTCCTTGGTTCCAGGAGGAACACAAAAGCTTTGCATCAACATTGAGCAACACTTACTTTACACACCTGGGAACCTCTGTCTGCATTCCACAGAAGCGTTCAAGCTGAGGATGGCACCAGCAGCTTCCATCTGCAACAGAGATCCAGGACAGAGACAGAGAATTCAGCTGAGAGACTCAGAGAATTCTGCTCACAGAGCTCATTTCTGGTGACACTGTCCCTTGTAGAAAGGTGACATCATTCCAGGCAGCCTGTCCTGAGCATGTGGATCCTGAGTGGGCTTGGTTTTTTAGGAAACCTGCTCAGGCTTTTCCATTCTTTCCTCACCAACAGGAAAACTCCTCCTGGGCCTGTGTGCAGACTGAGACCTGAGGAGAGCAGGTGGGACATGGTGCAATGGGCTGGGCCAGGCAGCTGCAGAGCTCAGGGGACAAGGTTGTGCTGCAGGGCACAGGGATGTCAGTGCCAGGTGGGCAATGTCAGACATGGTGAGGTTGTGGTGAGAAGCAGCTTGTCCAAAGAGGGTCAGCCTGCAAGGGGCTCATTCTTCTCCATGCCCAGACTTCCTAAGGAGACATTCAGGATCCAGATCCATTAGGGAATGTTTCTATCCATACTTTCCTGACCTGGAAAAGAAGAAAATGCTCGACTGAAAAAGGAAAATGTCATGATGTGCACTTTGAAATCTCCCTCCTTCACAGGACTCCAAACTGACTCCAGTCAGCTGCACAAGCCCTGGAGACTCAAAGACATTTGAAGGAATGCAAATGGATCCTGAGGGCTTTCTGTATTTTCATCAGCCCCACATTGGATTTGGGGCTGAGTCCAAGACCCCCAGGCACTGAGAGAAGGTTGAAGAAGCTGCTGAAGGAGTCAGAAGCAAAACCCCAAGTCCCTTGGAGCATCCCTGGGCCCCAGGGAGGGCAGGGAGTGCCAAAGGCTGCCCAGGCACTGGGGAGAGCAGCTCCTTGAGGCCAGGATTGCAGGGAGCCCAAGGCTGTGAGCAGGGACTGCAATGCTGAGCAAGGCCTGGGCTGGCTGGAAGGAGCAGAAAGGCCAAGGCCTGAGCCCAGGCCTGGCACAGCAGGGCCTGTCCCTCGCGGCTGGCTGGGGGCTGTTGGTGGGGCAGGGGGATGGCAGGGGCAGCAAGGACAAATGTCCTAAAGCTGCAAGGCCTGCTAGCCTGCTCAGGGAGGGGCCAGGCAGAAGCCAAGTGCAGGCTTTCCTGCAAGGAAAGTTCCTTCTGTGGGGCCTGCAGAGGCGCTGGCAGAGGCCAGGGGACAAAGGCCTGGGTGCCTGTGGCCCTGCCAGCCCTGCCCAGCCCTTGGCCATCTCTCCTGCAGCTGGGAGTGTGGATCTGCTGGAGGGCAGGAGGGCTCTGCACAGGGCCCTGGACAGGCTGCATCCAGGGCCCAAATCCAACCATGGCAGCTTGAACAAGACCAAGGGCCGGCTCCTGCACTTTGGCCACAATAAGCCCTGCAGTGCTCCAGGCTGGGGACAGAGTGGCTGGACAGTGGCCAGGCAGAAAGGGACCTGGGGCAGTGCTGGACAGCAGGCTGGACATGAGGCAGCAGTGTGCCCAGGTGGCCAAGAAGGCCAATGGCTCCTGGCCTGGATCAGGAATGGTGTGGCCAGCAGGAGCAGGGCAGGGATTCTTCCCCTGTCCTTAGCACTGCTTGGGCAGCACCTCGAGTGCTGTGTCCAGCTCTGAGCCCCCCAATTTAGAAAGGACATGGAGGGGCTGAAGCGTGTCCAGAGGAGGGCAACAAGGCTGGTGCAGGGTCTGGAACACAAGTCCTGTGAGGAGTGGGCTCACTCCTCAGTGAGGCTGAGGGAGTTGCAGGTGCCTGCAGAAAATTCCTGAAGCACTTGGAGGATGTTCCTGCCCCCCAAGGGATATTCCCATGGTGCCATCTCAGGGACTGAAATGGGGAGTGGGGCCAGAGAGTAAAGGGCAAACACAGATAGGCTCTTTGCAGGGGAGGGTACAGGGTTTGGCCAGAGGAAGAAATTTGGAGCAGGAGAAAAGAAAGAAAGCCAAAATGAAGCAAAGGAAATGCTCAGGGCAGTTGGGGGGATGGCTGCCAGGCAGCCCTGGATCTGAGCAACAACATCTGCAGTGGCACAGCAAACTCACAGCTCATGGGAACAAATTTTCTGGCTGACTTCAGAGGCCACCACAAACCTGAGGGGTTTCCCTGCTGTGGCCCAGCCCTTCCTGGCCCCAGGGGCTGCTGGCATTTGTGCTCCCTCAGCTTCATCTCCCCACACCAAGCCCATGGGGGTGCTCAGGCCTGCTCTGGGCAGGGCAAACAGCGGCTCCTGAGGCAGTGCTGCCGTGGCTGTGCCTGCAAGGCTGCGGCAGCTGTGTGAGCTGGGGGAGAGGCCAGGGCTGCAGAGGGGGGATGTTGTTGGCAGGTGCATGAGGACGCTGTGGGCCGCTGGCCTGGGGTGTCCAGCGCAGTGGGGATGGATCAGGCCCTGCTCTGCTGCTCCTTGCCGTGTGCTTGCCCAGGGCCCTTGCAGAGCCCCAGCCGTGCTGTTTGCCCCCAGCCTGCCCACGGCCAGCCTGGGGCTGCTCCCGGGGCTTTTCTCTGCTCAGCATTGGCCTGGGCAATGTGTTCTGGAGAGAGCCTGGGCAAGGAGCCTGCAGCCCCCAGGCCCTGGCCTGAGGCCTCAGCACTGCTGCTGTGCCAGCAGTGCCCATGGCCTGTCCCTGCTGCAGCCCCGGCACTGCCACCCCCAGCCCTGTGCCCGGCCCCGAGAGCACTCAGGCCCTACAGCAACAGCAGGGCCAGGAGGGCAGCGGGGCAGGGCCACGGCAGCAGCACTGGCAGCACCAAGTGCTGCTGCTGCTGGGCACAGCTGCTGTGCCAGCACTGATCTGCCCCCAGCTCTGCACACAGACATTGCTGCTGCAGCACCAGAGAAGGGAACAAAAGGGGGATCTCTGCAGAAATCTTGGCTGGGAGATCCTTGAGTTCCTTTAAAGCCACCAAGAGCACAGCTCCCCATTAACACAGTGTGTGGCCACACGGAAGGTAGAGAGAAACAAAACGAGAAATGGCATGAACAATGACACTCCTTTGTGGACAATATAAAAAAAGTAAAATAAAGAAAAGAAACCTTAAAAATGAAATCCACAAGAAGTATCAAAAACTACTTTTATTACAAGTGATTTGCAGAAATCAGCTAGCAGTTTAATGTTTCTGAAATCCTCCAGTGGTCAGTGTCCACACTGCAGCCTTGAGCTCCTGGTTCCTCAGGCTGTAGATGAGGGGGTTCAGGGCTGGAGGCACCACCGAGTACAGAACTGACAGGGACAGATCCAGGGATGGGGAGGAAATGGAGGGGGGCTTCAGGTAGGCAAACATGGCTGTGCTGATGAACAGGGAGACCACAGCCAGGTGAGGGAGGCAGGTGGAAAAGGCTTTGTGCCGTCCCTGCTCCGAGGGGATCCTCAGCACAGCCCTGAAGATCTGCACATAGGAGAAAACTATAAACACAAAACACCCAAAAGATAAAGAGATGGAAAAAGCAAGAAGCCCAAGTTCCCTGAGGTAGGATTTGGAGCAGGAGAGTTTGAGGATCTGTGGGATTTCACATAAGAACTGGCCCAGGGCATTGCCATGGCACAGGGGCAGGGAAAATGTATTGGCTGTGTGCAGCAGAGCATTGAGAAAGGCACTGGCCCAGGCAGCTGCTGCCATGTGGGCACAAGCTCTGCTGCCCAGGAGGGTCCCGTAGTGCAGGGGTTTGCAGATGGACACGTAGCGGTCGTAGCACATGATGGTCAGGATGGAAACCTCTGCTGAAATGAAAAATACAAAGATGAAGAGCTGTGCAACACATCCTGTGTAGGAGATGGTCCTGGTGTCCCAGAGGGAATTGTGCATGGCTTTGGGGACAGTGGTGCAGATGCAGCCCAGGTCGGTGAGGGCCAGGTTGAGCAGGAAGAAGAACATGGGGCTGTGCAGGTGGTGGCCACAGGCTACGGCGCTGATGATGAGGCCGTTGCCCAGGAGGGCAGCCAGGGAGATGCCCAGGAAGAGGCAGAAGTGCAGGAGCTGCAGCTGCCGCCTGTCTGCCAGTGCCAGCAGGAGGAAGTGGCTGATGGAGCTGCTGTTGGACATTTGCTGGGGCTGCACATGGGCACCTGTTCATGGAGAAAGGACAGTGTGAAGTCAGCAGAGGCTGCTTTTGGCCAAACCTGGGCCATTCCCTGTAGACTGTCTCGCTGTGACTCCCCCGGCCTTGTTCCTGCTCTGGGAAAACCTTCACCCAGGTCCCTGCCTGAGTTCCAGTTGTGCTGTCTGAGTGTGCCAGCAGCAGCCAGGCCTGTGCATGGGGCTCTCGAGGAGCCATCCCTGCCATGCTGTCCTGGATTTGTGGCCATTTGTGGCAGAGGAACAAGGCTGGATATTCAGGATTTGTCAGGGGAATCACTCCTAATGCAGAAAGGCTTGTTGCCATCTGCACTCCCAGGTGTACAGGACATGGACAGCAGGGAAGAGATGTATCAAGTTTTTTTCCTAGCCACACATCATTCCTGGTTGTCTGAGGTCAAAAATAGATAAGACCACACAGTACATCAGGAATGTAATCAGAAGGTCAGCTTATTGTTCTAAAACTTAAAAGAAAGGCTAGGAAACATGCTAGAATTAATTAAGAATTATAATTAAATAAGTATATGTATACTATAAGTATATAAGTATATATATGAATACTATACAATACTATACAATATATACTATAGTAGAGGTACATATATTTACTATAAGTATATGTACATATATGTATATATATTAGAGTATATAAGTATATGTATACTATAATAAGTATATGCAATAATAGTTGAATGGAGTAAATTAAAAATTATAGTTTTATAATTACATATTAGTAGATAACAGAGCTATGAATATATGAAATATGTATAAAAAGCAAAAATCTATTTGCCATCACCCCAACTCTCCCATCCTTCTACAAGCAGGAAATTAAAACACTCTCAGGAAAGCTCCTGATGTTTCCAGCAATCCCAGGCTCACCTTCTTTTGGGAAGTGTCCTCTGGAGCTGTGCCCAGGCTGGTGTGGAGCTGGGAGCAGCCCTGCCCCACACAGCACCTCTCAGCAGCAGCACCTGCCCTGCTCAGGGTGGCTCCTTCCCCCCACAGCTTCTCCCCAGCGCTGGGAGCAGCTCCCCGGGCCAGCTGAGAGCTGTCCCTGGCAGGCAGCAGAGTCCCTGGGCCAGCACAGAGCCCTGGGCTGCAGGAGCCTGCTCTGCAGGACAGCCCTGGGCAGCCCTGGCTGCAGCCCCGGCTGCTCAGCCCTGCAGCAGAGCCTGGCACAGGGAGTTGCCCTGTGCTGTGCCTGGGCTGCTGCAGCAGGGAAACCCAGCCCTGCCCCAGGGCCACATCCCTGCCCTGCAGCAGCTTGGAGAGTGCTCCTTGAAGGGCCTCAGAGCTGTGGGATGTGGCAGCTTCAGGAGATCCCTGCAGGAAGTGCAGCTGATCTTCCCCCAGCCAGAGAGTGACTGTTCCCAATGCTGTGAGGGTTTCTCCTCCAGTGAGCCCTGAGTGAGCTCTGCTGGGCTGGGAAAAGAGTTGCTCATCAGGAGAAATGTCTTTTGAAGCTCTTCTTGGTTGCCAGGAGCTGCCTCTGTGCCAGGAGCCCAGCCCAGCTCATCAGCACAGACACAGCACAAGGACTTTAATGACCCTCTTGGGGCTCTGTGCTGAGGCCCTGAACATCAGTCCCTGACAGGGAGCTGATGAAACCTCTCAAGAACTCCAAGTCCGAATCCAACTCCAAAGTTTCTGGAACTTTTAATGGGTCCCAGTGAGGCACTCAACCGAGAAAGTGTCCCCATGCCCCTGACAGAGCAGAGAACTGCAGGCAGTGATGCCAGGAGGGGACAAAGAGAAGCCAAGTCTTGGTGGCCTGGGGCACAGCAGGGTCTGTGCCACCAAGGGCTGTCAGGAGATACCTTGTCCTGAAGCCCTGGGGCCTCCTGGCACAGCCCCAGCAAGGCTGGGCACTGTCAGCCCCTTGTCCTGCCCTCAGCATCCCCTGACAGCCCAGTGGCCTCAAGGATCTGCTGGAAGGAGTCCCTGGGGAGCCTTGGTCAGGAATGGCCCTGGGGGGGCTCCTGAATGCTCCCAGCCACTGCAGGTTTTCCAAAGGACTTTGTGTTTGGCTTTTGCCTTGGAGTTTCTGAGAAGTTTGTGCAATCATGGCCTCCAATTATCTGCTGTAATTGGTCCCTTGAGAGGCCTTGACAGTAACAACACTCAGGGGGACTCATTAATACTTCAAGGTACTTCAGTTATTTTAAGGTACTTGGTATTTCCCTTTTAAATCTGATTCTGTGAGAAAGATTGTGCAATCATGGCCCCAATGTTCTGCTTTAACAAGTCCCTTTGGGATTCTTAGTCAGTACAAACACTCAGTGGGCTCATTAATACTTTAAGGTACTCAAAGTTTCTTAAAGAACTTCTTTTCCACACTGAGTCTTTGAGAAGTTTTTGTGCAATCATGGCCTCCAATTATCTGCTTTAATGAGTCCCTTGAGAGCTTTGCACTGACGCTCAGTGGGGCTCATTAATACTTTGAGATACTCAAGGTTTTTCAGGTACTTTGAAATTTCCTTCCCACACTGAGGCTCTGAGAGGATTTTGTTCAATCCTGGCCTCCAATTCTCTCCTCCAAGGAGTCCATGAGGAGCCTGTGTTGGGGATGGACCTCAGTGCAACCCATGAATGCTTTGAGACACTTTGGGTTTTTCTTCTGACTTGGACTCCTGGAAAGGTTTGTGCAATCTCCTCTCAGGTCCTGAGGTTGCAGAGCTCAGCACCAAAGGCACCATGGGGCTCATTAGGATCTAGCAAGTCCTGACAAACCATGGCTTTGCCTTGATTTCTCTCTGGTCTGCTGCAGTTCCTTAGGAAAGTTTCCTGCTACAATTATGGAGAAAGATTTTAAAGAGTTTCTGAGAAATGCACATTCCTGTTATACATGGTGTCTGTTATAACTGCTCTGTTTAGAGCAGAGGTGATTGCAATATTCAGTAATTGATATTGATCCGGGGTCTCTCCTCAGGAGGTCTGGCCTGCTCAGAGAAGCTGTGCCTTGAGCTCTGACCCAGTGTGGACAACCTTGCTCCACATTCTTCAACCCCATCCTGTCTGTGCTCCCTCACCTGGGACCTGCTTTGCTTGGCAAGCTGCCCACACTCAGGCAAACAGGGGCTTCCGATTTTTTTTATCAATGTAAAACTCCTGAGTTTCCCCACTGATAACAGACACCCTCCTCAGGCGTGTGCCAGCCCAAGGTGCCACCAAGGCCACTGCAGCCCTGCCCTGGGCCAGGAGTGAGGGTGAATCATCATCCCAACCTGCCCTGGGCCATTGCAAGGGGCTGTGGCCATGGACACTGCCCTGACCCCACTGCTGGGTTTGGGTGCCACAGCAACCCCCATCAGTTCCAGTTTCCTTGGAAAGCACCCCAAGGAGCCATTTCTGCAGCCAGGTTCCATGGCCAGGGGGATGTGGGGGGCTGCAGGTGGTCAATGCCCCATCCCTGGAAACATTCCAGTCCAGCTGGGACAGGGCTCTGAACAACCTGATCTGGTGAAAGATGTCCCTGCTCATCCCAGGCCTGGGCAAGAGGCCTGAGTGAGGCCTGAGCAACAGGCCCTGAGCCAAAGGTGACATCTGGATGAACCTTCCAACCCAAGGTTATCTTTGTATCTGCTCATTAGTGAAACATGCATGGTCATTAGCACTGTGTTTGATGTATCCACTCATTCCTGAAACATGGATTAACCTTCCTGTGTTTGGAAGCTGGACAAGGCCATGCAATCCGACACCTGGCATTGTTTGGGGCTGTATGGTCAAAGTCACCTCCCTTGGTTCCTCCTTGGGCCCTGGCCAGGCTTTGGGAGGGACCCAAGAGGAGAATGAACCCAGATGTTCCTGCACTAGAAGTGCTGTCAGTTTGTTTATCCAGCACTATCAAAGCTGGGCCCTCTCCCAGCGAGGCTGGAGCCTCACCTGTGGCTGGAGGCACCTGCAGGAATTCCCAGTGTCCGGGAGTGGCTCTGCAGTCCTTGGCTGTGAGAGCTTCCCCCAGCTGAGGTGTGGGTGTGGGTGATGGGAAAGTCTGAGGGTCACTGGTGATGGATCTTTCTTACTCACTGCAGGCAATCCTTGGTTGTGATGGTTGGGTGCATTGCTGAGCTGCTCCTTCTGTGCTCCTTTGCCTCAGTTCCCACTCACCCATGAGCTTCAGCCCTGGCTAGCAGTATGCTCAGGGGGAAACTGAGGCAAGGACAAAGATAAAAGACAAAAGGTGCTCTTAATCCTTCAGGAACACAGTCCCACAACAGTTTAATGCAGAAACTATTCCTTACAGCTTGGGGGAGTTAACAGAGGAATTAAGAGAGGAGTTAAGAGGGTGATTCCCTGCCAGAGGGCAGTTTTATGCCCTCTGCCAAGGAGGGAGAGGGGAGGGGGCCCACCAGCCGATGGGGACTGACCTGGGGGAGGTGAGGCATAGGTGGTGTCAGGGAGAGGGGATTCAGTGCAGGGGCTCATGGGCAGGTACAGCAAATGCTTTGTGTGAACACATATAACAGAAACACCCAGTGCAATATAACAAAGTGAACTAACTACTTAGTGCAATACAACATCTCACCCTTTTCTGTTACAATAAAACTGAAAGACAGACTTCAGGCCTATTCTGATGCAGAATAGTTTTTGCCCACCACTTCTGATTTGCAGGCAGTTTTGGCTGTTCTTGGCCTGCAAGCTCTGCACGGCTGACTTCTGAGGTGGTGGGGATTAAACCATTGAGGGCCTTTAAAACTAGGAAGCAAAGAATTCCGAATGCCAACACTATTAAAAACAAGACAACAAAAAACAACAGGATTGTAAAAGGAAACACAAACACAAAGCACATTAACAATCTGAGATCTGCTGGAAGTAACCCGATTTTTAAGAAGGCTCTGTCTTCTCTTTCCGGTGGCATCTTTGAAGCAACAGTTGCTTGCTGCTCATCATCTTCTGTTGGTGCTGGGGTTTTGGGAACAAAAGGTTTCCCCCACTTTTGGGATATTTAGCCTGGGCCCGAGGGGGTGGATACGCACACGTAGCCACATCCCCAGGTCACGAGCTCATAGGGACCTTTGATCTCCCAGGTTTCTGGGTCCCTGATCAAAACTGGTGGGAGCTGTGACAGCTTAAACTGATTACTGCTGTTAAAGTGACGTACCGCTGGAGGACTCCTGTTTTCAAATGAACAATTCAGAAAGTTAATGGTAAACATGGCTTTGCAGAGTTTTTGTGCTGGTGACATCCATGCTGTGGAACTGTCTTGCCCAGCCAGGACCTTTTTGAGTGTCTGGTGGGCACGCTCGACCACAGCTTGGCCTGTGGGGGAGTGGGGGATGCCTGTTATGTGTTCCATTCCCCACTGCTGGACAAACAGCAGGAATTCCTTGCTATTGTACGCTGGGCCATTGTCAGTTTTGATTTTCTTAGGGATTACCATACTGAAAAGGCTTGCACAAGACGTTTCTTGGCATGTGCAGCCATTTTTCCTGCGTGGGCAGAGGCATAAACTGCGTTTGAATAGGTGTCAATGCTCACATGCACGTATTTTTTGTGGCTAAAACTAGCAATGTGTGTGTTGTTTGTCTGTCACTCCTGGCAGCTTCCAAGCCCTCTGGGGTTAACCCCCCTGTAGGGGAGTTTTTAGAAGAGTGAGGCCACAATCTATTGCTAGGAGGTTTGAACAATCCTTGCTATCAGGGAACAGTAGGGGTTCTTGTAGTGTGCCTGCTGTGTACTCTGCTGTTCCTACATTGCCTTGAATTAGCAAAAAAGTAACAATTGTAATAACTTGTTGTACCTTCTCATAGATGCTGAAGACAAAAATGCTGATTATAAGACAGAACAAAGAAGAATTTGCAGCCCAAAGATGTGAAATAATGAGCAATCATATAGGGTGCGTGAACATGAGATTTTAACCAATTAACAATTGTTTAGCTGTGCCTGCTTTTACTCTGTAACCACATAAATATAGGAAATAAGTGAGGAGATCAAACCTAATCATATTGGTGTCGGTTTGATACTCGGCTCCTTCCTCGCAACAGTTCCCATGGGTCCCCACAGTGTCACAATGGTCCCTTGCTTCCATGAGGCCTTGCAGTGTCAAAATGGTTTCCTTGGTTCCATGGAATGGAGCAATGCACAATGAACAATGCACAACTACACAATGACACAGTGGCCCCTTGGTTCCATGAGGCCTCAGATTTCACAATGGTCTCCATGATTCCAGAGAGTCCTGCAGTGTCACAGTGGTGCCTTGGTTCCATTGGGCCCCGCAGCATCACAATTGTCCCCCCTTGCTTCCATGAGGCCTTCAGTGTCACAAGGGTCTCCTTGGTACTGCAGTATCACAACTGACCCTTGGTTCAATGAGGCCCTCCAGTGTCACAATGGTGTCCTTGGTTCCTCAAGATCCAGCAGAGCCCCTTGATTCAACAAGGCCTCAAAGTTTCATCATGGTCTCCAGGATTCCATGAGGGCCCTCAATGTCACAATGGACCTTTGGTTCCATGAGGTCTCACGCTGTTCCATGAATCCTCAGTTCCATGGGGTCCTGCAGTGTCACAATGAACCCCTTGGTTCAATGGTGCCACACAGTGCCACAGTTGTCCCTTGGTTCCATTAAGCCCCACAGTGTCACTATGGACCTCTTGGCTCCCCAGGGCTCTCAAGTGCCACAATGGCCCTTTGGTTTCCCAGGGCCTCAAGGTGTACAAATGGCCTCAAGGGTTTCATGGGGCCGTGCTGTGTCACAATGGACCTTTGGTTCCATGATGCCCCACAGTGTCACAATGGTCTCCTTGGTTCCACAGTGTCAGAATGGACCCTTCATCCCATGGAGACCCACAGTGTTCACTGCAGCCCCCTTGATTCCATGAGGCCCTGCCATGCTAGAATGGCCCCTTGGTTCCAGTGGGTCCCAAAGTGTCAGAACAGTCTCCATTGTTCCATGAGGCCCCACAATGTCACTGTGGTCCCCTTGGTTCCACAGGGCAGCAGAAAGAAAAAATGGACTCTTGGTTCCATGAGGTTCCTCAGTCACAATGGCTCCTTGGCTCCACGTGGCCACACTGGGACACAATGGCTCGTGGTTCCATGTGGCCCAACAGAGTTGCAATGGACCCTTGGTTCCATGAGACCTTGCTGTGTCACAATGGAGTTCTGGTTCCAGGAGCTTTCATCCTGCCAACAACACTCTCCTTGGTTCTGCAGTGTCACCATGGACCCTTTGTTCCATGAGGTCCCACAGTATAACATGGTCACTTTGGTTCTGTGAGGTTCAGCAGTGTCACAATGGCCTCCTTGGTTCGACAAGGCCCTGCTGGGTCACAATGGCCCTTTTGGTTCCACAAGGCCCCACAGTGTCACCATGGTCTCCTTGGGTCTCCATTGTCACGATGGACCTTTCATTCCCTGCAGCCACAGTGTGTCACAGTGTTCCCTTGGTTCCATGAGTTTCTGTACTATCAACAATGGTTCCCTTGCTCAAACAAAGCCTTGCTGTGTCACAATGGACTCTTGGTTCCATGAAGCCTTTCTCTGTCACAATGTACTTTGGATTCCATGAGGTTCCAGAGTGTCCCAATGGTCCCCTTGGATCTGCAGTATCACAATGGACCATTGGTTCCATGTGGCCCTGCTGTGTCAGAAATTATTTTTTTTCCATGAGATTCCAAGGTGTCACAGCTGAATCCTTCATTCTGTGAGGTCCCACTGTCACCAAATCCCTGAAATATCTGAATAAGACTCCCTAAACTAATTTGGTGTTTAAGAGGGTATAACTTATTCAAGCTTGAGGTCTAACCTGTGGTAACTCCTAACCTTACATAGACATGTGATTCTAAAAGAGTGTTACTTACATACTTACACACTACGTGTGTATTACTATTTATTCATGACCATAAAACCCAAACCAAGTTCCCACATTCACTCCTTGTTTTCTCTATCACTGCACCCTTGAGCCAGATGTTTTCTTCTTCTCTTCTAAATATCCTTGCTGGAACAGGAGGCCTTACATGCCTTGTTCCTGTGCTAGAAGTTCACAGGCAGGGTAAAAATGGAATGAACCCCTTTGGTATCCAGCCCAGGGCTGTGTGTGCCCAGGCAGAGGCAGGCAGGAGGCAGAGCTGTCAGCAAAGGAAGGGCCCAGCCAGGTGGGGCAGCCGGGGGATGCCGACAGCCTGCAGGGACAGAGGCACAGGGCATGGACACCGTAGGACAGCCTGGGCTGCACAGGGCACAGGGATGGGCAGCAGCTGCAAGGTCCTGACACAGTCAACTCCTGCAGCACTTGGGCCATGGCTGCTGGCCCTGGGCCTGAGCCAGGAGGAGGGGACAAGTGACCCTTGCAGGCCTGGGCCTCATGGCCTCCTTGTCCCTGCTCAGCAGCCTGGCAGGGGCTGCCCCATGGTGCTGCCCTTGGCATTGCACATCCCCACATGCCAGTGGCCTGGGAAGAGCCCTGAGCAAGGAGGGAGGGACAGGATCTGCCTTGGCAGGGGCTGGGGCTCAGGCCTGGGCCCTTTGCATTCCTGAAACACATCCAGGTTTGCTGAGCATCAGAGACACCTTTGCCTTGTTTGTCCACACCTGTCATCACTGCTTGTACTGTTCTGCTCTAACAGGAACCTGGGGACACTTTCTCAGTTGTGTTTCGCAGTGGGACACATTTAAACTTCAAGAAATTTTAAAGTTTCAGTTTGAGTTCTTGAGATGGTTTTTGAACACACTCTCAGGGCCTGAGTCTGATGTCAACAACACCAAACCCATGGGAGGGTCATTAAAGTCCTTGTGCTGCTTCTCCGCTGCTGAGCTTGGCCAGGTCCCTGGCATAGAGGCAGCTGCTGGCAAACAAGAAATGTTTCAAGAAGACATTTCTCCTGAGGAGAAATCCTCCTTCAGATGAGGCACTTGTGTTATTTGACACGTTAAAGTTTACAGTGCCATAACAACCTTTTCTCTTCCTTTGTCATTCATTGTTAACCCTCTCTTTTTGGTTTGTTTTGGTTTAATCCTGCTTTCAACAGTGTAGAACATCATTCTCTTGCATGGAATAGTAGCTTTTGCATTTATGCCTACTGACATCTCATACTGTGGAACTATGCTATTGGAATATTAACTTTTCAATACAATATGTGTGTTTCACCAGCAAACAAACACTTTGAACTGAATAATACAACTAATCTGTCCCTAGCTCCCACTGCTGTTTTAGTCAATTCTCTTGTTCCTTTTTCAGTTTTTGTTGCTTTTGTCTTCTGCAATTTCAGTTCTTCCATCACCTGAAGCAAGGTGTTTGTCTCCCTCTTGTCTTGTTCTTTTCAACGCTTCCCCTTGTAGAGTTCTGTACTCGTTTTCATAACGTTTCTTCTCTTCGAGTTCTGTGACCTCTTTTTTTGGTGTTTTTGTCTTAGTTGGCCACTCCAAGCTTTTCTTACCTTCCTTTTGTGCAGCTCTGACTCTGCCGCCGCTTCCAGCTACGCCGTGCTGCCGCCAACACTGGCACGTGCCGCCCCAGGATCCCGCAGCCTGCGGCCGGACCTTGGGGTCGGTGTCTCAGAAGTCACCCAGACTCTTGGGCTCTCAGCTCTGCCTACATTGCTTTTGGGCTCCCAGGTCCACCTGGCTGCAACTTGTCTGGATTTTTAAGCTCTCAGTTCCGCCTATTTTGCTCTCAGGTCTGTCTGCTCTTCAGGCTCTTGGTCTGCCTGGCTCAGTTGGGCTGGGCTGCACCCTCTCGCTGCTCTTAGGACAGCTCACTGCTGTCTGCTGGGATCACTTTGGGGTCACCATTTATTGTCCCCTGGTCCTCATGGGGAGCACCAGTTGACAGAGGAGTCACAACTGACACAGGCATCAGTCCCAAATTATCTAAAAGCTCTCACACCTCTCTCTCTGTTGCCTACCCACAGGCAGCTCCACGCAGCCTTCTGACTCTTCTCTCTTCCTTTTCTCTTTTTCCTGCAGGACAGGCGAACTCTTTCCTGTCCCTTGCATGACCTCTTGACCATGCCCACCCCTCACATGCCAGCTTGACCCTTCTTCCTCACAGCACAGCCTGCAGACTCACACTGACTCTCAACAAGAAAACGCACTGCTTTAAAACATTCATTCTCCTTGGATATAGCTGTGATCCATGAAGAGCAAGGCTGTTCCCACTCTTAGTAATTAGTTCAGCTGCAATTTATCAGGGCTGAGATTGCCTTGAGCACTGTCTCTGTTCTCTTTACAATCCATCCTCCCACACCAAGGAGAATCTGTGTACAGTACAGAACCTCATGGAACCAAGGGGCCATGGTGGCACAGCAGGGCCTGGTGGAACCAAAGAGACCACGGTGACACTACAGAACCTCATGGAACTCTGGGTCCATTGTTCCACAGCAGGGCTGCAGAACCAAGGAGTCCATTGTGACACAACAGAACCGCCTGGGATCAAGGTGTCCATGTGACACCACTGAACCTCATGGAACAAAGGGTCCCTTGTGACACTGCAGAACCAAGGAGAATGTTGTTGGCAGTAGGAAAGCGCATGGAACCAAAAGTCCATTGTGACATTGTGGCGGCTCCTGGAACCATGGAGACCATGATGACCCTTCAGGACCCACTGGAACCAAGGGGCCATTGTGACACTGTAGGGCCTTGTAGAACCAAGGGGTCATTGCAGCACAGCAGGGCCTCATGGAATCAAGAGGATCATGGTGACACTGTGGGGGTCCAAGAGACCACGGGGACATTCTGACTGTGTGGAACCAAGGACACCATTGTTACACAAGGGGTCATCATGGAACCGAGGAGGGCATTGTGAACCAGCAGGGGAACCCACTGAGGCTACTATGACATTTCAAGGCCTTGTGACACCAAAGGGCTCCTGTGCAACTGCAGGGCCTTGTAGAACCAATGAGAGCATTGTGACACTGCGCAGCCTCATGGAAGCAAGGGGTCATTGTGACACATTGTAGAACCGAGGGGCCAATGTGACACTGTGTGACACCAGGGAACCAAGGAGACCATTGTGACACTACAGGGCTCCATGGAACTAAGAACTCATGCAACAGTGAGAGGCCCAATGGAATCAAGGGGCCATTCCATACTTCAGGGCCTCATGGAACACAGGTGCCCCTGTGACACTGCAGGGCCTCATGGAAGCAATGAGACCATTCTGGCATTCTGAGTCTCCAGGGAACCAAGGGGCCATTGTGACACCACAGGGCCTCACAGAACCAAGGCCACCACTGTGACACTGCCAGGTCTCATGGAAGCAGGAGGCCATTGTGACACTGTGGAGGCAAGGAGACCACTGTGATATTGCTGGGCCTCATGGAAACAAAGTTCTGTTGTGATACCATGGGGCTTCATGGAACCAAGGGGAAATTGTGATGCTGCAGGGCCCCAAGGATCCAAGAACATGGAACAGGTCTGGCTGGCTTGGCCTCTGGGGACTGTCTGACTTGTCCAGCTGACCTTGGCATGTCGAGGGCTGTTTCTGATCTGTCCTTGAAACCCTGGAGTTCCATGCTTTCCTTCCTGTGGGAAAGAACTGTCCTTCTCCTCCAGGTGCCCATGGCCAAAATTGGGATTCTATTTCCAAATTTGATTCTATCCGAGGATTGTTCCCATATGAAACCTTGCAGGACAGACAGCTCTGGCTGGCCTTGGCCTCTTGAGGGCCACTTCTCTTCTGCCTTCAAAACACAGGAGGGTTGTGCTTCTCTTCCCACGGAAAAAAATCATCTTTCACATCCATGTGTCCATGGCCACAACTGGGAATCTGCCTCCATAATTCCAGACCTCCAAGGATACCTGCCAGACAAAAGTTGTCAGGACAGTCTCGGTTCCTTTGGCGACCTGAGAGCCAGCTCTCATCTGCCTCCCTCCATCTCCTCCCCATCCCTGGATCTGCAGGTCCAACATAGTCCCTCCCTGGGTGGGCTCACTCACCAGCTGCAGCAAAAAGTTGTCCTCCACACACTCCGAAACCTTCCTGGACTGCCTCCTTTCTGCTGTATTCAGTTCCCAGCAGATGTGTGGGAGGTTAAAGTCACCTCCAAGAACAAGGGCTGGTGATCCTGAAACATCCTCCAGCTGCTTATAGATAAGTTGTCCACCTTTTCTTCCTGGCTGGGTGGATGATAACACACTCTCAGTAGGATGGCAGCCTTGTTGGTTTTACCACTGGAAGGACAGATTGATTGATCCATAGGATCAACTGCTATGGATTCTTACCCATAGGATTTCAACTCCATTAATTTCAATATACTCACCCAGAGGAGATGGGACAGATGGGAGCAGAGACAAAGAATTCCTGCTGCATTCTTCATTGTGTTTGCTTATCCAGGTGACCTATAAGATATATAGAGAAGGTGTTTTGTGTCAGATAACACTGGTAGAGTTATGAGAATATATATTTTTTTTTTAGCTTAAAACAGTATATCATGCATAATAGACAATGAGAAAAAAAAGGACGGATATGATCAGAAGAGCATCTGAGTTTTTCAGAGGATGAGAGACTGATTGATGTTCCAGTGGTCAAGCCTGTTTATATTCTTTCCTCAAGGCTTCCTTGGGATGAGAGGTGACCACCAGAGGCCAAGACCAGCCACAGCTCTCTGTCCTGGCAGCTTTTGCCTGGGGGAAACCTTGAATATACAGATTTTTTCAGGGAAGTATCAATTTTGTCCATGGGCACCTGGATAGACTGACGGTTCTTTTCCATAGGAAGGAAAGCACAGAGTCCCAGTGCTCCAGGGGCTGATGAGAGGCAGCCCTCAGCATTTCACAAACAGCTGGACCTGTCAGGTGGCCCCTGGCGTGGCCAAACCAGCCAGATCTGTTCCATGTCCCCTGGGTTCCATGAGGCCCTGTAGTGTCACAATGTTCTCCTTGCTTCTGAGGTGTCACAAGGGCCCCTGTGATTCCATGAGTGCCACAGGGATCCCTTTGGTTCCATGAATTCCCACGGAGTCACAATGGTCCCTGGGATCCATGGAACCCTGCAGGGTCACAATGGGCCCTTGGTTCCATGGGGCCCCACAGTGTCACCATGGTCTCCACAGGAAGGAAAGCACAGAGCCCCAGTGTTTCAGGGACTGATGAACGGCAGCCACCAGAGGCCAAGGCCAGCCAGAGCTGTCTGTCCTGGCAGCTTTCATCTGGGAGCAATGGAATAAACATCTTGGATTCTGTATCTCAGACATATGGAATTTTGGGGGCAGATCCCAATTTCAGCCATGAGCACCTGCATGAGAAGGCCTGTTCTTTTCCATAGGAAAGAAAGCACAGAGCCCCAGGATTTCCAGGGCATAGAACAAGTGACCACCAGTGGCCAAGGTGAGCCAGGCCTGTCTGTCCTGGCGGCTTTAGTCTGGGAGAAACCTCTGCATACAATGAATTTTGGAGAAGTACCAATTTTGGCCATGGGTGCCTGGGCAGAAGGGATGGTTCTTTTTCATAGGAAGGAAAGCCCAGAGCCCCAGGGTACCAGAGGCACATGAGAAGAGACCCTGAATACGCCGAGGTCAGTTGAGCCAGTCAGGCCCAGCCAGCCAGACCTGTTCCCTGTTCCCTTGGATCCACGGGGCCCCACAGTGTCACAATGGTGGTGTCACATTAGATTCCTGTTTCCACAGGGCCCCGCTGTGTCACACTGGGCCCTTGTTTCCATGGGGCCTCACAGTGTCACCATGGTCCCTTGCTTCCATGAGGCCTTGCAGTGTCAAAATGGTTTCCTTGGTTCCATGGAGCTGCACAATGACACAGTGACCCCTTGGTTCCATGGGGGTGCAGAGTGTCACAATGGTCTCCATGGTTCCAGACAGTCCTGCAGTATCACAGTGGTGCCTTGGTTCTATTGGGCTCCTCAGGATCACAATGGCCCCTTGGCTGCATGAGGCCCAGCTGTGTCACACTGGCCCCTTGCTTCCATTGGGCCCTGTAGGGACACAATTGTCCCCCCTTGCTTCCATGAGCCCTTGCCATGTCACAGTGGTCTCCTTGGTGCCACAGTGTCACAATGGACGCTTGGTTCAATGAGGCCCTGAAGGGTCAAAATGGTCTCCTTGGTTCCACAAGGTCTGGCAGAGCCCCTTGGTTCAACGAGGCCTCAAAGTTTCATCCTGGTCTCCAGGATTCCATGAGGTCCAGCAATGTCACAATGAACCTTTGGTTCCATGATGTCCTGTGCTGTTTCATGAATCATTAGTTCCATGGGGCCCTGCAGTGTCACAATGAACCCCTTGGTTCAATGGTGTCACACAGTGCCACAATTGTCCCTTGGTTCCATTCAGCCCCACAGTGTCACTATGGAGCCCTTGGCTCCCCAGGGCTCTGAAGTGCCACAATGGCCCTTTGGTTTCCCAGGGCCTCAAGGTGTACAAGTGGCCTCCAGGGTTTCATGAGGCCCTGCTGTGTCACAATGGACCTTTGGTTCCATGATGCTCCATAGTGTCACAATGGTCTCCTTGGTTCCACAGTGTCAGAATGGACCCTTCATCCCATGGACACCCACAGTGTTCACTGCAGCCCCCTTGATTCCATGAGGCCCTGCTATGCTAGAATGGCCCCTTGGTTCCAGTGGGTCCCAAAGTGTCAGAACAGTCTCCATTGTTCCATGAGGCCCTGCAATTTCACTGTGATCCCGTTGGTTCCACAGGGCCCCAGAGTGGAACAATGGACCCTTTGTTCCATGAGGTCCCACAGTCTAACATGGTCACTTTGGTTCTGTGAGGTTTAGCAGTGTCACAATGGCCTCCTTGGTTCTACAAGGCCTTGCTGGGTCAGAATGGTCCCTTTGGTTCCAGGAGGCCCCACAGTGTCACCATGGGCTCCTTGAATCCACATTGTCACAATGGACCTTTCATTCCCTGCAGCCCCAGTGTGTCACAGTGGCCCCTTGGTTCCATGAGTTTCTGGACTATCAGCAATGGTTCCCTTGCTCAAAAAAAGCCTTGCTGTGTCACAATGGACTCTTGATTCCACAAAGCCTTTCTCTGTCACAATGTACTTTGGATTCCAGGAGGTTCCAGAGTGTCCCAATGATCTCCTTGGATCTGCAGTATCACAATGGACCATTGGTTCCATGTGGCCCTGCTGTGTCACAAAGGATTTTGGTTCCATGAGGTTCCAAGGAGTCACAGCAGACTCCTTAGTTCTGTGAGGTCCCGCTGTCACCAAATGTCTTAAATATCACAGTAAGACTTCCTAACATCAATTTGGTGTTTAAGAGGGCATCACTTATTCAGGCTTGAGGTCTAACCTGTGGTAACTCCAAACCTTACATAGACATGTGATTCTATAAGAGTGTTACCTATATACAGTCACTACCCGTGTATTACAATTTAGCCATCACCATAAAACCCACCCCAAGTTCCCACATTCACTCTTTGTTTTTTCTATCACTGCACCCTTGAGCCAGATGTCTTCTCTTCCAACCATCCTTGCTGGGAAAGCAGGCCCTGCATGCCTTGTTCCTATGCTAGAAGTTCACAGGCAGGGTAAAAATGGAATGAACCCTTTTGGTATCCAGCCCAGGGCTGTGTGTGCCCAGGCAGAGGCAGGCAGGAGGCAGAGCTGTCAGCAAAGGAAGGGCCCAGCCAGGTGGGGCAGCCGGGGGATGCCGACAGCCTGCAGGGACAGAGGCACAGGGCATGGACACCGTAGGACAGCCTGGGCTGCACAGGGCACAGGGATGGGCAGCAGCTGCAAGGCCCTGACACAGCCAACTCCTGCAGCACTTGGGCCATGGCTGCTGGCCCTGGGCCTGAGCCAGGAGGAGGGGACAAGTGACCCTTGCAGGCCTGGAGCCTCATGGCCTCCTTGTCCCTGCTCAGCAGCCTGACAGGGGCTGCCCCATGGTGCTGCCCTTGGCATTGCACATCCCCACATCCCCACATGCCTCTCCTGAGCATTCCAGACACAGAATCACTGTCCCTCACCTCCAGTGCCTCCAGTTCCTGCTGCAGGCCCAGCATTTCTCCTTTGCTCTGCTGGGCTGCGGCACAGGTATGGAGAGGCTGGACTGGGCAGTGCCAGGGAGAGGAAAACAATGGAACCTTGGTTACATGAGTTCCCATGGGATGGTCTCCATGGTCTCATGCGACCCTGCAGTGTCACAGTGGCCCCAAGGTTCCAGGGATCCAGCAGGGTCAAAATGATCTCCTTGGTTCTGCAGGGTCACAATGGCCCCTTGGTTCCCCCCCAAAGTGTCACAGTGCACTCCTTGGTTCCATGGAGCCCCACAGTGTCACTGAGGTCCCCTGGTTCCCCACAGTGTCACAGTGCACTCCTTGGTTCCATGGAGCCCCACAGTGTCACTGAGGTCCCCTGGTTCCCCACAGTGTCACAGTGCACTCCTTGGTTCCATGGAGCCCCACAGTGTCACTGAGGTCCCCTGGTTCCACCAGGCCCTGCAGTGTCACAAGGCACCTTTGGTTCTGTGGGGCCCACAGTGTCTGTTGTGCCAATGGGCAGGGTCAGCACCAAAGACACAGACACCACCTGAAGGAATTATTAGAATGCAAAAGTGCAAAGAGTCACAAAAGGAGAAATGCCCACAGTGAGTAAGGAAGATCCATCACCAGTGACCCTCAGACTTTCCCATCATCCACACCCTCACCTCAGCTGGGGGAAGCTGTCACAGCCAAGGACTGCAGAGCCACTCCTGGACACTGGGAATTCCTGCAGGTGCCTCCAGCCACAGGTGAGGCTCCAGCCTCGCTGGGAGAGGGCCCAGCTTTGATAGTGCTGCATAAACAAAGTGACAGCACTTCTAGTGCAGGAACATCTGGGTTCATCCTCCTCTTTGGTTCCTCCCAAAGCCTGGCCAGGCCCCAAACAAGGCCAGATGTCAGACTTCATGGCCTTGTCCAAATTCTAAACGTAGAAAGGTCAATCCATGTTTCACTGTCTTTGGTTATGGAACCAAAAATGTGTATTCTATTTGATTTGTTGAAAGCAGTTGGGGACATGTTTTTCTTTCCCTCTTGTTATTCTTGGGGGAGGGGGGTGGGGGCCTTCTGATAATGGGCCAACTGTTCAAACCAGGTGGGGCAGTGCTTCTTATCTCTTTAACCACCCGTCCTCCCTCCAGGGGGATATTTTTTGCTAACGGGCCATGAAGGCTCACCAAGGACATGAAACATTCCATCATCCCATTGTGAGATGTTCCACCCAGTGAGGGGGGAGCCAACCATTCTTGCCTAGATAAAAACTGAGACGTAGGAACACGAGGTATCTGGTTCCACCTGATTCCCAGAGGAAGACTGGACCCTTCTCGCCATGGCTGGACCCTTTTCTCTCAGGATCATCTCTACTCCAACAACACCACATCTGCCACTCCAGGAGGACTCACTTTTGGACTGCTTCCAACAACCTGACCAACAGGGTATCAGGTTCTAGCTCTGACTCTGTCAGGGTTTCTAGGATTGTTGTTTGTTTGTTTGCTTGTTTGGGGTTTTTTTTGTACTACTACATTTGTATTCTTAATATTCTTAGTAAAGAACTGTTATTCCTATTCCTAAATCTTTGCCTGAAAGCCCTTAATTGCAAAATTATAATTTGGAGGGGGGGAGGGGTTTACATTTTCCATTCTGAAGGAAACTCCAGCATTCCCTGGCAGATACCTGTCTTTCCAAACCTAGACAGTTTATTAGAAGCTCTTTGAAAAGTTTCTCCAAAACTCTAGGAAAAAAGATTCCGAATGAACTGCACCAGACCAGAGGGAAATCAAGGCACAGCCATGGTTTGTCAGGACTTGCTTGATCCTAATGAGCCCCTTGCTGCATTTGGTGCTGAGCCATGGAACCTCAAGGCCTGAGAGGAGATTGCACAAACCTTTCCAGGAGTCCAAGTCAGAAGAAAACTCCAGGCATTAATGGGTCCCACTAAGGTCCATCCCCAACACAGGCTCCTCATGGACTCCTTGGAGGTGAGAATTGGATCGCACAAAATCCTCCCAGAAACTCAGTGTGGGCAGGAAATTCCAAAGTACCTTAAAAACCTTGAGTATCTCAAAGTATTAATGAGCCCCACTGAGTGTCAGTGTAAAGTTCTCAAGGGACTCATTAAAGCAGATAATTGGAGGCCAGGATGGTAAAAAACTTTTCAGAGACTCAGTGCCAAAAAAAAGTTCTTTAAGAAACTTTGAGTACCTTAAAGTATTAATGAGCTCCACTGAGTTTTTTTAGTGACTAAGAATCCCAAGGGACTTGTTAAAGTAGATAATTGGGGCCAGGATTGCACAATCTTTCTCACAAGATCAGATTTAAAAGGGAAATACCAAGTACCTTCAAATAACTGAAGTACCTTGAAGCATTAATGAGCTCCACTGAGTGTTGTTACTGACAAGGCCTCTCAAGGGACTAATTAAAGCAGATAATTGGAGGCCATGATTGCACAAACTTCTCAGACTCAGTGTCCAAAAAAAGTTCTTCAATAAACTTTGAGTACCTTAAAGTATTAATGAGCTCCACTGAGTGTTTTTACTGACTGAGAATCCCAGGGGACGTAAAGCAGATAATTGGGGCCAGGATTGCAGAAACCTCTCAGAAACTCCAAGGCAAAAGCCAAACCCAAAGTCCTTTGTAAAACCTGCAGTGCCTGGGAGCATTCAGGAGCCCCCCAGGGCCATTCCTGATCAAGGCTCCCCAGGGACTCCTTCCAGCACATCCTTGAGGCCACTGGGCTGTCAGGGGGATGCTGAGGGCAGCACAAGGGGCTGAGAGTGCCCAGCCTTGCTGGGGCTGTGCCAGGAGGCCCCAAGGCCTCAGGACAAGGTGTCTCCTCACAGCCCTTGGTGGCACAGACCCTGCTGTGCCCCAGGGCACCAAGACTTGGCTTCTCTTTGTCCCCTCCTGGCATCACTGCCTGCAGTTCTCTGCTCTGTCTAGAGCCTGGGGACACTTTCTCTGTTGTGTGCCTCAGTGGGACCCATTAAAACTTCAGGAAACTTTGGAGTTGGATTCTGACTTGGCGTTCTGGAGAGGTTTCATCATCTCCCTCTCAGGGACTGATGTTCAGGGCCTCAGCACAGAGCCCCAAGAGGGTCATTAAAGTCCTTGTGCTGTGTCTGTGCTAATGAGCTGGGCTGGGCTCCTGGCACAGAGGCAGCAGCTCCTGGCAACCAAGAAGAGCTTCAAAAGACATTTCTCCTGATGAGCAACTCTTTTCCCAGCCCAGCAGAGCTCACTCACAGCTCACTGGAGGAGAAACCCTCACAGCATTTGGAACAGTCACTCTCTGGCTGGGGGAAGATAAGCTGCACTTCCTGCAGGGATCTCCTGAAGCTGCCACATCCCACAGCTCTGAGGCCCTTCCAGGAGCACTCTCCGAGCTGCTGCAGGGCAGGGATGTGGCCCTGGGGCAGGGCTGGGTTTCCCTGCTGCAGCAGCCCAGGCACAGCACAGGGCAGCTCCCTGTGCCAGGCTCTGCTGCAGGGCTGAGCAGCCGGGGCTGCAGCCAGGGCTGCCCAGGGCTGTCCTGCAGAGCAGGCTCCTGCAGCCCAGGGCTCTGTGCTGGCCCAGGGACTCTGCTGCCTGCCAGGGACAGCTCTCAGCCGGCCCGGGGAGCTGCTCCCAGGGTTGGGGAGAAGCTGTGGGGGGAAGGAGCCACCCTGAGCAGGGCAGGTGCTGCTGCTGAGAGGTGCTGTGTGGGGCAGGGCTGCTCCCAGCTCCACACCAGCCTGGCACAGCTCCAGAGGACACTTCCCAAAAGAAGGTGAGCCTGGGATTGCTGTAAAGATCAGGAGCTTTCCTGATAGTGTTTTAATTTCCTGCTTGTAGAAGGATGGGAGAGTTGGGGTGATGACAAATAGATTTTTGCTTTTTATACATTTTTCATATATTCTTAGCTCTGTTAACTAATAATATGTAGTTATAAAACTATAATTTTTAAGTTACTCCATTCAACTACTATGCATATATTTATTAAAGTATACATATACTTATATACTCTAGTATATATACATATATGTACATACAGTAAAACTGACCTTCAAATTACATTCCTGAACTAATGTATAGTCTTATTATCAGGAGGATTCTACAAAAAGAACATTTTGGTTTTTCAACCAGAGTATGTGGAGTCATAAAAAAAAAAGTGGGTCAAAGAAGCCCTTGGACCAACTCTAATGGGTTGACCCAGAGATGTGTAACTGGGGCCACTGAATCTCCTATTGGATGTTCCTGTTAAATATCCTAATTAATCAACCTCAATAAATTGTTGTAATTAGGGGCCGAGTGTGCCCCATCCCCACTGGGACACCTGGGAGCTTCCAATAAAGGTCTGGTTTTTACTTTACTGTGCTAACACTGTTACAAAGGGTTGTTTTTTTGTTTTTTTTTTTTTTTCTCTTTTCATTGTAGGCAACAGGAGGATGAGAGCAGCAGAACAGGAATTGCAATCACAGAATCACAGAACATTCTGAGTTGAAAGGGACACTCAGGATCATCAGAGGAATGTTTGAACATTTACAGAGACTCCAGCACTGTAACTTTGGGTGGTCAGTCTCTCTGCTGGGAGGCTCCTCAAGGGCCTTCAGCCCCTCCTCAGCCCTGGACAGCAGCAGCAGCAGCAGCATCACCTTTGCAGGGCCCAGCAGGGCTCTCCTGAGCTGCCCTTGCCCAGCTGCAGACAGAGCCTGCCCCAGCCAGGGCCCTGCAGACAGGCAGGTTTCTGTAGGGCCGGGCCCAGGGCACAGAGGCTGGGATGGGCTCTGTCAGCGCTGGCAGGGACAAGGCTCCTCTCAGCAGGGAAATGTCCAGGCCCAGGGAGATGCTGAGGGAAGGGGAGGGGGCTGCAGAGAGCAGTGCTGGGGGCAGGAGGGCACTGTGGCTGTGTGGGAGGTGCCGTGCACAGCTGGGCACGGGAACACTGTCCTGAGTGCCCGGCTGTCTCTGCCCTGCCCTCCCAGGCACAGCCCCACCACATCTTCTCTTGGTTCTGCACTGCCCTGAGATTGCCCCTGTCATCTGGTGCTCTCAGGGAGGCTCTGGCATTTGCAGCAGCTGAGTCAGGCACTGCCCTTGGCATTGCTGCCAGGCAGCTGTGGCCATGGCCATGGGCTGTCCAAGCTTCCCTGGGACCTGTGGGCCTGTGGGCAGAGCAGTCCATGGGAAAGGGGAATGGGCTGAGCCCCCTCCCTGAGATCCCATCATGGGCACACCCAGGGATCTCCTTGCTGTGTCCTTGCAAGCTCTGAGCTGCCCTCCTGGCTGCAAATCTGTGCCAGAGCCCCTCGCAGTTCCCTGAATGTGCCCTGGGGAAGTGCAGAGATGCCAGAGCTGAGGAAATGCTGCTGGGTTTGCCAAGGGAGCCGTGAGTGTCCTTGGCAGAAGGGGGTGCTGAGACCTTGCCCAGAGCCCTTTGGAGAGGGGGAGACATTCAGGGATCCCTCTGCTCTGGGCAGGGTCTGGTTTATCCCAGGGTGACCCAGGAGTGTGACTGTGCTCTGACTGCAGCCAAAGCTGCAAACACAGGGCAGCTGGGAACAAGCCCATCCAGCCCCTCACCTTGCCCAAGGCACAGGGAATACTTTGCCTCTCCCATCTCTCAGTGGCAAACTCTGAGTGCAGCAGAAATGCTGGAGATTTCTGACCTCAGAAAATCAGGAATGATTGTGGGAAGGAAAAAATCCTAAAACCAAGTCCTGCCTTTTTTTTTATTTAAGACCAGGGTTTGCAGATGCTACTGAGACTTTCTGCATAAGGAGTGGTTCCCCTGACAAATCATGAATATCCAGCTTTGTCCCTCTGCCACATGGTCACAAACCCAGGGCAGCAGGGCAGGGATGGCTCCTGGAGAGCCCCCACACACAGGTCTGGCTGCTCCTGGCACACTCAGACAGCACAACTGGAGCTCAGGCAGGGACCTGTGTGAAGATTTTCCCAGAGCAGGAACAAGGGTGGGGGACTCACAGCAAGACAGTTGACAGGGAATGGCCCAGGTTTGGCTCAAAGCAGCCTCTGCTGACTTGTCCCTGTCCTTTCTCCATGAACAGGTCCCCATGTGCAGCCCCAGCAAATGTCCAACAGCAGCTCCATCAGCCACTTCCTCCTGCTGGCATTAGCAGACAGGCGGCAGCTGCAGCTCCTGCACTTCTGCCTCTTCCTGGGCATCTCCCTGGCTGCCCTCCTGGGCAACGGCCTCATCATCAGCGCCGTAGCCTGCGGCCACCACCTGCACAGCCCCATGTTCTTCTTCCTGCTCAACCTGGCCCTCACCGACCTGGGCTCCATTCTAACCACTGTCCCCAAAGCCATGCACAATTCTCTCTGGGACACCAGGAACATCTCCTATGCAGGATGTGCTGCACAGCTTTTCTTCTTTGCCTTTTTCCTCACATCAGAGTTTTCCCTGCTGACCGTCATGTGCTACGACCGCTACGTGTCCATCTGCAAACCCCTGCACTACGGGACCCTCCTGGGCAGCAGAGCTTGTGCCCACATGGCAATAGCTGCCTGGGCCAGTGCTTTTCTCTGTGCTCTTCTGCACACAGCCAATACATTTTCCCTGCCCCTGTGCCATGGCAATGCCCTGGGCCAGTTCTTCTGTGAAATCCCACACATCCTCAAGCTCTCCTGCTCTCACTCCAAAGTCAGAGAACATTGGGTAATTGTGACTGGTGTCTGTTTGTTATTTGGCTGTTTTGTGTTTATTATTTTCTCCTATGTGCAGATCTTCAGGGCTGTGCTGAGGATCCCCTCGGAGCAGGGACGGCACAAAGCCTTTTCCACCTGCCTCCCTCACCTGGCTGTGCTCTCCCTGTTTATCAGCACTGGCATTGTTGCCAACCTGAAGCCCCCCTCTATCTCCTCCCCATCCCTGGATCTGGCCCTGTCAGTTCTGTACTCGGTGGTGCCTCCTGCCCTGAACCCCCTCATCTACAGCCTGAGGAACCAGGAGCTCAAGGCTGCAGTGTGGACACTGATCACTGGATGGTTCCAGAAACATTAAACTGCTGGCCAGTTTCTGTAAATCATTTGTAATAAAAGTCATCTTTAATAGTTCTTGTTGATTTTTTTGTGGGGGATTTTTCCCCTGTGTTTTAGTTTCTCAACATTATCCACAAAAGAGGACATATTCTGTGTCATTTATCATTTTGATTCTCTCCACCTTTGCTGTTGCCCGACACTGTGTCAATGGGGAGCTGTGTCTCTATGGCTTTAAATGAAATAAAATCCCAGCAAAGTTTTCACTGGGAATCCCCCTTTTTTTCCCTTCTCTGGAGCTGCAGCAGCAATGTCTGTGTGCTGAGCTGTGGGCAGGGCAGGGGTGGCACAGCAGCTCTGCTCCTGCTGGCCACACCATTCCTGATCCAGGCCAGGAGCCATTGGCCTTCTTGGCCCCCTGGGCACACTGCTGCCTCATGTCCAGCCTGCTGTCCAGCACTGCCCCAGGTCCCTTTCTGCCTGGCCACTGTCCAGCCACTCTGTCCCCAGCCTGGAGCACTGCAGGGCTTGTTGTGGCCAAAGAGCAGGAGCCGGCCCTTGGTGTTGTTCAAGCTGCCATGGTTGGATTTGGGCCCTGGATGCAGCCTGTCCAGGGCCCTGTGCAGAGCCCTCCTGCCCTCCAGCAGATCCACACTCCCAGCTGCAGGAGAGATGGCCAAGGGCTGGGCAGGGCTGGCAGGGCCACAGGCACCCAGGCCTTTGTCCCCTGGGCTCTGCCAGCGCCTCTGCAGGCCCCACAGAAGGAACTTTCCTTGCAGGAAAGCCTGCACTTGGCTTCTGCCTGGCCCCTCCCTGAGCAGCCTGGCAGGCCTTGCAGCTTGAGGACATTTGTCCTTGCTGCCCCTGCCATCCCCCTGCCCCACCCACAGCCCCCAGCCAGCCGCGAGGGACAGGCCCTGCTGTGCCAGGCCTGGGCTCAGGCCTTGGCCTTTCTGCTCCCTCCAGCCAGCCCAGGCCTTGCTCAGCATTGCAGTCCCTGCTCACAGCCTTGGCCTCCCTGCAATCCTGGCCTCAAGGAGCTGCTCTCCCCAGTGCCTGGGCAGCCTTTGGCACTCCCTGCCCTCCCTGGGGCCCAGGGATGCTCCAAGGGACTTGGGGTTTTGCTTCTGACTCCTTCAGCAGCTTCTTCAACCTTCTCTCAGTGCCTGGGGTTCCTGGACTCAGCCTCAAATCCAGTGTGGGGCTGATGAAAACACAGAAATCCCTCAGGAGCTCTTTGTATTCCTTCAATTGTGTTTGAGTCTCCAGGCTTATGCAGCTGACTGGAGTCAGTTTGGAGTCCTGTGAAGGAGGGAGATTTCAAAGTGCATGTCATGATTTCTTCTATTTTTTTTCAAATCAAGCATTATTTATTTTCCAGATCAGTAAAGAGTTGATAGAAACATCCCCCAAGGGATCTCAATGCTGGATGTCACCTTAGGCAGTCTGGGCACAGAGAAGAATGAGCCCCTTGCAGGCTGACCCTGTTTGGACAAGCTGGTCCTCACCCCAACCTCACCATGTCTGACATTGTCCACCTGGCACTGACATCCCTGTGCCCTGCAGCAGAACCTTGTCCCCTGAGCTCTGCAGCTGCCTGTCCCAGCCCATTGCACCATGTCCCACCGGCTCTCCTCAGGCCTCTGCCTACACACAGGCCCAGGAGGAGTTTTCCCTTTGCTGAGAAAAGAATGGAAAAGCCTGGGCAGGTTTCCTAAACAACCAAGCCCACTCAGGAACCACATGCTCAGGAGAGGCTGCCTGGAATGATGTCACCTTTCTACAAGGGACAGTGTCACCATAAATGAGTTCTGTGAGCAGAATTCTCTGAGTCTTTCAGGTGAATTCTCTGTCCCTGTCCTGGGTCTCTGTTGCAGATGGAAACTGCTGGTGCCATCCTCAGCTTGAACCCTTCTTGGGAATGCAGACAGAGGTTCCCAGGTGTTTAAAGTAAGCATTGCTCAATGTTGATGCAAAGCTTTTGTGTTCTTCCTGGAACCAAGGAGACTCCTAAGACACTGCAAGGCCTTGTTTCACCAAGGGTCCATTGTGACACAGCGGGGGCTCGTGGAATCAAGGAGATAATTCTGACAGTATGGAACCTCCTAGATACAAGTCTCTGTTGTGGCAGTCATGGAATCAAGGAGACATTTGTGACACAGCCAGGCCGTGTGGAACCAATGGTCCATTGTTCCCCTGCAGAGTCAAGAAGAACATGGTGACACCACAGAACCTGATGGAACCAAGGGTCCTTTGTGGCACAGCAGGGCCTCCTTGGAACTAAGGGGACCATTGTGACAAGGCAAGGCCTAATGGAACCATGGAGACCATTTGACACTAAGGAAACTCATGGAACCACGGTGACCATTGGGATGCTGTGGAACTTCACAGAACCAAGGGTCCATAGTGACATTGTGGTGCCTCCTGGAATCAAACATTGTGAAACTTGGAGGCCTAATGGAACAAGGGTTTCTATTGTGACACTGCAGAACCTCATGAAATCAAGGTGACCATGTTACACTGCAGAAGCTCATGGAACCAAGGGGCCATTGTGACACTGCAGAACCAAGGAAACTGTTGTTGACAGTACAAAAACTCATGGAATGAAAAGTCCAGTGTGACATGATGGAACCCCATGGACCCAAGGGTCCATTGTGACTCTGTAGGGCCTCATGGAATAGAGGATCCATTGTGACACTGCAGGGCCTTGTGGAACCAAGGGTGCATTGAGGCACAGCTGGGCCTTGCTGGAACCAAAGAAACCCCTGCTCAAAGCAGGGTAACTCCTAGAACCAAGGAGTTCATTGGTTCAGCATAAAACCTATGGAACCAAGGGGCCATTGGGACAAAGCTGGGCCTCATGGAACTGAGGGGACATTCTGACCCATTGGGACTGCATGGAAGGAATTGTCCATGATGACAATGGGGATCCAAGGAGACCATGGAGACACTATGGAACCTCATGGATCCAAGGGGCCATTGTGACACCAAAGAACTTCATGGAACCCAGGGTCCATTGTGACATAGCAAGGCCTCATTGGAACAAAGGGACCATTGCTGACAGTACAGAACCTCATGGAACCAAGGGGCTGTGGTGACACAGCAGGGACACATGGAAGCAAGGAGACCAGTGACATTTAGGAACCTCATGGAAACAAGGGTTCATTAGGACACTGCAGAAACAAGGAGACCATTGCTGACATTATAGAAGCTCATGGAGCCGAGCAGCCATTGTTACACTTCAAAGTGTTGTTGAACCAAAGAGATCATTGTCCAACTCCAGAACCTCATGGCACTGAGGCTTCACTGTGACACAGCAGGGTTCCATGAAACCAATTGTCCATTGTGACAATGCAGATCCAAGGAGACCATGGTGACACTAGGGAAGCCCATGGAACCAAGTGGCCATTGTGACACAGCAAGGCCTCGTGGAACCATGGAGAGCATTGTAACATCATGGAATCTCATGGAACCAAGGGTTCATTGTTACAGTCCAGAACCAAGGAGACCATTTTGACACTACAGAACCTCATGAAATCAAGGGTCATTTGTGAAACAGTTGGGCTTCAAGGAACCAAGAAGCCATGGTGACACAGCAGAGCCACATGGAACCAATGGTCCATTGTGATACTGTGGATCCAAGGAGGCCATACCAATACTAGGGAATGTGATAAATAAATAATTTTGTGCTAACTGAATTGTAACTATATCAATATTTTAGAAAAAGACAAATGATATGTGATTAGTGTCACAAAACTGATGTTTGCAGACATTTTTGAAAAATAAAAAAATAAGGATACAGGATGTAATTTCAGATAAGTAATATCCAAATACGGAATAGGCCTTGGGATAATTGGAAGATCAGGCTTGAGATGGATAATTGGGATGCTTCCAGGTAAAGAATCTCTGTTGTGTTTTTATTTAAGGCTTATTTTTGGAATATGATGCTGGCTAACATAACACAAGGCTCGGGGTGCCTGTGCAACCTGTAAGGTTACCCAGAGGACAATGAGGAAGACTGTGAGCCTTCATCCAAAAGACGACCAAATGATGACAGAAGAGCCCCTAGCAACAAGTGAAGCATGTCCCTTGAAGTACAGTGACGTAGTTTTTTAGAACTGAAAATAGGAGTGTCATGGGTTGTGGAGCCAGGGGTGTGTATTCTATTTCATTTGTTAAGAGCAGCTGGGGAGATGTTTTTCTTTATCTCTTGGAACTCTGGGGGGAGAGCAGCGGATGCCTTCTGATAATGGGCCAACTGTTAAAACCAGGTGGGACAGTGTTTCTTATCTCTTTCACCGCCTGTCCTCCGTCCAGTGTAATATTTTCTGCTAATTGAACATTAAAACACCCCTAAAAGCACACATCCCCAAAGCAGTACATCCACATTCCATCATCCTATTGTGAGATGCTCCACCCAGTATGGGGAGCCAACCATTCCTACCTGGATAAAACTGAGACACAGAAACAAGAAGGCATCTAGCTTCTCACCTGATTCCCGGAGGAAGACTGGACCCCTTCTCATCATCACTGGACCCCTTCTCACCACCACTGGACCCTTGTTCTACAGGATCATCTCTACATTCACCAGAACCACATCTGCCACTCCAGGAGGACCCCCTTTTGGACTGCTTCCAACACCCTAACCAACAGGGTGTTAGGTTGTAGCTCTGACTCTGTCAGGGTTTTCCAGGATTGCTTGTTTATTTGTGTGCTTGTTTGGTTGGGTGGTTTTTGTTTTCTACTACATTTGTATTGTTAGAATTCCTAGTAAAGAACTGTAATTCTTATTCCCAAATCTTTGCCTAAAAGCCCTTAATTGCAAAATTATAATTTGCCAGGGGTGAGAGGTTTACATTCTCTATTCTAAGCGAAACTCCAGGTTTCCCTGGCAGATATCTGTCTTTCCAAACCAAGAGAAGGAGGAAACTTAGGGGAAACATTGATGAATATCTATCAGCAGATAGTATATAAGTGTAGTCTGAATTGCTCTGTTTTGTACCTGAGGTAGGGTGAGAAGCCGTCCCTGTACCGCAGTCAGTTTTGCTTATGCCTCATCAGAACCTTAACCAGATTTAATCATTGCCAAATTTTTGTATATGTTTAATTTTATATTAAATTGCTATTCAAATTGCTGCTAAATTTTAAATCTGTTGTTTATTTTATTTATATTTATAACAGGTGCCTGCCTTGTTCCAGGGCTGCCCCATGGCCTTGGGGCTGCCCTGCATCCTGCAGGGGAAGTTCCCTGAGGGTCAGAGCACTCAGTGCCCAGACTCCTTTCCCTGTGCCTGCTGTGTCCCCTGGGGCTGCAGAGCTCTCCTGGCTCACAGCAGACATTCAGTCCTTGATCTCAGGGTGACCCCACCCTGGCCAGGCCTGTGCCCAGGGAGTTCCACTCCCTGCTGCTCCCTGGCACACACTGTCCCTGCAGGTGCCCTGTGCTCTCCTGGCAGCTCCCAAGGCCCTCCAGACAAACATTCCCCTGCCATCAGCCCTGGCACAAGCTGCAGAGGCCCAGGAAGGTTCAGCACAGACCCTTCCCCATCTGATGGGCCCTGGCCACCAACCAGCAGAACCTGACCCAGACCTGAGTCCCCTGACGGCCACACTGGGACCCTGATCTCATCCCACTGAGCCCTGGGAGAACAAGGAACACAAGGAACCTCTTCTCTGCCCTGCACCGCTGCTCACAGGCACTGCCCCTGCAGAGACAGAGACGGGCTGAGGGAACATCTTGGGCACACAGGGCAGAGCAGGACACTTCATTTTACAGAAATGCACAGTGATCAGGGCTCCTTAGATTCTCTGTTTAACACAGGCACGGTAGCTACTGATGTAGCAATACTGTGACTAATGGCATCCCTTAAGGGAAATTATATCGAAAATAAAGAAAAGAAGAGGAAAAAATTAATTCACCAAATAGAATAACAAACAAGACACACATGACACAAAGCAGTCTGGGCCTGGAATGAGCTCCATTCTGAATGCTGTGCACAAACAAACAGGCACCTGATTATTTCTGAAAAGCACAGAGTGGTCACATTCCTCAGGGCATCCTCCAGCTCTGGGTTCCTCAGGCTGTAGATGAGGGGGTTCAGTGTTGGAGGCAGCAGCCAGCACAGAAGTGACAGTGCCAGAGCCAGGGATGGGCACCAGGCTGGCACAGGTGACCTTGAGGCTCTGCAGGGCCCAGGCCCAGGGGCTGTGCCAGAGTCAGGGCTGAGCTGACACTCTGTGGGCTGGGGCAGAGCCCAGGCAGAAATCAGCCCCTGAGCCAGCAGCTCTGCAGTGGTGGCCACCAGGCCGGGTGGCCAAGGGAGGCTTCTGGCCATGCCCTGCAGGGACCTGCTGCTGCTGCTGCTGCTGCTGCTGCTGCTGCTGCTGCTGCTGCCCAGGGGCCTTTGGTGTCCCAGGCTCTCCCTGGCACAGCTCCCAGCACGGCACTCTGCACTTGTGCCCGAGCCCTTCACTCTGCTGGGGCTGGCCTGGGGCTTTTCCTGCAGTGGGACCTGGCCTGGCCATGGCACAGGAAAGGCCATGGCACAGGAACGCCCTTCCTGGGGCTGTGCAGCTTGTGCCAGGGCTGATGGCAGGGGAATGTTTGTCTGGAGGGCCTGGGGAGCTGCCAGGAGAGCACAGGGCACCTGCAGGGACAGTGTGTGCCAGGGAGCAGCAGGGAGTGGAGCTCCCTGGGCACAGGCCTGGCCAGGGTGGGGTCACCCCGAGATCAAGGACTGAATGTCTGCTGTGAGCCAGGAGAGCTCTGCAGCCCCAGGGGACACAGCAGGCACAGGGAAAGGAGTCTGGGCACTGAGTGCTCTGATCCTCAGTGAACTTCCCCAGGAGGATGCAGGGCAGCCCCAAGGCCATGGGGCAGCCCTGGAACAAGGCAGGCACCTGGTATAAATATAAATAGAAATAAACAACAAATTTAAAATTTAGCAGGAATTTTAATAACAATTTAATATAAAATTAAACATATATAAAATTTTGGTAATGATTAATTAAATCTGGTTAAGGTTCTGATGAGGCATAAGCAAAACTGACCGGGGTACAGGGAGAGCTTCTCACCCCACCTCAGGTACAAAACAGAGCAAGTCAGACTGCATTTATATACTCTCTGCTAATACATATTCATCAATGTTTCCCCTAAGTTTCCTCCTTGTCTTGGTTTGGAAAGACAGGTATCTGCCAGGGAAACCTGGAGTTTCGCTTAGAACAGAGAATGTAAAACTCCTCACCGCCGCCAAATTATAATTTTACAATTAAGGGCTTTCAGGCCCTTAGTTTCCCAGAAATTTTGGAATAGGAATAACAGTTCTTTTCTAGGAATATTAACAATAGAAATGTAGTAGAAAACAAAAACCACCCAACCAAACAAGCACACAAATAAACAAGGAATCCTGGAAAACCCAGACAGAGTCAGAGCTACCACCTGACACCCTGTTGGTCAGGGTGTTGGAAGCAGTCCAAAATTGAATCCTCCTGGAGTGGCAGATGTGGTTCTGATGAAAGTAGAGATGATCCTGTAGAAAAAGGGTCCAGTGATGGTGAGAAGGGGTCCAGTCTTCCTCCGGGAATCCGGTGAGAAGCTAGATGCCTTCTTGTTCCTGTGTCTCAGTTTTATCCAGGTAGGAATGGTTGGCTCCCCATACTGGGTGGAGCATCTCACAATAGGATGATGTAATGTGGATGTTCTACTTTGGGGATGTGTGCTTTTAGGGGTGTCTTCATGGTCCATTAGCAGAAAATATTCCCCTGGAGGGAGGACGGGCGGTGAAAGAGATAAGAAACACTGTCCCACCTGGTTTGAACAGTTGACCCATTCTCAGAAGGCATCCGCTGCTCTTACCCCAGTGTTACAAGAGATAAAGAAAAACATCTCCCCAGCTGCTCTTAACAAATGAAATAGAATACACATCCCTGGCTCCACAACCCATGACACTCCTATTTTCAGTTCTAAAAAACTTCGTTGCTGTACTTCAAGGGACATGCTTCACTTGTTGCTAGGAGCTCTTCTGTCTTCATTTGGTCGTCTTTTGGATGAAGCCTCACAGTCTTCTTCATTGTCCTCTGGGTAACCTTACAGGTTGCACAGGCACCCAGAACCTAGTGTTATGTTAGCCAGCATCATATTCCAAAAATAAGCCTTCAATAAAAACACAACTGAGATTCTTTACCTGGAAGCATCCCAATTATCCATCTCAAGCCTGATCTTCCAATTATCCCAAGGCCTATTCTGTTTTTGGATATTACTTATCTGAAATTACATCCTGTATCCTTTTTTTTTATTTTTCATAAACATCTGCAAACATCAGTTTTCTGACACTAATCACATATCATTTGTCTTTTTCTAAAATATTGATATAGTTGCAATTCAGTTAGCACAAAATCATTAATTTATCACAGTCCCTAGTATTGGTATGGCCTCCTTGGATCCACAGTATCACAATGGACCATTGGTTCCATGTGGCCCTGCTGTGTCACAATGGCTTCTTGATTCCATGAAGCCCAACTGTTTCAGAAGTGACCCTTGATTCCATGAGGTTCTGTAGTGTCAAAAAGGTTTCCTTGGTTCTGAACTGTAACAATGGACCCTTGGTTCCATGAGATTCCATGATGTCACAATGCTCTCCATGGTTCCACGAGGCCTTGCTGTGTCAAAATGGCCACTTGGTTCCATGAGCTCCCCTAGTGTCACCATGGTCTCCTTGGATCTGCATGGTCACAATGGACAATTGGTTTCATGGAACCCTGCTGTGTCACAGGGAAGCCTCAGTGCCATGAGGTTCTGTAGTTGGACAATGATCTCTTTGGTTCAACAACACTTTGGAGTGTAACAATGTCTGCTCAGTTCCCTGAGCTTCCATAGTGTCAAAAATGGACGCCAAAAGTTTCTGCAGTGTCCTAATGAACCCTTGGTTCCATGAGGTTCCTAAATGTCACTGGTCTCCTTGCTTCCATGTGTCCCTGCTGTGTCACCACAGCCCCTTGGTTCCATGAGGTTCTGTACTGTCAACAATGGTTCCTTTGTTCCAATGAGGCCTTGCTCTGTCTCAATGGACCCTGGGTTCCATGAAGTTCTTTGGTGTCACAATGGCCCCTTGCATCCATGAGGTTCTGTAGTGTCTCCATGGTCTCCTTGGATCCCCATTGTCATCATGGACAATTCCTTCCCTGCAGTCCCAATGGGTCAGAATGTCCCCTTAGTTCCATGAGGCCCTGCTTTGTCCCAATGGCCCCTTGGTTCCATAGGTTTTATGCTGTACCAATGGACTCCTTGGTTCTAGGAGTTACCCTGATTTTAGCAGTGGTTTCTTTGGTTCCAGCAAGGCCCAGCTGTGCCTCAATGCACCCTTGGTTCCACGAGGCCCTGCTGTGTCACAATGGACCCTTTATTCCATGAGGCCCCACAGAGTCACAATGAATCCTTGGTCCATGAGGTTCCATCATGTCACACTGGACTTTTCATTCCATGAGTTTTTGTACTGTCAACAACAGTTTCCTTGGTTCTGCAGTGTCACAATGGCCCCTTGGTTCCATGGGCTTCTTTAGTGGAACATGGTCACCTTGATTCCATGAGGTTCTGCAGTGTCACAATAGAAACCCTTGTTCCATTAGGCCTCCAAGTTTCACAATGTTTGATTCCAGGAGGCACCACAATGTCACAATGGACCTTGGTTCTGTGAGGTTCCATAGCATCCCAATGGTCACTGTGGTTCCATGAGTTTCCTTAGTGTCACAATGGTCTCCATGGTTCCAGTAGGCCCTGCCTTGTCACAATGGTCCCCTGGGTTCCAAGGAGGCCCTGCTGTGCCACAAAGGACCCTTGGTTCCATCAGGTTCTGTGGTGTCACCATGTTCTTCTTGACTCTGCAGGGTAACAATGGACCATTGGTTCCACACGGCCTGGCTGTGTCACAAATGCCTCTTTGATTCCATGACTGCCACAACAGACACTTGTTTCTAAGAGGGTCTGTACTGTCACAATTGTCTCCTTGATTCCATGAGCCCCACTGTGTTACAATGGACCCTTGGTGAAACAAGGCCTTGCAGTGTCTCAGGAGTCTCCTTGGTACCAGGAGGAACACAAAAGCTTTGCATCAACATTGAGCAACGCTTACTTTACACACCTGGGAACCTCTGTCTGCATTCCAAAGAGGGGTTCAAGCTGAGGATGGCACCAGCAGCTTCCATCTGCAACAGAGATCCAGGACAGGGACAAAGAATTCAGATGAGAGACTCAGAGAATTCTGCTTCCAGAGCTCATTTCTGGTGACACTGTCCCTTGTAGAAAGGTGATATCATTCCAGGCAGCCTGTCCTGAGCATGTGGTTCCTGAGTGGGCTTTGTTGTTTAGGAAACCTGCTCAGGCTTTTCCATTCTTTCCTCAGCAAGAGGAAAACTTCTCCTGGGCCTGTGTGCAGGCAGAGGCCTGACGAGAGCAGGTGGGACATGGTGCAATGGGCTGGGACAGCCAGCTGCAGAGCTCAGGGGACAAGGTTGTGCTGCAGGGCACAGGGATGTCAGTGCCAGGTGGGCAATGTCAGACATGGTGAGGTTGGGGTGAGGAGCAGCTTGTCCAAACAGGGTCAGCCTGCAAGGGGTTCATTCTTCTCTGTGCCCAGACCCAAGGAGAAATTCAGCATTGAGATCACTTGGGGAATGTTTCTATCAACTCTTCACTGATCTGGAAAATAAAAAATTCTTGATGAGAAAAACAAAACAAAACAAAACAAAACAAAACAAAACAAAACAAACAAAAAAACCCCACATGAGATGCACTTTGAAATCTCCCTCCTTAACAGGACTCCAAATTGACTCCAGTCAGCTGCACAGACCTTGGAGACTCAAAGGCTATTGAAGGAATACAAAGAGCTCCTGAGGGCTTTCTGTATTTTCATCAGCCCGACGCTGTATTTGGAGCTCAGTCCAGGACCCCCAGGCACTGAGAGAAGGTTGAAGAAGCTGCTGAAGGAGTCAGAAGCAAAACCCCAAGTTCCTTGGAGCATCCCTGGGCCCCAGGGAGGGCAGGGAGTGCCAAAGGCTGCCCAGGCACTGGGGAGAGCAGCTCCTTGAGGCCAGGATTGCAGGGAGCCCAAGGCTGTGAGCAGGGACTGCAATGCTGAGCAAGGCCTGGGCTGGCTGGAGGGAGCAGAAAGGCCAAGGCCTGAGCCCAGGCCTGGCACAGCAGGGCCTGTCCCTCGCGGCTGGCTGGGGGCTGTTGGTGGGGCAGGGGGATGGCAGGGGCAGCAAGGACAAATGTCCTAAAGCTGCAAGGCCTGCCAGCCTGCTGAGGGAGGGGCCAGGCAGAAGCCAAGTGCAGACTTTACTGCAAGGAAAGTTCCTTCTGTGGGGCCTGCAGAGGCGCTGGCAGAGCCCAGGGGACAAAGGCCTGGGTGCCTGTGGCCCTGCCAGCCCTGCCCAGCCCTTGGCCATCTCTCCTGCAGCTGGGAGTGTGGATCTGCTGGAGGGCAGGAGGGCTCTGCACAGGGCCCTGGACAGGCTGGATCCAGGGCCCAAATCCAACCATGGCAGCTTGAACAAGAGCAAGGGCCGGCTCCTGCACTTTGGCCACAACAAACCCTGCAGGGCTACAGGCTGGGGACAGAGTGGCTGGACAGTGGCCAGGCAGAAAGGGACCTGGGGCAGTGCTGGACAGCAGGCTGGACATGAGGCAGCAGTGTGCCCAGGGGGCCAAGAAGGCCAATGGCTCCTGGCCTGGATCAGGAATGGTGTGGCCAGCAGGAGCAGAGCTGCTGTGCCAGCCCTGCCCTGCCCCCAGCTCTGCACACAGACATTGCTGCTGCAGCTCCAGAGAAGGGAACAAAAGGGGGATTCCCAGTGAAAACTTTGCTGGGAGTTTATTTCATTTAAAGCCATAGAGACACAGCTCCCCATTGACACACTGTGGGGCAACAGCAAAGGTGGAGAGAATCAAAATGATAAATGACACAGAATATGTCCCCTTTGTGGATAATGTTGAGAAACTAAAACACAGGAGAAAAATCCCCCACAAAAAATCAACAAGAACTATTAAAGATTACTTTTATTACAAATGATTTACAGAAACTGGCCAGCAGTTTAATGTTTCTGGAACCATCCAGTGATCAGTGTCCACACTGCAGCCTTGAGCTCCTGGTTCCTCAGGCTGTAGATGAGGGGGTTCAGGGCTGGAGGCACCACCGAGTACAGAACTGACAGGGCCAGATCCAGGGATGGGGAGGAGATAGAGGGGGGCTTCAGGTTGGCAAAAAAGGCAGTGCTTACAAACAGGGAGAGCACGGCCAGGTGAGGGAGGCAGGTGGAAAAGGCTTTGTGCTGTCTCTGCTCAGAAGGGATCCTCAGCACGGCCCTGAAGATCTGCACATAGGAGAAAACAATGAACACAAAACAGCCAAAAAATAAACAGGCACTAACAGCAAGAAGCCCAAGTTCCCTGAGGTAGGATTTGGAGCAGGAGAGCTTGAGGATCTGGGGAACTTCACAGAAGAACTGACTCAGGGCATTGCCATGGCACAGGGGCAGGGAAAATGTATTGGCTGTGTGCACAAGAGCATTGAGAGAGCCACTGGCCCAGGCAGCTGCTGCCATGTGGGCACAAGCTCTGCTACCCAGGAGGGTCCCGTAGTGCAGGGGTTTGCAGATGGACACGTAGCGGTCGTAGCACATGATGGTCAGGAGGGAAAACTCTGCTGAAATGAAAAATACAAACAGAAAGAACTGTGCAACACATCCTGTGTAGGAGATGTTCCTGATGTCCCAGAGGGAATTGTGCATGGCTTTGGGGACAGTGGTGCAGATGCAGCCCAGGTCGGTGAGGGCCAGGTTGAGCAGGAAGAAGAACATGGGGCTGTGCAGGTGGTGGCCGCAGGCTACGGCGCTGATGATGAGGCCGTTGCCCAGGAGGGCAGCCAGGGAGATGCCCAGGAAGAGGCAGAAGTGCAGGAGCTGCAGCTGCCGCCTGTCTGCCAATGCCAGCAGGAGGAAGTGGCTGATGGAGCTGCTGTTGGACATTTGCTGCCTCTGGACATGGGGACCTGATCAAGGAGGACACAGTGACAGGTCAGGGGAGACTTTGCTGAGCAATTCCCAAGCCCTTTCCCCCAGCCCTGCTCCTGCCACTCTGTGTCACCCAGTTTTCTCAGAGCGCTTTCCTCAGCCCTTTGCCTGAAGCTCTGCTGGGATCTGGCCCTGTGGCTCTTACTACAGGAGCTCTGCCCATGGACATCGAGGGCTCAGCTCTGCTCTGCAGCAGTAGGGTCATGGGAACAGGGAAAGGGGTCAGTTCTGGGGCTGGACTTCAGCAGCCAGAACTGCTGTTGAGGCAGATGAGCTTGGCAGCATCTCCTGTCCCAGGGCTAAGTTTGAGAGAGTTTCCTGATGTGCCCAGAGAGAACTGTGCAAGGCAAGAGCATTGGATGTAACTCAGTGAAGCACCTCAGGGGAGCTGCTCCGCCACTCCATCTGTCCCCGGCTGCCCTTTTCTGAGATCCAGGATAATCAATGTGCTCCCCTGAAAATCAGCCTGACACAACTGTGAGCAGAGGGACCCAGAGCAGAGCAAACTGGCTCAGCCTTTCTCAGAGTCCTGTCCCCAATCCTGGCCAAGGACACTCCTGGCCAAGGAAACTCCTGGCCAAGGACACTCCTGTCCCCCAGTGTCCCCTGAAGACAGGTGACAGCTTGGATGGCATCCCTAGGACACACCAAGGGTCCTGTCCATGGCACTGCCTGAGGAGAGTCAGCTCATTCCCAGCCTGCCAGCCTGCCCTGCCCAGAGCTCCCCAGGCACAGGGAGCTGGGACACCCCACTGCTCTGCTCAGCCTGAGCAGGAGGAGCCCAAGGGCTGGGCCTGAGCCTGCAGCTGGAAGTGCCATTCCCAGAGAGCCCCTCAGCAATGCCAGCAGCAGCTGGGCAAGGCAAGGAGAGAGAGAGCCAGGCCCGGAGGAAAAGCCTTTCCCTGCCCAGCCCTGCCCAGCCCCTGCAGTGCAGGCAGCAGCAGTGCAGGACAGTGACCCTCAGGCCCTGGGCAGCAGGCAATGGGCACATGGCAGCAGAGATGCCCTTCATCTCTGGAGCTGCTCTGCTGGCCCTGGAGGGGACTGAGGGCCCCCAGCCCCCGGGCTGAGGGCTGTGCTGGCTGCCAGGGCACACAGCAGCTGTGCTGCTCAGGCCAGTGTCTGCCCTGCAGGGCAGGGCTGGCAGCTGCCACATCTCCCCTGCAGCAGCAGCAGCAGCAGCAGCAGGGCTGCCCTCAGCACTGCCTCCCTCCCTCCCTGCCCAGGGCTCTGCTGCTGCAGCTGTCCCAGCCCGAGCTGTTCCTGTGGGCCCGGGCTCCTTCCCTGCCACAGCTGCCAGAGCCCAGCCCAGCCCCTGGGCCAGCTCTGCCCTGCAGCTGCTCCCGGCTGCAGGCATTAAAGAACAGCTCCCCCAGGCCTGGGCACCATGGAAAGGTGATGCTGCATGGATCTGGAGCCTGGGGAGCTGCAGGCACTTGCTGAGGTTCCCTGGAATCCTCAGTGTGATGCTTTAACAGCCTCAGCCCCTGCTCTGCCCTGCACAGCTGAGTTTGCATTGCCACTAAGCTGAGCCAGGGAAAAGTGGGAGCACAGATTCAGGAAAGGAGTGACTCAAGCAGGAAACCCCTGCCATGAATGAGCTCATGAAAAGTCCCCTCAGAAATGACCTGGGCATGAGCTGGAGCTCTGAGCAGCCCTGGCACACACAGCACCCTCTCCACAGCAGCAGCAGCAGGACCTGCCCTGGCAGGTGTCACTCCTTGCACCCACAGCTCCCCTCCAGCATCCATGGGAGCTCCCAGGTAGGCTGAGAGCTGCCCCTGGCAGGTGGCAGATGCCCTGGGCTGGCCAAGAGCCCTGAGGGCTGCAGGAGCTGCTGTGCAGGACAGCCCTGGGCAGCCCTGGCTGCAGCCCCAGCTTCAGCCCCTGCAGCCGTCCCTGGCAGCAGGAGCCGTCCTGCCCTGTCCCTCTGACGGTGCCCAGGGCAGCCCCGCTCTGGAGCACATCCTCCCCCAAAGCAGAAAGGGCAGCAGAGCCATCCTTACAGTCACATCAGTCCTGTCCTGGGTCAGCTTTAGGAGATCCCTGCAGCCACTGACTGACGGTGTCAGAAGTGGTGAAGATTTCTCCAGGAAGAAGGTCAGAATTTTCAGAAGTTGTGAAGATTTCTCCATTAATAGTCTTAGGATTTTCCTTCCAGTTTCTTTAAGCCCCTGTCTGCTTCACTCCTCTCAGACACCTGCAGGCAGTGTCCTCAGCCCTGCTGGGCTGTGCAAAGGAGCTGCTCCTCAGGAGAAATGTCCTTTTGAAGCTCTTCTTGGTTGCCAGGATCATCCTCTCTTCCATGAGCTCAGCCCAGCTCATCAGCACACACACAGCACAAGGACTTTAATTAACCTCTTGGGACTTTGGTGCTGTTTACATCAGAGTCAGTCCCTAAGAGTGTGCTCAAGAAACTTCTCAGCAACTCAAAGTTAGATTAAAACCCCAAACTTTCTTGAACTTTTAATGGGGCCCACAGAGAAACATGACTGAGAAAGTGTCCTGAGATTCCAGTTAGAGCAGAACACTGCAGGCAGTGAGGACAGGTGGGGACAAACAAGGCCAAGGTGTCTCTGATGCTGAGCAAACCTGGATGTGTTTCAGGAATGCAAAGGGCCAAGGTCTGAGCCCCAGCCCCTGCCAAGGCAGATCCTGTCCCTCCCTCCTTGCTCAGGGCTCTTCCCAGGCCACTGGGATGTGGGGATGTGCAATGCCAAGGGCAGCACCATGGGGCAGCCCCTGCCAGGCTGCTGAGCAGGGACAAGGAGGCCATGAGGCCCCAGGCCTGCAAGGGTCACTTGTCCCCTCCTCCTGGCTCAGGCCCAGGGCCAGCAGCCATAGCCCAAGTGCTGCAGGAGTTGGCTGTGTCAGAGCCTTGCAGCTGCTGCCCATCCCTGTGCCCTGTGCAGCCCAGGCTGTCCTACGCTGTCCATGCCCTGTGCCTCTGTCCCTGCAGGCTGTCGGCATCCCCCGGCTGCCCCACCTGGCTGGGCCCTTCCTTTGCTGACAGCTCTGCCTCCTGCCTGCCTCTGCCTGGGCACACACAGCCCTGGGCTTGATACCAAAAGGGTTCATTCCATGTTTACCCTGCCTGTGAACTTCTAGCACAGGAACAAAGCATGCAGGGCCTGATTTCCAAATGAGGATGGTTGGAAAACAAGGAGAAGACATCTGGCTTGAGTGTAGTGACAGAAATAAGAAAGAGAATGTGGGAACTCGGGGTGGGTTTTATGGTGATGGCGAACTTGTAATACAGATGTATTGACTGTATATAAGTAACACTTTTAGAATCACATATCTATGTAAGGTTAGGAGTTACCACAGGTTAGACCTGAAGCCTGAATAAGTGATGCCCTCTTAAACACCTGGTTATTTTAGGGAGTCTTATTCTGATATTTCATAGATTTGGTGACAGCTGGGCCTCACATAATTGAGGTGTCTACTGTGACACCTTGGAACCCTCATGGAACGAAATTTCTTTGTGACTCCGCAGGGCCAAATGGAAGCAACGGTCCATTGTGATACTGCAGATCCAAGGAGACCTTTGGGACACTCTGGAACCTCATGGAACCCAAAGTACATTGTGACAGAGAAAGGCTTCATGGAACCAAGAGTCCATGGTGACACAGCAAGGCTTTGTTTGAGCAAGGGAACCATTGCTGATAGTCCAGAAACTCATGGAACCAAGGGATGGAACCAATGGTCCATTGTGATACTGCAGATCCAAGGAGATCATTGGGACACTCTGTAAACTCATGGAATCCAAAGTAAATTGTGACAGAGAAAGGCTTCATGGAACCAAGAGTCCATTTTGACACAGCAAGTCTTTGTTTGAGCAAGGGAACCATTGCTGATAGTACAGAAACTCATGGAACCAAGGGAACACTGTGACACACCGGGGCTGCAGGGAATGAAAGGTCCATTGTGACAATGCAGATCCAAGGAGACCATGGTGACACTGTGGGGCCTCATGGGACCAAAGGGGCCATTCTGACCCAGCAAGGCCTTGTAGAACCAAGGAGGCCATTGTGACACTGCTGAACCTCACAGAACCAAAGTGACCATGTTATACTGTGGGACCTCATGGAACAAAGGATCCATGGTGACACTGCAGAACCAAGGAGATTGTTGTAGGCAGGATGAAAGTTCATGGAACCAGAACTCCATTGTGACACAGTAAGGTCTCATGGAACCAAGGTTCCATTGCAACTCTGTTGGGCCTCATGGAGCCACGAGCCATTGTGACACAGTGTGGCCACATGGAGCCAAGGGGCCATTGTGACTGAGGAACCTCATGGAACCAAGAGTCCATTGTGACACTGTGGGGCCCTGTGGAACCAAGGGGACCACAGTGACATTGCAGGGCCTCATGGAAAAATGGAGACTGTTCTGACACTTGGGGACCCACTGGAACCAAGGGGCCATTCTAGCATAGCAGGGCCTCATGGAAACAAGGGGGCTGCAGTGAACACTGTGGGTCTGCATGGGATGAAGGGTCCATTCTGACACTGTGGAACCAAGGATACCATTGTGACACTATGGGGCATCATGGAACCAAAGGTCCATTGTGACCCAGCAGGGCCTCATGAAACCCTGGAGACCATTTTTACACCTTGAGGCCCTGGGAAACCAAAGGGCCATTGTGGCACTTCAGAGCCTTGTGGAGCCAAGGGGTTGATAGTGACACTGTGGGGCTTAATGGAACCAAGGGATAATTGTGGTCCTTTGTAGCACCATTGAACCAAGGGGTCCATTGTGACACTGCAGGGTACCATGGAACTGAGGATTCATGGAACAGCACAGGACCTCGTGGAACCAAAGGTCCATTGTGACATTGCAGGGCTTGGTGAAATCCATGATGGAACTTTGAAGCCTCGTTGAACTAAGAGGCTCCGCAGCACCTTGTGGAGCAAAGGAGACCATTGTGACACTGCAGGGCCTCAATGAACCAAGGGTCCATTGTGATACTTTGGTACCAAGGAGATCACTGTGACACTGAAGGCCTCATGGAAGCAAGGGGGGAAAATTGTGATGCTGCGGGGCCCAATGGAAGCAAGGGGACAGTGTGAGACAGCTGGGCCTCATGCAGCCAAGGGGCCATTGTGATCCTGAGGAGCCCAATAGAACCAAGGGACCACTGTGACACTGCAGAACTGTCTGGAATCATGGAGACCATTGTGACACTCTGAGGCCCCATGGAACCAATGGGCCACTGTGTCATTCTGCAGCTCCATGGAACCAAGGAAACCTTTTTGGCACTGCAAGGCCTCATGGAAGCAAGGGACCATTGTGACACTGTGGGGCCTCATGGAAATAAGGGCCCAGTGTGACGCAGTGGGGCCCAGTGGATCCAAGAATCCAATGTGACACCACCATTGTGACACAGCAGGGCCCTGTGGATCCAAGGGAACAGGAAACAGGTCTGGCTGGCTGGGCCTGATTGGCTCAACTGACCTCGGCATGTTGGGGGTCTCTTCTCAGGTGCTCCTGAAACCCTGGGGCTTTGGGCTTCCCTTCCCATGGAAAACAGCCACCAATCCTGCCCAGGCACTCAGGGCCAAAATTGGTACTTCTCCAAAATTCATTGTATGCAAGGGTTTCTTCCAGAAAAAGCTACCAGGACAGACAGACCTGGCTCACTTCGGCCTCTGATGATCACCTCTGATCTGCCCTGGAAATCCTGGGGCTCTGTGCTTTCCTTCCTATGGGAAAGAACTGGCCTTCCCTTGCAGGTGCTCATGGCTGAAATTGGGATTCTGCCCCCAAAATTCCATATATAAAGATACAGAATCCAAGATATTTATTCCATTAGTCCCAGATGAAAGCTGCCAGGACAGACAGCTCTGGCTGGCCTTGGCCTCTGGTGGCTGCCGTTCATCAGCCCCTGAAACACTGGGGCTCTGTGCTTTCCTTCTCTCTGTGGAGACCATGGTGACACTTTGGGGCCCTTGTGACACCTCAGAACCAAGGAGAGCATTGTGATCTTGCTGGGCCTCAAGGAACCAAGGGGAGATGGAACAGATCTGGCTGGTTTGGCCTACCAGGGACCACCTGACGGGTTCAGCTGTCCATGGAATGCTGAGGGCTGCCTCTTATCAGCCCCTGGAGGATTGGGGCTCTGTGCTTTCCTTCCTATGGAAATAAAACATCCGTCTCTCCAGGTGCCCATGGCCAAAATTGATATTTCCCCTGAAAAAATCTGTATATTCAAGGGTTCTCCCAGAAAAAATCTGCCAGGACAGAGAGCTGTGGCTGGCCCTGGCCTCTGGTGGTCACCTCTCATCTCAAGGAAGCCCTGAGGAAAGAATATAAAGAGGCTTCACAACTGGAACATCAATCAGTCTCTCATCCTCTGAAAAACTCAGATGCTCTTCAGATCATATGTCTCCTTTTTTTTTCTCATTGTCTATTATACAGGAGATACTGTTTTAAGATGAAAAAAAAATATTCTCATAATTCTACCAGTGTTACCTGACACAAAACACCTCCTCTACATATGGATCCAGATCACCTGGATAAGCAAACACAATGAAGTATCCAGCAGGAATTCTTTGTCACTGCTCCCATCTGTCCCATCTCCTCTGGGAGATTATATTGAAATTAATGGAGTTGAAATCCTATGGGTAAGAATCCATAGGCATTTGATCCTATGGATCAATCAATCAATCCTTCCAGTGGGAAGGCCAACAAGGCTGACATCCTACTGGGAGTCTGTTATCATCCACCCAGCCAGGAAGAAGAGCTGGACAACTTATTCTGTGAGCAGCTGGAGAATGTTTCAGGACCACCAGCCCTTGTTCTTGGAGGTGACTTTAACCTCCCACACATCTGCTGGGAACTGAATACAGCAGAAAGGAGGCAGTCCAGGAAGGTTTTGGAGTGTGTGGAGGACAACTTTTTGTCACAGCTGGTGAGTGAGTCCACCCGGGGAGGGACTATGTTGGACCTGCAGATCCAGGGATGGGGAGGAGATGGTGGGAGGCAGAGGAGAGCTGGCTCTCAGGTTGCCAAAGGAACCGAGACTGTCCTGACAACTTCTGTCTGGCAGCTATCCTTGGATGTCTGGAATTATGGAGGCAGATTGCCAGTTGTGGCCATGGACACCTGGATGTGTAAGATTATTTCTTCCATGGGAAGAGAATCACGGCCCCCCAGTGTTTTGAAGGCAGAGGAGAAGTGGCCCTCAAGAGGCCAAGGCCAGCCAGAGCTGTCTGTCCTGCCAGGTTTCATATGGGAACAATCCTTGGATAGAATCAAATTTGGAGGTAGAATCCCAATTTTGGCCATGGGTACCTGGAGGAGAAGGACAGTTCTTTCCCACAGGAAGGAAAGCACAGAACTCCAGGGTTTCAAGGACAGATCAGAAGCAGACCTCGACATGCCAAGGTCAGCTGGACAAGTCAGGCTTTGCCCCCAGAGGCCAAGCCAGCCAGACCTGTTCCATGTTCTTGGATCCTTGGTGCCCTGCAGCATCACAATTGGCCCTTGGTTCCATGAGGCCCCATAGTATCACAACAGGTCTTTGTTTCCATGAGGCCCAGCAATATCACAGTGGTCTCCTTGCCTCCACAGTGTCACAATGACCCTTTGCTTCCATGAGGCCCTGCAGTGTCACAATGGTCTCATTGGTTCCACGAGGCCCTGCAGTTGCACAGGGGCCCTTTGGTGTCACAAGGCCTTGAAATGTCATAGTAGCCTCAGTGGGTTCCCCTGCTGGTTCACAATGCCCTCCTCGGTTCCATGATGACCCCTTGTGTAACAATGGTGCCCTTGGTTCCACACAGTCAGAATGTCCCCGTGGTCCCATGCAGCCCCACAGTGTCACCATGATCCCCTTGATTCCATGAGGCCCTGCCGTGTGCAATGACCCCTTGGTTCTACAAGGCCCTGCAGTGTCACAATGGCCCCTTGGTTCCAGTGGGTCCTGAAGGGTCATCATGGTCTCCATGGTTCCAGGAGCCCCCACAATGTCACAATGGACTTTTGGTTCCATGAGCTTTCCTACTGCCAACAACATTCTCCTTGGTTCTGCAGTGTCACAAGGGACCCTTTGTTCCATGAGGTTCAGTGGTGTCACATGGACACCTTGATCCCAGGAGGTTCTGCGGTGTCACAATGGACTCCTTGGTTCTGTGGCCCTGCTGTGGAACAATGGACCCGTAGTTCCATGAGGTTCCGTAGTGTCACCGTGGTCTCTTTGGTTCCACCAGGCCCTGCTGTGCCACCATGGCCCCTTGGTTCCATGAGGTTCTGTCCTGTACACAGATTCTCCTTGGTGTGGGAGGATGGATTGTAAAGAGAACAGAGACAGTGCTCAAGGCAATCTCAGCCCTGATAAATTGCAGCTGTACTAATTACTGAGAGTGGGAACAGCCTTGCCCTTCATGGATCACAGCTATATCCAAGGAGAATGAATGCTTTAAAGCAGTGGGTTTGCTGGTTGAGAGTCAGTGTGAGTCTGTAGGCTGTGCTGTGAGGAGGAAGGGTCAAGCTGGCATGTGAGGGGTGGACATGGTCAGGAGGTCATGGAAGGGACAGGAAAGAGTTTGCCTGTCCTGCAGAAGGAAGAGAGAGAGAAGAGAGAAGAGTCAGAAGGCTGTGTGGAGCTGCCTGTAGGCAGGCAACAGAGAGAGAGGTGTGAGAGCTTTTAGACAATTAGGGACTGATGCCTGTGTCAGTTGTGACTCCACTGTCTATTGGTGCGTCCCCATGAGGATCAGGGGACAATAAATGGTGACCCCAAAGTGATCCTGGCAGAGAGCAGTGAGCTGTCCTAAGAGCAGTGAGAGGGTGCAGCCCAGCCCAACTGAGCCAGGCAGACCAAGAGCCTGAAGAGCAGACAGACCTGAGAGCAAAATAGGCAGAAATGAGAGCTTAAAAATCCAGACAAGTTGCAGCCAGGAGGACCTGAGAGCCCAAAAGCAATGTAGGCAGAGCTGAGAGCCCAAGAGTCCGGGTGACTTCTGAGACACCGACCCCAAGGTCCGGCCGCAGGCTGCGGGATCCTGGGGCGGCACGTGCCAGTGTTGGCGGCAGCACGGCGTGGCTGGAAGCGGCGGCAGAGTCAGAGCTGCACAAAAGGAAGGTAAGAAAAGCTTAGAGTGACCAACTATGGAAAAAAAAAAAAACAAAAAAGGAGATGACTGAACTTGAAGAGAAGAAATGTTACGAAAACGAGTACAGAACTCTACAAGGGGAAGCGTTGAAAAGAACAAGACAAGAGGGAGACAAACAGCAAGCAGGGATGTTGCTTCAGGTGATGGAAGAACTGAAATTGCAGAAGACAAAAGCAACAAAAACTGAAAAAGGAACAAGAGAATTGACTAAAGTATCAGTGGGAGCAAGAGACAAAATGATGTTATTATTCAGTTCAAATTTAGTCAGTATTTATTTGCTGGTTAGACATATGTATTGTATTCAACAGTTAATATTCCATAGGCGTAGATATCAATAGGCATAAATGCAAAAGCTAATATTCCATGTAAGACAATGATGTTCTATAACATTAAAAGCAAAAGTAAACCAAAATGAAAAAAAAGAGAGGGTTAACAACTAAAGAGAAAGAAACAGAAGTGGTTGTTATGCCACTGTAAACTTTCAGTCTGAGTCTACATCTCAAAGAACAATGGAAGGAGGATTTCTCCTCAGGAGAAATGTCTTTTTGAAACTTTTCTTGGTTGCCAAGAGCTGCCTCTATGCCAGGGACCTGACCAAGCTCAGCAGTGGAGAAACAGCACAAGGACTTTAATGACCCTCCCATGGGCTTGGTGTTGTTGACATCAGACTCCATCCTTGAGAGTGTGTTCAAAAACCTTATCAAGAACTCAAATTGAAACTTTAAAGTTTCTTGAAGTTTAAATGGGTCCCACTGAGGGATATGACTGAGAAAGTGTCCCTAGGTCCAGTTAGAGCAGAACTCTGCAGACAGTGATGGGACATCAGGTGGGGATGCACCTCTGCAGGTGGGAACAAAGAAGGCCAAGGTGTCTCTGATGCTCGGCAAACCTGGATGTGTTTCAGGAATGCAAAGGCCAAGACCTGAGCCTCAGCCCCTGCCAAGGCAGATCCTGTCCCTCCCTCCTTGCTCAGGGCTCTTCCCAGGCCACTGGGATGTGGGGATGTGCAATGCCAAGGGCAGCACCATGGGGCAGCCCCTGCCAGGCTGCTGAGCAGGGACAAGGAGGCCATGAGGCCCCAGGCCTGCAAGGGTCACTTGTCCCCTCCTGCTGGCTCAGGCCCAGGGCCAGCAGCCATGGCCCAAGTGCTGCAGGAGTTGGCTGTGTCAGGGCCTTGCAGCTGCTGCCCATCCCTGTGCCCTGTGCAGCCCAGGCTGTCCTACGGTGTCCATGCCCTGTGCCTCTGTCCCTGCAGGCTGTCGGCATCCCCCGGCTGCCCCACCTGGCTGGGCCCTTCCTTTGCTGACAACTCTGCCTCCTGCCTGCCTCTGCCTGGGCACACACAGCCCTGGGCTGGATACCAAAGGGGTTCATTCCATTTTTACCCTGCCTGTGAACTTCTAGCACAGGAACAAGGCATGCAGGGCCTGCTTTCCCAGCAAGGATGGTTGGAAGACAAGGAGAAGACATCTGGCTTGAGTGTAGTGACAGAAAAAACAAAGAGGGAATGTGGGAAATTGGGGTGGGTTTTATGGTGATGGCTAACTTGTAATACACATGGAGTGACTGTATATAAGTAACACTCTTTAAGAATCACATGTCCATGTAAAGTTAGGAGTTACCACAGGTTAGACCTCAAGCCTGAATAAGTGATGCCCTCTTGAACACCAAGTTACTTTTGGGAGTCTTACTCTGATATTTCAGGGATTTGGTGACAGTGGGACCTCACAGAACCAAGGAGTCAGCTGTGACACCTTGGAACCTCATGGAACCAAAATCCTTTTTTGACACAGCAGGGCCACATGGAACCAATGGTCCAATGTGATACTGCAGATCCAACGAGATCATTGGGACAGTCTGGAACCTCATGGAATTCAAAGTACATTGTGACAGAGAAAGGCTTTGTGGAAACAAGGGTCCATTGTGACACAGCAAGGCTTTGTTTGAGGAAGGGAACCATTGCAACTCTGTTGGGCCTCATGGAACCACAAGCCATTGTGACACTGTGTGGCCACATGGAGCCAAGGAGCCATTGTGACTGAGGAACCTCATGGAACCAAGAGTCCATTGTGACACTGTGGGACCCTGTGGAACCAAGGGGACCACAGTGACATTGCAGGGCCTCATGGAACAATGGAGACTGTTCTGACACTTTGGGACCCACTGGAACCAAGGGGCCATTCTAGCATAGCAGGGCCTCATGGAATCAGGGGGGTTGCAGTGAACACTGTGGGTCTGCATGGGATGAAGGGTCCATTCTGACACTGTGGAACCAAGGAGACCATTGTGACACTATGGGGCATCATGGAACCAAAGGTCCATTGTGACCCAGCAGGGCCTCATGAAACCCTGGAGGCCATTTGTACCCCTTGAGGCCCTGGGAAACCAAAGGGCCACTGTGGCACTTCAGAGCCTTGGGGAGCTAAGGGGTCAATAGTGACACTGTGGGGCTGAATGGAACCAAGGGACAATTGTGGCACAGTGTGGCAACATTGAACCCAGCAGTCCATTGTGACACTGCAGGGCCCCATGGAACTGAGGATTCATGGAACAGCACAGGACCCCGTGGAACCAAAGGTCCATTTTGACATTGCAGGGCTTGGTGAAATCCATGATGGAACTTTGAAGCCTCGTTGAAGTAAGAGGCTCCGCAGGACCTTGTGGAGCAAAGGAGACCATTTTGACACTGCAGGGCCTCAATGAACCAATGGTCCATTGTGATACTTTGGTACCAAGGAGATCACTGTGACACTGAAGGCCTCATGGAAGCAAGGGGGGACAATTGTGATGCTGCAGGGCCCAATGGAAGCAAGGGGCCAGTGTGACACTGAAGGCCTCATGCAGCCCAGGGGCCATTGTGATCCTGAGGAGCCCAATAGAACCAAGGCACCACTTTGACACTGCAGGACTATCTGGAATCACGAAGATCATTGTGAAACTCTGAGGCCTCATGGAACCAAGGGGGCCTCTGTGTCATTGTGCAGTTGTGCATTGTTCATTGTGCATTGTTCCATTCCATGGAACCAAAGAAACCATTTTAACAGTGCAAGGCCTCATGGAAACAAGGGACCACTGTGGGGACCCATGGAAACTGTTGCAAGAAAGGAGCAGATTATCAAATGGACACCAATATGATTAGGTTTGATCTCCTCGTTTATTCTTTATTCCCTGTATTTATGTGGTTACAGAGTAAAAGCAGGCACAGATAAAAAATTGTTAGTTGGTTAAAATCTCATGTTCAAGCACTCATTGCTCATTGGTTCATGTGTTTTGGCAGCAAATTCTTCTTTATTCTGTCTTATGATCAACATTTCTGTCTTCAGCATCTATTAGAATGTTCAACAAGTTGTTAAATGTCTTCAGCTTCTGAGAGGAAGCATCCATGAGAAGGACCAATGAGTTATTACATTTGCTACCTTTTTGCTAATTCAAGGCAATGTAGGAACAGCAGAGTACACAGCAGGCACAGTACAAGAACCCCTACTGTTCCCTGATAGCACGGATTGTTCAAACCTCCTATCAATAGATTTTGGCCTTGCTCTTCTAAAAACTTCTCTACAATGGGGGTTAACCCCAGAGGGTTTGGAAGCTGCCAGGAGTGGCAGACAGACATCACACACATTGCTAGTTTCAGCCACCAAAAATATGTGCATGTGAGCATTGACACCTATTCAAACGCAGTTTATGCCTCTGCCCACACAGGAGAAATGGCTGCACATGCCAAGAAACATCTCGTGCAAGACTTTTCAGTACTGGGGATCCCTAAGAAAATCAAAACTGACAATGGCCCAGTGTACAAAAGCAAGGAATTCCTGCAGTTTGTCCAGCAGTGGGGAATGGAACACATAACAGGCATCCCCCACTCCCCCACAGGCCAAGCTGTGGTCGAGCGTGCCCACCAGACACTCAAAAAAGTCCTGACTGGACAAGACAGTTCCACAGCATGGATGTCACCAGCACAAAAACTCTGCAAAGCCATGTTTACCATTAACTTTGTGAATTGTTCATTTGAAAGCAGGAGTCCTCCAGTGGTATGTCACTTTAACAGCAGTAATCAGTTTAAGCTGTCACAGCGCTCACCAGTTTTGATTAGGGACTCAGAAACCTGGGAGATCAAAGGTCCCTATGAGCTTGTGACCTGGGGATGTGGCTTTGTGTGTGTATCCACCCCCTCAGGCTCACGCTGGATACCCCAAAAGTGGGTGAAACCTTTTGTTCCCAAAACCCCAGCACCAACAGAAGATGATGAGAAGTAAGCAGCTCTTGCTTCAAAGACGCCACTGGAAAGAGAAGACAGAGCCTTCTTAAAAATCGGGTTACTTCTGGCAGATCTCAGATTGTTAATATGCTTTGTGTTTGTGTTTCCTTTTACAATCCTGTTGTTTTTTGTTGTCTTGTTTTTAATTGTGTTGGCATTCGGAATTCTTCGCTGCCTAGTTTTAAAGGCCCTCAGTTGTTTAATCCCTACCACCTGAGAAGTCAGCCACGCAGAGCTTGCAGGCCAAGAGCAGCCAAAACTGCCTGCAAATCAGAAGTGGTGGGCAAAAACATATTCTGCCTCAGAATAGGCCTGAAGTGAGTCTTTCAGTTTTATTGTAACAGAAAAGGGTGAGATGTTGTATTGCACTAAGTAGTTAGTTGACTTTGTTATATTGCACTGGGTGTTTCTGTTATATGTGTTCACAAAAAGCATTTGCTGTACCCTGCCCATGAGCCCCTGCACTGAATCCCCTCTCCCTGAAACCACCTATGCCTCACCTCCCCCAGGTCAGTCCCCATCAGCTGGTGGGCCCCCTCCCCTCCCTCTCCTTGGCAGAGGGCATAAAACTGCCCTCTGGCAGGGAATCACCCTCTGAATTCCTCTCTTAACTCCCCTCTTAACTCCCCCAAGCTGCAAGGAGTAGGTTCTGCATTAAACTGTGGGACTGTGTTCCTGAAGGATTAAGAGCACCTTTTGTCTTTTATCTTTGTCCTTGCCTCAGTTTCCCCCCGAGCATACTGCTAGCCAGGGATAAAGCTCAGGGGCCAGTGGGAACTGAGGCAAAGGAGCACAGAAGGAGCAGCTCAGCAATGCACCCAACCATCACTACCAAAGATTGCCTGCAGTCAGTAAGAAAGATCCATCAGCAGTGACCCTCAGACTTTCCCATCACCCACACCCACACCTCAGCTGGGGGAAGCTGTCACAGCCTAGGACTGCAGAGCCACTCCTGGACACTGGGAATTCCTGCAGGTGCCTCCAGCCACAGGTGAGGCTCCAGCCTCGCTGGGAGAGGGCCCAGCTTTGATAGTGCTAGATAAACAAACTGACAGCACTTCTAGTGTGGGAATATCTGGGTTCATCCTCCTCTTGGGTCCCTCCCAAAGCCTGGCCAGGGCCCAAGGAGGAACCAAGGGAGGTGACTTTGACCATACAGCCCCAAACAAGGCCAGGTGTTGGACTTCATGGCCTTGTCCAGCTTCTAAACACAAAAAAGTCAATCCATTTTTCACTAATGAGTGGATACATCTATCACAGTGCTAATGACCATGCATATTTCACTAATGAGCAGATACAAAGATAACCTTGGGTTGGAAGGTTCACCCAGAGGTCACCTTTGGCTCAGGGCCTGTTGTTCAGGCCTCACTCAGGCCTCTTGCCCAGGCCTGGGATGAGCAGGGACATCTTTCACCAGATCAGGTTGTTCAGAGCCCTGTCCCAGCTGGACTGGAATGTTTCCAGGGACAGGGCATTGACCACCTGCAGCCCCCACATCCCCCTGGCCATGGAACCTGGCTGCAGAAATGGCTCCTTGGGCTGCTTTCCAAGGAAACTGGAACTGATGGGGGTTGCTGTGGCACCCAAACACAGCAGTGGGGTCAGGGCAGTGTCCATGGCCACAGCCCCTTGCAATGGCCCAGGGCAGGTTGGGATGATGATCCACTCTCACTCCTGGCCCAGGGCAGGGCTGCAGTGGCCTTGGTGGCACCTTGGGCTGGCATGCACCTGAGGAAGGCGTCTGTTTTCAGTGGGGAAACTCTGGAGTTTTACATTGATAAAAAAAATTGGAAGCCCCTGTTTGCCTGAGTGTGGGCAGCTCTCCAAGCAAAGCAGGTCCCAGGTGAGTGAGCACAGACAGGATGGGGTTGGGCAATGTGGAGCAAGGTTGTCCACACTGGGTCAGACCTCAAGGCACAGCTTCTCTGAGCAGGCCAGACCTCCTGAGGAGAGACCCTGGATCAATATCAATTACTGAATATTGCAATCACCTCTGCTCTAAACAGAGCAGTTATAACAGACACCATGTATAACAGGAATGTGCATTTCTCAGAAACTCTTTAAAATCTTTCTACATAATTGTAGCAGGAAACTTTCCTAAGGAACTGCAGCAGACCAGAGAGAAATCAAGGCAAAGCCATGGTTTGTCAGGACTTGCTTGATCCTAATGAGCCCCCTGGTGCCTTTGGTGCTGAGCTCTGCAACCTCAGGACCTGAGAGGAGATTGCACAAACCTTTCCAGGAGTCCAAGTCAGAAGAAAAACCCAAAGTGTCTCAAAGCATTCATGGGTTGCACTGAGGTCCATCCCCAACACAGGCTCCTCATGGAATCCTTGGAGGAGAGAATTGGAGGCCAGGATTGCACAAAATCCTCTCAGAGACTCAGTGTGGGAAGGAAATTCCAAAGTACCTGAAAAAGTTTGAGTATCTTAAAGTATTAATGAGCCCCACAGAGCGTCAGTGCAAAGGTCTCAAGGGACTCATTAAAGCAGATAATTGGAGGCCAGGATGGCACAAAAACTTCTCAAAGACTTAGTGTTGAACAGAAGTTCTTTAAGAAACTTTGAGTACCTTAAAGTATTAATGAGCCCCACTGAGTGTTTGTATTGACTAAGAATCCCAAGGGACTTGTTAAAGCAGAAAATTGGGGCCATGATTGCACAATCTTTCTCAAAGAATCAGATTTAAAAGGGAAATACCAAGTACCTTAAAATAACTGAAGTACCTTGAAGTATTAATAAGCCCCACTGAGTGTTGTTACTGTCGAAGCCTCTCAAGGGACTAATTAAAAAAAATAATTGGAGGCCATGATTGCAGAAACCTCTCAGAAACTCCAAGGCAAAAGCCAAACCCAAAGTCCTTTGTAAAACCTTCAGTGCCAGGGAGCATTGAGGAGCCCCCCAAGGGCCATTCCTGACCAAGGCTCCCCAGGGACTCCTTCCAGCACAACCTTGAGGCCACTGGGCTGTCAGGGGGATGCTGAGGGCAGGACAAGGGGCTGAGAGTGCCCAGCCTTGCTGGGGCTGTGCCAGGAGGCCCCAGGGCCTCAGGACAAGGTGTCTCCTGACAGCCCTTGGTGGCACAGACCCTGCTGTACCTCAGGGCACCAAGACTTGGCTTCTCTTTGACCCCTCCTGGCATCACTGCCTGCAGTTCTCTGCTCTGCATGGGGCCTGGGGACACTTTCTCTGTTGTGTGCCTCTGTGGGACCCATTAAAACTTCCAGAAACTTTGGAGTTGGATTCTGCCTTGGAGTTCTTGAGAGGTTTCATCAGCTCCCTGTCAGGGACTGACGTTCAGGGCCTCAGAACCAGCCCCAAGAGGGTCATTAAAGTCCTTGTGCTGTGTCTGTGCTAATGAGCTGGGCTGGGATCCTGGCACAGAGGCAGCAGCTCCTGGCAACCAAGAAGAGCTTCAAAAGACATTTCTCCTGATGAGCAACTCTTTTCCCAGCCCAGCAGAGCTCACGCAGGGCTCACTGGAGGAGAAACCCTCACAGCATTTGGAACAGTCACTCTCTGGCTGGGGGAAGATCAGCTGCACTTCCTGCAGGGATCTCCTGAAGCTGCCACATCCCACAGCTCTGAGGCCCTTCCAGGAGCACTCTCGGAGCTGCTGCAGGGCAGGGATGTGGCCCTGGGGCAGGGCTGGGTTTCCCTGCTGCAGCAGCCCAGGCACAGCACAGGGCAGCTCCCTGTGCCAGGCTCTGCTGCAGGGCTGAGCAGCCGGGGCTGCAGCCAGGGCTGCCCAGGGCTGTCCTGCAGAGCAGGCTCCTGCAGCCCAGGGCTCTGTGCTGGCCCAGGGACTCTGCTGCCTGCCAGGGACAGCTCTCAGCCGGCCCGGGGAGCTGCTCCCAGTGCTGGGGAGAAGCTGTGGGGGGAAGGAGCCACCCTGAGCAGGGCAGGTGCTGCTGCTGAGAGGTGCTGTGTGGGGCAGGGCTGCTCCCAGCTCCACACCAGCCTGGGCACAGCTCCAGAGGACACTTCCCAAAAGAAGGTGAGCCTGGGATTGCTGGAAAGATCAGGAGCTTTCCTGAGAGTGTTTTAATTTCCTGCTTGTAGAAGTATGGGAGAGTTGGGGTGATAGACAAATAGATTTTTGCTTTTTATACATTTTTCATATATTCTTAGCTCTGTTAACTACTAATATGTAGTTATAAAACTGTAATTTTTAATTTACTCCATTCAACTACTATTGCATATACTTATTATAGTATACATATACTTATATACTCTAGTATATATACATATATTTACATATAGTAAATACATGTACATATACTATAGTATATATTGTATAATATTGTATAGTATACATATATATAGTTATATACCTATAGTATATATATACTTATTTGAGTATAATTCTTAATTAATTCTAGCATGTTTCCTACCCTTTCTTTTAAGTTTTAGAACAATAAGCTGACCTTCTAATTACATTCTCATACTACTATGTAGTCTTACTATAAGGAAGAGGACCTCCAAGAAGAACATTTTCTTTTTGACCCAGAGTGTTAGCAGTCATCAAAAAAAGTGGGGCAAAGAAACCATTGGAGCAATGGATTGACCCAGGGGTGTGTAACTGGTGCAACTGAATCTCCTATTGGATGTTCCTGCCAAATATCCTAATTAATAAACATCAATAAATTATTGAAATCAGGGGCCAGGTGTGCCCCATCTGCACTGGGACACCTAGGAGCTTCCAATAAAGGTCTGGTTTTTACTTTACAGTTCTAACACTGTTACAAAGGGTTTTTTTTTTCTCTTTGATTGCAGGCAACAGGAGGATGAGAGCAGCAGAACAGGAATTGCAATCACAGAATCACAGAACTTTCTGAGTTGAAAGGAACACTCAGGATCATCAAAGGAATGTTTGAACATTTACAGAGACTCCAGCACTGTAACTTTGGGTGGCCAGTCTCTCTGCTGGGAGGCTCCTCAAGGGCCTTCAGCCCCTCCTCAGCCCTGGACAGCAGCAGCAGCAGCAGCATCACCTTAGCAGGGCCCAGTAGGGCTCTCCTGAGCTGCCCTTGCCCAGCTGCAGACAGAGCCTGCCCCAGCCAGGGCCCTGCAGACAGGCAGGTTTCTGTAGGGCCGGGCCCAGGGCACAGAGGCTGGGATGGGCTCTGTCAGCGCTGGCAGGGACAAGGCTCCTCTCAGCAGGGAAATGTCCAGGCCCAGGGAGATGCTGAGGGAAGGAGAGGGGGCTGAAGAGAGCAGTCCTGGGGGCAGGAGGGCACTGTGGGTGTGTGGGAGGTGCCGTGCACAGCTGGGCACAGGAACACTGTCCTGAGTGCCCGGCTGTCTCTGCCCTGCCCTCCCAGGCACAGCCCCACCACATCTTCTCTGGCTTCTGCACTGCCCTGAGATTGTCCCTGTCATCTGGTGCTCTCAGGGAGGCTCTGGCATTTGCAGCAGCTGAGTCAGGCACTGCCCTTGGCATTGCTGCCAGGCAGCTGTGGCCATGGCCATGGGGTGTCCAAGCTTCCCTGGGACCTGTGGGGCTGTGGGCAGAGCACTCCATGGGAAAGGGGAATGGGCTGAGCCCCCTCCCTGAGATCCCATCATGGGCACACCCAGGGATCTCCTTGCTGTGTCCTTGCAAGCTCTGAGCTGCCCTCCTGGCTGCAAATCTGTGCCAGAGCCCCTCGCAGTTCCCTGAATGTGCCCCGGAGAAGTGCAGAGATGCCAGAGCAGAAGAAATGCTGCTGGGTTTGCCAAGGGAGCCGTGAGTGTCCTTGGCAGAAGGGGGTGCTGAGACCTTGCCCAGAGCCCTTTGGAGAGGGGGAGACATTCAGGGATCCCTCTGCTCTGGGCAGGGTCTGGTTTATCCCAGGGTGACCCAGGAGTGTGACTGTGCTGTGACTGCAGCCAAAGCTGCAAACCCAGGGCAGCTGGGAACAAGCCCATCCAGCCCCTCACCTTTCCCAAGGCACAGGGAATCCTTTGCCTCTCCCATCTCTCAGTGGCAAACTCTGAGTGCAGCAGAAATGCTGGGGATTTCGGACCTCAGAGACTAAGGAATGATTCTGGGAAGGAAAAAATCCTAAAACCATGTCCTGCCTTTTTTTTTTTTTTAAGACTAGGGTTTGCAGATGCTACTGAGACTTTCTGCCTTAGGAGTGACTCCCCTGACAAATCCTGAATATCCAGCCTTGTCCCTCTGCCACATGGCCACAATCCCAGGGCAGCAGGGCAGGGATGGCTCTTGGAGAGCCCCCACACACAAACCTGGCTGCTCCTGGCACACTCAGACAGCACAACTGGAGCTCAGGCAGGGACCTGGGTGAAGGTTTTCCCAGAGCAGGAACAAGGATGGGGGAGTCACAGCGAGACAGTCTACAGGGAATGGCCCCGGTTTGGCTCAAAGCAGCCTCTGCTGACTTGTCCCTGTCCTTTCTCTATGAACAGGTGCCCATGTGCAGCCAGAGCAAATGTCCAACAGCAGCTCCATCAGCCACTTCCTCCTGCTGGCATTGGCAGACAGGCGGCAGCTGCAGCTCCTGCACTTCTGCCTCTTCCTGGGCATCTCCCTGGCTGCCCTCCTGGGCAACGGCCTCATCATCAGCGCCGTAGCCTGCGGCCACCACCTGCACAGCCCCATGTTCTTCTTCCTGCTCAACCTGGCCCTCACCGACCTGGGCTGCATCTGCACCACTGTCCCCAAAGCCATGCACAATTCCCTCTGGGACATCAGGAACATCTCCTACACAGGATGTGTTGCACAGTTCTTTCTGTTTGTATTTTTCATTTCAGCAGAGTTTTCCCTCCTGACCATCATGTGCTACGACCGCTACGTGTCCATCTGCAAACCCCTGCACTACGGGACCCTCCTGGGTAGCAGAGCTTGTGCCCACATGGCAGCAGCTGCCTGGGCCAGTGGCTCTCTCAATGCTCTTGTGCACACAGCCAATACATTTTCCCTGCCCCTGTGCCATGGCAATGCCCTGAGTCAGTTCTTCTGTGAAGTTCCCCAGATCCTCAAGCTCTCCTGCTCCAAATCCTACCTCAGGGAACTTGGGCTTCTTGCTGTTAGTGCCTGTTTATTTTTTGGCTGTTTTGTGTTCATTGTTTTCTCCTATGTGCAGATCTTCAGGGCCGTGCTGAGGATCCCTTCTGAGCAGAGACAGCACAAAGCCTTTTCCACCTGCCTCCCTCACCTGGCTGTGCTCTCCCTGTTTATCAGCACCTCATTTTTTGCCTACCTGAAGCCCCCGGCCATCTCCTCCCCATCCCTGGATCTGTCCCTGTCAGTTCTGTACTCGGTGGTGCCTCCAGCCCTGAACCCCCTCATCTACAGCCTGAGGAACAAGGAGCTCAAGGCTGCAGTGTGGACACTGGTCACTGGGTGGTTTCAGAAACATTAAACTGCTCACCAGTTTTTGCAAGTCAATTGTTATAAAAGTTATCTTTGATGCTTCTTGTTGGTTTGATTATGGAGGTTCTTTTTATATTTTTTACTTTTTTAATACTGTCCAAAGTAAAAGGTCATAGGTTTTGACATTTCTCATTTTTTGTCTCTCCACATTTGCTACAGCCACTGACTCTGTCAATGAGGAGCTGTGCTCCCAGTGGCTTTAAACAAAATAAAGGATCTCCCACAAAGGCTTATCCAGAGATCTCCCTTTGGTTCCCTTCTCTGGAGCTGCAGTAGCAATGTCTGTGTGCAGAGCTGGGGGCAGATCAGTGCCGGCACAGCAGCTGTGCCCAGCAGCAGCAGCACTTGGTGCTGCCAGTGCTGCTGCCGTGGCCCTGCCCCGCTGCCCTCCTGGCCCTGCTGTTGCTGTAGGGCCTGAGTGCTCTCGGGGCCAGGCACAGGGCTGGGGGTGGCAGTGCCGGGGCTGCAGCAGGGACAGCCCATGGGCACTGCTGGCACAGCAGCAGTGCTGAGGCCTCAGCCCAGGGCCTGGGGGCTGCAGGCTCCTTGCCCAGGCTCTCTCCACAACACATTGCCCAGGCCAATGTTGAGCAGAGAAAAGCCCCGGGAGCAGCCCCAGGCTGGCCGTGGGCAGGCTGGGGGCAAACAGCACGACTGGGGCTCTGCAAGGGCCCTGGGCAAGCACACGGCAAGGAGCAGCAGAGCAGGGCCTGATCCATCCCCACTGCGCTGGACACCCCAGGCCAGCGGCCCACAGCCTCCTCATGCACCTGCCAACAACATCCCCCCTCTGCAGCCCTGGCCTCTCCCCCAGCTCACACAGCTGCCGCAGCCTTGCAGGCACAGCCACGGCAGCACTGCCTCAGGAGCCCCTGTTTGCCCTGCCCACAGCAGGCCTGAACACCCCCATGGGGTTGGTGTGGGGAGATGAAGCTGAGGGAGCACAAATGCCAGCAGCTCATGGGGCCAGGAAAGGCTGGGCCACAGCAGGGAAACTGAAAGAAATTAGCCCCAGGTTATGCACTCCCGAGTTGTACTGTTACACTGTTTTGCTGTAAAATTAAAGTTGCACTGTTACTTGCCTGTTTTAAACCGTTCATGTTGAATCTGTACCCTAAATTTCTGCTCGTTATGTCCAAGTTCTGTACCCTTTCTCCCTAAATCCTGGGCTTACCCCTCTCCATCGAAAGCCCGCACGCCGCTGCCTAGTCGTTCCCCCCTGCTGCTTCCTGCTGCTCCCTGCCGCCTGCCGTCGAGCTGTGGACACCGCCCAGTATGGAGATGAGAGAGCTCCCATGGTGCCTGGCTACGGCTGAGAGTCCAGTTAGAGCTAGAAAAGCCCCTGGGACAGCGAGCCAACACAGAAACTGGACCTAAGAAAGACAAAACTGTGCGAAGCACACCTCCAGCTACCTGCAGGTAGCAGGTATTTGTTTGTTACTTTCTCGCCATGACCTGAAAGGAACTGGAGAGAGGTGAACCCCCTGGACCACACGAGCCAAAGTGATTCTATGGAAACCCCCGTGAGGAAGGAATCCCGACTCTGCAGCAGCACCAGCAGCAGCAGATTCGACTGCACCTCCTCCTCCGTGGTGTCTACAGGGAGCAGCGGCGGCGTGCGCAGCCCCTCGAGCCTCCTACCCAGAGCTGATTTCTAATAAAGGCCTTTTTAAAGGAGCTGGTCTCCTAGCCCATTTATAACATATAACAAGGCAAACAGAACAAAAACTGCGGCATTTACAACAAAAACAGAACCAGAAGGAACCTCGAGAGGCTTTGCTTCACAAAGCCTGGGGCAGTCTGATCTCAGTGCCCCTGCAGGACTCAGAGGAGCACCAAGCTGAAAGGGCAGGAATGAGCAGAATTCCCAGGCTGGTGGATGAGATCTATCAGAAGTTCCTTGGTGGTGGCTGGAACTGCAGGACATCCCAGAGGGCAGGGGGTGTGAGGCTACAGCGTAGCAAAAAGACCCAGAGCACTGCTGAAGAATGGCAGTGGCAGGACAGGGCCAGCTCAGCTCCAGCAGGGCAGGAGAAGGAGAGCTCAGAATTCCTGAACACACAAGGAGATGGTGGTAGATCCCTAGGACTGGACTTGGGTGGTGACAGTGATCTCCTCCCACAGCAAGCAACAGCCTGGCCAACCTCCCTCTGATGCCGAGAGCAAGAGAGAGAGAAGCTGCCCCCAGCCCCATCCTTTTTCTGCCCCCCAAAACTTGTTGTATCTTCCCCCTCCAAGAGAAACTCCCAGAGACAAAAGAAGTATAGCCAGGTGCTACAACTCCTCTCCTTTGGCCCCTTTGTTCTGCTTAAGTACCTTTGAGTACCTAATAGTTAGTTTCCTAGCAATTTATGGGAAAAAGTTCTATAATTAAAAAAGAAACAAATCTAACCCCCAACACCTAACTTTACACCTTTCCTCACAGTTTTCTTCCTGAATTTCCCAACTCTGAGGAACTGGCTCCCTTCTTCAGCACAAGAGATGCCCCTTGTAATTCTCTTCTTGTCCTCAGGCACTCTCCTCTTACTCTAGCATTGTCTGCTCCTTCATCATCTGCCAAATTATTTATCACTGCCCTAACACTACCCCCAGCCCTAGGGGGTTCTAAACCCAACCCTAGGAGCTCAATCCTGGGGACTCCAACCCTGGGGGATTCTAACCCCACCCATGGGTGTTGAGTTCAGGGGGTCTTCATAGAAGACTGGAAAAGCTGCGTAGTTGTAAAAGTCATTGATTGCACGACTAAATCAGTCTTGAAGGTGAAGAGTTCAAAGGATAACAGTCTGTGCGATTATACAAAGCTGTTGGGCATGAAGTCCTGACGTCCCAAGCAGAAGCAAAGAAGCGTAGAGTCTCCATGTCCCAAGCAGCAGCAGCAGCAGCAACAACAGCAGCATCTCTCCATGATCTATCTGTGACTCTTTGCATTCTCTAAGCAGTATGTTTTTATTCTATTTTTACCAAATCAGCTACAAACACAATTCTATTGCTGTCTTCCCAGACCTATCCAGGCCTAACATATATGTGCAAAAGTGGCTGCAATTTCTTACACAAATTCCACCTACACAGTTCTATCTGTTCTATCTAGGAATGCTAGCAATGCTACATTAGGTTTTCATTATGTCTACGACTCAGTTAACTTTGTAGAAGGTAAATCTACTGAACTTTCAACTAGGCTTTAGGGCTTCTCTTATTAATACAGTGTCTTCTTTGCTTAAAGAACTTAAGATATTCTCTACTTATTTAAAACTAAACTTACATTTTTACCTCCTGTTTGGGTGAATTTATGTATTTCAGTTTCTCTGAAGGTTTGAATTCAGCGCTCACATTTCTGAGTACTTCTGAGCCTGTGTGAATGGGGCCCAGAGGGATTTGCATCACAACACCTGGGGGTTCAACCCCAACCCTGGTGCCTCTAACCCCAACCCTGGGAACACAAACTCAAACCCTGGTGAACCCAAACCCCAAGCCTGGGGGACTCCAGCCCTGGAGACTCCAACCCCAACCCTGGTGCCTCTAACCCCAACCCTAAGGCCTCCAAGTCCTGGGGGACTCCAGCCCTGGGGGGCTGTAAACCTGCTCAGGGCAGGCTGCTCTGGGCAGGGGCCCCACGGCCTCAGCCCCTCTGCAGGGCACAGCAGCAGCTGCAGCTCAGAGAGGTGTTATGAATTTAGAGAGCCAATTTCATAGAAAGCAATTTATTTGCCAGCGAAAATTTCGGACAGAGAAATCGACAAAGCCAACGACCAAGGAAACAGTGCCAGCACTGGGTGAAACCACGAGTGCAGCCTCTGCCACGTTACACTGCCCCTGGTTTCACCAAGGACGGGGCTCATGCCAGCCGGTTTTATACCTTTGCTGGCTGAGCTTCCCTGAGTCCAAGATTCTAGAAGTTCTTTTGTCCCTCGGTGCCTTCCTTGATGAAATTTGGAAAGCAGGGTCCAGTTTTCTGAAAAGATTTCCTGGGTGGGGAGGGCTCCTGAATGTTCCTAATGGCCCAGATAAGAGATCATCTCAGGGCCATTAGTCCTTTATCGGGTGCTGAGTGTCCTTGTCCCTGTCATCCCCCACCTTCTATTGGTATTGTAATTCCTTTGTTTCCTTCTCTGGAGACAGGAAGAGCCTCTTGCGAAATTTCCAAGCTCTGTACCCTGCTTGGAGGATGTAGTATATATTAATTCATGTTCCTGGAATATAATAATAGATTAATTTAGGTGATATTAGTAGAGGTGGGGGGAAGGTGCATTCCCTGTAGTAGATGTCTTGGAGGCTGTCAGCTCAAGCAGGAACTGAATAGTAACCTCACAAGAAACTCTTTTACATATTCCTTGTGTATGTTGGTTCATGTTCACAAATTATATTTTATACATGTAGTATTCACTGTTATGGGTGATGGTAAATTAGACAATTTTTAAGAGAGTTAGAAAGAATCCTTTGCAGCACAGAAAGCTACCCGGAGCCAAGAAAGAGACAAAGGAATTAACATAGCAATACAGACAGCAGAACGCTGAAAACAGGTGCAGCTGAGATCTGATAAAGACTGATAGCCCTAGAGAATGGATCCGGCCAAGTCATCAAGAGATTCTGGGAAGCACCTAAACCCATCCCTGCTGGCTGAGCACCGCTGAGATTCTATCAGCAAAAACCATCGAGGGACAAAGAAGCTATAGAAATTCAGAACGAAACTGTAGCACCAACCTTTAGAGATTCTTTGCTTCCCTCCATAGCTGGACTTTGTAACATGTTCAAGATTGTACCTGGACTTTCCAACATGTTTAAACTTGTTCAGTGAGCAAAGAGTATAAGACTGGCAGACAGGGGCGCAGAGCCCTGTGAGACCTGGGGGTGAGGTGTTGTGGGACACTTCACAGAGGTCTCACCCAGTGCTGGCACTGCCAATTTCCTCTCTCCACTGACTCAGGTCGATTTGGGTATTGGCTTTGTCAATTTTCGCGCTTGTGGCTTTTTCACTGGCAATCTGACAATAAATTCTATTTTATTATAATTGGCTATATTCATTTATAACAGGGGGGCTTTTGGGCTTTCTCAGAAAAATACATCTTTTATTTTCTGCTTATAACAACACATTATGAAAACATGAATTATCATCCACCACAGAGGGCTCAGCCCCAGCCATGGGCAAGGTGCTGGACCAAGGCAAAAGGAGGCTCCCTGGGTGCCCTGCTCCCCTCTCCCTCAGCTCCTGAGAGCTCTGCAGCCCCTGCTGCCATCCCATCTGCCCAGGCCAGCACAACAGCCCCAGCCTTGGGGCCATCAGGAGCTGCTCCTGCTGCAGGCCCAGGGCCCATCCCGAAGCTGAGCAGCCAGAAAGCTGTGCCCATTTCTGATCATTGCTGCTCTGATGAGGATGGATCCTCAGCCCCTTGGAGGTTGCTGATTAATGTTTCTACTCCCTAGGCCTCTTCTTTCTTGAGCTCTTCTGTTCAGGAATTCATTGAGAAAAGCTCCTAAATGTTTGTTCAAAACACCCGAACGAAAAAAGACACCAAGAATAATTTAAGTTATCAATTCTTCTGTGGTCAATTAGACCGATTTCAGAGGTGTACACAATGTGAATATGCTATATTAGAAAACAGTGAAGAGAGAATTGTTAATCCTGTGAAGTTTTCTTTTCCTGATTATAGATTGTTATCAGAAATGTCCAATTACTATTGACTCCAGCACCTTCTAATGCAGTCTGAATAGATACGAAAGTCAAGACTCTTCATGGCTGAGAATCAATCAGACTGGCGTGTTCTGGAGAGAGCCTGGGCAAGGAGCCTGGAGTGCTTTCTCTAGGTTGCAATGCAAGATGTAACCAAATGTATGTATTCCATTACCATCTGTTAAAACCAGGTGGGGCAGTGTTCTTTCTCTCTTACATGACACATCCCTCATATCTCTGGGGGGATATCTTCTGTTAATGAGCCAGTTGTTAAAACCAAGTGGGGCAGTGTTCTTTATCTCTTCCACAACACATCCTCCCTCCAGGGAGATATCTTCTGTTAATGGGCCATTGTGTCTCACTGCAGGACTGATAAAATTACATCATCCCATTGTCAGATGCTCCACCCACAGGAAGGAGCCAAGCATTCCTACCTGGATATAATCTGAGATTGGACACACCAGAAGCAGCCTGTTTCCACTGGATTCCCAGAGGAAGACCAGACTCATCTACACCACCACTGGACCTTCAGAGGAAAACTACACCCTTCTACAAGATCATTGCTTCAACAGAACCACATCTGTCACTCCAGGAGGGCTGCAGCCACGATTGGATTGGACTGCTACCAACACCCTGACTAACCGGGTGTCTGACTCTGTTGTGGTTTGTATTCTGACTCTGTTAGTGGTTTGGGTTTGTTTTTTTACTACTGCATTTTTAGTTTAATTTTCTTCCAAATAGGAACTGTTATTCCTATTCCCATATCTTTGCCTGAGAGCCCGTTAATTTCAAAATTATAATTCAGAGGGAGGGGGTTCATATTTTCCATTTCAGGCAAAGCTTCTGCCTTCCTCAGTAGACATCTGTCTTTCCAAACCAAGATGGGGAGCTTGGCCGAGATATCCAGAGGGCTCTCTGAGTTGGGTTTTTATTGGGGGCGGGGGGGGGGGGGGGGGATGCTTGGAGAATGAAGAGCTCCAAAGCTGAGCAAAAAATGCCCCTTGGGAGGACATTGGGGGGTCCCATTGGCAGCTGCTGGCAGAGGCAGCCTGGAGGAGCAGAATCCCTGTGTCCCCCAGGACCCCAAAGTGGGGAGCCCAGAGAGGGGGGAGTAACACGATTGGCAGGACCCTCAACAGCCTGGAGAGGGGCAGGGGGGACTCCTTGGACACCCTGCACCCTGAAGCAGAGAATAAGGGGAGAAGGGGCCCAGGGACCACAAAATCCCCCAGGATCCCTAAGTGGAGAGGTTAAAAAGCGGGGAGGTTTTCAGATTCCTTCTGACTCCCAGAAGCCTGGGTAAGGCAGGGACTGAGTAGATGAGGGACCCCCGGTAAAAGTGTCACCCTCAGCAGCTTGGGGAGGATGAAGGGGAACCCCTGAACACCAAAAGGGATGAGACCAGAGATGGGGAACTCTTGGGAGGCATTTTCAGGGCTGAATCTTGGTGTTTGGAAGGTTTCTATGGAGCCCAAATGCCTGGTGACTTCTAGAGATGGACTTGGGCAGAGGAACCTTCAAACCCAATGTGCTCATCCCTAGTTTTTCCCCAAACCAGGATTCTCATTCCCAAACCCTGGCTGGATGGAGAAGGCTGTGAGGAAGAGGAAGATGCCCCAGGACAGCCAGGCAGGTGAGGGTTTGTTGATTTTTACCCCAAACCCTCTCTTACCCCTTTCCCCCTCTCTCCTGCTCCATCTCCCAGCCGTGCCTGGCCCCCGGCTGCAGGACAACCCCGCTGCCGACGCCGTCCTGCTGGGGATGAACTGGGGGGATCTCCTTCCCCTTCCCTCTGGCATGGGGGCAAATCCCATCCTCTCCTTGTCCTTCCTCCCCCAGACAAGAAGCTGAGGATGGAGACCAGGGAGGACAAATCCCCACTGCAGAACTTTGTGGAAGAGGCCGTTTTGAGCGGCTTCATGGCACAGGAATCCAACAGGGAGGGAAAGCCCTGGAGATCCCACAGGAGGAGGGGCTCCAAACCCATCCCAGGATGCTCAGAGGAAGAAGGACCCAGCCTGTGCCAAGAAGGTGGACAGAGCTTCAGTCGAGGCTCTGAGCTGGTGGTCCATGAGCAGCCTCATGATGGGGAGAAGTCCCACAAGTGCTTGGAGTGTGGGAAGAGCTTCCGCTGGAACTCCGTCTTGATCCGCCACCAGCGCATTCACACCGGGGAAAAGCCCTACAAGTGTCCTGAGTGTGGGAAGAGGTGTCAGGACAGCTCCACCCTCACTGTCCACCAGCGCATCCACACCGGGGAGAGGCCCTACGAGTGTCCTGAGTGTGGGAAGAGGTTTCGGACCAGCTCCCATCGCATTGTGCACTGGCGCATCCACACCAAGGAACGGCCCTACAAGTGTGAGCAATGTGGGAAGAGCTTCATCCAGAGCGCCCACTTGATCTCCCACCAGAACATCCACGCTGAGGAAAGGCCATACAAGTGTGGGGAATGTGGGAAGCGCTTCAACCAGAGGTCCCAAATGATCATGCACCAAAAGATCCACAGCAGGGAGAGGGCCTGTGAGTATCCCAAGTGTGGGAAGAAGTTTCAGACCAACTCAGATGTCCTTGAGCACCAGCAGATTCACACAGAGGAGAGGTCCTTCCCACTGCCCCAGCTGCAGGAAGGACTTCAAGCACAACTCCCACCTCATCACCCACTGGCACATCCACACCAGGGAGAGGCCCTACCATTGTGGGGAATGAGGGATGAGCTTCAGCTGGAGCCCCAGCCTGATCTGCCACCAGAGGTTCCACACCAGGGAGAGGCTCTACCATTGTGGGGAATGAGGGATGAGCTTCAGCTGGAGCCCCAGCCTGATCTGCCACCAGAGGTTCCACACCAGGGAGAGGCTCTACCAGTGTGGGGAATGAGGGATGAGCTTCAGGTGGAGCCCCAGCCTGATCTGCCACCAGAGGATCCAAACCCGCTGGCAATGGCCATACGAATATCCTGCTTGTGTGAAGAGCCTGTCCAGGAGCTCTCACTTTAACAGACACCAACAGAGGCACTGGTAAGGGAAGCCTTGCGAGTGCCCCAACTGTGGGAAGGGCTTCCTGCACTGCTCCAACATCATCCTGTTTAAGAGGACCCACACTGGGCAGAGCCCTGGTGACCCACATTCCCAGTGATCTGCGTTGGGAAGGGAGTGGCCTGGTGGTCTTTTGTTCTGGTAGTCCCTAATATTCTTTTGATTCATCTTCATGCCTTTAAAACAGAGAAAATTGGGGTAAAAAATCAACAAATTCATCAAAGGCATCTAAAGCCTCACTTTTTACTAGTGTTTAGGGGGAATCTGGGATTCAGGGAGGATTTGGAGGTTTTGGGGGTATTTGGTGTAGTTGTCTCCATTTCGTGGCACTCAGAAAGATGAGGGGGTTTGATCTGTCACCTCAAAATCACTCCATGCCACTCTGTCTTGGGTTGTGGAGCCAGGGGTCTGTATTCTATTTCATTTGTTAAAAGCAGTTGGGGAGATGTTTTTTCTTTATCTCTTGTAACTCTGGGAGGAGGGGGGGCAGGTGCCTTTTGAAAATAGGCCAACTGTTCCAGCCAGGTGGGGCATTGTTTCTTATCTCTTTCAGCTCCTGTCCTCCCTCCAGGGGAACATTTTCTGCTAATGGACCATTAAGACACCCCTAAAAGCACACATCCCAAAATAGACTATCCACATGACATCATTCTATTGTGAGATGCTCCACCCAGTGGGGGGAGCCAACCATTCCTACCTGGATAAAACTGAGACACAGGAACACCAGGTATCCAGCTTCACCCAGCTCCTGGAGGAAGACTGGACACCTTCTCACCACCACTGGACCCTTGTTCTACAGGATCATCTCTACTCCACTAGAACCACATCTGCCACTCCAGGAGGACTCACCTTTGGACTGCTTCCAATACCCTGACAAACAGGGCGTCAGGTTGTAGCTTTGAGTCTGACAGGGTTTTCCAAAATTGTTGTTTGTTCGCTGGTTTGGTTGGGTGGTTTTGTTTATTCTACTACATTTGTATTGTTAGTAGTCCTAGTAAAGAACTGTTATTCCTATTCTCAAATCTTTGCCTGAAAGCCCTTGATTACAAAATTATAATTTGGCGGGGGAGAGGTTTACATTCCCCATTCTAAAGGAAACTCCAGCTTTCCCTGGCAGATACCTGTCTTTCCAAACCAAGACAATATTTTTTTTTTTTATTTTTAGAAAAACAGAAATTTTTTTATACTTTAGACATATTTTTTTATTATTTTTATTTAACAAGTTCAGAATGATTGGTTTTGTTTTTAAGGATAGTTTATTATACTTTAATTTTTTTTTTTTAAATATGTTTTTTTATTTGGGGACCCATTTCCACTCCTCTTCATCTACCAGGTGCCCTTCTGTTGCCTGAGACTGGGAGGCACAGGAGTCCTCAGACTCTTGGTCAGAGAACTCCCTTAAAGATGGAAGGGTTGAGCTCCACCAGTCTATTTCCCTTTCACTTTCCTGATCCTCCTTGATCTTTCAACTTCTTCCCTAAGCTCAGCCCCCAGCGAAAGGAGCTCCTTCACCTGTTCACACCTCAGGCAGGCCTCACCCTCTGCAGCCCCTGAAGCCACCAATAAGTTCAAACACTCTGGGCAGGAATGGGTCTGTGCAGACACATCCTTTCTGGAGGGCTCCACTTGGTCACATACAATTACACCAACCACAGGTTTTGACCTTGTAAAAACAATGACTGACAGAAACCAAAAGGAAGCAACCAGAGGTAACACCTAAAGCAACACAGAGGACACCTGACTAGCAAGAACACTTGCAACCCTGCCTGCAGGAACTGCTGTGCAAACTGCCCTGTCCAAGGCCCTGAGATGAGCCAGGCCCCTGTTTGCCCGCTCCTGTTCGCCACGCTCCCCAGAGACCTCTTATAATCAGCCACCCAGCAGCAAAGGAAGCTCCACCCCTCGTTCCTGGATGGCTCATAAATGCCATTTGTAATTTGTCACTGGTCTCCTTGCTTCCATGTGTCCCTGCTGTGTCACCACAGCCCCTTGGTCCCATGAGGTTCTGTACTGTCAGCAATGGTTCCTTTGTTCGAATGAGGCCTTGCTATGTCACAATGTACCCTGGGTTCCATGAAGTTCTTCAGTGTCACAATGGCCCCTTGGATCCATGAGGTTCTGTAGTGTCTCCATGGTCTCCTTGGATCTCCATTGTCATCATGGACAATTCCTTCCCTGCAGTCCCAATGTGCCAGAATGTCCCCTTAGTTCCATGAGGCCCTACTTTGTCCCAATGGCCCCCTGGTTCCATAGGTTTTATGCTGAACCAATGGACTCCTTGGTTCTATGAGTTACCCTGCTTTGAGCAGGGGTTTCTTTGGTTCCAGCAAGGCCCTGCTGTGCCTCAATGGCCCCTTGGTTCCACGAGGCCCTGCTGTGTCACAATGGACCCTCTATTCCATGAGGCCCTACAGAGTCACAATGGACCCTTGGGTCCATGAGGTTCCATCATGTCACACTGGACTTTTCATTCCATGAGTTTTTGTACTGTCAACAACAGATTCCTTTGGTTCTGCAGTGTCACAATGGCCCCTTGGTTCCATGGGCTTCTGCAGTGTAACATGGTCTCCTTGATTCCATGAAGTTCTGCAGTGTCAGAGTAGAAACCCTTGTTTCATTAGACCTCCAAGTTTCACAATGTCTGATTCCATGAGGTTCCACAATGTCACAATGGATCCTTGGTTCTCTGAGGTTCCACAGCATCCCAATGGTCACCGTGGTTCCATGAGTTTCCTTAGTGTCACAATGGTCTCCATGGTTCCATTAGGCCCTGCCTTGTCACCATGGTCCCCTGGGTTCCAAGGAGGCCCTGCTGTGCCACAATGGACCCTTGGTTCCATGAGGTTCTGTGGTGTCACCATGTTCTTCTTGACTCTGCAGGGTAACAATGGACCATTGGTTCCACACGGCCCGGCTGTGTCACAAATGTCTCTTTGATTCCATGACTGCCACAACAGAGACTTGTTTCTAGGAGGGTCTGTGCTGTCTCAATTGTCTCCTTGATTCCATGAGCCCCCTGCTGTGTCACAATGGACCCTTGGTTAAACAAGGCGTTGCAGTGTCTCAGGAGTCTCCTTGGTTCCAGGAGGAGCACAAAAGCTTTGCACCAACATTGAGCAAAGCTTACTTTATACACCTGGGAACCTCTGTCTGCATTCCACAGAAGGGTTCAAGCTGAAGATGGCACCAGCAGCTTTCATCTGCAACTGAGAACCAGGACAGGGACAGAGAATTCAGCAGAGAGACTCAGAGAATTCTGCTTCCAGAGCTCATTTCTGGTGACACTGTCCCCTGTAGAAAGTTGACATCACTGTCCCTTGTAGAAAGTTGACAGGCCCTGCAGCCTGTCCTGAGCATGTGGATCCTGAGTGGGCTTTGTTGTTTAGGAAACCTGCTCAAGCTTTTCCATTCTTTCCTCAGCAACAGGAAAACTTCTCCTGGGCCTGTGTGCAGGCAGAGGCCTGAGGAGAGCAGGTGGGACATGGTGCAATGGGCTGGGACAGGCAGCTGCAGAGCTCAGGGGACAAGGTTGTGCTGCAGGGCACAGGGATGTCAGTGCCAGGTGGGCAATGTCAGACATGGTGAGGTTGTGGTGAGGAGCAGCTTGTCCAAACAGGGTCAGCCTGCAAGGGGCTCATTCTTCTCCATGCCCAGACCTCCCAAGGAGACATTCAGCATCAAGATCACTTGGGGAATTTTTCTATCCACTCTTCTCTGATCTGGAAAATAAAAACTGCTCGACTAAAAATGGAAAATGTCATGATGTGCGCTTTGAAATCTCCCTCCTTCACAGGACTCCAAACTGACTCCAGTCAGCTGCACAAGCCCTGGAGACTCAAAAACATTTGAAGGAATGCAAAGGGCTCCTGTAGACTTTCTGTGTTTTCATCAGCCCCACACTGGATTTGGGGCCGAATTCAGGAACCCCAGGAACTGAGAGAAGGTTGAAGAAGCTGCTGAAGGAGTCAGAAGCAAAACCCCAAGTCCCTTGGAGCATCCCTGGGCCCCAGGGAGGGCAGGGAGTGCCAAAGGCTGCCCAGGCACTGGGGAGAGCAGCTCCTTGAGGCCAGGATTGCAGGGAGCCCAAGGCTGTGAGCAGGGACTGCAATGCTGAGCAAGGCCTGGGCTGGCTGGAGGGAGCAGAAAGGCCAAGGCCTGAGCCCAGGCCTGGCACAGCAGGGCCTGTCCCTCGCGGCTGGCTGGGGGCTGTTGGTGGGGCAGGGGGATGGCAGGGGCAGCAAGGACAAATGTCCTAAAGCTGCAAGGCCTGCCAGCCTGCTGAGGGAGGGGCCAGGCAGAAGCCAAGTGCAGGCTTTCCTGCAAGGAAAGTTCCTTCTGTGGGGCCTGCAGAGGCGCTGGCAGAGCCCAGGGGACAAAGGCCTGGGTGCCTGTGGCCCTGCCAGCCCTGGCCAGCCCTTGGCCATCTCTCCTGCAGCTGGGAGTGTGGATCTGCTGGAGGGCAGGAGGGCTCTGCACAGGGCCCTGGACAGGCTGCATCCAGGGCCCAAATCCAACCATGGCAGCTTGAACAACACCAAGGGCCGGCTCCTGCTCTTTGGCCACAACAAGCCCTGCAGTGCTCCAGGCTGGGGACAGAGTGGCTGGACAGTGGCCAGGCAGAAAGGGACCTGGGGCAGTGCTGGACAGCAGGCTGGACATGAGGCAGCAGTGTGCCCAGGGGGCCAAGAAGGCCAATGGCTCCTGGCCTGGATCAGGAATGGTGTGGCCAGCAGGAGCAGGGCAGGGATTCTTCCCCTGTGTTCAGCACTGCTTGGGCAGCACCTCGAGTGCTGTGTCCAACTCTGGGCCCCCAAATTAGGAAGGACATGGAGGGGCTGGAGCGTGTCTAGAGAAGGGCAGCAAGGCTGGTGAGGGGTCTTGAACAAAAGTCCTGTGAGGAGTGGCTGAGGGAGCTGGGGTTGTTCATCCTGGAGAAGAGGAGGCTCAGGGGAGACAAGATAGTGTCAGAGCACTGGTTGGACTTGATGATGTCCAAGGTCTTTTCCGAGCTTGCTGATTCTGGAATTCTCTGAAACCCCCTTTGCAGCAGTTGCAGGATGAGCCCTGGGCCTCCTCTACAGAAGGTGCAGTAACCCAGGTCCCTCAGCTTCTCCTCACAGCCCCAAAGCCCATCCTGTCAGTCCTGCAGAGCCTCTGCAGCTCTTCCTCATTGCCCACAACAGGGAGCCCCACAGGCAGACACAGCAGCCCAGATGTGCCCCCCTGGCCTGGGGTGCCTCTGGCAAGGGAGCAGCAGCAGGCACTGCAGGAGCCTGCAGACAATTCCTGAAGCACTTGGAGGATGATCTTGCTTACCAAGGGATGTTCCCATGGTGCCAAGTCAGGAACTGCAATGGGGAGTGGGACCAGAGAGGAAAGGGCAAACAGAGATGGGCTGTTTGCAGCGGAGGGAACAGGGATGGGTAATAAGAAGAAATTTGGAGCAGGAGAAAAGAAAGAAAGCCAAGGTGAAGCAAAGGAAATGCTCAGGGCAGTTGGCGGGTGGCTGCCAGGCAGCCCTGGCTCTGAGCAAAAACATCTGCAGTGGCATAGCAAACTCCCAGCTCATGGGAACAAACTTTCTGGCTGACTTCAGAGGCCACCACAAACCTGAGGGGTTTCCCTGCTGTTGCCCAGCCCTTCCTGGCCCCAAGGGCTGCTGGCATTTGTGCTCCCTCAGCTTCATCTCCCCACACCAACCCCATGGGGGTGCTCAGGCCTGCTCTGGGCAGGGCAAACAGGGGCTCCTGAGGCAGTGCTGCCGTGGCTGTGCCTGCAAGGCTGTGGCAGCTGTGTGAGCTGGGGGAGAGGCCAGGGCTGCAGAGGGGGGATGTTGTTGGCAGGTGCATGAGGAGGCTGTGGGCCGCTGGCCTGGGGTGTCCAGCGCAGTGGGGATGGATCAGGCCCTGCTCTGCTGCTCCTTGCCGTGTGCTTGCCCAGGGCCCTTGCAGAGCCCCAGCCATGCTGTTTGCCCCCAGCCTGCCCACGGCCAGCCTGGGGCTGCTGCCGGGGCTTTTCTCTGCTCAGCATTGGCCTGGGCAATGTGTTCTGGAGAGAGCCTGGGCAAGGAGCCTGCAGCCCCCAGGCCCTGGGCTGAGGCCTCAGCACTGCTGCTGTGCCAGCAGTGCCCATGGGCTGTCCCTGCTGCAGCCCCGGCACTGCCACCCCCAGCCCTGTGCCCGGCCCCGAGAGCACTCAGGCCCTACAGCAACAGCAGGGCCAGGAGGGCAGTGGGGCAGGGCCACGGCAGCAGCACTGGCAGCACCAAGTGCTGCTGCTGCTGCTGGGCACAGCTGCTGTGCCAGCACTGATCTGCCCCCAGCTCTGCACACAGACATTGCTGCTGCAGCTCCAGAGAAGGGAACAAAAGGGGAGATGTCTGGATAAAATTCTGCTTTTTTTTTTTATTTAAAGCCACTGGGAGCACAGCTCCTCATTGACACAGTCTGTGGCTGTAGAAAATGTAAAGAGACAAAATATGAGAAATGTGAAAACCAATGACATTTTGTTTTGGACAATATTAAAAAAGTAAAACAAAGTAAAAGAACCTCCATGATCAAACCAACAAGAAGTATCAAATATAACCTTTATTACAACTGACTTGCAGAAACTGGAGGGCAGTTTAATGTTTCTGAAATTGTCCAGTGATCAGTCTCCACACTGCAGCCTTGAGCTCCTGGTTCCTCAGGCTGTAGATGAGGGGATTCAGGGCTGGGGGCACCACTGAGTACAGAACTGACAGGGACAGATCCAGGGATGGGGAGGACATGGAGGGGGGCTTCAGGTGGGCAAAAATTACAGAGCTGATGAACAGAGAGACAATGGCCAGGTGAGGGAGGCAGGTGGAAAAGGCTTTGTGCCGTCCATGCTCCAAGGGGATCCTCAGCACAGCCCTGAAGATCTGCACATAGGAGAATACAATGAATACAAAGCAACCAAAAAACAAACAGGCACTAACTGCAATGAGCCCAAGTTCCCTGATGTAGGATTTGGAGCAGGAGAGCTTGAGGATCTGGGGAACTTCACAAAAGAACTGGCCCAGGGCATTGCCATGGCACAGGGGCAGGGAAAATGTATTGGCTGTGTGGATGAGAGCATTGAGAAAGGCACTGGTCCAGGCAGCTGCTGCCATGTGAGCACAAGCTCTGCTGCCCAGGAGGGTCCCGTAGTGCAGGGGTTTGCAGATGGACACGTAGCGGTCGTAGCACATGACGGTCAGGAGGAAATACTCTGCTCCAATGAAGAACAGAAAGAAAAAGAGCTGTGCAACACATCCTTCATAGGAGATGGTCCTGGTGCCCCAGAGGGAATTGTGCATGGTTTTGGGGACAGTGGTGCAGATGCAGCCCAGGTCGGTGAGGGCCAGGTTGAGCAGGAAGAAGAACATGGGGCTGTGCAGGTGGTGGCCGCAGGCTACGGCGCTGATGATGAGGCCGTTGCCCAGGAGGGCAGCCAGGGAGATGCCCAGGAAGAGGCAGAAGTGCAGGAGCTGCAGCTGCCGCCTGTCTGCCAATGCCAGCAGGAGGAAGTGGCTGATGGAGCTGCTGTAGGACATTTCTTCACTCTGTCATGGAGTCCTGATGAAGGAGGAAACAGTGACAAATCAGGGGAGACTTTGCTGAGCAATGTCCAAGCCCTTTCTCTAAATCCTGCCCCTACCACTTTGTGCAACACAATTTTACAGAGCCCTTCCCTCAGCCCTGTGCCTGGAGCTCTGCTGGGATCTGGCCCTGTTGCTCTGATGAGTAGGAGCTCTGCCCATGGACACCGAGGGCTCAGCTCTACTCTGCAGCAGTGGGGCCATGGGAAAGGGGACAGGGGTCAGTCCTGGGGCTGGACTTCAGCAGCCAGAACTGCTGCAGAGGCAGAGGAGCTTGGGAGCATCTCCTGTGCCAGGGCTAAGGAACAGTGATGGCCAAAGGAACTCTGAGAATGTTCCTGCTGTGCCCAGGGAGATCAGAGAGAACTGTGCAAGGCAAGAGCATTGGCTGTATCACAGTGAACGGTGAGGGGAGCTGCTCTGTCGCTCCATCTGTTCCCAGCTGCCCTTTCTGAGATCCAGGGCAGTAAATGTGTTCTCCCGGAAATCAGCCTGACACAGCTGAGAGCAGAACGACTCAGAGCAGAGCAAACTGGCTCATCCTTTCTCAGAGTCTTGTCCCCACTCCCGGCCAAGGACACTCCTGTCCCCCCAGTGTCCCCTGGAGGCAGCTCACAGCTTGGATGGCATCCCCAGGACACACCAAGGATCTTGTCCATGGCACTGCCTGAGGAGAGTCAGCTCATTCCAGCCTGCCAGACTGCCCTGCCCAGAGCTCCCCAGGCAGAGGGAGCTGGGACACCCCACTGCTCTGCTCAGCCTGAGCAGGAGGAGCCCAAGGGCTGGGCCTGAGCCTGCAGCTGGAAGTGCCATTCCCAGAGAGCCCCTCAGCAATGCCAGCAGCAGCTGGGCAAGGCAAGGAGAGAGAGAGCCGGGCCCTGAGGAAAAGCCTTTCCCTGCCCAGCCCTGCCCAGCCCCTGCAGTGCAGGCAGCAGCAGTGCAGGACAGTGGCCCTCAGGCCCTGGGCAGCAGGCAATGGGCACCTGGCAGCAGAGATGCCCTTCATCTCTGGAGCTGCTCTGCCGGCCCAGGAGGGGACTGAGGGCCCCCAGCCCCCGGGCTGAGGGCTGTGCTGGCTGCCAGGGGACACAGCAGCTGTGCTGCTCAGGCCAGTGTCTGCCCTGCAGGGCAGGGCTGGCAGCTGCCACATCTCCCCTGCAGCAGCAGCAGCACCAGCAGCAGGGCTGCCCTCAGCACTGCCTCCCTCCCTCCCTGCCCAGGGCTCTGCTGCTGCAGCTGTCCCAGCCCGAGCTGTTCCTGTGGGCCCGGGCTCCTTCCCTGCCACAGCTGCCAGAGCCCAGCCCAGCCCCTGGGCCAGCTCTGCCCTGCAGCTGCTCCCGGCTGCAGGCATTAAAGTACAGCTCCCCCAGGCCTGGGCACCATGGAAAGCTGATGCTGCATGGATCTGGAGCCTGGGAAGCTGCAGGCACTTGCTGAGGTTCCCAGGAATCCTCAGTGTGATGCTTTAACAGCCTCAGCCCCTGCTCTGCCCTGCACAGCTGAGTTTGCATTGTCACCAAGCTGAACCAGGGAAAAGTGGGAGCACAGATTTAAGAAAGCAGAGACTCAAGCAGGAAACTCCTGCCCTGAATGAGCTCATGACAAGTCCCCCCAGAAATGACCTGGGCATGAGCTGGAGCTCTGAGCAGCCCTGGCACACACAGCACCCTCTCCACAGCAGCAGCAGCAGGACCTGCCCTGGCAGGAGTCACTCCTTGCACCCACAGCTCCCCTCCACCATCCGTGGGAGCTCCCAGGCAGGCTGAGAGCTGCCCCTGGCAGGTGGCAGATGCCCTGGGCTGGCCAAGAGCCCTAAGGGCTGCAGGAGCTGCTGTGCAGGACAGCCCTGGGCAGCCCTGGCTGCAGCCCCAGCTTCAGCCCCTGCAGCCGTCCCTGGCAGCAGGAGCCGTCCTGCCCTGTCCCTCTGACGGTGCCCAGGGCAGCCCCGCTCTGGAGCACATCCTCCCCCAAAGCAGAAAGGGCAGCAGAGCCATCCTTACAGTCACCTCAGTCCTGTCCTGGGTCAGCTTTAGGAGATCCCTGCAGCCACAGACTGACTGTGTCAGAAGTGGTGAAAATTTCTCCAGGAAGAGCGCCAGAATTTTCAGAAGTTTTGAAGATTTCTCCATTAATATTCTTAGGATTTTCCTTCCAGTTTCTTTAAGCCTCTGTCCGCTTCACTCCTCTCAGATCTCTGCAGGCAGTGCCCTCAGCCCTGCTGGGCTGTGCAAAGGAGCTGCTCCTCAGGAGAAATGTCCTTTTGAAGCTCTTCTTGGTTGCCAGGATCATCCTCTCTTCCATGAGCTCAGCCCAGCTCATCAGCACAGACACAGCACAAGGACTTTAATTAACCTCTTGGGACTTTGGTGCTGTTTACATCAGAGTCAGTCCCTCAGAGTGTGCTCAAAAAACTTCTCAAGAACTCAAAGTTAGATTAAAACCCCAAACTTTCTTGAACTTTTAATGGGGCCCACAGAGAAACACAACTGAGAAAGTGTCTCCAGGTTCCAGATAGAGCACAACACTGCAGGATATGAGGACCGGTGGGGACAAACAAGGCCAAGGTGTCTCTGATGCTGAGTAAACCTGGATGTCTTTCAGGAATGCAAAGGGCCAAGGCCTGAGCCCCAGCCCCTGCCAAGGCAGATCCTGTCCCTCCCTCCTTGCTCAGGGCTCTTCCCAGGCCACTGGGATGTGGGGATGTGCAATGCCAAGGGCAGCACCATGGGGCAGCCCCTGCCAGGCTGCTGAGCAGGGACAAGGAGGCCATGAGGCCCCAGGCCTGCAAGGGTCACTTGTCCCCTCCTCCTGGCTCAGGCCCAGGGCCGGCAGCCATGGCCCAAGTGCTGCAGGAGTTGGCTGTGTCAGGGCCTTGCAGCTGCTGCCCATGCCTGTGCCCTGTGCAGCCCAGGCTGTCCTACGGTGTCCATGCCCTGTGCCTCTGTCCCTGCAGGCTGTCGGCATCCCCCGGCTGCCCCACCTGGCTGGGCCCTTCCTTTGCTGACAGCTCTGCCTCCTGCCTGCCTCTGCCTGGGCACACACAGCCCTGGCCTTGATACCAAAAGGGTTCATTCCATTTTTACCCTGCCTCTGAACTTCTAGCACAGGAACAAGGCATGCAGGGCCTGCTTTTTCAGCAACGATGGTTGGAAGAGAAGACAACTGGCTCAAGGGTGCAGTGATAGAAAAAACAAGGAGTGAATGTGGGAACTTGGGGTGGGTTTTATGGTGATGGCTAACTTGTAATACACATGTGATCACTGCATACATGTAAAACTCTTTAAGAATCACATGTCCATGTAAGGTTAGGAGTTACCACAGGTTAGACCTCAAGTCTGAATAAGTGATGCCCTCTTAAACACCAAATTGATGTTAGGAAGTCTTATTCTGATATTTAAGACATTTGGTGACAGCGGGACCTCACAGAACTAAGGAGTCAGCTGTGACACCTTGGAACTTCATGGAACCAAAATCCTTTGTGACACAGCAGGGCCACATGTAACCAATGGTCCATTGTGATACTGCAGATCCAAGGAGACCATTGGGACCCTTTGGAACCTCATGGAATCCAAAGTACATTGTGACAGAGAAAGGCTTCATGGAACCAAGAGTCCATTGTCACACAGTAAGGCTTTGTTTGAGCAAGGGAACCGTTGCTGATAGTCCAGAAACTCATGGAACCAAGGGACCACTGTGAAGCACCAGGTCTGCAGGGAATGAAAAGTTGATTGTGACAATGCAGATCCAAAGAGACCATGGTGACACTGTGGGGCCTCGTGGAACCAAAGGGGTCAATCTGACCCAGCGAGGCCTTGTAGAACCAAGGAGGCCATTGTGACACTGCTGAACCTCACAGAACCAAAGGGACCATGTTATACTGTGGGACCTCATGGAACCAAGGTTCCATGGTGACACTGCAGAACCAAGAAGACTGTTGTTGGCAGTATGAAAGCTCCTGGAACCAGAACTCCATTCTGACACAGCAAGGTCCCATGGAACCAAGGGTCCATTGCAGCTCTGTTGGGCCTCATGGAACCACGAGCCATTGTGACACAGTGTGGCTACATGGAGGCATGGAGCCGTTGTGACTGAGGAACCTCATGGAACCAAGAGTCCATTGTTCCACTGTGGGGGCCTGTGGAACCAAGGGGACCACAGTGACATTGTGGAGTCTCACGGAACAATGGAGACTATTCTGACACTTTGGGACCCACTAGAACCAAGGAGCCATTATATCATGGCAGAACTCAATGAATCAAGGGGGCTGCAGTGAACACTGTGGGTGTCCATGGGATGAAGGGTCCATTCTGACACTGTGGAACCAAGGGGACCATTGTGACACTCTGGGGCATCATGGAACCAAATGTCCATTGTGACCCAGAAGGGCCTCATGAAACTCTGAAGGCCATTTGTACACCTTGTACCCCTGAGAAACCAAAGGGCCATTGTGGCACTTCAGGGTCTTGTGGGCCATAGTGACACTGTGGGGTTCAATGAAACCAGCAGTCTTTTGTGACACGAAAGGCCTACTTGAAGCATGAGGCCATTTTTACACTAGCAGGCTTCATGGAAACAAGGAACCATTGTGACACTGGTGTCTTGGCAGGCTGAGGGGCAGTTGTCACACTGTGTGTCACCATTGAACCAAGGAGTCCATTGTGACACTACAGGGCCCCCTGGAACTAAGCATTCATGGAGCGGTGCAGGACCCCATGGAACCAAAGGTCCATTGTGACATTGCAGGGCCTCATGGAATCCTAGAGGCCATTATGACAGTTTGAGACCTCGTTGAATCAAGTGGCTCTGCAGGGCCTCATTGAACCAAGAAGACCCTTCTGACATTGTGAGTGCCCATGGAACCAAGGGTCCGTTGTGATACTGTGGCACCAAGGAGACCCTTGTGACACTGGAGGGTCTCATGGAAGCAAGGGACCATGGTGACACTGTGGAGCACCATGGAAACAAGGGTACATTGTGACACTGCAGGGCCCCATGAATTCAGGGGAACAGGTAACAGGTCTGGTTATCTTGGCCTGACTGGTCCAACTGACCTTGTCATGTCAAGGGTCTCTTCTGATGTACCCCTGAAACACTGATACTCTGGGCTTTCCTTCACATGGGAAAGAGCTGTCCTTCTCATTCAAGCATCCATGGCCAAAATGGAATTCCCCCTCCAAATTTCCCATTATCCAGGGATTGCTCCCAGACAAAAGCTGCTATTACCAACTAGTCTGGCTGACCTTGTCTTCCTGAAAGCTGGATCTCACCTGTCTTCAAACACTGAGGCTCTGTGCTTTCCTTCCTATGGAAATGAACTGTCCTCCTAGCACAGGTACCCATGGCCAAAATTGGTACTTCTCCTCCAAAATTCCTATGTGCAAGGGTTTCTCCCAGACAAAAGCTGCCATTACAGACAGCTCTGGCTGGCCTTGGCCTCCTGAGGACCAGCTCCCTCCTGCCTTCCAAACTCTGGGGCTCTGCCCTTTCCTTTCTATGGAAAAGAACTGGCCTTCTCCCCCAGGAAAAAAGGGCTGAAATTGGGATTCAGCATTCCAAATTTCCAATATGCACGGGTTTCTCCCAGACCAACCTGCCAGGACAGACAGCTCTGGCTGGCTTTGGCTTTGGGTGACTGCAGTTCATCAGCCCCTGAAACACTGGGGCTCTGTGGTTTCCTTCCTGTGGATACCATTGGAACACAGTGGGGCCCCATGGAACCAAGGAGACCATTGGAACCCTTGGAGGCCTTCTGACATGAAGGGGCCATGGTGACACTGTGGGAACCCTGTGGAACCAACGGGCCCTTGTGACACTGCAGGGAACCATGGATCCCAGGGACCATTGTGGCACTGTGGGAATTCCTGGAACCAAAGGGATCCCTGTGGCACTGTTGGGCTGCATGGTCCCAAGGGGCCAGTGTGAAGCAGCAGGGCTTTGTGGAACCAAGAGGCCATTGTTGCATTACAGGGCCTCGTGGAACCACAAGGCCATTGAGATCCTGTGGGGCACTGTGGATCCATGGAGAGCATTGTGACATTGCAAGGCCCCATGGAATCATGGATACCATGGTGACACTGCAGGACCCCACAGAACCAAAGGGCCATTTCAACACTTTGGGAGAGGAGTCTCTCTTAGGAGACATGGATCCCACTGACAACAACCACCAGAGACAACTGCACAGGCACAAAGGACAATAAGATAATCAGCATATGGAGCAGGATGGGGAGGTGGGGAGGGGGGGTGGAACCAGGGAATGAATATGTATGGTGCCATTGTGAAACCTAATGCACATGCAGCTTCTTAGAGGATAAAAGAGAATGTGAACAAATGGGTTGGCATGCAGGACTTTGATGGAGATATCCTCTTTGCCTCCAGCTGCTGAATAAATACATACCTACCTTAAAACTCCTTTTACATTTGAGTTTTAGAGTCTTTCCACAAATCAGTCAAAGCTCCTGACCTTGAACACTTCTTGCGATGGGGCATTCACTTCTATGCACAACCTGTTTCCATTTGTCAACCTCATCAAAAATAATTTCTTTCTTGGATCAAATCTGAATTTATCCTTGACCATTTTAAATGCTATCCCCCTTCCTCTGCCACTACAGGCCTATAAAACTACTTCTGGTTTTTTAGATTATGACCACAATGTTTTAATCTGAAAAGACCTTGAAAAGACCCAAAAAATGGCCCAAGATGGGATTTGGAGGCCTAAAGCACATGACCCATAGAGACTGAGGGCCCTGGGCTCAGTGGTGTGAAGACTGAAGACAGAATAGGAGAAGCCTGAGAGGGCTTGAAGGGTGGATTCAGAGATGGTGGAGCTTTCCTTCATTGTATGAAACTGCCTGAGAAAGAAATAATGCCACACAGATCAGCTGGGGAGGCCCAGACTGGACCCAAAGAGAAAGGAATTTCTCTCCCAGGGCAGGGCTGTGGTGCAACACATCCCCCAGAAGGAGCCTGGGGCAGCCCAAGGCTCTGTGTGCCCAGGCAGAGGCAGGCAGGAGGCAGAGCTGTCAGCAAAGGAAGGGCCCAGCCAGGTGGGGCAGCCGGGGGATGCCGACAGCCTGCAGGGACAGAGGCACAGGGCATGGACACCGTAGGACAGCCTGGGCTGCACAGGGCACAGGGATGGGCAGCAGCTGCAAGGCCCTGACACAGCCAACTCCAGGTTTGCTCTGCATCAGAGACACCTTTGCCTTGTTTGTCCCCACCAGTGCTCACTGCCTGCAGTGTTCTGCTCTACCTGGAACCTGGGGACACTTCTGAGTAGTGTTTATCTGTGGGACCCATTAAAACTTCAAGAAACTTTAGTGTTTCAATCTCACTTTGAGTTCTTGAGAAGTTCTTTGAACTTCTAAATTCTGTCTAATAAACCACAGAAGAATTGAAAACTTAATTTTTTTTTTCCCAAGGGCTTGTCTTGTTTGGGTGTTTTGAACAAATGTTTATGAACTTTTGCTACTGAATTCCTGAACTGAAGAGCTGCAGCTGCTGCTGTGCCCTTGCCAGGGGCTGAGGCCGTGGGGCCCCTGCCCAGAGCAGCCTGGCCTGAGCAGAGCTGTGGGGCCAGAGGCGGCTGGGCTGTGCTGGGGAGAGGCCCTGGGTGCTGCAGGGAGCTCAGGGCAGCTGGCAGAGCTTGCAGGGAGCTGGACTGGGCTCAGAGAGCCTGGCACAGACACCATCAGTGTCCATCTCAGCCTGGGTGACCCTGCAGGGGCCAAGAAAAGCAGCCCAGGCTGCACAAGTTCTCTGTGTAGGAGTTGAGCTTGTGACCCCTGGAGCCCTCCCAAGTGCTGGGGCTGCACCTCCAGCTCCAGAGGAGATGGGACAGATGGGAGCAGAGACAAAGAATTCCTGCTGCATTCTTCACTGCTGTTTGCTCACCCGGGTGACCTGGATCCATATGTACAGGAGGTGTTTTGTATCAGATAACACTGGTAGAGTGATAAGAATCATATTTTTACCTGAAAATAATGTTTCATGCGCAACACACAATGAGAAAAAAAGGACATATATGATCAGAAGAGCATCTTAGTTTTTCAGAAGATGAGAGACTCGTTGTTGTTCCAGTATTCAAACCTATTTATATCCTTTCCTCTGTACTTCCTTCAGATGAGAGGTGACCACCAGAGGCCAAGGCCAGCCAGAGCTCTCTGTCCTGGCAGCTTTTCTCTGGGAGCGCCCTTGTATGTAGGGAGTTTTTCTGAGCGAGTATCAATTTTGGCCGTGGGCACCTGGGACGGATGGCTCTTCTCCATAGGAAGGAAAGCACAGAGCCCCTCAGTTCTCCAGGAGCTGATGAGACGCAGCCCTCAGCATTCCAAAATGAGCTGGGCCTGTCAGGTGGACCCTGGGAGGCCAAACCAGCCAGACCTGTTCCATCTCCCCTTGGTTCCATGAGGCTCAGCAGTGTCACAATGGCCTTTGGTTCCACGAGGCCCTGTAATGCAACAATGGCCTCTTGGTTCCACAAAGCCCTGCTGCTTCACACTGGCCCCTTGGGACCATGCAGCCCAACAGTGCCACAGGGATCCCTTTGGTTCCAGGAATTCCCACAGTGTCACAATGATCCCTGGGATCCATGGTCCCCTGCAGGGTCACCATGGCCCCTTGGTTCCATGGGGCCCCACAGTGTCACCATGGTCTCCACAGAGAGAAGGAAAGCACAGAGCCCCAGTGTTTCAGGGGCTGATGAACGACAGCCACCAGAGGCCAAGGCCAGCCAGGGCTGTCTGTCCTGGCAGCTTTCATCTGGGAGCAATGGAATAAATATCTTGGGTTCTGTATCTCAGATATATGGAATTTTGGGGGCAGAATCCCAATTTCAGCCATGAGCACCTGCATGGGAAGGCCAGTTCTTTGCCACAGGAAGGAAAGCACAGAGCCCCAGGAATTCCAGGGCAGATTAAAGGTGACCACCAGAGGCCAAGGGGAGCCAGGCCTCTGTCCTGGCAGCTTTAGTCTGGGAGAAACCCTTGCATAGAGTGAATTTTGGAGAAGTACCAATTTTGGCCCTGAGTGCCTGAGCAGGAGGGATGGTTCTTTCCATAAGAAGGAAAGCCCAGAGCCCCAGGGTTTCAGGGGCACATGAGAAGAGATCCCCAACATGCCTAGGTCAGTTGAGCCACTCAGGCCCAGCCAGCCAGACCTGTTCCCTGTTCCCTTGGATCCACGGGGCCCCACAGTGTCACAATGGTGGTGTCACATTGGATTCTTGTTTCCACAGGGCCCCACTGTGTCACACTGGGCCCTTGTTTCCACAGGGCCCCACAGTGTCACCATGGTCCTTTGCTTCCATGAGGTCTTGCAGTGCCAAAATGGTTTCCGTGGTTCCATGGAGCTGCACAATGATGCAGTGGCCCCCTTGGTTCCATGGAGCTGCAGAGTGTCACAATGGTCTCCATGGTTCCAGAGACTCCTGCAGTGTCACAGTGGTCCCTTGGTTCTACTGGCCTCCTCGGGATCACAATGGGCCCTTGGCTGCATGAGGCCCAGCTGTGTCACACTGGCCCCTTGCTTCCATTGGGCCCCACAGCATCACAATTGTCCCTTCCTTGCTTCCATGAGGCCTTGTGGTGTCACAGTGGTCTCCTTGGTACCACAGTCACAACTGACCCTTGGTTCAATGTGGCCCTGCAGTGTCACAATGGTCTCCAAGATGCCACAAAGGCCCTTTGGTTTCACAAGGCCTTTGAGTGTAAAAATGGCCTCTAAGGTTTCATGTGGCCATGCTGTGTCCCAATGGACCTGTGGTTCCATGATGCCCCATGGTGTCACAATGGTCTCCTTGGTTCTTCACCATAAGAACCCCTCCTTGGTCCTATGGAGCCCCACAGTGTCACTATTGTGCCCTTGGTTCCATGAGGCCCTGCAGTGCCACAATGGTCCTTTGGTTCCACAAGGCCCCATGTGTCGTAATGGTCTCCATGTTTGCATGAGGCCCTGCTGTGCAACAAGGGTCTCCTTGGTTCCATGATGCCTTGCAGTATAACAAAGCTCTCCTTGGTTCCATGGGGTCAGTGTGGTCCCTTTGTCCCACGGAGCCCCACAGTGTCACTGTGGTCCCCTTGGTTCCATGAGGCCCTGCAGTGTTGCAATGGCCTCTTGGTTATACAAGGCCCTGCAGTGTCACAATGGCCCCTTGGTTCCAGTAGGTTCCCAAGGGTCACAATGGTCTCCAGTGTTCCATGAGGCCCCACAATATCCCAATGGACTCTTGGTTCCAAGAGTGTCACAAGGCTGCCTTGGTTTGACCAGGCCCTGCAGTGTGGTCGTGGCCCCTTGGTTCCATCAGGCAAAGCAGGATCAGAATGGCCCCTTTGTTCCATGGAGTTCCACAGTGTCACTGTGGTCCCCTTGGTTCCACAGGGCCCCACAGTGTCACAATGGACCTTTGGTTCCACCAGCTTCCTCAGTGTCTCAATGGCCCCTTGGCTCCATGTGGCCCTGCTGTGTCACAGTGGCAGGTGGTTCCATGAGGCCCCAAAGTGTCCAAATGGTCTCCTTGGTTCTGTGAAGCCCTACAGAACCACAGTGCACCCTTGGTTTCCATGAGGCCCTGCTCTGATACAGTGAACCTTTGGCTCCATGGGGTTCCACTGCATCACAATGGACCCTTTGTTCCATGAGGGTCCAAGGTGACACAGCTGACTCCTTGGTTGCGTGAGCCTGTACTGCCACTAAATGTCCAAAGGATCAGAATAAATCTCCTTAACATGAATTTGGTGTTTAAGAGGGCATCACTTATTCAGGTCTGAGGTTATCCATGGGATAACTCCTGACCCTACATGGACACGTAATTGTACCAGTTTATTGCTTATATAGAGTCGCTGAATGCGTATTACAATTCACCCATTTCCATAAAACCCACCCCAAGTTCCCACATTCACTCCTTGTTTTCTCTATCACTGCACCCTTGAGCCAGATGTCTTCTTCTCTTCCAACCATCCTTGCTGGGAAAGCAGGCCCTGCATGCCTTGTTCCTGTGCTACAAGTTCACAGGCAGGGTAAAAATGGAATGAACCCTTTTGGTATCCAGCCCAGGGCTGTGTGTGCCCAGGCAGAGGCAGGCAGGAGGCAGAGCTGTCAGCAAAGGAAGGGCCCAGCCTGGTGGGGCAGCCGGGGGATGCCGACAGCCTGCAGGGACAGAGGCACAGGGCATGGACACCGTAGGACAGCCTGGGCTGCACAGGGCACAGGGATGGGCAGCAGCTGCAAGGCCCTGACACAGCCAACTCCTGCAGCACTTGGGCCATGGCTGCTGGCCCTGGGCCTGAGCCAGGAGGAGGGGACAAGTGACCCTTGCAGGCCTGGGGCCTCATGGCCTCCTTGTCCCTGCTCAGCAGCCTGGCAGGGGCTGCCCCATGGTGCTGCCCTTGGCACTGCACATCCCCACCTCCCCACATGCCTCTCCTGAGCATTCCAGACACAGAATCACTGTCCCTCACCTCCAGTGCCTCCAGTTCCTGCTGCAGGCCCCGCCTTTCTCCCTTCCTCTCCTGGGCTGGAGCACAGATATGGAGAGGCTGGACTGGGTAGTGCCAGGGACAGGAAAACAATGGAACCTTGGTTGCATGAGTCCCCACGGAATGGTCTCCATGGTCTCATGAGGCCCTGCAGTTACACAGTGGCCCCAAGGTTCCAGGGATCCAGCAGGGTCAAAATGATCTCCTTGGTTCTGCAGGGTCACAATGGCGCCTTGGTTCCCCCCCAAAGTGTCACAGTGCACTCCTTGGTTCCATGGAGCCCCACAGTGTCACTGAGGTCCCCTGGTTCCCCCCCAAAGTGTCACAGTGCACTCCTTGGTTCCATGGAGCCCCACAGTGTCACTGAGGTCCCCTGGTTCCCCAGAGTGTCACAGTGCACTCCTTGGTTCCATGGAGCCCCACAGTGTCACTGAGGTCCCCTGGTTCCCCACAGTGTCACAGTGCACTCCTTGGTTCCATGGAGCCCCACAGTGTCACTGAGGTCCCCTGGTTCCCCAGAGTGTCACAGTGCACTCCTTGGTTCCATGGAGCCCCACAGTGTCACTGAGGTCCCCTGGTTCCCCACAGTGTCACAGTGCACTCCTTGGTTCCATGGAGCCCCACAGTGTCACTGAGGTCCCCTGGTTCCCCACAGTGTCACAGTGCACTCCTTGGTTCCATGGAGCCCCACAGTGTCACTGAGGTCCCCTGGTTCCCCACAGTGTCACAGTGCACTCCTTGGTTCCATGCAGCCCCACAGTGTCACTGAGGTCCCCTGGTTCCCCACAGTGTCACAGTGCACTCCTTGGTTCCATGCAGCCCCACAGTGTCACTGAGGTCCCCTGGTTCCCCACAGTGTCACAGTGCACTCCTTGGTTCCATGGAGCCCCACAGTGTCACTGAGGTCCCCTGGTTCCCCACAGTGTCACAGTGCACTCCTTGGTTCCATGGAGTCCCACAGTGTCACTGAGGTCCCCTGGTTCCACCAGGCCCTGCAGTGTCACAAGGCACCTTTGGTTCTGTGGGGCCCACAGTGTCTGTTGTGTCAATGGGCAGGGTCAGCACCAAAGACACAGACACCACCTGAAGGAATTATTAGTATGCAAAAGTGCAAAGAATCACAAAAGGAGAAGTGAGTAAGTGAGTAAGGAAGATCCAGCACCAGTGACCCTCAGATTTTCCCATCACCCACATCCACACCTCAGCTGGGGGAAGCTGTCACAGCCAAGGACTGCAGAGCCACTCCTGGACACTGGGAATTCCTGCAGGTGCCTCCAGCCACAGGTGAGGCTCCAGCCTCGCTGGGAGAGGGCCCAGCTTTGATAGTGCTGGATAAACAAACTGACAGCACTTCTAGAGTGGGAACATCTGGGTTCATCCTCCTCCTGGGTTCCTCCCAAAGCTTGGCCAGGCCCCAAACAAGGCCAGATTTCAGACTTCATGGCCTTGTCCAAATTCTAAACGTAGAAAGGTCAATCCATGTTTCACTGTCTTTGGTTATGGAACCAAAAATGTGTATTCTATTTCATTTGTTGAAAGCAGTTGGGGAGATATTTTTCTTTCTCTCTTGTTATTCTTGGGGGAGGGGGGTGGGGGCCTTCTGATAATGGGCCAGCTGTTAAAACCAGGTGGGGCAGTGTTTCTTATCTCTTTCACCACCCGTCCTCCCTCCAGGGGGATATTTTCTGCTAACGGGCCATGAAGGCTCACCAAGGACATGAAACATTCCATCATCCCATTGTGAGATGCTCCACCCAGTGAGGGGGGAGCCAAGCATTCTTACCTGGATAAAAACTGAGACGTAGGAACACGAGGTATCTGATTCCACCGGATTCCCAGAGGAAGACTGGACCCTTCTCGCCATCGCTGGACCCTTTTCTCTCAGGATCATCTCTGCTCCAACAACACCACATCTGCCACTCCAAGAGGACTCACTTTTGGACTGCTTCCAACCCCCTGACCAACAGGGTGTCGGGTTGTAGTTCTGACTCTGTCAGGGTTTCTAGGATTGTTGTTTGTTTGTTTGCTTGTTTGGGGTTTGGTTTTTGTGGTTTTTTTTTTGTACTACTACATTTGTATCGTTAATATTCGTAGTAAAGAACTGTTATTCCTATTCCTAAATCTTTGCCTGAAAGTCCTTAATTGCAAAATTATAATTTGGAGGGGGGGAGGGGTTTACATTTTCCATTCTGAAGGAAACTCCAGCATTCCCTGGCAGATACCTGTCTTTCCAAACAAAGACAGTTGATTAGAAGCTCTTTGAAAAGTTTCTCCAAAACCCTAGGAAAAAAGATTCCTAATGAACTGCAGCAGACCAGAGGGAAATCAAGGCAGAGCCATGGTTTGTCAGGACTTGCTTGATCCTAATGAGCCCCTTGCTGCATTTGGGGCTGAGCCATGGAACCTCAAGGCCTGCGAGAAGATTGCATAAACCTTTCCAGGAGTCCAAGTCAGAAGAAAACTCCAGGCATTAATGGGTCCCACTAAGGTCCATCCCCAACACAGGCTCCTCATGGACTCCTTGGAGGTGAGAATTGGATCGCACAAAATCCTCCCAGAAACTCAGTGTGGGCAGGAAATTCCAAAGTACCTTAAACACCTTGAGTATCTCAAAGTATTAATGAGCCCCACTGAGTGTCAGTGTAAAGTTCTCAAGGGACTCATTAAAGCAGATAATTGGAGGCCAGGATGGTACAAAAACTTTTCAGAGACTCAGTGCCAAAAAAAAGTTCTTTAAGAAACTTTGAGTACCTTAAAGTATTAATGAGCTGCACTGAGTTTTTTTAGTGACTAAGAATCCCAAGGGACTTGTTAAAGTAGATAATTGGGGCCAGGATTGCACAATCTTTCTCACAAAATCAGATTTAAAAGGGAAATACCAGGTACCTTAAAGTAACTGAAGTATCATGAAGCATTAATGAGCCCCACTGAGTGTTGTTACTGACAAAGCCTCTCAAGGGACTAATTAAAGCAGATAATTGCAGGTCATGATTGCAGAAACTTCTCAGACTCAGTGTCCAAAAAAAGTTCTTCAATAAACTTTGAGTACCTTAAAGTATTAATGAGCTCCACTGAGTGTTTTTACTGACTGAGAATCCCAGGGGACTTAAAGCAGATGATTGGAGGCCATGATTGCACAAACTTCTCAGAAACTCCAAGGCAAAAGCCAAACCCAAAGTCCTTTGAAGAACCTGCAGTGCCTGGGAGCATTCAGGAGCCCCCCAGGGCCATTCCTGACCAGGGCTCCCCAGGGACTCCTTCCAGCACATCCTTGAGGCCACTGGGCTGTCAGGGGAATGCTGAGGGAAGGACAAGGGGCTGACAGTGCCCAGCCTTGCTGGGGCTGTGCCAGGAGGCTCCAGGGCCTCAGGACAAGGTGTCTCCTGACAGCCCTTGGTGGCACAGACCCTGCTGTGCCCCAGGGCACCAAGACTTGGCTTCTCTTTGTCCCCTCCTGGCATCACTGCCTGCAGTTCTCTGCTCTGCCAGGGGCCTGGGGACACTTTCTCTGTTGTGTGCCTCAGTGGGACCCATTAAAACTTCCAGAAACTTTGGAGTTGGATTCTGACTTGGAGTTCTTGAGAGGTTTCTTCATCTCCCTCTCAGGGACTGATGTTCAGGGCCTCAGCACAGAGCCCCAAGAGGGTCATTAAAGTCCTTGTGCTGTGTCTGTGCTGATGAGCTGGGCTGGGCTCCTGGCACAGAGGCAGCAGCTCCTGGCAACCAAGAAGAGCTTCAAAAGACATTTCTCCTGATTAGCAACTCTTTTCCCAGCCCAGCAGAGCTCACTCAGGGCTCACTGGAGGAGAAACCCTCACAGCATTTGGAACAGTCACTCTCTGGCTGGGGGAAGATAAGCTGCACTTCCTGCAGGGATCTCCTGAAGCTGCCACATCCCACAGCTCTGAGGCCCTTCCAGGAGCACTCTCCGAGCTGCTGCAGGGCAGGGATGTGGCCCTGGGGCAGGGCTGGGTTTCCCTGCTGCAGCAGCCCAGGCACAGCACAGGGCAGCTCCCTGTGCCAGGCTCTGCTGCAGGGCTGAGCAGCCGGGGCTGCAGCCAGGGCTGCCCAGGGCTGTCCTGCAGAGCAGGCTCCTGCAGCCCAGGGCTCTGTGCTGGCCCAGGGATTCTGCTGCCTGCCAGGGACAGCTCTCAGCCGGCCCAGGGAGCTGCTCCCAGCGCTCGGGAGAAGCTGTGGGGGGAAGGAGCCACCCTGAGCAGGGCAGGTGCTGCTGCTGAGAGGTGTTGTGTGGGGCAGGGCTGCTCCCAGCTCCACACCAGCCTGGGCACAGCTCTGGAGGACACTTCCCAAAAGAAGGTGAGCCTGGGATTGCTGGAAAGATCAGGAGCTTTCCTGAGAGTGTTTTCAATTTCCTGCTTGTAGAAGGATGGGAGAGTTGGGGTGATGACAGATAGATTTTTGCTTTTTATACATTTTTCATATATTCATAGCTCTGTTAACTACTACTATGTAATTATAAAACTATAATTTTTAATTTACTCCATTCAACTACTATTGCATATAATTATTATAGTATACATATACTTATATACTCTAGTATATATACATATATGTACAAATAATAAATATATGTACATATACTATAGCATATAATGGATAGATTGTATAGTATACATATATGTACTTATATACTTACAGTATACATATACTTATTTAAGCATTATTCCTAATTAAGTTTAGCATATTATCTACCCTTTCTTTTACGTTTTAGTGCAAGCGGCTGACCTTCTAATTATATTCCTGAACTACTGTGGAGCCTTATTATCAGGAAGAGGACCTACAAGAAGAACATTTTGGTTTTGACCCAGAGTGTTAGCAGTCATCAAAAAAAGTGGGGCAAAGAAACCCTTGGACCAATGGATTGACCCAGGGGTGTGTAACTGGGACCACTGAATCTCCTATTAGATGTTCCTGCCAAATATCCTAATTAATCAGCCTCAATAAATTCTTGAAATCAGGGTCCGGGTGTGCCCCATCCCCACTGGGACACCTGGGAGCTTCCAATAAAGGTCTGGTTTTTACTTTACTGTGCTAACACAGTTACAAGGGGTTTGTTTCTCTTTTCATTGTAGGCAACAGGAGGATGAGAGAAGCAGAACAGGAATTGCAATCCCAGAATCACAGAACTTTCTGAGTTGAAAGGGACACTCAGGATCATCAGAGGAATGTTTGAACATTTACAGAGACTCCAGCACTGTAACTTTGGGTGGTCAGTCTCACTGCTGGGAGGCTCCTCAAGGGCCTTCAGCCCCTCCTCAGCCCTGGACAGCAGCAGCAGCAGCAGCATCACCTTAGCAGGGCCCAGCAGGGCTCTCCTGAGCTGCCCTTGCCCAGCTGCAGACAGAGCCTGCCCCAGCCAGGGCCCTGCAGACAGGCAGGTTTCTGTAGGGCCGGGCCCAGGGCACAGAGGCTGGGATGGGCTCTGTCAGCGCTGGCAGGGACAAGGCTCCTCTCAGCAGGGAAATGTCCAGGCCCAGGGAGATGCTGAGGGAAGGAGAGGGGGATGAAGAGAGCAGTGCTGGGGGCAGGAGGGCACTGTGGGTGTGTGGGAGGTGCCGTGCACAGCTGGGCACGGGAACACTGTCCTGAGTGCCCGGCTGTCTCTGCCCTGCCCTCCCAGGCACAGCCCCACCACATCTTCTCTGGGTTCTGCACTGCCCTGAGATTGTCCCTGTCATCTGGTGCTCTCAGGGAGGCTCTGGCATTTGCAGCAGCTGAGTCAGGCACTGCCCTTGGCATTGCTGCCAGGCAGCTGTGGCCATGGCCATGGGGTGTCCAAGCTTCCCTGGGACCTGTGGGGCTGTGGGCAGAGCAGTCCATGGGAAAGGGGAATGGGCTGAGCCCCCTCCCTGAGATCCCATCATGGGCACACCCAGGGATCTCCTTGCTGTGTCCTTGCAAGCCCTGAGCTGCCCTCCTGGCTGCAAATCTCTGCCAGAGCCCCTCGCAGTTCCCTGAATGTGCCCCGGGGAAGTGCAGAGATGCCAGAGCTGAGGAAATGCTGCTGGGTTTGCCAAGGGAGCCGTGAGTGTCTTTGGCTGAAGGGGGTGCTGAGACCTTGCCCAGAGCCCTTTGGAGAGGGGGAGACATTCAGGGATCCCTCTGCTCTGGGCAGGGTCTGGTTTATCCCAGGGTGACCCAGGAGTGTGAGTGTGCTCTGACTGCAGCCAAAGCTGCAAACCCAGGGCAGCTGGGAACAAGCCCATCCAGCCCCTCACCTTGCCCAAGGCACAGGGAATCCTTTGCCTCCCATATCTCTCAGTGGCAAACTCTGAGGGCAGCAGAAATGCTGGGGATTTCGGACCTCAGAGACTAAGGAATGATTCTGGGAAGGAAAAAATCCTAAAACCATGTCCTGCCTTTTTTTTTTTTTTTTTTAAGACTAGGGTTTGCAGATGCTACTGAGACTTTCTGCCTTAGGAGTGACTCCCCTGACAAATCCTGAATATCCAGCCTTGTCCCTCTGCCACATGGCCACAATCCCAGGGCAGCAGGGCAGGGATGGCTCTTGGAGAGCCCCCACACACAAACCTGGCTGCTCCTGGCACACTCAGACAGCACAACTGGAGCTCAGGCAGAGACCTGGGTGAAGGTTTTCCCAGAGCAGGAACAAGGCCGGGGGAGTCACAGCGAGACAGTCTACAGGGAATGGCCCAGGTTTGGCTCAAAGCAGCCTCTGCTGACTTGTCCCTGTCCTTTCTCCATGAACAGGTCCCCATGAGCAGCCAGTGCAAATGTCCAACAGCAGCTCCATCAGCCACTTCCTCCTGCTGGCATTGGCAGACAGGCGGCAGCTGCAGCTCCTGCACTTCTGCCTCTTCCTGGGCATCTCCCTGGCTGCCCTCCTGGGCAACGGCCTCATCATCAGCGCCGTAGCCTGCGGTCACCACCTGCACAGCCCCATGTTCTTCTTCCTGCTCAACCTGGCCCTCACCGACCTGGGCTCCATCCTAACCACTGTCCCCAAAGCCATGCACAATTCTCTCTGGGACACCAGGAACATCTCCTATGAAGGGTGTGCTGTGCAGCTCTTTATGTTTGTATTTTTCATTTCAGCAGAATTTTCCCTGCTGACCGTCATGTGCTACGACCGCTACGTGTCCATCTGCAAACCCCTGCACTACGGGACCCTCCTGGGCAGCAGAGCTTGTGCCCACATGGCAGCAGCTGCCTGGGCCAGTGCCTTTCTCTATTCACTGCTGCATACAGCCAATACATTTTCCCTGCCCCTGTGCCATGGCAATGCCCTGGGCCAGTTCTTCTGTGAATTGCCCCACATCCTCAAGCTCTCCTGCTCCAAATCCTACCTCAGGGAACTTGGGCTTCTTGTGGTTGGAATCTGTTTGGTATTTGGCTGTTTTGTGTTCATAGTTTTCTCCTATGTGCAGATCTTCAGGGCTGTGCTGAGGATCCCCTCTGAGCAAGGACGGCACAAAGCCTTCTCCACCTGCCTCCCTCACGTGGCCGTGCTCTCCCTGTTCCTCAGCACTGGCACATTTGCCAACCTGAAGCCCCCGGCCATCTCCTCCCCATCCCTGGATCTGTCCCTGTCAGTTCTGTACTCGGTGGTGACTCCAGCCCTGAACCCCCTCATCTACAGCCTGAGGAACCAGGAGCTCAAGGCTGCACTGTGGACACTGGTCACTGGGTGGTTTCAGAAACATTAAACTGCTCACCAGTTTTTGCAAGTCAATTGTAATAAAAGTTATCTTTGATGCTTCTTGTTGGTTTGATTATGGAGGTTCTTTTTATATTTTTTACTTTTTTAATCCTGTCCAAAGTAAAAAGTCATAGGTTTTGACATTTCTCATTTTTTGTCTCTCCACATTTGCTACCGCCACTGACTCTGTCAATGAGGAGCTGTGCTCCCAGTGGCTTTAAACAAAATAAAGGATCTCCCAGCAGAGGTTTATCCAGAGATCCCCCTTTTGTTCCCTTCTCTGGAGCTGCAGCAGCAATGTCTGTGTGCAGAGCTGGGGGCAGATCAGTGCTGGCACAGCAGCTGTGCCCAGCAGCAGCAGCAGCACTTGGTGCTGCCAGTGCTGCTGCCGTGGCCCTGCCCCGCTGCCCTCCTGGCCCTGCTGTTGCTGTAGGGCCTGAGTGCTCTCAGGGCCGGGCACAGGGCTGGGGGTGGCAGTGCTGGGGCTGCAGCAGGGACAGGCCATGGGCACTGCTGGCACAGCAGCAGTGCTGAGGCCTCAGCCCAGGGCCTGGGGGCTGCAGGCTCCTTGCCCAGGCTCTCTCCAGAGCACATTGCCCAGGCCAATGCTGAGCAGAGAAAAGCCCCGGGAGCAGCCCCATGCTGGCCGTGGGCAGGCTGGGGGCAAACAGCACGGCTGGGGCTCTGCAAGGGCCCTGGGCAAGCACACGGCAAGGAGCAGCAGAGCAGGGCCTGATCCATCCCCCCTGCGCTGGACACCCCAGGCCAGCGGCCCACAGCGTCCTCATGCACCTGCCAACAACATCCCCCCTCTGCAGCCCTGGCCTCTCCCCCAGCTCACACAGCTGCCGCAGCCTTGCAGGCACAGCCACAGCAGCACTGCCTCAGGAGCCCCTGTTTGCCCTGCCCAGAGCAGGCCTGAGCACCCCCATGGTGCTGGTGTGGGGAGATGAAGCTGAGGGAGCACAAATGCCAGCAGCCCCTGGGGCCAGGAAGGGCTGGGCCACAGCAGGGAAACCCCTCAGGTTTGTGGTGGCCTCTGAAGTCAGAGCCAGAAAGTTTGTTCCCATGAGCTGGGAGTTTTCTATGCCACTGCAGACATTGTTCCTCAGAGCCAGGGGAGCCTGGCAGCCACCCCCAAAGTGCCGTGAGCATTTCCTTTGATTCACCTTGGCTTTCTTTCCTTTCTCCTGCTCCAAATTTCTTCCTCTGGCCCATCCCTATCCTCTCCCCTGCAAAGAGCCCATCTCTGTTTGCCCTTTCCTCTCTGGCCCCACTCCCCATTTGAGTTCCTGAGTTGGCACCATGGGAATGTCCCTTGGGGAGCAGGATCATCCTCCAAGTGCTTTAGGAATTTTCTGCAGGCACCTGCAGCACCCTCAGCCACGCCTCACAGGACTTGTGTTCCAGACCCCTCACCAGCCTTGTTGGCCTTCTCTGGACACACTCCAGCCCCTCCATGTCCTTCCTAAATTTGGGGCCCAGAACTGGACACAGCACTCGAGCTGCTGCCCAAGCATTGCTGAGCACAAGGGAAGAATCAGTGCTCTGCTCCTGCTGGCCACACCATTCCTGATCCAGGCCAGGAGCCATTGGCCTTCTTGGTCCCCTGGGCACACTGCTGCCTCATGTCCAGCCTGCTGTCCAGCAGTGGCCCAGGTCCCTTTCTGCCTGGCCACTGTCCAGCCACTCTGTCCCCAGCCTGGAGCCCTGCAGGGCTTGTTGTGGCCAAAGTGCAGGAGCTGGCCCTTGGTCTTGTTCAAGCTGCCATGGTTGGATTTGGGCCCTGGATGCAGCCTGTCCAGGGCCCTGTGCAGAGCCCTCCTGCCCTCCAGCAGATCCACACTCCCAGCTGCAGGAGAGATGGCCAAGGGCTGGGCAGGGCTGGCAGGGCCACAGGCACCCAGGCCTTTGTCCCCTGGGCTCTGCCAGCGCCTCTGCAGGCCCCACAGAAGGAACTTTCCTTGCAGGAAAGCCTGCACTTGGCTTCTGCCTGGCCCCTCCCTGAGCAGCCTGGCAGGCCTTGCAGCTTTAGGACATTTGTCCTTGCTGCTCCTGCCATCCCCCTGCCCCACCAACAGCCCTCAGCCAGCCGCGAGGGACAGGCCCTGCTGTGCCAGGCCTGGGCTCAGGCCTTGGCCTTTCTGCTCCCTCCAGCCAGCCCAGGCCTTGCTCAGCATTGCAGTCCCTGCTCACAGCCTTGGGCTCCCTGCAATCCTGGCCTCAAGGAGCTGCTCTCACCAGTGCCTGGGCAGCCTTTGGCCCTCCCTGCCCTCCCTGGGGCCCAGGGATGCTCCAAGGGACTTGGGGTTTTGCTTCTGACTCCTTCAGCAGCTTTTTCAAACTTTTCTCAGTGCCTGGGGGTCCTGGACTCAGCCTCAAATTCACCGAGGGGCCGATGAAAATACAGGAAGCCCTCAGGAGCCTTCTGCTTTCCTTCCATTCTCTTAGAGTCTCTAGGGCTTGTGCAGCTGACTGGAGTCAGTTTGGAGTCCTGTTAAGGAGGGAGATTTCAAAGTGCACATCATGACATCTTCCTTTTTCAGTCGAGAATTTTTATTTTCCAGATCAGGAAAGAGTGGATGTTGAATGTCTCCTTGAGAGGTCTGGGCATGGAGAAGAATGAGCCCCTTGCAGGCTGACCCTGTTTGGACAACCTGCTCCTCACCCCAACCCCACCATGTCTGACATTGCCCACCTGGCACTGACATCCCTGTGCCCTGCAGCACAACCTTGTCCCCTGAGCTCTGCAGCTGGCTGTCCCAGCCCATTGCACCATGTCCCACCTGCTCTCCTCAGGCCTCGGCCTGCACACAGGCCCAGCAGAAGTTTTCCTGTTGGTGAGGAAAGAATGGAAAAGCCTGAGCAGGTTTCCTAAACAACAAAGCCCACTCAGGAACCACATGCTCAGGACAGGCTGCCTGGAATGATGTCACCTTTCTATAAGGGACAGTGTCATGAGAAATGAGCTCTGTAAGTAGAATTCTCTGAGTCTTTCAGCTGAATTCTCTGTCCCTGTCCTGGGTCTCTGTTGCAGATGGAAGCTGCTGGTGCCATCCTCAGCTTGAACCCTTCTTTGGAATGCAGACAGAGGTTCCCAGGTGTGTAAAGTAAGCGTTGCTCAATGTTGATGGAAAGCTTCTTTGTTCCTCCTGGAACCAAGGAGACTCCTGAGACGCTGCAAGGCCTTGTTTAACCAAGGGTCCATTGTGACACAGCGGGGCTCATGGAATCAAGGAGACAATTGTGATGGCACAGACCCTCATAGAAACAAGTCTCTGTTGTGGCAGTCATGGAATCAAAGAGACATTTGTGACACAGCCAGGCCATGTGGAACCAATGGTCTATTGTTACCCTGCAGAGTCAAGAAGAACATGGTGACACCACAGAACCTGACGGAACCAAGGGTCCTTCGTGGCAGAGCAGGGCCTCCTTGGAACCCAGGGGACCATGGTGACAAGGCAGGGCCTACTGGAACCATGGAGACCATTGTGACACTAAGGAAACTCATGGAACCACGGTGACCATTGGGATGCTGTGGAACCTCACAGAACCAAGGGTCCATTGTGACACTGTGGTGCCTCCTGGAATCCAACATTGTGAAAACTTGAGGCCTAGTGGAACAAGTGTTTCTATTGTGACACTGCAGAAGCTCATGGAATCAAGGTGACCATGTTACACTGCAGAAGCTCATGCAACCAAGGGTCTACTGTGACACTGTGGAACCAAGGAAACTGTTGTTGACAGTACAAAAACTCATGGAATGAAAAGTCCAGTGTGATATGAGGGAGCCCCATGGACCCAAGGGTCCATTGTGACTCTGTAGGGCCTCATGGAATAGAGGGTCCATTGTGACACAGCAGGGCCTCGTGGAACCAAGGGTGCATTGAGGCAGAGCCAGGCCTTGCTGGAACCAAAGAAACCACTGCTAAAAGCAGGATAACTCCTAGAACCAAGGAGTCCATTGGTAAAGCATAAAACCGATGGAACCAAGGGGCCATTGGGACAAAGCAGGGCCTCATGGAACTAAGGGGACATTCTGAAACATTGGGACTGCAGGGAAGGAATTGTCCATGATGACAAGGTGGATCCAAGGAGACCATGGAGACACTATGGAACCTCATAGATCCAAGTGGCCATTGTGACACCAAAGAACTTCATGTAACTAGGGTCCATTGTGACATAGCAAGGCGTCATTGGAACAAAGGAACCATTGTTAACAGTACAGAAACTCATGGAACCAAGTGGCTGTGGTGACACAGCAAGGACACATGGAAGCAAGGAGACCAGTGACATTTAGGAACCTCATGGAACCAAGGGTTCATTAGGACACTGCAGAAACAAGGAGACCATTGCTGACACTATGGAAGCTCAGGGAACCAAGTGGCCATTGTTACACTCCAAAGTGTCATTAAACCAAAGAGACCATTGTCCAACTACAGAACCTCATGGCACTGAGGCTTCACTGTGACACAGCAGGGTTCCATGAAATCAATTGTCCTTTGTGACGATGCAGATCCAAGGAGACCATGGTGACACTAGGGAAGCTCATGGAACCGAGTGGCCATTGTGACACAGCAAGGCCTTGTGGAAGCAAGGAGACCACTGTGACATCATGGAATCTCATGGAACCAAGGGTCCATTGTTACAGTCCAGAACCAAGGAGACCATTTGGACACTACAGAACCTCATGGAATCAAGGGTCACTTGTGAAACATTTGGGCTCCATTGAACCAGGAATCCATTGTGACACAGCAGGACCACATGGAACCAATGTTCCATAGTGATACTGTGGATCCAAGGAGGCCATGCTGATGCCATGGAACTTCATGGAACAAAGGGTCCATTGTGACACAGTTGGGCCCCAAGGAACCAATTGTCCATTGTGACAGTGTGGATCCAAGGAGATCATGGTGACACTACAGAACCTCATGGATCCAAGGAGCCATTGTGACACTGTGGGGCCTCCTTGGAACAAAGGGCATTGTTGATAGTATGGAAGATGCTCATGGAAACTATGGGACATTGTGGCACTGCAGAGCCTCAATGAACAAAGGAGACCACTGTGACAAGGAGGAATTTTATGGAACCAAGCAGCCATTTGCACACTCCAGAACCAAGGAGACCATTGTTGGCCGTACAAAACCTCATGGAACTGAGGGGCCATTGTTATACAGCGAGGCCTGGTGGAACCAAGGGGCCAGTGTGACACTGTGGGGCTCCATGGAATCAAATATTCCTTGTGACACAGTGGGCTGCTTGTCACCAATTGCCCATGGTGATATTGCAGATCCCAGAGACTGTGGTGACACTATGGCAGTTCATGGAACCAAGGGGCTGTTGGGACCCACCAAGGCCTTGTGGAACCAAGGAGAGCATTGTGGCAGTGCAGAGGCCATTTTGACAGGACAGACCCTAATTGAATCAAGGGTTTAGAGGAATTCAAAGGTTAAGAGTTTAGCTGAAGGAATAGAAGCAAGAAGCAATGTATAGTAATGAAGAGTTTAGAGCAGAAGCAATATAGGATAGTTGATCATTGCCAGATGAAGCTAGTTTGAGAAGACAAGGTATCATTTGCCTGATTCTGCTGTGTTTGTAGAAGTTATGATGGGAGGATGGAGTATTGTAAAGATGAAGAAACTGTAGCTGCACCTGGGCCCCAAAACCAGTCAGAACCAGGCAGGAGAGCTTGAACTATGCCCAAGGGCTCAGAGAGCCTGCCAACAAGACCAAGGGGAAAAGTTTACCTTGAGGAAGATGTTCCTGACTTCATCCTAAGGCACCACTGACCCATTTCAAAACCCACTGACCCAATTTGAGTGAAGGACTGGGCAAGCATGAAAGGACTTTGAACTCATTTTATGATGAAGAGGAGAGAAGGTGGGGTTAAGTAATAAATATGTATAGGAGTGTTGAATGATTACATGAATATATAAGATTTTGTAGATAAATAGAGAGCTGGAGTACTGTGATTTTTGCACACATCTTTGGGAGGTTACTCCCCATGTTGTCTGGCACTGAATTGAACATACCACTTTCTAACTTCAATTAGTTGGAGCGTCTTTGCCCTTGCTTTATTTACTTGATAATGGAACCCAGGGTCCATTGTTCTACAGCAGGGCCTCATGGAACCTGGGAGCCACTGTGACACTGTGGGGCATAATGGAGTCAAGGGCACCAGTGATACTGAAATCCACTGGAGAGAAATTTTTGAACACATTTATGAGTATTTGAGAGCAGATATTCTTTATTACAGTGTGCTGGTCACTTGGGCAATCCTTCTTCCATTTGAGTGCACTGAGCATCAAATGAACAGAGTTTTGATAACATACACTGATTATGGATTTGTTAGGTATGCCCACTTCCTTTGAATTCACTTGACAGAGTTGCACCCTTTCTCACAATTTCTTATCTGGTTCTTTGGGGTCTTGAAGTACTCCTCCCTGCCCGCCCCTCCTGGGCTCCTGCGCTAGCTCAGTTTCCATGAGGTCTTTTGAGGGAAATATTTCAGGGGATAGGGTAAAAGATTCAAAAGAAGCTCTTACCTCAGGATTATTCCAAGACTTTATTCTTGAAAGGGTCCCAGGGGAAGAGAGACTGAACAAGGAAGAGCACGGGTTTATCTAGACCCTCTGTCTCAGGACAGATAGCTGGCACTGAGCCATAGGTTAGAGATAAGGGAAGGACAGGGTCAGACTAAATAGTTACAGGCTTTAGGGAGTTCTGGGGAAAATCCATTTCCCCAGAGGAATACAACAGGGTCTGTCTTCAACATCCAGTGTCCTTTTTAGGTGGCTGCTCCTCGACCCCTGCTTTTGAGTATGGGCAATATTATTGTTTTGCAAACCTTCTGATTTGTCAGCTTTGTGGAGCTGAGCTGACATTTTTCCTGCATTTTGAATGACTTCTGCTGGCCAGAGTTACATCCTTGATCCATTTCTCCAAGGCTGTGCTGTTCTGTTCTCCTGTCCTTGATAAGAGTCAATGTTGTTCTGTTCTCCTGTCATTGTCATAGCGCTCGCCTCACCTGAGATGTGTCTGCAACCCCCCCAGCCTATGGGCTTGGGGTGGGCAAGTGTTCCTGAGGGAACAGGGATGGAAAAGCTGGGGCTGGACTGACCCAAGGGATGTTCCATGGCATGTCACACCATGATCAGCAATAAACTGCAGGAAGCAGGAGGGGCAAGGAGTATAGGAGATTAATTTCTTTTTAGAGACATTTTTCTTTCAAAACATCACCGACACATAAAGAATCCTATCCTTCCTCAAGATGGTTAAATGTTTTCTGCTGATAGGAGATTTCCTGTGGATTTTCTTTCCTTCAGTTTGTGTCCTTTGCTTTTTGGTTGTTGGTTTGTTTGTGGTGTTTTTGTGTTGTTGTGGGTGGGTCTTGCTTTGGGTTTTTTTTTTTGGGTTTGGGTTTTTCCCTTTTGAACTGCCTTTCTTCTGATGCATGAGGGTTTTTTGCCTTTCCTTGTGGCTTGGTTGGCACCTGATGGCAAGACAAATTGACTCAACTCAGCCATCTTGCCCATAGGAAAGAAAAGCACAATTATGCCCAATTATTGGTTGATGGTTTTGCAGTCACCATCAACTGGATGAGTTTGGTCACAGACTCCCTACAATTTGGCAGTATCCACAAAGGAATTGAAAGTGCATTCCATGCCATTGTAGAGATAGTAGAAATGTTCCCCAGTGGTGATCAAGGGCTGGTCACTGAGGGATGTCACCAGGCAGTGGCTGCCAAGAGGACTCTGTACCATGGGTGACATTTGACCCTCATTGTCCAGCCAAATTCCCACCCAGCCCTTGCTCCATTTCTTCAACCCAGCTCTCTCCAGTCTGGCTCTGAGGAGACCACAGCAGACCGTGTCACAGGCCTGGCTGAAGTCTGGGCACACAACATCCCCTTCTTTTCCCTCCCACCTGGGTTCTGCAATCCCTGCCTTGTCCTGCCAGAGCCTGGAATGGCTGCAGGAGGATTTGCCACATCCCCTTCCCTGCTGAGCCTGACCAGGCTGGGGCTCTCCCAGATCCTCTCTCTGCCCTGGTTGCAGACTGGCTCCATGTCTGCCTTTCCCAGGTTCCAGGGACCCTCTGGGATGGCTCTGCCCTTTCCAAGGGGTTTGAGAGAGCTCTCCCAGTGACACTGCCCTGCCTTCTCAACAGCCCTGACACCAAAGGCCTTTTCCACATCCCTCAGTTCCAGGTCAGTGCCCAGAACACAACACAGCCCTTTCCAGGTCCTGGGGATGGTTCAGAAGGGAGGCAACTGTGATTTCTCCCCACACACCCCCACCCCAATAGTCTCTCTGGGCAGTCCTTGGCTGTGCTGAGCAGTTTCCCTTGAGCCTCCCTGCCCTGGATGTTTCTCTCTGCAGCCCTAAGCACAGCCCAGTAAAGAATTCAGGTGGTTTCCCAGAGGATTTCACTCTCAGAGTGAAGTGGCCTCAAGGCCCTGTTTGTGCCTCTGGGATTGTGCCAGCCCCAAGTGCTGCTGATGGTGTTTGTGCTCACTCTGCTTCATCTCCCCCCACAGACACACAGGATGCAATGCTGAAATCTCCTCAGTACAGAGCAAACAGGCACTGCTGGCCTGGTCCCTTGCTGTCCCTCCATGCAGGGACAAACAACCTCCTGCAGGTGTGGGGACAGGCCTGTGCTGGCCATGGTGGTTGCAGGGGCTGGTGTGGGACAATTGCCCTGGGGCACCTTCACAGGCTGTCCCCAGAAGAGAGACACAGCCCAGGCCCTGCTCTGCTGCTGCCTCTGGTCCATGCCAGGAGCTCTGGCTGTGCCAGGACACTGCTGGGTGCCCCCCTGCACACTGCCCCTCTGCCCCTGGGCATTGGGCTTTGCTTTGCCAGGGCATTCCTGGAGCACCTTGCTGAGAGCAGCTCTGCAGGGAGAGCAAAGCCTTCCTGGGCTGCCCTCAGGAGATGATGATGCCCTTTGCTGCTGGAGCTGCTGTGCTGGAGCCCAGCTGTGTCCCAGCAGTGCCCATGGCCTGGCCCTGCCTGTGCTCACAGCACGCACACACAGCAGGACAGTGACCAAGCTGCCACAGCCCTGCGGCCAGACAGCCACAGAAGGGCTGGGAAGGAGAGTCTGGAGCTGGGAAGAGCAGCTGTGGGAAGAGCCAGGGCCATTGTCCCTGGCTGTGCTGCTGTGCTGGGAGTCTCTTCCCTGCACCTCTGCTCACAGGCACTGGCCCTGCAGAGACAGAGAGGGGCTGAGGGAACATCTTGGGCACCCAGGGCAGAGCAGGACACTTTGTTTTACAGAAGTGCAGAGTGATCAGGGCTCCTTGCTGTCTGTGCTTAACACAGGCATGGTAGATACTGATGTAGCAATACTGTAACAAATGGTATCCCTTTATGGAAAATAGAAAAGAAAAGAAAAGAAAAGAAAAGAAAAGAAAAGAAAAGAAAAGAAAAGAAAAGAAAAGAAAAGAAAAGAAAAGAAAAGAAAAGAAAAGAAAAGAAAAGAAAAGAAAAGAAAAGAGAAAGAAAAAAATTAGTACAGCAAATAGAATAACAAATGACACATGGGTCATTGGAGCACTTCTAAGAAATATCCAAGTTTTCCCACCAGCAGGAGAGACCAGGAATTTCCTGGAACTGTACAATGGCAGGAGAAGAAATCCTGATCTTGCCCTCTCTTTGTGTCACTGGCTGGGCTTGTGTTTTTCATGGAGCTGTGCCTTCCCTTGGCTTTGTTGGCTGACAAGACATGAACATCCCTCTGTGTCTCAGGCAGCTCCTTCTGCAAGGAAAGAGGTGGGAGTTGGTGCCAAGGAGCTGAAAGCTGCAGGTGCAGCCTGGGGTGGAGGAAGCTGAGATTTGCACAAGGCTGCTTGGAGTGCCAGGGGCTGGAGGAGGGAAATGGTAGGGTGGGGACAGGGAGAAAGTGTGATTGATTGTCAGCCAGAAAGGGTCTTGATGTTCATATCAATTCAGAGCACCTTAGGAAGTGCTGGGGATCAATATCAACTGGAGATTGCTGATATCAATCTATAAATTGGAAAACAAAAATAAAGAGGAAAAAAAAATGCCCCCTGCATTTTAAAAAGATAAGGTATATTCTCTTTGAATCCACTTCTGAAATCTGTACAATTAACCCCAGAAGAATTGAAGACTGGAAATTAAATTATTCCCAGGGGCTTTTCTTGTTAGAGTGCTTTGGAATGTTAATGAGCCTTTGGCAAGGAATTCCTGAAGAGCTGAAGACTGAACAAGCCTCAGGAGAGCTGAAATTCATCAGGGAACCTCCAAGTTGCTGAGGATCCATCCTCAGCAGAGCAGATTGAAGAAATTCCAGGGGTTTGCAGCTGCTCAAGAGCTGTGAGCTCACATGCAGGCACAGGGGCTCCATGGTGGCATCTGAGGGGTCTTTGGGCTCCTGAAGATCTCTTTGGTCACAGTCACAGGGGCTCTGTGGTGACATCCCAGAGCTCCTTAATCTTCCTAAGGGTCATGAGGTGACAGTCCCAGGGCTGCACAGTGACAGCAGAGGTGTCTGTGCCCTGCCAAGGAGCCAATTTGTCCCAGGCAGTGGCAGGAGTCCAGTGGTGACATCCCTGTGCTCCTAAAGAACAGCGAGGTCACCGACACTCACAGGGGCTCCATGGGGACATCCCAGGAGTGTCCAGGCTGCCAAAGAGCTGGGATGTCACAGACACTCACAGGGGTTCCTGTCATGTGCAGAGTGGCAGCTTCAGACAAAGTTCATTAGAGAAGCTCCTGTTGGGTCACAAGGTTCACAAAGAACCTCCAATGACCACATTATACCCCCAAGCTCCCCCAAACCAGGACCCCCAGGCTTTCTAAACTCCTTCTGGGAGAGGATCCTGGCAGTGCCTGGATCCAATCCCAGCCCCAGACTTTCTCAAGGATTTATGCCTAAAGGATTATACAGGTGGAATTGAAACTTTGTACAACTTTGTCCCACAACACTAAGGATGGCAAACCAGAAGTATTTATGTACATATAGATATATCTGGTTATGATCATTATTAGACAAAAAGGTCTTAAGCAGAATGATTTCCTCCACAGTATAGGAGCTCTAACAACCATTTTAGGATAGTGCTCTAGGAAGCAATTTTGAAGCAACTGTATTAAAGCAAAAACAGTTATCCTGGACAATTGGGATGGTTCCAAGTGTCACTCCCCCATACCAAGGACTGTGGGCAAATCTCTTTAGCTCAGCCTCAGGCAGTGACCTTGAGGGGTGTCCACACTCCAAGGAGGAATCTCCACATCCTCCCAAGAAGGGAAATACCAGGTGATGCTGCAGTTAAAATTTGGGATGGGGCTTTTCTAGTCTGAAGTGCTGCCCTGTCAGTCAGTTGTGACCAGGCTGTGCCAGCTCAGCAGCTCTGAGAAGCTCTCAGTGGTGTCACTGGGTTGTTGCTTTCTCTGGGGATTTTAGCAGCTCTGCCACGGCTTCAGCTCCCTCTCAGCATGTGGAACTTTGGGATGGAGGAGTCAGGCTGCTTTCAGCATTCTTCCCCCCCACCAAAGCAGCATGATCCCCTTCTTCATTTCCCACTGGGAGCTTTGCAAACAGGGCCTTGTTGGAGATGTTTGAGCCCATTGCAGGCAGAGCTTCCTGCTCCAGCAGGAACTGCCTTTCCTGTGCCATGGCCAGGCCAGGTCCCGCTGCAGGAAAAGCCCCAGGCCAGCCCCAGCAGAGTGAAGGGCTCGGGCACAAGTGCAGAGTGCCGTGCTGGGAGCTGTGCCAGGGAGAGCCTGGGACACCAAAGGCCCCTGGGCAGCAGCAGCAGCAGCAGCAGCAGCAGCAGCAGCAGCAGCAGCAGCAGCAGCAGGTCCCTGCAGGGCATGGCCAGAAGCCTCCCTTGGCCACCCGGCCTGGTGGCCACCACTGCAGAGCTGCTGGCTCAGGGGCTGATTTCTGCCTGGGCTCTGCCCCAGCCCACAGAGTGTCAGCTCAGCCCTGACTCTGGCACAGCCCCTGGGCCTGGGCCCTGCAGAGCCTCAAGGTCACCTGTGCCAGCCTGGTGCCCACCCCTGTGTCTGGCACTGTCACTTCTGTGCTGGCTGCTGCCTCCAGCACTGAACCCCCTCATCTACAGCCTGAGGAACCCAGAGCTGGAGGATGCCCTGAGGAATGTGACCACTATGTGCTTTTCAGAAACAACCAGGTGTTTCTTTGTTTCTATACAGCATTAAGAATGGAGCTCATTCCAGGCCCACAATGTTTTGTGCCATGTGTGTCTTGTTTGTTATTCTATTTGGTGTACTGTATTTTTCCTCTTCTTTTCTTTGTTTTTGATATAATTTCCCTTAAGGGAGGCCATTAGTCACCGTATCTACGTGACTGTGTTTAACAGAGACAGTAAGGAACCCTGATCACTCTGCATTTCTGTCAAATAAAGTGTCCTGCTCTGCCCTGGGTGCCCAAGATGTTCCCTCAGCCCCTCTCTGTCTCTGCAGGGCCAGTGCCTGTGAGCAGAGGTGCAGGGCAGAGACTCCCAGCACAGCAGCACAGCCAGGGACAATGGCCCTGGCTCTTCCCACAGCTGCTCTTCCCAGCTCCAGACTCTCCTTCCCAGCCCTTCTGTGGCTGCCAGGCCACAGGGCTGTGGCAGCTTGGTCACTGTCCTGCTGCGTGTGCGTGCTGTGAGCACAGGCAGGGCCAGGCCATGGGCACTGCTGGGACACAGCTGGGCTCCAGCACAGCAGCTCCAGCAGCAAAGGGCATCATCATCTCCTGAGGGCAGGCCAGGAAGGCTTTGCTCTCCCTGCAGAGTTCCTCTCAGGAACAGGCCCAAGGAACAGACTCTGAAGAGGCTCCTTGTGTTCCTTGTTCTCCCAGGGCTCAGTGGAATGAGATCAGGGTCCCAGGGTGGCCTTCAGGAGACTCAGGTCTGGGTCAGGTTCTGCTGGTTAATGTCCAGGGCCCATCAGATGGGGAAGGGTCTGTGCTGAACCTTCCTGGCGCTGTGCAGCTTGTGCCAGGGCTGATGGCAGGAGAACGTTTGTCTGGAGGGCCTTGGGAGCTGCCAGGAGAGCACAGGGCACCTGCAGGGACAGTGTGTGCCAGGGAGCAGCAGGGAGTGGAGCTCCCTGGGCACAGGCCTGGCCAGGGTGGGGTCACCTCGAGATCAAGGACTGAATGTCTGCTGTGAGCCAGGAGAGCTCTGCAGCCCCAGGGGACACAGCAGGCCCAGGGAAAGGAGTCTGGGCACTGAGTGCTCTGACCCTCAGGGAACTTCCCCAAGGCCATGGGGCAGCCCTAGAACAAGGCAGGCACCTGTTAGAAATATAAATAAAGTAAACAACAGATTTAAAATTTAGCAGCAATTTTAATAGCAATTTAATACAAAATTAAACATATAGAAAAATTTGGCAATGATTAATTAAATCTGGTTAAGGTTCTGATGAGGCATAAGCAAAACTAACTGGGGTACGGGGAGGGCTTCTCACCCCACCTCACATACAAAACAGAGCAATTCAGACTACACTTATATACTATCTGCTAATACATATTCATCAATGTTTCCCCTAAGTTTCCTCCTATTCCCAATTCTAAAAATCCACATCACTGTACTTCAAGGCACATGCTTCACTTGTTGTTGGGAGTCTTCTGTCTTCTTTTGGTGGTCTTTTGGATGAAGGCTCACAGTCTTCCTCATTGTCCTCTGGATAACCTTACAGGTTGCACAGGCACCCCAAGCCTTGTGGTATGTTAGCCAGCATCATATTCCAAAAATAAGCCTTAAATAAAAACACAACTTAAATTCTGTACCTGGAACCATCCCAATTGTCCATCTCAAGGCCGATCTTCCAATTATCCCAAGGCCTACTCTATTTTGGGATTTTACTTATGTCAAATTACGTCCTGTATCCTATTTTTTTCATAAATATCTACAAACATCAGTTTCCTGACACTAATCACATATCGTTTGTCTTTTTCTGAAATATTGATATAGTTACAATTTAGTTAGCACAAAATCATTTATTTATCACAGGGCTGAGGTGCAGCTGCCCCAGCGGTGCCTCCGAGCTGGCAGGGCCATGGTCACTCATGGTCAGTGGCCGGGCAGTTCTGTTGACTGGAGACGGCTCTGGACACTTCCCTTGGAACGTCTCCAGGCATGGAATGTTGGGGCTGTCACTGCTGTGGTGTCACAGAGAGGGGAACGCTGGGGCTGCCCTGCTCCTGTCCCAGCCCAGCAGCTGTGCCAGCTCCTCCTGGGGACAGAAAGACTGAGTCAAAGGGTGAGAATTGCAGAATGGGCTGAGCTGGGAGGGACCCACCGGGATCATGGAGTCCAAGCCCTGGCCCTGCACAGACAGCCCAACAATCCCAGCCTGGGCATCCCTGGGAGCGGTGTCCAAAGGCTCCTGGAGCTGCAGCAGCCTCGGGGCTGTGACCATTCCCTGGGGAGCCTGGGCAGTGCCTGAGCCCCCTGTGGGGGAAGAAGCTTTTGCTGCTGTGCAGCCCAGCCCTGGCCTGGGCCAGCCCCAGCCCTTCCCTCGGGTGCTGTCCCTGCTGTTGCCCTGGGGCAGAGGTGGGAGCTGCCCCAGCGCTGCCCCTCGGGAGGAGCCGCAGCCCCCGGGGAGCTCTGAGCTCCGTCTGCTGGGCTGCGGCCGAACCGAGCCAGCGCCCGCAGAGCTCCAGGGAAAGGTCCTGCCCCTGGCTCAGGGCTGGCCCGGGGCCACAGGGAGAAAATCAACTTCCAACTTCTGCCCCACAGCAGGGAGGAGCAGCAATTCTTGGATAAGAGAGACTTTCCCAGGGCCTGCAGGGACAGGACAAGGGGGAATGGCTTCCCACTGCCTGAGGGCAGGGTTAGATGGGATGTTGGGAAGGAATTCTTCCCTCTGAGGGTGGCGAGGCCCTGGCACCGGTTGCCCAGAAAAGCTGTGGCTGCCCCATCCTTGGAAGTTTCCAAGGCCAGGCTGGATGGAACTTCCTGCCCAGGGGCAATGGGATGTGGTGGGGTGAGGATTGTGAGGGAGGGATGGGGTCTGATCAGCTGAAAGCTGAGGATGATGAGGCCGAGTGAGACCCTGATCCTGAGTGGGTTCTGGGGTATCCCACATTCCTGAAGGAATTCCAGGGTATCTCCTGTTCCTGTACACATAGAAGAGACACTTTCTATGCCTCTAAGTCCCACCAGTTCCCAATCCCAAAGGACACAAACCTGATGAGTTTTGGTTCCCACTTGCACCTCCCTCCATACCCTGAGCAGAGCGGCCTTGTCCCAGAAAGTCCCTGGCAATGCAGGGATGAAGGGAACAGGACAGGCTGTGGGGAACAGGGGCAGGGCACGGCCAGGGATTTGGGGTGGTTGTGAGCTGTCTTGGTTTGGAAAGACAGGTATCTGCCAGGGAAAGCTGGAGTTTCCCTTGGAATGGGGAATGTAAACCCCTCACAGCCGCCCCCCCCCCCCCCCCCCCACCAAATTATAATTTTGCAATCAAGGGCTTTCAGGCAAAGATTTGGGAATAGGAATAACAGTTTTTAACTAAGAATATTAACAGTACAAATGTAGTAGAAAACGAAACCACCAACCAAACAAGCAAACAAACAAACAACAATTTTGGAGAACCCTGATAGAGTCAGAGCTACAACTGGACACCCTGCTGGTCAGGGTGTTGGAAGCAGTCCAAAAGTGAGTCCTCCTGGAGTGGCAGATGTGGTTCTGGTGGAGTAGAGATGATGCTGTAGCAAAAGGGTCCAGGGGTGGTGAGAAGGGGCCCAGGGCCCAGTGATGGTGAGATAGGGTCTGGTGATGGCAAGATGGGGTCCAGTCTTCCTCCCAGAAATCGGGTGAGAAGCTAGATGCTTTTTGTTCCTGTGTCTCTGTTTTATCCAGGTAGGAATGCTTGGCTTCCCTCACTGCCAGGGGGGATGTGATGCATCTCACAATAGGATGATGGAATGTGGATGTACTGCTTTGGGGAGTGTATAGTTTGGTGAGGTGTTAAGGGCCCATTATCAGAAGGCATCCAGCCCTCTCCCCCCTTGAGTTACAAGAGATAAAGAAAAAACATCTCCCCAGCTGCTTTTAACAAATGAATAGAATACACACCCCTGGCTCCACAACCCATGACATTAGCCCAGAGCAGGACCCAGCCCTTGGCCTGGCTGAACCTCATCCCATTGTCCTGGGCCCAGGGCTCCAGCCTGTCCAGATCCCTCTGCAGAGCTCCTGCCCTCCAGCACAGCCACACTCCCAGCCAGCCTGGGCTCCCTGGGAATTGACTGAGGGTGCCCTCGATGGCCTCGTCCAGATCATCCATCAAGGGATTTACCTGAGCTGGCCCCAGTCCTGAGCCCTGGGGACAGCCTGGGATGTGACTCCATTCCTCAGTTGCTCTGAGTCCCAGGGGCTGGATGAGGGAAATGCTGGGGTGGGGGCAGGGACAAAGTCTGATTGATTGTCAGCTGTTATAAGTTAATGCAGTTTAGTTTTAGTTAAAACTTTTAAATTTCTTTTGAAAGGATAAACCCATCAAGATTTAATTTATTGGCTATTGGAATGCAGTTTAACTACTGAGAAAACAAAATGCAACTTTTGGTAAAAAATACATTTAATAAAAATTTCATAAAAACCATAAAATAAAATTAACTGAAAAAATCTAAAAATAAAGCATGTACTAGTATGTGAAGTAAAATTATAGTAAACCATCTAAAAGTAAAAAAAAACCCTATTTTTTAAGTACATAAAAGTTGTATGTAATTTTAATAATAAGTTTTATATGTATATTTAACAAAAGTCGAGGGGTAGATACTGTCATAAGTTAACACATTTAGTGCCAGTTAAAACCTTTAAATTTTATAAAAAGAATAAACCTATCAAGAACCAGTTCTTGGCTATTGACATGTAGTTTAACCACTGAGAAAACAAAATGTGACTTTTGGTAATACCCACACTGAACTGAAAATGTGCAGGAGCCGCCCTCTTTTCCCTGGGTGAGCGACCAGGTCACATCCTGGGGGAGTCAGGCTGGGCCAGGCCCCGCTGCCCCTCAGCAGCCGGGCCGGGCCCGGCCGGGCCTCCGGGAGCCGCTGCCCCGCGGGGGAGCAGCCCGGCCCTGCCTGGGCCCGAGAGCAGCAGCAGCCAGGGAGGGGAGGAAAAGCCCCGGCAGCTGCCCGTGTCACCGGCCGGGGCTGGGTGGGATGTTCCTTCCCCCCTGCTCCTTCCTCAGGCCTCAGGGAGCAGCTCTGAGCGGCCCAGGCCACAAAATCCAAAGCTAAAAAAAAAAAGCATCCAGCAGCCTCTCCACTGGCATAGCCTTGAGATCTTTGCAGCTCCCGCAGGCAGGGACCATGTACCCGCTGCCAGTTTGAGCAAGCTTTAACTCTTTCTGCCAGCAAATAAACTTCCAAAGCAACGGCCCTTCGCAGAGTGCGGACAAACAAAATAATTAAACCATAAAAAAACACAACATGAAACTAAACTCAATTAAAAAAAGTAAAAAAAAAAAAAAATTAGAGAAAAATAAAGGAACCTAATTTAGCTAAACATTTCTAACAAACTATAAAAAACCCTGGTTTTCCTGTAACTTGTGAACACTGTTAAAAAAAAATATAAAGCTCTTGTTAAAAGTAATAAAAGATCTTTGCTCCTAAAGAAAAAAAAATTAATTCCTAAAAAAAAAAAATTATAAAAATAAAATTAAAATTATTACTGTTAGGTCTTTTCTATGAGTGCCTCTTTCCTTGAGGGTACTTTTTGGTTTAACTTTGGGTTTGGATACTTGGTAGCTTTCAAGTTTTGGTCTGGGGCTGTGGTTGCACTGGGATGTTTAATTTTTTATGGTTTTGTAGTACCATATTAAACATCTTTCTTTGATTCTTAACGAACCTTCCTTCCTTCCTTCCTTCCTTCCTTCCTTCCTTCCTTCCTTCCTTCCTTCCTTCCTTCCTTCCTTCCTTCCTTCCTTCCTCCCTTCTATTCTTTTCTGTAAAGTTTTCACATTCACCATTTTTGACCTTTCCCAGCCAATGTACCAATTATGAGATGGTTTCAGAGTTTGGTATTTTTAGATATAACTAGGAGAATACAAAAAGGAAAACACGTTCAGCCTGCATTTACAGCGATAGTTTATTCACATAATCCAAAAGATGATAAGAAAAAAAAAAAATGAAACTTTCAAAACATCCTTTCCTCCTTCCACAAATGTTCACTGTCTAACACCCAACATGAAAAGAAAAAAACTGTAATATCAGTCAGGTTTACCAGTTAAAAAAATTTTCCAACCACTTCCTTTAGGCAAGGAGTCTCTCTTAGAATTTCCATAGACAATTCCCACTGGCAACATAGAACAGTTCTCCTCTGGGCCCTAACTGTCCCAAAGGTGGCAGGAACCTGCCTTGTCAAGTCCTTCCCTATGGCAGTTTTCCCCAGCACTGCATGTGGGCCATATCTGCTGATGAGGGCTACTGTTTAAGGATGCCTCAGCTGGGATAAGACAAAGATTCTCTTCTTCGATTTGCAAAATTGCCTTCCTCTCAAAAAACCAAGAAAACTCCTTTTCCTTAGGAGCAAAGAGATTAATATCCTTTTTACATAGAAGCTTGCATCCCCACAAACAGCATTCATATCTGACAGGAGAATGAGTCCATTCTCCATAGCTGACTAGAGATGTCCAGCCAAATTTGGCCACTCATCCTCCTTTTCCCCCAAATGGTCTTTTCACTTTCTCTTCACAGTTTCATGCTGTCTCTTTGCGGTTCAATGCCTCTGTCTGCCCTCACTGCGGGCAGGGCCGGTGCTCTGGGAGTTCCATCTGCTGGCAGAAAGAGTTCAAGCTTGCCCAGGCCTGCGGTGGGCAGGTGGTCCCTGCCGGGCAGGAGCCGCAAAGATCTCAAAGCCACGCCGGTGGGGGAGGGCTCAGAAAGGGCAGCCAGGATCCCAGCAGTTAACGTAGACTGATGGATGCTTTTCCCCTGCCACACTTCAGTCTCAGGCTGGGAGGCCTGAGCTCAGGGGTCTTACCAAAAGTTACAATCTGTTTTTTCTCAGAGGTCACACCACATGCCAATAGCCACAAACCGGCCCCTAATGGGTCTCTGTCCTTTCTAAAGTAATGCAAAGGTCTGGAGTGGGCAATATTGTGTATTTTTCATCAACTAAAAAGCAGTCTCTCTTCACACATGACACTTTCTTTCTATTCGAAACCCTGAACTTTTCTAATAGCCTTTCCTTGCATCCATCACTATTGTTTTTCTATGTATTTCCTTGCTTTTTAAATCTGACCTTTTCTGAACTGATGTTCTTCAGGCTCCTGTTCCAGCCAGAGGAGCCCGTACACCTCCAGCTGCTGTTGCTGCTCTAGATGGTAAGTCTGCTTTTCAAACAAATAGAGTAACTTGGATGTGGCTTCCTAGAGGAGCACCTCTCTTAATACTGAACAGCTTCTGTCGGCAAATACCACAATATTTATTTTAAAATATAAAGCAGTCTTTAAAACTGGTTCTGACTGAAATATTCTGAGAGAATTTTCAAAAGAGAAAGAGCATGTTTAACAATATCACCAGGATTAAAATGATTAATGTAATGCCTTTTCTGTTAGTCCCTCTTTCCTTGAGGGTACTTTTTGGTTTCACTTTGGTTTTGGATACTTGGTAGCTTTCAAGTTTTGGTCTGTGGCTGTGGTTGCACTGGGGTGTTTTATTTTTGATGGTTTTGTAGTACTATTTTAAACATCTTTCTTTGATTCTTAACCAAACTTCCTTCCTTCCTTCCTTCCTTCCTTCCTTCCTTCCTTCCTTCCTTCCTTCCTTCCTTCCTTCCTTCCTTCCTTCCTTCCCCCCCCCCCAACCCCCCCCCCCCCCAATAATTATAGACACTGGACATCTCTCGTAAGATGATTTTTTAGTTGTTGCACTTGCTCTTGGGCATGCCTGGCAGTTTTGTTTTCTTTTGCATTGTGTTGCTGGCAAGTGTTTAGTTTTTTTCTTTCAGTGCTATTTTTAAATGCTTTTATTTCCTTTTTTAATTTTTTTTTTATCACAGGCTTTTACTTTTCATTCGTTTTTAAACCATGCACAATTTCTAATAACTGTTCCTTGCATTCATAACCATTTCAGTTCTTGGCATTTCCTTGCTTTTTTAACTTTACCTTCTTTGATGTGGAAATTCATCAGACTGCGTTTTTTTCTTCTGACCCTCGGTCTTGCAGCTTTTGGAAATAGTGTAGGACAGAATTCAGTAAATGTGAACCTCCATTAATTGTAACTTTGTCATAGTATTGTTAGCACTGCATGGTCTATTTGCTTTCAAATGTGTGAATGTTCTGACACTGAGAGGCAGTAAAGTAAAATCTGATAGTGTTGTGGGTTTGACATTGACTAAACACCGGTGCACCCACAAAAAATCATTTACTCATTCTCCTCTGCCATAGTTGAGCAGAGGAGGGGGAAAAAACAGATAAAAAGCTCATGGGGTGAGATATGGATTAGGAGTAAAACACTTCAAGGGCAAAACAGGCTAAAAACATTGAAGTGTAGAAAGAAAAATCTATTAACAGAATTAAAAAAGGATAATGAGAACTAAAAACACTTTTCCCCTCCCCCAGCCCTGCATTTCCCTCCCACCAACAATGTAGGGAGATCACATGGGGCCTCTAGTCAGTTTGTCACTTCTAAAAGTCCTTCCTCAGCATGCTGAGGGAGAGGAGTCTCCTCTGCTATGCCGTGGGGTCTTTCCCAAGGAGACAGCTCTCTGTGAACTTTTCAAACATGGTTCTAATTTTCACGAGTAGGAGTCCCGCCCAAATCTTCTGCAAGGTGTGTCTCTCCCACAGGCACAGCAGTCTTCCCACCACTGGTTTGTCTCGTGGGCCATTTGGTTCATGGGGTATTGTTTTATGGGTGAGCTATTCTAGTATAAAACGGGCACGGGTCTTGTTCTTCTGTCTCTGGAAGCAGGTGTTCTCTCTCTCTCTCTCTGTGCTCAAGCCTCCCAGCAGATCACAGCTTCTCAGCATCCACGGGTTCCAGCAGGGGCACCTTTTATTCACAGGCTGCGGGTGAACTCTGCATTCACCCACGCACTTAATGAATTTCTGAGAAATAGATTGTTGTGATCTAGTCCTCACCACAGCGTGCAGGGGAATTTCTGCTCCAAGGCCCAGAACATCTCCTCCTCCACCTCCCTCCTTTGCACCGACCTTAGTGTCGCCATGTTGTTCTCCTCACGGCTCTTCACCTTTTCTCTGACTCGGGAGAGAATTAGTGTTCATATGTTCATTTGTTCTCAAGTTCAGTCTACTGAAGCGTTGGATGAAGTTCTGCAGCGTTGAAAGGTTGTGGGCCCATCCGCGCCCCAGGGTATTGCTCGCCGTGCCTCTCACTGCTGATCACGCGGTTCCCGCCGGCACCACGCGGGCCGTGCCGCCTGCTGGCTCCACTCAGAGCCTCTCTTCATGTGGAGCGTTTTTTGCCCTTTGTTTGCAGCATGGCTGGCTAGAAGTGGCTCAGCAAATAAAGATCACTGCGAGCCATGCTGAGATAGCCGTGGCCGCAGGGCGCTGCCCCGGCCCTGCCGATCTTGGCCACGCCGTCCTGGCCACGCGGTGGCCCCCGATCGGGACGGCCCTGGCTCCTACCCAGCCCTCCAAGGAAGAAAAAGAGAGTTCCCAAGGTTTTGTCTTTACTAAATACGTTATCATAGAGCCCTTACCAGCTTTTCAAATTGCCTTAGCAATGTGCCTATATCTCCTCAGAGGCAGCCAGCCATTGGTTTTGCCAGGCATGGAAGAAGCTTTTAGCAGCTCCTCACAGAAACATCACTTCCATGGCTGGCTTCTTCCCTCCTCACCAAGAATTAACCCATGCAAACCCAACACAGATAGGCCACAAAAGAGAATTTCCCAACTACTGAGACGATCACAGACATGAAAGAATGGAGATAGCAGTAGAGGCAAAACCAGAAAAGCATATTGACAAGGTTTACTCAGCACTTAAGTGTCTATAATGGGGAATACAGCAAGCTGGGATGTTTCCCAGAACCTACTTTTTACTGGAGTATTTGCAATTCTTACCTGATTTTAATCAACTCGGCATCGCTTGCCAACATTACTGCCTAGGGAGTAGATAAGGAACGTACTGCATAATAAGGAATGCAGGTAGCCCAGTACAAATGCTCTCCTTGTCACGTGGCTTTGCTTACACAAGTAAGAGCTGTGACCAAACAGTACAAATCACACAGATTAAAAGGATAACAACATGAAATTTATATTAGAAATCACATTATGTAACTTAGGACAAGGTGCTCAGAGACACGGTAGATCAACCCCACGCATGCTATTTAGTAAAGAAACTGCCTTTTCTATTCAAAAATTGTTTGATACTCAGTATTTGAGTTGTGTGAATTTTTCACAGGTCAGAGTGTTGTAACATGTTTCAATATTAGAGTAATTTAATTTAAATGGAGCCAGTAACAAAATGCCTGACTAATATTTGAAAAACGTTAGATGTTGATTTCAGCTGATGGTGAAATATGTTCAAAAGTAAATGAGTCCCTTCTGTGGCTAACAGGGCCAGTGTTGGCCAATAAGAGTGACAGAGAGAATATAGAATATGTTGGTTGGTTTACTTGATTAAAAAACAACAGCCTTTGAATTTTAATGATGAGGGGTGAAAGATCTCTGTAAGCATTTCTAGCACATCAAATCAAGTGTTCCTCTTTTCCAACGCTCCCTGAGGCAGGATATCTGTGTTAATGTCCTTTGTCTACGAAACATTATTATCTGTAATCAGGTGCCCTGTGTTTCAAATAAGTGCATAAGATGAGAAGGAAAGAGTTAGAAGTACTTTTTATATGACAAACCATTGTGAGACGTATTTAACAGCAAATGTAGAGTCCCTCATAAATTGTTTCTAATTCTTTGTTTTATTCCAGCACCCAGGAGAGAGCCTAGACAGAGACTTTACGCTGTAACCAGCACACCCTCTGGTGTGATACCCTACAGAACCTATACTGAGTCTGGAAGCCACACACCCTCTGGTGTGACACCCTACAGAACCTATACTGAGTCTGGAAGCCACACACCCTCTGCTGTGACACCCTACGGAACCTCTAGTCTTTCTGGAGCCGCCGTACCCGCTGGTGCGACACCCTGCACAACCTACACTCTTTGCAGAACCACCACCTTTTTTAGTTTTAGTTTGGGTTTGGTTGGTTGGTTGGTATTTTTTGGATTTGGGAAGTAGTAGTGGTGCGTGGGTGTTTGAATGATTTTTCTTTTATTTACCCTTTAAATTTCTTGTTGTTGTTGCTGTTGAAACTGGAGACGACTTCCTTTCTGTTGGTTTTTGAACAATTTCCATTTTGTAATAATTTCTCCTTGCAACCACAAGCAGTTCAGTTCTGTGCATTTCCTTTCTTTTAAAATTGACCTTCTCAGAAGTAAATTTACTTTCTCTGAACAGAGTCTTTTTGGCATCACTTTGAACCCCAAGCAGCTGGTACCATGTTCTGTGTACTAGCTTGAAAACAAACCCGTGGTAGATTCCAAGTCCAAACTACAATTTAATAGGAAAATTAAAGGCAGAAAACACTGGCTTAGACTGACACTCAGCATACAGCCTGACACCCTGTTGGGTCAGGTGGTTGGTAGCAGTCCGATTACATGGTGGCTGCAGTCCTGTTGAAGTGATAGATGTGGTTCTCTTGAAGCAGTGATGCTGTGGAAGGGTCTGGTGCTCCTCTGAAGGTCAGCGGTAGTCATGTAGCTCTTGTCCTCTGGGAATCCAGTCAGTAAGGCTGCTCTGGTGTTCCTAAACCTCAGATTATATCCAGGTGGGAGGGCTTGGTTCTCCCCCTTGGGCAGAGCATCTGACAATGGGATGATGTAATTTCATAAGTCATGCAGTAAGCCCTTGATGGCCCACTAGTGGAGGTAGCCCCCTGGAAGGAGTTTTCAGGGATGAGTCATGGAGAGGATAAAGAATAGTGCCCCATTGACCCTAACAGCTTATGTTCATAGGAATAGAATACATACTTTTTGGTTACATCTTTGGTTACTTCCTTCCTAAGACACTGGAGTAAATTTGTTTTCTTTCTCTGAACAGACTCCTTAATGGGTCTCTTTGGGCTCCTAGCAGACCGTACACCTCCTGCTCCTGCTCAAGCTGGTAAGTCTGCCTTTCCAGCAACTACTGTCACCTGGATGTGGTCATAGTCACCTGAATGTGGCTCCCCAGACAGCACCTCTCTTCATGCTGCACAGCTTCTGTAGGCAAATACAACAATACTTAATTAGAAATATTATGAAGCAGAAAAAATGATGCTAAAAGAAATTTTGTGAGACTTTTCTTAGAAGAGAAAGGGGATGCTCAATATTAACACAGGGATTTAAATTATTCCTGAATTAATTTCTTCTACTGCTGCCTATTTCTTTGGATATATTTGGATTTAGTTTGAGTTTGGTTATTGGGTTGGTTTTTTTTGGATTTGGGGAGTAGTAGCAGTGGGTGAGTGTTTGATTTTTTTTCTTCTATTACCTCTTTTAATTTATTATTGCTGTTGCTTTTAAACCGGAGACTTCTTCCTTTCCTTCTCTTTTAAACCATTTACATTTTTTAATAACTTCTCTTTGCAACCACAAGCAGTCCAATTCCGTGCATTTCCTTTCTTTTAAAATTGACCTTCTCTGGAGTAAATTTACTTTCTCTGAACAGAATCTTTTCAAGTTTACCTTGAGCCTGAAACATCTGGTACACCTTCTTCTACTTCTGCTGGTGCTGCTGCTCCTGCTGGTAAGTCTGGTTTTCAAGCAGTTATAGTCACTGCGATGCAGTTTCAGAGCCAGCATCTCCCTTCATGCTGCATAGCATCAGCAGGTGAATACAGCAATACTTACTGCATTTCCTTGTTTCTTAAAAGTTATTTTCTCTGAACAGAGTCATTTTGGCATCACTTTGAACCCCAAGCAGCTGGTACCATGTTCTGTGTACTAGCTTGAAAACAAACCCGTGGTAGATTCCAAGTCCAAACTACAATTTAGTAGGAAAATTAAAGGCAGAAAACACTGGCTTAGACTGACACTCAGCATACAGCCTGACACGCTGTTGCTCAGGTGGTTGGTAGCAGTCCAATTAAATGGTGGCTGCAGTCCTGTTGAAGTGATAGATGTGGTTGTCTTGAAGCAGTGATGCTGTGGAAGGGTCTGGTGCTCCTCTGAAGGTCAGCAGTAGTCATGTAGCTCTTGTCCTCTGGGAATCCAGTCAGGAAGGCTGCTCTGGTGTTCCTAACCCTCAGATTATATCCAGGTGGGAGGGCTTGGTTCTCCCCCTTGGGCAGAGCATCTGACAATGGGATGATGTAATTTCATAAGTCATGCAGTAAGCCCTTGATGGCCCACTAGTGGAGGTAGCCCCCTGGAAGGAGTTTTCAGGGATGAGTCATGGAGAGGATAAAGAATAGTGCCCCATTGACCCTAACAGCTTATGTTCATAGGAATAGAATACATATTCTTTGGTTACATCTTTGGTTCCTTCCTTCCTAAGACACTGGAGTAAGTTTGTTTTCTTTCTCTGAACAGACTCCTTAATGGGTCTCTTTGGGCTCCTAGCAGACCGTCCACCTCCTGCTCGTGCTCCTGCTCAAGATAGTAAGTCTGCCTTCCAAGCAACTACTGTCACTTGCATGTGGTCATAGTCACCTGGATGTGGGATCCTAGCCAGCATCTCCCTTGATGCCACACAGCTGCTGCATGCAAATACAGCAACACTTAAGTGTAAACATAATGGAGGAAAAAATAACTAGTGCTAATTGAAATGTTCTGAGACATTGTTTGGAACAGAAAGGGGATTCTGGAAGTAAACAGAGAGATTACAAATTTTGTCTGGGACAATATAGAATATGTTGGGGTAATTAATTAAAAAAACACAGCCTTTGAATTATTATGATGAGGGGTGAAAGATCTCTGTCAGCACTTCTAGCACATCAAATCAAGCTTTAGTCTTTTCCAACACTCTTGAGGCAGGATACTTGTGCTGATATCCTTTGTCTATGAAACATTATTATGTGAAATTAAGTGGCCTGTGTTTCAAATAAGTGCTTAAGTGTAGAATCAAACAGTTATAAGTACTATGAATAAGACATACCTTTGTGAGAGATATGTAACAGGAAATGTAGATTCCCTAGTGAATTGTTTCTTATTCTTTGTTTTCTTCCAGCACGTGGGAGAGAGCCTAGACAGAGACTTTTCACTGTATCTGTAACCAGCACACCCTCTGCTGTGACACCCTACGGAACCTATACTCTTTCTGGAGCCGACGTACCCTCTGGTGTGACACCCTGCACAACCTACACTCTTTGCAGAACCACCACAGCCTTTCCTTCCAACCATAAACATTTCAGTCCTCTGCATTTCCTCGCTTTTTAATCTTTATTTTCTCTGAACAGAATCCTTTCAGCTTCACTTTATACCCCAAGGGACCAGTACACCTCGTGGTCCTGCTCCTGTTGGTAAGTCTGCTTTTCAAGCAGTTACAATCCCTTGAATGTGAGTTCCTAGTCAGCATCCTCCTTCATGCTGCACAGCTTCTCTAGGCAAATATAAAGATAGTTAAGTGTAAAGACAATAGAGCAATAAAACTAGTGCTAAGCAAAAGGTTTTCAGAAATTTTTCAGAAGAGAAAGAGGATGGTGGAAGGTGACACAGGGACTACATTTACTGCTGCTGTTTTTTTCTCTTGCTCCCTATCTGATTGGATCTGTTTTGGTTTTAGTTTGGGTTTGGTTGATTGGTTGGTTGGTTGGTATTTTTTGGATTTGGGCAGTAGTAGCGGTGGGTGGGTGTTTGATTTTTTTTCTTTTATTACCTATTTTAATTTCTTGTTGTTGTTGCTGTTGAAACCGGAGACTTCATCCTTTCTTTCTCTTTTAAACCATTTACATTTTGTAATAACTTCTCCCTGCAAGCACAAGCAGTCCAATTCCGTGCATTTCCTTTCTTTTAAAATTGGCCTTCTCTGAAGTTACTGTATTGTCTGATTACTGTATACTCTGATTACTGTAATGTCTTTTCTATTAGTGCCTCCTTCCTTGAGGGTACTTTTTGGTTTTAGTTTGGATTTGGATGCCTGATTGCTTGGAAGTTTTGGTTTTGTGGATGGGTTGCCGTGGGAGCAGCAGTGTTTTATTTTTGATGTTTTCATATATTTGTCGTTTTAATTTCATTCTTTAATTCTTTATTTCTTATCCCTTCTTTCCTTCCTTCCTTCCTTCCTTCCTTCCTTCCTTCCTTCCTTCCTTCCTTCCTTCCGGTAAAGGTTTCACATTCACCCTTTTTGATCTTTCCCACCCAATGTACTAATTATGAGATGGTTTCAGTGTTTCCTATTTTTAGATATGACTAGGAAAACACAGAAAGGAAAACAGGTTTACCTTACTATATAATGATAGGTAATTCACACAAACCAAAAAAATAAAAAGAAGAACAGAAAAGAAAAAACAAATGAAACTTTCAAAACATCCTTTCCTCCTCTCAAAAATGTTCACTGTCTCACACCCAACATGAAAAGAAAAAACCTGTAATATCAGTCAGGTTTACCAGTTAAAAACATTTTCCAACCACTTCCTTTAGGCAAGGGGTCTCCCTTATAATTTCCATTGACAATTCCCACTGGCAACATAGAACAGTTCCCTTGTGGGCCCTAACTTTCCCAAAGGTGGCAGGAACCTGCCTTGTCAAGTCCTTCCCTATGGCAGTTTTCCCCAGCACTGCATGTGGGCCATATCTGCTGATGAGGGCTACTGTTTAAGGATGCCTCAGCTGGGATAAAGCAAAGATTCTCTTCTTCCATTTTCAAAATTGCCTTCCTCTCAAAAAACCAAGAAAACTCCTTTTCCTTCAAGGCAAAGATATTAACGTCACTTTTACATAGAACCTTGAATCCCCCCCAAACAGCATTCATATCTGACAGGAGAATGAGTCCATTCTCCATAGCTGATTAGAGATGTCCAGCCAAATTTGGCCACTCATCCTCCTTTTCCCCCAAATGGTCTTTTCACTTTCTCTTCACTGACGTCAGTTTCATGCTGTCTCTTTGCGGTTCAATGCCTCTGTCTGCCTTCACTGCGGGCAGGGCCGGTGCTCTGGGAGTTCCATCTGCTGGCAGAAAGAGTTCAAGCTTGCCCAGGCCTGCGGTGGGCAGGTGGTCCCTGCCGGGCAGGAGCCGCAAAGATCTCAAAGCCACGCCGGTGGGGGAGGGCTCAGAAAGGGCAGCCAGGATCCCAGCAGTTAACGTAGACTGATGGATGCTTTTCCCCTGCCATCCTTCAGTCTCAGGCTGGGGGGCCTGAGCTCAGGGGTCTTACCAAAAGTCGCAATCTGTTTTTTCTCAGAGGTCACAGCACATGCCAATAGCCACAAACCAGCCCCTAATGGGTCTCTGTCCTTTCTAAAGAAATGTCCTTACTGGACAATATTCCATATTTTTCTTCAACTAAAAAGCAGTCTCTGTTTACACATGACACTTTCTTTCTGTTTGAAACCCTGAACTTTTCTAATAGCCTTTCCTTGCATCCATCACCATTGCCGTTCTATGTACTTCTTTGCTTTCTAAATCTGACTTTTTCTCAACAGATGTTTTTCCGTCTCCTGTTCTTGCCCAAGCAGCCCGTATACCTGCAGCTGCTGTTGCTTCTCCTGGTGGTAAGTCTTCTTTGCAAACAACTGGAGTCACTTGGATGTGGCTTCCTAGAGAGCACCTGTCTTCATGCTGCACAGCTTCTGTTGGCAAATACGACAAGATTTAATTGTAAACGTAAAGCAGTCTTTAAAACTGGTGCTGACAGAAATGTTATGAAACCATGTTCAGAAGAGAAAGAGGGTGTTTAAAGATATCACAAGGATGAAAATGATTAATGTTATGTTTTTTCTATTAGTCCCTCTTCCCTTGAAGGTACTTTTTGTTTTCAGTTTGTGTTTGGATGCTTGGTAGCTTGCAAGTTTTGGATTTGCGGAGTGGTTGTGGTATGGGCAGAAGTCTTTGATTTTTGATGTTTCATATTCTTATTTTTAACTGCTTTCTTTGATTCTTTATTTTCGTCCCTTCCTTCCCTTCCTTCCTTCCTTCCCTTCATTCCTTTATTCCTGCTAGAAATTCTGAACACTTCTAATAACATTTCCTTGCATCCATTACCATTTCTCTTCCATGCATTTCTTTGCTTTTTAAACCTGACTTTTTCTCAACAGATGTTTTTCAGACTCGTGTTTCACCCCAAGCACCCCGTACACGTCTAGCTGCTGTTGCTTCTCCTGATGGTAAGTCTGCTTTGCAAACAACTGGAGTCACTTGGATGTGGCTTCCCAGACAGCACCACTCTTCATGCTGCACAGCTTCTGTCAGCGAATACCACAAGATTTAATTGTAAACATAACAGAGTCTTAAAAGTGGTGCTGACAGAAATGTTCTGAGAGGATTTTCCGAAGAGAATGGACGGGGGGGTTTAAAGATAGCACCGGGATTAAAATGATTACTGTAAGGTCTTTTCTAGTAGTGCCTCTTTCCTCGAGGGTACTTTTTCGTTTCAGTTTCTGTTCGGATGCCTGCTTGCTTGGACATTTTGGTTTTGCAGATGGGTTACAGGGTGGGGGCAAGAGTTTTCAATTTTTGATGTTTTCATATATTATTTCTATCACCTTTGTTTGCTGCTTTATTTCTTATCCTTCTTTTCCTTCCTTCCTTCCTTTCTTTCTTCCTTCCTTCCTTCCTTCCTTCCTTCCTTCCTTCCTTCCTTCCTTCCTTCCTTCCTTCCTTCCTTCCTTCCTTCCTTCCTTCTTTCTTTCTTTTCTGTAAAGGTTTCACGTTCACCAGTTTTAACCATTCCCAGCCAATGTACAAATTATGAGATGGTTTCAGACTTTGGTATTTTTAGATATAACAAGGAGAATACAAAAAGCAAAACACGTTTAGCCTGCATTTGCAGTGATAGTTTATTCACACAATCCAAAAGATGATAGGAAAAAAAAAAAACAAATGAAGCTCTCAAAAGCACCATTCCCTCCTTCCACAAGTATTAACTTTCCCATACCCAACATAAAAAGGCAAAACCTGTAATATCAGTCAGGTTTACCAGTTAAAAACATTCTGCCTCCATTCCTTTAAGCAAGGAGTCTCTCTCAGGATTTCCATAGACAATTCCCACTGGCAACATAGAACAGTTCTCTTGTGGGCCCTAACTTTACCAAAGGTGGCAGGAACCTGCCTTGTGAAGTCCTTCTCTATGGCAGTTTTCCCCAACACTGCATGTGGGCCATATCTGCTGATGAGGGCTACTGTTTAAGGATGCCTCAGCTAGGATAAAGCAAAGATTCTCTTCTTCCATTTTCAAAATTACCTTCCTCTCAAAAAACCAAGAAAACCTCTTTTCCTTTAGAGCAAAGAGATTAATATCCCTTTTACTGGGATATTGCATCCCCCCCAAACAGCATTCATATCTGACAGGAGAATGAGTCCATTCTCCATAGCTGACTAGAGATGTCCAGCCAAATTTGGCCACTCATCCTCCTTTTCCCCCAAATGGTCTTTTCACTTTCTCTTCACTGACGTCAGTTTCATGCTGTCTCTTTGCGGTTCAATGCCTCTGTCTGCCCTCACTGCGGGCAGGGCCGGTGCTCTGGGAGTTCCATCTGCTGGCAGAAAGAGTTCAAGCTTGCCCAGGCCTGCGGTGGGCAGGTGGTCCCTGCCGGGCAGGAGCCGCAAAGATCTCAAAGCCACGCCGGTGGGGGAGGGCTCAGAAAGGGCAGCCAGGATCCCAGCAGTTAACGTAGAGACTGATGGATGCTTTTCCCCTGCCACCCTTCAGTCTCAGGCTGGGGGGCCTGAGCTCAGGGGTCTTACCAAAAGTCGCAATCTGTTTTTTCTCAGAGGTCACACCACATGCCAATAGCCACAAACCAGCCCCTAATGGGTCTCTGTCCTTTCTAAAGAAATGTCCTTACTGGACAATATTCCATATTTTTCTTCAACAAAAAGCAGACTCTGTTCATAATAACACTTTCTGTTCGAAACCCTGAACTTTTCTAATAGCCTTTCCTTGCATCCATCACTATTGTTTTTCTATGTATTTCCTTGCTTTGTAAATCTGACTTTTTCTGAACAGATGTTCTTCAGGCTCATGTTTCAGCCCAAGCAGCCCATACACCTCCAGCTGCTGTTGCTGCTCTAGATGGTAAGTCTGCTTTGCAAACAACTGGAGTCACTTGGATGTGGCTTCCTAGAGGAGCACCTCTCTTCATGCTGAACAGCTTTTCTTGGCAAATACCACAAGATTTATTTTTAAACATAAAGCAGTCTTTAAAACTGGTGCTGACAGAAATGTTCTGAGAGAATTTTCAGAAGAGAAAGAGGGTGTTTAAAGATATCACCGGGATTAAAATGATTACTGTTATATCTTTTCTATGAGTGCCTCTTTCCTTGAGGGTACTTTTTGGTTTCACTTTGGGTTTGGATACTTGGTAGCTTTCAAGTTTTTGTCTGGGGCTGTGGTTGCACTGGGGTGTTTTATTTTTAATGGTTTTGGAGTACTTTTTTAAACATCTTTCTTTGATTCTTAACCAACCTTCCTTCCTTCCTTCCTTCCTTCCTTCCTTCCTTCCTTCCTTCCTTCCTTCCTTCCTTCCTTCCTTATTCCTTCCTTCCTTCCTTCCTTCCTTCTTTCCCCGTTACCTCCCTCCTACCTAACTACCTACCCAACTACCTACCTTTCTGTTAGAAAACCTGAACATTTCTAATAGCCTTTCCTTTCATCCATAACCATTTCTTTTCTGTGCATTTGCTTTATAAACTGACTTTTTCTCAACAGATGTTTTTCAGCCTCCTGTTGGGCCCCAAGCCACCCGTGCACGTCTAGTTGCTGTTGCTTCTCCCGATGGTAAGTGTGCTTTACAAACCACTGGAGTCACTTGGATGTGGCTTCCCAGAAAACACCTGTCTTCATGATGCACAGCTTCTGGCAGCCAATACCACAAGATTTAATTGTAATCATAACAGAGTCTTCAACTTGATGCTGATGGGAATGTTCTGAAAGCATTTTCAGAAGAGAAAGAGGGTAGTTAAAGATAGCACCTGGCTTAAAATGGTTACTGTAATGTCTTTTCTGTTAGTCCCTCTTTCCTTGAGGGTACTTTGTGGTTTCAGTTTGGGTTTGAATGCTTGTTTGCTTGGAAGTTTTGGTTTGGCAGATGGGTTGTTGTGGGGGCAGCAGTGTTTCATTTTTAATGTTTTCATATTGGTATTTTTAACTGCTTTCTTTGATTCTTTATTTATTAGGCCTTCCTTCCTTCCTTCCTTCCTTCCTTCCTTCCTTCCTTCCTTCCTTCCTTCCTTCCTTCCTTCCTTCCTTCCTTCCTTCCTTCCTTCCTTCCTTCCTTCCTTCCCCCCTCCCCTCCCCCATTTATAAGAAACACTGGACATTTCCAATAGGGTGATATTTTAGTTCTTGTGCTTGTTCTTGGGCATGCTTGGCAGTTTTGTTTTCTTTTGCATCGTGTTGCTGGCAAGTATTTGGTTTTTCATTTTTTCTTATTGCTCTTTTTAAATTCTTTGATTTCCTTTTTTTATATTTTTATCCTGGGCTTCTCCTTTTCATTCGTTTTTAAACCATGCACAATTTCTAATAACCGTTCCTTGCATCCATAACCATTTTAGTTCTTGACATTTCCGTGCTTTTTTAAATTTACCTTCTTTGATGTGATAATTCATCAGACTGCGTTTTTTTCTTCTGACCCTCGGTCTTGCAGCTTTTGGAAATAGTGTAGGACAGAATTCAGTAAATGTGAACCTCCAGTACTTGTAACTTTGTCTTAGTATTGTAAGTACTGCATGGTCTATTTGCTTTCAAATGTGTGAATGTTCTGACACTGAGAGGCAGTAAAGTAAAATCTGATAGTGTTGTGGCCTTGGCATTGACTAAACCCCAGGACAGCTACAAAAAATCATTTACTCATTCTCCCCTGCCATAATTGAGCAGAGGAGGGGGAAAAAGCAATTAAAAACCTCATGGGGTGAGATACAGATTAGGAGTAAAACACTTCAAGGGCAAAACAGGCTCAAAATTTTGAAGTGTAGAAAGAAAAATCTATAAACAGAATTAAAAAAGGATAATGAGAACTAAAAACACTTTTCCCCTCCCCCGGCCCTGCATTTCCCTCCCACCAACAATGTAGGGAGATCACATGGGGCCTCTAGTCAGTTTGTCACTTCTAAAAGTCTTTCTGCAGCTTGCTGAGGGAGAGGAGTCTCCTCTGCCATGTCGTGGGGTCTTTCCCAAGGAAGACAGCTCTCTGTGAACTTTTCCAACGTGGTTCTAATTTTCACGAGTAGCAGTCCCGCCCAAATCTTCTGCAAGGTGTGTCTCTCCCACAGGCACAGCAGTCTTCCCACAACTGGTTTTTCTCGTGGGCCATTTGGTTCATGAGGTGTTTTTTTCAGGATGAGCTATTTTAGTATAAAACGGGCACGGGTCTTCTTCTTCTGTCTCTGGAAGCAGGTGTTCTCTCTCTCTCTCTGTGCTCAAGCCTCCCAGCAGATCACAGCTTCTCAGCATCCACGGGTTCCAGCAGGGGCACCTTTTTGTCACAGGCTGCGGGTGAACTCTGCATTCACCCACGCACTTAATGAATTTCTGAGAAATAGATTGTTGTGATCTAGTCCTCACCACAGCGTGCAGGGGAATTTGCGCTCCGAGGCCCAGAACATCTCCTCCTCCACCTCCCTCGTTTGCACCGACCTTAGTGTCGCCATGTTGTTCTCCTCGCGGCTCTTCACCTTTTCTCTGACTCGGGAGAGAATTAGTGTTCATATGTTCATTTGTTCTCAAGTTCAGTCTACTGAAGCGTTGGATGAAGTTCTGCAGCGTTGAAAGGTTGTGGGCCCATCCGCGCCCCAGGGTATTGCTCGCCGCGCCTCTCACTGCTGATCACGCGGTTCCCGCCGGCACCACGCGGGCCGTGCCGCCTGCTGGCTCCACTCAGAGCCTCTCTTCATGTGGAGCGTTTTTTGCCCTTTGTTTGCAGCATGGCTGGCTAGAAGTGGCTCAGCAAATAAAGATCACTGCGAGCCATGCTGAGATAGCCGTGGCCGCAGGGCGCTGCCCCGGCCCTGCCGATCTTGGCCACGCCGTCCTGGCCACGCGGTGGCCCCAGATCGGGAGGGCCCTGGCTCCTACCCAGCCCTCCAAGGAAGAAAAAGAGAGTTCCCAAGGTTTTGTCTTTAGTAAATAAGTTATCATAGAGCCCTTACCAGCTTTTCAAATTGTCTTAGCAATGTGCCTATATATCCTCAGAGGCAGCCAGCCATTGGTTTTGCCAGGCATGGAAGAAGCTTTTAGCAGCTCCTCACAGAAACATCACTTCCATGGCTGGCTTCTTCCCTCCTCACCAAGAATTAACCCATGCAAACCCAACACAGATAGGCCACAAAAGAGAATTTCCCAACTACTGAGACGATCACAGACATGAAAGAATGGAGATAGCAGTAGAGGCAAAACCAGAAAAGCATATTGACAAGGTTTACTCAGCACTTAAGTGTCTATAATGGGGAATACACCAAGCTGGGATGTTTCCCAGAACCTACTTTTTACTGGAGTATTTGCAATTCTTACCTGATTTTAATCAACTCGGCATCACTTGCCAACATTACTGCCTAGGGAGTTGATAAGGAACGTAGTGCATAATAAGGAATGCAGGTAGCCCAGTACAAATGCTCTCCTTGTCACAGGGCTTTGCTTACACAAGTAAGAGCTGTGACCAAACAGTACAAATCACACAGTTTAAAAGGATAACAATATGAAATTTATATTAGAAATCACATGATGTGACTTAGGACAAGGTGCTCAGAAACACGGAAGATCAACCCCACATGTGCTATTTAGGAAAGAAATTCACTTCTCTATGCAAAAATTGTTGGATACTCAGTATTCGAGTTATGGGAATTTTTCACAGGTCAGACTGTTGTAACATGTTTCAATATTAGAGTGATTGAATTTAAATGCAGCCAGTGATAATATTCCTGACTAATATTTGAGGAATTGTAGTGTTGATTTCAGCTGATGGGGAGATATATGCAAAAGTAAATGAGTCCCTTCTGTGGCTAACAGGGCCGGTGTTGGCCAATAAGAGTGACAGAGAGAATATAGAATATGTTGGTTGGTTTACTTGATTAAAAAACCACAGCCTTTGAATTATCATGATGAGGAGTGAAAGATCTCTGTAAGCATTTCTAGCACGTCAAATCAAGTGTTCCTCTTTAACAACGCTCCCTGAGGCAGGATATCTGTGTTAATGTCCTTTGTCTATAAATAATTATTTTACTGTAATTAGGTGTTCTGTGTTTCAAATAAGTGCTTAAGACGAGAAGGAAACAGTTAGAAGTACGTTTTATAAGATGTACCTTTCTGAGAGGTATTTAACAGCAAATGTAGATTCCCTCACGAATTGATTCTTATTCTTTGTTTTATTCCAGCAGCCAGGAGAGAGCCTAGACAGAGACTTTACGCTGTAACCAGCACACCCTCTGGTGTGATACCCTACGGAACCTATACTGAGTATGGAAGCCACACACCCTCTGCTGTGACACCCTACAGAACCTATACTGTATCTGGAAGCTACACACCCTCTGGTGTGACACCCTACAGAACCTATACTGAGTCTGGAAGCCACACACCCTCTGCTGTGACACCCTACGGAACCTCTAGTCTTTCTGGAGCCGCCGTACCCGCTGGTGCGACACCCTGCACAACCTACACTCTTTGCAGAACCACCACCTTTTTTAGTTTTAGCTTGGGTTTGGTTGGTTGGTATTTTTTGGATTTGGGAAGTAGTAGTGGTGCGTGGGTGTTTGAATAATTTTTCTTTTATTTCCTCTTATCATTTGTTGTTGTTTTTGCTGTTGAAACCGGAGACGACTTCCTTCCTTTCTCTTTTAAACCATTTACATTTTGTAATAACTTCTCCTTGCAACCAAAAGCAGTCCAATTCCGTGCATTTCCTTTCTTTTAAAATTGACCTTCTCAGAAGTAAATTTACTTTCTCTGACCAGAGTCTTTTTGGCATCATTTTGAACCCCAAGCAGCTGGTACCATGTTCTGTGTACTAACTTGAAAACAAACCCGTGGTAGATTCCAAGTCCGAACTACAATTTAGTAGGAAAATGAAAGGCAGAAAACACTGACTTAGACTGACACTCAGCATACAGCCTGACACCCTGTTGCTCAGGTGGTTGGTAGCAGTCCAATTAAATGGTGGCTGCAGTCCTGTTGAAGTGATAGATGTGGTTCTCTTGAAGCAGTGATGCTGTGGAAGGGTCTGGTGCTCCTCTGAAGGTCAGTGGTAGTCATGTCGCTCTTGTCCTCTGGGAATCCAGTCAGTAAGGCTGCTCTGGTGTTCCTAAACCTCAGATTATATCCAGGTGGGAGTGCTTGGTTCTCCCCCTTGGGCAGAGCATCTGACAATGGGATGATGTAATTTCATAAGTCATGCAGTAAGGCCTTGATGGCCCACTAGTGGAGGTAGCCCCCTGGAAGGAGTTTTCAGGGATGAGTCATGGAGAGGATAAAGAATAGTGCCCCATTGACCCTAACAGCTTATGTTCATTGGAATAGAATACATACTCTTTGGTTACATCTTTGGTTACTTCCTTCCTAAGACACTGGAGTAAGTTCGTTTTCTTTCTCTGAACAGACTCCTTAATGGGTCTCTTTGGGCTCCTAGCAGACCGTCCACCTCCTGCTCCTGCTCAAGCTGGTAAGTCTCCCTTTCATGCAACTACTGTCACCTGGATGTGGTCATAGTCATCTTTATGTAGCTCCCCAGACAGCACCTCTCTTCATGCTGCACAGCTTCTGTAGGCAAATACAACAATACTTAATTAGAAATATTATGAAGCAGAAAAAATGATGCTAAAAGAAATTTTGTGAGACTTTTCTTAGAAGAGAAAGGGGATGCTCCATGTTAACACAGGGATTTCAATTAGGCCTGTATTAATTTCTTCGACTGCTGCCTATTTCTTTGGATATATTTTGTTTTAGTTTGGGTTTGGTTATTGGGTTGGTTGGGGTTTTTTTTGGATTTGGGGACTAGTAACGGTGGGTGAGTGTTTGATATTTGTCTTTTATTGCCTGTTTTAATTTCTTCATGTTGTTGCTTTTAAACCGGAGACTTCTTCCTTTCCTTCTCTTTTAAACCATTTACATTTTGTAATAACTTCTCCTTGCAACCACAAGCAGTCCAATTCCGGGCATTTCCTTTCTTTTAAAATTGACCTTCTCTGAAGTAAATTTACTTTCTCTGAACAGAATCTTTTCAAGTTTACCTTGAACCTGAAACATCTGGTACACCTTCTTCTCCTACTTCTGCTGGTGCTGCTGCTCCTGCTGGTAAGTCTGGTTTTCAAGCAGTTATAGTCACTGCGATGCAGTTGCAGAGCCAGCATCTCCCTTCATGCTGCATAGCATCAGCAGGTGAATACAGCAATACTTACTGCATTTCCTTGTTTCTTAAAATTTACTTTCTCTGAACAGAGTCTTTTTGGCGTCACTTTGAACCCCAAGCAGCTGGTACCATGTTCTTTCTACTAGCTTGGAAACAAACCTGTGGTAGATTCCAAGTAGAACTACAATTTAGTAGGAAAATTAAAGGCAGAAAACACTGGCTTAGACTGACACTCAGCATACAGCCTGACCCCCTGTTGGGTCAGGTGGTTGGTAGCAGTCCGATTACATGGTGGCTGCAGTCCTGTTGAAGTGATAGATGTGGTTCTCTTGAAGCAGTGATGCTGTGGAAGGGTCTGGTGCTCCTCTGAAGGTCAGTGGTAGTCATGTCGCTCTTGTCCTCTGGGAATCCAGTCAGTAAGGCTGCTCTGGTGTTCCTAAACCTCAGATTATATCCAGGTGGGAGGGCTTGGTTCTCCCCCTTGGGCAGAGCATCTGACAGTGGGATGATGTAATTTCATAAGTCATGCAGTAAGGCCTTGATGGCCCACTAGTGGAGGTAGCCCCCTGGAAGGAGTTTTCAGGGATGAGTCATGGAGAGGATAAAGAATAGTGCCCCATTGACCCTAACAGCTTATGTTCATTGGAATAGAATACATACTCTTTGGTTACATCTTTGGTTGCTTCCCTCCTAAGACACTGGAGTAAGTTCGTTTTCTTTCTCTGAACAGACTCCTTAATGGGTCTCTTTGGGCTCCTAGCAGACCGTCCACCTCCTGCTCCTGCTCCTGCTCAAGATAGTAAGTCTGCCTTCCAAGCAACTACTGTAACTTGCATGTGGTCATAGTCACCTGGATGTGGGATCCTAGCCAGCATCTCCCTTGATGCCACACAGCTGCTGCATGCAAATACAGCAACACATATGTGTAGACATAATGGAGGAAAAAATAACTAGTACTAATTGCAACGTTCTGAGACATTTTTTGGAACAGAAAGGGGATTCTGGAAGTAAACAGAGAGATTAAAATATTTGTCTGGGAGAATATAGAATATATTGGGTTAATTGATTAAAAACCCACAGCCTTTGAATTATTATGATGAGGGGTGAAAGATCTCTGTAAGCACTTCTAGCACATCACTTCAAGTGTTACTCTTTTCCAACACTCCCTGAGGCAGGATACTTGTGCTGATATCCTTTGTCTATGAAACATTATTATGTGAAATTAAGTGGCCTGTGTTTCAAATAAGTGCTTAAGTGTAGAATCAAACAGTTATAAGTACTATGAATAAGACATACCTTTGTGAGAGATATGTAACAGGAAATGTAGATTCCCTAGTGAATTGTTTCTTATTCTTTGTTTTCTTCCAGCACGTGGGAGAGAGCCTAGACAGAGACTTTTCACTGTGTCTGTAACCAGCACACCCTCTGCTGTGACACCCTACGGAACCTATACTCTTTCTGGAGCCGACGTACCCTCTGGTGTGACACCCTGCACAACCTACACTCTTTGCAGAACCACCACAGCCTTTCCTTACAACCATAAACATTTCAGTCCTCTGCATTTCCTTGCTTTTTAATCTTTATTTTCTCTGAACAGAATCCTTTCAGCTTCACTTTATACCCCAAGGGACCAGTACACCTCGTGGTCCTGCTCCTGTTGGTAAGTCTGCTTTACAAGCAGTTATAATCCCTTGAATGTGAGTTCCTAGTCAGCATCCTCCTTCATGCTGCACAGCTTCTCTAGGCAAATATAAAGATAGTTAAGTGTAAAGACAATAGAGCAATAAAACTAGTGCTAAGCAAAAGGTTTTCAGAAATTTTTCAGAAGAGAAAGAGGATGGTGGAAGGTGACACAGGGACTACATTTACTGCTGCTGTTTTTTTCTCTTGCTCCCTATCTGATTGGATCTGTTTTGGTTTTAGTCCGGGTTTGGTTGGTTGGTATTTTTTGGATTTGGGAAGTAGTAGTGGTGGGTGGGTGTTTGATTTTTTTCTTTTCTTACCTCTTTTAATTTCTTGTTGTTGCTGTTGAAACCGGAGACTTCTTCCTTTCTTTTTTAAACCTTTTACATTTTGTAATAACTTCTCCCTGCAAGCACAAGCAGTCCAATTCCGTGCATTTCCTTTCTTTTAAAATTGGCCTTCTCTGAAGTAAATGATTACTGTAATGTCTTTTCTATTAGTGCCTCCTTCCTTGAGGGTACTTTTTGGTTTCAGTTTGGATTTGGATGCCTGGTTGCTTGGAAGTTTTGGTTTTGCGGATGGGTTGCCGTGGGGGCAGCAGTGTTTTATTTTTGATGTTTTCATATTCACATTTTTAAACTTCTTCCTTTGATCCTTTATTTCTTATACCTTCCTTCCATCCTTCCTTCCTTCCTTCCTTCATTCCTTCCTTCCTGTAAAGGTTTCTCATTCACCAATTTTGATCTTTCCCACCCAATGTACCAATTATGAGATGGTTTCAGTGTTTGCTATTTTTGGATATGACTAGGAGAAAACAAAAAGGAAAACAGGTTTACCTTACAATTACAATGATATGTAATTCACACAAACCAAAAAATAGAAAAGAAGAAAAGAAACGAAAAAACAAATGAAACTTTCAAAACATCCTTTCCTCCTTCCACAAATGTTCACTGTCTCACACCCAACATGAAAAGAAAAAACCTGTAATGTCAGTCAGGTTTACCAGTTAAAAACATTCTGCCACTACTTCCTTTAGGCAAGGAGTCTCTCTTAGAATTTCCATAGACAATTCCCACTAGCAATGTAGAACAGTTCTCTTGTGGGCCCTAACTGTCCCAAAGGTGGCAGGAACCTGCCTTGTGAAGTCCTTCTCTATGGCAGTTTTCCCCAACACTGCATGTGGGCCATATCTGCTGATGAGGGCTACTGTTTAAGGATGCCTCAGCTAGGATAAAGCAAAGATTCTCTTCTTCCATTTTTAAAATTGCCTTCCTCTCAAAAAACCAAGAAAACCTCTTTTCCTTCGGAGCAAAGAGATTAATATCCCTTTTACTGAGAACCTTGCATCCCCCCCAAACAGCATTCATATCTGACAGGAGAATGAGTCCATTCTCCATAGCTGACTAGAGATGTCCAGCCAAATTTGGCCACTCATCCTCCTTTTCCCCCAAATGGTCTTTTCACTTTCTCTTCACTGACGTCAGTTTCATGCTGTCTCTTTGCGGTTCAATGCCTCTGTCTGCCCTCACTGCGGGCAGGGCCGGTGCTCTGGGAGTTCCATCTGCTGGCAGAAAGAGTTCAAGCTTGCCCAGGCCTGCGGTGGGCAGGTGGTCCCTGCCGGGCAGGAGCCGCAAAGATCTCAAAGCCACGCCGGTGGGGGAGGGCTCAGAAAGGGCAGCCAGGATCCCAGCAGTTAACGTAGACTGATGGATGCTTTTCCCCTGCCACCCTTCAGTCTCAGGCTGGGGGGCCTGAGCTCAGGGGTCTTACCAAAAGTCGCAATCTGTTTTTTCTCAGAGGTCACAGCACATGCCAATAGCCACAAACCAGCCCCTAATGGGTCTCTGTCCTTTCTAAAGAAATGTAAAGGTCCTTACTGGACAATATTCCATATTTTTCTTCAACTAAAAAGCAGTCTCTGTTCACACATGACACTTTCTTTCTGTTTGAAACCCTGAACTTTTCTAATAGCCTTTCCTTGCATCCATCACCATTGCCGTTCTATGTACTTCTTTGCTTTCTAAATCTGACTTTTTCTCAACAGATGTTTTTCCGTCTCCTGTTCTTGCCCAAGCAGCCCGTATACCTGCAGCTGCTGTTGCTTCTCCTGGTGGTAAGTCTGCTTTGCAAACAACTGGAGTCACTTGGATGTGGCTTCCTAGAGGAGCACCTCTCTTCATGCTGCACAGCTTCTGTTGGCAAATACGACAAGATTTAATTGTAAACGTAAAGCAGTCTTTAAAACTGGTGCTGACAGAAATGTTATGAAACCATGTTCAGAAGAGAAAGAGGGTGTTTAAAGATATCACAAGGATGAAAATGATTAATGTTATGTTTTTTCTATTAGTCCCTCTTCCCTTGAAGGTACTTTTTGTTTTCAGTTTGTGTTTGGATGCTTGGTAGCTTGCAAGTTTTGGATTTGCGGAGTGGTTGTGGTATGGGCAGAAGTCTTTGATTTTTGATGTGTCATATTCTTATTTTTAACTGCTTTCTTTGATTCTTTATTTTCGTCCCTTCCTTCCCTTCCTTCCTTCCTTCCCTTCATTCCTTTATTCCTGCTAGAAATTCTGAACACTTCTAATAACATTTCCTTGCATCCATTACCATTTCTCTTCCATGCATTTCTTTGCTTTTTAAACCTGACTTTTTCTCAACAGATGTTTTTCAGACTCGTGTTTCACCCCAAGCACCCCGTACACGTCTAGCTGCTGTTGCTTCTCCTGATGGTAAGTCTGCTTTGCAAACAACTGGAGTCACTTGGATGTGGCTTCCCAGACAGCACCACTCTTCATGCTGCACAGCTTCTGTCAGCGAATACCACAAGATTTAATTGTAAACATAACAGAGTCTTAAAAGTGGTGCTGACAGAAATGTTCTGAGAGGATTTTCCGAAGAGAATGGACGGGGGGGTTTAAAGATAGCACCGGGATTAAAATGATTACTGTAAGGTCTTTTCTAGTAGTGCCTCTTTCCTCGAGGGTACTTTTTCGTTTCAGTTTCTGTTCGGATGCCTGGTTGCTTGGACATTTTGGTTTTGCAGATGGGTTACAGGGTGGGGGCAGGAGTTTTCAATTTTTGATGTTTTCATATATTATTTCTATCACCTTTGTTTGCTGCTTTATTTCTTATCCTTCTTTTCCTTCCTTCCTTCCTTTCTTTCTTCCTTCCTTCCTTCCTTCCTTCCTTCCTTCCTTCCTTCCTTCCTTCCTTCCTTCCTTCCTTCCTTCCTTCCTTCCTTCTTTCTTTCTTTTCTGTAAAGGTTTCACGTTCACCAGTTTAGACCTTTCCCAGCCAATGTACAAATTATGAGATGGTTTCAGAGTTTGGTATTTTTAGATATAACAAGGAGAATACAAAAAGCAAAACACGTTTAGCCTGCATTTGCAGTGATAGTTTATTCACACAATCCAAAAGATGATAGGAAAAAAAAAAAAACAAATGAAGCTCTCAAAAGCACCATTCCCTCCTTCCACAAGTATTAACTTTCCCATACCCAACATAAAAAGGCAAAACCTGTAATATCAGTCAGGTTTACCAGTTAAAAACATTCTGCCACCATTCCTTTAAGCAAGGAGTCTCTCTCAGGATTTCCATAGACAATTCCCACTGGCAACATAGAACAGTTCTCTTGTGGGCCCTAACTTTCCCAAAGGTGGCAGGAACCTGCCTTGTGAAGTCCTTCTCTATGGCAGTTTTCCCCAACACTGCATGTGGGCCATATCTGCTGATGAGGGCTACTGTTTAAGGATGCCTCAGCGAGGATAAAGCAAAGATTCTCTTCTTCCATTTTCAAAATTACCTTCCTCTCAAAAAACCAAGAAAACCTCTTTTCCTTCAGAGCAAAGAGATTAATATCCCTTTTACTGGGATATTGCATCCCCCCCAAACAGCATTCATATCTGACAGGAGAATGAGTCCATTCTCCATAGCTGATTAGAGATGTCCAGCCAAATTTGGCCACTCATCCTCCTTTTCCCCCAAATGGTCTTTTCACTTTCTCTTCACTGACGTCAGTTTCATGCTGTCTCTTTGCGGTTCAATGCCTCTGTCTGCCCTCACTGCGGGCAGGGCCGGTGCTCTGGGAGTTCCATCTGCTGGCAGAAAGAGTTCAAGCTTGCCCAGGCCTGCGGTGGGCAGGTGGTCCCTGCCGGGCAGGAGCCGCAAAGATCTCAAAGCCACTCCGGTGGGGGAGGGCTCAGAAAGGGCAGCCAGGATCCCAGCAGTTAACGTAGACTGATGGATGCTTTTCCCCTGCCACCCTTCAGTCTCAGGCTGGGGGGCCTGAGCTCAGGGGTCTTACCAAAAGTCGCAATCTGTTTTTTCTCAGAGGTCACACCACATGCCAATAGCCACAAACCAGCCCCTAATGGGTCTCTGTCCTTTCTAAAGAAATGTCCTTACTGGACAATATTCCATATTTTTCTTCAACAAAAAGCAGACTCTGTTCATAATAACACTTTCTGTTTGAAACCCTGAACTTTTCTAATAGCCTTTCCTTGCATCCATCACTATTGTTTTTCTATGTATTTCCTTGCTTTGTAAATCTGACTTTTTCTGAACAGATGTTCTTCAGGCTCATGTTTCAGCCCAAGCAGCCCATACACCTCCAGCTGCTGTTGCTGCTCTAGATGGTAAGTCTGCTTTGCAAACAACTGGAGTCACTTGGATGTGGCTTCCTAGAGGAGCACCTCTCTTCATGCTGAACAGCTTTTCTTGGCAAATACCACAAGATTTATTTTTAAACATAAAGCAGTCTTTAAAACTGGTGCTGACAGAAATGTTCTGAGAGAATTTTCAGAAGAGAAAGAGGGTGTTTAAAGATATCACCGGGATTAAAATGATTACTGTTATATCTTTTCTATGAGTGCCTCTTTCCTTGAGGGTACTTTTTGGTTTCACTTTGGGTTTGGATACTTGGTAGCTTTCAAGTTTTGGTCTGGGGCTGTGGTTGCACTGGGGTGTTTTATTTTTAATGGTTTTGGAGTACTTTTTTAAACATCTTTCTTTGATTCTTAACCAACCTTCCTTCCTTCCTTCCTTCCTTCCTTCCTTCCTTCCTTCTTTCCCCGTTACCTCCCTCCTACCTAACTACCTACCCAACTACCTACCTTTCTGTTAGAAAACCTGAACATTTCTAATAGCCTTTCCTTTCATCCATAACCATTTCTTTTCTGTGCATTTGCTTTATAAACTGACTTTTTCTCAACAGATGTTTTTCAGCCTCCTGTTGGGCCCCAAGCCACCCGTGCACGTCTAGTTGCTGTTGCTTCTCCCGATGGTAAGTGTGCTTTACAAACCACTGGAGTCACTTGGATGTGGCTTCCCAGAAAACACCTGTCTTCATGATGCACAGCTTCTGGCAGCCAATACCACAAGATTTAATTGTAATCGTAACAGAGTCTTCAACTTGATGCTGATGGGAATGTTCTGAAAGCATTTTCAGAAGAGAAAGAGGGTAGTTAAAGATAGCACCTGGCTTAAAATGGTTACTGTAATGTCTTTTCTGTTAGTCCCTCTTTCCTTGAGGGTACTTTGTGGTTTCAGTTTGGGTTTGAATGCTTGTTTGCTTGGACGTTTTGGTTTTGCGGATGGGTTGTTGTGGGGGTAGCAGTGTTTCATTTTTTATGTTTTCATATTGGTATTTTTAACTTCTTTCTTTGATTCTTTATTTATTAGGCCTTCCTTCCTTCCTTCCTTCCTTCCTTCCTTCCTTCCTTCCTTCCTTCCTTCCTTCCTTCCTTCCTTCCTTCCTTCCTTCCTTCCTTCCTTCCCCCCTCCCCTCCCCCATTTATAAGAAACACTGGACATTTCCAATAGGGTGATATTTTAGTTCTTGTGCTTGTTCTTGGGCATGCTTGGCAGTTTTGTTTTCTTTTGCATAGTGTTGCTGGCAAGTATTTGGTTTTTCATTTTTTCTTATTGCTCTTTTTAAATTCTTTGATTTCCTTTTTTTATATTTTTATCCTGGGCTTCTCCTTTTCATTCGTTTTTAAACCATGCACAATTTCTAATAACCGTTCCTTGCATCCATAACCATTTTAGTTCTTGACATTTCCGTGCTTTTTTAAATTTACCTTCTTTGATGTGATAATTCATCAGACTGCGTTTTTTTCTTCTGACCCTCGGTCTTGCAGCTTTTGGAAATAGTGTAGGACAGAATTCAGTAAATGTGAACCTCCAGTACTTGTAACTTTGTCTTAGTATTGTAAGTACTGCATGGTCTATTTGCTTTCAAATGTGTGAATGTTCTGACACTGAGAGGCAGTAAAGTAAAATCTGATAGTGTTGTGGCCTTGGCATTGACTAAACCCCAGGACAGCTACAAAAAATCATTTACTCATTCTCCTCTGCCATAGTTGAGCAGAGGAGGGGGAAAAAGCAATTAAAAAGCTCATGGGGTGAGATACAGATTAGGAGTAAAACACTTCTACGGCAACACAGGCTCAAAATTTTGAAGTGTAGAAAGAAAAATCTATAAACAGAATTAAAAAAGGATAATGAGAACTAAAAACACTTTTCCCCTCCCCCGGCCCTGCATTTCCCTCCCACCAACAATGTAGGGAGATCACATGGGGCCTCTAGTCAGTTTGTCACTTCTAAAAGTCTTTCTGCAGCTTGCTGAGGGAGAGGAGTCTCCTCTGCCATGTCGTGGGGTGTTTCCCAAGGGAGACAGCTCTCTGTGAACTTTTCCAACGTGGTTCTAATTTTCACGAGTAGCAGTCCCGCCCAAATCTTCTGCAAGGTGTGTCTCTCCCACAGGCACAGCAGTCTTCCCACAACTGGTTTTTCTCGTGGGCCATTTGGTTCATGAGGTGTTTTTTTCAGGATGAGCTATTTTAGTATAAAACGTGCACGGGTCTTGTTCTTCTGTCTCTGGAAGCAGGTGTTCTCTCTCTCTCTCTGTGCTCAAGCCTCCCAGCAGATCACAGCTTCTCAGCATCCACATGTTCCAGCAGGGGCACCTTTTATTCACAGGCTGCGGGTGAACTCTGCATTCACCCACGCACTTAATGAGTTTCTGAGAAATAGATTGTTGTGATCTAGTCCTCACCACAGCGTGCAGGGGAATTTGCGCTCCGAGGCCCAGAACATCTCCTCCTCCACCTCCCTCGTTTGCACCGACCTTAGTGTCGCCATGTTGTTCTCCTCACGGGTCTTCACCTTTTCTCTGACTCGGGAGAGAATTAGTGTTCATATGTTCATTTGTTCTCAAGTTCAGTCAACTGAAGCGTTGGATGAAGTTCTGCAGCGTTGAAAGGTTGCGGGCCCATCCGCGCCCCAGGGTATTGCTCGCCGTGCCTCTCACTGCTGATCACGCGGTTCCCGCCGGCACCACGCGGGCCGTGCCGCCTGCTGGCTCCACTCAGAGCCTCTCTTCATGTGGAGCGTTTTTTGCCATTTGTTTGCAGCATGGCTGGCTAGAAGTGGCTCAGCAAATAAAGATCACTGCGAGCCATGCTGAGATAGCCGTGGCCGCAGGGCGCTGCCCCGGCCCTGCCGATCTTGGCCACGCCGTCCTGGCCACGCGGTGGCCCCAGATCGGGAGGGCCCTGGCTCCTACCCAGCCCTCCAAGGAAGAAAAAGAGAGTTCCCAAGGTTTTGTCTTTAGTAAATACGTTATCATAGAGCCCTTACCAGCTTTTCAAATTGCCTTAGCAATGTGCCTATATATCCTCAGAGGCAGCCAGCCATTGGTTTTGCCAGGCATGGAAGAAGCTTTTAGCAGCTCCTCACAGAAACATCACTTCCATGGCTGGCTTCTTCCCTCCTCACCAAGAATTAACCCATGAAAACCCAACACAGATAGGCCACAAAAGAGAATTTCCCAACTACTGAGACGATCACAGACATGAAAGAATGGAGATAGCAGTAGAGGCAAAACCAGAAAAGCATATTGACAAGGTTTACTCAGCACTTAAGTGTCTATAATGGGGAATACACCAAGCTGGGATGTTTCCCAGAACCTACTTTTTACTGGAGTATTTGCATTTCTTACCTGATTTTAATCAACTCGGCATCACTTGTCAACATTACTGCCTAGGGAGTTGATAAGGAAAGTACTGCAAAATAAGGAATGCAGGTAGCCCAGTACAAATGCTCTCCTTGTCACGTGGCTTTGCTTACACAAGTAAGAGCTGTGACCAAACAGTACAAATCACACAGTTTAAAAGGATAACAATATGAAATTTATATTAGAAATCACATTATGTAAGTTAGGACAAGGTGCTCAGAAACAGGGAAGATCAACCCCACATGTGCTATTTAGGAAAGAAACTGCCTTCTCTATGCAAAAATTGTTGGATACTCAGTATTCGAGTTATGTGAATTTTTCACAGGTCAGACTATTGTAACACGTTTCAATATTAGAGTGATTTAATTTAAATGCAGCCAGTGATAATATTCCTGACTAATATTTGAGGAATTGTAGTGTTGATTTCAGCTGATGGGGAGACATATGCAAAGGTAAATGAGTCCCTTCTGTGGCTAACAGGGCCGGTGTTGGCCAATAAGAGTGACAGAGAGAGTATAGAATATGTTGGTTGGTTTACATGATTAAAAAACCACAGCCTTTGCATTTTCATGATGAGGGGTGAAAGATCTCTGTAAGCATTTCTAGCACATCAAATCAAGTGTTCCTCTTTTCCAACGCTCCCTGAGGCAGGATATCTGTGTTAATGTCCTTTGTCAATGAAACATTATTATCTGTAATCAGGTGCACTGTGTTTCAAATAAGTGCTTAAGATGAGAAGCAAACAGTCTAAAGTACTTTTTATAAGACATACCTTTGTGAGAGGTATTTAACAGCAAATGTAGATTCCCTCATGAATTGTTTCTTATTCTTTGTTTTATTCCAGCACCCAGGAGAGACCCTAGACAGAGACTTTATGCGGTAACCAGCACACCCTCTGGTGTGATACCCTACGGAACCTATACTGAGTCTGGAAGCCACACAGCCTCTGGTGTGACACCCTACAGAACCTATACTGAGTCTGGAAGCCACACACCCTCTGCTGTGACACCCTACAGAAACTATACTGAGTCTGGAAGCCACACACCCTCTGCTGTGACACCCTACGGAACCTCTAGTCTTTCTGGAGCCGCCGTACCCGCTGGTGCGACACCCTGCACAACCTACACTCTTTGCAGAACCACCACCTTTTTTAGTTTTAGTTTGGGTTTGGTTGGTTGGTATATTTTGGATTTGGGAAGTAGTATTGGTGTGTGGGTGTTTGAATGATTTTTCTTTTATTTCCTCTTTTCATTTGTTGTTGTTTTTGCTATTGAAACACGACACTTCTTCCTTTCTTTCTCTTTTAAACCATTTACATTTTGTAATAACTTCTCCTTGCAACCACAAGCAGTCCAATTCCGAGCATTTCCTTTCTTTTAAAATTGACCTTCTCAGAAGTAAATTTACTTTCTCTGACCAGAATCTTTTTGGCATCACTTTGAACCCCAAGCAGCTGGTACCATGTTCTTTCTACTAGCTTGGAAACAAACCCATGGTAGATTCCAAGTAGAACTACAATTTCGCAGGAAAATTAAAGGCAGAAAACACTGGCTTAGACTGACACTCAGCATACAGCCTGACACCCTTTTGGGTCAGGTGGTTGGTAGCAGTCCAATTAAATGGTGGCTGCAGTCCTGTTGAAGTGATAGATGTGGTTCTCTTGAAGCAGTGATGCTGTGGAAGGGTCTGGTGCTCCTCTGAAGGTCAGCGGTAGTCATGTAGCTCTTGTCCTCTGGGAACCCAGTCAGTAAGGCTGCTCTGGTGTTCCTAACCCTCAGATTATATCCAGGTGGGAGGGCTTGGTTCTCCCCCTTGGGCAGAGCATCTGACAGTGGGATGATGTAATTTCATAAGTCATGCAGTAAGGCCTTGATGGCCCACTAGTGGAGGTAGCCCCCTGGAAGGAGTTATCAGGGATGAGTCATGGAGAGGATAAAGAATAGTGCCCCATTGACCCTAACAGCTTATGTTCATAGGAATACTTTTTGGTTACATCTTTGGTTACTTCCTTCCTAAGACACTGGAGTAAATTTGTTTTCTTTCTCTGAACAGACTCCTTAATGGGTCTCTTTGGGCTCCTAGCAGACCGTCCACCTCCTGCTCCTGCTCAAGCTGGTAAGTCTGCCTTTCAAGCAACTACTGTCACCTGGATGTGGTCATAGTCACCTGGAAATAGCTCCCCAGACAGCACCTCTCTTCATGCTGCACAGCTTCTGTAGGCAAATACAACAATACTTAATTAGAAATATTATGAAGCAGAGAAAATGATGCTAAAAGAAATTTTGTGAGACTTTTCTTAGAAGAAAAAGGGGATGCTCAATTTTAACACAGGGATTTAATTATGCCTGTATTAATTTCTTCTACTGCTGCCTATTTCTTTGGATATATTTCGTTTTAATTTGGGTGTGGTTATTGGTTTAGTTGGTTTTTTTTTTGGAGTTGGGGAGTAGTAGAGGTGGGTGAGTGTTTGATATTTGTCTTCTATTGCCTTTTTTAATTTCTTCATGTTGTTGCTGGTAAACCGGGGACTTCTTCCTTTCCTTCTCTTTTAAACCATTTACATTTTGTAATAACTTCTCCTTGCAACCACAAGCAGTCCAATTCCATGCATTTCCTTTCTTTTAAAATTGACTTTCTCAGAAGTAAATTTACTTTCCCTGAACAGAATCTTTTCAAGTTCTCCTTGAGCCTGAAACATCTGGTACACCTTCTTCTCCTACTTCTGCTGGTGCTGCTGCTCCTGCTGGTAAGTCTGGTTTTCAAGCAGTTATAGTCACTGCGATGCAGTTTCAGAGCCAGCATCTCCCTTCATGCTGCATAGCATCAGCAGGTAAATACAGCAATACTTACTGCATTTCCTTGTTTCTTAAAATTTACTTTCTCTGAACAGAGTCTTTTGGCATCAATTTGAACCCCAAGCAGCTGGTACCATGTTCTTTCTACTAGCTTGGAAACACACCCATGGTAGATTCCAAGTAGAACTACAATTTCGCAGGAAAATTAAAGGCAGAAAACACTGGCTTAGACTGACACTCAGCATACAGCCTGACACCCTGTTGGGTCAGGTGGTTGGTAGCAGTCCAATTAAATGGTGGCTGCAGTCCTGTTGAAGTGATAGATGTGGTTCTCTTGAAGCAGTGATGCTGTGGAAGGGTCTGGTGCTCCTCTGAAGATCAGCGGTAGTCATGTAGCTCTTGTCCTCTGGGAATCCAGTCAGTAAGGCTGCTCTGGTGTTCCTAAACCTCAGATTATATCCAGGTGGGAGGGCTTGGTTCTCCCCCTTGGGCAGAGCATCTGACAATGGGATGATGTAATTTCATAAGTCATGCAGTAAGCCCTTGATGGCCCACTAGTGGAGGTAGCCCCCTGGAAGGAGTTTTCAGGGATGAGTCATGGAGAGGATAAAGAATAGTGCCCCATTGACCCTAACAGCTTATGTTCATAGGAATAGAATACATATTCTTTGGTTACATCTTTGGTTCCTTCCTTCCTAAGACACTGGAGTAAGTTCGTTTTCTTTCTCTGAACAGACTCCTTAATGGGTCTCTTTGGGCTCCTAGCAGACCGTCCACCTCCTGCTCGTGCTCCTGCTCAAGATAGTAAGTCTGCCTTCCAAGCAACTACTGTCACTTGCATGTGGTCATAGTCACCTGGATGTGGGATCCTAGCCAGCATCTCCCTTGATGCCACACAGCTGCTGCATGCAAATACAGCAACACATAAGTGTAGACATAATGGAGGAAAAAATAACTAGTACTAATTGCAACGTTCTGAGACATTGTTTGGAACAGAAAGGGGATTCTGGAATTAAACAGAGGGATTAAAATTTTTGTCTGGGACAATATAGAATATATTGGGTTAATTGATTAAAAACCCACAGCCTTTGAATTATTATGATGAGGGGTGAAAGATCTCTGTAAGCACTTCTAGCACATCAATTCAAGCTTTAGTCTTTTCCAACACTCTTGAGGCAGGATACTTGTGCTAATATCCTTTGTCTATGAAACATTATTATGTGTAATTAAGTGGCCTGTGTTTCATATAAGTGCTTAAGAGTAGAATCAAACAATTATAAGTACTACTGATAAGACATACCTTTGTGAGAGATATGTAACAGGAAATGTAGATTCCCTAGTGAATTGTTTTTTATTCTTTGTTTTCTTCCAGCACGTGGGAGAGAGCCTAGACAGAGACTTTTCACTGTGTCTGTAACCAGCACACCCTCTGCTGTGACACCCTACGGAACCTATACTCTTTCTGGAGCCGACGTACCCTCTGGTGTGACACCCTGCACAATCTACACTCTTTGCAGAACCACCACAGCCTTTCCTTACAACCATAAACATTTCAGTCCTCTGCATTTCCTTGCTTTTTAATCTTTATTTTCTCTGAACAGAATCCTTTCAGCTTCACTTTATACCCCAAGGAACCAGTACACCTCGTGGTCCTGCTCCTGTTGGTAAGTCTGCCTTTCAAGCAGTTATAATCCCTTGAATGTGAGTTCCTAGTCAGCATCCTCCTTCATGCTGCACAGCTTCTCTAGGCAAATATAAAGATAGTTAAGTGTAAAGACAATAGAGCAATAAAACTAGTGCTAAGCAAAAGGTTTTCTGAAATTTTTCAGAAGAGAAAGAGGATGGTGGAAGGTGACACAGGGACTACAATTACTGCTGCTGGTTTTTTCTCTTGCTCCCTATCCGATTGGATCTGTTTTGGTTTTAGTTTGGGTTTGGTTGGTTGGTATTTTTTGGATTTGGGAAGTAGTAGTGGTGGGTGGGTGTTTGATTTTTTTCTTTTCTTACCTCTTTTAATTTCTTGTTGTTGCTCTTGAAACCGGAGACTTCTTCCTTTCTTTTTTAAACCTTTTACATTTTGTAATAACTTCTCCCTGCAAGCACAAGCAGTCCAATTCTGTGCATTTCCTTTCTTTTAAAATTGGCCTTCTCTGAAGTAAATGATTACTGTAATGTCTTTTCTATTAGTGCCTCCTTCCTTGAGGGTACTTTTTGGTTTCAGTTTGGATTTGGATGCCTGGTTGCTTGGAAGTTTTGGTTTTGCGGATGGGTTGCCGTGCGGGCATCAGTGTTTTATTTTTGATGTTTTCATATTCACATTTTTAAACTTCTTCCTTTGATCCTTTATTTCTTATACCTTCCTTCCATCCTTCCTTCCTTCCTTCCTTCCTTCCTTCCTTCCTTCCTTCCTTCCTTCCTTCCTTCCTTCCTTCCTGTAAAGGTTTCTCATTCACCAATTTTGATCTTTCCCACCCAATGTACCAATTATGAGATGGTTTCAGTGTTTGCTCTTTTTAGATATGACTAGGAGAAAACAAAAAGGAAAACAGGTTTACCTTACAATTACAATGATATGTAATTCACACAAACCAAAAAATAAAAAAGAAGAAAAGAAACGAAAAAACAAATGAAACTTTAAAAACATCCTTTCCTCCTTCCACAAATGTTCACTGTCTCACACCCAACATGAAAAAGGCAAAACCTGTAATATCAGTCACGTTTACCAGTTAAAAACATTCTGCCACTACTTCCTTTAGGCAAGGAGTCTCTCTCAGGATTTCCATAGACAATTCCCACTGGCAACATAGAACAGTTCTCTTGTGGGCCCTAACTTTACCAAAGGTGGCAGGAACCTGCCTTGTGAAGTCCTTCCCTATGGCAGTTTTCCCCAACACTGCATGTGGGCCATATCTGCTGATGAGGGCTACTGTTTAAGGATGCCTCAGCTGGGATAAAACAAAGATTCTCTTCTTCCATTTTCAAAATTGCCTTCCTCTCAAAAAACCAAGAAAACTCCTTTTCCTTCGGAGCAAAGAGATTAATATCCCTTTTACTGAGAACCTTGCATCCCCACAAACAGCATTCATATCTGACAGGAGAATGAGTCCATTCTCCATAGCTGACTAGAGATGTCCAGCCAAATTTGGCCACTCATCCTCCTTTTCCCCCAAATGGTCTTTTCACTTTCTCTTCACTGACGTCAGTTTCATGCTGTCTCTTTGCGGTTCAATGCCTCTGTCTGCCCTCACTGCAGGCAGGGCCGGTGCTCTGGGAGTTCCATCTGCTGGCAGAAAGAGTTCAAGCTTGCCCAGGCCTGCGGTGGGCAGGTGGTCCCTGCCGGGCAGGAGCCGCAAAGATCTCAAAGCCACGCCGGTGGGGGAGGGCTCAGAAAGGGCAGCCAGGATCCCAGCAGTTAACGTAGACTGATGGATGCTTTTCCCCTGCCATCCTTCAGTCTCAGGCTGGGGGGCCTGAGCTCAGGGGTCTTACCAAAAGTCGCAATCTGTTTTTTCTCAGAGGTCACAGCACATGCCAATAGCCACAAACCAGCCCCTAATGGGTCTCTGTCCTTTCTAAAGAAATGTAAAGGTCCTTACTGGACAATATTCCATATTTTTCTTCAACTAAAAAGCAGTCTCTATTCACACATGACACTTTCTTTCTGTTTGAAACCCTGAACTTTTCTAATAGCCTTTCCTTGCATCCATCACCATTGCCGTTCTATGTACTTCTTTGCTTTCTAAATCTGACTTTTTCTCAACAGATGTTTTTCCGTCTCCTCTTCTTGCCCAAGCAGCCCGTATACCTGCAGCTGCTGTTGCTTCTCCTGGTGGTAAGTCTTCTTTGCAAACAACTGGAGTCACTTGGATGTGGCTTCCTAGAGAGCACCTGTCTTCATGCTGCACAGCTTCTGTTGGCAAATACGACAAGATTTAATTGTAAACGTAAAGCAGTCTTTAAAACTGGTGCTGACAGAAATGTTATGAAACCATGTTCAGAAGAGAAAGAGGGTGTTTAAAGATATCACAAGGATGAAAATGATTAATGTTATGTTTTTTCTATTAGTCCCTCTTCCCTTGAAGGTACTTTTTGTTTTCAGTTTGTGTTTGGATGCTTGGTAGCTTGCAAGTTTTGGATTTGCGGAGTGGTTGTGGTATGGGCAGAAGTCTTTGATTTTTGATGTGTCATATTCTTATTTTTAACTGCTTTCTTTGATTCTTTATTTTCGTCCCTTCCTTCCCTTCCTTCCTTCCTTCCCTTCATTCCTTTATTCCTGCTAGAAATTCTGAACACTTCTAATAACATTTCCTTGCATCCATTACCATTTCTCTTCCATGCATTTCTTTGCTTTTTAAACCTGACTTTTTCTCAACAGATGTTTTTCAGACTCGTGTTTCACCCCAAGCACCCCGTACACGTCTAGCTGCTGTTGCTTCTCCTGATGGTAAGTCTGCTTTGCAAACAACTGGAGTCACTTGGATGTGGCTTCCCAGACAGCACCACTCTTCATGCTGCACAGCTTCTGTCAGCGAATACCACAAGATTTAATTGTAAACATAACAGAGTCTTAAAAGTGGTGCTGACAGAAATGTTCTGAGAGGATTTTCCGAAGAGAATGGACGGGGGGGTTTAAAGATAGCACCGGGATTAAAATGATTACTGTAAGGTCTTTTCTAGTAGTGCCTCTTTCCTCGAGGGTACTTTTTCGTTTCAGTTTCTGTTCGGATGCCTGCTTGCTTGGACATTTTGGTTTTGCAGATGGGTTACAGGGTGGGGGCAGGAGTTTTCAATTTTTGATGTTTTCATATATTATTTCTATCACCTTTGTTTGCTGCTTTATTTCTTATCCTTCTTTTCCTTCCTTCCTTCCTTCCTTCCTTCCTTCCTTCCTTCCTTTCTTTCTTCCTTCCTTCCTTCCTTCCTTCCTTCCTTCCTTCCTTCCTTCCTTCCTTCCTTCCTTCCTTCCTTCTTTCTTTTCTGTAAAGGTTTCACGTTCACCAGTTTAGACCTTTCCCAGCCAATGTACAAATTATGAGATGGTTTCAGAGTTTGGTATTTTTAGATATAACAAGGAGAATACAAAAAGCAAAACACGTTTAGCCTGCATTTGCAGTGATAGTTTATTCACACAATCCAAAAGATGATAGGAAAAAAAAAAAAACAAATGAAGCTCTCAAAAGCACCATTCCCTCCTTCCACAAGTATTAACTTTCCCATACCCAACATAAAAAGGCAAAACCTGTAATATCAGTCAGGTTTACCAGTTAAAAACATTCTGCCACCATTCCTTTAAGCAAGGAGTCTCTCTCAGGATTTCCATAGACAATTCCCACTGGCAACATAGAACAGTTCTCTTGTGGGCCCTAACTTTACCAAAGGTGGCAGGAACCTGCCTTGTGAAGTCCTTCTCTATGGCAGTTTTCCCCAACACTGCATGTGGGCCATATCTGCTGATGAAGGCTACTGTTTAAGGATGCCTCAGCTAGGATAAAGCAAAGATTCTCTTCTTCCATTTTCAAAATTACCTTCCTCTCAAAAAACCAAGAAAACCTCTTTTCCTTCAGAGCAAAGAGATTAATATCCCTTTTACTGGGATATTGCATCCCCCCCAAACAGCATTCATATCTGACAGGAGAATGAGTCCATTCTCCATAGCTGATTAGAGATGTCCAGCCAAATTTGGCCACTCATCCTCCTTTTCCCCCAAATGGTCTTTTCACTTTCTCTTCACTGACGTCAGTTTCATGCTGTCTCTTTGCGGTTCAATGCCTCTGTCTGCCCTCACTGCGGGCAGGGCCGGTGCTCTGGGAGTTCCATCTGCTGGCAGAAAGAGTTCAAGCTTGCCCAGGCCTGCGGTGGGCAGGTGGTCCCTGCCGGGCAGGAGCCGCAAAGATCTCAAAGCCACGCCGGTGGGGGAGGGCTCAGAAAGGGCAGCCAGGATCCCAGCAGTTAACGTAGACTGATGGATGCTTTTCCCCTGCCACCCTTCAGTCTCAGGCTGGGGGGCCTGAGCTCAGGGGTCTTACCAAAAGTCGCAATCTGTTTTTTCTCAGAGGTCACACCACATGCCAATAGCCACAAACCAGCCCCTAATGGGTCTCTGTCCTTTCTAAAGAAATGTCCTTACTGGACAATATTCCATATTTTTCTTCAAAAAAAAGGAGACTCTGTTCATAATAACACTTTCTGTTTGAAACCCTGAACTTTTCTAATAGCCTTTCCTTGCATCCATCACTATTGTTTTTCTATGTATTTCCTTGCTTTGTAAATCTGACTTTTTCTGAACAGATGTTCTTCAGGCTCATGTTTCAGCCCAAGCAGCCCATACACCTCCAGCTGCTGTTGCTGCTCTAGATGGTAAGTCTGCTTTGCAAACAACTGGAGTCACTTGGATGTGGCTTCCTAGAGGAGCACCTCTCTTCATGCTGAACAGCTTTTCTTGGCAAATACCACAAGATTTATTTTTAAACATAAAGCAGTCTTTAAAACTGGTGCTGACAGAAATGTTCTGAGAGAATTTTCAGAAGAGAAAGAGGGTGTTTAAAGATATCACCGGGATTAAAATGATTACTGTTATATCTTTTCTATGAGTGCCTCTTTCCTTGAGGGTACTTTTTGGTTTCACTTTGGGTTTGGATACTTGGTAGCTTTCAAGTTTTGGTCTGGGGCTGTGGTTGCACTGGGGTGTTTTATTTTTAATGGTTTTGGAGTACTTTTTTAAACATCTTTCTTTGATTCTTAACCAACCTTCCTTCCTTCCTTCCTTCCTTCCTTCCTTCCTTCCTTCCTTCCTTCCTTCCTTCCTTCCTTCCTTCCTTCCTTCTTTCCCCGTTACCTCCCTCCTACCTAACTACCTACCCAACTACCTACCTTTCTGTTAGAAAACCTGAACATTTCTAATAGCCTTTCCTTTCATCCATAACCATTTCTTTTCTGTGCATTTGCTTTATAAACTGACTTTTTCTCAACAGATGTTTTTCAGCCTCCTGTTGGGCCCCAAGCCACCCGTGCACGTCTAGTTGCTGTTGCTTCTCCCGATGGTAAGTGTGCTTTACAAACCACTGGAGTCACTTGGATGTGGCTTCCCAGAAAACACCTGTCTTCATGATGCACAGCTTCTGGCAGCCAATACCACAAGATTTAATTGTAATCGTAACAGAGTCTTCAACTTGATGCTGATGGGAATGTTCTGAAAGCATTTTCAGAAGAGAAAGAGGGTAGTTAAAGATAGCACCTGGCTTAAAATGGTTACTGTAATGTCTTTTCTGTTAGTCCCTCTTTCCTTGAGGGTACTTTGTGGTTTCAGTTTGGGTTTGAATGCTTGTTTGCTTGGACGTTTTGGTTTTGCGGATGGGTTGTTGTGGGGGCAGCAGTGTTTCATTTTTTATGTTTTCATATTGGTATTTTTAACTTCTTTCTTTGATTCTTTATTTATTAGGCCTTCCTTCCTTCCTTCCTTCCTTCCTTCCTTCCTTCCTTCCTTCCTTCCTTCCTTCCTTCCTTCCTTCCCCCCTCCCCTCCCCCATTTATAAGAAACACTGGACATTTCCAATAGGGTGATATTTTAGTTCTTGTGCTTGTTCTTGGGCATGCTTGGCAGTTTTGTTTTCTTTTGCATAGTGTTGCTGGCAAGTATTTGGTTTTTCATTTTTTCTTATTGCTCTTTTTAAATTCTTTGATTTCCTTTTTTTATATTTTTATCCTGGGCTTCTCCTTTTCATTCGTTTTTAAACCATGCACAATTTCTAATAACCGTTCCTTGCATCCATAACCATTTTAGTTCTTGACATTTCCGTGCTTTTTTAAATTTACCTTCTTTGATGTGATAATTCATCAGACTGCGTTTTTTTCTTCTGACCCTCGGTCTTGCAGCTTTTGGAAATAGTGTAGGACAGAATTCAGTAAATGTGAACCTCCAGTACTTGTAACTTTGTCTTAGTATTGTAAGTACTGCATGGTCTATTTGCTTTCAAATGTGTGAATGTTCTGACACTGAGAGGCAGTAAAGTAAAATCTGATAGTGTTGTGGCCTTGGCATTGACTAAACCCCAGGACAGCTACAAAAAATCATTTACTCATTCTCCTCTGCCATAGTTGAGCAGAGGAGGGGGAAAAAGCAATTAAAAAGCTCATGGGGTGAGATACAGATTAGGAGTAAAACACTTCTACGGCAACACAGGCTCAAAATTTTGAAGTGTAGAAAGAAAAATCTATAAACAGAATTAAAAAAGGATAATGAGAACTAAAAACACTTTTCCCCTCCCCCGGCCCTGCATTTCCCTCCCACCAACAATGTAGGGAGATCACATGGGGCCTCTAGTCAGTTTGTCACTTCTAAAAGTCTTTCTGCAGCTTGCTGAGGGAGAGGAGTCTCCTCTGCCATGTCGTGGGGTGTTTCCCAAGGGAGACAGCTCTCTGTGAACTTTTCCAACGTGGTTCTAATTTTCACGAGTAGCAGTCCCGCCCAAATCTTCTGCAAGGTGTGTCTCTCCCACAGGCACAGCAGTCTTCCCACAACTGGTTTTTCTCGTGGGCCATTTGGTTCATGAGGTGTTTTTTTCAGGATGAGCTATTTTAGTATAAAACGTGCACGGGTCTTCTTCTTCTGTCTCTGGAAGCAGGTGTTCTCTCTCTCTCTCTGTGCTCAAGCCTCCCAGCAGATCACAGCTTCTCAGCATCCACGGGTTCCAGCAGGGGCACCTTTTATTCACAGGCTGTGGGTGAACTCTGCATTCCCCCATGCACTTAATGAATTTCTGAGAAATAGATTGTTGTGATCTAGTCCTCACCACAGCGTGCAGGGGAATTTGCGCTCCGAGGCCCAGAACATCTCCTCCTCCACCTCCCTCGTTTGCACCGACCTTAGTGTCGCCATGTTGTTCTCCTCACGGGTCTTCACCTTTTCTCTGACTCGGGAGAGAATTAGTGTTCATATGTTCATTTGTTCTCAAGTTCAGTCAACTGAAGCGTTGGATGAAGTTCTGCAGCGTTGAAAGGTTGTGGGCCCATCCGCGCCCCAGGGTATTGCTCGCCGTGCCTCTCACTGCTGATCACGCGGTTCCCGTCGGCACCACGCGGGCCGTGCCGCCTGCTGGCTCCACTCAGAGCCTCTCTTCATGTGGAGCGTTTTTTGCCCTTTGTTTGCAGCATGGCTGGCTAGAAGTGGCTCAGCAAATAAAGATCACTGCGAGCCATGCTGAGATAGCCGTGGCCGCAGGGCGCTGCCCCGGCCCTGCCGATCTTGGCCACGCCGTCCTGGCCACGCGGTGGCCCCAGATCGGGAGGGCCCTGGCTCCTACCCAGCCCTCCAAGGAAGAAAAAGAGAGTTCCCAAGGTTTTGTCTTTAGTAAATAAGTTATCATAGAGCCCTTACCAGCTTTTCAAATTGCCTTAGCAGTGTGCCTATATATCCTCAGAGGCAACCAGCCATTGGTTTTGCCAGGCATGGAAGAAGCTTTTAGCAGCTCCTCACAGAAACATCACTTCCATGGCTGGCTTCTTCCCTCCTCACCAAGAATTAACCCATGCAAACCCAACACAGATAGGCCACAAAAGAGAATTTCCCAACTACTGAGACGATCACAGACATGAAAGAATGGAGATAGCAGTAGAGGCAAAACCAGAAAAGCATATTGACAAGGTTTACTCAGCACTTAAGTGTCTATAATGGGGAATACACCAAGCTGGGATGTTTCCCAGAACCTACTTTTTACTGGAGTATTTGCATTTCTTACCTGATTTTAATCAACTCGGCATCACTTGTCAACATTACTGCCTAGGGAGTTGATAAGGAACGTAGTGCATAATAAGGAATGCAGGTAGCCCAGTACAAATGCTCTCCTTGTCACAGGGCTTTGCTTACACAAGTAAGAGCTGTGACCAAACAGTACAAATCACACAGTTTAAAAGGATAACAATATGAAATTTATATTAGAAATCACATTATGTAAGTTAGGACAAGGTGCTCAGAAACAGGGAAGATCAACCTTACATGTGCTATTTAGGAAAGAAACTGCCTTCTCTATGCAAAAATTGTTGGATACTCGGTATTCGAGTTATGTGAATTTTTCACAGGTCAGACTGTTGTAACATGTTTCAATATTAGAGTGATTGAATTTAAATGCAGCCAGTGATAATATTCCTGACTAATATTTGAGGAATTGTAGTGTTGATTTCAGCCGATGGTGAAATATGTTCAAAAGTAAATGAGTCCCTTCTGTGGTTAACAGGGCCGGTGTTGGACAACAAGAGTGACAGAGAGAATATAGAATATGTTGGTTGGTTTACATGATTAAAAAACCACAGCCTTTGCATTTTCATGATGAGGGGTGAAAGATCTCTGTAAGCATTTCTAGCACATCAAATCAAGTGTTCCTCTTTTCCAACGCTCCCTGAGGCAGGATATCTGTGTTAATGTCCTTTGTCTACGAAACATTATTATCTGTAATCAGGTGCCCTGTGTTTCAAATAAGTGCTTAAGACGAGAAGGAAACAGTTAGAAGTACTTTTTATAAGACATACCTTAGTGAGAGGTATTTAACAGCAAAAGTAGATTCCCTCATGAATTGTTTCTTATTTTTTGTTTTATTCCAGCAGCCAGGACAGAGCCTAGACAGAGACTTTATGCGGTAACCAGCACACCCTCTGGTGTGATACCCTACGGAACCTATACGGAGTATGGAAGCCACACAGCCTCTGGTGTGACACCCTACAGAACCTATACTGAGTCTGGAAGCCACACACCCTCTGCTGTGACACCCTACGGAACCTCTAGTCTTTCTGGAGCCGCCGTACCCGCTGGTGCGACACCCTGCACAACCTACACTCTTTGCAGAACCACCACCTTTTTTAGTTTAAGTTTGGGTTTGGTTGGTTGGTATTTTTTGGATTTGGGAAGTAGTAGTGGTGCGTGGGTGTTTGAATGATTTTTCTTTTATTTCCTCTTTTCATTTGTTGTTGTTTTTGCTGTTGAAACCGGACACTTCTTCCTTTCTTTCTCTTTTAAACCATTTACATTTTGTAATAACTTCTCCTTGCAACCACAAGCAGTCCAATTCCGTGCATTTCCTTTCTTTTAAAATTGACCTTCTCAGAAGTTAATTTACTTTCTCTGAACAGAATCTTTTTGGCATCACTTTGAACCCCAAGCAGCTGGAACCATGTTCTATGTACTAGCTTGAAAACAAACCCATGATAGATTCCAAGTCCAAAGTACAATTTAGTAGGAAAATTAAAGGCAGAAAACACTGGCTTAGACTGACACTCAGCATACAGCCTGACACCCTGTTGCTCAGGTGGTTGGTAGCAGTCCAATTAAATGGTGGCTGCAGTCCTGTTGAAGTGATAGATGTGGTTGTCTTGAAGCAGTGATGCAGTGGAAGGGTCTGGTGCTCCTCTGAAGGTCAGTGGTAGTCATGTCGCTCTTGTCCTCTGGGAACCCAGTCAGTAAGGCTGCTCTGGTGTTCCTAACCCTCAGATTATATCCAGGTGGGAGTGCTTGGTTCTCCCCCTTGGGCAGAGCATCTGACAATGGGATGATGTAATTTCATAAGTCATGCAGTAAGGCCTTGATGGCCCACTAGTGGAGGTAGCCCCCTGCAAGGAGTCATCAGGGATGAGTCATGGAGAGGATAAAGAATAGTGCCCCATTGACCCTAACAGCTTATGTTCATAGGAATAGAATACATACTTTTTGGTTACATCTTTGGTTACTTCCTTCCTAAGACACTGGAGTAAGTTCGTTTTCTTTCTCTGAACAGACTCCTTAATGGGTCTCTTTGGGCTCCTAGCAGACCGTCCACCTCCTGCTCCTGCTCAAGCTGGTAAGTCTGCCTTTCCAGCAACTACTGTCACCTGGATGTGGTCATAGTCACCTGAATGTGGCTCCCCAGACAGCACCTCTCTTCATGCTGCACAGCTTCTGTAGGCAAATACAACTATGCTTAATTAGAAATATTATGAAGCAAAAAAAAAGATGGTAAAAGAAATTTTGTGAGACTTTTCTTAGAAGAGAAAGGGGATGCTCCATGTTAACACAGGGATTTAAATTATTCCTGTAGTAATTTCGTCTACTGCTGCCTGTTTCTTTGAATATATTTTGTTTTCGTTTGGGTTTGGTTATTGGGTTGGTTGGTTTTTTTGGATTTGGGGAGTAGTAGCGGTGGGTGAGTGTTTGATATTTGTCTTCCATTGTCTTTTTTAATTTCTTCATGTTATTGCTTTTAAACCGGAGACTTCTTCCTTTCCTTCTCTTTTAAACCATTTACATTTTGTAATAACTTCTCCTTGCAACCACAAGCAGTCCAATTCCATGCATTTCCTTTCTTTTAAAATTGACCTTCTTTGAAGTAAATTTACTTTCTCTGAACAGAATCTTTTCAAGTTCTCCTTGAACCTGAAACATCTGGTACACCTTCTTCTCCTACTTCTGCTGGTGCTGCTGCTCCTGCTGGTAAGTCTGGTTTTCAAGCAGTTATAGTCACTGCGATGCAGTTTCAGAGCCAGCATCTCCCTTCATGCTGCATAGCATCAGCAGGTGAATACAGCAATATTTACTGCATTTCCTTGTTTCTTAAAATTTACTTTCTCTGAACAGAGTCTTTTGGCATCACTTTGAACCTCAAGCAGCTGGTACCATGTTCTTTCTACTAGCTTGGAAACAAACCCGTGGTAGATTCCAAGTAGAACTACAATTTAGTAGGAAAATTAAAGGCAGAAAACACTGGCTTAGACTGACACACAGCATACAGCCTGACCCCCTGTTGGGTCAGGTGGTTGGGAGCAGTCCAATTAAATGGTGGCTGCAGTCCTGTTGAAGTGATAGATGTGGTTGTCTTGAAGCAGTGATGCTGTGGAAGGGTCTGGTGCTCCTCTGAAGGTCAGTGGTAGTCATGTCGCTCTTGTCCTCTGGGAATCCAGTCAGTAAGGCTGCTCTGGTGTTCCTAACCCTCAGATTATATCCAGGTGGGAGGGCTTGGTTCTCCCCCTTGGGCAGAGCATCTGACAGTGGGATAATGTAATTTCATAAGTCATGCAGTAAGGCCTTGATGGCCCACTAGTGGAGGTAGCCCCCTGGAAGGAGTCATCAGGGATGAGTCATGGAGAGGATAAAGAATAGTGCCCCATTGACCCTAACAGCTTATGTTCATAGGAATAGAATACATACTCTTTGGTTATATCTTTGGTTCCTTCCCTCCTAAGACACTGGAGTAAGTTCGTTTTCTTTCTCTGAACAGACTCCTTAATGGGTCTCTTTGGGCTCCTAGCAGACCGTCCACCTCCTGCTCGTGCTCCTGCTCAAGATAGTAAGTCTGCCTTCCAAGCAACTACTGTCACTTGCATGTGGTCATAGTCACCTGGATGTGGGATCCTAGCCAGCATCTCCCTTGATGCCACACAGCTGCTGCATGCAAATACAGCAACACATAAGTGTAGACATAATGGAAGAAAAAATAACTAGTACTAATTGCAACGTTCTGAGACATTTTTTGGAACAGAAAGGGGATTCTGGAAGTAAACAGAGAGATTAAAATATTTGTCTGGGAGAATATAGAATATATTGGGTTAATTGATTAAAAACCCACAGCCTTTGAATTATTATGATGAGGGGTGAAAGATCTCTGTAAGCACTTCTAGCACATCACTTCAAGTGTTACTCTTTTCCAACACTCCCTGAGGCAGGATACTTGTGCTGATATCCTTTGTCTATGAAACATTATTATGTGAAATTAAGTGGCCTGTGTTTCAAATAAGTGCTTAAGAGTAGAATCAAACAATTATAAGTACTATGGATAAGACATACCTTTGTGAGAGATATGTAACAGGAAATGTAGATTCCCTAGTGAATTGTTTCTTATTCTTTGTTTTCTTCCAGCACGTGGGAGAGAGCCTAGACAGAGACTTTTCACTGTGTCTGTAACCAGCACACCCTCTGCTGTGACACCCTACGGAACCTATACTCTTTCTGGAGCCGACGTACCCTCTGGTGTGACACCCTGCACAACCTACACTCTTTGCAGAACCACCACAGCCTTTCCTTACAACCATAAACATTTCAGTCCTCTGCATTTCCTTGCTTTTTAATCTTTATTTTCTCTGAACAGAATCCTTTCAGCTTCACTTTATACCCCAAGGAACCAGTACACCTCGTGGTCCTGCTCCTGTTGGTAAGTCTGCTTTTCAAGCAGTTATAATCCCTTGAATGTGAGTTCCTAGTCAGCATCCTCCTTCATGCTGCACAGCTTCTCTAGGCAAATATAAAGATAGTTAAGTGTAAAGACAATAGAGCAATAAAACTAGTGCTAGGCAAAAGGTTTTCAGAAATTTTTCAGAAGAGAAAGAGGATGGTGGAAGGTGACACAGGGACTACATTTACTGCTGCTGTTTTTTTCTCTTGCTCCCTATCTGATTGGATCTGTTTTGGTTTTAGTCCGGGTTTGGTTGGTTGGTATTTTTTGGATTTGGGAAGTAGTAGTGGTGGGTGGGTGTTTGATTTTTTTCTTTTCTTACCTCTTTTAATTTCTTGTTGTTGCTGTTGAAACCGGAGACTTCTTCCTTTCTTTTTTAAACCTTTTACATTTTGTAATAACTTCTCCCTGCAAGCACAAGCAGTCCAATTCCGTGCATTTCCTTTCTTTTAAAATTGGCCTTCTCTGAAGTAAATGATTACTGTAATGTCTTTTCTATTAGTGCCTCCTTCCTTGAGGGTACTTTTTGGTTTCAGTTTGGATTTGGATGCCTGGTTGCTTGGAAGTTTTGGTTTTGCGGATGGGTTGCCGTGGGGGCAGCAGTGTTTTATTTTTGATGTTTTCATATTCACATTTTTAAACTTCTTCCTTTGATCCTTTATTTCTTATACCTTCCTTCCATCCTTCCTTCCTTCCTTCCTTCCTTCCTGTAAAGGTTTCTCATTCACCAATTTTGATCTTTCCCACCCAATGTACCAATTATGAGATGGTTTCAGTGTTTGCTATTTTTAGATATGACTAGGAGAAAACAAAAAGGAAAACAGGTTTACCTTACAATTTCAATGATATGTAATTCACACAAACCAAAAAATAGAAAAGAAGAAAAGAAACGAAAAAACAAATGAAACTTTCAAAACATCATTTCCTCCTTCCACAAATGTTCACTGTCACACACCCAACATGAAAAAGGCAAAACCTGTAATATCAGTCAGGTTTACCAGTTAAAAACATTCTGCCACTATTTCCTTTAGGCAAGGAGTCTCTCTTAGAATTTCCATAGACAATTCCCACTAGCAATGTAGAACAGTTCTCTTGTGGGCCCTAACTGTCCCAAAGGTGGCAGGAACCTGCCTTGTGAAGTCCTTCTCTATGGCAGTTTTCCCCAACACTGCATGTGGGCCATATCTGCTGATGAGGGCTACTGTTTAAGGATGCCTCAGCTAGGATAAAGCAAAGATTCTCTTCTTCCATTTTCAAAATTGCCTTCCTCTCAAAAAACCAAGAAAACCTCTTTTCCTTCCTGGCAAAGAGATTAATATCCCTTTTACTGAGAACCTTGCATCCCCCACAAACAGCATTCCTATCTGACAGGAGAATGAGTCCATTCTCCATAGCTGACTAGAGATGTCCAGCCAAATTTGGCCACTCATCCTCCTTTTCCCCCAAATGGTCTTTTCACTTTCTCTTCACTGACATCAGTTTCATGCTGTCTCTTTGCGGTTCAATGCCTCTGTCTGCCCTCACTGCGGGCAGGGCCGGTGCTCTGGGAGTTCCATCTGCTGGCAGAAAGAGTTCAAGCTTGCCCAGGCCTGCGGTGGGCAGGTGGTCCCTGCCGGGCAGGAGCCGCAAAGATCTCAAAGCCACGCCGGTGGGGGAGGGCTCAGAAAGGGCAGCCAGGATCCCAGCAGTTAACGTAGACTGATGGATGCTTTTCCCCTGCCACCCTTCAGTCTCAGGCTGGGGGGCCTGAGCTCAGGGGTCTTACCAAAAGTCGCAATCTGTTTTTTCTCAGAGGTCACACCACATGCCAATAGCCACAAACCAGCCCCTAATGGGTCTCTGTCCTTTCTAAAGAAATGTAAAGGTCCTTACTGGACAATATTCCATATTTTTCTTCAACTAAAAAGCAGTCTCTGTTCACACATGACACTTTCTTTCTGTTTGAAACCCTGAACTTTTCTAATAGCCTTTCCTTGCATCCATCACCATTGCCGTTCTATGTACTTCTTTGCTTTCTAAATCTGACTTTTTCTCAACAGATGTTTTTCCGTCTCCTGTTCTTGCCCAAGCAGCCCGTATACCTGCAGCTGCTGTTGCTTCTCCTGGTGGTAAGTCTTCTTTGCAAACAACTGGAGTCACTTGGATGTGGCTTCCTAGAGAGCACCTGTCTTCATGCTGCACAGCTTCTGTTGGCAAATACGACAAGATTTAATTGTAAACGTAAAGCAGTCTTTAAAACTGGTGCTGACAGAAATGTTATGAAACCATGTTCAGAAGAGAAAGAGGGTGTTTAAAGATATCACAAGGATGAAAATGATTAATGTTATGTTTTTTCTATTAGTCCCTCTTCCCTTGAAGGTACTTTTTGTTTTCAGTTTGTGTTTGGATGCTTGGTAGCTTGCAAGTTTTGGATTTGCGGAGTGGTTGTGGTGTGGGCAGAAGTCTTTGATTTTTGATGTTTCATATTCTTATTTTTAACTGCTTTCTTTGATTCTTTATTTTCGTCCCTTCCTTCCCTTCCTTCCTTCCTTCCCTTCATTCCTTTATTCCTGCTAGAAATTCTGAACACTTCTAATAACATTTCCTTGCATCCATTACCATTTCTCTTCCATGCATTTCTTTGCTTTTTAAACCTGACTTTTTCTCAACAGATGTTTTTCAGACTCGTGTTTCACCCCAAGCACCCCGTACACGTCTAGCTGCTGTTGCTTCTCCTGATGGTAAGTCTGCTTTGCAAACAACTGGAGTCACTTGGATGTGGCTTCCCAGACAGCACCACTCTTCATGCTGCACAGCTTCTGTCAGCGAATACCACAAGATTTAATTGTAAACATAACAGAGTCTTAAAAGTGGTGCTGACAGAAATGTTCTGAGAGGATTTTCCGAAGAGAATGGACGGGGGGGTTTAAAGATAGCACCGGGATTAAAATGATTACTGTAAGGTCTTTTCTAGTAGTGCCTCTTTCCTCGAGGGTACTTTTTCGTTTCAGTTTCTGTTCGGATGCCTGCTTGCTTGGACATTTTGGTTTTGCAGATGGGTTACAGGGTGGGGGCAGGAGTTTTCAATTTTTGATGTTTTCATATATTATTTCTATCACCTTTGTTTGCAGCTTTATTTCTTATCCTTCTTTTCCTTCCTTCCTTCCTTCCTTTCTTTCTTCCTTCCTTCCTTCCTTCCTTCCTTCCTTCCTTCCTTCCTTCCTTCCTTCCTGCCTTCCTTCCTTCCTTCCTTCCTTCCTTCCTTCCTTCTTTCTTTATTTTCTGTAAAGGTTTCACGTTCACCAGTTTAGACCTTTCCCAGCCAATGTACAAATTATGAGATGGTTTCAGACTTTGGTATTTTTAGATATAACAAGGAGAATACAAAAAGCAAAACATGTTTAGCCTGCATTTGCAGTGATAGTTTATTCACACAATCCAAAAGATGATAGGAAAAAAAAAAAACAAATGAAGCTCTCAAAAGCACCATTCCCTCCTTCCACAAGTATTAACTTTCCCATACCCAACATAAAAAGGCAAAACCTGTAATATCAGTCAGGTTTACCAGTTAAAAACATTCTGCCACCATTCCGTTAAGCAAGGAGTCTCTCTCAGGATTTCCATAGACAATTCCCACTGGCAACATAGAACAGTTCTCTTGTGGGCCCTAACTTTCCCAAAGGTGGCAGGAACCTGCCTTGTGAAGTCCTTCCCAATGGCAGTTTTCCCCAACACTGCATGTGGGCCATATCTGCTGATGAGGGCTACGGTTTAAGGAGGCCTCAGCTAGGATAAAGCAAAGATTCTCTTCTTCCATTTTCAAAATTACCTTCCTCTCAAAAAACCAAGAAAACCTCTTTTCCTTCAGAGCAAAGAGATTAATATCCCTTTTACTGAGAACCTTGCATCCCCCCCAAACAGCATTCATATCTGACAGGAGAATGAGTCCATTCTCCATAGCTGACTAGAGATGTCCAGCCAAATTTGGCCACTCATCCTCCTTTTCCCCCAAATGGTCTTTTCACTTTCTCTTCACTGACGTCAGTTTCATGCTGTCTCTTTGCGGTTCAATGCCTCTGTCTGCCCTCACTGCGGGCAGGGCCGGTGCTCTGGGAGTTCCATCTGCTGGCAGAAAGAGTTCAAGCTTGCCCAGGCCTGCGGTGGGCAGGTGGTCCCTGCCGGGCAGGAGCCGCAAAGATCTCAAAGCCACGCCGGTGGGGGAGGGCTCAGAAAGGGCAGCCAGGATCCCAGCAGTTAACGTAGACTGATGGATGCTTTTCCCCTGCCACCCTTCAGTCTCAGGCTGGGGGGCCTGAGCTCAGGGGTCTTACCAAAAGTCGCAATCTGTTTTTTCTCAGAGGTCACACCACATGCCAATAGCCACAAACCGGCCCCTAATGGGTCTCTGTCCTTTCTAAAGAAATGTCCTTACTGGACAATATTCCATATTTTTCTTCAACAAAAACCAGACTCTGTTCATGATAACACTTTCTGTTTGAAACCCTGAACTTTTCTAATAGCCTTTCCTTGCATCCATCACTATTGTTTTTCTATGTATTTCCTTGCTTTGTAAATCTGACTTTTTCTGAACAGATGTTCTTCAGGCTCATGTTTCAGCCCAAGCAGCCCGTACACCTCCAGCTGCTGTTGCTGCTCTAGATGGTAAGTCTGCTTTGCAAACAACTGGAGTCACTTGGATGTGGCTTCCTAGAGGAGCACCTCTCTTCATGCTGAACAGCTTCTCTTGGCAAATACCACAAGATTTATTTTTAAACATAAAGCAGTCTTTAAAACTGGTGCTGACAGAAATGTTATGAAACCATGTTCAGAAGAGAAAGAGGGTGTTTAAAGATATCACCGGGATTAAAATGATTACTGTTATATCTTTTCTATGAGTGCCTCTTTCCTTGAGGGTACTTTTTGGTTTCACTTTGGGTTTGGATACTTGGTAGGTTTCAAGTTTTGGTCTGGGGCTGTGGTTGCACTGGGGTGTTTTATTTTTAATGGTTTTGGAGTACTTTTTTAAACATCTTTCTTTGATTCTTAACCAACCTTCCTTCCTTCCTTCCTTCCTTCCTTCCTTCCTTCCTTCCTTCCTTCCTTCCTTCCTTCCTTCCTTCCTTCCTTCTTTCCCCGTTACCTCACTCCTACCTAACTACCTACCCAACTACCTACCTTTTTGTTAGAAAACCTGAACATTTCTAATAGCCTTTCCTTTCATCCATAACCATTTCTTTTCTGTGCATTTGCTTTATAAACTGACTTTTTCTCAACAGATGTTTTTCAGCCTCCTGTTGGGCCCCAAGCCACCCGTGCACGTCTAGTTGCTGTTGCTTCTCCCGATGGTAAGTGTGCTTTACAAACCACTGGAGTCACTTGGATGTGGCTTCCCAGAAAACACCTGTCTTCATGATGCACAGCTTCTGGCAGCCAATACCACAAGATTTAATTGTAATCATAACAGAGTCTTCAACTTGATGCTGATGGGAATGTTCTGAAAGCATTTTCAGAAGAGAAAGAGGGTAGTTAAAGATAGCACCTGGCTTAAAATGGTTACTGTAATGTCTTTTCTGTTAGTCCCTCTTTCCTTGAGGGTACTTTGTGGTTTCAGTTTGGGTTTGAATGCTTGTTTGCTTGGACGTTTTGGTTTTGCGGATGGGTTGTTGTGGGGGCAGCAGTGTTTCATTTTTTATGTTTTCATATTGGTATTTTTAACTTCTTTCTTTGATTCTTTATTTATTAGGCCTTCCTTCCTTCCTTCCTTCCTTCCTTCCTTCCTTCCTTCCTTCCTTCCTTCCTTCCTTCCTTCCTTCCTTCCTTCCTTCCTTCCTTCCCCCCTCCCCTCCCCCATTTATAAGAAACACTGGACATTTCCAATAGGGTAATATTTTAGTTCTTGTGCTTGTTCTTGGGCATGCTTGGCAGTTTTGTTTTCTTTTGCATAGTGTTGCTGGCAAGTATTTGGTTTTTCATTTTTTCTTATTGCTCTTTTTAAATTCTTTGATTTCCTTTTTTTATATTTTTATCCTGGGCTTCTCCTTTTCATTCGTTTTTAAACCATGCACAATTTCTAATAACCGTTCCTTGCATCCATAACTATTTTAGTTCTTGACATTTCCATGCTTTTTTAAATTTACCTTCTTTGATGTGATAATTCAACAGACTGCGTTTTTTTCTTCTGACCCTCGGTCTTGCAGCTTTTGGAAATAGTGTAGGACAGAATTCAGTAAATGTGAACCTCCAGTACTTGTAACTTTGTCTTAGTATTATAAGTACTGCATGGTCTATTTGCTTTCAAATGTGTGAATGTTCTGACACTGAGAGGCAGTAAAGTAAAATCTGATAGTGTTGTGGCCTTGGCATTGACTAAACCCCAGGACAGCTACAAAAAATCATTTACTCATTCTCCTCTGCCATAATTGAGCAGAGGAGGGGGAAAAAGCAATTAAAAAGCTCATGGGGTGAGATACAGATTAGGAGTAAAACACTTCTACGGCAACACAGGCTCAAAATTTTGAAGTGTAGAAAGAAAAATCTATAAACAGAATTAAAAAAGGATAATGAGAACTAAAAACACTTTTCCCCTCCCCCGGCCCTGCATTTCCCTCCCACCAACAATGTAGGGAGATCACATGGGGCCTCTAGTCAGTTTGTCACTTCTAAAAGTCTTTCTGCAGCTTGCTGAGGGAGAGGAGTCTCCTCTGCCATGTCGTGGGGTCTTTCCCAAGGAAGACACCTCTCTGTGAACTTTTCCAACGTGGTTCTAATTTTCACGAGTAGCAGTCCCGCCCAAATCTTCTGCAAGGTGTGTCTCTCCCACAGGCACAGCAGTCTTCCCACAACTGGTTTTTCTCGTGGGCCATTTGGTTCATGAGGTGTTTTTTCAGGATGAGCTATTTTAGTATAAAACGTGCACGGGTCTTGTTCTTCTGTCTCTGGAAGCAGGTGTTCTCTCTCTCTCTCTGTGCTCAAGCCTCCCAGCAGATCACAGCTTCTCAGCATCAACGTGTTCCAGCAGGGGCACCTTTTATTCACAGGCTGTGGGTGAACTCTGCATTCCCCCATGCACTTAATGAATTTCTGAGAAATAGATTGTTGTGATCTAGTCCTCACCACAGCGTGCAGGGGAATTTGCGCTCCGAGGCCCAGAACATCTCCTCCTCCACCTCCCTCGTTTGCACCGACCTTAGTGTCGCCATGTTGTTCTCCTCACGGCTCTTCATCTTTTCTCTGACTCGGGAGAGAATTAGTGTTCATATGTTCATTTGTTCTCAAGTTCAGTCAACTGAAGCGTTGGATGAAGTTCTGCAGCGTTGAAAGGTTGTGGGCCCATCCGCGCCCCAGGGTATTGCTCGCCGTGCCTCTCACTGCTGATCACGCGGTTCCCGCCGGCACCACGCGGGCCGTGCCGCCTGCTGGCTCCACTCAGAGCCTCTCTTCATGTGGAGCGTTTTTTGCCCTTTGTTTGCAGCATGGCTGGCTAGAAGTGGCTCAGCAAATAAAGATCACTGCGAGCCATGCTGAGATAGCCGTGGCCGCAGGGCGCTGCCCCGGCCCTGCCGATCTTGGCCACGCCGTCCTGGCCACGCGGTGGCCCCAGATCGGGACGGCCCTGGCTCCTACCCAGCCCTCCAAGGAAGAAAAAGAGAGTTCCCAAGGTTTTGTCTTTAGTAAATAAGTTATCATAGAGCCCTTACCAGCTTTTCAAATTGCCTTAGCAATGTGCCTATATCTCCTCAGAGGCAGCCAGCCATTGGTTTTGCCAGGCATGGAAGAAGCTTTTAGCAGCTCCTCACAGAAACATCACTTCCATGGCTGGCTTCTTCCCTCCTCACCAAGAATTAACCCATGCAAACCCAACACAGATAGGCCACAAAAGAGAATTTCCCAACTACTGAGACGATCACAGACATGAAAGAATGGAGATAGCAGTAGAGGCAAAACCAGAAAAGCATATTGACAAGGTTTACTCAGCACTTAAGTGTCTATAATGGGGAATACACCAAGCTGGGATGTTTCCCAGAACCTACTTTTTACTGGAGTATTTGCATTTCTTACCTGATTTTAATCAACTCGGCATCACTTGTCAACATTACTGCCTAGGGAGTTGATAAGGAACGTACTGCAAAATAAGGAATGCAGGTAGCCCAGTACAAATGCTCTCCTTGTCACAGGGCTTTGCTTACACAAGTAAGAGCTGTGACCAAACAGTACAAATTACACAGTTTAAAAGGATAACAATATGAAATTTATATTAGAAATCACATTATGTAACTTAGGACAAGGTGCTCAGAAACAGGGAAGATCAACCCCACATGTGCTATTTAGGAAAGAAACTGCCTTCTCTATGCAAAAATTGTTGGATACTCGGTATTCGAGTTATGTGAATTTTTCACAGGTCAGACTGTTGTAACATGTTTCAATATTAGAGTGATTGAATTTAAATGCAGCCAGTGATAATATTCCTGACTAATATTTGAGGAATTGTAGTGTTGATTTCAGCCGATGGTGAAATATGTTCAAAAGTAAATGAGTCCCTTCTGTGGTTAACAGGGCCGGTGTTGGACAACAAGAGTGACAGAGAGAATATAGAATATGTTGGTTGGTTTACATGATTAAAAAACCACAGCCTTTGCATTTTCATGATGAGGGGTGAAAGATCTCTGTAAGCATTTCTAGCACATCAAATCAAGTGTTCCTCTTTTCCAACGCTCCCTGAGGCAGGATATCTGTGTTAATGTCCTTTGTCTACGAAACATTATTATCTGTAATCAGGTGCCCTGTGTTTCAGATAAGTGCTTAAGACGAGAAGGAAACAGTTAGAAGTACGTTTTATAAGATGTACCTTTCTGAGAGGTATTTAACAGCAAATGTAGATTCCCTCACGAATTGATTCTTATTCTTTGTTTTATTCCAGCAGCCAGGAGAGAGCCTAGACAGAGACTTTACGCTGTAACCAGCACACCCTCTGGTGTGATACCCTACGGAACCTATACGGAGTATGGAAGCCACACACCCTCTGGTGTGACACCCTACAGAACCTATACTGAGTCTGGAAGCCACACACCCTCTGGTGTGACACCCTACAGAACCTATACTGAGTCTGGAAGCCACACACCCTCTGCTGTGACACCCTACGGAACCTCTAGTCTTTCTGGAGCCGCCGTACCCGCTGGTGCGACACCCTGCACAACCTACACTCTCTGCAGAACCACCACCTTTTTTAGTTTTAGTTTGGGTTTGGTTGGTTGGTATTTTTTGGATTTGGGAAGTAGTAGTGGTGCGTGGGTGTTTGAATGATTTTTCTTTTATTTCCTCTTTTCATTTGTTGTTGTTTTTGCTGTTGAAACCGGACACTTCTTCCTTTCTTTCTCTTTTAAACCATTTACATTTTGTAATAACTTCTCCTTGCAACCACAAGCAGTCCAATTCCGTGCATTTCCTTTCTTTTAAAATTGACCTTCTCAGAAGTAAATTTACTTTCTCTGAACAGAATCTTTTTGGCATCACTTTGAACCCCAAGCAGCTGGAACCATGTTCTATGTACTAGCTTGAAAACAAACCCATGATAGATTCCAAGTCCAAAGTACAATTTAGTAGGAAAATTAAAGACAGAAAACACTGGCTTAGACTGACACTCAGCATACAGCCTGACACCCTGTTGGGTCAGGTGGTTGGTAGCAGTCCAATTAAATGGTGGCTGCAGTCCTGTTGAAGTGATAGATGTGGTTGTCTTGAAGCAGTGATGCTGTGGAAGGGTCTGGTGCTCCTCTGAAGGTCAGCGGTAGTCATGTCGCTCTTGTCCTCTGGGAACCCAGTCAGTAAGGCTGCTCTGGTGTTCCTAACCCTCAGATTATATCCAGGTGGGAGGGCTTGGTTCTCCCCCTTGGGCAGAGCATCTGACAATGGGATGATGTAATTTCATAAGTCATGCAGTAAGGCCTTGATGGCCCACTAGTGGAGGTAGCCCCCTGGAAGGAGTCATCAGGGATGAGTCATGGAGAGGATAAAGAATAGTGCCCCATTGACCCTAACAGCTTATGTTCATTGGAATAGAATACATACTCTTTGGTTACATCTTTGGTTCCTTCCTTCCTAAGACACTGGAGTAAGTTCGTTTTCTTTCTCTGAACAGACTCCTTAATGGGTCTCTTTGGGCTCCTAGCAGACCGTCCACCTCCTGCTCCTGCTCAAGCTGGTAAGTCTGCCTTTCAAGCAACTACTGTCACCTGGATGTGGTCATAGTCACCTGAATGTGGCTCCCCAGACAGCACCTCTCTTCATGCTGCACAGCTTCTGTAGGCAAATACAACTATGCTTAATTAGAAATATTATGAAGCAAAAAAAAAGATGGTAAAAGAAATTTTGTGAGACTTTTCTTAGAAGAGAAAGGGGATGCTCCATGTCAACACAGGGATTTAAATTATTCCTGTAGTAATTTCGTCTACTGCTGCCTGTTTCTTTGAATATATTTTGTTTTCGTTTGGGTTTGGTTATTGGGTTGGTTGGTTTTTTTGGATTTGGGGAGTAGTAGCGGTGGGTGAGTGTTTGATATTTGTCTTCCATTGTCTTTTTTAATTTCTTCATGTTATTGCTTTTAAACCGGAGACTTCTTCCTTTCCTTCTCTTTTAAACCATTTACATTTTGTAATAACTTCTCCTTGCAACCACAAGCAGTCCAATTCCATGCATTTCCTTTCTTTTAAAATTGACCTTCTCTGAAGTAAATTTACTTTCTCTGAACAGAATCTTTTCAAGTTTACCTTGAACCTGAAACATCTGGTACACCTTCTTCTCCTACTTCTGCTGGTGCTGCTGCTCCTGCTGGTAAGTCTGGTTTTCAAGCAGTTATAGTCACTGCGATGCAGTTTCAGAGCCAGCATCTCCCTTCATGCTGCATAGCATCAGCAGGTGAATACAGCAATACTTACTGCATTTCCTTTTTTCTTAAAATTTACTTTCTCTGAACAGAGTCTTTTTGGCATCACTTTGAACCCCAAGCAGCTGGTACCATGTTCTTTCTACTAGCTTGGAAACAAACCTGTGGTAGATTCCAAGTAGAACTACAATTTAGTAGGAAAATTAAAGGCAGAAAACACTGGCTTAGACTGACACTCACCATACAGCCTGACCCCCTGTTGGGTCAGGTGGTTGGGAGCAGTCCAATTAAATGGTGGCTGCAGTCCTGTTGAAGTGATAGATGTGGTTCTCTTGAAGCAGTGATGCTGTGGAAGGGTCTGGTGCTCCTCTGAAGGTCAGCAGTAGTCATGTCGCTCTTGTCCTCTGGGAATCCAGTCAGTAAGGCTGCTCTGGTGTTCCTAACCCTCAGATTATATCCAGGTGGGAGGGCTTGGTTCTCCCCCTTGGGCAGAGCATCTGACAGTGGGATGATGTAATTTCATAAGTCATGCAGTAAGGCCTTGATGGCCCACTAGTGGAGGTAGCCCCCTGGAAGGAGTTTTCAGGGATGAGTCATGGAGAGGATAAAGAATAGTGCCCCATTGACCCTAACAGCTTATGTTCATTGGAATAGAATACATACTCTTTGGTTACATCTTTGGTTGCTTCCCTCCTAAGACACTGGAGTAAGTTCGTTTTCTTTCTCTGAACAGACTCCTTAATGGGTCTCTTTGGGCTCCTAGCAGACCGTCCACCTCCTGCTCGTGCTCCTGCTCAAGATAGTAAGTCTGCCTTCCAAGCAACTACTGTAACTTGCATGTGGTCATAGTCACCTGGATGTGGGATCCTAGCCAGCATCTCCCTTGATGCCACACAGCTGCTGCATGCAAATACAGCAACACATAAGTGTAGACATAATGGAGGAAAAAATAACTAGTACTAATTGCAACGTTCTGAGACATTTTTTGGAACAGAAAGGGGATTCTGGAAGTAAACAGAGAGATTAAAATATTTGTCTGGGACAATATAGAATATATTGGGTTAATTGATTAAAAACCCACAGCCTTTGAATTATTATGATGAGGGGTGAAAGATCTCTGTAAGCACTTCTAGCACATCACTTCAAGTGTTACTCTTTTCCAACACTCCCTGAGGCAGGATACTTGTGCTGATATCCTTTGTCTATGAAACATTATTATGTGAAATTAAGTGGCCTGTGTTTCAAATAAGTGCTTAAGAGTAGAATCAAACAATTATAAGTACTATGGATAAGACATACCTTTGTGAGAGATATGTAACAGGAAATGTAGATTCCCTAGTGAATTGTTTCTTATTCTTTGTTTTCTTCCAGCACGTGGGAGAGAGCCTAGACAGAGACTTTTCACTGTGTCTGTAACCAGCACACCCTCTGCTGTGACACCCTACGGAACCTATACTCTTTCTGGAGCCGACGTACCCTCTGGTGGGACACCCTGCACAACCTACACTCTTTGCAGAACCACCACAGCCTTTCCTTACAACCATAAACATTTCAGTCCTCTGCATTTCCTTGCTTTTTAATCTTTATTTTCTCTGAACAGAATCCTTTCAGCTTCACTTTATACCCCAAGGAACCAGTACACCTCGTGGTCCTGCTCCTGTTGGTAAGTCTGCTTTTCAAGCAGTTATAATCCCTTGAATGTGAGTTCCTAGTCAGCATCCTCCTTCATGCTGCACAGCTTCTCTAGGCAAATATAAAGATAGTTAAGTGTAAAGACAATAGAGCAATAAAACTAGTGCTAAGCAAAAGGTTTTCAGAAATTTTTCAGAAGAGAAAGAGGATGGTGGAAGGTGACACAGGGACTACATTTACTGCTGCTGTTTTTTTCTCTTGCTCCCTATCTGATTGGATCTGTTTTGGTTTTAGTCCGGGTTTGGTTGGTTGGTATTTTTTGGATTTGGGAAGTAGTAGTGGTGGGTGGGTGTTTGATTTTTTTCTTTTCTTACCTCTTTTAATTTCTTGTTGTTGCTGTTGAAACCGGAGACTTCTTCCTTTCTTTTTTAAACCTTTTACATTTTGTAATAACTTCTCCCTGCAAGCACAAGCAGTCCAATTCCGTGCATTTCCTTTCTTTTAAAATTGGCCTTCTCTGAAGTAAATGATTACTGTAATGTCTTTTCTATTAGTGCCTCCTTCCTTGAGGGTACTTTTTGGTTTCAGTTTGGATTTGGATGCCTGGTTGCTTGGAAGTTTTGGTTTTGCGGATGGGTTGCCGTGGGGGCAGCAGTGTTTTATTTTTGATGTTTTCATATTCACATTTTTAAACTTCTTCCTTTGATCCTTTATTTCTTATACCTTCCTTCCATCCTTCCTTCCTTCCTTCCTTCCTTCCTGTAAAGGTTTCTCATTCACCAATTTTGATCTTTCCCACCCAATGTACCAATTATGAGATGGTTTCAGTGTTTGCTATTTTTAGATATGACTAGGAGAAAACAAAAAGGAAAACAGGTTTACCTTACAATTACAATGATATGTAATTCACACAAACCAAAAAATAGAAAAGAAGAAAAGAAACGAAAAAACAAATGAAACTTTCAAAACATCATTTCCTCCTTCCACAAATGTTCACTGTCTCACACCCAACATGAAAAGAAAAAACCTGTAATGTCAGTCAGGTTTACCAGTTAAAAACATTCTGCCACTACTTCCTTTAGGCAAGGAGTCTCTCTTAGAATTTCCATAGACAATTCCCACTAGCAATGTAGAACAGTTCTCTTGTGGGCCCTAACTGTCCCAAAGGTGGCAGGAACCTGCCTTGTGAAGTCCTTCTCTATGGCAGTTTTCCCCAACACTGCATGTGGGCCATATCTGCTGATGAGGGCTACTGTTTAAGGATGCCTCAGCTAGGATAAAGCAAAGATTCTCTTCTTCCATTTTCAAAATTGCCTTCCTCTCAAAAAACCAAGAAAACCTCTTTTCCTTCGGAGCAAAGAGATTAATATCCCTTTTACTGAGAACCTTGCATCCCCCCCAAACAGCATTCCTATCTGACAGGAGAATGAGTCCATTCTCCATAGCTGACTAGAGATGTCCAGCCAAATTTGGCCACTCATCCTCCTTTTCCCCCAAATGGTCTTTTCACTTTCTCTTCACTGACGTCAGTTTCATGCTGTCTCTTTGCGGTTCAATGCCTCTGTCTGCCCTCACTGCGGGCAGGGCCGGTGCTCTGGGAGTTCCATCTGCTGGCAGAAAGAGTTCAAGCTTGCCCAGGCCTGCGGTGGGCAGGTGGTCCCTGCCGGGCAGGAGCCGCAAAGATCTCAAAGCCACGCCGGTGGGGGAGGGCTCAGAAAGGGCAGCCAGGATCCCAGCAGTTAACGTAGACTGATGGATGCTTTTCCCCTGCCACCCTTCAGTCTCAGGCTGGGGGGCCTGAGCTCAGGGGTCTTACCAAAAGTCGCAATCTGTTTTTTCTCAGAGGTCACAGCACATGCCAATAGCCACAAACCAGCCCCTAATGGGTCTCTGTCCTTTCTAAAGAAATGTAAAGGTCCTTACTGGACAATATTCCATATTTTTCTTCAACTAAAAAGCAGTCTCTGTTCACACATGACACTTTCTTTCTGTTTGAAACCCTGAACTTTTCTAATAGCCTTTCCTTGCATCCATCACCATTGCCGTTCTATGTACTTCTTTGCTTTCTAAATCTGACTTTTTCTCAACAGATGTTTTTCCGTCTCCTCTTCTTGCCCAAGCAGCCCGTATACCTGCAGCTGCTGTTGCTTCTCCTGGTGGTAAGTCTGCTTTGCAAACAACTGGAGTCACTTGGATGTGGCTTCCTAGAGAGCACCTGTCTTCATGCTGCACAGCTTCTGTTGGCAAATACGACAAGATTTAATTGTAAACGTAAAGCAGTCTTTAAAACTGGTGCTGACAGAAATGTTATGAAACCATGTTCAGAAGAGAAAGAGGGTGTTTAAAGATATCACAAGGATGAAAATGATTAATGTTATGTTTTTTCTATTAGTCCCTCTTCCCTTGAAGGTACTTTTTGTTTTCAGTTTGTGTTTGGATGCTTGGTAGCTTGCAAGTTTTGGATTTGCGGAGTGGTTGTGGTATGGGCAGAAGTCTTTGATTTTTGATGTTTCATATTCTTATTTTTAACTGCTTTCTTTGATTCTTTATTTTCGTCCCTTCCTTCCCTTCCTTCCTTCCTTCCCTTCATTCCTTTATTCCTGCTAGAAATTCTGAACACTTCTAATAACATTTCCTTGCATCCATTACCATTTCTCTTCCATGCATTTCTTTGCTTTTTAAACCTGACTTTTTCTCAACAGATGTTTTTCAGACTCGTGTTTCACCCCAAGCACCCCGTACACGTCTAGCTGCTGTTGCTTCTCCTGATGGTAAGTCTGCTTTGCAAACAACTGGAGTCACTTGGATGTGGCTTCCCAGACAGCACCACTCTTCATGCTGCACAGCTTCTGTCAGCGAATACCACAAGATTTAATTGTAAACATAACGGAGTCTTAAAAGTGGTGCTGACAGAAATGTTCTGAGAGGATTTTCCGAAGAGAATGGACGGGGGGGTTTAAAGATAGCACCGGGATTAAAATGATTACTGTAAGGTCTTTTCTATTAGTGCCTCTTTCCTCGAGGGTACTTTTTCGTTTCAGTTTCTGTTCGGATGCCTGGTTGCTTGGACATTTTGGTTTTGCAGATGGGTTACAGGGTGGGGGCAGGAGTTTTCAATTTTTGATGTTTTCATATATTATTTCTATCACCTTTGTTTGCTGCTTTATTTCTTATCCTTCTTTTCCTTCCTTCCTTCCTTTCTTTCTTCCTTCCTTCCTTCCTTCCTTCCTTCCTTCCTTCCTTCCTTCCTTCCTTCCTTCTTTCTTTCTTTTCTGTAAAGGTTTCACGTTCACCAGTTTTAACCATTCCCAGCCAATGTACAAATTATGAGATGGTTTCAGACTTTGGTATTTTTAGATATAACAAGGAGAATACAAAAAGCAAAACACGTTTAGCCTGCATTTGCAGTGATAGTTTATTCACACAAACCAAAAGATGATAGGAAAAAAAAAAAAACAAATGAAGCTCTCAAAAGCACCATTCCCTCCTTCCACAAGTATTAACTTTCCCATACCCAACATAAAAAGGCAAAACCTGTAATATCAGTCAGGTTTACCAGTTAAAAACATTCTGCCTCCATTCCTTTAAGCAAGGAGTCTCTCTCAGGATTTCCATAGACAATTCCCACTGGCAACATAGAACAGTTCTCTTGTGGGCCCTAACTTTCCCAAAGGTGGCAGGAACCTGCCTTGTGAAGTCCTTCTCTATGGCAGTTTTCCCCAACACTGCATGTGGGCCATATCTGCTGATGAGGGCTACTGTTTAAGGATGCCTCAGCTGGGATAAAGCAAAGATTCTCTTCTTCCATTTTCAAAATTACCTTCCTCTCAAAAAACCAAGAAAACCTCTTTTCCTTTAGAGCAAAGAGATTAATATCCCTTTTACTGGGATATTGCATCCCCCCCAAACAGCATTCATATCTGACAGGAGAATGAGTCCATTCTCCATAGCTGACTAGAGATGTCCAGCCAAATTTGGCCACTCATCCTCCTTTTCCCCCAAATGGTCTTTTCACTTTCTCTTCACTGACGTCAGTTTCATGCTGTCTCTTTGCGGTTCAATGCCTCTGTCTGCCCTCACTGCGGGCAGGGCCGGTGCTCTGGGAGTTCCATCTGCTGGCAGAAAGAGTTCAAGCTTGCCCAGGCCTGCGGTGGGCAGGTGGTCCCTGCCGGGCAGGAGCCGCAAAGATCTCAAAGCCACGCCGGTGGGGGAGGGCTCAGAAAGGGCAGCCAGGATCCCAGCAGTTAACGTAGACTGATGGATGCTTTTCCCCTGCCACCCTTCAGTCTCAGGCTGGGGGGCCTGAGCTCAGGGGTCTTACCAAAAGTCGCAATCTGTTTTTTCTCAGAGGTCACAGCACATGCCAATAGCCACAAACCAGCCCCTAATGGGTCTCTGTCCTTTCTAAAGAAATGTCCTTACTGGACAATATTCCATATTTTTCTTCAACAAAAAGCAGACTCTGTTCATAATAACACTTTCTGTTCGAAACCCTGAACTTTTCTAATAGCCTTTCCTTGCATCCATCACTATTGTTTTTCTATGTATTTCCTTGCTTTGTAAATCTGACTTTTTCTGAACAGATGTTCTTCAGGCTCATGTTTCAGCCCAAGCAGCCCATACACCTCCAGCTGCTGTTGCTGCTCTAGATGGTAAGTCTGCTTTGCAAACAACTGGAGTCACTTGGATGTGGCTTCCTAGAGGAGCACCTCTCTTCATGCTGAACAGCTTTTCTTGGCAAATACCACAAGATTTATTTTTAAACATAAAGCAGTCTTTAAAACTGGTGCTGACAGAAATGTTCTGAGAGAATTTTCAGAAGAGAAAGAGGGTGTTTAAAGATATCACCGGGATTAAAATGATTACTGTTATATCTTTTCTATGAGTGCCTCTTTCCTTGAGGGTACTTTTTGGTTTCACTTTGGGTTTGGATACTTGGTAGCTTTCAAGTTTTGGTCTGGGGCTGTGGTTGCACTGGGGTGTTTTATTTTTAATGGTTTTGGAGTACTTTTTTAAACATCTTTCTTTGATTCTTAACCAACCTTCCTTCCTTCCTTCCTTCCTTCCTTCCTTCCTTCCTTCCTTCCTTCCTTCCTTCCTTCCTTCCCTCCTTTCTTCCTTCCTTCCTTCCTTCCTTCCTTCCTTCCTTCCTTATTCCTTCCTTCCTTCCTTCCTTCTTTCCCCGTTACCTCCCTCCTGCCTAACTACCTACCCAACTACCTACTTTTCTGTTAGAAAACCTGAACATTTCTAATAGCCTTTCCTTTCATCCATAACCATTTCTTTTCTGTGCATTTGCTTTATAAACTGACTTTTTCTCAACAGATGTTTTTCAGCCTCCTGTTGGGCCCCAAGCCACCCGTGCACGTCTAGTTGCTGTTGCTTCTCCCGATGGTAAGTGTGCTTTACAAACCACTGGAGTCACTTGGATGTGGCTTCCCAGAAAACACCTGTCTTCATGATGCACAGCTTCTGGCAGCCAATACCACAAGATTTAATTGTAATCGTAACAGAGTCTTCAACTTGATGCTGATGGGAATGTTCTGAAAGCATTTTCAGAAGAGAAAGAGGGTAGTTAAAGATAGCACCTGGCTTAAAATGGTTACTGTAATGTCTTTTCTGTTAGTCCCTCTTTCCTTGAGGGTACTTTGTGGTTTCAGTTTGGGTTTGGATGCTTGTTTGCTTCGACGTTTTGGTTTTGCGGATGGGTTGTTGTGGGGGCAGCAGTGTTTCATTTTTTATGTTTTCATATTGGTATTTTTAACTTCTTTCTTTGATTCTTTATTTATTAGGCCTTCCTTCCTTCCTTCCTTCCTTCCTTCCTTCCTTCCTTCCTTCCTTCCTTCCTTCCTTCCCCCCTCCCCTCCCCCATTTATAAGAAACACTGGACATTTCCAATAGGGTGATATTTTAGTTCTTGTGCTTGTTCTTGGGCATGCTTGGCAGTTTTGTTTTCTTTTGCATAGTGTTGCTGGCAAGTATTTGGTTTTTCATTTTTTCTTATTGCTCTTTTTAAATTCTTTGATTTCCTTTTTTTATATTTTTATCCTGGGCTTCTCCTTTTCATTCGTTTTTAAACCATGCACAATTTCTAATAACCGTTCCTTGCATCCATAACCATTTTAGTTCTTGACATTTCCGTGCTTTTTTAAATTTACCTTCTTTGATGTGATAATTCATCAGACTGCGTTTTTTTCTTCTGACCCTCGGTCTTGCAGCTTTTGGAAATAGTGTAGGACAGAATTCAGTAAATGTGAACCTCCAGTACTTGTAACTTTGTCTTAGTATTGTTAGTACTGCATGGTCTATTTGCTTTCAAATGTGTGAATGTTCTGACGATGAGAGGCAGTAAAGTAAAATCTGATAGTGTTGTGGCCTTGGCATTGACTAAACCCCAGGACAGCTACAAAAAATCATTTACTCATTCTCCTCTGCCATAGTTGAGCAGAGGAGGGGGAAAAAGCAATTAAAAAGCTCATGGGGTGAGATACAGATTAGGAGTAAAACACTTCTACGGCAACACAGGCTCAAAATTTTGAAGTGTAGAAAGAAAAATCTATAAACAGAATTAAAAAAGGATAATGAGAACTAAAAACACTTTTCCCCTCCCCCGGCCCTGCATTTCCCTCCCACCAACAATGTAGGGAGATCACATGGGGCCTCTAGTCAGTTTGTCACTTCTAAAAGTCTTTCTGCAGCTTGCTGAGGGAGAGGAGTCTCCTCTGCCATGTCGTGGGGTCTTTCCCAAGGGAGACAGCTCTCTGTGAACTTTTCCAACGTGGTTCTAATTTTCACGAGTAGCAGTCCCGTCCAAATTATCTGCAAGGTGTGTCTCTCCCACAGGCACAGCAGTCTTCCCACAACTGGTTTTTCTCGTGGGCCATTTGGTTCATGGGGTGTTGTTTTCAGGATGAGCTATTTTAGTATAAAACGTGCACGGGTCTTCTTCTTCTGTCTCTGGAAGCAGGTGTTCTCTCTCTCTCTCTGTGCTCAAGCCTCCCAGCAGATCACAGCTTCTCAGCATCAACGTGTTCCAGCAGGGGCACCTTTTATTCACAGGCTGTGGGTGAACTCTGCATTCACCCACGCACTTAATGAATTTCTGAGAAATAGATTGTTGTGATCTAGTCCTCACCACAGCGTGCAGGGGAATTTGCGCTCCGAGGCCCAGAACATCTCCTCCTCCACCTCCCTCGTTTGCACCGACCTTAGTGTCGTCATGTTGTTCTCCTCGCGGCTCTTCACCTTTTCTCTGACTCGGGAGAGAATTAGTGTTCATATGTTCATTTGTTCTCAAGTTCAGTCAACTGAAGCGTTGGATGAAGTTCTGCAGCGTTGAAAGGTTGCGGGCCCATCCGCGCCCCAGGGTATTGCTCGCCGTGCCTCTCACTGCTGATCACGCGGTTCCCGCCGGCACCACGCGGGCCGTGCCGCCTGCTGGCTCCACCCAGAGCCTCTCTTCATGTGGAGCGTTTTTTGCCCTTTGTTTGCAGCATGGCTGGCTAGAAGTGGCTCAGCAAATAAAGATCGCTGCGAGCCATGCTGAGATAGCCGTGGCCGCAGGGCGCTGCCCCGGCCCTGCCGATCTTGGCCACGCCGTCCTGGCCACGCGGTGGCCCCAGATCGGGAGGGCCCTGGCTCCTACCCAGCCCTCCAAGGAAGAAAAAGAGAGTTCCCAAGGTTTTGTCTTTAGTACATAAGTTATCATAGAGCCCTTACCAGCTTTTCAAATTGCCTTAGCAATGTGCCTATATCTCCTCAGAGGCAGCCAGCCATTGGTTTTGCCAGGCATGGAAGAAGATTTTAGCAGTTCCTCACAGAAACATCACTTCCATGGCTGGCTTCTTCCCTCCTCACCAAGAATTAACCCATGCAAACCCAACACAGATAGGCCACAAAAGAGAATTTCCCAACTACTGAGATGATCACAGACATGAAAGAATGGAGATAGCAGTAGAGGCAAAACCAGAAAAGCATATTGACAAGGTTTACTCAGCACTTAAGTGTCTATAATGGGGAATACACCAAGCTGGGATGTTTCCCAGAACCTACTTTTTACTGGAGTATTTGCATTTCTTACCTGATTTTAATCAACTCGGCATCACTTGTCAACATTACTGCCTAGGGAGTTGATAAGGAACGTAGTGCATAATAAGGAATGCAGGTAGCCCAGTACAAATGCTCTCCTTGTCACAGGGCTTTGCTTACACAAGTAAGAGCTGTGACCAAACAGTACAAATCACACAGTTTAAAAGGATAACAATATGAAATTTATATTAGAAATCACATTATGTAAGTTAGGACAAGGTGCTCAGAAACAGGGAAGATCAACCCCACATGTGCTATTTAGGAAAGAAACTGCCTTCTCTATGCAAAAATTGTTGGATACTCGGTATTCGAGTTATGTGAATTTTTCACAGGTCAGACTGTTGTAACATGTTTCAATATTAGAGTGATTGAATTTAAATGCAGCCAGTGATAATATTCCTGACTAATATTTGAGGAATTGTAGTGTTGATTTCAGCCGATGGTGAAATATGTTCAAAAGTAAATGAGTCCCTTCTGTGGTTAACAGGGCCGGTGTTGGACAACAAGAGTGACAGAGAGAATATAGAATATGTTGGTTGGTTTACATGATTAAAAAACCACAGCCTTTGCATTTTCATGATGAGGGGTGAAAGATCTCTGTAAGCATTTCTAGCACATCAAATCAAGTGTTCCTCTTTTCCAACGCTCCCTGAGGCAGGATATCTGTGTTAATGTCCTTTGTCTACGAAACATTATTATCTGTAATCAGGTGCCCTGTGTTTCAGATAAGTGCTTAAGACGAGAAGGAAACAGTTAGAAGTACGTTTTATAAGACATACCTTTGTGAGAGGTATTTAACAGCAAATGTAGATTCCCTCATGAATTGTTTCTTATTCTTTGTTTTATTCCAGCAGCCAGGACAGAGCCTAGACAGAGACTTTACGCTGTAACCAGCACACCCTCTGGTGTGATACCCTACGGAACCTATACTGAGTCTGGAAGCCACACACCCTGTGGTGTGACACCCTACAGAACCTATACTGAGTCTGGAAGCCACACACCCTCTGGTGTGACACCCTACGGAACCTCTAGTCTTTCTGGAGCCGCCGTACCCGCTGGTGCGACACCCTGCACAACCTACACTCTTTGCAGAACCACCACCTTTTTTAGTTATAGTTTGGGTTTGGTTGGTTGGTATTTTTTGGATTTGGGAAGTAGTAGTGGTGCGTGGGTGTTTGAATGATTTTTCTTTTATTTCCTCTTTTCATTTGTTCTCTTTGCTGTTGAAACCGGAGACTTCTTCCTTTCTTTCTCTTTTAAACCATTTATATTTTGTAATAATTTCTCCTTGCAACCACAAGCAGTCCAATTCCGTGCATTTCCTTTTTTTTAAAATTGACCTTCTCAGAAGTAAATTTATTTTCTCTGACCAGAATCTTTTTGGCATCACTTTGAACCCCAAGCAGCTGGAACCATGTTCTGTGTACTAGCTTGAAAACAAACCCGTGGTAGATTCCAAGTCCAAAGTACAATTTAGTAGGAAAATTAAAGACAGAAAACACTGGCTTAGACTGACACTCAGTATACAGCCTGACACCCTGTTGGGTCAGGTGGTTGGTAGCAGTCCAATTAAATGGTGGCTGCAGTCCTGTTGAAGTGATAGATGTGGTTCTCTTGAAGCAGTGATGCTGTGGAAGGGTCTGGTGCTCCTCTGAAGGTCAGCGGTAGTCATGTCGCTCTTGTCCTCTGGGAATCCAGTCAGTAAGGCTGCTCTGGTGTTCCTAACCCTCAGATTATATCCAGGTGGGAGGGCTTGGTTCTCCCCCTTGGGAAGAGCATCTGACAATGGGATGATGTAATTTCATAAGTCATGCAGTAAGGCCTTGATGGCCCACTAGTGGAGGTAGCCCCCTGGAAGGAGTCATCAGGGATGAGTCATGGAGAGGATAAAGAATAGTGCCCCATTGACCCTAACAGCTTATGTTCATAGGAATAGAATACATACTCTTTGGTTACATCTTTGGTTGCTTCCCTCCTAAGACACTGGAGTAAGTTCGTTTTCTTTCTCTGAACAGACTCCTTAATGGGTCTCTTTGGGCTCCTAGCAGACCGTCCACCTCCTGCTCCTGCTCAAGCTGGTAAGTCTGCCTTTCCAGCAACTACTGTCACCTGGATGTGGTCATAGTCACCTGAATGTGGCTCCCCAGACAGCACCTCTCTTCATGCTGCACAGCTTCTGTAGGCAAATACAACAATACTTAATCAGAAATATTATGAAGCAAAAAAAAAGATGGTAAAAGAAATTTTGTGAGACTTTTCTTAGAAGAGGAAGGGGATGCTCCATGTTAACACAGGGATTTAAATTAGGCCTGTATTAATTTCTTCTACTGCTGCCTATTTCTTTGGATATATTTGGTTTTAGCTTGGGTTTGGTTATTGGGTTGGTTGGGGTTTTTTTTGGATTTGGGGAGTAGTAGAGGTGGGTGAGTGTTTGATATTTGTCTTTTATTGCCTGTTTTAATTTCTTCATGTTATTGCTTTTAAACCGGAGATTTCTTCCTTTCCTTCTCTTTTAAACCATTTACATTTTGTAATAACTTCTCCTTGCAACCACAAGCAGTCCAATTCCGGGCATTTCCTTTGTTTTAAAATTGACCTTCTCTGAAGTAAATTTACTTTCTCTGGACAGAATCTTTTCAAGTTCTCCTTGAACCTGAAACATCTGGTACACCTTCTTCTCCTACTTCTGCTGGTGCTGCTGCTCCTGCTGGTAAGTCTGGTTTTCAAGCAGTTACAGTCACTGCGATGCAGTTTCAGAGCCAGCATCTCCCTTCATGCTGCATAGCATCAGCAGGTGAATACAGCAATACTTACTGCATTTCCTTGTTTCTTAAAATTTACTTTCTCTGAACAGAGTCTTTTTGGCATCACTTTGAACCCCAAGCAGCTGGAACCATGTTCTGTGTACTAGCTTGAAAACAAACCCGTGGTAGATTCCAAGTCCAAACTACGATTTCCTAGGAAAATTAAAGGCAGAAAACACTGGCTTAGACTGACACACAGCATACAGCCTGACCCCCTGTTGGGTCAGGTGGTTGGGAGCAGTCCAATTCAATGGTGGCTGCAGTCCTGTTGAAGTGATAGATGTGGTTCTCTTGAAGCAGTGATGCTGTGGAAGGGTCTGGTGCTCCTCTGAAGGTCAGCGGTAGTCATGTAGCTCTTGTCCTCTGGGAATCCAGTCAGGAAGGCTGCTCTGGTGTTCCTAAACCTCAGATTATATCCAGGTGGGAGGGCTTGGTTCTCCCCCTTGGGAAGAGCATCTGACAATGGGATGATGTAATTTCATAAGTCATGCAGTAAGGCCTTGATGGCCCACTAGTGGAGGTAGCCCCCTGGGAGGAGTCATCAGGGATGAGTCATGGAGAGGATAAAGAATAGTGCCCCATTGACCCTAACAGCTTATGTTCATAGGAATAGAATACATACTTTTTGGTTACATCTTTGGTTCCTTTCTTCCTAAGACACTGGAGTAAGTTCGTTTTCTTTCTCTGAACAGACTCCTTAATGGGTCTCTTTGGGCTCCTAGCAGACCGTCCACCTCCTGCTCGTGCTCCTGCTCAAGATAGTAAGTTTGCCTTCCAAGCAACTACTGTCACTTGCATGTGGTCATAGTCACCTGGATCTGGGATCCTAGCCAGCATCTCCCTTGATGCCACACAGCTGCTGCATGCAAATACAGCAACACTTAAGTGTAAACATAATGGAGGAAAAAATAACTAGTACTAATTGCAACGTTCTGAGACATTGTTTGGAACAGAAATGAGGTTCTGGAAGTAAACAGAGGGATTAAAATATTTGTCTGGGACAATATAGAATATATTGGGTTAATTGATTAAACAACCACAGCCTTTGAATTATTATGATGAGGGGTGAAAGATCTCTGTAAGCCTTTCTAGCACATCAATTCAAGCTTTAGTCTTTTCCAACACTCTTGAGGCAGGATACTTGTGCTAATATCCTTTGTCTATGAAACATTATTATGTGTAATTAAGTGGCCTGTGTTTCAAATAAGTGCTTAAGAGTAGAATCAAACAATTATTAGTACTATTGATAAGACATACTTTTGTGAGAGATATGTAACAGGAAATGTAGATTCCCTAGTGAATTTTTTTTTATTCTTTGTTTGCTTCCAGCACGTGGGAGAGAGCCTAGACAGAGACTTTTCACTGTGTCTGTAACCAGCACACCCTCTGCTGTGACACCCTACGGAACCTATACTCTTTCTGGAGCCGACGTACCCTCTGGTGGGACACCCTGCACAACCTACACTCTTTGCAGAACCACCACAGCCTTTCCTTACAACCATAAACATTTCAGTCCTCTGCATTTCCTTGCTTTTTAATCTTCATTTTCTCTGAACAGAATCCTTTCAGCTTCACTTTATACCCCAAGGAACCAGTACACCTCGTGGTCCTGCTCCTGTTGGTAAGTCTGCTTTTCAAGCAGTTATAATCCCTTGAATGTGAGTTCCTACTCAGCATCCTCCTTCATGCTGCACAGCTTCTCTAGGCAAATAAAAAGATAGTTAAGTGTAAAGACAAAAGAGCAATAAAACAAGTGCTAAGCAAAAGGTTTTAAGATATTTTTCAGAAGAGAAAGAGGATGGTGGAAGGTGACACAGGGACTACAATTACTGCTGCTGGTTTTTTCTCTTGCTCCCTATCTGATTGGATCTGTTTTGGTATTTGTTTGGGTTTGGTTGGTTGGTATTTTTTGGATTTGGGCAGTAGTAGTGGTGGGTGGGTGTTTGATTTTTTTCTTTTCTTACCTCTTTTAATTTCTTGTTGTTGCTGTTGAAACCAGAGACTTCTTCCTTACTTTTTAAAACCATTTACATTTTGTAATAACTTCTCCCTGCAAGCACAAGCAGTCCAATTCTGTGCATTTCTTTTCTTTTAAAATTGGCCTTCTCTGAAGTAAATGATTACTGTAATGCCTTTTCAATTAGTGTCTCATTCCTTGAGGGTACTTTTTGGTTTTAGTTTGGATTTGGATGCCTGTTTGCTTGGAAGTTTTGGTTTTGCGGATGGGTTGCCGTGGGGGCAGCAGTGTTTTATTTTTGATATTTTCATATTCACATTTTTAAACTTCTTTCTTTGATTCTTTATTTCTTATCCCTTCCTTCCTTCCTTTCTTCCTTCCTTCCTTCCTTCTTTCCTTCCTTCTTTCCCCGTTACCTCCCTCCTACCTACCTACATACCTACCCACCTACCTACCTTTCTGTTAGAAAACCTGAGCATTTCTAATAGCCTTTCCTTTCATCCGTAACAATTTCTGTTCTATGCATTTCCTTTATAAACTGACTTTTTCTCAACAGATGTTTTTCAGTCTCCTGTTGGGCCCCAAGCCACCCGTGCACGTCTAGCTGCTGTTGCTTCTCCTGATGGTAAGTGTGCTTTACAAACTACTGGAGTCACTTGGATGTGGCTTCCCAGAAAACACCTGTCTTCATGATGCACAGCTTCTGTCAGCAAATACGACAAGATTTAATTGCAATCGTATCAGAGTCTTCAACTTGATGCTGATGGGAATGTTCTGAGAGCATTTTCAGAAGAGAAAGAGGGTACTTAGAGATAGCACCTGGATTAAAATTGTTACTGTAATGTCTTTTCTGTTAATCCCTCTTTCCTTGAGGATACTTTTTGGTTTCAGTTTGTGTTTGGATGCTTGTTTGCTTGGAAGTTTTGGTTTTGCGGGTGGGTTGTTGTGGGGGCAGCAGTGTTTAATATTTTATGTTTTCATATTGATATTTTTAACTTCTTTCTTTGATTCTTTATTTATTAGGCCTTCCTTCCTTCCTTCCTTCCTTCCTTCCTTCCTTCCTTCCTTCCTTCCTTCCTTCCTTCCTTCCTTCCTTCCTTCCTTCCTTCCTTCCTTCCCCCCCTCCCTTCCTTCCCCCCCCCTCCCCACACCTATTTATTAGAAACACTGGACATTTCCAATAGGGTTATTTTTTAGTTCCTGTGCTTGTTCTTGGGCATACTTGGCAGTTTTCTTTTCTTTTGCATCGTGTTGCTGGCAAGTATTTGGTTTTTGATTTTTTCTTTTACTGCTCTTTTTAAATACTTTGATTTCCTTTTTTTAATTTTTTATCATGGGCTTCTCCATTTCATTCGTTTTTAAACCATGCACAATTTCTAATAACCGTTCCTTGCATCCATAACCATTTCAGTTCTTGGCATTTCCTTTCTTTTTTAACTTTACCTTCTTTGATGTGGAAATTCATCAGACTGCGTTTTTTTCTTCTTACCCTCGGTCTTGCAGCTTTTGGAAATAGTGTAGGACAGAATTCAGTAAATGTGAACCTCCAGTACTTGTAACTTTGTCTTAGTATTGTTAGTACTGCATGGTCTATTTGCTTTCAAATGTGTGAATGTTCTGACGATGAGAGGCAGTAAAGTAAAATCTGATAGTGTTGTGGGCTTGACATTGACAAAACGCCGGTGCACCCACAAAAAATCATTTACTCATTCTCCTCTGGCATAGTTGAGCAGAGGAGAGGGAAAAAAACAATTAAAAAGCTCATGGGGTGAGATACTGACTAGGAGTAAAACACTTCAAGGGCAAAACAGACTCAAAATTTTGAAGTGTAGAAAGAAAAATCTATTAACAGAATTAAAAAAGGATAATGAGAACTAAAAACACTTTTCCCCTCCCCCGGCCCTGCATTCCCCTCCCACCAACAATGTAGGGCGATCACATGGGGCCTCTAGTCAGTTTGTCACTTCTAAAAGTCTTTCTGCAGCTTGCTGAGGGAGAGGAGTCTCCTCTGCTATGGCGTGGGGTCTTTCCCAAGGGAGACAGCTCTCTGTGAACTTTCCCAACGTGGTTCTAATTTTCACGAGTAGCAGTCCCGCCCAAATCTTCTGCAAGGTGTGTCTCTCCCACAGGCACAGCAGTCTTCCCACAACTGGTTTTTGTCGTGGGCCATTTGGTTCATGGGGTGTTGTTTTCAGAATGAGCTATTTTAGTGTAAAACGTGCACGGGTCTTCTTCTTCTGTCTCTGGAAGCAGGTGTTCTCTCTCTCTCTCTGTGCTCAAGCCTCCCAGCAGATCACAGCTTCTCAGCATCAACGTGTTCCAGCAGGGGCACCTTTTATTCACAGGCTGTGGGTGAACTCTGCATTCACCCACGCACTTAATGAATTTCTGAGAAATAGATTGTTGTGATCTAGTCCTCACCACAGCGTGCAGGGGAATTTGCGCTCCGAGGCCCAGAACATCTCCTCCTCCACCTCCCTCGTTTGCACCGACCTTAGTGTCGCCATGTTGTTCTCCTCACGGGTCTTCATCTTTTCTCTGACTCGGGAGAGAATTAGTGTTCATATGTTCATTTGTTCTCAAGTTCAGTCAACTGAAGCGTTGGATGAAGTTCTGCAGCGTTGAAAGGCTGTGGGCCCATCCGCGCCCCAGGGTATTGCTCGCCGTGCCTCTCACTGCTGATCACGCGGTTCCCGCCGGCACCACGCGGGCCGTGCCGCCTGCTGGCTCCACCCAGAGCCTCTCTTCATGTGGAGCGTTTTTTGCCCTTTGTTTGCAGCATGGCTGGCTAGAAGTGGCTCAGCAAATAAAGATCACTGCGAGCCATGCTGAGATAGCCATGGCCGCAGGGCGCTGCCCCGGCCCTGCCGATCTTGGCCACGCCGTCCTGGCCACGCGGTGGCCCCAGATCGGGAGGGCCCTGGCTCCTACCCAGCCCTCCAAGGAAGAAAAAGAGAGTTCCCAAGGTTTTGTCTTTAGTAAATAAGTTATCATAGAGCCCTTACCAGCTTTTCAAATTGCCTTAGCAATGTGCCTATATATCCTCAGAGGCAGCCAGCCATTGGTTTTGCCAGGCATGGAAGAAGCTTTTAGCAGCTCCTCACAGAAACATCACTTCCATGGCTGACTTCTTCCCTCCTCACCAAGAATTAACCCATGCAAACCCAACACAGATAGGCCACAAAAGAGAATTTCCCAACTACTGAGACGATCACAGACATGAAAGAATGGAGATAGCAGTAGAGGCAAAACCAGAAAAGCATATTGACAAGGTTTACTCAGCACTTAAGTGTCTATAATGAGGAATACACCAAGCTGGGATGTTTCCCAGAACCTACTTTTTACTGGAGTATTTGCAATTCTTACCTGATTTTAATCAACTCGGCATCGCTTGCCAACATTACTGCCTAGGGAGTAGATAAGGAACGTAGTGCAAAATAAGGAATGCAGGTAGCACAGTACAAATGCTCTCCTTGTCACGTGGCTTTGCTTACACAAGTAAGAGCTGTGACCAAACAGTACAAATCACACAGTTTAAAAGGATAACAATATGAAATTTATATTAGAAATCACATTATGTAAGTTAGGACAAGGTGCTCAGAAACACGGAAGATCAACCCCACATGTGCTATTTAGTAAAGAAAGTCCCTTCTCTATGCAAAAATTGTTGGGTACTCAGTATTCGAGTTATGGGAATTTTTCACACGTCAGAGTGTTGTAACATGTTTCAATATTAGAATTATTTAATTTAAATGCAGCCAGTGATAATATGCCTGACTAATATTTGAGGAATTTTAGGTGTTGATTTCAGCTGATGGGGAGACATAAGCAAAAGTCAACGAGTCCCTTCTGTGGCTAACATGGCCAGTGTTGGCCAATAAGAGTGACAGAGAGAATATAGAATATGTTGGTTGGTTTACTTGATTAGAAAACCAGAGCCATTGCATTTTCATGATGAGGGGTGAAAGATCTCTGTAAGCATTTCTAGCACATCAAATCAAGTGTTCCTCTTTTCCAACGCTCCCTGAGGCAGGATATCTGTGTTAATGTCCTTTGTCTACGAAACATTATTATCTGTAATCAGGTGCCCTGTGTTTCAAATAAGTGCTTAAGACGAGAAGGAAACAGTTAGAAGTACATTTTATAAGACATACCTTTGTGAGAGGTATTTAACAGCAAATGTAGATTCCCTCATGAATTGTTTCTTATTCTTTGTTTTATTCCAGCAGCCAGGAGAGAGCCTAGACAGAGACTTTACGCTGTAACCAGCACACCCTCTGGTGTGATACCCTACGGAACCTATACTGAGTCTGGAAGCCACACAGCCTCTGCTGTGACACCCTACAGAACCTATACTGAGTCTGGAAGCCACACACCCTCTGGTGTGACACCCTACGGAACCTCTAGTCTTTCTGGAGCCGCCGTACCCTCTGGTGTGACACCCTGCACAACCTACACTCTTTGCAGAACCACCACCTTTTTTAGTTTTAGTTTGGGTTTGGTTGGTTGGTATTTTTTGGATTTGGGAAGTAGTAGTGGTGCGTGGGTGATTGAATTATTTTTCTTTAATTTCCTCTTTTCATTTGTTGTTGTTTTTGCTGTTGAAACCGGAGACTTCTTCCTTTCTTTTGGTTTTTGAAAAATTTACATTTTGTAATAACTTCTCCTTGCAACCACAAGCAGTTCAGTTCTGTGCATTTCCTTTCTTTTAAAATTGACCTTCTCGGAAGTAAATTTACTTTCTCTGAACAGAATCTTTTTGGCATCACTTTGAACCCCAAGCAGTTGGAACCATGTTCTGTGTACTAGCTTGAAAACAAACCCGTTGTAGATTCCAAGTCCAAACTACGATTTCCTAGGAAAATTAAAGGCAGAAAACACTGGCTTAGACTGACACACAGCATACAGCCTGACCCCCTGTTGGGTCAGGTGGTTGGGAGCAGTCCAATTAAATGGTGGCTGCAGTCCTGTTGAAGTGATAGATGTGGTTGTCTTGAAGCAGTGATGCTGTGGAAGGGTCTGGTGCTCCTCTGAAGGTCAGCAGTAGTCATGTAGCTCTTGTCCTCTGGGAATCCAGTCAGTAAGGCTGCTCTGGTGTTCCTAACCCTCAGATTATATCCAGGTGGGAGGGCTTGGTTCTCCCCCTTGGGCAGAGCATCTGACAATGGGATGATGTAATTTCATAAGTCATGCAGTAAGGCCTTGATGGCCCACTAGTGGAGGTAGCCCCCTGGAAGGAGTTTTCAGGGATGAGTCATGGAGAGGATAAAGAATAGTGCCCCATTGACCCTAACAGCTTATGTTCATAGGAATAGAATACATACTCTTTGGTTACATCTTTGGTTCCTTCCTTCCTAAGACACTGGAGTAAGTTTGTTTTCTTTCTCTGAACAGACTCCTTAATGGGTCTCTTTGGGCTCCTAGCAGACCGTCCACCTCCTGCTCGTGCTCCTGCTCAAGATAGTAAGTCTGCCTTCCAAGCAACTACTGTCACTTGCATGTGGTCATAGTCACCTGGATGTGGGATCCTAGCCAGCATCTCCCTTGATGCCACACAGCTGCTGCATGCAAATACAGCAACACTTAAGTGTAAACATAATGGAGGAAAAAATAACTAGTGCTAATTGCAACGTTCTGAGACATTGTTTGGAACAGAAAGGGGATTCTGGAAGTAAACAGAGGGATTAAAATTTTTGTCTGGGACAATATAGAATATGTTGCGTTAATTGATTAAAAAACCACAGCCTTTGAATTATAATGATGAGGGGTGAAAGATCTCTGTAAGCCTTTCTAGCACATCAATTCAAGCTTTAGTCTTTTCCAACACTCTTGAGGCAGGATACTTGTGCTAATATCCTTTGTCTATGAAACATTATTATGTGTAATTAAGTGGCCTGTGTTTCAAATAAGTGCTTAAGAGTAGAATCAAACAGTTATAAGTACTATTGATACCTTTGTGAGAGGTATTTAACAGGAAATGTAGATTCCGTAGTGAATTGTTTCTTATTCTTTGTTTTCTTCCAGCACGTGGGAGAGAGCCTAGACAGAGACTTTTCACTGTGTCTGTAACCAGCACACCCTCTGCTGTGACACCCTACGGAACCTATACTCTTTCTGGAGCTGACGTACCCTCTGCTGCTTCTGCTGCTGCTCTTGCTCCTGCTCAAGATGGTAAGTCTGCCTTTCAAGCAACTGGAGTCACTTGGATGGGACTTCCCAGACAGGACCTCTCTTCATGCTGCAGAGCTTTGATTGGCAAATACCACAACATTGACTTGTCAATGGAAATCAGTCTTTAAAACTGGTGCTGACAGAAATGTTTTGAGACTATGTTCCAAAGAGAACAAAAGAGGTTTCAGATAGCAACAGGATTAAAATGATTACTGTAATGTCTTTTCTATTAGTGCCTCTTTCCTTCAGAGTACTTTTTGGTTTCAGTTTGTGTTTGGATGCTTGGTAGCTGGGAAGTTTTGGTTTTGCAGAGTGGTTTTGTTGGGGGCAGGAGTGTTTCATTTTTTATGTTTTTATATGGTTATTTGTAACTTCTTTCTTTGATTCTATATTTTGTATACCTTCCTTCCTTCCTTCCTTCCTTCCTTCCTTCCTTCCTTCCTTCCTTCCTTCCTTCCTTCCTTCCTTCCTTCCTTCCTTCTTGCCTGCCTGCCTGCCTGCCTATCTACCTGTCTACCTACCTTACTTTCTGTTTGAGAGCCTGAACATTTCTAATAGCCTTTCCTTTCATCCATAACCATTTCAGTTCTATGCATTTCTTTGCTTTCTAAATCTGACTTTCTCTGAACAGATGTTTTTCAGCCTCGTGTTTCACCTCAAGCACCCCGTACACGTCTAGCTGCTGTTGCTTCTCCTGATGGTAAGTCTGCTTTGCAAACAACTGGATTCACTTGGATTTGGCTTCCCAGACGGCACCTCTCTTCAGGCTGCACAGCTTCTGTCAGGAAATATCAATAGATTTAATTCTATATGAGTAGGAGTCTTAAAACTGGTGCAGACAGAAATGTTCCGAGATTATGTTCTTAAGAGGATGGCTAAAGATATCACAGGGATTAAAATGATTACTGTAATGTCTTTTCTATTAGTCCCCCTTTCCTTTAGAGTACTTTGTGGTTTCAGTTTGGGTTTGGATGCTCTCTAGCTTTGAAGTTTTGGTTTTTGTTGTGTTTTCATTGAGGGCAGGAGTGTTTAATTTTTGATGTTTTCATATTTTTATTTTTAACATCATTCTTTAATTCTTTAATTTTTATCCCTCCCTTCCTTTCTTCCTTCTTTCCTGCCTGCCTTCCTGCCTGTCTGCCTTCCTTCTTTCCATCCTCCCTTTTATTCCTCTATTCCTTCCTTCCTTCCTTCCTTCCTTCCTTCCTTCCTTCCTTCCTTCCTTCCTTCCTTCCTTCCTTCCTTCCTTCCTTCCTTCCTTCCTTCCTTCCTTCCTTCCCTTTTGTAAATGTGTCACATTCACGAATCTGTAGCTTTCCTGGTCAATTCACCACTCATGAGATGGTTTCAGTGTTCAGTATTTTAAGATATGACTAGGAAAATAGAAAAAGCAAAACAGGGTTACCTTACATATACAATGATATTTTATTTACACAGACCAAAAGATAAAAAAAGAAGAAAAGAAAAAAACAAATGAAGCTCTCAAAAGCACCACTCCCTCCTTCCACAAGTATTAACTTTCCCACACCCAACATAAAAGAGCAAAACCTGTAATATCACTCAGATTTACCATTTAAAAACATTCTGCCACCATTCCGTTAAGCAAGGAGTCTCTCTCAGGATTTCCATAGACAATTCCTACTGGCAGCCTAGAACAGTTCTCTTGTGGATCCTAACTTTCCCAAAGGTGGCAGGAACCTGCCTTGTGAAGTCCTTCTCTATGGCAGTTTTCCCCAACACTGCATGTGGGCCATATCTGCTGATGAGGGCTACTGTTTAAGGATGCCTCAGCTGGGATAAAGCAAAGATTCTCTTCTTCCATTTTCAAAATTGCCTTCCTCTCAAAAAACCAAGAAAACCTCTTTTCCTTCGGAGCAAAGAGATTAATATCCCTTTTACTGAGAACCTTGCATCCCCCCCAAACAGCATTCCTATCTGACAGGAGAATGAGTCCATTCTCCATAGCTGACTAGAGATGTCCAGCCAAATTTGGCCACTCATCCTCCTTTTCCCCCAAATGGTCTTTTCACTTTCTCTTCACTGACGTCAGTTTCATGCTGTCTCTTTGCGGTTCAATGCCTCTGTCTGCCCTCACTGCGGGCAGGGCCGGTGCTCTGGGAGTTCCATCTGCTGGCAGAAAGAGTTCAAGCTTGCCCAGGCCTGCGGTGGGCAGGTGGTCCCTGCCGGGCAGGAGCCGCAAAGATCTCAAAGCCACGCCGGTGGGGGAGGGCTCAGAAAGGGCAGCCAGGATCCCAGCAGTTAACGTAGACTGATGGATGCTTTTCCCCTGCCATCCTTCAGTCTCAGGCTGGGGGGCCTGAGCTCAGGGGTCTTACCAAAAGTCGCAATCTGTTTTTTCTCAGAGGTCACACCACATGCCAATAGCCACAAACCAGCCCCTAATGGGTCTCTGTCCTTTCTAAAGAAATGGAAAGGTCCTTACTGGACAATATTCCATATTTTTCTTCAACAAAAAGCAGTCTCTGTTCACACATGACACTTTCTTTCTGTTCGAAACCCTGAACTTTTCTAATAGCCTTTTTTTGCATCCATCACCATTGCCGTTCTATGTACTTCTTTGCTTTCTAAATCTGACTTTTTCTCAACAGATGTTCTTCAGCCTCCTGAATCAGCCAAAGCAGCCCGTACACCTGCAGCTGCTGTTGCTTCTCCTGGTGGTAAGTCTTCTTTGCAAACAACTGGAGTCTCTTGGATGTGGCTTCCCAGACACCACTTCTCTTCATGCTGCACAGCTTCTGTTGGCAAATACGACAAGATTTAATTGTAAACGTAAAGCAGTCTTTAAAACTGGTGCTGACAGAAATGTTCTGAGACTATGTTCAGAAGAGGGTGTTTAAAGATATCACCGGTATTTAAAATTATTACTGGTTTATCTCTTCTATGACTGCCTCTTTCCTTGAGGGTACTTTTTGGTTTCAGTTTGTGTTTGGATGCTTGGTAGCTGGGAAGTTTTGGTTTTGCACAGTGTTTTTGTTCGGGGCAGGAGTGTTTCATTTTTTATGTTTTTATATGGTTATTTGTAACTTCTTTCTTTGATTCTATATTTCGTATACCTTCCTTCCTTCCTTCCTTCCTTCCTTCCTTCCTTCCTTCCTTCCTTCCTTCCTTCCTTCCTTCCTTCCTTCCTTCCTTCCTTCCTTCCTTCCTTCTTGCCTGCCTGCCTGCCTGCCTATCTACCTGTCTACCTACCTTACTTTCTGTTTGAGAGCCTGAACATTTCTAATAGCCTTTCCTTTCATCCATAACCATTTCAGTTCTATGCATTTCTTTGCTTTCTAAATCTGACTTTCTCTGAACAGATGTTTTTCAGCCTCGTGTTTCACCTCAAGCACCCCGTACACGTCTAGCTGCTGTTGCTTCTCCTGATGGTAAGTCTGCTTTGCAAACAACTGGATTCACTTGGATTTGGCTTCCCAGACGGCACCTCTCTTCAGGCTGCACAGCTTCTGTCAGCAAATACCAATAGATTTAATTCTATATGAGTAGGAGTCTTAAAACTGGTGCAGACAGAAATGTTCCGAGATTATGTTCTTAAGAGGATGGCTAAAGATATCACAGGGATTAAAATGATTACTGTAATGTCTTTTCTATTAGACCCCCTTTCCTTTAGAGTACTTTGTGGTTTCAGTTTGGGTTTGGATGCTCTCTAGCTTTGAAGATTTGGTTTTTGTTGTGGTTTCATTGAGGGCAGGAGTGTTTAATTTTTGATGTTTTCATATTTTTATTTTTAACATCATTCTTTGATTCTTTATTTTTTATCCCTCCCTTCCTTTCTTCCTTCTTTCCTGCCTGCCTTCCTGCCTGTCTGCCTTCCTTCTTTCCATCCTCCCTTTCCTTCCTTCCTTCCTTCCTTCCTTCCTTCCTTCCTTCCTTCCTTCCTTCCTTCCTTCCTTCCTTCCTTCCTTCCTTCCTTCCTTCCTTCCTTCCTCCCTTCCCTTTTGTAAATGTGTCACATTCACGAATCTGTAGCTTTCCTGGTCAATTCACCACTCATGAGATGGTTTCAGTGTTCAGTATTTTAAGATATGACTAGGAAAATAGAAAAAGCAAAACAGGGTTACCTTACATATACAATGATATTTTATTTACACACACCAAGAGATAAAAAAGAAGAAAAGAAAAAAACAAAAAACAAATGAAACTTGCAAAACACACTTCCACCTTCCACAAGTATTAACTTTCCCACACCCAACATAAAAAGGCAAAACCTGTAATATCAGTCATGTTTACCATTTAAAAACATTCTGCCACCATTCCTTTCAGCAAGGAGTCTCTCTCAGGATTTCCATAGACAATTCCCACTGGCAACATAGAACAGTTCTCTTGTGGGCCCTAACTTTCCCAAAGGTGGCAGGAACCTGCCTTGTGAAGTCCTTCCCTATGGCAGTTTTCCCCAACACTGCATGTGGGCCATATCTGCTGATGAGGGCTACTGTTTAAGGATGCCTTAGCTAGGATAAAGCAAAGATTCTCTTCTTCCATTTTCAAAATTGCCTTCCTCTCAAAAAACCAAGAAAACCTCTTTTCCTTCGGAGCAAAGAGATTAATATCCCTTTTACTGAGAACCTTGCATCCCCCCCAAACAGCATTCCTATCTGACAGGAGAATGAGTCCATTCTCCATAGCTGATTAGAGATGTTCAGCCAAATTTGGCCACTCATCCTCCTTTTCCCCCAAATGGTCTTTTCACTTTCTCTTCACTGACGTCAGTTTCATGCTGTCTCTTTGCGGTTCAATGCCTCTGTCTGCCCTCACTGCGGGCAGGGCCGGTGCTCTGGGAGTTCCATCTGCTGGCAGAAAGAGTTCAAGCTTGCCCAGGCCTGCGGTGGGCAGGTGGTCCCTGCCGGGCAGGAGCCGCAAAGATCTCAAAGCCACGCCGGTGGGGGAGGGCTCAGAAAGGGCAGCCAGGATCCCAGCAGTTAACGTAGAGACTGATGGATGCTTTTCCCCTGCCACCCTTCAGTCTCAGGCTGGGGGGCCTGAGCTCAGGGGTCTTACCAAAAGTCGCAATCTGTTTTTTCTTAGAGGTCACACCACATGCCAATAGCCACAAACCGGCCCCAAATGGGTCTCTGTCCTTTCTAAAGAAATGTAAAGGTCCTTACTGGACAATATTCCATATTTTTCTTCAACAAAAACCAGACTCTGTTCATGATAACACTTTCTGTTTGAAACCCTGAACTTTTCTAATAGCCTTTCCTTGCATCCATCACCATTGCCGTTCTATGTACTTCTTTGCTTTCTAAATCTGACTTTTTCTCAACAGATGTTTTTCCGTCTCCTGATTCAGCCAAAGCAGCCCGTACACCTGCAGCTGCTGTTGCTTCTCCTGGTGGTAAGTCTGCTTTGCAAACAACTGGAGTCACTTGGATGTCGCTTCCCAGACACCACTTCTCTTCATGCTGCACAGCTTCTGTTGGCAAATACGACAATATTTAATTATAAACGTAAAGCAGTCTTTAAAACTGATGCTGACAGAAATGTTCTGAGACTATGTTCAGAAGAGAACGAGGGTGTTTAAAGATATCACTGGGATTAAAATGATTACTGTAATGTCTTTTCTATGAGTGCCTGTTACCTTGAGGGTACTTTTTGGTTTCAGTTTGTGTTTGGATGCTTGGTAGCTTGCAAGTTTTGGTCTGGGGCTGTGGTTGCACTGGGCTGTTTAATTTTTGATGGTTGTGTACTACTTTTTTACACATCTTTCCTTGATTCTTAACCTTCCTTCCTTCCTTCCTGCCTTGCTTTCCGCCTTCCCGCTGTTCCCCCTTCCCTCCCTCCTACCTACCTACATACCTACCCACCTACCTACCTTTCTGTTAGAAAACCTGAACATTTCTAATAGCCTTTCCTTACATCCATAACCATTTGTGTTCCATGCATTTGCTTTATAAAACTGACTTTTTCTCAACAGATGTTTTTCAGCCTCCTGTTGGGCCCCGAGCCACCCGTACACGTCTAGCTGCTGTTGCTTCTCCTGATGATAAGTCTGCTTTGCAAACAACTGGATTCACTCAGATCTGACTTCCCAGAAAACACCTCTCTTCATGATGCACAACTTCTATCTGCAAATACCACAAGATTTAATTGTAATCATAACGGAGTCTTAAACTTGGTGCTGATGGAAATGTTCTGAGAGCATTTTCAGAAGAGAAAGAGGGTAGTTAAAGATAGCACCTGGATTAAAGTGATTACTGGAATGTCTTGTCTGTTAGTCCCTCTTTCCTTGAGGTTACTTTTTGGTTTCAGTTTGGGTTTGGATGCTTGTTTGCTTGGAAGATTTGGTTGTGCAGATGGGTTGTTGTGGGGGCAGCAGTGTTTCATTTTTAATGTTTTCATATTGGTATTTTTAACTTCTTTCTTTCATTCTTTATTTATTATGCCTTCCTTCCTTCCTTCCTTCCTTCCTTCCTTCCTTCCTTCCTTCCTTCCTTCCTTCCTTCCTTCCTTCCTTCCTTCCTTCCTCCCTCCCTCCCTCCCTCCCTCCCTCCCTCCCCCCTTTCCCCCCTCACCATTTATTAGAAACACTGGACATTTCCAATAGGATGATTTTTTTAGTTTTTGTGCTTGTTCTTGGGCATGCCTGGCAGTTTTGTTTTCTTTTGCATAGTGTTGCTGGCAAATGTTTGGGTTTTGATTTTTTTCTTTTATTGCTATTTTTAAATATTATTTTTTCCTTTTAAGTTTTTTATCAGTTCTTGGCATTTCCTTGCTTTTTTAACTTTACCTTCTTTGATGTGTAAATTCATCAGATGCAGTTTTTTTCTTCTGACCCTTGGTCTTGCAGCTTTATGAAATTCTGTGGGACAGAATTCAGTAAATGTGAACCTCCAGTAACTGTAACTTTGTCTTAGCATTGTACGTACTGCATGGTCTATTTGCTTTCAAATGTGTGAATGTTCTGACACTGAGAGACAGTAAAGTAAAATCTGATAGTGTTGTGGGCTTGACATTGACTAAACCCCAGGGCACCTACAAAAAATCATTTACTCATTCTCCTCTGCCATAGTTGAGCAGAGGAGGGGGAAAAAACAATTAAAAAGCTCATGGGGTGAGATACGGATCAGGAGTAAAAACTTCAAGGGCAAAACAGGCTAAAAACTCTGAAGTGTAGAAAGAAAAATCTATTGACAGAATTAAAAAAGGATAATGAGAACTAAAAACACTTTTCCCCTCCCCTGGCTCTTCATTTCCCTCCCAACAACAATGCAGGGAGATCACATGCAGCCTCTAGTCACTTTGTCACTTCAAAAAGTCCTTCCTCAGCATGCTGAGGGAGAGGAGTCTGCTATGCTGTGGGGTGTTTCCCAAAGGAGACAGCTCTCTGTGAACTTTTCCAACGTGGTTCTAATTTTCAGGAGTAGCAGTCCCGCCCAAATCTTCTGCAAGGTGTGTCACTCCCACAGGCACAGCAGTCTTCCCACAACTGGTTTTTCTCGTGGGTGTCTTGGTTTGGAAAGACAGGTATCTGCCAGGGAAACTGGAGTTCCCCTAGAATGGAGAATGCCAACCCCTCACACCCCGACGAATTATAATTTTGCAATCAAGGGCTCTCAGGCAAAGATGTTGGGAATAGGAATAACAGTTCTTTACTAGGAGATATTAACAATACAAATATGATAGGAAACAAAACCACCCAACCAAACAAACAAATAAACAAATAAACAATAATTTGGAAGAAAACCCTGACAGAGTCAGAGTTTCAATCTGACCCTGTGATTCAGGATGTTGAAAACAGTCCAAACATAAACAGTCCAAACACTTCTGAAGTGGCAGACGTGATCCTGTTGAAGCAGAGATGATTCTGCCAAGAAGCCGGTTCAGGGGCGGCGAGGAGGGAGACCGGATGGTGAGCACAGGAGACGAAGGAATTCTTGCCACACCGCCCGGGAAGGAAGCGCAGAGCACCCCGCTCCTGCAGCAGGGCAGCACCGGCGACTCCCGGCCACCTCCCCTCCCCCCCAACCCCCACCGCCAGGGCATGAGATGTATAGAAATGCAAATGCACCGCACAGGCGGGGGAAGGTAACAATGGCCTATCAAGGTGGGTCATCAGGCCCCCAAACAAATGTAAATAGAATATACAAAACCCATCTCCACAACCCAGGACAGTTTCCACCCCTTATTCTATTATCATCTGTATCATACCTAAATTAATAAACTCCACTATACAGAATGAACCCTCACACTCAGTTCTCACTTAGAATTAGGTTTTCCTGTGGTACACAAGTGGTTTTCCCATCTTTCTGCGTTACCCACCAAGTGTTACCAGGTCCTTGAGCCAAAACAATCCCACGGGTGGGTTCACCTTTGCCTAAGGTGGGGTTTACCCAAACAGTCTTTCCTAAGATACCTCTCATATGTACCACAGGGACTTTGTCTCCATCCACTGTGTGCAAAGGGATAGACTGGGCAGGACCAGCTCGATTAATAGACCCTCGGGTGTTGACCATCCAGGTGGCCTTTGCTAAGTTCACTTCCCAATTTTTGAAGGTTCCCCCGCCAAGTGCCTTCAGGGTGGTCTTAAGTAGTCCATTGCACCGTTCAACTTTCCCGGCAGCTGGTGCATGATAAGGGATGTGATATATCCATTCAATGCCATGTTCCTTAGCCCAGGTGTTTATGAGGCTGTTCTTGAAATGAGTCCCGTTGTCCGACTCAATTCTCTCAGGGGTGCCATGTCTCCACAGGACTTGTTTTTCCAGGCCCAGGATGGTGTTCCGGGCGGTGGCATGAGGCACAGGATAGGTCTCCAGCCACCCAGTGGTGGCTTCCACCATGGTCAGCACGTAGCGCTTCCCTTGGTGGGTTTGGGGCAGTGTGATGTAATCAATCTGCCAGGCCTCCCCATACTTATACTTGGACCACCGTCCACCGTACCAGAGGGGCTTCACCCGCTTGGCCTGCTTGATGGCAGCACACGTCTCACAGTCGTGGATAACCTGTGAAATACTGCCCATGGTTAGATCCACCCCTCGGTCTCGTGCCCACTTATAGGTGGCATCTCTGCCCTGATGACCTGAAGCATCATGGGCCCACCGAGCAAGGAACAACTCTCCCTTGTGTTGCCAATCCAAGTATACCTTGGATACCTTTATCCTCGCAGCTTGATCTACTTGCTCTTTGTTCCGGTGCTCCTCATTAGCCCGACTCTTGGGGACATGGGCATCCACATGGCGGACTTTCACAGGTAGTTTCCCTACCCTGATGGCAATGTCCTTCCACTCATCAGCAGCCCAGATTGGTTTTCCTCTGCGCTGCCAGTTGGCTTTTTTCCACCTTTCCAGCCAGCCCCACAGAGCATTAGCTACCATCCATGAATCAGTGTAGAGGTAGAACTTCAGCCACTTCTCTCTTTCAGCAATGTCCAGGGCCAATTGAACAGCTTTGAGTTCAGCAAGCTGGCTTGACCCACCTTCTCCTTCAGTGGCATGTGCAACCTGTCGTGTGGGGCTCCATACGGCTGCTTTCCACTTCCGGTTCATCCCTACAATGCGACAGGAACCATCAGTGAAAAGAGCGTAGCGTGTTTCTTCTGCTGGCAGTTGGTTGTATGGTGGAGCTTCTTCAGCCCGGGTTACTTGCTCTTGTTTTTCTTCGTCAGTGAGACTGAAGTTCTCAGCTTCTGGCCAGTTGGTGATTACTTCCAAAATCCCAGGGCGATTCGGGTTACCAATACGGGCGCGCTGAGTGATGAGGGCGATCCATTTGCTCCATGTGGCATCGGTGGCATGGTGGGTGGAGGGAACCTTTCCTTTAAACATCCACCCCAACACCGGTAGTCGGGGTGCCCGGAGGAGTTGTGCTTCAGTGCCAATCACCTCTGAGGCAGCTTGAACTCCTTCGTAGGCGGCCAAGATCTCCTTCTCTGTGAGAGTGTAATTGGCTTCAGACCCTCTGTAGCTTCGGCTCCAGAATCCCAGTGGCCGGCCTCGAGTCTCACCTGGCACCTTCTGCCACAGGCTCCAGGACAGACCATGGCTCCCGGCTGCAGAGTAGAGCACATTCTTTACCTCTGGTCCCGTCCTGACTGGGCCAAGGGCTACTGCATGAGCGATTTCCTGCTTGATCTGGGCAAAGGCGTGTTGCTGTTCAGGGCCCCAGTGGAAATCGTTCTTCTTGCGGGTAACCAGATAGAGAGGGCTCACAATCTGACTGTACTCAGGGATGTGCATCCTCCAAAAGCCTATGGCCCCTAGGAAAGCTTGTGTTTCCTTCTTGTTGGTCGGTGGGGACATGGCAGTGATCTTATTGATGACCTCAGTGGGAATCTGACGCCGTCCATCTTGCCACTTCACTCCCAGGAACTGGATCTCTTGGGCAGGTCCCTTGACTTTGCTCTTCTTGATGGCAAAACCGGCTTCCAGGAGAATCTGAATGATCTTCTCTCCTTTCTCAAAGACTTCCATTGCCGTGTTCCCCCACACAATGGTGTCATCTATGTACTGTAGATGGTCCGGAGCCTCACCCTTTTCCAGTGCATCCTGGATCAGTCCATGGCAGATGGTGGGACTGTGCTTCCACCCCTGGGGCAGCCGATTCCAGGTGTACTGCACACCCCTCCAGGTGAAAGCAAACTGGGGTCTGCACTCTGCTGCCACAGGAATGGAGAAGAAGGCATTGGCAATGTCGATGGTCGCGTACCACTTTGCTGCCTTGGACTCCAGCTCATACTGCAACTCCAACATGTCTGGCACAGCAGTGCTCAGTGGTGGCGTGACCTCATTCTGACCACGGTAATCCACTGTCAGTCTCCATTCCCCACTGGGCTTACGCACAGGCCAGATGGGGCTGTTAAAAGGTGAATGAGCCTTACTGACCACCCCTTGGCTCTCCAGTTTACGAATCATCTCATGGATCGGGGTCACAGAGTCTCTGTCGGTGCGGTATTGCCGACGGTGCACTGTTGCTGTGGCAATTGGTACCTGTTGTTCTTCAACTCTTAGCAGTCCCACAGCAGAAGGGTCATCTGAGAGACCAGGCAAGGTATTCAGTTGTTTGATCTCTTCCGTCTCTACAGCAGCTACTCCAAAAGCCCAACGATATCCTTTTGGGTCTTTGAAATATCCATTTCTGAGAGAGTCTATGCCGAGGATGCACGGGGCCTCTGGGCCAGTCACAATGGGGTGTTTCTGCCACCCATTCCCAGTTAAACTCACTTCGGCTTCCACTACAGTCAGCTGCTGGGACCCTCCTGTCACCCCAGAAATAGAAATGGGTTCTGTTCCTACATACCCTGATGGCATCAGGGTACATTGGGCACCAGTGTCAACCAAAGCCGTGTATTTTTGTGGGTCAGATGTGCCAGGCCATTGGATCCACACAGTCCAATAGATCCGATTATCCCTTTCCTCTACCTGGCTAGAGGCAGGGCCCCTCTAGCACTGGTTATCCCCTTCCTGAGCATACATACTAGAGGTTCCTTCAAGGGGATTCAACACAGCATTGGCAGCTTGGTTATAGGAGGCTGAGGCTACTTTCATTTTTGTGGAACCCCCTTGGCGATTGTTCCTCTCCTTGAGCTCACGCACCCGTGCCGCCAGGACAGAAGTGGGTTTCCCATCCCACATTCCCATGTCTTCCCCATGGTCACGCAGATAAAACCACAGGTCAGCTCTTGGGGTGTACCCTCTCTCTCGAGCTGGGGGTCGTTGGGCTCTAACTCTGGGGCCTGTGACTCGCACTGGTGCCACATTGGAACTGTTTGTCCTCATCTCCTCCCTCACCCTCCTTATCTCTTCTTTGAGTTCTTTAACCACGGCAGAGATATGAGCCTGCATCGGGCCATTGATCATACTTTCATAATTCCTAAGCTTATTGGCAACAGACCCCACCGTCTCTCGATTGTCCTCAGCATTAATTGTTGCAATGAAGGTGGTGTACTGAGATGGCCCCAGATTTGCCAGATTCCACAACATCTGCCCTGTGCATTTAACCTTGTCAGGGTCATTATCATGCTGTCCACTCCTCCCAAAAAGTACCTCCAGCACCGCCACTTCCCTCAGCTGTTGGATCCCTTCCTCCAGAGTTTACCAGCGCATTCTATGGTGGTGCTCCTGCATTCTTTCTTTGTGGATAAATCTCTCTCTCACACTCATTAAAAGCCGCTCCCAAAGGGAAAGGGGTCCTGGCTCTCTTACAAATACCTGATTTATACCTGAGTCCTGGGTCAAGGGTCCCAAATTCCTTGCCTCACCAATATCTAATTGCACCCCAGTACCCATGAGATCCCAGACCCGAAGTAGCCAGGCTGTGTAAGCCTCACGCCCCCGCCGTACAATATCTTTTTGCAGGTTACGGAGACTTTCATACGACAGGGACTCGGTGATGATCTGAACATGTGATTCCCCTGCAGATTGTGAGGGCCCTCCTTTCTTATTATCTGGGTTTGCTGTTTTCACCTTAGATTTCTTTGTTTCCACAGGGGCAACTGCTGCTGGCTGTGACTGCCCCTGTGGTTCAGCTGGGACCTGAGCAGTTGTAATCTCTGTGGGTTTCATTGCTGCACCATCAGACTCTCTTTTGTCAGGGCAGGGGAAGGATTTCCCACTAGCTGGGGAAATGTACTCCCTCAGCATCTGGCCCATCTTCTCCTGCATCTCCTTCATCAGAGCCCCCACCCAAACCGGGTGGTTTATCTCTGAGGCAGGCTGTGGGGCAGGAGCGGACTCTTGGGCTGCATCCTTATTCTCTGGGGTACTTATTAAGGTGCTTACCCAGGCCAATTTCCCCTTATCTCTGAATGCCAAACAGAACAGGCATACCAGCAACACCAGCCACTGTATGATATCATTAGCACTCAAAGATTTCAACCCTTCAAAAACTGGTGGGGTGGACCCAAAAAGCTGTGTGAAGGGCTGGGAGAAAATTTCTCCCGGTGCCATTTCCTCACAATAGGTACCATTGTTAAAGTAACCCCAGAAGCACAGAGTTAGCCTATGATAGCTATGAATCCATGTGCTTGCTTTCCAGAGGAAGTTAAAAATCCATGAATTTCTCACCTTATTAATCCACAAAATAAACTGGATGCCAGCCACAGTAGCCTTAGTCATAGGACCCATATTTACATAAGGAGTAGGAAATGGCAGAAATACAGCCACCACCACGTGTCACCCAAACCAGGGAAAGCTAGACCACATTATTCTGGCCAGTGGGCTTTTATCTAATACCCAAGAACTGTTATTCCTCTCTCTCAATGCCCTCGTGCCTCACGTTGGGCACCAAAATCTGTCTTGGTTTGGAAAGACAGGTATCTGCCAGGGAAACTGGAGTTCCCCTAGAATGGAGAATGCCAACCCCTCACACCCCGACGAATTATAATTTTGCAATCAAGGGCTCTCAGGCAAAGATGTTGGGAATAGGAATAACAGTTCTTTACTAGGAGATATTAACCATACAAATATGATAGGAAACTGTCCTGGGTTGTGGAGCCGGGCTTTGTATATTCTATTTACATTTGTTTGGGGGCCTGATGACCCATCTTGATAGGCCATTGTTACCTTCCCCAGCCTGTGCGGTGCATTTGCATTTCTATACATCTCATGCCCTGGCGGTGGGGGGTGGGGGGGAGGGGAGGTGGCCGGGAGTCGCCGGTGCTGCCCTGCTGCAGGAGCGGGGTGCTCTGCGCTTCCTTCCCTGCGGTGTGGCAAGATCTTCTTCGCCTCCTGAGCTAGCCTGGGAGGAAGACCGGATTTTTTCGTCTCACCAGATTCCATCTCACCATTACCGGATCCCCCTCCTCACCACTCCTGAACTTGCTTCTTCGCAGAATCATCTCTGCTCCAACAGGATCACGTCTGCCACTTCAGAAGGACTTTACTTTTGGACTGCTTTCAACATCCTGAACCACAGGGTCAGATTGAAACTCTGACTCTGTCAGGGTTTTCTTCCAAATTATTGTTTATTTGTTTATTTGTTTGTTTGCTTGGGTGGTTTTGTTTCCTATCATATTTGTATTGTTAATATCTCCTAGTAAAGAACTGTTATTCCTATTCCCAACATCTTTGCCTGAGAGCCCTTGATTGCAAAATTATAATTCGCCGGGGTGTAGGGGTTGGCATTCTCCATTCTAGGGGAACTCCAGTTTCCCTGGCAGATACCTGTCTTTCCAAACCAAGACAGATTTTGGCGCCCAACGTGGGGCACGAGGGCATTGAGAGAGAGGAATAACAGTTCTTGCGTATTAGATAAAAGCCCACTGGCCAGAATAATGTGGTCTAGCTTTCCCTGGTTTGGGTGACACGTGGTGGTGGCTGTATTTCTGCCATTTCCTACTCCTTATGTAAATATGGGTCCTATGACTAAGGCTACTGTGGCTGGCATCCAGTTTATTTTGTGGATTAATAAGGTGAGAAATTCATGGATTTTTAACTTCCTCTGGAAAGCAAGCACATGGATTCATAGCTATCATAGGCTAACTCTGTGCTTCTGGGGTTACTTTAACAATGGTACCTATTGTGAGGAAATGGCACCGGGAGAAATTTTCTCCCAGCCCTTCACACAGCTTTTTGGGTCCACCCCACCAGTTTTTGAAGGGTTGAAATCTTTGAGTGCTAATGATATCATACAGTGGCTGGTGTTGCTGGTATGCCTGTTCTGTTTGGCATTCAGAGATAAGGGGAAATTGGCCTGGGTAAGCACCTTAATAAGTACCCCAGAGAATAAGGATGCAGCCCAAGAGTCCGCTCCTGCCCCACAGCCTGCCTCAGAGATAAACCACCCGGTTTGGGTGGGGGCTCTGATGAAGGAGATGCAGGAGAAGATGGGCCAGATGCTGAGGGAGTACATTTCCCCAGCTAGTGGGAAATCCTTCCCCTGCCCTGACAAAAGAGAGTCTGATGGTGCAGCAATGAAACCCACAGAGATTACAACTGCTCAGGTCCCAGCTGAACCACAGGGGCAGTCACAGCCAGCAGCAGTTGCCCCTGTGGAAACAAAGAAATCTAAGGTGAAAACAGCAAACCCAGATAATAAGAAAGGAGGGCCCTCACAATCTGCAGGGGAATCACATGTTCAGATCATCACCGAGTCCCTGTCGTATGAAAGTCTCCGTAACCTGCAAAAAGATATTGTACGGCGGGGGCGTGAGGCTTACACAGCCTGGCTACTTCGGGTCTGGGATCTCATGGGTACTGGGGTGCAATTAGATATTGGTGAGGCAAGGAATTTGGGACCCTTGACCCAGGACTCAGGTATAAATCAGGTATTTGTAAGAGAGCCAGGACCCCTTTCCCTTTGGGAGCGGCTTTTAATGAGTGTGAGAGAGAGATTTATCCACAAAGAAAGAATGCAGGAGCACCACCATAGAATGCGCTGGTAAACTCTGGAGGAAGGGATCCAACAGCTGAGGGAAGTGGCGGTGCTGGAGGTACTTTTTGGGAGGAGTGGACAGCATGATAATGACCCTGACAAGGTTAAATGCACAGGGCAGATGTTGTGGAATCTGGCAAATCTGGGGCCATCTCAGTACACCACCTTCATTGCAACAATTAATGCTGAGGACAATCGAGAGACGGTGGGGTCTGTTGCCAATAAGCTTAGGAATTATGAAAGTATGATCAATGGCCCGATGCAGGCTCATATCTCTGCCGTGGTTAAAGAACTCAAAGAAGAGATAAGGAGGGTGAGGGAGGAGATGAGGACAAACAGTTCCAATGTGGCACCAGTGCGAGTCACAGGCCCCAGAGTTAGAGCCCAACGACCCCCAGCTCGAGAGAGAGGGTACACCCCAAGAGCTGACCTGTGGTTTTATCTGCGTGACCATGGGGAAGACATGGGAATGTGGGATGGGAAACCCACTTCTGTCCTGGCGGCACGGGTGCGTGAGCTCAAGGAGAGGAACAATCGCCAAGGGGGTTCCACAAAAATGAAAGTAGCCTCAGCCTCCTATAACCAAGCTGCCAATGCTGTGTTGAATCCCCTTGAAGGAACCTCTAGTATGTATGCTCAGGAAGGGGATAACCAGTGCTAGAGGGGCCCTGCCTCTAGCCAGGTAGAGGAAAGGGATAATCGGATCTATTGGACTGTGTGGATCCAATGGCCTGGCACATCTGACCCACAAAAATACACGGCTTTGGTTGACACTGGTGCCCAATGTACCCTGATGCCATCAGGGTATGTAGGAACAGAACCCATTTCTATTTCTGGGGTGACAGGAGGGTCCCAGCAGCTGACTGTAGTGGAAGCCGAAGTGAGTTTAACTGGGAATGGGTGGCAGAAACACCCCATTGTGACTGGCCCAGAGGCCCCGTGCATCCTCGGCATAGACTCTCTCAGAAATGGATATTTCAAAGACCCAAAAGGATATCGTTGGGCTTTTGGAGTAGCTGCTGTAGAGACGGAAGAGATCAAACAACTGAATACCTTGCCTGGTCTCTCAGATGACCCTTCTGCTGTGGGACTGCTAAGAGTTGAAGAACAACAGGTACCAATTGCCACAGCAACAGTGCACCGTCGGCAATACCGCACCGACAGAGACTCTGTGACCCCGATCCATGAGATGATTCGTAAACTGGAGAGCCAAGGGGTGGTCAGTAAGGCTCATTCACCTTTTAACAGCCCCATCTGGCCTGTGCGTAAGCCCAGTGGGGAATGGAGACTGACAGTGGATTACCGTGGTCAGAATGAGGTCACGCCACCACTGAGCACTGCTGTGCCAGACATGTTGGAGTTGCAGTATGAGCTGGAGTCCAAGGCAGCAAAGTGGTACGCGACCATCGACATTGCCAATGCCTTCTTCTCCATTCCTGTGGCAGCAGAGTGTAGACTCCAGTTTGCTTTCACCTGGAGGGGTGTGCAGTACACCTGGAATCGGTTGCCCCAGGGGTGGAAGCACAGTCCCACCATCTGCCATGGACTGATCCAGGATGCACTGGAAAAGGGTGAGGCTCCGGACCATCTACAGTACATAGATGACACCATTGTGTGGGGGAACACGGCAATGGAAGTCTTTGAGAAAGGAGAGAAGATCATTCAGATTCTCCTGGAAGCCGGTTTTGCCATCAAGAAGAGCAAAGTCAAGGGACCTGCCCAAGAGATCCAGTTCCTGGGAGTGAAGTGGCAAGATGGACGGCGTCAGATTCCCACTGAGGTCATCAATAAGATCACTGCCATGTCCCCACCGACCAACAAGAAGGAAACACAAGCTTTCCAAGGGGCCATTGGCTTTTGGAGGATGCACATCCCTGAGTACAGTCAGATTGTGAGCCCTCTCTATCTGGTTACCCGCAAGAAGAACGATTTCCACTGGGGCCCTGAACAGCAACACGCCTTTGCCCAGATCAAGCAGGAAATCGCACATGCAGTAGCCCTTGGCCCAGTCAGGATGGGACCAGAGGTAAAGAATGTGCTCTACTCTGCAGCTGGGAGCCATGGTCTGTCCTGGAGCCTGTGGCAGAAGGTGCCAGCTGAGACTCGAGGCCGGCCACTGGGATTCTGGAGCCAAAGCTACAGAGGGTCTGAAGCCAATTACACTCCCACAGAGAAGGAGATCTTGGCCGCCTACGAAGGAGTTCAAGCTGCCTCAGAGGTGATTGGCACTGAAGCACAAATCCTCCTGGCATCCCGACTACCGGTGTTGGGGTGGATGTTTAAAGGAAAGGTTCCCTCCACCCACCATGCCACCGATGCCACATGGAGCAAATGGATCGCCCTCATCACTCAGCGCGCCCGTATTGGTAACCCGAATCGCCCTGGGATTTTGGAAGTAATCACCAACTGGCCAGAAGCTGAGAACTTCAGTCTCACTGACGAAGAAAAACAAGAGCAAGTAACCCGGGCTGAAGAAGCTCCACCATACAACCAACTGCCAGCAGAAGAAACACGCTACGCTCTTTTCACTGATGGTTCCTGTCGCATCGTAGGGATGAACCGGAAGTGGAAAGCAGCCGTATGGAGCCCCACACGACAGGTTGCACATGCCACTGAAGGAGAAGGTGGGTCAAGCCAGCTTGCTGAACTCAAAGCTGTTCAATTGGCCCTGGACATTGCTGAAAAAGAGAAGTGGCTGAAGCTCTACCTCTACACTGATTCGTGGATGGTGGCTAATGCTCTGTGGGGCTGGCTGGAAAGGTGGAAAAAAGCCAACTGGCAGCGAAGGGGCAAACCAATCTGGGCTGCTGATGAGTGGAAGGACATTGCCATCAGGGTAGGGAAACTACCTGTGAAAGTCCGCTATGTGGATGCCCATGTCCACAAGAGTCGGGCTAATGAGGAGCACCGGAACAACGAGCAAGTAGATCAAGCTGCGAAGATAAAGGTATCCAAGGTATACTTGGATTGGCAACACAAGGGAGAGTTGTTCCTTGCTCGGTGGGCCCATGATGCTTCAGGTCATCAGGGCAGAGATGCCACCTATAAGTGGGCACGAGACCGAGGGGTGGATCTAACCATGGGCAGTATTTCACAGGTTATCCACGACTGTGAGACGTGTGCTGCCATCAAGCAGGCCAAGCGGGTGAAGCCCCTCTGGTACGGTGGACGGTGGTCCAAGTATAAGTATGGGGAGGCCTGGCAGATTGATTACATCACACTGCCCCAAACCCACCAAGGGAAGCGCTACGTGCTGACCATGGTGGAAGCCACCACTGGGTGGCTGGAGACCTATCCTGTGCCTCATGCCACCGCCCGGAACACCATCCTGGGCCTGGAAAAACAAGTCCTGTGGAGACATGGCACCCCTGAGAGAATTGAGTCGGACAACGGGACTCATTTCAAGAACAGCCTCATAAACACCTGGGCTAAGGAACATGGCATTGAATGGATATATCACATCCCTTATCATGCACCAGCTGCTGGGAAAGTTGAACGGTGCAATGGACTACTTAAGACCACCCTGAAGGCACTTGGCTGGGGGACCTTCAAGAATTGGGAAGTGAACTTAACAAACGCCACCTGGATAGTCAACACCCGAGGCTCTATCAATCGAGCTGGTCCTGCCCAGTCTACCCCTTTGCACACAGTGGATGGAGACAAAGTCCCTGTGGTACATATGAGAGGTATCTTAGGAAAGACTGTTTGGGTAAACCCCACCTTGGGCAAAGGTGAACCCACCTGTGGGATTGTTTTTGCTCAAGGACCTGGTAACGCTTGGTGGGTAATGCAGAAAGATGGGAAAACCAGTTGTGTACCACAGAAAAACCTAATCCTAAGTGAGAACTGAGTGTGAGGGTTCATTCTGTATAGTGGAGTTTATTAATTTAGGTATGATACAGATGATAATAGAATAAGGGGTGGAAACTGTCCTGGGTTGTGGAGCCGGGTTTTGTATATTCTATTTACATCTGTTTTGGGGCCTGATGACCCACCTTGATAGGCCATTGTTACCTTCCCCAGCCTGTGCGGTGCATTTCCATTTCTATACATCTCATGCCCTGGCGGTGGGGGGTGGGGGGGAGGGGAGGTGGCCGGGAGTCGCCGGTGCTGCCCTGCTGCAGGAGCGGGGTGCTCTGCGCTTCCTTCCCTGCGGTGTGGCAAGATCTTCTTCTTCTTCTGTGCTAGCCTGGGAGGAAGACCGGATTTTTTCGTCTCACCAGATTCCATCTCACCATTCCCGGATCCCCCTCCTCACCACTCCTGAACTTGCTTCTTCGCAGAATCATCTCTGCTCCAACAAGATCACGTCTGCCACTTCAGAAGGACTTTACTTTTGGACTGTTTTCAACATCCTGAACCACAGGTCAGATTGAAACTCTGACTCTGTCAGGGTTTTCTTCCAAAATTATTGTTTATTTGTTTATTTGTTTGTTTGGTTGGGTGGTTTTGTTTCCTATCATATTTGTATTGTTAATATCTCCTAGTAAAGAACTGTTATTCCTATTCCCAACATCTTTGCCTGAGAGCCCTTGATTGCAAAATTATAATTCGTCGGGGTGTGAGGGGTTGGCATTCTCCATTCTAGGGGAACTCCAGTTTCCCTGGCAGATACCTGTCTTTTCAAACCAAGACACCACATAAGCTACTTTTCCTATCTCCTTTGAGATGTTTTTGATAACTTCACTCTTGTCATCTATTTCCAGGCAGCATTCTGAGGAGTTAAACTTTCCACAAATGCCCCCTTCATCTGCCAATAGGTAGTCCACCACAAGCTGAATCTGGTAGACTACAGCTCTGGTTTGTGCTAATTGTGTGCTAATGTGGTTGAGGGCAAGTGCTGTTCTATTTGACACCACTTCCAGTACTGCCTGGAGACGGATGATCTGATTTAACATCTAAATAGGAGTATGGTAACCCCAGGATCCATCCTGAGCCCAAGGGGCTGGTCCATAAGTCTTGATTATCTCTTCAGGGGTCCAAATTTTTCCTTTCCAGTTTGGATTGCTTCCCAGGTCAACTACATGTCTCCTCTTTCCATTACTTTTTTTTAGGTCATCATACAAGGGGACTCCTAGGTATGACTCTGATTCTTTAGGGAGGAGGAAGAAAGCAGGTTTTACTGCCCCAATGGTGCAGCTTCCTGCCCAATCTCCAGGGAGGTGGGTATAGGCAGTGCTTCCACAAATCCAAAAGAAATGTTCAGGAGCTTTCCAGAATATGTCTTGTGTGTCTGTGGGGTACTCCCAATATTTTGAGAGCTCTCTTCATCCTTGGAAGGGATTTATTCCTCGGCCTGCACACTCATCTAGTATATACTCTTCATGGTAAATACATCCTCTTTCTTTTTTTATAATGGTCCAATATCTATTTGGTTCTTGTGGGATCCACCTGCTTCCTGAATCTTTTTCAATTAATTATCCCTTGCAAGCCATTCTTCCTACAGGGGTTTGGTATTTCTTTCCTGACCTCTTAATACATTCTTCTCCGATTACTCTTGCTTTTAAATCCCATTTTTCTTGCCCCCTTTTCTCTGTGATTTGGGGTTTTTGCTCGGTTAATTTCCATCTTAAAATGTCTAGAGGTGTTAGGCTAATTCCTTCCCAGGCCAAATATCTGACATTTGGGTATTTCCATATACCAACAATTGGTTAAATTTAATTATTTGCTAATTTTCTCAATTAAGTCAATGAATAGATTTTTACCCAGTATTTCATCCAGGTTCTCCTTTTTTTACCATCAATTGTTTTTCTTTGATTATGTCATTCATTCCCTCTTGTTCAAAACACAACCAGGCTTCCCTTACAGGGCATTCACCAATCAGGCGCTGCCTAAATGAGGCAGTATTTTTTCTGAGCCAATATGGTTTTCCTTCTTCTTGGCAAGTTTCCAATTGTTCAAAGCAGGTGGGATTAATGTTTGTGTGGACCCTCATTAGTGATCCCAGGTCTTCCTCATCATGAAGAGGGTAGTAGCACTTGGTGCATGCTTCTCCACTCCCTCTTCCTACAAAGCTTAGTGACTGGACTAACATCAGTCCACCTAAGAGTCCGGTAGGAGCTGGTTTTGCCTTAGGGAGCTTCATGGCTCACCTTTCTCTTTAGCTTCACCTGGTCTTACCTCTTAGGTTCGGAAGGGTGATAAGGTCCTCTTTTTCCCACTTTCTAATTTAACTACTCTTGGGAAATGCTCTGTGAGGGAAGTCAATGGGAGATTTCTTATTTAACTTACTCTATTTATACCAAAACCATTAACAATTTGTTTCAAAACCTTAATAATCGCTATAACTTAACAAATATATGTATATATCAACTTTAACAACAATTTTGCTTAACAGAACTCTGCAGTTTTAGCCTACTTTCTTTTCAGTCTTTGGCTGTCTCCTAAGAGTTACTTTAAGGCTGGCAGGATCTTGGATGGCAGTCCACTTGGGGAGACTCCTGGGGGATTTTTCTGGGTTTTGTCCACAGTTAGGAGGAGGCAATACTGGTCCTTTTACATGGGAAACTTAAGTCCACTCTTTTTCTTGGGTCCAGATAGCAGCATGGGTTACTAATTTTTTCTAGCTTCTTCCTGATATCAGGCCAGGATTTAGTAAAGAATTGCACTTTCAACAGTACTTGGCCTTCGGGACTGTCGGGATCTATGTTTGAGTATAATTGAAAATTTCTTCTTCACCTGTTTAACCAGGTGGCTGGGGTCTCATCTTTTTCTTGGGTTCCATCAAAGGCTAGTTTGATGTTGTTACCCCGGGGAACAGATTCTTTCATGCCTTTTACCATTAGGGTTCTGTAGTCTTTCATATTCTGTCTTCTCTCCTCTCTATTTGGATCCCACCCTGGATCCACTTACGGAAGCTTGTCGTCTGCCCGGGACCCAAACCTGTTCCCCTGTTCCCAGATTCACATTCCTGTGACACAGATCATGGCTATCTCTTTGGGGTTGAGTAGGATATTTAAAAGAGGGTTCATCTCACTCCAGGTGTAAATATTAGGACCCAGGAATTGATCCACTTGGTTGGCTATCCCCACCGGGTCCTCAACTAGATTTCTCAGCTCTTTTTTAAATCCTCTAACTTCTGAAAATGTCAATGGGGCATTAACAAACCCTACCCCTCCAGCCACTCCTCCCATGGAGTTGCTCATTGTTAGGGGAAGGTTAGGATTGCTTTTGGGCATACTTGACTCCCAATCAGGCAGAGGTAAAGGAACAGCTACACGTGAGGGAGAGGAAATTGGATTCACTCTAGGGGTTTCTGGAGGTAAAGGAACTGTAACAGGCAGATTAAAAGGAACCGGTGATGGGTTTGAGGGAGAAGATTCAGTGACAGAAGATTCAGGAGGGGCCGAAAAGGTAGAGGACGGGTTCGGGCAAAAAGGGTTTAGACTGGAAACGGGAGGGTTAAGTGAGGGTGGTATGGAGGCTGGGATAGCCAGGGGATTGCGAGAGGGAGTTTGGGACACTGTTGGGTACACGGGAGGAGGGGGTAGGTACTCCAAGGGGTCCCATTTATTACTGGCTCCACTAGTCTCCTTCTCTTGCTCTTTACTTTCCTTAACTTCTGCTTTCTGTTCTTTTAACTTGCATACTTTTATTACTTCTCTTTCTGTTTTCTCTTTTTGCCACAAGGATGCATATGTTATTTCCTCTGGGCTCAAACCTCTTTTGGTTTCTAGATGTTGGTATAATTGGGAACACATCCAGGGATCTCTGGTGCCATACCACGGCCACTGTCCTTGCATTTCCAATTTGGGCCAAACCTCCATACCATAATGGATCATCTTAATCCGGTCTAGGCCCTTGGTGGCCTCCTGTGTGTCCCAATGATTTAATAATTGTTCTAATGGCCTTAAACACTGCCCCATTACTCCTTTTTACTCTGGGCCTTAACTTAAAAACTGACGGTGCCTCTACCCAAACAAAACACAACTGACAGGCAACACAATTTTTAAACAACTTATAACTGGCCCTTACTTAAATTTATACTTTATAAACGTGCCCCTACTCAAACAGAAATCTTAATGACGGGCAACTGAACTCACACCAAAGAATATATATATGCACAATCAGACAAAATCTGACCTGCGTTCCCCCCACCTTGCCTCCCTGACTCCCCTGTCAATGGAGACTGTCGACGTTGAGGGGACCCTAGCAGACCACCTGGGACTTTCCCCTGTCCCTGTCTCTGTGCCGTCCACAGTCAGACAAAGTCTGACCTCCGTTCCTCCCCTGCCTCGCCTCCCTGACTCCCCTGTCAGTGGAGACTGTGAACACAACTGGGTCGATGGTGAGGGGACCGTAGCACTAGGCCACCTGGGACCTTCCCCTGTGCCGTCCACAAGGGTTTTGGTCAGCAGGGCTCACCCCAGAGCCCCCTGCCCCTCCGCTCCCTGACTATTCCCCTTCCCCAGTGAGGATAGCTTCTGCGCGAGGGCTGAGTGTGAGTAAGTGGTGGGAGAATTTCCCCCTTGCCTCCCAGCCACCCCACCCACCAGGGGATGGCTTCAGCGAAGGGATGCGTGTGTGTGTTACCGTAGCTGCCTCGCCCACCTGCGCAGACTACCTGCCCCTGTGCTCTCCGGCAGCAAGTTGATGACCTCCCTTCCCAGGGCCTCCCTGGGCTGAGACTGAGCCGCCACAGCTATGGCCTCTCAGCACGTCTTGTGTCACAGACCCCGGGAAGCGAAGGTCCTTCGCTGACCACCTGGTGCCGGTAGGGCCTGGGGAACCCCAATTCCAATTCCCCAGTGAGGTCCTCTCGGTACCCAAGCGGGGGGGGGGGGTGTGTTCACTCACACTTAACCTAGGTACCCCCACACACCACCCCTGGAGTCACCTAGGTTGTTTTGTGTGTGACCCTCACTCGTCTACGCCCCCTATGCACCCAGAGACGCCTAGACCGCTTGGTCCTTTCAGAAGGGAGACCTGCCCCTATGTGTGCCACTCATACTCTAAGGAATCCCCCGCACGCCAGGAGTGGGGGCCCTTCTGTCCCTGGGATCCGCTTCTTTCATCCTTCTGGGCCTCACTAGGCCCCCTTTTGCTTCCCCCTGTTCCCGGCCGGCACCCTCTCGGGAGTCCGGAACTGCGGTACTGAGGGGTCCCCACTCGCTTTGGGGGTCCGAGCTGCCGGCCCCCGTCTCACTCACACATCCACTCTCTCGCCTCCCACTCCCGCCGCCGGTGTCTTACCAATCCGGCACTCCTCTTCGTTGTCCTGCCCAGGCTGGTCTCCGGTACCAGGGATTGCTGGCTGGTCCTGGAGACCCCAGGCAGGGCAGTTGTCCCACAGCTGTCCCTCGCTGGAGTCCTCTTCAGGCGTGGTCAGCAATCCCGGATGAGTCCCCAGATTGACATGAATAAAAGGGCCAGGGGACCTTCTGCTCCCTTTTAAAGCCTTTATTAGATCAGCCTGGCTGGGGGCCCGAGGGGTCGCGCTCACCGCCACTGCTCCCTGGGGACAAAAAAGAGGAGGAGGTGCAATCAGCTTTGCCCGAAGGCAGAGCTGGGGTCTCCAACCTCACAGGAGCCCTGTAGGAGACTTACTCATTTTGGCTTGTTTGAGGTCTTGGGAGGTGACTCTGAGCAAGTTCTGTTCAGGTTATGGCGAGTTGAACAAGTGGCTTTACAGACAGCCTGATGCTTTGCTTTGTCTTCTAGTGTGGTTTGGTGAGGAATTTGTGCACCAGCTTCCAAGCTTCCAGGGGTCTGTATGTGGTGGTCCAACTTCCTGTAGTTGCTCATATCCATGGGAGTTCCCATGGTTTGCATACCGGGTGGGGCCATGAGCTGTCAAGTGTAACTCTGGGGGAGCAGTGGAGGCGGGGCCCGAACAGGAACAAGGAACAGGATCCAGCAACTTGGGATAGGAGTACAGTAAGGGAACAGGAACAAGGAAAAGGGTACAGCAACTTGGGATAGGGGTACAGTAGGGGTACAAGGTAAGTGATTTTTATTAATTAACATTATTTAACAGTCATAACAACTATTAACACAACAAACATTAATTGTGCAACAATAAGCATAACCATTAGTAACTCTTAACTCTTTATTCTAACAAGCATAGCCATCAGTAACTCCTAACTATTTATTCCTAACAGTGGAAAAAGCATTGTGCCACGAATAACATGATGGCCAGAGCCACAGCAGCCGCACACAAGATGGCGGCCGGGGCTGAGGCAGGCACACACAAGATGGTGGCCAGGGCTGAGGCAGGCACACACAAGATGGTGGCTGGGGCTGAGGCAGGCACACACAAGATGGCGGCCGGGGCTGAGGCAGGCACACACAAGATGGTGGCCGGGGCTGAGGCAGGCACACACAAGATGGTGGCTGGGGCTGAGGCAGGCACACACAAGATGGTGGCCAGGGCTGAGGCAGGCACACACAAGATGGCAGCTGGGGCTGAGGCAGGCACACACAAGATGGTGGCTGGGGCTGAGGCAGGCACACACAGGATGGCAGGCAGGGCCCAGGCTGTGCCTCCCAGCACCATCTGCAGCCCCTGCCAGCCCAGCCCCAGCCCCGGAGCAGCGCGGGGCAGGCAGAGCCCCCCTCTTCAGCCATCTGTTCAAATGGACATTAGCAGACACCTGGGAAATGGACACAATGTGGCACCTTTGCTCTGTGCACACAAACATAGACCAGCCAGTTTGGAACGTCACCTGGCAGTATTCTGATGTCAAGGCAATTCATATTCTGAAAACAGGAAGAAACTCCAGGGATTAAGCATTTTAAAATAATTTTTTTTTTTTCTAAAGTAGGGCAAAAGCATTTCCTGTGCAGATGGACTTCGTTTAGCATCAAGAAGCATGACGAGTGGTTTCATCCAGGCAGGAGTCATACTGACTGTGAGGTGATGAAAACAGAGATGAGATCTGCTTGAGGCGCAGGGTGCAGTGGCTGCTCACCTGCCATGTGTATCCCTCAGGGTACCTATTTCTTTAAACACTATGAAGACTACAGAGAATTGAAACACAAACCAAAACTGCAGCAGGAAGTCCAGTGCAGTTTAGGTTGTTGTCCATGAGATTGTCCAAGTTGAGCACAGACATTGTGTTCAGCAGACGCACAGGCAGGGGCTGCTTGGAGCGCTGCTCTGGCACCATTCTTTGGAGTAGGGGATTGCAGGAAATAAAGAAGAGAAGCCCATCAGCTACTGCAGAAGAACAGTCACTGACAGGAACCGGTGGGGTAAGAAATGTGAGGGGCAAAAAGGCAGCAAACATGAGGTGACAAGTGTGAGAAATGGGAGTGAAAAAAGGAGAGAAGTGTGAGGGAAGAAAAGGGTAGGAAACCTGTGGGGGAAAGGGTGAGAAAAGTGAGGGGGAAATGGTGAAAATGGGAGTGAAAGTAGGAGAGGAAGGGGAGAGAAGGAAAAGGCAGGGAATACGATGGGAAAATTCTAAGAAACGTGAGCAGAAAAGGCTGAGAAACATAAGGGGGAAATGGAGGGAAATGTGAGGGGAAGAGAATGAGAGATTTTCCTGGCAAAGAGAGAGAAACAGGCAGCAAATGTGAAGGGAACATTGTGAGAATCCTGAGGGGAAAAGAGTGAGAAACCAGAGGGCAGGAAAAGGCAGAAAACATGAGGAAAAAAAGGGTGGGAAGATGGATGGAAAAAGTGGCAGAAAACAAGAGTGAAGAAAGGGCACAAAATGTGAGTGGAAAAGTATAAGGAACATGAGGGGGAAAGAATTATAAACATGAGGGGAAAGGTGTGAGAAATGTGAGAGGAAAAGGGTGAGAAACAGGGCGGCAAAAGTGAGAAACGTGAGGAGAAAACTTGGACAGAAATGACTGAGAAAAGGAGAGAAACATGAGGGGGGAAAAGGGCAGGGTAAGTGAGGGAAAAATTGTGAGGAACATGAGGGAAGAAATGTAACAGCAAATGATCACTGCTGTATTGAGGAGTCTGTGTGGTTGCTGTGCTGGGGGAAACAGCCCGGTGATTGCTCACAGCAGGGTATTTCCTCGGCACTGCGAGCACGGACACAGACCTCTCGGGACAGGTCTGGGCTTCTACTGAGACTCCAGGCAGCCTAGGACCCAGGGTGTGTCGGCGAGAGAGATGTAGCAAAATGAATCCTGCGTGACTCCTTCACAGAGGTTGGACTACCAGTGGAGTAAGGAAACGGATCTACCTTAGGAGTCTTGTCCAGAGATTTTATTCTAGTACAGCAGCACTTCTGAACAGCTTGACTTCCAAGATAGAAGGAAGGGACCACATGGCTGCCCCCAGGTTATACCCTGGGAGAGGGGAAAGGGGGAGGGCATTGAGCCTGGCTATCAGAAAGGGACAGGGCATGACCCGAGGGCTAAAGGGCAGCCTAAAGGTCAAATCACCTGTGAGGAGGGGTGGGCCCTTTCTGCCCGGGCCAATTCCCTCCACGAACCAGCCCCTGCAGAATCTCAGGGTGCCTGGTAGATCCTGTGTATTAAAATCATTCCCTAGGGATTGGCTGGGAAAAAACCAATCCCTTTTCCCCTGGGAGAGGGGAAATACCCCCAAAGGGAGCTCACTTTGAAAGCCTTAAAGGCACACAAAGAAAAAAATAGGAAACAGCAGGAAGGTGGGGAAATGTGAGAGGTGAAGTGTGGAGAAAGTGAGCAGAAAAGGGTGGGGGAAATCAGTAAAAATTGGGAGGGAAACATGAGAGGAAAACTGTGAGACTCGAGAGTAGAGGGGGTGGAAATGTCAGAGGGAAAAGAGGAGGAAATGTGAAGAGAGAAAAGGAGAGAAGGCAGCATTGGCATAACAGCTGAAATCATTCCTAACCCATTCCCCTGTGCATTTGTCCATGTATGGGATGTTATAGATGATATTAATGATTTAGGTAATTTGTGTTAAATGTTATGGTTAATTGATACATAGAAGATATTAAGCAATAACTGTAAGTTGCAGAAACTGAAGAAACAAAGAAGTCACAGACTGCCTGGCCTTAGTTCAGGATAATTTGTAGCCTAAGACATGGAGAAAAGAAGAAACGAGAGATTTGGTGAAACCAGGGTGACCACAGTGGAAGGTCCCCAGGACGTGCTGCGAGGAAGAGGAGAGACTTCATCCACTGACCACCCTGAGAGGGCAGAAAACCCCAGACTCCTGGAACCGGAAAACTCAACTGTGACCAAATATGGGAAAACAAGGACTGGGGAGGATCCAAGGGGAGTCTGTAACCAAAAAGTTATAAAGATGGGAAATTGTGGGGGAAACGTCGAAAGCTGTGTGTGGAGCATGAGCTGAGACTTGTGCTCTCTGGCTTTCGCAGCGCGCTGCTCGCTTTGACTTCTCTCTTTAATAAACTTTATCTAATTGGCAATCAATTATTGGGTCCTTTATATTTATCATACCCAACTTTGACAATGCTGGACACGGAGCTCTGCTGAGGGGGTTTATTAATCATTCCAGGGAATTCCCAGAGCTCTGCTGAGGGGGTTTATTAATCATTCCAGGGAATTCCCAGAGCTCTGCTGAGGGGGTTTATTGATCATTCCAGGGAATTCCCAGAGCTCTGCTGAGGGTTTATTGATCATTCCAGGGGAATTCCGGTGCCTCCCAGGGGTCAAAGGTTCCTCCAGGGACAGTGATCTCCTCCGGCCGCTGGACGGGGTCGGCACACGGGGTCACCAGCGCTGGCAGCCCTAAAAACCAGAGCCTGACCCCACCGTGCCCCTGGGGGCACCCTGGGGTGAACTGGGGGATACTGGGGGGTACTGGGGGACACTGGAGTGTCCTGGGGGGTACTGGGGAGTACTGGGTGGTACTGGGGAGTACTGGGGGGAACTGGGAGACACTGGGGTGTGCTGGGGGATACTGGGGCACACTGAGGTGTATTGAGGGATACTGGGGGATACTGGGGATACTGGGACACACTGGTGTGTACTGGGGGGATACCCGTCCCCACCCCTCTGCATCAGGAAACAGGAATTGGGGCCCTGGATGGAGCCGGGAAAGGACTGGGCTCCCCAGATCTCTGGGAACCCAAGATCTCCTCTCCCTGGGATGACCCAGACCCTTCCAGACCCCTCCCAGCCCCCCACAGCGACCCTGAGTGTCCCCAGAGCCCCCTGGGAATGGGGAAATCCTTGGGGACACCTTTGTCCAGCACCCAAGTGTCTCCCAGTGTGCCCCAGTACCACCCAGTGTGCCCCAGTACACCCCAGTACCCCCCAGTGCCCCCCAGTGTGCCCCAGTAGCCCCCAGTGTCCCCCAGTGTGTCCCAGTATCCCCCAGTCGCCCCCAGTACACCCCAGCACCCCCAGGACATGCAGCAGGCACAGCCCCCTGTGTGTCCCTCTGCTGTCCCCAATCTCTGCCTACCCCTGGGGGCTCAGGGGTCCCCCCAAATCCCCCGGGAGCCCTTGGGGGACCAGAGACCACCAGGGATTTCTCCACTGAACACTCCCAGGGATTTCCCACCAGAGACCCCCAGGGATTCCCCACCAGACACCCCCGGGGATTCCCACAGGAGCCGCCCAAGGGGCAGCCACAGGGGGCTGGGGAGAGACGGGGGGTACTGGGGGGTACTGGGAGACACTGGGTGGCACTGGGAAGTACTGGGACACACTGAGGGATACTGGGACACAGTGGTGGGTACTGGGAGATACTGGGAGGCAGAGGGGTACTGGGGGATACTGGGAGATACTGGGGGGTACTGGGGTGTACACACTGGGGTGTACTGGGACACACTGGGGTGTACTGGGCTACACTGGGGTGTACTGGGGGATACTGCGACACACTAGAGAATACTGGGACCCACTGGAAGATACTGGAGCACTCTGGCTTGTATTGGGGATTCTGGGACCCAGTGGAGGATACTGGGACCCACTGGGGGGTACTGGGGCCCACTGGGGTGTACTGGGGGATACTGGGGTGTACTGGGCTGTACTGGGGAACACTGGGAGGGACTGGGATGTACTGGGGGTTCTGTGGTGTACTGGGGCACGCTGGGGTGTACTGAGGGATACTGGGCTGTATTAGGGTGTACTGGGAGGCACTGGGTTGTACTGGGGGATACTGGGGGCCCACTGGAGGATACTGGGGCACACTGGGGTGACCCCAAGTGTCGTGGCCATGCCAGGGGAGGCTCTGGGCCCCGCAGAACTCGGGGTACTCACCTCAGACCTCTTCACTGGAAAGGCTCTCGCTCCCCCCTGCAGAGAGACCAGGGATGTCACCGGGTGATCCCCAGTCCCACTGAGGTGTTCCCAGTCCCAGGCAGGTGTCCCCAACCCCAGCAAGGTGTCCCCAGCCCCAGCAAGATGTCCCCAGCCCCAGGAAGATGTCCCCAGTACCCCCCAGTGTCTCCCAGTACGCCCCAATACCCCCCAGTGTGCCCCAGTCCCAGTGGGGGATGGAAGGGTTGGGGCAAAGGGGGGTCCTCAGTGAGGAGGAGGAGCAGGAGGAGGAGGAGGAAGGAATTCCAGTGTGGGGCACACGGGGCCTGAAGCTTGGGGTGGGTGGTAGCAGGAGAAAATGGGACAGGGGACAAGCCCCGAGGGTTTTGGGAGGGGCTCTGGGAGTGGAGGGACGAGGAAGGGGATTTGGGGACGTCCCACACATGGGGGCAACAGGAAAGAGAAAGCAGGGAAAGGGGGCAGGAACTGGGGACCGAGGCACTGTGGGAGCTACTGGGGTGCACTGGGATAACTGGGATAACAGTGGGACAACTGAGATTGCTCTGGGATAACTGCGATTGCACTGGGATAACTGGGATGGCACTGGGATAAATGGGATGGCGCTGGGATAACTGCGATTGTACTGGGATCACTGGGATTGTACTGGGATAACTGGGATTACAGTGGGGCGTCTCTCTGGGAACAACTGGGGTGGACTGGGAAAACTGGGAATACAATGGGGGCCCTCGCTCAAAAGCACAGGAGTGTACTGGGCTGTGCTGGGATGGGTGGGAATACACTGAGGGGGGCTCTCTGGGAAGCACTGGGATGTCCTGGGGTGCACTGGGGGGATCTCAGCCCGGAGGGTCCCAGAACTCACCTCGCTCCTCCGAACTGTGGCTTCCCCCTGTAGACAGACAGTGACACTGGGATGTCCTGGGGTGCACTGGGGGGATCTCAGCCCTGAGGGTCCCAGAACTCACCTTGCTCCTCTGAACTGTGGCTTCCCCCTGTGAAGAGACAGTGGCACTGGGATGTACTGGGATGCACTGGGGGAATCTCAGCCCTGAGGGTCCCAGAACTCACCTTGCTCCTCCGAACTGTAACTTCCCCCTGCAGACAGACAGTGGCACTGGGATGTACTGGGGTGCACTGGGGGGATCTCAGCCCTGAGGGTCCCAGAGCTCCCAGAACTCACCTTGCTCCTCTGAACTGTAACTTCCCCCTGTGGAGAGACAGTGGCACTGGGATGTACTGGGGTGCACTGGGGGGATCTCAGCCCTGAGGGTCCCAGAGCTCCCAGAACTCACCTTGCTCCTCTGAACTGTAACTTCCCCCTGTGGAGAGACAGTGGCACTGGGATGTACTGGGGTGCACTGGGGGGATCTCAGCCCTGAAGGTCCCAGAGCGCCCAGAACTCACCTTGCTCCTCCGAACTGTCACTTCCCCCTGTGGAGAGGTGGTGACACGTCACCGGCGTGACTCCAGCCCCAGTAAGGGACGGGCTGGACAAACTGGTTCCCAGTTCCCACAGCAGGTGTCCCTCACCAGCTCCAGAACTTACCATGATGCAGGAGCCTCCTCCGGGGTCCAAGGCCATGGTGGCCTGGGAAGGGCAGCAAAGGGACACTCAGGATTGGACCTTATGTGTCCCCAGGTGTCCCCAGCCCCAGGGAGGTGTCCCCAGCCCCAGGGAGGTGTCCCCAACCCCAGCAAGGTGTCCCCAGCCCCAGCAAGATGTCCCCAGCCCCAGGAAGATGTCCCCAGTACCCCCCAGTGTCTCCCAGTACGCCCCAATACCCCCCAGTGTGCCCCAGTCCCAGTGGGGGATGGAAGGGTTGGGGCAAAGGGGGGTCCTCAGTGAGGAGGAGGAGCAGGAGGAGGAGGAGGAAGGAATTCCAGTGTGGGGCACACGGGGCCTGAAGCTTGGGGTGGGTGGTAGCAGGAGAAAATGGGACAGGGGACAAGCCCCGAGGGTTTTGGGAGGGGCTCTGGGAGTGGAGGGACGAGGAAGGGGATTTGGGGACGTCCCACACATGGGGGCAACAGGAAAGAGAAAGCAGGGAAAGGGGGCAGGAACTGGGGACCGAGGCACTGTGGGAGCTACTGGGGTGCACTGGGATAACTGGGATAACAGTGGGACAACTGAGATTGCTCTGGGATAACTGCGATTGCACTGGGATAAATGGGATGGCACTGGGATAACTGCAATTGTACTGGGATCACTGGGATTGTACTGGGATAACTGGGATTACAGTGGGGCGTCTCTCTGGGAACAACTGGGGTGGACTGGGAAAACTGGGAATACAATGGGGGCCCTCGCTCAAAAGCACAGGAGTGTACTGGGCTGTGCTGGGATGGGTGGGAATACACTGAGGGGGGCTCTCTGGGAAGCACTGGGATGTCCTGGGGTGCACTGGGGGGATCTCAGCTCGGAGGGTCCCAGAACTCACCTCGCTCCTCCGAACTGTAACTTCCCCCTGTGGAGAGACAGTGGCACTGGGATGTACTGGGGTGCACTGGGGGGATCTCAGCCCTGAGGGTCCCAGAGCTCCCAGAACTCACCTTGCTCCTCCGAACTGTAACTTCCCCCTGTGGAGAGACAGTGGCACTGGGATGTACTGGGGTGCACTGGGGGGATCTCAGCCCTGAGGGTCCCAGAGCTCCCAGAACTCACCTTGCTCCTCCGAACTGTCACTTCCCCCTGTGGAGAGGTGGTGACACGTCACCGGCGTGACTCCAGCCCCAGTAAGGGACGGGCTGGACAAACTGGTTCCCAGTTCCCACAGCAGGTGTCCCTCACCAGCTCCAGAACTTACCATGATACAGGAGCCTCCTCCGGGGTCCAAGGCCATGGTGGCCTGGGAAGGGCAGCAAAGGGACACTCAGGATTGGACCTTATGTGTCCCCAGGTGTCCCCAGCCCCAGGGAGGTGTCCCCAGCCCCAGGGAGGTGTCCCCAGCCCCAGTGAGGTTATGAGGCTGAAGGGGGACACAGGGGTCCCTAAAGCCCCCAGCCCACCGCCGCCCCCGCTCCAAGAAGGAAAACTCTGGAGGGGAAGCCCAGAGATCCGAGCTCAAAGCTCACCAGGATGAGGGGATCCTCCCCCGGAGCCAAAATGGTGGTGACAAACCCAGCCCCGTCCCAGCTCCCAGGAGCATCTCCTCCGAGGCCAAGCGTCTGCCGGGGGGCACAGCAGGATGGAGAAGAGCAGGGCCACGCCGAGCACAGCCACCTTCATCTTCCTCTTGGAGCAGGGAGCACTGCCTGAGGCTGCAGCAGGGCAGCAGAGCCTTTATCCCTGCCGGGACTCCTCCCTGCGCCCTCCCCGACAGCCCCCAGGCCAAAGCCCAGCTTGGCACAGCCCCCAGCCCTGGCCACCAGCCCAGCCCTGGCCCAGAGTCCATCCCACCTGCGGCACGGATCCAGCCCCTCTCCCCAGCATCCCTTCAGCTTCCTGCACAGAGCAGCTGCCCCTGGAAGGGCCCTGGCACCCGGGGAGGGACCCAGGGGGACGGGCAGGGATCCAAAGGCAGCTGGGGACCCTGTGGGGACAAGCCCCACTCCACCACAATCCATCCTCCAACAGCCCCCAGTGCCACATCCCCCAGCTCCCGCTGTCCCTGCCCTCCCGGAGCTTTCCCTGTGGGACACCCCGGAGCTGAGCCCGGCCCCAAACCTCCTGTGTCCCAGCACAATTGTCCCTGTGCCCACTCCAGCCCCTTGGCTGAACAGGGGGCTGGGCTGAGCCCTCTTCTCAGGCACCAGGAGCCCGGGATCAGGGAGAACGGGGAGGTGGGAGCACAGCGGGGCCAGGGGCCATGGGAACAGCTGGGTGAGTGGCATCTCCAGCCTCTGCAGGCCCTGGGGAGCACTGGGCAGTGGTGGCACTGGGACACCAGGGCTGGGCTCGGGCCAGTGCTGGGCTGGCCGCAGTGTCCGGCTCCAGCCCCTTCCTGGCACTGCAGCCCCAAATTGCTCCAGGCCCCCCGGGGAAGATCCCCTGCCCGGCCCCACCGTCCCAGCCAGGACCACGTGTCCTGCTGGATGCCCCCAGGCCTGCCCTGCTGAGCTGCCCCAGACATGGGGTGCCAGGGGCTCTGTGCCCAGCAGGGCTGTGGCTCCAGCCTGGGCTGGCACTGGGACACAGCTCCTGCAGCTGCCCTGGCCCCAGGGATGGCCCTGCCCTGCCCTGGTGCCAGCGCTGTCCCTGAGCAGGGCTCACCTTCCCACCCGGGGCTCCCGTGCTCCTCTCCCAGCTCACAGGCCTTGTCAGGGTGACCCCCGAGGGCACAGAGCAGGGACAGTCCCTGGCCAGGGCTCCCAGGAGCTGCCAGTGCCTCCATTCTCCACTGACATTTCCTGACATTGCCAGGAGATGTTCCCTCCTCACGGGACACTGACCACACAGAAGGGACCTGTTGTGGGACAGGGGGCAAAACCCTTCAGGCACCTGACTTGACTGTTTGTGTTGGATTTTCCTGAGCAGTGACCTCGAAGATTTTCCTTTTGCCTGTGGTGCTCTGTGCCTCCTTTGTTGCAGAATTGAGAAGCGTTGATCCTGGTGGAGCCCAGGGACATTTCCAGCCTCTGGACACCTGAGGGGCCATCCTGAATGACCCCAGCTGTGGCTTCATGGACTCTGCACAGTCGTGCTCCTGTTTGCGGATCAGCAGCTCCTTGGAACATGGAAATGTTCCCCGTTTGGTGTCTGATGGAGAGATGGGTTAGAGAATTGACCAGGGGGGTCTGAGGTGCAGCTGGTCTGTCCTGGACTGTGTCTCTTCTTCTCCCTGAGCAGGACTGTCAGCAACTTGGGAGACTTCTGATTTTCCTGTCGTCCTTCCTGTGGGATTTTTTCCACACTTGGGTTCCAAATCAATTCCTGGCCCGGCCATTCTCCCCAGGCTGTGAGCACAGGGAGGTGTTGCCGTGGGCCACAGGGGGGAAAAGAGGAGCCTGTTCTCCGCACATTTACATCTCCCTGCCAAATTCCCCAGAGCCCTCCAGTTCCCAGACTCCTCAGCAGCTGCAGTGTGGGGGAGAGTGGGGGAGGCAGGACAGGAGCAGGGGGTCTCAGTGCTGGTGTGGTGCTTTGGCTGGGATAACTGGCTGGTGAAGAGTTGCCGGCCATAGCAATGCCTTGCCAGGTTTCCCCATCAGTTTCTGTGCCTGTGCCCTGCTCCTGCTCCTGCTCCTGCTGCAGTTGGGACAGGTGGGTTTGGGCTGCCAAACCTCTGTGCTCCGTGGGGGCTTTCTGGGAAGTGCTGTAAAATCCTGGCCTTGATCTTGGCCAGGCATTGGAGCTCTGTGCTGGGCCATCCCTCTGCTTTGGGCATGGAGACAATTCCCACTTTCACTTCCTTGCCTTTCGTCCTCCAAGATGTTTTCAGCAGAGGACACACAGAGTGGCACCTGCCCCACCCGTGCCTCCCTGGTGGGGAGGGAGCTGTGCTGCCCCTGATTCCACCAATTCTTCAGTGTCTTGAACATCCTTGTGAAACTACAATCCTCCTGGTGGTGCTTCTCAGGAAGAGTTTGCCAGCTTTTCCTGGGGTTCACCAACTCTTTTGGAAGATCCCCCCGGGATTTGCCCCAGCCCAAGGCAGTGCAGGCGTGGCCGACACTGTGGGGAAACACAGGCAGGTCCCTCTGAAGGTTGTCACCTCCAACAAGCTGGGGCTTCCATCCCAGCAAGTTCAGGAGGGAGGGAGTGTCCTGAGGTTGGAACCAAGGCAGCCCCAGCACCAAGTCTGTCTGACACAGCTGGGCCCATCCAGCCCCTGCTCTGCACCCAGGAAGGGGAACAGGGCAGGATTGCATCTCCAGACACACAAACACCAGACCATGGGCCTTGGCTGCACTGGCTGCCCTGGAGCCAGAAAGGATCCAGGGAAACAGGGGCCGACCTGGGAGAGATGCAAAAAGATTTCAGCTGCTCTCTGGGAAAGCAAACCATCAGCTGGTGACTCCAGTGCCAGATCCCAGGGCCAAGAGTCAGAAATGAGATGGTTTGGAGCCCAGCTGAGGATTCCTTGTGGGAGATCTGGGCAATGAACATGGGATTGGGAATGGGGCAGCAGTCCCTCTGCAGCCCTTCTTCCCAATCGCCATGCACTTCCAAACCCCTCCAGCAGCCCATGGGAAAGGAGAAGAGTGCTCTGGTTTGTGGAAGTGCCCATGGAAATGCCCCCAGCACATGGATCCAGCCTGCCCAGATCCTTCTGCAGAGCCTTCATGCCCAGCATCAGATCCACAGGCCCACCCAGCCTGGTGTTTTCCATGAATTTGGTGCTGGTAGACTCAATCAGCCCTGAGCCCTGTTCCAGGGAAGCGCTGATCTGGAAACAGGAGCCCAGGAACCCCCAGCTGGGAGCATCTGGAATGGCCCCTTCAGTGTCCAGGGGCTGGAAATTCCTCTGCTGAGCAGCTTCACCTCCACTGGGCCTCTCCTGGGTCAACGCTCTTCAATTCTGCAACAAAGGAGGCACAGAGCACCACAGGCAAAAGGAAAATCTTCCAGGTCACTGCTCAGGAAAATCCAACACAAACAGTCAAGTCAGGTGCCTGAAGGGTTTTGCCCCCTGTCCCACAACAGGTCCCTTCTGTGTGGTCAGTGTCCCGTGAGGAGGGAACATCTCCTGGCAATGTCAGGAAATGTCAGTGGAGAATGGAGGCACTGGCAGCTCCTGGGAGCCCTGGCCAGGGACTGTCCCTGCTCTGTGCCCTTGGGGGTCACCCTGACAGGGCCTCTGAGCTGGGAGAGGAGCACGGGAGCCCCGGGTGGGAAGGTGAGCCCTGCTCAGGGACAGCGCTGGCACCAGGGCAGGGCAGGGCCATCCCTGGGGCCAGGGCAGCTGCAGGAGCTGTGTCCCAGTGCCAGCCCAGGCTGGAGCTACAGCCCTGCTGGGCACAGAGCCCCTGGCACCCCATGTCTGGGGCAGCTCAGCAGGGCAGGCCTGGGGGCATCCAGCAGGACACGTGGTCCTGGCTGGGACGGTGGGGCCAGGCAGGGGATCTTCCCCGGGGGGCCTGGAGCAATTTGGGGCTGCAGTGCCAGGAAGGGGCTGGAGCCGGACACTGCGGCCAGCCCAGCACTGGCCCGAGCCCAGCCCTGGTGTCCCAGTGCCACCACTGCCCAGTGCTCCCCAGGGGCTGCAGAGGCTGGAGATGCCACTCACCCAGCTGTTCCCATGGCCCCTGGCCCCGCTGTGCTCCCACCTCCCCGTTCTCCCTGATCCCGGGCTCCTGCTGCCCGAGAAGAGGGCTCAGCCCAGCCCCCTGTTCAGCCAAGGGGCTGGAGTGGGCACAGGGACAATTGTGCTGGGACACAGCAGGTTTGGGGCCGGGCTCAGCTCCGGGGTGTCCCACAGGGAAAGCTCCGGGAGGGCAGGGACAGCGGGAGCTGGGGGATGTGGCACTGGGGGCTGTTGGAGGATGGATTGTGGTGGGGTGGGGCTTGCCCCCTCAGGGTCCCCAGTTGCCTTTGGATCCCTGCCCGTCCCCCCGGGCCCCTCCCCGGGTGCCAGGGCCCTTCCAGGGGCAGCTGCCCCGTGCAGGAAGCTGGAGGGATGCCGGGGGGAGGGGCTGGATCCGTGCCGCAGGTGGGATGGACTCTGGGCCAGGGCTGGGCTGGTGGCCAGGGCTGGGGGCTGTGCCAAGCTGGGCTTTGGCCTGGGGGCTGTCGGGGAGGGCGCAGGGAGGAGTCCCGGCAGGGATAAAGGCTCTGCTGCCCTGCTGCAGCCTCAGGCAGTGCTCCCTGCTCCAAGAGGAAGATGAAGGTGGCTGTGCTCGGCGTGGCCCTGCTCTTCTCCATCCTGCTGTGCCTCCCAGCACAGAGCAAGGTGCGACTCCAGGGACACGGGCTGGGCTCAGGCCTGGGGGCTTTTCCCATTCCCGGGGCTCTGCCGGGCCCCCCGGCCCCACCAGGGCCAATCCTGACCAACCTTTTGCTCTCCTTCCCCAGGCCCAGGATGGCAGTGGTGGTGAAGCTATATGTGCCGGGGTAAGTCCTGGAGCTGGGGCACCAGTGTGGGAACTGGGGGGCACTTTGGTCACCCCCAGCCTTTTCCAGCACTGGGGACACCCCAGTCATTGGTGACCTCTCATGGTCTCTCCACAGGAAGGTGCTGCCTATTCAAACGGCCAGGTGAGTACCCTGAGTTCCTCTGCTGAGCCCAGACCCTCCCCTCTCATGGCCATCACCCCCCAGGGCACCCCAGTGCCCCCCAGTGCATGCCAGCACAGCCCAGAGCTTCCCAAGGCTGCAGCTTCCCTTGGGTCCCCATTGGATTCCCACCCATCCCAGTGCAGCCCAGTCAGCCCCAAGGAGCATCATGCCCCGTCCATTTCCTCTCCTCTTTCCCTCCAGTCCTTTCCCTTTCTCATTGCCCATGGCAGGGGGGTCCCCAAATCCCCCTCCTTGCCTGCCCCTCCCAAATCCCCTCCCAAACCCATCAATTTTGTTCCTCTGCCCCTGCTTTCCCCTGCCCCCACCCACCCCTCCCTTCAGCCCCCGTGGTCCCCCCACAGGAATTCCTGCCTCCCCACCTGCATTCCCCAATTCCCATTCCTTCAACACCCCCCAGCCCCATCCCTTGGGACCCCCAATCCCCTCCAGTTCACTCCCTATTGGGCCCCATGTCCCACTCCATCCCTTCCTCCTTGGTGGCCCCAAATTCCCCCTGCTCTCCTTCTGACCATCCCCACCATGGTCCCTGCAGGAACTGGGATCAGGTGAAACTGGCTGGAGTGGGGCTGGGGCGAGCAGAAGGGATTTTCCCCCTCAGACCAGGGGTAGCCACAGGGCCTGGGGACACCTGTGCTCCCGTGGCCCCACAGCGCCCATTCCAGACTAAACTTTTGCTCTTCATTTCAGACAGTCATCGGAGGAGGTATAGGTGGATGCATTGTGGTAAGTGCTGGATTTGTGGCACCAGTGTGGAAACTGGGGGCCAGTTGGTTCCCCACATGCCTTGCTGGGGCTGGGGACACCCCAGTGACCAGTGACATCTCCCCTTCTGTCTCCAGAAAAAGAATGGCGTCCAAAGAGTGAAGAGGTCTGAGGTGGGTACCTGGAGTTCTGCTGGGCCCAGAGCTTCCCCTGTCCTGGTCATGACCTTCCAGGGCATCCCAGTGCACCCCAGCACACCCCAGTGTGCCCCAGGACAGCCCAGCATGCCCCAGTATCCTCCAGTCTGGCTCTAACCCTGCCTTTCTCCCCAGCCCCCCGTGGCCGAGCAGGTGCAGCTTCTGCGGGAGTGATGCCCGGCTGCCCCTCTGGATGCCCCGGTGAGAAATCTTGGGGCCTTCTCCAGCCCCACCAAAGATCCTCGGGAGCCAGGGCAGATCCCTGAACCCCTTGGGCTGTGCAGACCTTGGGGATGGCTGAGGGACATGGAGGGGGCTGTCCCTGACCCATGTCCTGGGCTTAGGTGGACAGAGCTGTCCCCAGGGCTTGCCTTGCACTGGGGGCTCTGGGGACACCCAGTGTCCCTGTGGGAGCAGGGAGGGCTCTGGGAGGTTTTGGGATTCTCCAGGCTGGGGGGCTCTGGGGGCCACCTGGATCTCCAGAGCCAAGTCCAGTCCCAGGTGCATCTGGGGCTCCAAATCCCTTCTCCTGCCACAGGTCCCTGCAGAGAGAGGGGAGGGGACAAGGGCCCTCCCATGTCCCAGTGGACACTGCGGGGATAATTTGGGCTCTTCCTTTCAGGCCTGGAACTGGTGGTGACACTCGTGTCCTGCCCCCCTCCAGCGGCATGAGGAGATGATCATCCCTGGAGAACCCCCCTGATCCCCTGGGAGCCCTGGGAATTTCCCTGCAAGAATCAATAAACCCCTTCAGCACAGCAGCTCTGGGTGTCTGTGTGGGCTGGTTCTCATCTCCATGTGTGTGTGTCCCCTTCCTTGTCCCTGTGTGTCCCTTGTCCCTCTCTCAGCCCTGGCAGTCTCTGGTTCCTCCCCTGCCATCAGCAGAGCCACTCTGGGGGCTCCCAGGCCTCTCTCTCCCTTTCCTCCCCCACCTGCTGCCCTGGGTCTCTCAGGGGTTCCCCGTGACCCCCCCTCTTGCCCAGATGATTTTGGGGCTGTGCTGGGCCGGGGGCTTCACCTGCTGGTTTGGGTGAGACCCCAAAATCAGGGGTGTGGCAAAAATGGGGGACTCTCAGGTGTGAGGCTGCACCACTAAACTGGAGGGAATCTGCTGTAAAATGTGGAACAGCCTCAAAGATGGAGAACCCAATCTTTGGGGGTCAAAGTGTTGGAAAACGCCAGTTTGGGGGATGTTTTTTGTGGGGGCACTGCAATTTTGGGTACAAGTGGGTAGGAAATGCCTGGATTGGAAGGATTGAGTGGAAACTGCAATTTTGATTGGTTTGAGGTTGAGAGGACTCGAATTTTGGGCATTAATGGAGGGTGGATAAACCCTGGATTAGATGGTGCTAGTTGGAGAGAACCACAATTTTGTTGTTCAGTGTGTCAGAAAACTAAAAACTTAAGAGTTTTTCTGGGTGCTCAGACCATATTTGGAGGTCTGTGGGGTGTGAGGAGCCCCCATTGGGCAGATTTTGGGAGGTTTCTGGTTTAGGGGACTCCCAATTTGGTGGAGATAACTGCTGATTTGGAAGGTTTGGGCAAGGATACCCCAATACTGGAGGTCAGTGGGTGGAGTAACTCAAGAAAAGGTTTCATGGGAGGAGATCCCATTGGACGGATTTTGGCTGTGACACCCCCAGTTGAGGAGGGTTCTGTCCAGTGTACCCCCAAGTTTTGGCAAAGGGGGGAAAGTGGGAAGGGCAGAAGATGTCCCCTCCAGGAGTTACACACAGTGAAGGACCACAGGGGGAGTGTTTTGGGGACCTTCCCTCAGTTTTTGGGGCCCTACATCCATGTGGTGTCCATGGGGTGTGTGACCCACAGTGCCCCCAACCCTGGACTTTGCACTGCAGGTGCTGGAACCCTAAAATCCATCCCGGGATTCCCAAAGAACCACCACAAAACCCACCCTGAGATCCCAAAACATCTCATGGGGATCCCCAAAATCTGCCCTTGGAACCCCTAAACCCCCGCCTCTGGCAGGGGGACCAGGAAACGCAGTGCTGGGTCCTCCCAGTCACCAGGGGGCGCCAATGCCCAAGACGCCCCACCCCCAGGGACTCACCTCATCCAGGGGACCCGAAATCTGGGCTCTGCACGGTTCTCCCATCACATCCCCCATTTAGGGGGGACCCTCCCCAGAGCCCCCTCCCCCCGCAGTGAGCAGGACCCCCAAGCTGGCACAGGGTCCTCCCAGCTGCCAGGTGGCGCCAAGGCCTAAGTTGCCAAAACACTTCAAAGACCCCAAAACCCACCCTGGACGCCCTCCAACCCCCTCCCCACCTAAAACACAGCCCAAAACCCACTCTGGCCTCCCTCCAACCCCCTCCCCACTAAAAACATAGCCCAAAATCCACCCTGGGATCCCCCCGCACCCCTTTTCTCTCTGCATCCCCAAATAAACTCCTCCCCTACACATTGCCCCAGTTTGATCAGGGTGTCACCCCCAAAATCCACCATGGAGTGCAAAACCAGACACTTTATAACCAACTAAATGGGGGGTCCTGAACTCCACCCACTGAGCCCCTACTCCAAACCAGGGTCAGCCCTGCTGGTCAGAGCTGGGGTTGACCTTTTCAGACACCTCCAGTCTTGGGTTGCCTTGTTTCCTGAGATTCGGGTGGTTTAGAATCCTTTGCCCTCTGAAAACCCCGAGTCAGATGCAAGAACACAACGGAGTCTTCAATTGTTCAGTTTTCAAGGTTGTTCATGTTGTTCATTATTTATCTTTTCGTTTGCTCTGTATCCAGCCAAGATCTTTGCAGCTCGGGCATCAGGTGAAGACTCCTCCTCCAATGGAGGCTCATCATCTCTTATACCAATTATTACATCTTTATTATTAACAATTACACATCAGTATCTACCATCTGTACTAAACAAGTCATTTCTACTCTGACCTCATCTCTTTGAAGCTCCTTTGTGCCACTGTCACAGCAGAAGATGGAGACGAAGAAGAACCCAGGGCACCGCCCAGAATCCTCCATCTTGTCCCCACTCACCCCTATTCTAAAAACCCAAATGTGACAAACTACACTATTCTCTTTCACACTTTTGTGGCTTGCAATTCCTCTCTCAGTGTTGGAAGCTTTCCCCACGGACTGAAGTCAAAGCCAGTGTCTTCCTGGGCTCTGTGCCAGGGTCTCCAACCCCCCTGTACAGATGCCAGACCCCCCTGTACAGGTTGCAAACCCTGTTGTTCAGGGCTCTGACTGTCCAGGGCATCCAAAGGAATGCCCTGGATTCCCACATCCCAGCTCCCCCCCGAGAAACTGGAATGGAAAATAAGAAATCCCTCGCTTTGGGGTGGAAACTGGCAGCCAGGGAGGGAGACCCCAGGCACAACAAGAGTTCAAGGGTCTCAAGCCCTGGTCTGAGGATGCCAAACTCCAGTTGGAGAGGCCTAAACTCAAGTGGGGTGGCAAAGGTTTGAGTTGGAGCATCCCAAACCCTAGGATGTCATCACAGTGTCCAGGACAGGCCAGGGGACATCTTGGGTTTCCCAGCCCATCCCTGGGAAACACACAAAATCCCCCACAAAAATACACACCAACCCCCACCCAAACATACAAACACACAAAATCCCACAAACACACACAAACCCACCCCAAATGTACAAACACACAAAATTCCACATGGAAACACACATAAACCCAGACCCAAACGTACACACAATATCCCACACAAAAACCCAAACCCAAACCCAAACACACAAAATCCCACACAAACCGACACCGAAACGTACACACAAAATCCCACACAAAACCACCAGCCCATACCCAAACAAACACACTAAATCTCACAGAGGAACACACACAACCCACACCCAAACATACAAACACACAAAATCCCACACAAAAACACACACAAACTCACACCCAAACATACAAACACACAAAATCCCACAGAGAAATGCCCAAACACTCAAACACACAAAAACACACATAGAGAAACATACAAAATTTATTATTTTTTTGGAAAAATTTAGATTTTATTTTAGATAAGTTGTAAATTGTATAGAGGAAGCTTAATAGACAAAATATTAGGAAACTGATAATTTTAATATTTTGGTGATATTGAATATTTTTCAATAGTGATGTAATAGTTTTGAAAGACAAGGAGGAAAGAAAAGATTGAGGAGTTTTATTTTTTTTAATAAATGGGGTGTAATTATTAAATTTTTAAAATATGTTATTGGAGTTAGGATGTAGGGTAGGATGAAGTTATAAATTAAATATATTGGGTATAAATTTTAGGTTTTCTATAAATTATGATTATTGAGTTAAGGAGAATTAGGAGAATTTAGGAGAAATTCTAGTACCAGGTGCTGAAAGCTCAAGAGGAGCAGCCGGCAAGGGGCAGGGAGGAGGCCTGGCAGGAGCTGGGGCTGGAGGAGCCCTGCGGCTGATCCGGCAGCAAGAGGACGAGATGGGGCTGGTGCTGCACAAAGTGTTACTGACCATTGTCTTGGGTTATGGAACCAAAGATGTGTATTCTATTTCATCTGTTGAAAGCAGCTGGGGAGATGTTTTTCTTTATCTCTTGCAACTCTGGGGTGAGGGGGGCAGGTGCCTTCTGATCATGGGCCAGCTGTTCAAACCAGGTGGGGCAGTGTTTGTTATCTCTTTCACCTCCTGTCCTCCCTCCAGGGGAATATTCTCTGCTAATGGGCCATGAAGGCTCACCAAGAACATCACACATTCCATCATCCCATTGTGAGATGCTCCACCCAGTGGGGGGAGCCAACCATCCCTACCTGGATAAAAATTGTGACGTAGGAACACCAGGGATCTGGTTCCACTGGATTCCCGGAGGAAGGCCAGACCCTTCTCACCATCACTGGACCCTTCTCACCATCAATGGACCTGTAAGTTTGCAAGAAATTATTTATAAGCTTTAGTTATGAATATAGTATAGGGGTTTTTTTATTGTAAGTTTAGTATAGTTTGAACACCTTGAAAGGGCCTCTCGTCCTAGAACGTATTCTTATCGTAGTTTGATAAGGGTTTCTAGGACAACTAGAGCCTCTGCCTGGAGACTCTTCTCTATTGGTTCCATTTTGTTTCATCCTTGTGTTATGCATAATTTTCCCTGTGTCCATTATGGAATTCTTACCTTTAGGTCCAAGAGCTTTGGCCACTAGTTTGGCAAGACTCTCCTGAGACCACTCCCAAACCTGTATTGGATTTGTTAGAATTTAGGTAACTTAGTTGGCATGTGGTGTTTGGATTGTTTTATTGGTTTGTATAATTTTGTACCCACCTACCAGATTGTGTTGTACAAAACAGCCCTGCAGCCCAGGCTTGGGGTCTCTCTCAAAGGCACTCACCTGGGGCTGGGGGATTCCCTGACCCCCCCCCAAATGAAGCCTCTGTTTCCTGAAAGCCTCTAGAGAGTCCCCTCTTTTTACCACAGCCATGACAGTGTGAGCCAACTGCCTGTGAGCCAAGACCCCACAAACGAGTATTGCTGTAGCGTACGGGAGCAGCCGGGAGCCTGAGCTGAAGACCAAGCTGGGCCAGAACCAGGTATGCACACCAGCAGGACCCTTCTCACCATCACTGGACCCTTTTTCTACAGGATCATCTCTGCTCAGAGATGCAACAGAACCACATCTGCCACTCCAGGAGGATTTAATTTGGGACTGCTTCCAACACCCTGACCAACAGGGTGTCAGGTTGTAGCTCTGACTCTGTCAGGGTTTCTAGGATTGTTGTTTGCTTGTTTGCTTGTTTTACTACTACATTTGTTAATACTCCTAGTAAAGCACTGTTATTCCTATTCCCAAATCTTTGCCTGAAAGCCCTGAATTGCAAAATTATCATTTGGAGGGAGTGAGGGGTTTACGTTCTCCATTCTAAGGAAAACTCCAGCTTTCCCTGTCAGATATCTCTCTTTCCAAACCAAGACAACCATGTAATCAAAATGCCCCCCAACAGAACAGAAAATCCATCACCTCTACTCTCCCAAGACCTTTTTTTTCCCTTTAGTATCTCTTCAAACTTTTCTGATTTAGTTGAGTTGACTATTAATTAATCTACTTTCTATTTCCCCAAGCTTTGTCGCAGTCAAAGCAAACACAGTCAGGTGACTGACACGAGATTTGGTCTGAAATACAAATGGCTATGAGAGTTTTAGTGCTTGATTCTGAGAGCCTTCATTCTAAGGAAAATGTCCTGATTTATAAAAGAGGTCACCTTTGAATGAGCAGCAGCAGTGCTGATAAAAATCTGCAGGAGTCAGCCTTATAATTGCAACTTTTTGCAGGTTATTTAGAGAGAACAAAACAAGCAGATGATCAGATTTAGACATTTGTTTTAAAGACAACTCTGCAAATTGTCCGGAGACCAAAATGGATTATTAGCAGGAAATGGAGTTTTCTTAATACTGAATTTGATCCTACTGAACATCAATGGAATCTTGTCCCAGACTTTCATGTAAAAGGGACTTAACAAGCAACATGGATAAAAGCAGAGTTACAGCAACTGTCTAGGAGAAAGCTCAGTTAGGATAAACCTTAAATTTCAATATAGAAGTGTCCCTGCTTGAGAACAAATGAAGAGGATTCTGACCAAGGGCACTGAGGTACCTGTGATAAAATCTTGGCACGTGCCCCGTGTGGAATGAGACCTGAAGATTTATCAAGTCTCTGAGGTTGTCCAGCACTTTTCACAGTGGCATCATCACAGTGAGACGGCTCCTTAGATGTGCCTTGTAAAGCAGTGAGTTTTATTCGAAGCAAAATAACAAGGAGCAGAAAAAACAAAAGGAAATGCTGAGCACAGGTGTGGGAGAAACCTCTGACACCTGGCTAAAAAGAGTCTGAAAAGCCCAGAGCACCTCTGTGCTCATCCTTTAAGCACTGACTGACCCTGGGAGGGTTCAGAAACAACTCCAGGCTTTGAGGGGCACTGCCAGAGCTCAAGCAATGCTCCGGTGCAGGCACCAAGCCAAATACAGTGAGGCGGCTCTGGAAAGTTCCAGTTTAACTTCCTCACCTGTCCAGAGGTCAACTGAAACTCTTTCCCTGACAGAGAAAACCCCTGCTGGGGTGCTGCACTGCAATTCCCAGCTGCACCAGGCAGGGAGCACAGCTGGGGCTCCACATCCCGCCCAAATCTGCATCCCTGTCCCAAGAGGGGGACAAGGGGAGCCCCAAGGAGCAGCGCTGATCCCATGGGATGGCCATTGTCAAAGCCCATGGAGCAGGATCCATCAAAGAGCAGCTGCACCTGCTTCCTTCACCCCCTGCACCTGAGGCACTGGGGCCAGGGCCCAGCTTCCCCATTGTTATAAATGATTAAAGCCAATTATAATAAAATAGAGTTTATTGCCAGATTGCCAGTGAAATAAATCACGAGCACAAAATTGACAAAGCCAATACCGAAATTGACCAAAGTCAGGGAGCGAGGAAATCAGCAGTGCTGGCACTGGGTGAGACCTCCCTGAAGTTTCCTGTGACACCACACCCCCAGGTCTCACCTGCGTCTGTCTGCCTCCAGGCCCACTGGTTTTATACCTTTTGGCTCAGTGTGCAAGTCCAAACATGTTGAAAAGTCCAGGCACAAGTTTGAACATGTAACAAATCCAGGTATTGAGGGGAGCATGGAATCTCTTGAGGTTGGTGCCACTGCTCTGTTCTGATTTTCTATAGCTTCTTTGTCCCTCGATGGTTTTGCTGATAGAATCACCACAGCAATCAGCTAGCCAGGATGGGTTTTCCTGGGTGGAGGAGATGTTTCTGAGAATCGCTTGATTGCTTGGTGGGATCCCATTCTCTTGGGCCATTAGTCCTTACCAGATACCAACCTGGTTTCAGCATTCTGCTGTCTGTATTGGTATGGTTATTCCTTTGTCTCCTTCCCAAATTCAGGTAGCTTTCTGTGCTGCAAAGGATTTTTCCTGACTCTCTTAGAAATTGCCTAATTTACCATCACCCCCATCCATGGACATTACATGTATAAAATATAATTTGTGAACATGAACCAACATACACAAGGATAATGTAAAAGATTTTCTTGTGAGGTTACCATTCAGTTCCCGCCTGAGCTGGCAGTGCCTTTAAAACCCATCAACTACAGGAATGTATCTTCCCCACCAACCAATATTACCTCATTAGGTAAACCTAAACTAATTTATTATTATAATCCAGGAACATGAATTAATATATACTACAGTGAGGATGGATGAAGAACAGCCTTCCCCACTTTCAAACCCTACCAAAGAAGCCATTAATGTTGAGATGAATAAAAGGGCCAGGAGACCTTCTGCTCCCTTTTAAAGCATTTATTAGATCAGCCTGAGTGCAGGCCCAAGGGGTCGCACTCATCACCACTCCTCCTTGGGGACAACGAGGAGGAGAAGGTGCAATCAGCTTTGCCCGAAGGCAGAGCTGGGGTCTCCAATCTCACAGGAGCCCTATAGGAGACTTACTCATTTTGGCTTGTTTGAGGTCTTGGGGGTGACTCTGAGTGAGTTCTGTTTTGGTTATGGTGAGATGACCAAATGGCTTTACAGACAGCCTGCTGCTTTGCTTTGTCTTCTAGTGTGGTTTGGTGAGGCATTTGTGCACCAGCTTCCAAGCTTCAGGGGTCTGTATGCGGTGGTCTCACTTCCTGTAGTGGCTCAGATCCATGGGGGTTCCCATGGTTTGCATACCGGGTGGGGCCATGAGCTGTCAAGTGTAACTCTGGGGGAGCAGTGGAGGCGGGGCCCGAACAGGACCAAGGAACAGGATCCAGCAACTTGGGATAGGGGTACAGTAAGGGAATAGGAACAAGGAACAGGATACAGAAACTTGGGATACAGGTACAGTAAGGGAACAGGAACAAGGAACAGGATCCAGCAACTTGGGTTAGGGGTACAGTAAGGGAACAGGAACAAGGAACAGGGTACAGCAACTTGGGATAGGGGAACAGTAAGGGAACAGGAACAAGGAACAGGGTACAGCAACTTGAGATAGGGGTACAGTAGGGGTACAAGGTAAGTGATTTTTATCAATTAACATTACTTAACAGTCATAACAACTATTAACACAACAAACATTAACTGTCAACAATAAATATGGCTAACAGGAACTCTTGGCTTTTTCTTCTTAACAATGGGGTGACAAAGGGACAGAAGGGACAGCTGAGCCCTCCAAGGAGGGGACAAAGGGGACACTGGAAGGGCACAGAGTCCACCCCAGGAGGCCACAAGTGCCATGAGGTCCCCGCCACCTTCACTGTCCCCCCTCCAGGTGCTGGAGGCACAGGTGGGCGTGGTGGCCACCCTGGGCAAGCTGGCAGCCACTGTGACCAGGCCACATGGGGACCTGCTGCGGGCCGTGTCACCAAGGTCCCTGTGCACAGGCCTGAGGAAATTCACCTGGACCCTCCGTTGCATCCTGTGCCACTGCAGTGACACCTCCCTGCGCGAACGCGATGTCACCTCCGTGCGCCAGGCCCTGACCGCCCTCGAGGCCAACCCACACATCAACTGGGCCCGTGACGTAATGGGAGCTGTGGCTGGATTCAGCCAAGACTCGGTGGCTGCGCTCAGGAAGTGCTGGGACCGGCTGGCCGGGGAGGCCACTGAGCTCCACGAGCTCTGGGAGGGCACAGACACCAGGGGTGTGCAGCCGCCAGAGGTGGCCCTGGGGCTGCTGGGGCGCTTGGAGGCTGCGTGTGACAAAGCCAGCCTGTTCCCCTGGGAGCTGCTGCACTGGCCTGGGGACATCGAGGCCGCTCTGGAGGGGACAGGGGAGGTGACTCCCGATGTCCTCAAGGACTTGACGGCTGCGGTGGCCGAGGCCGAGCGGCTGTGAGAGGCCAGCACCCACCTGGGCATGTGTCACCTGCTGGGGACAATTGGGGACATCCACACCCTCCTCTTGAGTCCCTGTCATGGCTACAATGGCCATGCTCACCGCAAGGTGGCCAAGAGGTGCTAAGAAGCCATCAAGGACATCCCAAGGCTGCTGGGGGACAGTGATGTCACGGCTGTGACGTCATTGGCGCTGTGATGACATCATTGGGAACGTCGCTGGTTTCAATTTTCCCCTCCCCTCTCCCTGCACGGTGTTTGAGACAAATTTGGGTCATTTTCTGGAAATTTTCATTGAAACTGTCCCAAATCCTAATGGGAATTCCTGGGTTGACATCACTGGGGACACTCAGTGTGATAAATAGCTATGATAAATAGGTATGCTGACAAAATTGAAATGGTAATCAATAGTTTATAATAAAATTGCAATTAAAAGTACAGTGTTAAAGAGAAGAGGGGAAGGGGTCCCTCCTTTCTCCTGCAGATGTTCATGAGAGAGCAGAATACAGGAAGAAACTGAGATAAGACTAAAGCTAAATTTATCCATAAAACAGGGAAAGTTGGTGAAACTTCAGGAAAATTCTTAATTATATTTATTGCTTTTATGTTCAAACTTGGTATTCGCTTACATAATACAAGCTTTATACACATGTGTAATAGGAGAGGTTATTCAGAAGACAATGAGCAAGTCTCTGAGCCTTCATCCCAAAGACCACCCAAAGAAGACAGAAGAGCCCCTGGCAACAAGTGAAGCACGTGCCAGGAAGTGCAGTGATGTAGATTTTTAAAATGGGCAATAGGAGGAAGCTTACAGGAAACATTGATGAATCTGTATTAGCAGACAGTAGAGCAGTGTAGTTTGAATTGCTCTGTTTTGTGCCTGAGGTGGGGTGAAAAGCCCTCCCCGTACCCAGGTCAGTTTTGCTTCTGCCTTATCAGAACCTTAACCACATTTAAATCATCATTGCCAAATTTTTGCATATGCCTAATTTCATATTAGATGGTTATCAAAATTGCTGCTAAATTTTATATTTGTTGTTTAATTTATTCACATTTATAACACTTCCATGCCTTACTTAGGGGATTTTTTTTAAAATCTCTTCTTCATAATGATCCCATGGTCTCTGTCCACATTGCCCGCACACACACCTGCTATTGGATTGACACCAATCACAACTTGATTTCTTTAAATTCCTTCCCCCTTCTTGTTTAATTTATTGATTTGTGTCATGCTTCAAACCCAGCTAAAATTTGTGAGATCTGAGCTTCTTTTTTGTCTTTCTTCAATTTCATGATTTTGGATATTTTGGATGTTTTCCCAAAATGACTAAATTCTTTAGCAGTCAGTTTGGAGCCTCGCTGGCATCGCTGCAACTTGCATTGCCTTCAATCACAGAGTGAATGAGCTTAATAAAGCATGGAAATTAGGCAAGGTAAAAACGGTAACCTCGTTAATGAACATAATATTATAAATCCCACTTTCTTCCACCCAGCCCCTCCCCCAAACCACTGGTCCCACCAGGAATCCTGAAGGAGAGAATTCCATTTCTGAACAGGCACACGTGCTGCTACTCTTTTAATGTCTTCTGCTATTTGTGAAACAGTTTCCTGACACGATGCCGGTTCTTCAGCCCAGACAGCTCCCGGCACCGGCGCCAGGAGTGGGCGGCCCCCAGAAAGCCAGGCAATCCGGGGTGCAGGGCACAGAGAGCCAGACAATCCAGGGTGCAGCTGTGGGGCACAGAGAGCCAGGCAATCCGGGGTGCAGCTGTGGGGCACAGAAAGCCAGGCAATCCACGGTGCAGGGCACAGAGAGCCAGGCAATCCGGGGTGCAGGGCACAGAGAGCCAGAAAATCCAGGGTGCAGCTGCACGGCACAGCTGCTCTAGAGCAAAGGTGGCACGCGTGGAGGGTAGGGACAAGGAACAGGGAGAGGCCTTCTGTGTGATTTCCAAACGTGTTTATTTGCCCAAGGGTCAGGGACAGAAAAAGGCACAGAACCTGGGTTTGCAGGGGCTTATAAGTGGGGGAGATCTTGGGAGAGGATACAATTCCCAACCAATAACGGTGACATGGGGGAGGAACATAAGGCAGGGAGTACAATGCACAGAGCAATGAAAGAACACAAGGGGAGGGAACAGTTTAAACCAACCACTGGGGCGTCAAAGAGAAGGGTCTGGAAGAAGGGGCAGGGTTAGGGAAGGATTGACAATTCTGTAGGAGGAGGGAAGGGCAGGTCTAGGGAAGATAGACAACCAGGGCAAAACCAACAACACAGGGGAAAAGGAACAATCCATTAGGGATAAAATATAACTATACAAAATAGGGAAGGGGCGGGTATAAAACTGACCATTAAAACTGAGCTGAAATTGGAAACACAACAAAAATAGACCACAACCACAGATACACATCTCCCCAGCTGCTTTCAACAGATGAAATAGAACACACATTTTTGGCTCGGTAACACAAGACACCCATGCTTGGGTTTGGGGGTTCCAGGCTCCTCCTGCTCAGTCCGGGGGGTCTCATCCCTACTTTCCCTTATTCAGGCACCTCCGGGCAGTTTTTCCTGCAAAGAATCCATGAGTTCGGGATTTTTGGAGGGCAGTTTTGGAGAGGGACAGCTCTGTCCGCCTTTCCCCTCCCTCTTGTGGCTTCTCAGCTGTCCCCAACACCCTGGGGCTGCTGGGATTTCCCTCCTGGGGACAAGGACGTTCATTCCCTTCCAGGAGCCCAAAGCCCAGCTGGGGCTCCAGGTCAGGGGCTCCTTGAGCAGCTGCCCCAGAACCTCCCCCAGGGTCTCCCAGTGCTGCCGGAGCCGCTCGGCCTGGGGTCCCCAAAGCCCTCAGCAAGCCCCAAGTCCCTCCCAGGAACCCTCAACTCCCTCACACCCAGCATCCCCCACAGCCCCTGCAAGTTCCCCCCATGGCACCGGCCATGGCCCTGTCCCCACATGTCACTGGCCATGTCCCACCATGGCATCACCCATGGCTGTCTCCCCACCAGGTTTCCATCCCTCTCATTGTCCCCCACATCTCCATCTGAGCCCGTGTCCCCCTGTGCCCCCATGAATGGCCATGTCCCCCTCCAGGTCCATGTGTCCCTACGTCACTCTCCATGTCTATGTCCCCCCATGCCCTCACCCAGGTCTCAGTTCAATGTCCTCATTTTTACCCCAGTGTCGGAGTTTTTAAAAGGGACGAAGAGAAATGAAAAGCAAATCAAGGCCAAAAGAAAAGGACTTCTGTGTCTGTGCCAGCTGAGAATCCATGTGCTTGGGTGAGAGGGAAGAACCATTTTTGAAAGGGGTCTCCACCCCACTGTCTCCAAAACCTTCATCTTGGCCCCAGATTATCAACATCTGGCTGCGGAAGACGCCCTCAGGCAATAGGAAATCAAAACTGTGGAATCCCTGAGGTTGGAAAAGACCTCCAAGACCATCCAGTATTCCTTGATACCACAGAAGAGAGGACTGAACACAAAAGACTTTCTGGGGTTAGAAGTCAACAAATCCCCTCTCCCCAAGGAATTCTCAGTGTTGGTCTGTGTCCCGATGGATGTTCCTGCCCCTGCCTTCATCCAGGTGCCCACAGGGAGACAGGAAGATGTGAAGCCCCCCCCAGCCTGGTGTCCTTCCTACACAGATCAGCAGGACCACCGATCACCAGGGCTCTGACCAACGGGGGTCACTGGGGATCATCCAGCGCCGATCCTCCCACAGGGGATGGAGCTGGAGCAGCGCACGAAGCTCTTCCCGCTCTCAGGGCACTCCCAGGGCTTCTCTTATGGCGCCTCCATTTGTGTTTGGTCAAGTCTGAGCTCTGTGAGAAGCCCTTCCCACACTCCGGACACTCATAGGGCCTCTCCCCGGTGTGGATGCGCCGGTGCACAGTGAGGGTGGAGTTCTCCTTGAAGCCCTTCCTGCAGTCGGGGCAGCGGAAGGGCCTCTCCTCCGTGTGAATCCGCTGATGTAGGAGGAGATGGGAGGTGGTGTGAAACCTCTTCTCACACTGGGGATACTTGTAGGGCCTCTCCCCGGTGTGGATGCGCTGGTGGTTTCTCAGGCTGGAGCTGTATCCAAAGCTCTTCCCACATTCCAAGCAAGTGTAGGGCCCTTCCCCAGTGTGGGTCACCTGGTGCTGGATCAGGGCCAAGCTTATTCTGAAGGTCTTCCTACATTCCCCACAGTTGTAGGGCTTTTCCCCAGTGTGGATCATCTGGTGTTGTGTAAGGTGGCCCTTCAGGCGGAAGCTCATCCCATTCCCCACACTCGTAGGGCTTTTCCCCAGTGTGAATCACCTGGTGTCGCACCAGGGTTGAGCTCAGGCTGAAGCTCTTCCCACACTCCCCACACTCATAGGGCCGTTCCCCTGTGTGGATCACCTGGTGCTGAATCAGGCGGCACCTCTGGCTGAAGCCCTTCCCACATTCCTCACACTTGTGAGGCTTCTCCCCTCCATCAGGCTTCTCCTCCAGCTCTGAGCTCCGGTTGGATCTCCGGCCACCCTCCTGGCACAGGGGGGGTCTTTCCTCCTTGCAGCTCCCTGGGCTGGGTTTGCAATCCCTCCTCCTGCGGGAGCTCTGGGGCTTTTCCTCCTTCTCCATCCGTACACTCCTTGGGAATGAAAAATGCTGATTTGGGGAGAAAACAAGAGGAGAGTGCCTTAGGCTGGGGGTTCCTCCTTGCCCAAGTTCCTCTCAGGAAATCATTGGGCACCTTGTGTCTGTAAGAACCTCCAAAACACCAAGATTCAGCCCAAAAATCCTCCAAACATCAAGACATAGATCAAAAACTCCCCAAACATCAAAATGCAGACAAAACCTCTTCTAAAATATAAAGGTTCAGCCCCTTTCTAAAAACCCAAAGCACCAACATTTAGCCCAATAAAGCTCAGAAACACCAAGGTTCACTCCCATGGAAATCCTGGATCCCCCTCCCCGGTCACCTGCTGCATGTGGGGGGGCAATGCTCCCGGGGCTGGGGGAGGCTGCAGATCCAGGGAGGGGTGGAACCTTGTGCTGCCTCCTCTTCCTGCTCCTCCTCCTCCTGTGCCCCTACTCTTCCTCACACTCCTCTTCCTCCTCCTACTATTCCTCCTTCTCCTGCACAATCCCACCTTCTCCTCCCACGTGCATCCTTTGACCATTTTGTTCTTCATCCCTGCTTCTCCTTCCCTTCTCCTCCTGCCCCCAGGGTTGACTGGGGACCCAAGGGTGTCCAGGAGACAGACGAGTGACAGATCAGGGGCGTCTGGGAAGAGTCAGCAGGGAGAGAGCACTGAAAATCTCATCAGGGGGGACCCTGGGATCTTCAGGGAATAACCATGGCAGGGCACCCATGCAGGGTGGAAAAGGGAAAGCCAGGAAGGGGTCCCAGCAAAAGGGATGATGATCCCAAAATATCTCTGAAGGGTCCCTTGGGAGAATGTCCAGGCAGTTTGCACATTCTCCCAGAGGGAATTAGGGATGTGGACACCCAGGGGGGCAATTAGGGAAGTCAAGAAGGGATTTAGACAACAGGGGATGGATGGTGTTGGTGTGCTGGGAAGGGAAAGGGTGAAGGGGAGTGTGCAGGAATATGGAGAAGGCAAGAAGCAGCAGCAGGAATCGCTGTGGGAAGAAAAAGGATGATGGAAAAGAGGAGGAAGAGAAAAATACTGAGCACTGGGACGTTCGTCAGCAGGGTGTGACGCTCAGAGTTTGCCAGCTGGTGCAGATCCCTTGTACCCCCGGTGTCCAGGAGAGGAGAACAAGGAGGTCAGGATTGCAGGGGGTTTCTCTGTGCTGGCAGCGGCAGGAGCGGGCGCAGAGCTGCGGCACCGGGAGCACGGGCTGGGGGCCTGTGGGGAGCTGTGGGGCCAGGCCAGGGCTGTGGGGCAGCCAGGGCTCAGCTAAAAGCTAGCAAAGGCACAGACAGCAATAAAGGCTGCTTTCTTCCACCATCCTCCTCTGAATGACCAAAAGTCATTCCAACAGTCCGAGCTCCCTAGAGGAGTCCATTCTTGGGTGCCTCATGCTACTTTTCTTATCTCCTTTGAGATGTTTCTGATAACTTCACTCTTGTCATCTATCTCCAGGCAGCATTCTGAGGAGTTCAACTTTCCACAAATGCCCCCTTCATCTGCCAATAGGTAGTCCACCACAAGCTGAATCTGGTAGACTACAGCTCTGGTTTGTGCCAATTGTGTGCTAATGTGGTCGAGGGCAAGTGCTGTTCTATTTGACACCACTTCCAGTACTGCCTGGAGACGGATGATCCGATTTAGCATCTAAATAGGAGGACGGTAACCCCAGGATCCATCCTGGGCCCAAGAGGCTGGTCCATAAGTCTTGATTGTCTCTTCAGGCGTCCAAATTTTTCCTTTCCAGTTTGGATTGCTTCCCAGGTCAACTACATGTCTCCTCTTTCCATTACTTTTTTTTAGGTCATCATACAAGGGGACTCCTAGGTATGACTCTGATTCTTTAGGGAGGAGGAAGAAAGCAGGTTTTACTGCCCCAATGGTGCAGCTTCCTGCCCAATCTCCAGGGAGGTGGGTATAGGCAGTGCTTCCACAAATCCAAAAGAAATGTTCAGGAGCTTTCCAGAATATGTCTTGTGTGTCTGTGGGGTACTCCCAATATTTTGAGAGCTCTCTTCATCCTTGGAAGGGATTTATTCCTCGGCCTGCACACTCATCTAGTTTATACTCTTCATGGTAAATACATCCTCTTTCTTTTTTTATAATGGTCCAATATCTATTTGGTTCTTGTGGGATCCACCTGCTTCCTGAATCTTTTTCAATTAATTATCCCTTGCAAGCCATTCTTCCTACAGGGGTTTGGTATTTCTTTCCTGCCCTCTTAATACATTCTTCTCTGATTACTCTTGCTTTTAAATCCCATTTTTCTTGCCCCCTTTTCTCTGTGATTTGGGGTTTTTGCTCGGTTAATTTCCATCTTAAAATGTCTAGAGGTGTTAGGCTAATTCCTTCCCAGGCCAAATATCTGACATTTGGGTATTTCCATATACCAACAATTGGTTAAATTTAATTATTTGCTAATTTTCTCAATTAAGTCAATGAATACATTTTTACCCAGTGTTTCATCCAGGTTCTCCTTTTTTTACCATCAATTGTTTTTCTTTGATTATGTCATTCATTCCCTCTTGTTCAAAACACAACCAGGCTTCCCTTACAGGGCATTCACCAATCAGGTGCTGCCTAAATGAGGCAGTATTTTTTCTGAGCCAATATGGTTTTCCTTCTTCTTGGCAAGTTTCCAATTGTTCAAAGCAGGTGGAATTAATGTTTGTGTGGACCCTCATTAGTGATCCCAGGTCTTCCTCATCATGAAGAGGCTAGTAGCACTTGGTGCATGCTTCTCCACTCCCTCTTCCTACAAAGCTTAGTGACTGGACTAACATCAGTCCACCTAAGAGTCCGGTAGGAGCTAGTTTTGCCTTAGGGATCTTCATGGCTCACCTTTCTCTTTAGCTTCACCTGGTCTTGCCTCTTAGTTTCGGAAGGGTGATAAGGTCCTCTTTTTCCCACCTTCTAATTTAACTGCTCTTGGGAAATGCTCTGTGAGGGAAGTCAATGGGAGATTTCTTATTTAACTTACTCTATTTATACCAAAACCATTAACAATTTGTTTCAAAACCTTAATAATCGCTATAACTTAACAAATATATGTATATATCAACTTTAACAACAATTTTGCTTAACAGAACTCTGCAGTTTTAGTCTACTTTCTTTTCAGTCTTTGGCGGTCTCTTCGGAGTTACTTTAAGGCTGGCAGGATCTTGGATGGCAGTCCACTTGGGGAGACTCGTGGGGGATTTTTCTGGGTTTTGTCCACAGGTAGGAGGAGGCGATACTGGTCCTTTTACATGGGAAACTTAAGTCCACTCTTTTTCTTGGGTCCAGATAGCAGCATGGGTTACTAATTTTTTCTAGCTTCTTCCTGATATCAGGCCAGGATTTAGTAAAGAATTGCACTTTCAACAGTACTTGGCCTTCGGGTCTGTCAGGATCTATGTTTGAGTATAATTGAAAATTTCTTCTTCACCTGTTTAACCAGGTGGCTGGGGTCTCATCTTTTTCTTGGGTTCCACCAAAGGCTAGTTTGATATTGTTACCCCGGGGAACAGATTCTTTCATGCCTTTTACCATTAGGGTTCTGTAGTCTTTCATATTCTGTCTTCTCTCCTCTCTATTTGGATCCCACCCTGGATCCACTTGCGGAAGCTTGTCGTCTGCCCGGGACCCAAACCTGTTCCCCTGTTCCCAGATTCACATTCCTGTGACACAGATCATGGCTATCTCTTTGGGGTTGAGTAGGATATTTAAAAGAGGGTTCATCTCACTCCAGGTGTAAATATTAGGACCCAGGAATTGATCCACTTGGTTGGCTATCCCCACCGGGTCCTCAACTAGATTTCTCAGCTCTTTTTTAAATCCTCTAACTTCTGAAAATGTCAATGGGGCATTAACAAACCCTACCCCTCCAGCCACTCCTCCCATGGAGCTGCTCATTGTTAGGGGAAGGTTAGGATTGCTTTTGGGCATACTTGACTCCCAATCAGGCAGAGGTAAAGGAACAGCTACAGGTGAGGGAGAGGAAATTGGATTCACTCTAGGGGTTTCTGGAGGTAAAGGAACTGTAACAGGCAGATTAAAAGAAACCGGTGATGGGTTTGAGGGAGAAGATTCAGTGACAGAAGATTCAGGAGGGGCCGAAAAGGTAGAAGACGGGTTTGGGCAAAAAGGGTTTAGACTGGAAACGGGAGGGTTAAGTGAGGGTGGTATGGAGGCTGGGATAGCCAGGGGATTGCGAGAGGAAGTTTGGGGCACTGTTGGGTACACGGGAGGAAGGGGTAGGTACTCCAAGGGGTCCCATTTATTACTGGCTCCACTAGTCTCCTTCTCTTGCTCTTTACTTTCCTTAACTTCTGCTTTCTGTTCTTTTAACTTGCATCCTTTTATTACTTCTCTTTCTGTTTTCTCTTTTTGCCACAAGGATGCATATGTTATTTCCTCTGGGCTCAAACCTCTTTTGGTTTCTAGATGTTGGTATAATTGGGAACACATCCAGGGATCTCTGGTGCCATACCACGGCCACTGTCCTTGCATTTCCAATTTGGGCCAAACCTCCATACCATAATGGATCATCTTAATCCGGTCTAGGCCCTTGGTGGCCTCCTGTGTGTCCCAATGATTTAATAATTGTTCTAATGGCCTTAAACACTGCCCCATTACTCCTTTTTACTCTGGGCCTTAACTTAAAAACTGACGGTGCCTCTACCCAAACAAAACACAACTGACAGGCAACACAATTTTTAAACAACTTATAACTGGCCCTTACTTAAATTTATACTTTATAAACGTGCCCCTACTCAAACAGAAATCTTAATGACGGGCAACTGAACTCACACCAAAGAATATATATATGCACAATCAGACAAAATCCGACCTGCGTTCCTCCCACCTTGCCTCCCTGACTCCCCTGTCAATGGAGACTGTCGACGTTGAGGGGACCCTAGCAGCAGACCACCTGGGACTTTCCCCTGTCCCTGTCTCTGTGCCATCCACAGTCAGACAAATTCTGACCTCCGTTCCTCCCCTGCCTCGCCTCCCTGACTCCCCTGTCAGTGGAGACTGTGAGCACTACTGGGTCGATGGTGAGGGGACCGTAGCACTAGGCCACCTGGGACCTTCCCCTGTGCCGTCCACAAGGGTTTTGGTCAGCAGGGCTCACCCCGGAGTCCCCTGCCCCTCCGCTCCCTGACTATTCCCCTTCCCCAGTGAGGATAGCTTCTGCGCGAGGGCTGAGTGTGAGTAAGTGGTGGGAGAATTTCCCCCTTGCCTCCTAGCCACCCCACCCACCAGGGGATGGCTTCAGCGAAGGGATGCGTGTGTGTGTTACCGTAGCTACCTCGCCCGCCTGCGCAGACTACCTCCCCCTGTGCTCTCTGGCAGCAAGTTGACAACCTCCCTTCCCAGGACCTCCCTGGGCCGAGACTGGGCCGCAACAGCTATGGCCTCTCAGCACGTCTTGTGTCACAGACCCCGGGAAGCGAAGGTCCTTCGCTGACCACCTGGTGCCGGTAGGGCCTGGGGACCCCCAATTCAAATTCCCCGGTCAGGTCCTCTCGGTACCCAAGGGGGGGGGGGTGTGTTCACTCACACTTAACCTAGGTACCCCCACACACCACCCCTGGAGTCACCTAGGTTGTTTTGTGCATGACCCTCACTCGTCTACGCCCCCTACGCAACCAGAGACGCCTAGACCGCTTGGTCCTTTCAGAAGGGAGACCTGCCCCTATGTGTGCCACTCATACTCTAAGGAATCCCCTGCACGCCAGGAGTGGGGGCCCTTCTGTCCCTGGGAGCCGCTTCTTTCATCCTTCTGGGCCTCACTAGGCCCCCTTTCGCTTCCCCCTGTTCCCAGGCGGCACCCTCGCGGGAGTCCGGAACCACGGTACTGAGGGGTCCACACTCACTTTGGGGGTCCGAGCTGCCGGCCCCCGTCTCACTCACACATCCACTCGCTCACCTCCCACTCCCGCCGCCGGTGTCTTACCAATCCGGCGCTCCTCTTCATTGTCCTGCCCAGGCTGGTCTCCGGTACCAGGGATTGCTGGCTGGTCCTGGAGACCCCAGGCAGGGCAGTTGTCCCACAGCTGTCCCTCGCTGGAGTCCTCTTCAGGCGTGGTCAGCAATCCCGGAGGAGTCCCCAGATTGACATGAATAAAAGGGCCAGGGGACCTTCTGCTCCCTTTTAAAGCCTTTATTAGATCAGCCTGGCTGGGGGCCCGAGGGGTCGCGCTCACCGCCACTGCTCCTTGGGGACAACGAGGAGGAGGAGGTGCAATCAGCTTTGCCCGAAGACAGAGATGGGGTCTCCAACCTCACAGGAGCCCTGTAGGAGACTTACTCATTTTGGCTTGTTTGAAGTCTTGGGAGGTGACTCTGAGCAAGTTCTGTTCAGGTTATGGCGAGTTGAACAAGTGGCTTTACAGACAGCCTGATGCTTTGCTTTGTCTTCTAGTGTGGTTTGGTGAGGAATTTGTGCACCAGCTTCCAAGATTCCAGGGGTCTGTATGTGGTGGTCCAACTTCCTGTAGTCGCTCATATCCATGGGGGTTCCCATGGTTTGCATACCGGGTGGGGCCATGAGCTGTCAAGTGTAACTCTGGGGGAGCAGTGGAGGCGGGGCCCGAACAGGAACAAGGAACAGGATCCAGCAACTTGGGATAGGAGTACAGTAAGGGAACAGGAACAAGGAAAAGGGTACAGCAACTTGGGATAGGGGTACAGTAGGGGTACAAGGTAAGTGATTTTTATTAATTAACATTATTTAACAGTCATAACAACTATTAACACAACAAACATTAATTGTGCAACAATAAGCATAACCATTAGTAACTCTTAACTCTTTAGTCTAACAAGCATAGCCATCAGTAACTCCTAACTATTTATTCCTAACAGTGGAAAAAGCATTGTGCCACGAATAACATGATGGCCAGAGCCACAGCAGCCGCACACAAGATGGCGGCTGGGGCTGAGGCAGGCACACACAAGATGGCGGCCGGGACTGAGGCAGGCACACACAAGATGGCGGCCGGGGCTGAGGCAGGCACACACAAGATGGCGGCTGGGGCTGAGGCAGGCACACACAAGATGGCGGCCGGGGCTGAGGCAGGCACACACAAGATGGTGGCTGGGGCTGAGGCAGGCACACACAAGATGGCGGCTGGGGCTGAGGCAGGCACACACAAGATGGCGGCTGGGGCTGAGGCAGGCACACACAAGATGGCGGCCGGGGCTGAGGTTGGCACACACAAGATGGTGGCTGGGGCTGAGGCAGGCACACACAAGATGGCAGGCAGGGCCCAGGCTGTGCCTCCCAGCACCACCTGCAGCCCCTGCCAGCCCAGCCCCAGCCCCGGAGCAGCGCGGGGCAGGCAGAGCCCTCCTCTTCAGCCATCTGTTCAAATGGACATTAGCAGACACCTGGGAAATGGACACCGTGTGGCACCTTTGCTCTGTGCACACAAACATAGACCAGCCAGTTTGGAACGTCACCTGGCAGTATTCTGATGTCAAGGCAATTCATATTCTGAAAACAGGAAGAAACTCCAGGGATTAAGCATTTTAAAATATTTTTTTTTCTAAAGTAGGGCAAAAGCATTTCCTGTGCAGATGGACTTCGTTTAGCATCAAGAAGCATGACGAGTGGTTTCATCCAGGCAGGAGTCATACTGACTGTGAGGTGATGAAAACAGAGATGAGATCTGCTTGAGGCGCAGGGTGCAGTGGCTGCTCACCTGCCATGTGTATCCCTCAGGGTACCTATTTCTTTAAACACTATGAAGACTACAGAGAATTGAAACACAAACCAAAACTGCAGCAGGAAGTCCAGTGCAGTTTAGGTTGTTGTCCATGAGATTGTCCAAGTTGAGCACAGACATTGTGTTCAGCAGACACACAGGCAGGGGCTGCTTGGAGCGCTGCTCTGGCACCATTCTTTGGAGTAGGGGATTGCAGGAAATAAAGAAGAGAAGCCCATCAGCTACTGCAGAGGAACAGTCACTGACAGGAACCGGTGGGGTAAGAAATGTGAGGGGCAAAAAGGCAGCAAACATGAGGTGACAAGTGTGAGAAATGGGAGTGAAAAAAGGAGAGAAGTGTGAGGGAAGAAAAGGGTAGGAAACCTGTGGGGGAAAGGGTGAGAAAAGTGAGGGGGAAATGGTGAAAATGGGAGTGAAAGTAGGAGAGGAAGGGGAGAGAAGGAAAAGGCAGGGAATACGATGGGAAAATTCTAAGAAACGTGAGCAGAAAAGGCTGAGAAACATAAGGGGGAAATGGAGGGAAATGTGAGGGGAAGAGAATGAGAGATTTTCCTGGCAAAGAGAGAGAAACAGGCAGCAAATGTGAAGGGAACATTGTGAGAATCCTGAGGGGAAAAGAGTGAGAAACCAGAGGGCAGGAAAAGGCAGAAAACATGAGGAAAAAAAGGGTGGGAAGATGGATGGAAAAAGTGGAAGAAAACAAGAGTGAAGAAAGGGCACAAAATGTGAGTGGAAAAGTATAAGGAACATGAGGGGGAAAGAATTATAAACATGAGGGGAAAGGTGTGAGAAATGTGAGAGGAAAAGGGTGAGAAACAGGGCGGCAAAAGTGAGAAACGTGAGGAGAAAACTTGGACAGAAATGACTGAGAAAAGGAGAGAAACATGAGCGGGGAAAAGGGCAGGATAAGTGAGGGAAAAATTGTGAGGAACATGAGGGAAGAAATGTAACAGCAAATGATCACTGCTGTATTGAGGAGTCTGTGTGGTTGCTGTGCTGGGGGAAACAGCCCGGTGATTGCTCACAGCAGGGTATTTCCTCGGCACTGCGAGCACGGACACAGACCTCTCGGGACAGGTCTGGGCTTCTACTGAGACTCCAGGCAGCCTAGGACCCAGGGTGTGTCGGCGAGAGAGATGTAGCAAAATGAATCCTGCGTGAGTCCTTCACAGAGGTTGGACTACCAGTGGAGTAAGGAAACGGATCTACCTTAGGAGTCTTGTCCAGAGATTTTATTCTAGTACAGCAGCACTTCTGAACAGCTTGACTTCCAAGATAGAAGGAAGGGACCACATGGCTGCCCCCAGGTTATACCCTGGGAGAGGGGAAAGGGGGAGGGCATTGAGCCTGGCTATCAGAAAGGGACAGGGCATGACCCGAGGGCTAAAGGGCAGCCTAAAGGTCAAATCACCTGTGAGGAGGGGTGGGCCCTTTCTGCCCGGGCCAATTCCCTCCACGAACCAGCCCCTGCAGAATCTCAGGGTGCCTGGTAGATCCTGTGTATTAAAATCATTCCCTAGGGATTGGCTGAGAAAAACCAATCCCTTTTCCCCTGGGAGAGGGGAAATACCCCCAAAGGGAGCTCACTTTGAAAGCCTTAAAGGCACACAAAGAAAAAAATAGGAAACAGCAGGAAGGTGGGGAAATGTGAGAGGTGAAGTGTGGAGAAAGTGAGCAGAAAAGGGTGGGGGAAATCAGTAAAAATTGGGAGGGAAACATGAGAGGAAAACTGTGAGACTCGAGAGTAGAGGGGGTGGAAATGTCAGAGGGAAAAGAGGAGGAAATGTGAAGAGAGAAAAGGAGAGAAGGCAGCATTGGCATAACAGCTGAAATCATTCCTAACCCATTCCCCTGTGCATTTGCCCATGTATGGGATGTTATAGATGATATTAATGATTTAGGTAATTTGTGTTAAATGTTATGGTTAATTGATACATAGAAGATATTAAGCAATAACTGTAAGTTGCAGAAACTGAAGAAACAAAGAAGTCACAGACTGCCTGGCCTTAGTTCAGGATAATTTGTAGCCTAAGACATGGAGAAAAGAAGAAACGAGAGATTTGGTGAAACCATGGTGACCACAGTGGAAGGTCCCCAGGACGTGCTGCGAGGAAGAGGAGAGACTTCATCCACTGACCACCCTGAGAGGGCAGAAAACCCCAGACTCCTGGAACCGGAAAACTCAACTGTGACCAAATATGGGAAAACAAGGACTGGGGAGGATCCAAGGGGAGTCTGTAACCAAAAAGTTATAAAGATGGGAAATTGTGGGGGAAACGTCGAAAGCTGTGTGTGGAGCATGAGCTGAGACTTGTGCTCTTTGGCTTTCGCAGCGCGCTGCTCGCTTTGACTTCTCTCTTTAATAAACTTTATCTAATTGGCAATCAATTATTGGGTCCTTTATATTTATCATACCCAACTTTGACAATGCTGGACACGGAGCTCTGCTGAGGGGGTTTATTAATCATTCCAGGGAATTCCCAGAGCTCTGCTGAGGGGGTTTATTGATCATTCCAGGGGAATTCCCAGAGCTCTGCTGAGGGGGTTTATTAATCATTGCAGGGAATTCCCAGAGCTCTGCTGAGGGGGTTTATTAATCATTCCAGGGAATACCCAGAGCTCTGCTGAGGGGGTTTATTGATCATTCCAGGGAATTCCCAGAGCTCTGCTGAGGGTTTATTGATCATTCCAGGGGAATTCCGGTGCCTCCCAGGGGTCAAAGGTTCCTCCAGGGACAGTGATCTCCTCCGGCCGCTGGACGGGGTCGGCACACGGGGTCACCAGCGCTGGCAGCCCTAAAAACCAGAGCCTGACCCCACCGTGCCCCTGGGGGCACCCTGGGGTGAACTGGGGGATACTGGGGGGTACTGGGGGACACTGGAGTGTCCTGGGGGGTACTGGGGAGTACTGGGTGGTACTGGGGAGTACTGGGGGGAACTGGGAGACACTGGGGTGTGCTGGGGGATACTGGGGCACACTGAGGTGTATTGAGGGATACTGGGGGATACTGGGGATACTGGGACACACTGGTGTGTACTGGGGGGATACCCGTCCCCACCCCTCTGCATCAGGAAACAGGAATTGGAGCCCTGGATGGAGCCGGGAAAGGACTGGGCTCCCCAGATCTCTGGGAACCCAAGATCTCCTCTCCCTGGGATGACCCAGACCCTTCCAGACCCCTCCCAGCCCCCCACAGCGACCCTGAGTGTCCCCAGAGCCCCCTGGGAATGGGGAAATCCTTGGGGACACCTTTGTCCAGCACCCAAGTGTCTCCCAGTGTGCCCCAGTACCACCCAGTGTTCCCCAGTACCACCCAGTGTGCCCCAGTGTACCCCAGTGTCCCCCAGTGTGCCCCAGTACCACCCAGTGTGCCCCAGTACACCCCAGTACCCCCCAGTGTCCCCCAGTGTCCCCCAGTGTGCCCCAGTAGCCCCCAGTGTCCCCCAGTGTGTCCCAGTATCCCCCAGTCGCCCCCAGTACACCCCAGCACCCCCAGGACATGCAGCAGGCACAGCCCCCTGTGTGTCCCTCTGCTGTCCCCAATCTCTGCCCACCCCTGGGGGCTCAGGGGTCCCCCCAAATCCCCCGGGAGCCCTTGGGGGACCAGAGACCACCAGGGATTTCTCCACTGAACACTCCCAGGGATTTCCCACCAGAGACCCCCAGGGATTCCCCACCAGACACCCCCGGGGATTCCCACAGGAGCCGCCCAAGGGGCAGCCACAGGGGGCTGGGGAGAGACGGGGGGTACTGGGGGGTACTGGGAGACACTGGGTGGCACTGGGAAGTACTGGGACACACTGAGGGATACTGGGACACAGTGGTGGGTACTGGGAGATACTGGGAGGCAGAGGGGTACTGGGGGATAATGGGAGATACTGGGGGGTACTGGGGTGTACACACTGGGGTGTACTGGGACACACTGGGGTGTACTGGGCTACACTGGGGTGTACTGGGGGATACTGCGACACACTAGAGAATACTGGGACCCACTGGAAGATACTGGAGCACTCTGGCTTGTATTGGGGATTCTGGGACCCAGTGGAGGATACTGGGACCCACTGGGGGGTACTGGGGCCCACTGGGGTGTACTGGGGGATACTGGGGTGTACTGGGCTGTACTGGGGAACACTGGGAGGGACTGGGATGTACTGGGGGTTCTGTGGTGTACTGGGGCACGCTGGGGTGTACTGAGGGATACTGGGCTGTATTAGGGTGTACTGGGAGGCACTGGGTTGTACTGGGGGATACTGGGGGCCCACTGGAGGATACTGGGGCACACTGGGGTGACCCCAAGTGTCGTGGCCATGCCAGGGGAGGCTCTGGGCCCCGCAGAACTCGGGGTACTCACCTCAGACCTCTTCACTGGAAAGGCTCTCGCTCCCCCCTGCAGAGAGACCAGGGATGTCACTGGGTGATCCCCAGTCCCACTGAGGTGTTCCCAGTCCCAGGCAGGTGTCCCCAACCCCAGCAAGGTGTCCCCAGCCCCAGCAAGATGTCCCCAGCCCCAGGAAGATGTCCCCAGTACCCCCCAGTGTCTCCCAGTACGCCCCAGTACCCCCCAGTGTGCCCCAGTCCCAGTGGGGGATGGAAGGGTTGGGGCAAAGGGGGGTCCTCAGTGAGGAGGAGGAGCAGGAGGAGGAGGAGGAAGGAATTCCAGTGTGGGGCACACGGGGCCTGAAGCTTGGGGTGGGTGGTAGCAGGAGAAAATGGGACAGGGGACAAGCCCCGAGGGTTTTGGGAGGGGCTCTGGGAGTGGAGGGACGAGGAAGGGGATTTGGGGACGTCCCACACATGGGGGCAACAGGAAAGAGAAAGCAGGGAAAGGGGGCAGGAACTGGGGACCGAGGCACTGTGGGAGCTACTGGGGTGCACTGGGATAACTGGGATAACAGTGGGACAACTGAGATTGCTCTGGGATAACTGCGATTACACTGGGATAACTGGGATGGCACTGGGATAAATGGGATGGCGCTGGGATAACTGCGATTGTACTGGGATCACTGCGATTGTATTGGGATAACTGGGATTACAGTGGGGCGTCTCTCTGGGAACAACTGGGGTGGACTGGGAAAACTGGGAATACAATGGGGGCCCTCGCTCAAAAGCACAGGAGTGTACTGGGCTGTGCTGGGATGGGTGGGAATACACTGAGGGGGGCTCTCTGGGAAGCACTGGGATGTCCTGGGGTGCACTGGGGGGATCTCAGTCCTGAGGGTCCCAGAACTCACCTTGCTCCTCTGAACTGTGGCTTCCCCCTGTGGAGAGACAGTGGCACTGGGATGTACTGGGATGCACTGGGGGGATCTCAGCCCTGAGGGTCCCAGAACTCACCTTGCTCCTCTGAACTGTAACTTCCCCCTGTGGAGAGACAGTGGCACTGGGATGTACTGGGGTGCACTGGGGGGATCTCAGCCCTGAGGGTTCCAGAGCTCCCAGAACTCACCTTGCTCCTCCGAACTGTCACTTCCCCCTGTGGAGAGACAGTGGCACTGGGATGTACTGTGGTGCACTGGGGGGATCTCAGCCCTGAGGGTCCCAGAGCTCCCAGAACTCACCTTGCTCCTCCGAACTGTCACTTCCCCCTGTGGAGAGACAGTGGCACTGGGATGTACTGGGGTGCACTGGGGGGATCTCAGCCCTGAGGGTTCCAGAGCTCCCAGAACTCACCTTGCTCCTCCGAACTGTGGCTTCCCCCTGTGGAGAGACAGTGGCACTGGGATGTACTGGGGTGCACTGGGGGGATCTCAGCCCTGAGGGTCCCAGAGCTCCCAGAACTCACCTTGCTCCTCCGAACTGTGGCTTCCCCCTGTGGAGAGACAGTGGCACTGGGATGTACTGGGGTGCACTGGGGGGATCTCAGCCCTGAAGGTCCCAGAGCGCCCAGAACTCACCTTGCTCCTCCGAACTGTCACTTCCCCCTGTGGAGAGGTGGTGACACGTCACCGGCGTGACTCCAGCCCCAGTAAGGGACGGGCTGGACAAACTGGTTCCCAGTTCCCACAGCAGGTGTCCCTCACCAGCTCCAGAACTTACCATGATACAGGAGCCTCCTCCGGGGTCCAAGGCCATGGTGGCCTGGGAAGGGCAGCAAAGGGACACTCAGGATTGGACCTTATGTGTCCCCAGGTGTCCCCAGCCCCAGGGAGGTGTCCCCAGCCCCAGGGAGGTGTCCCCAACCCCAGCAAGGTGTCCCCAGCCCCAGCAAGATGTCCCCAGCCCCAGGAAGATGTCCCCAGTACCCCCCAGTGTCTCCCAGTACGCCCCAGTACCCCCCAGTGTGCCCCAGTCCCAGTGGGGGATGGAAGGGTTGGGGCAAAGGGGGGTCCTCAGTGAGGAGGAGGAGCAGGAGGAGGAGGAGGAAGGAATTCCAGTGTGGGGCACACGGGGCCTGAAGCTTGGGGTGGGTGGTAGCAGGAGAAAATGGGACAGGGGACAAGCCCCGAGGGTTTTGGGAGGGGCTCTGGGAGTGGAGGGACGAGGAAGGGGATTTGGGGACGTCCCACACATGGGGGCAACAGGAAAGAGAAAGCAGGGAAAGGGGGCAGGAACTGGGGACCGAGGCACTGTGGGAGCTACTGGGGTGCACTGGGATAACTGGGATAACAGTGGGACAACTGAGATTGCTCTGGGATAACTGCGATTGCACTGGGATAACTGGGATGGCACTGGGATAAATGGGATGGCGCTGGGATAACTGCGATTGTACTGGGATCACTGGGATTGTACTGGGATAACTGGGATTACAGTGGGGCGTCTCTCTGGGAACAACTGGGGTGGACTGGGAAAACTGGGAATACAATGGGGGCCCTCGCTCAAAAGCACAGGAGTGTACTGGGCTGTGCTGGGATGGGTGGGAATACACTAAGGGGGGCTCTCTGGGAAGCACTGGGATGTCCTGGGGTGCACTGGGGGGATCTCAGTCCTGAGGGTCCCAGAACTCACCTTGCTCCTCTGAACTGTGGCTTCCCCCTGTGGAGAGACAGTGGCACTGGGATGTACTGGGATGCACTGGGGGGATCTCAGCCCTGAGGGTCCCAGAACTCACCTTGCTCCTCTGAACTGTAACTTCCCCCTGTGGAGAGACAGTGGCACTGGGATGTACTGGGGTGCACTGGGGGGATCTCAGCCCTGAGGGTTCCAGAGCTCCCAGAACTCACCTTGCTCCTCCGAACTGTCACTTCCCCCTGTGGAGAGACAGTGGCACTGGGATGTACTGTGGTGCACTGGGGGGATCTCAGCCCTGAGGGTTCCAGAGCTCCCAGAACTCACCTTGCTCCTCCGAACTGTGGCTTCCCCCTGTGGAGAGACAGTGGCACTGGGATGTACTGTGGTGCACTGGGGGGATCTCAGCCCTGAGGGTTCCAGAGCTCCCAGAACTCACCTTGCTCCTCCGAACTGTGGCTTCCCCCTGTGGAGAGACAGTGGCACTGGGATGTACTGGGGTGCACTGGGGGGATCTCAGCCCTGAGGGTCCCAGAGCTCCCAGAACTCACCTTGCTCCTCCGAACTGTGGCTTCCCCCTGTGGAGAGACAGTGGCACTGGGATGTACTGGGGTGCACTGGGGGGATCTCAGCCCTGAAGGTCCCAGAGCGCCCAGAACTCACCTTGCTCCTCCGAACTGTCACTTCCCCCTGTGGAGAGGTGGTGACACGTCACTGGCGTGACTCCAGCCCCAGTAAGGGACGGGCTGGACAAACTGGTTCCCAGTTCCCACAGCAGGTGTCCCTCACCAGCTCCAGAACTTACCATGATACAGGAGCCTCCTCCGGGGTCCAAGGCCATGGTGGCCTGGGAAGGGCAGCAAAGGGACACTCAGGATTGGACCTTATGTGTCCCCAGGTGTCCCCAGCCCCAGGGAGGTGTCCCCAGCCCCAGTGAGGTTATGAGGCTGAAGGGGGACACAGGGGTCCCTAAAGCCCCCAGCCCACCGCCGCCCCCGCTCCAAGAAGGAAAACTCTGGCGGGGAAGCCCACAGATCCGAGCTCAAAGCTCACCAGGATGAGGGGATCCTCCCCCGGAGCCAAAATGGTGGTGACAAACCCAGCCCCGTCCCAGCTCCCAGGAGCATCTCCTCCGAGGCCAAGCGTCTGCCGGGGGGCACAGCAGGATGGAGAAGAGCAGGGCCACGCCGAGCACAGCCACCTTCATCTTCCTCTTGGAGCAGGGAGCACTGCCTGAGGCTGCAGCAGGGCAGCAGAGCCTTTATCCCTGCCGGGACTCCTCCCTGTGCCCTCCCCGACAGCCCCCAGGACAAAGCCCAGCTTGGCACAGCCCCCAGCCCTGGCCACCAGCCCAGCCCTGGCCCAGAGTCCATCCCACCTGCGGCACGGATCCAGCCCCTCTCCCCAGCATCCCTCCAGCTTCCTGCACGGGGCAGCTGCCCCTGGAAGGGCCCTGGCACCCGGGGAGGGGCCCAGGGGGACGGGCAGGGATCCAAAGGCAGCTGGGGACCCTGTGGGGACAACCCCCACTCCACCACAATCCATCCTCCAACAGCCCCCAGTGCCACATCCCCCAGCTCCCGCTGTCCCTGCCCTCCCGGAGCTTTCCCTGTGGGACACCCCGGAGCTGAGCCCAGCCCCAAACCTGCTGTGTCCCAGCACAATTGTCTCTGTGCCCACTCCAGCCCCTTGGCTGTACAGGGGGCTGGGCTGAGCCCTCTTCTCGGGCACCAGGAGCCCGGGATCAGGGAGAACGGGGAGGTGGGAGCACAGCGGGGCCAGGGGCCATGGGAACAGCTGGGTGAGTGGCATCTCCAGCCTCTGCAGGCCCTGGGGAGCACTGGGCAGTGCTGGCATTGGGACACCAGGGCTGAGCTCGGGCCAGTGCTGGGCTGGCCGCAGTGTCCGGCTCCAGCCCCTTCCTGGCACTGCAGCCCCAAATTGCTCCAGGCCCCCCGGGGAAGATCCCCTGCCCGGCCCCACCGTCCCAGCCAGGACCACGTGTCCTGCTGGATGCCCCCAGGCCTGCCCTGCTGAGCTGCCCCAGACATGGGGTGCCAGGGGCTCTGTGCCCAGCAGGGCTGTAGCTCCAGCCTGGGCTGGCACTGGGACACAGCTCCTGCAGCTGCCCTGGCCCCAGGGATGGCCCTGCCCTGCCCTGGTGCCAGCGCTGTCCCTGAGCAGGGCTCACCTTCCCACCCGAGGCTCCCGTGCTCCTCTCCCAGCTCACAGGCCCTGTCAGGGTGACCCCCGAGGGCACAGAGCAGGGACAGTCCCTGGCCAGGGCTCCCAGGAGCTGCCAGTGCCTCCATTCTCCACTGACATTTCCTGACATTGCCAGGAGATGTTCCCTCCTCACGGGACACTGACCACACAGAAGGGACCTGTTGTGGGACAGGGGGCAAAACCCTTCAGGCACCTGACTTGACTGTTTGTGTTGGATTTTCCTGAGCAGTGACCTGGAAGATTTTCCTTTTGCCTGTGGTGCTCTGTGCCTCCTTTGTTGCAGAATTGAGAAGCGTTGATCCTGGGGGAGCCCAGGGACATTTCCAGCCTCTGGACACCTGAGGGGCCATCCTGAATGACCCCAGCTGTGGCTTCATGGACTCTGCACAGTCGTGCTCCTGTTTGCGGATCAGCAGCTCCTTGGAACATGGAAATGTTCCCCGTTTGGTGTCTGATGGAGAGATGGGTTAGAGAATTGACCAGGGGGGTCTGAGGTGCAGCTGGTCTGTCCTGGACTGTGTCTCTTCTTCTCCCTGAGCAGGACTGTCAGCAACTTGGGAGACTTCTGATTTTCCTGTCGTCCTTCCTGTGGGATTTTTTCCACACTTGGGTTCCAAATCAATTCCTGGCCCGGCCATTCTCCCCAGGCTGTGAGCACAGGGAGGTGTTGCCGTGGGCCACAGGGGGGAAAAGAGGAGCCTGTTCTCCGCACATTTACATCTCCCTGCCAAATTCCCCAGAGCCCTCCAGTTCCCAGACTCCCTCAGCAGCTGCAGTGTGGGGGAGAGTGGGGGAGGCAGGACAGGAGCAGGGGGTCTCAGTGCTCGTGTGGTGCTTTGGCTGGGATAACTGGCTGGTGAAGAGTTGCCGGCCATAGCAATGCCTTGCCAGGTTTCCCCATCAGTTTCTGTGCCTGTGCCCTGCTCCTGCTCCTGCTCCTGCTGCAGTTGGGACAGGTGGGTTTGGGCTGCCAAACCTCTGTGCTCCGTAGGGGCTTTCTGGGAAGTGCTGTAAAATCCTGGCCTTGATCTTGGCCAGGCATTGGAGCTCTGTGCTGGGCCATCCCTCTGCTTTGGGCATGGAGACAATTCCCACTTTCACTTCCTTGCCTTTCGTCCTCCAAGATGTTTTCAGCAGAGGACACATAGAGTGGCACCTGCCCCACCCGTGCCTCCCTGGTGGGGAGGGAGCTGTGCTGCCCCTGATTCCACCAATTCTTCAGTGTCTTGAACATCCTTGTGAAACTACAATCCTCCTGGTGGTGCTTCTCAGGAAGAGTTTCCCAGCTTTTCCTGGGGTTCACCAACTCTTTTGGAAGATCCCCCCGGGATTTGCCCCAGCCCAAGGCAGTGCAGGCGTGGCCGACACTGTGGGGAAACACAGGCAGGTCCCTCTGAAGGTTGTCACCTCCAACAAGCTGGGGCTTCCATCCCAGCAAGTTCAGGAGGGAGGGAGTGTCCTGAGGTTGGAACCAAGGCAGCCCCAGCACCAAGTCTGTCTGACACAGCTGGGCCCATCCAGCCCCTGCTCTGCACCCAGGAAGGGGAACAGGGCAGGATTGCATCTCCAGACACACAAACACCAGACCATGGGCCTTGGCTGCACTGGCTGCCCTGGAGCCAGAAAGGATCCAGGGAAACAGGGGCCGACCTGGGAGAGATGCAAAAAGATTTCAGCTGCTCTCTGGGAAAGCAAACCATCAGCTGGTGACTCCAGTGCCAGATCCCAGGGCCAAGAGTCAGAAATGAGATGGTTTGGAGCCCAGCTGAGGATTCCTTGTGGGAGATCTGGGCAATGAACATGGGATTGGGAATGGGGCAGCAGTCCCTCTGCAGTCCTTCTTCCCAATCGCCATGCACTTCCAAACCCCTCCAGCAGCCCATGGGAAAGGAGAAGAGTGCTCTGGTTTGTGGAAGTACCCATGGAAATGCCAGCACATGGATCCAGCCTGCCCAGATCCTTCTGCAGAGCCTTCATGCCCAGCATCAGATCCACAGGCCCACCCAGCCTGGTGTTTTCCATGAATTTGGTGCTGGTAGACTCAATCAGCCCTGAGCCCTGTTCCAGGGAAGCGCTGATCTGGAAACAGGAGCCCAGGAACCCCCAGCTGGGAGCATCTGGAATGGCCCCTTCAGTGTCCAGGGGCTGGAAATTCCTCTGCTGAGCAGCTTCACCTCCACTGGGCCTCTCCTGGGTCAACGCTCTTCAATTCTGCAACAAAGGAGGCACAGAGCACCACAGGCAAAAGGAAAATCTTCCAGGTCATTGCTCAGGAAAATCCAACACAAACAGTCAAGTCAGGTGCCTGAAGGGTTTTGCCCCCTGTCCCACAACAGGTCCCTTCTGTGTGGTCAGTGTCCCGTGAGGAGGGAACATCTCCTGGCAATGTCAGGAAATGTCAGTGGAGAATGGAGGCACTGGCAGCTCCTGGGAGCCCTGGCCAGGGACTGTCCCTGCTCTGTGCCCTCGGGGGTCACCCTGACAGGGCCTCTGAGCTGGGAGAGGAGCACGGGAGCCTCGGGTGGGAAGGTGAGCCCTGCTCGGGGACAGCGCTGGCACCAGGGCAGGGCAGGGCCATCCCTGGGGCCAGGGCAGCTGCAGGAGCTGTGTCCCAGTGCCAGCCCAGGCTGGAGCCACAGCCCTGCTGGGCACAGAGCCCCTGGCACCCCATGTCTGGGGCAGCTCAGCAGGGCAGGCCTGGGGGCATCCAGCAGGACACGTGGTCCTGGCTGGGACGGTGGGGCCGGGCAGGGGATCTTCCCCGGGGGGCCTGGAGCAGTTTGGGGCTGCAGTGCCAGGAAGGGGCTGGAGCCGGACACTGCGGCCAGCCCAGCACTGGCCCGAGCTCAGCCCTGGTGTCCCAGTGCCACCATTGCCCAGTGCTCCCCAGGGCCTGCAGAGGCTGGAGATGCCACTCACCCAGCTGTTCCCATGGCCCCTGGCCCCGCTGTGCTCCCACCTCCCCGTTCTCCCTGATCCCGGGCTCCTGGTGCCCGAGAAGAGGGCTCAGCCCAGCCCCCTGTTCAGCCAAGGGGCTGGAGTGGGCACAGGGACAATTGTGCTGGGACACAGCAGGTTTGGGGCCGGGCTCAGCTCCGGGGTGTCCCAGAGGGAAAGCTCCGGGAGGGCAGGGACAGCGGGAGCTGGGGGATGTGGCACTGGGGGCTGTTGGAGGATGGATTGTGGTGGAGTGGGGCTTGTCCCCACAGGGTCCCCAGCTGCCTTTGGATCCCTGCCCGTCCCCCTGGGCCCCTCCCCGGGTGCCAGGGCCCTTCCAGGGGCAGCTGCCCCGTACAGGAAGCTGGAGGGATGCCGGGGAGAGGGGCTGGATCCGTGCCGCAGGTGGGATGGACTCTGGGCCAGGGCTGGGCTGGTGGCCAGGGCTGGGGGCTGTGCCAAGCTGGGCTTTGGCCTGGGGGCTGTCGGGGAGGGCGCAGGGAGGAGTCCCGGCAGGGATAAAGGCTCTGCTGCCCTGCTGCAGCCTCAGGCAGTGCTCCCTGCTCCAAGAGGAAGATGAAGGTGGCTGTGCTCGGCGTGGCCCTGCTCTTCTCCATCCTGCTGTGCCTCCCAGCACAGAGCAAGGTGCGGCTCCAGGGACACGGGCTGGGCTCAGGCCTGGGGGCTTTTCCCAATCCCGGGGCTCTGCCGGGCCCCCCGGGCCCACCAGGGCCAATCCTGACCAACCTTTTGCTCTCCTTCCCCAGGCCCAGGATGGCAGTGGTGGTGAAGCTATATGTGCCGGGGTAAGTCCTGGAGCTGGGGCACCAGTGTGGGAACTGGGGGGCACTTTGGTCACCCCCAACCTTTTCCAGCACTGGGGACACCCCAGTCATTGGTGACCTCTCATGGTCTCTCCACAGGAAGGTGCTGCCTATTCAAACGGCCAGGTGAGTACCCTGAGTTCCTCTGCAGAGCCCAGACCCTCCCCTCTCATGGCCATCACCCCCCAGGGCACCCCAGTGCCCCCCAGTGCATGCCAGCACAGCCCAGAGCTTCCCAAGGCTGCAGCTTCCCTTGGGTCCCCATTGGATTCCCACCCATCCCAGTGCAGCCCAGTCAGCCCCAAGGAGCATCATGCCCCGTCCATTTCCTCTCCTCTTTCCCTCCAGTCCTTTCCCTTTCTCATTGCCCATGGCAGGGGGGTCCCCAAATCCCCCTCCTTGCCTGCCCCTCCCAAATCCCCTCCCAAACCCATCAATTTTGTTCCTCAGCCCCTGCTTTCCCCTGCCCCCACCCACCCCCCCCTTCAGCCCCCGTGGTCCCCCCACTGGAATTCCTGCCTCCCCACCTGCATTCCCCAATTCCCATTCCTTCAACACCCCCCAGCCCCATCCCTTGGGACCCCCAATCCCCTCCAGTTCACTCCCTATTGGGCCCCATGTCCCACTCCATCCCTTCCTCCTTGGTGGCCCCAAATTCCCCCTGCTCTCCTTCTGACCATCCCCACCATGGTCACTGCAGGAACTGGGATCAGGTGAAACTGGCTGGAGTGGGGCTGGGGCGAGCAGAAGGGATTTTCCCCCTCAGACCAGGGGTAGCCACAGGGCCTGGGGACACCTGTGCTCCCGTGGCCCCACAGCACCCATTCCAGACTAAACTTTTGCTCTTCATTTCAGACAGTCATCGGAGGAGGTATAGGTGGATGCATTGTGGTAAGTGCTGGATTTGTGGAACCAGTGTGGAAACTGGGGGCCAGTTGGTTCCCCACATGCCTTGCTGGGGCTGGGGACACCCCAGTGACCAGTGACATCTCCCCTTCTGTCTCCAGAAAAAGAATGGCGTCCAAAGAGTGAAGAGGTCTGAGGTGGGTACCTGGAGTTCTGCTGGGCCCAGAGCTTCCCCTGTCCTGGTCATGACCTTCCAGGGCATCCCAGTGCACCCCAGCACACCCCAGTGTGCCCCAGGACAGCCCAGCATGCCCCAGTATCCTCCAGTCTGGCTCTAACCCTGCCTTTCTCCCCAGCCCCCCGTGGCCGAGCAGGTGCAGCTTCTGCGGGAGTGATGCCCGGCTGCCCCTCTGGATGCCCCGGTGAGAAATCTTGGGGCCTTCTCCAGCCCCACCAAAGATCCTCAGGGGCCAGGGCAGATCCCTGAACCCCTTGGGCCGTGCAGACCTTGGGGATGGCCGAGGGACATGGAGGGGGCTGTCCCTGACCCATATCCTGGGCTTAGGTGGACAGAGCTGTCCCCAGGGCTTGCCTTGCACTGGGGGGCTCTGGGGACACCCAGTGTCCCTGTGGGAGCAGGGAGGGCTCTGGGAGCTTTTGGGATTTTCCAGGCTGAGGGGCTCTGGGGACACCCAGTGTTCCTGTGGGAGCAGGGAGGGCTCTGGGAGGTTTTGGGATTTTCCAGGCTGAGGGGCTCTGGGGACACCCAGTGTCCCTGTGGGAGCAGGGAGGGCTCTGGGAGGTTTTGGGATTCTCCAGGCTGGGGGGCTCTGGGGGCCACCTGGATCTCCAGAGCCAAGTCCAGTCCCAGGTGCATCTGGGGCTCCAAATCCCTTCTCCTGCCACAGGTCCCTGCAGAGAGAGGGGAGGGGACAAGGGCCCTCCCATGTCCCAGTGGACACCGCAGGGATAATTTGGGCTCTTCCTTTCAGGCCTGGAACTGGTGGTGACACTCGTGTCCTGCCCCCCTCCAGCGGCATGAGGAGATGATCATCCCTGGAGAACCCCCCTGATCCCCTGGGAGCCCTGGGAATTTCCCTGCAAGAATCAATAAACCCCTTCAGCACAGCAGCTCTGGGTGTCTGTGTGGGCTGGTTCTCATCTCCATGTGTGTGTGTCCCCTTCCTTGTCCCTGTGTGTCCCTTGTCCCTCTCTCAGCCCTGGCAGTCTCTGGTTCCTCCCCTGCCATCAGCAGAGCCACTCTGGGGGCTCCCAGAGCTCTCTCTCCCTTTCCTCCCCCACCTGCTGCCCTGGGTCTCTCAGGGGTTCCCCGTGACCCCCCCTCTTGCCCAGATGATTTTGGGGCTGTGCTGGGCCGGGGGCTTCACCTGCTGGTTTGGGTGAGACCCCAAAATCAGGGGTGTGGCAAAAATGGGGGACTCTCAGGTGTGAGGCTGCACCACTAAACTGGAGGGAATCTGCTGTAAAATGTGGAACAGCCTCAAAGATAAGGGGGAGAACCCAATCTTTGGGGGTCAAAGTGTTGGAAAACGCCAGTTTGGGGGATGTTTTTTGTGGGGGCACTGCAATTTTGGGTACAAGTGGGTAGGAAATGCCTGGATTGGAAGGATTGAGTGGAAACTGCAATTTTGATTGGTTTGAGGTTGAGAGGACTCGAATTTTGGGCATTAATGGAGGGTGGATAAACCCTGGATTAGATGGTGCTAGTTGGAGAGAACCACAATTTTGTTGTTCAGTGTGTCAGAAAACTAAAAACTTAAGAGTTTTTCTGGGTGCTCAGACCATATTTGGAGGTCTGTGGGGTGTGAGGAGCCCCCATTGAGCAGATTTTGGGAGGTTTCTGGTTTAGGGGACTCCCAATTTGGTGGAGATAACTGCTGATTTGGAAGGTTTGGGCAAGGATACCCCAATACTGGAGGTCAGTGGGTGGAGTAACTCAAGAAAAGGTTTCATGGGAGGAGATCCCATTGGACGGATTTTGGCTGTGACACCCCCAGTTGAGGAGGGTTCTGTCCAGTGTACCCCCAAGTTTTGGCAAAGGGGGGAAAGTGGGAAGGGCAGAAGATGTCCCCTCCAGGAGTTACACACAGTGAAGGACCACAGGGGGAGTGTTTTGGGGACCTTCCCTCAGTTTTTGGGGCCCTACATCCATGTGGTGTCCATGGGGTGTGTGACCCACAGTGCCCCCAACCCTGGACTTTGCACTGCAGGTGCTGGAACCCTAAAATCCATCCCGGGATTCCCAAAGAACCACCACAAAACCCACCCTGAGATCCCAAAACATCTCATGGGGATCCCCAAAATCTGCCCTTGGAACCCCTAAACCCCCGCCTCTGGCAGGGGGACCAGGAAACGCAGTGCTGGGTCCTCCCAGTCACCAGGGGGCGCCAATGCCCAAGACGCCCCACCCCCAGGGACTCACCTCATCCAGGGGACCCCAAATCTGGGCTCTGCACGGTTCTCCCATCACATCCCCCATTTAGGGGGGACCCTCCCCAGAGCCCCCTCCCCCCGCAGTGAGCAGGACCCCCAAGCTGGCACAGGGTCCTCCCAGCTGCCAGGTGGCGCCAAGGCCTAAGTTGCCAAAACACTTCAAAGACCCCAAAACCCACCCTGGACGCCCTCCAACCCCCTCCCCACCTAAAACAGAGCCCAAAACCCACTCTGGCCTCCCTCCAACCCCCTCCCCACTAAAAACATAGCCCAAAATCCACCCTGGGATCCCCCCGCACCCCTTTTCTCTCTGCATCCCCAAATAAACTCCTCCCCTACACATTGCCCCAGTTTTATCAGGGTGTCACCCCCAAAATCCACCATGGAGTGCAAAACCAGACACTTTATAACCAACTAAATGGGGGGTCCTGAACTCCACCCACTGAGCCCCTACTCCAAACCAGGGTCAGCCCTGCTGGTCAGAGCTGGGGTTGACCTTTTCAGACACCTCCAGTCTTGGGTTGCCTTGTTTCCTGAGATTCGGGTGGTTTAGAATCCTTTGCCCTCTGAAAACCCCGAGTCAGATGCAAGAACACAACGGAGTCTTCAATTGTTCAGTTTTCAAGGTTGTTCATGTTGTTCATTATTTATCTTTTCGTTTGCTCTGTATCCAGCCAAGATCTTTGCAGCTCGGGCATCAGGTGAAGACTCCTCCTCCAATGGAGGCTCATCATCTCTTATACCAATTATTACATCTTTATTATTAACAATTACACATCAGTATCTACCATCTGTACTAAACAAGTCATTTCTACTCTGACCCCATCTCTTTGAAGCTCCTTTGTGCCACTGTCACAGCAGAAGATGGAGACGAAGAAGAACCCAGGGCACCGCCCAGAATCCTCCATCTTGTCCCCACTCACCCCTATTCTAAAAACCCAAATGTGACAAACTACACTATTCTCTTTCACACTTTTGTGGCTTGCAATTCCTCTCTCAGTGTTGGAAGCTTTCCCCACGGACTGAAGTCAAAGCCAGTGTCTTCCTGGGCTCTGTGCCAGGGTCTCCAACCCCCCTGTACAGATGCCAGACCCCCCTGTACAGGTTGCAAACCCTGTTGTTCAGGGCTCTGACTGTCCAGGGCATCCAAAGGAATGCCCTGGATTCCCACATCCCAGCTCCCCCCCGAGAAACTGGAATGGAAAATAAGAAATCCCTCGCTTTGGGGTGGAAACTGGCAGCCAGGGAGGGAGACCCCAGGCACAACAAGAGTTCAAGGGTCTCAAGCCCTGGTCTGAGGATGCCAAACTCCAGTTGGAGAGGCCTAAACTCAAGTGGGGTGGCAAAGGTTTGAGTTGGAGCATCCCAAACCCTAGGATGTCATCACAGCGTCCAGGACAGGCCAGGGGACATCTTGGGTTTCCCAGCCCATCCCTGGGAAACACACAAAATCCCCCACAAAAATACACACCAACCCCCACCCAAACATACAAACACACAAAATCCCACAAACACACACAAACCCACCCCAAATGTACAAACACACAAAATTCCACATGGAAACACACATAAACCCAGACCCAAACGTACACACAATATCCCACACAAAAACCCAAACCCAAACCCAAACACACAAAATCCCACACAAACCGACACCGAAACGTACACACAAAATCCCACACAAAACCACCAGCCCATACCCAAACAAACACACTAAATCTCACAGAGGAACACACACAACCCACACCCAAACATACAAACACACAAAATCCCACACAAAAACACACACAAACTCACACCCAAACATACAAACACACAAAATCCCACAGAGAAATGCCCAAACACTCAAACACACAAAAACACACATAGAGAAACATACAAAATTTATTAATTTTTTGGAAAAATTTAGATTTTATTTTAGATAAGTTGTAAATTGTATAGAGGAAGCTTAATAGACAAAATATTAGGAAACTGATAATTTTAATATTTTGGTGATATTGAATATTTTTTAATAGTGATGTAATAGTTTTGAAAGACAAGGAGGAAAGAAAAGATTGAGGAGTTTTATTTTTTTTAATAAATGGGGTGTAATTATTAAATTTTTAAAATATGTTATTGGAGTTAGGATGTAGGGTAGGATGAAGTTATAAATTAAATATATTGGGTATAAATTTTAGGTTTTCTATAAATTATGATTATTGAGTTAAGGAGAATTAGGAGAATTTAGGAGAAATTCTAGTACCAGGTGCTGAAAGCTCAAGAGGAGCAGCCAGCAAGGGGCAGGGAGGAGGCCTGGCAGGAGCTGGGGCTGGAGGAGCCCTGCGGCTGATCCGGCAGCAAGAGGACGAGATGGGGCTGGTGCTGCACAAAGTGTTACTGACCATTGTCTTGGGTTATGGAACCAAAGATGTGTATTCTATTTCATCTGTTGAAAGCAGCTGGGGAGATGTTTTTCTTTATCTCTTGCAACTCTGGGGTGAGGGGGGCAGGTGCCTTCTGATCATGGGGCAGCTGTTCAAACCAGGTGGGGCAGTGTTTGTTATCTCTTTCACCTCCTGTCCTCCCTCCAGGGGAATATTCTCTGCTAATGGGCCATGAAGGCTCACCAAGAACATCACACATTCCATCATCCCATTGTGAGATGCTCCACCCAGTGGGGGGAGCCAACCATCCCTACCTGGATAAAAATTGTGACGTAGGAACACCAGGGATCTGGTTCCACTGGATTCCCGGAGGAAGGCCAGACCCTTCTCACCATCACTGGACCCTTCTCACCATCAATGGACCTGTAAGTTTGCAAGAAATTATTTATAAGCTTTAGTTATGAATATAGTATAGGGGTTTTTTTATTGTAAGTTTAGTATAGTTTGAACACCTTGAAAGGGCCTCTCGTCCTAGAACGTATTCTTATCGTAGTTTGATAAGGGTTTCTAGGACAACTAGAGCCTCTGCCTGGAGACTCTTCTCTATTGGTTCCATTTTGTTTCATCCTTGTGTTATGCATAATTTTCCCTGTGTCCATTATGGAATTCTTACCTTTAGGTCCAAGAGCTTTGGCCACTAGTTTGGCAAGACTCTCCTGAGACCACTCCCAAACCTGTATTGGATTTGTTAGAATTTAGGTAACTTAGTTGGCATGTGGTGTTTGGATTGTTTTATTGGTTTGTATAATTTTGTACCCACCTACCAGATTGTGTTGTACAAAACAGCCCTGCAGCCCAGGCTTGGGGTCTCTCTCAAAGGCACTCACCTGGGGCTGGGGGATTCCCTGACCCCCCCCCAAATGAAGCCTCTGTTTCCTGAAAGCCTCTAGAGAGTCCCCTCTTTTTACCACAGCCATGACAGTGTGAGCCAACTGCCTGTGAGCCAAGACCCCACAAACTAGTATTGCTGTAGCGTACGGGAGCAGCCGGGAGCCCGAGCTGAAGACCAAGCTGGGCCAGAACCAGGTATGCACACCAGCAGGACCCTTCTCACCATCACTGGACCCTTTTTCTACAGGATCATCTCTGCTCAGAGATGCAACAGAACCACATCTGCCACTCCAGGAGGATTTAATTTGGGACTGCTTCCAACACCCTGACCAACAGGGTGTCAGGTTGTAGCTCTGACTCTGTCAGGGTTTCTAGGATTGTTGTTTGCTTGTTTGCTTGTTTTACTACTACATTTGTTAATACTCCTAGTAAAGCACTGTTATTCCTATTCCCAAATCTTTGCCTGAAAGCCCTGAATTGCAAAATTATCATTTGGAGGGAGTGAGGGGTTTACGTTCTCCATTCTAAGGAAAACTCCAGCTTTCCCTGTCAGATATCTCTCTTTCCAAACCAAGACAACCATGTAATCAAAATGCCCCCCAACAGAACAGAAAATCCATCACCTCTACTCTCCCAAGACCTTTTTTTTCCCTTTAGTATCTCTTCAAACTTTTCTGATTTAGTTGAGTTGACTATTAATTAATCTACTTTCTATTTCCCCAAGCTTTGTCGCAGTCAAAGCAAACACAGTCAGGTGACTGACATGAGATTTGGTCTGAAATACAAATGCCTATGAGAGTTTTAGTGCTTGATTCTGAGAGCCTTCATTCTAAGGAAAATGTCCTGATTTATAAAAGAGGTCACCTTTGAATGAGCAGCAGCAGTGCTGATAAAAATCTGCAGGAGTCAGCCTTATAATTGCAACTTTTTGCAGGTTATTTAGAGAGAACAAAACAAGCAGATGATCAGATTTAGACATTTGTTTTAAAGACAACTCTGCAAATTGTCCGGAGACCAAAATAGATTATTTGCAGGAAATGGAGTTTTCTTAATACTGAATTTGATCCTACTGAACATCAATGGAATCTTGTCCCAGACTTTCATGTGAAAGGGACTTAACAAGCAACATGGATAAAAGCAGAGTTACAGCAACTGTCTAGGAGAAAGCTCAGTTAGGATAAACCTTAAATTTCAATATAGAAGTGTCCCTGCTTGAGAACAAATGAAGAGGATTCTGACCAAGGGCACTGAGGTACCTGTGATAAAATCTTGGCACGTGCCCCGTGTGGAATGAGACCTGAAGATTTATCAAGTCTCTGAGGTTGTCCAGCACTTTTCACAGTGGCTTCCTCACAGTGAGACGGCTCCTTAGATGTGCCTTGTAAAGCAGTGAGTTTTATTCGAAGCAAAATAACAAGGAGCAGAAAAAACAAAAGGAAATGCTGAGCACAGGTGTGGGAGAAACCTCTGACACCTGGCTAAAAAGAGTCTGAAAAGCCCAGAGCACCTCTGTGCTCATCCTTTAAGCACTGACTGACCCTGGGAGGGTTCAGAAACAACTCCAGGCTTTGAGGGGCACTGCCAGAGCTCAAGCAATGCTCCGGTGCAGGCACCAAGCCAAATACAGTGAGGCGGCTCTGGAAAGTTCCAGTTTAACTTCCTCACCTGTCCAGAGGTCAACTGAAACTCTTTCTCTGACAGAGAAAACCCCTGCTGGGGTGCTGCACTGCAATTCCCAGCTGCACCAGGCAGGGAGCACAGCTGGGGCTCCACATCCCGCCCAAATCTGCATCCCTGTCCCAAGAGGGGGACAAGGGGAGCCCCAAGGAGCAGCGCTGATCCCATGGGATGGCCATTGTCAAAGCCCATGGAGCAGGATCCATCAAAGAGCATCTGCCCCTGCTTCCTTCACCCCCTGCACCTGAGGCACTGGGGCCAGGGCCCAGCTTCCCCATTGTTATAAATGTTTAAAGCCAATTATAATAAAATAGAGTTTATTGCCAGATTGCCAGTGAAATAAATCACGAGCACAAAATTGACAAAGCCAATACCGAAACTGACCAAAGTCAGGGAGCGAGGAAATCAGCAGTGCTGGCACTGGGTGAGACCTCCCTGAAGTTTCCTGTGACACCACACCCCCAGGTCTCACCTGCGTCTGTCTGCCTCCAGGCCCACTGGTTTTATACCTTTTGGCTCAGTGTGCAAGTCCAAACATGTTGAAAAGTCCAGGCACACGTTTGAACATGTAACAAATCCAGGTATTGAGGGGAGCATGGAATCTCTTGAGGTTGGTGCCACTGCTCTGTTCTGATTTTCTATAGCTTCTTTGTCCCTCGATGGTTTTGCTGATAGAATCACCACAGCAATCAGCTAGCCAGGATGGGTTTTCCTGGGTGGAGGAGATGTTTCTGAGAATCCCTTGATTGCTTGGTGCGATCCCATTCTCTTGGGCCATTAGTCCTTACCAGATACCAACCTGGTTTCAGCATTCTGCTGTCTGTATTGGTATGGTTATTCCTTTGTCTCCTTCCCAGATTCAGGTAGCTTTCTGTGCTGCAAAGGATTTTTCCTGACTCTCTTAGAAATTGCCTAATTTACCATCACCCCCATCCATGGACATTACATGTATAAAATATAATTTGTGAACATGAACCAACATACACAAGGATAATGTAAAAGATTTTCTTGTGAGGTTACCATTCAGTTCCCGCCTGAGCTGGCAGTGCCTTTAAAACCCATCAACTACAGGAATGTATCTTCCCCACCAACCAATATTACCTCATTAGGTAAACCTAAACTAATTTATTATTATAATCCAGGAACATGAATTAATATATACTACAGTGAGGATGGATGAAGAACAGCCTTCCCCACTTTCAAACCCTACCAAAGAAGCCATTAATGTTGAGATGAATAAAAGGGCCAGGAGACCTTCTGCTCCCTTTTTAAGCCTTTATTAGATCAGCCTGAGTGAAGGCCCAAGGGGTCGCACTCATCACCACTGCTCCTTGGGGACAACGAGGAGGAGAAGGTGCAATCAGCTTTGCCCGAAGGCAGAGCTGGGGTCTCCAATCTCACAGGAGCCCTATAGGAGACTTACTCATTTTGGCTTGTTTGAGGTCTTGGGGGTGACTCTGAGTGAGTTCTGTTTGGTTATGGTGAGATGACCAAATGGCTTTACAGACAGCCTGATGCTTTGCTTTGTCTTCTAGTGTGGTTTGGTGAGGCATTTGTGCACCAGCTTCCAAGCTTCAGGGGTCTGTATGCGGTGGTCTCACTTCCTGTAGTTACTCAGATCCATGGGGGTTCCCATGGTTTGCATACCGGGTGGGGCCATGAGCTGTCAAGTGTAACTCTGGGGGAGCAGTGGAGGCGGGGCCCGAACAGGAACAAGGAACAGGATCCAGCAACTTGGGATAGGGGTACAGTAAGGGAACAGGAACAAGGAACAGGATCCAGCAACTTGGGATAGGGGTACAGTAAGGGAATAGGAACAAGGAACAGGATACAGCAACTTGGGATAGGGGTACAGTAAGGGAACAGGAACAAGGAACAGGATACAGCAACTTGGGATACGGGTACAGTAAGGGAACAGGAACAAGGAACAGGGTACAGCAACTTGGGATAGGGGAACAGTAAGGGAACAGGAACAAGGAACAGGGTACAGCAACTTGAGATAGGGGTACAGTAGGGGTACAAGGTAAGTGATTTTTATCAATTAACATTACTTAACAGTCATAACAACTATTAACACAACAAACATTAACTGTCAACAATAAATATGGCTAACAGGAACTCTTGGCTTTTTCTTCTTAACAATGGGGTGACAAAGGGACAGAAGGGACAGCTGAGCCCTCCAAGGAGGGGACAAAGGGGACACTGGAAGGGCACAGAGTCCACCCCAGGAGGCCACAAGTGCCATGAGGTCCCCGCCACCTTCACTGTCCCCCCTCCAGGTGCTGGAGGCACAGGTGGGCGTGGTGGCCACCCTGGGCAAGCTGGCAGCCACTGTGACCAGGCCACATGGGGACCTGCTGCGGGCCGTGTCACCAAGGTCCCTGTGCACAGGCCTGAGGAAATTCACCTGGACCCTCCGTTGCATCCTGTGCCACTGCAGTGACACCTCCCTGCGCGAGCGCGATGTCACCTCCGTGCGCCAGGCCCTGACCGCCCTCGAGGCCAACCCACACATCAACTGGGCCCGTGACGTAATGGGAGCTGTGGCTGGATTCAGCCAAGACTTGGTGGCTGCGCTCAGGAAGTGCTGGGACCGGCTGGCTGGGGAGGCCACTGAGCTCCACGAGCTCTGGGAGAGCACAGACACCAGGGGTGTGCAGCCGCCAGAGGTGGCCCTGGGGCTGCTGGGGCGCTTGGAGGCTGCATGTGACAAAGCCAGCCTGTTCCCCTGGGAGCTGCTGCACTGGCTTGGGGACATCGAGGCCGCCCTGGAGGGGACAGGGGAGGTGACTCCCGATGTCCTCAAGGACTTGATGGCTGCAGTGGCCGAGGCCGAGCGGCTGTGAGAGGCCAGCACCCACCTGGGCATGTGTCACCTGCTGGGGACAATTGCGGATATCCACACCCTCCTCTTGAGTCCCTGTCATGGCTACAATGGCCATGCTCACCGCAAGGTGGCCAAGAGGTGCTAAGAAGCCATCAAGGACATCCCAAGGCTGCTGGGGGACAGTGATGTCACGGCTGTGACGTCATTGGCGCTGTGATGACATCATTGGGAACGTCGCTGGTTTCAATTTTCCCCTCCCCTCTCCCTGCACGGTGTTTGAGACAAATTTGGGTCATTTTCTGGAAATTTTCATTGAAACTGTCCCAAATCCTAATGGGAATTCCTGGGGTGACATCACTGGGGACACTCAGTGTGATAAATAGCTATGATAAATAGGTATGCTGACAAAATTGAAATGGTAATCAATAGTTTATAATAAAATTGCAATTAAAAGTACAGTGTTAAAGAGAAGAGGGGAAGGGGTCCCTCCTTTCTCCTGCAGATGTTCATGAGAGAGTAGAATACAGGAAGAAACTGAGATAAGACTAAAGCTAAATTTATCCATAAAACAGGGAAAGTTGGTGAAACTTCAGGAAAATTCTTAATTATATGAGATTTATTGCTTTAATGTTCAAACTTGGTATTCGCTTACATAATACAAGCTTTATACACATGTGTAATAGGAGAGGTTATTCAGAAGACAATGAGCAAGTCTCTGAGCCTTCATCCCAAAGACCACCCAAAGAAGACAGAAGAGCCCCTGGCAACAAGTGAAGCATGTGCCAGGAAGTGCAGTGATGTAGATTTTTAAAATGGGCAATAGGAGGAAGCTTACAGGAAACATTGATGAATCTGTATCATCAGACAGTAGATCAGTGTAGTTTGAATTGCTCTGTTTTGTGCCTGAGGTGGGGTGAGAAGCCCTCCCCGTACCCAGGTCAGTTTTGCTTCTGCCTTATCAGAACCTTAACCACATTTAAATCATCATTGCCAAATTTTTGCATATGCTTAATTTTATATTAGATGGTTATTAAAATTGCTGCTAAATTTTATATTTGTTGTTTAATTTATTCACATTTATAACACTTCCATGCCTTACTTAGGGGATTTTTTTAAAAATCTCTTCTTCATAATGATCCCATGGTCTCTGTCCACATTGCCCGCACACACACCTGCTATTGGATTGACACCAATCACAACTTGATTTCTTTACATTCTCTCGCCCTTCTTGTTTAATTTATTGATTAGTGTCGTGCTTCAAACCCGGCTAAAATTTGTGAGATCTGAGCTTCTTTTTTGTCTTTCCTCAATTTCATGATTTTGGATGTTTTGGATGTTTTCCCAAAGTGACTAAATTCTTTTGCAGCCAGTTTGGAACCTACAGGCATTGCTGCAACTTGCATTGCCTTCAATCACAGAGTGAATGAGCTTAATAAAGCATGGAATTAGGCAAGGTAAAAATACGTTATGAACGTATTTTTAATACGTTCATAACGTATTTTTACCGTTAATGAACATAATATTATAAATCCCACTTTCTTCCACCCAGCCCCTCCCCCAAACCACTGGTCCCACCAGGAATCCTGAAGGAGAGAATTCCATTTCTGAACAGGCACACGTGCTGCTACTCTTTTAATGTCTTCTGCTATTTGTGAAACAGTTTCCTGACACGATGCCGGTTCTTCAGCCCAGCCAGCTCCCGGCACCGGCGCCAGGAGTGGGCGGCCCCCAGAAAGCCAGGCAATCCGGGGTGCAGCTCTGGGGCACAGAGAGCCAGGCAATCCAGGGTGCAGCTGCAGGGCACAGCTGCTCTAGAGCACAGGTGGCACGTGTCGAGGGCAGGGACAAGGAACAGGGAGAGGCCTTCTGTGTGATTTCCAAAGGTGTTTATTGCCCAGAGGGTCAGAGACAGAAAAAGGCACAGAACCTGGGCTTGCAGGGGCTTTCAAGTGGAGGAGGTCTTGGAAGAGGATACAATTCCCAACCAGTAAGGGTGACATGGGGGAGGAACATAAGGCAGAGAGTACAATGCACAGAGCAATGAAAGAACACAAGGGGAGGGAACAGTTTAAACCAACCACTGGGGCGTCAAAGGTTGGGGGATTGACAGGGAAGGGTCTGGAAGAAGGGGCAGGGTTAGGGAAGCACTGACAATTCTGTAGGAGGAGGGAAGAGCAGGTCTAGGGAAGACAGACAAACAGGGAAAAACCAGCACAGGGGAAAGGGACAATCCATTAGGGATAAAATATAATACAGCAATACAAAATATGGGTGGTGTATAAAACTGACCATTAAAACTGAGCTGAAATTGGAATCGCAATAAAAATACACCACCACAACAGGTAAACATCTCCCCAGCTGCTTTCAGCACATGAAACAGAATATACATTTTTGGTTCAAGACAACATTTCTTGGGTTTGGGGGTTCCAGGCTCCTCCTGCTCAGACCAGGGGGTCTCATCCCTCCTTTCCCTTAATTCAGGCACCTCCTGGCAGCTTTTTCCTGCAAAGAATCCATGAGTTTGAGGATTTTTGGGGTGAAGTTTTGGAGAGGGACAACTCTATCTGGCTTTCCCCTCCCTCTTGTGGCCTCTCAGCTGCCCCCAACACCCTGGGGCTGCTGGGATTTCCCTCCTGGGGACAAGGACGTTCATTCCCTTCCAGGAGCCCAATGCCTGGCTGGGGCTCCAGGTCAGGGGCTCCTTGAGCAGCTGCCCCATGTTATAAATAGGATGCCCAATGATACAAAAAAATCCCAAACAAATTTTAAATGTAACAGTAATTTTAATTGAGTATATTAATGGATACAAAATTGAATAATAGTCACATAATAATAGAATAGTAAATAATTGGTCCTGTTAATAATGCATAAGCAAAGATACAAACCGCGGGGTACGGAGCAGGACCATGGGATCCCGCATCACGTACAAACGAGATAACCCCGAGCTGGCCCCTTTATAGTGTAGGCCAATACGTGCTACCACCCATCTCCTCCTATTTTCGATATGTAAGTTTTACATCACTGTTTTCATCACCACCTCCATCACGCATGCCCCGTCATCTCTTTTCGGGGGTCTCGCCGCTTTTTAGGGGGTCGTGTGATGAAGGCTCATCCTCTTCATCACGTGTCCTTTGAATAACCTTTTTTACTGCTCATGCGTATTAGGCTACCTTCTTGGTTACACATGCGTATTAAGCTTGTATTATGTGAATAAATGCCAAGTTTAAACGTTTCCACCATAAATCTCAAATAATTAGCAGGTTCCTTGGAGCTTCCCCAACTTTTCTCTTTTCTATGAGTATATTTAGCTACCCTTGTCTAAGTTTCTTCCTGTATTCTATGAATATCTACAGGAGAAGGGGGGACCCCCTCCCTTCCTTTTTTGGCAGTACTTGTTACTTCTTTATAATTCTAAAGTATTGATTACTGTTTCAATTTTATCAGCACGAATCATACCTATTTATCACAATTTCCCCCATTTCTCTTTTTGGTTCACATTGATTCGTGCTCTATTAAAAGGTTGTAACCTGATATCCTTGGTGATTCAAATTGTTTGAGTTTCGCTGTTGTTTCATCTCAACCTCAAATTTTTCTAGCATCTCTCGTGCTGCATCAAGCTTCTCACATTCCTTTTCAAATTTCCTTAACATTTCTTGTGCTATTGCAATTTCCTTGGGTTCTGTCTCCACCTTTTCAATTTCTTTTCCCAAAATCGGGGTGGATTTAGTGGTCAGCACCAGTACAGATTTTGGTTTTCCTTTTGACACCACTTTTGAATCTATAGGCATTGTTGTAATTTGCATTCCTTGTATCACCGAGTGAATTAACCTAATCAAACATGGAATCATACAAGGCAAAAACAAAAGTCCTAAAACCGAGCACAATAACATAAATCCTAACTTTTTCCACCAAACACCACCAAACAGGTTATCCCACCAATCAGCTTTTAAAATTGAGTTCCATTTCTGTACTGGTACATGGGCCACTCTTTTAATTTCTTCTGCAAGTTTCGTAATAGCTTCCCCATGATCATCAATTTCTACACAACACTCAGATTCATTGAATCTTCCACAGACTCCTCCTTCTTCTGCCAACAAATAATCCAGAGCAATTCTATTTTGATATACAAATGCCCGCATTTGTGAATATTGTTTGGCCAATAACTTTAGGGCATCTGAGGTGTGGTTTGACACCACCTCAACCACTGCTTGAAGTCTTATTAATCGATTCAGTAAATAAATTGGTGTTCTATATCCCCAGGATCCATCCTGAGCCCAAGTTGCTGGATCATAATATGCTATTATTCTTTCTGCAGGCCACTCATCTTTTCCCCACTTCTGATTTCCTCCTGCCGTTGGAAAATCAAAATTTAAATCCCTTTTATTTCGTTGTAAAGTTTCATAAAGTGGGGTTCCTAACATACCACTCTTGGATCTTGGTATTACGAAGAAGGAGGGTCTTATTACTCCCAAAGTACAGGTTCCTTCCCACCTTCGGGGCAACTCGCTGTATGCTCGTTGCCCACAAATCCAGTATATCCCATCTGGGGCTTTCCACCTTTGATCTGTCTTTTCTGGTTGTTCCCAATAATATTTTAAACTCTCTATAGATTGGTAAGGATTAGCTCCAAAACTTCTGTGCCAACATAAATCAGTCTGATCATCCCATTCACAATCTTCTCCTTTTGTTGGTCCCCAATATCCAGCAGGGATTTTGGGTCGCCAAACTTTATAACCATGATCCACATTCACCACTAATGTAGTCTTGCACGGAGTATCCCCCACTGCCTTGTTGAGTTTCCTTCCCTCTCGAGTAATACAGATAATTCCAATTATTTGATGACTTAAAATCCACCCTTCAGGTCTTTTTAAAGTTTTAGAAATTTGAGTGTAATTCCATCTTAAAAATTGTTCTGGAGCTAAACTTTCACCCCTCCAGGGCCATCTTTCTGCCATTTTTAGACCCCCACAAACCCAGCACTTGGATAGTCCTAATTCTGTAGCAATTTCCTGCATCAGTTCTACAAACAAATTCTTATTGGAGGTTGGCAAATCCCAGTCATTATAGTGCTGTTTCAATTGTTTATATAACTCATTTACTTCTTTTGGTTCTTTTCTTCTGCTCTTTCTTCTATCTCTTTTGGTTTCCTTTTCTTCCCTTAACTTCTCTGTTAGTGCCCGATCTCCCAAGCCCACCCCCGGATCATTCCCTTTATCATCTCTCTCAAAGCAAAAAAATCTCTCATACTGAGGGCAAACTTGGTCGTTATGAGGGTAGGGTGCTCGTCCATTATATCCCAAGTTTTTCCCCACCCAGTACATCTTTCCCTTTTTAACACAAACATCCATAAAACTACTGCGATTGTAACAGGCAGGACTAATGTATGGATGTGTCACAAACACAAACTCCATTTTGTCTCTAACCCACACGGGGTGATTGCACTTGTCACAGATATTGAATTTCTTTTTTGCTTCTTGAACTCCATCCTGTGTGGCTTTCTGAATTTGTCCAATTGCCAAGGGTACCATGATCAATACAGTGAAAATAATCCTCAGGAATTCTGACTTTCTACCTTGCTCAAGGCCCCTTGGGTTGCAGCCAAGGGCCGAGACGTCAGTCTTCTCGGTAGCAAAGGTCATATCCCGGGATCTAGTCACTGCTGTCCTTACTCTCCTTGGTACCCACAGCCTCACAGAGTTCATATATACCTTTTTGACTGCCATCTTAAAATTAAAGCCCTAATCCTTCAATTTAAATACCTTCCCTCATGTATCCTGAATCATACAAAATTTTTAAAAAAAAGAAAAAAAAGAAAAAAAACAAACAAAGAAAAGAAAAGAAGAAAAAAAAATAAAAACCAAAAAAAAACCTCAAACACCACTTTCTATACTTATTCTTCCCCAGGGATATGCCAACCACAATAAGGCCCACCAATTAATTTCTTTTCCCTGAACGCAGCCGCTGAGGCCTCTCACTGAGTTTTCGTTGCTTCCAGTAGGCACATTCACGGCTCCACTGCGCCCCTGGAATGTACCTATGACGTGGCACGTAAATTTCTTTTCCACAACAACTATCAAGTATAACACACTGATCTATCAAATCATGAATAGCTCGTTCTCTAATTTGTATCACTGCTAATACAGCAAAAATAAATTGATCCAAATTTTCAATTAACTGTATTGTTTCTGGGAGAGTCCTGTCTCCCAACCTCAAAGGTATTCCAAAAAAATCACTAAAAATGCGCTCCACAGTTAGCTGCCCGTTCACTTGACCAAAACAGGACACACAAAGCAACTGCCTCTCCTTATCCTCCCTTCTAGTTACTCTCCACCATAAATCAAAACAATTTGTACAAACAATACAAATCCATGGACGACACTTTAAACCATGCTGGCTACACTCCGATCGTTTTACTTGCTCCTGAACGCTTTTTACAACAGGTGTTCTCAGTTTCAGCCTTTGAAATTGCAGTTCCTCAATGAATTTAGTCAGTGTCCTTGATAAGTGGCCTTGAAGAAGTTTTTCAATTCGTTTAGGCCGTTCCCATTGCTCGAGGAAGTATCTTATTCTTTTCCATCGACGTTCTTCTGCTTCAGGGCTCAAAGGAGTCGTAGTTGCCAGCCTCTCCAGAATACCTAAGTTATTCTTAATAAATCGAGGTTAATAATATAATACAATCAATTTCAAATAACTTTTCCCATATTTCTTTCACCCTAATCAGGTCCTTTTTAATTTTACTTTTAAATCCCCTGGTGTTGAAACAACTTTCCAGTCAGGTATCGGTCCTTTTACTCGTGAAGCATGTGTCCAACCCCTTTCTGCTGTTCGAATTGCAGTTTCAGTGGTTAATAAAACAAGAAATGGCCCCTCCCATCGTGGTTCCAGACTTTCTCCCCTCCAGCATTTTATTAGTACAAAATGTCCTGGTCGAATGGAATGAATTGAAAAATCAAGAGGAGTTGCCTGGGCTAAAACTCCTTTTTCCCTCAATTCCCTCAAATTGTTTGCAATAGTTGTTATATATCCTTGAATAGTTCTATCCCCAACTAGTGAGGGGTCCATTTTCATACCTTGGGGGTACGGCATTCCATATAACATTTCATAGGGTGAAATCCCAGTCTCAGAGTGGGGCTTAGTTCTAATATTTAATAGGGCCAAAGGAAGACACCGGGTCCAGGGCAATCTGGTTTCTATCATTAACTTAGTTAGCTGCTGTTTAATAGTTTGATTCATCCTTTCAACCCTCCCCGAACTCTCAGGGTGCCATGGAGTATGATATTCCCAGGTAATTCCTAAAGCTTGACTCAAATCCTGAATTATTCTTGAAGTAAAGTGTGTACCTTGGTCTGAATCAATAACCCTTACTAATCCAAATCTCGGAATTATATGCTCCAGCAATATTTTAGCCACTGTCCGGGCTGTAGCTCGAGCCACAGGAAATGCCTCCACCCACTGGGTTAGCTGGTCTACTACAACTAGCAAATATTTCCACCGACCCACTTTTGGTAATTCAGTAAAATCAACTTGAATCTTTTCAAACGGCCTATAGGCTGTCTTGCGTCCTCCTGAGGGGCAACTTCTTAGCATCTTTTTATTCACCTTTTGACAAGTGAGGCATCCCTGTGTAATTTGTTTTCCAATCTCAAATATTCCCATACTCCCATAAAACTTTAAAAAATGATCACAAAGTGCCCTTGTTCCCCAGTGAGTTCGTCTGTGCAAATTATCTAGAATCTGGCGTGCCACTGGCTTCGGCACTATGATCCTACCATCCGGGAGAACCCACTTTCCCTCTTTTAATGTTGCCCCTAATTTCCTTATGGCTGCCAGCTCTGCTAAAGAAAAGGATGGTGTCTCTTCCTGGATCTCGGCTTTCTGCAAAACCATAATTCCACTAGCATTTTCCCTTAAAGCCGCCTTCTTTGCCTCTTCATCAGCTAAGTTATTTCCCCTAACTCTAATATCCCTCCCTCTCTGATGCCCTTTAACAAAAACTACCGCTATTCTTTTTGGGCCCTTCAAGGCTTCAAGTATCTGAACTATTAACTCCTGATGCACCAATTCTTTCCCTTGAGTGTTTATAAGTCCTCTTTCTTTCCAAATTCTTCCAAAGGTATGCACTACACCAAAGGCATATCTAGAATCAGTGTATATTGTTCCTTTCTTTCCTTTTAACATCAATAGTGCACGCAGCAAAGCATAAAGTTCACAGGCTTGTGCTGACCAGGATGGGCTGAGGGGGCCGGACTCCTTTATCTCCAGCTCCTCTCCACTAATTACAGCATATCCAGATTTTCTCTTCCCGCTTACCACCCGGGATGATCCGTCTATAAATAACTTCTCTCCTCCTTGTAATTCCTGCTCTTCCAAATCAGGACGTATTTTCGTTTGTAACTCTATAATTTCCGCACAGTCGTGTATTAACTCTTCTCCTGAATTTCCATATAGGAATTGAGCAGGGCTCTGTACATTTGTCACCTTCAATTCTAATTCAGGAGAAGTAATCAAAATAGCCTCATATTTTAGTATGCGGCTATCAGTTAACCACTTTTCAGCCTTTTGTGTCAAAATTCCCCTGATATTGTGAGGGGTGTATACTTCCAGTGGGGCCCCAAAAGTTACTTTCCGGGCCTCTTCTACCAACAAGGCTGTTGCTACCAAAGCCTGCAAACATGTTGGCCAGCCTTTACTAACTGGGTCTAACAATTTTGAATAATACCCCACCGGTTTCCTTTTCCCTGCCCAGTCCTGAGTTAACACTCCATATGCTGTTTGGTCAGTTGTATTTACAAACAATTGAAAAGATTTTTCCAGATCAGGAAGACTTAATACCGGAGCTTGCAACAAAGCCTCCTTAACCCCTTCAAAGTTTTCCTGGTCCTTTTCAGTCCACTTAAAATGATTCACTGTTAATTTCTCATATAAAAATTTTACTTTTTCACTAAATCCTTCTATCCATTGTCTACAGTATCCCAAAAGACCCAGAAACTGTCTTATTTCCCTCTTCGATTTCGGAGGACCCATGCCTAATATTCCTGAGACTCTTTCGGGGTCCAGCTTTTTCTTTCCTCTGCTAATCCAGTGGCCTAAGTACTTCACTTCAGACTCCACAAATTGCAATTTAGATTTAGATATTTTCAAGCCATTCTCTCCCAAAAAGTTCAACAAGCTAATAGTACCCTTCCTGGTCATCTCCTCAGTCTCTCCTGCTACTAATAAATCATCTACATACTGTAGCAGCTTAACTCCTTCAGGCAGCTCAAAGGATCTCAAAAGATTTTCTAAAGCCCTTCCAAAAAGATTAGGTGAGTCAGTAAAACCTTGCGGCAATACGGTCCACCTGAGCTGTTCTCTTCTACCTGTGTCTGGATCTTCCCATTCAAAAGCAAAATAATCTCTACTGCCCTCATCAAGAGGACATGTCCAAAAAGCATCTTTCAAATCTATTACACTATACCATGTATAGCTAGGAGGCAGCTGACTTAGCAAAGTATATGGATTAGCAACTACTGGGAAGCGGGTGATAGTTCTTTGATTCACAGCCCTTAAATCTTGAACCAGCCTGTAACTCCCATCAGGTTTCTTTACTGGCAAAATGGGAGTATTATGAGGGGACATGCAAGGCTCCAGTAATCCTTGTTGTTTTAAATTCTCAATTACCGGTTTCAATCCCCTCCGTCCTTCTAACGATATTGAATACTGTTTCACCCGGACGGGTACCTCTGGATTTTGTATTTCAACTTTAATAGGCTGTATATCCAACCTCCCCGCTTCACCTGAATACCAAACACTATTATTTATCTTTAAATGATCCTCCTCAGTTAAGGAGTAAATTATAAGTTTTCCTTCACAAGGTTTTATCTGTATTCCCAAGGCCACTATTAAGTCTCTTCCCAACAAATTGTTTTCAGCCTCCGGTAACAATAATAAATCATTTACCCCAAATTTATCATCCGATTCAATTTGTACCCCCTTAATTATAGGAACTGGAAAAGCCTCCCCCTTAACCCCAACCACTGGGACACGATCACGACTTATTTTACACCCCTGTGGTAATTTTCTTACGGTAGACCTAGAAGCCCCAGTATCCACTAAAAATTCAACCTCCTCTCCATGGGGACCTATTTTTAACTTTATCAAGGGCTCCGAGGATGTTCCAGTCCCCCGCATTAAATAGAGCCCCTGACCCCCCTAATCATCCTCTTGGAAGTTTTTCTCATCTTGCCGCATTTTTGGGCACTGCTTTCGCACGTGCCCCCTCCTGTGGCAATAATAACAGGTGGGTCCCGTACCCTTGGAGGTAGGACAGGTATTTTGCATATGCCCTTTCTTATGACAGGCAAAACATGTGGGTCCGGCATCCCGAGAGAGAGAGCTTGACCTCTGCTGTTTATTCTTTGCCAAGGGTTTCTCTGTACTTAAGGTTGACTGCATTTCTTTAACTGCTGCCACCAAAATTCTCGCGTCTGCCTTCTGTCTTTCCTCATCTCTTCTCACATACACCTTCTGTGCCTCTCGTAATAATTCCTGAAGCCCCCTATCCTGCCAATCTTCCAATTTCTCCAGCTTCTTCCTGATGTCCCCCCAGGATTTCGCTACAAACTGCGTTTTTAAAAGGACCTGTCCTGCTGCAGTTTCAGTATCTATTCCAGAATATAACTGCAAATCTCTCCTTAACCTCTCCAACCATTCTATCGGGGATTCATCCTTCCCTTGATGCTCATTTAAAGCTTTCCCTATATTTTGCCCCCTAGGCACTGCCTCACGAATTCCTCGAATGATCATCCAACGGAGATCACTCATATTTTGCCTGTGTCCCGGATCCTGATTACTCCAATCTGGATCCTGCATGGGCCATTTCTGATCCCCCCTGTCCTGCCCCTGGTGTTCTCTGTCCCAAATCCGCATCTCTGCCTGTCTAATCATCTCCCTCTCCTCTGCTGTAAACAAAATTCTTAAGATAGACTGCAATTCCACCCAAGTATATGTATTTGGCCCCAGGAACTGGTCCAACCGCTCTGCCACACCAACGGGATCCTCTAACAACTTACCCATCTCTTTCTTAAATTCCCTAACATCCCCCGTATTAAGGGGGACATTCACATAGCCGATTGGTGATTCCTGCCCTGGATTTGCCATTGGAACCTCTCTGAGGGGATATAACTGATTTTTCCCTTCTATTCCTTCACCGTCCTGGTCACCCTCCCCCCTTTGTCCCCTCCTGACTCTAGTTCTGCGTGTTGCTGGTGGTTCCTGAAGGGGGGGAGCATCTGGATTCACAGGGGGGTCCTCTGGGACTTGAGGCTGAGCTGGCTGATTAGGCTGCCCGTAAGGGGGTGGAAGATAATCTAATGGGTCCCATGGCTCTTGTCTGTTCTTTCTGGCTGCCTGCTCGTTAGTTAATAGAGGATACAACGAGTAACCCTTACTCTCCTGTCTCTGAACAACAAACTCCCTCCTCTCCTGAGGGAGCCACAAAGCAGCATACTCAATCTCCTCCTGATTAAGAGGATCCTTTGAATTCACATATACATTTAAGGCCTGACAAATCCAGTCTTCAAATGATCCGAATTTTGGCCAATATAGATTATCTTTTCGGATCATTTCTTTTGTCCACACAAACATGCAATACTGAATCATTTTCTGCTTACTTTTTCCCTTCCGGGATCCCCATGCATCCCAGAACCGTATCATCATCCCCAGTGGACTGTCCTGAGGAATGCTCCCTTCCTGAGAACCCTCCCCGTGGTTCTCTGATACTCCAAATTTCTGCGAATTTTTCTCAGAATTCGCAGTCCCTGGGTCTAAGAACTTACTCTTTTCTTGACCCATCCTCGGCGGCAACCAACCAAGAAGTCCCTGGTACCCGGAAAATCTTGGTTCTCACACTCACCCAGTAATTCAGCTTCCTCACTCAGTGCTCCGTTACACTGTCACCTCCAACTGCTTGTTCCACACCTTTCTCTCCCTATTTTCTTTCACCGTCCTATCGCCTTAACCACGTACTTCCCCTCACCTTAGCCACGTACTAAATTACCAGCTACCAACCTTTCAAAGAAAACTGAACAACCCAATCACTCTCCTTCTTAGTCTCCACTGGGTAAACAAATCACTCCCTACTCTCAAGAACCTTCCCACAGGTTCCCGAACTGAGGACCCCCTCTCCCCCTCTGTCGGTCCCTCCCGGGGTCCCCACTCACTCTTCCCTTTCGCTTCCCTCCTTTCCCGGCCAAGTCCCTCGCGGGAGTTTGGAAACGCGGTACCGGGATGTCCTCACTCACTTCGGGGGTCCGGGCTACCCAGCCCCCGTCTCAAGCATTCCACACACACACACACGCACACAGCCGCCCCCCTTACCCAACCCCGTGATACTCACAGTCTCCTTTTCTCACGAGGATCTTTGTGCACAAAGAAGTTTTACAGGTACTTTCCTCCTGTAAGCCGGCACACCAATGGGAGTCTTCCTGCGCACTTTTAATAACTAACTCCTTTGCTTATGCACTATTATTTTGGAACTCCCCCTCCAAGGGAGCCCAGTCTAGTCCCGAGGCCACTTAAAAAAATTGGTGGGGAGCTCCTTCCCCAGGACTAGCCGTCCTCCCCTGGGCTTGGGAGTTCCCGGCCAATGCACCAATTGTTATAAATAGGATGCCCAATGATACAAAAAAATCCCAAACAAATTTTAAATGTAACAGTAATTTTAATTGAGTATATTAATGGATACAAAATTGAATAATAGTCACATAATAATAGAATAGTAAATAATTGGTCCGGTTAATAATGCATAAGCAAAGATACAAACCGCGGGGTACGGAGCAGGACCATGGGATCCCGCATCACGTACAAACGAGATAACCCCGAGCTGGCCCCTTTATAGTGTAGGCCAATACGTGCTACCACCCATCTCCTCCTATTTTCGATATGTAAGTTTTACATCACTGTTTTCATCACCACCTCCATCACGCATGCCCCGTCATCTCTTTTCGGGGGTCTCGCCGCTTTTTAGGGGGTCGTGTGATGAAGGCTCATCCTCTTCATCACGTGTCCTTTGAATAACCTTTTTTACTGCTCATGCGTATTAGGCTACCTTCTTGGTTACACATGCGTATTAAGCTTGTATTATGTGAATAAATGCCAAGTTTAAACGTTTCCACCATAAATCTCAAATAATTAGCAGGTTCCTTGGAGCTTCCCCAACTTTTCTCTTTTCTATGAGTATATTTAGCTACCCTTGTCTAAGTTTCTTCCTGTATTCTATAAATATCTACAGGAGAAGGGGGGACCCCCTCCCTTCCCTTTTTGGCAGTACTTGTTACTTCTTTATAATTCTAAAGTATTGATTACTGTTTCAATTTTATCAGCACGAATCATACCTATTTATCACACCCAGAACCTCCGCCAGGGTCTCCCAGCGCTGCCAGAGCCGCTCGGCCTGGGGTCCCCAAAGCCCTCAGCAAGCCCCAAGTCCCTCCCAGGAACCCTCAACTCCCTCACACCCAGCATCCCCCAAAGCCCCTGCAAGTTCCCCCCATGGCACTGGTCATGTCCCACCATGGCCTCACCCATGGCTGTCTCCCCACCAGGTTTCCATCCCTCTCATTGTCCCCCACATCTCCATCTGAGCCCGTGTCTCCCCCTGTGTCCCCATGAATGGCCACGTCCCCCTCCAGGTCCATGTGTCCCCACGTCACTCTCAATGTCTGTGTCCCCCCATGCCCTCACCCCAGTCTTAGTTCAATGTCCTCATTTTTACCCCAGTGTCAGATTTTTTAAAAGGGATGAAGAGAAATGAAAAGCAAATCAAGGCCAAAAGAAAAGGATTTCTGTGTCTGTGCCAGCTGAGAATCCATGTGCTTGGGTGGGAGGGAAGAACATTTTTTGGAGGGGTTTCCACCCCACTGTCTCCAAAACCTTGATCTTGGCCCCAGATCATCACCTACTGCGGAAGATGCCCTCAGGCAACAGGAGATCAAAATTTTGGAATCCCTGAGGTTGGAAAAGACCTCCAAGACCATCCTTTATCCCTTCAGGTCCCAGAAGATAGGATTGAATGCAAAAGATTTTCTGGGGTTGGAAGTCAACAAATCCCCTCTCCCCAAGGAATTCCCAGTGTCTGTCTGTGTCTGATGGAACAGACATTTCCTGCCCCTGCATTCATCCAGGTGCCCACAGGAAGACAGGAAGATATGGAGACCCCCAGCCTGGTGTCGACCCAACACAGATCATCAGGACCAAAGATCACCAGGGCTCTGACCAACAGGGGTCACTGGAGATCATCCAACGCCAATCCTCCCACAGGGAATGGAGCTGGAGCAGCGCACAAAACTCTTCCCGCTCTCAGGGCACTCCCAGGGCTTCCCTTAGTGGTGCCTCCGCTGGTGTGTGGTCAAGTGGGAGCTCTGTGAGAAGCTCTTCCCACACTCAGGACACTCATAGTGTCTCTCCCCGGTGTGGATGCGCCACTGCCTGATGAGGTTGGAGTTTTGCTTGAAGCCCTTCCTGCAGTCGGGGCAGCAGAAAGGGCCTCTCCTCTGTGTGGATCCGCTGATGTTGGAGCAGATTGGAGCTGGTGTGAAACATCTTTCCACACTGGGGGCACTCATAGGGCCTCTCTCCAGTGTGGATGCACTGGTGTTTTCTAAGATCGGAGCTGCATCCAAAAGCCCTTCCCACATTCCAGGCAGGTGTACAGCCCTTCCCCAGTGTGGGTCACCTGGTGCTGGATCAGGGCCCAGCTTACTCTGAAGCCCTTCCCACATTCCCCACACTTGTAGGGCTTTTCCCCTGTGTGGATCATCTGGTGTAGCCTAAGCTTTTCCTTCCACCTGAAGCTCATCCCACATTCCCCACACTCATAGGGCCGTTCCCCAGTGTGGATCACCTGGTGATCAGGTGGGACCTGTAGCTGAAGCCCTTCCTACATTGCAAGCACCTGTGGGGCTTCTCCCCTCCATCAGGATTCTCCTCCAGCTATGAGCTCTGGCTGGATCTCCGACCGCCCTCCTGGTACAGGGGGGGTCTTTCCTCCTCGCAGCTCCCTGGGCTGGGTTTGCAGCCCCTCCTCTTGCGGGAGCTCTGGGGCTTTTCCTCCTCCTCCATCCGGACACTCCTTGGGAATGAAAAATGCTGGTTTGGGGAAATAAACAAGAGAAGAGCCCCTTAGGCTGGGGGTTCCTCCTTGCCCAAGTTCCTCTCAGGAAATCATTGGGCACCTTGTGTCTGTAAGAACCTCCAAAACACCAAGATTCAGCCCAAAAGTCCTCCAAACATCAAGACATAGATCAAAAACTCCCCAAACATCAAAATGCAGACAAAACCTCTTCTAAAATATAAAGGTTCAGCCCCTTTCTAAAAACCCAAAGCACCAACATTTAGCCCAATAAAGCTCAGAAACACCAAGGTTCACTCCCATGGAAATCCTGGATCCCCCTCCCCGGTCACCTGCTGCATGTGGTGGGGCAATGCTTCCGGGGCTGGGGGAGGCTGCAGATCCAGGGAGGGGTGGAACCTTGTGCTGCCTCCTCTTCCTGCTCCTCCTCCTCCTGTGCCCCTACTCTTCCTCACACTCCTCTTCCTCCTCCTACTATTCCTCCTTCTCCTGCACAATCCCACCTTCTCCTCCCACGTGCATCCTTTGACCATTTTGTTCCTCATCCCTGCTTCTCCTTCCCTTCTCCTCCTGCTCCCAGGATTGACTGGGGACCCGAGAGTGTCCAGGAGACAGACGAGGGACAGATCAGGGGGGTCTGGGAAGAGTCAGCAGGGAGAGAGCACTGAAAATCTCATCAGGGAGGACACTGGGATCTTCAGGGAATAACCATGGCAGGGCACCCATGCAGGGTGGAAAAGGGAAAGCCAGGAAGGGGTCCCAGCAAAAGGGATGATGATCCCAAAATATCTCTGAAGGGTCCCTTGGGAGAATGTCCAGGCAGTTTGCACATTCTCCCAGAGGGAATTAGGGATGTGGACACCCAGGGGGGCAATTAGGGAAGTCAAGAAGGGATTTAGACAACAGGGGATGGATGGTGTTGGTGTGCTGGGAAGGGAAAGGGTGAAGGGGAGTGTGCAGGAATATGGAGAAGGCAAGAAGCAGCAGCAGGAATCGCTGTGGGAAGAAAAAAGATGATGGAAAAGAGGAGGAAGAGAAAAATACTGAGCACTGGGACGTTCTTCAGCAGGGTGTGACGCTCAGAGTTTGCCAGCTGCTCCAGATCCCTTGTACCCCCAGTGTCCAGGAGAGGAGAACAAGGAGGTCAGGATTGCAGGGGGTTTCTCTGTGCTGGCAGCGGCAGGAGCGGGCGCAGAGCTGCGGCACCGGGAGCACGGGCTGGGGGCCTGTGGGGAGCTGCGGGGCCGGGCCGGGGCTGTGGGGCAGCTGGGGCTCAGCGCCGGGCGCTGCCTGAGCCCAACACCCCCCGGGCAGGGCCATCAGTGGTTCCCGGCCCCCAGGAGGAGCAGTTATTGTCATTTAGGTTTGGGCCAGGGGTGTGAGAATCAATTTGTAGTCCTAGGACAAAAAGTAGAAAAACCTTGATTTCTTAGGAATGTTTTTGTGTCTGTTTGTGTGTGGCTCCTAGTGAAGGCAAAATTTTGGTATATGGGTTTTTCAAAGTTCACCTTCAGATTCCATTTTGCAAAACCAGAAGAGCTTTAAAGGTGAAACAGGCGGATCAGGAAGTCTGAACTTTCCAAGGACCTTCGCCACTGGGCAAAGGGTAAGGGAGATGCAGAAGGGAAAATTAGGATAAAATGGAGGCTGCGTCTTACAGCAGTTGGAGAGACCCCGTGGCAAATGCCGCATGGCCTCTCCTTTTGTTCATGAATAAAGTCACTTTTACAGAACTCCTCTGTCTCCTTCGGGGACAGAAACCTCTGGCGACGGGAATTTTCCCGCACAGGCCCAGGGACAGCGCAGCCGCCTCCGTCCTACCCACAGGAACCGGGACGAGCCAGCGCTGCTCCGGCCCCGGCTCCTGCCCAGGCACCCGCGGGAAGGAGACCGCGGGCAGCCGCTCCCGCAGCGCCCTCAGGGCACGGGGAACACGGCGCGGACACGGCACAACCCCGCCACAGCCAGAGCCCCCTGCCGCCCCCTCCGCCCGCAGCCAGCCCCGAGCCCCGGCACAACCTCGCGCGGCTCCCACCTGCGCCGGGGCCGCTCCTCAGCCGAGGTTTCCGAGCAATGCTGGAGTTCAGCGAAAGGGAGACGAGTTCGTGCCGTGGGCAGAGCCCGCCGCTCACTTCGATTGGCTGGTTCTGCCGTCACTCTTTGTTCTCGTGCGCTGATTGGGCAGAGGGGGGACAAGCACAGCCCCGGTTCCGCCCCCGGGCGCCCCCGGCCCGCGTTGGGCACCGCCGGGGTCGGGCTGGCCCCACCCCCCGGAGCCGACGCTCTGCCCAGCCTGTCAATCAACGCCGATCGGTCTCTTAGCCACGCCCACAGAGGGGTGACAGTGGGGGTGGGTACACTGTGCCGTGTGTAGCGCCCGCCCCTCGCTCGCTGCCATTGGCCGATTCTGCCGTCACTGCTGGCTCTGGCTGCGCGCTGATTGGGCAGAGCGGGGAGAAGCGCGGCCTCGGTGCCCGCCCGCGGGCGGCCCCGGCGCAGCAGAGCCGCCATTGTTGGAGTGTCCGTGCGGGCCCGGGAGCGGCGGCAGCGGTCGGAGCCCGGGGAGGCGGCGGCGGAGCTCGGAGGCGGCCCCGGCGCAGGTGGGAGCTGCGCTGGGTTGTGCCGGGGCTCGGGGCTGGCTGCGGGCGGAGGGGGCGGCAGGGGGCTCTGGCTGTGGCTGGGTTGTGCCGTGTCCGCGCCGTGTTCCCCGTGCCCTGAGGGCGCTGCGGGAGCGGCTGCCCGCGGTCTCCTTCCCGCGGGTGCCCGGGCAGGAGCCGGGGCCGGAGCAGCGCGGGCTCCTCCCGGTTCCTGTGGGTAGGACGGAGGCGGCTGCGCTGTCCCCGGGCCTGAGTGGGAAAATTCCCGTCGCCAGAGGTTTCTGTCCCCGAAGGAGACCGCGGTGTCCTGTAAAAGTGTTTTTATTCATAAACGGAGATGCCATGGGTTATTTGCCATGGGGTCTCTCCAACTGTTGTAGTACGCAGCCTCTATTTTTAAATAATTTATTAACTGTTTACACGTTCAAGTGTCACCTTTAAAGCTCTTCCTGTTTTGCAAAATGCAGCCTAAAGGTGAACTTTGAAAAACCCATGTACCAAAATTTTGCGATTACTAAGTGCTACACACAAACATACACAAAAACATTCCAAAGCAATCAAGGTTTTTCTACTTCTTCTCCTGGGACTACAATTTGATTCTCACAGCCCTGGCCCAAACCTAACTGACAATATAAAAGTAGGATTATTGCAAAAAATTATTCTAATGGTAATCTTGTCACTGAAACTGTGGAAAAAACAAAAATGCTGCAACAATATCTTTAGTGTTAGAGAGTAAAGGCATTACTTGATTCTGGCCAGGATGGGCAACAGAAATCATTTCATCCACACATCCCGGTGTGCAGGGAAAATCATTCCATGACATGTGAGTTTTACTGGATTTTTCCTAAACTTTTTACAGTCTGAACCCATAGAAATCCATTGGTTTGATGTTCATTGCTTCCAAGTTGCTGAGTTCTTAGGATTTGATTTCCTATTGGACCCGGATTCCTTTGTCTCTGATGCTAATTACGTCTGCACTCCCGGAATTCCTTCTCAGCCTTTTCCAGCCCAGGTGTCTGCAGCTCTTCCAGGGGCAGTGTCTGGGGTGGGTGTTGGTTGCTGGTTGCTGATGGTCGTTGATGTTTTGTTGATGGTCGTTCTCTCTGTGGGGATCTTTTGGGCTCTTCCCAGTCTGGTGAGATGTTCAACTCATCTCTGCTGAGTGGTGTAACATCCCTTCAAATAAAACCTTTAAAATTCCTTTCCCCGGGGCAAAGGGAAACCAAGGCTGAGTGGAGAAATAAAATAAAAACCAATTTAAAGTCGGTCTATTTTCCAGCCATCCAACCCCACCCAGCCCAGAGTGTGAGTCTGGCTGAGGCCCAGAGTGGAATTCTCCCGGTGTCTCCCCAGCCCCTGTGGCAGTGCAGGCACAGAAAGGCCTGAAGCTGCAGCAGTGGCAGCAAGGATTGGCCCGCAGTGCCTGGAGATGCCAAGGGAGGTGCCCAGGCAGAGCATTCCAGCAGAGGATCTGTGGGCAGGCACAGGGGCTTCCCCCGCTGTGGAGCCCTGGCTGCTGCTCCCCTGCCTTCAGTGCAGGGTCAGTGGCTGGAATTGCAGGATAAGGACTGCACAGTCAGGAATTGTAAAGCAGGTTTGTTTTATTCCTGCTGGGACACCTACGGGATCTTTCCACCAATGATGCCGACCTGGTGGAGACAGGTTCCAGGTTTAAATGTGCTCAGATCCCACAAAGCTGCACCTCCCTGCCCACCCATCCTTTGCCCATTCTCTGCCTTCTTGCCCTATATATTACAATCAGTCTTTTGTGATGCCACACCTTCTGCTGGTCGCTGGCAGGGCTCTCCTGATGAAGTCAGAAGTCTTCCTCAGTGTTCACTATTTGACCTCCATCTCTGAGCAGGTGCAGAGAAGGTTTGGGGAATTCCCAGGTCAGTTTGTCCTGGCTGATACCAGGAGCCTGCTTCTTGCTGGTTTTTTAATCAACTGGTTCTGCTTTATCGGGTCTTCACAATACCTAAGTCCCACTTCAGTGAGTTTTAACAATACATCTTCTCTCTGTGGCCTTCACCTGGCACCCAAATTCCTATGGATTCTGTTCATGGGTCCTGCCTTACAAGTTACACTCCTATGCCTTCCAGTACAAGTTGTTTCTCTTCTTTTACAAAATTGCTAAATAAGCTGTATATATTTCTGTTCTCCTTTTCACTTGTTTAAGCACTTTATATGTTTCTAAAATTCTGAATTTTCATATCCATATACATTTCCCATATCGGCGGCCTCCCATCCTCCTGCTCCTTCCCACTCCTTGGGCAGGACCCGATGTCCTGGTTGGATGTTGTCAGCAGCAAAGTCCCAAGGTGGGTGTGTCCCATGAATATCTCACAGCCCTGGCCCAAATCTCTCTCACTTGGATGCAGCCATGGGTTTCTTCCCAGCCCCGTGTGCAGGCTGTTCAAGCAGGAGGCCGGGTTAAACCCTTCCCCTCTCCTCAATTCTAAATCCTCCTGTGCCACTGAACAAGTTCCATCCTGTAATAACTGAGCACTGCTCACCCCTTTAGAAGCTCTTGTGATTCCCAAAGCTGTGAGTTGGTGCCAGACTTTAGGAGATTCTCCTGCCATCAGTTGTCAGGCCTCAGTTCCCATTCAAGCTGTGGCTGCACAATTCTGCAGACAATGAGGCCACTCTCTGGCCATTGAGTTCAACATTTTAGCCCAAGAATTCCCTTGGCATGGCTCTGTTTAACATCTACATACAATTCAAATTCTTTTTTCCTTTCTGGGCAGTCCAGGACAGGAGCCTCATTTAATCTGCTTTTTAACACTTAAAAATTCTTCTTTCCCTCTGGTCTCCATCCATCCATCCAGTTTCTTGAGAGACCCCTGGCTCCAAAAGCCCTGCCTTTCCCAGGGGCTCAATACCAGGCTGTGAGCCCTTCCTTCCCTCTCTGGGAATCGGGGATTGCTTTTAGACCCCACTTGTCCTGGTTGCTTCAGAGGAATTTAGAGAGGCTGGGGATCTGATTTTCTCAAATTCCCTGGGGCTGCCCACACTTCTAGGTTCACTTCAGCCCAGGCCTTGCCAGACATTTGTCACCAAGGTACAGGAGAACTAGCCTCCGTATCACCTTTGACAATATTAATTTGCATTCCCAATTTAGCCATCAAATCCCTTCCCAGTAAATGACAATCACATTTAGGAGCAAATGAAAATTCCTGCATTTCAAACCCATCCCCACACCTGCTAATAGTGGTTGAATAAAACACAGCTGCTCATCTTTCCCACTTACCCCCTGAATAATCAAAGACATTTTTGGCATTTCCCCCCCTGAGGTCTGAGATTCAGAGTGGATGGAGAGGCCCCTGTGTCTATGAGGAAAGGCCTCCTGTCGATGCAGAGCCACCCTGAATGTTCTCAAGGGCTCCAGTGCGGTGGGTCCCTGGTGTGCTGGGAGCTCTGCCACCCCTCCCAATCCATGTCCCTGCAGGGGTGGACTTGCTGCTGGTGAGGGTGCTGCTGTCTGTGCTTGCAGTGTCCTTGTGGCCTGCAGCTGGAAGCCTGATTCCTTCCCAGGGGCTGTTTGGGTGGGCTCTCCCCTGCCCAGGAGGGCAATGCCTCTGCCAGGTCCTTGTGGCCGAGCCGGTGCCCTGGGTGCTGGGGTCCCCTTGGGCCCTGGGCTTGATCCCTCAGGGGCTGTAGAAACTCTGCCATGGCCTTTGCCTTCCCCTTGGCCTTTTCCTCCTCCCTTCTTGCCTTCCCCTGCTGTGCCTTTGTGACCAAGTGCTGCAGGGGCTTCTTCTGCCCCTCCTGCAGCCCCCCTGAGTGCCTGTGGGTGCTCATCCTCTGACAGCTGCTGAGCTTTCTGCAAAACCATTCATTTCTGCAGGGACCCAAACAAAGTCAGATTCAAGGATAATCTGGATCCTTGCAGGTGGAATCCCCATTTGCCAGCTGTTCCTTGCTGCTGGTCCTTGTGCTCCCCGTGCCCTCCCCAGCCCGTATCCCAGAGGCGGTGCCTGTCCTGCCGCAGTGTCCAAAGGCGGCTCCCCCGGCGGGCAGGGCCGGCAGCTCCGCGGGGCCGGGCAGCGGCCGGGGCGTCCCGCAGCCTCCTGGGGGCCGGGGGCCACTGCCGGCCCTGCCCGGGGGGTGCTGGGCTCAGGCAGCGCCTGGCGCTGAGCCCCGGCTGCCCCACAGCCCCGGCCTGGCCCCGCAGCTCCCCACAGGCCCCCAGCCCGTGCTCCCGGTGCCGCAGCTCTGCGCCCGCTCCTGCCGCTGCCAGCACAGAGAAACCCCCTGCAATCCTGACCTCCTTGTTCTCCTCTCCTGGACACTGGGGGTACAAGGGATCTGGAGCAGCTGGCAAATTCTGAGCATCACACCCTGCTGAAAAACGTCCCAGTGCTCAGGATTTTTCTCTTCCTCCTCTTTTCCATCATCCTTTTTCTTCCCACAGCAATTCCTGCTGCTGCTTCTTGCCTTCACCATATTCCTGCACACTCCCCTTCACCCTTTCCCTTCCCAGCACACCAACACCATCCATCCCCTGTTGTCTAAATCCCTTCTTGACTTCCCTAATTGCCCCCCTGGGTATCCATGTCCTTAATTCCCTCTGGGAGAATGTGCAAACTGCCTCACCATTCTCCCAAGGGACCCTTCAGAGACATTTTGGGATCATCATCCCTTTTGCTGGGACCCCTTCCTGGCTTTCCCTTTTCCACCCTGCCTGGGTGCCCTGCCGTGGTTACTCCCTGAAGATCCCAGTGTCCTCCCTGATGAGATTTTCAGTGCTCTCTCCTTTCTGACTCTTCCCAGACCCCCCTGATCTGTCCCTCGTCTGTCTCCTGGACACTCTCGGGTCCCCAGTCAATCCTGGGAGCAGGAGGAGAAGGGAAGGAGAAGCAGGGATGAAGAACAAAATGGTCAAAGGATGCACGTGGGAGGAGAAGGTGGGATTGTGCAGGAGAAGGAGGAACAGTAGGAGCAAGAGGTGTGTGAGGAAGAGTAGGGGCACAGGAGGAGGAGGAGCAGGAAGAGGAGGCAGCACAAGGTTCCACCCCTCCCTGGATCTGCAGCCTCCCCCAGCCCCGGAAGCATTGCCCCACCACATGCAGCAGGTGACCGGGGAGGGGGATCCAGGATTTCCATGGGAGTGAACCTTGGTGTTTCTGAGCTTTATTGGGCTAAATGCTGGTGCTTTGGGTTTTTAGAAAGGGGCTGAACCTTTATATTTTAGAAGAGGTTTTGTCTGCATTTTGATGTTTGGGGAGTTTTTGATCTATGTCTTGATGTTTGGAGGACTTTTGGGCTGAATCTTGGTGTTTTGGAGGTTCTTACAGACACAAGGTGCCCAATGATTTCCTGAGAGGAACTTGGGCAAGGAGGAACCCCCAGCCTAAGGCACTCTCCTCTTGTTTTCTCCCCAAACCAGCATTTTTCATTCCCAAGGAGTGTACGGATGGAGAAGGAGGAAAAGCCCCAGAGCTCCCGCAGGAGGAGGGATTGCAAACCCAGCCCAGGGAGCTGTGAGGAGGAAAGACCCCCCCTGTGCCAGGAGGGCGGCCGGAGATCCAACCGGAGCTCAGAGCTGGAGGAGAAGCCTGATGGAGGGGAGAAGCCCCACAAGTGTGAGGAATGTGGGAAGGGCTTCAGCCAGAGGTGCCGCTTGATTCAGCACCAGGTGATCCACACAGGGGAACGGCCCTATGAGTGTGGGGAATGTGGGATGAGCTTCAGCCTGAGCTCAACCCTGGTGCGACACCAGATGATTCACACTGGGGAAAAGCCCTACGAGTGTGGGGAATGGGATGAGCTTCCGCCTGAAGGGCCACCTTACACAACACCAGATGATCCACACTGGGGAAAAGCCCTACAACTATGGGGAATGTAGGAAGGCCTTCAGAATAAGCTTGGCCCTGATCCAGCACCAGGTGACCCACACTGGGGAAGGGCCCTACACTTGCTTGGAATGTGGGAAGAGCTTTGGATACAGCTCCAGCCTGAGAAACCACCAGTGCATCCACACCGGGGAGAGGCCCTATGAGTGTCCGGAGTGTGGGAAGGGCTTCTCACAGAGCTCTCACTTGACCAAACACAAATGGAGGCGCCATAAGAGAAGCCCTGGGAGTGCCCTGAGAGCGGGAAGAGCTTCGTGCGCTGCTCCAGCTCCATCCCCTGTGGGAGGATCGGCGCTGGATGATCCCCAGTGACCCCCGTTGGTCAGAGCCCTGGTGATCGGTGGTCCTGGTAATTTGTGTAGGAAGGACACCAGGCTGGGGGGGGCTTCACATCTTCCTGTCTCCCTGTGGGCACCTGGATGAAGGCAGGGGCAGGAACATCCATCGGGACACAGACCAACACTGGGAATTCCTTGGGGAGAGGGGATTTGTTGACTTCTAACCCCAGAAAGTCTTTTGTGTTCAGTCCTCTCTTCTGTGGTATCAAGGAATACTGGATGGTCTTGGAGGTCTTTTCCAACCTCAGGGATTCCACAGTTTTGATTTCCTATTGCCTGAGGGTGTCTTCTGCAGCCAGATGTTGATGATCTGGGGCCAAGATCAAGGTTTTGGAGACAGTGGGGTGGAGACCCCTTTCAAAAATGGTTCTTCCCTCCCACCCAAGCACATGGATTCTCAGCTAGCACAGACACAGAAATCCTTTTCTTTTGGCCTTGATTTGCTTTTCATTTCTCTTCGTCCCTTTTAAAAACTCCGACACTGGGGTAAAAATGACGACATTGAACTAAGACCTGGGTGAGGGCATGGGGGGACATAGACATGGAGAGTGACGTGGGGACACATGGACATGGAGGGGGACGTGGCCATTCATGGGGGCACAGGGGGACACGGGCTCAGATGGAGATGTGGGGGACAATGAGAGGGATGGAAACCTGGTGGGGAGACAGCCATGGGTGAGGCCATGGTGGGACATGGCCAGTGACATGTGGGGACAGGGCCATGGCCGGTGCCATGGGGGGAACTTGCAGGGGCTGTGGGGGATGCTGGGTGTGAGGGAGTTGAGGGTTCCTGGGAGGGACTTGGGGCTTGCTGAGGGCTTTGGGGACCCCAGGCCAAGCGGCTCTGGCAGCGCTGGGAGACCCTGGGGGAGGTTCTGGGGCAGCTGCTCAAGGAGCCCCTGGCCTGGAGCCCCAGCCAGGCATTGGGATCCTGGAAGGGAATGAACGTCCTTGTCCCCAGGAGGGAAATCCCAGCAGCCCCAGGGTGTTGGGGGCAGCTGAGAGGCCACAAGAGGGAGGGGAAAGGCAGACAGAGCTGTCCCTCTCCAAAACTGCCCTCCAAAAATCCCGAACTCATGGATTCTTTGCAGGAAAAACTGCCCGGAGGTGCCTGAATAAGGGAAAGGAGAGATGGGACCCCTGGACTGAGCAGGAGGAGCCTGGAACCCCCAAACCCAAGCATGGGTGTCTTGTGTTACCGAGCCAAAAATGTGTGTTCTATTTCATCTGTTGAAAGCAGCTGGGGAGATGTGTATCTGTGGTTGTGGTCTATTTTTGTTGTGTTTCCAATTTCAGCTGAGTTTTAATGGTCAGTTTTATACCCGCCCCTTCCCTATTTTGTATAGTTATATTTTATCCCTAATGGATTGTTCCTTTCCTCCTGTATTGTTGGTTTTGCCCTGGTTGTCTATCTTCCCTAGACCTGCCCTTCCCTCCTCCTACAGAATTGTCAATCCTTCCCTCACCCTGCCCCTTCTTCCAGACCCTTCTCTTTGACGCCCCAGTGGTTGGTTTAAACTGTTCCCTCCCCTTGTGTTCTTTCATTGCTCTGTGCATTGTACTCTCTGCCTTATGTTCCTCCCCCATGTCACCCTTATTGGTTGGGAATTGTATCCTCTCCCAAGACCTCCCCAACTTGTAAGCCCCTGCAAGCCCAGGTTCTGTGCCTTTTTCTGTCCCTGACCCTCGGGGCAATAAACACCTTTGGAAATCACACAGAAGGCCTCTCCCTGCTCCTTGTCCCTACCCTCCACGCGTGCCACCTTTGCTCTAGAGCAGCTGTGCCCTGCAGCTGCACCCTGGATTGCCTGGTTCTCTGTGCCCTACACCCCGGATTGCCTGGCTCTCTGTGCCCCAGAGCTGCACCCCGGATTGCCTGGCTCTCTGTGCCCTGCACCCCGGATTGCCTGGCTCTCTGTGCCCTGCACCCTGGATTGCCTGGCTTTCTGTGCCCCACAGCTGCACCCCGGATTGCCTGGCTCTCTGTGCCCCACAGCTGCACCCCGGATTGCCTGGCTCTCTGTGCCCTGCAGCTGCCCCCTGGATTGCCGGGCTTTCTGTGCCCCACAGCTGCACCCCAGATTGCCTGGCTCTCTGGGGGCCGCCCACTCCTGGCGCCGGTGCCGGGAGCTGGCTGGGCTGAAGAACCGGCATCGTGTCAGGAAACTGTTCCACAAATAGCAGAAGACATTAAAAGAGTAGCAGCACGTGTGCCTGTTCAGAAATGGAATTCTCTCCTTCAGGATTCCTGGTGGGACCAGTGGTTTGGGGGAGGGGCTGGGTGGAAGAAAGTGGGATTTATAATATTATGTTCATTAACGAGGTTACCGTTTTTACCTTGCCTAATTCCATGCTTTATTAAGCTCATTCACTCTGTGATTGAAGGCAATGAAAGTTGCAGCAATGCCTGTAGGTTCCAAACTGGCTGCAAAAGACTTCAGTCATTTTGGGAAAACATCCAAAATATCCAAAATCATGAAATTGAGGAAAGACAAAAAAGAAGCTCAGATCTCACAAATTTTAGCCGGGTTTGAAGCACGACACTAATCAATAAATTAAACAAGAAGGGCGAGAGAATGTAAAGAAATCAAGTTGTGATTGGTGTCAATCCAATAGCAGGTGTGTGTGCGGGCAATGTGGACAGAGACCATGGGATCATTATGAAGAAGAGATTTTTAAAAAAATCCCCTAAGTAAGGCATGGAAGTGTTATAAATGTGAATAAATTAAACAACAAATATAAAATTTAGCAGCAATTTTGATAACCATCTAATATAAAATTAAGCATATGCAAAAATTTGGCAATGATGATTTAAATGTGGTTAAGGTTCTGATAAGGCAGAAGCAAAACTGACCTGGGTACGGGGAGGGCTTCTCACCCCACCTCAGGCACAAAACAGAGCAATTCAAACTACACTGATCTACTGTCTGATGATACAGATTCATCAATGTTTCCTGTAAGCTTCCTCCTATTGCCCATTTTAAAAATCTACGTCACTGCACTTCCTGGCACGTGCTTCACTTGTTGCCAGGGGCTCTTCTGTCTTCTTTGGGTGGTCTTTGGGATGAAGGCTCAGAGACTTGCTCGTTGTCTTCTGAATAACCTCTCCTATTACACATGTGTATAAAGCTTGTATTATGTAAGCGAATACCAAGTTTGAACATTAAAGCAATAAATCTCATATAATTAAGAATTTTCCTGAAGTTTCACCAACTTTCCCTGTTTTATGGATAAATTTAGCTTTAGTCTTATCTCAGTTTCTTCCTGTATTCTACTCTCTCATGAACATCTGCAGGAGAAAGGAGGGACCCCTTCCCCTCTTCTCTTTAACACTGTACTTTTAATTGCAATTTTATTATAAACTATTGATTACCATTTCAATTTTGTCAGCATACCTATTTATCATAGCTATTTATCACACTGAGTGTCCCCAGTGATGTCACCCCAGGAATTCCCATTAGGATTTGGGACAGTTTCAATGAAAATTTCCAGAAAATGACCCAAATTTGTCTCAAACACCGTGCAGGGAGAGGGGAGGGGAAAATTGAAACCAGCGACGTTCCCAATGATGTCATCACAGCGCCAATGACGTCACAGCCGTGACATCACTGTCCCCCAGCAGCCTTGGGATGTCCTTGATGGCTTCTTAGCACCTCTTGGCCACCTTGCGGTGAGCATGGCCATTGTAGCCATGACAGGGACTCAAGAGGAGGGTGTGGATGTCCCCAATTGTCCCCAGCAGGTGACACATGCCCAGGTGGGTGCTGGCCTCTCACAGCTGCTCGGCCTCGGCCACCGCAGCCGTCAAGTCCTTGAGGACATCGGGAGTCACCTCCCCTGTCCCCTCCAGAGCGGCCTCGATGTCCCCAAGCCAGTGCAGCAGCTCCCAGGGGAACAGGCTGGCTTTGTCACATGCAGCCTCCAAGCGCCCCAGCAGCCCCAGGGCCACCTCTGGCGGCTGCACACCCCTGGTGTCTGTGCTCTCCCAGAGCTCGTGGAGCTCAGTGGCCTCCCCGGCCAGCCGGTCCCAGCACTTCCTGAGCGCAGCCACCGAGTCTTGGCTGAATCCAGCCACAGCTCCCATTACGTCACGGGCCCAGTTGATGTGTGGGTTGGCCTCGAGGGCGGTCAGGGCCTGGCGCACGGAGGTGACATCGCGCTCGCGCAGGGAGGTGTCACTGCAGTGGCACAGGATGCAACGGAGGGTCCAGGTGAATTTCCTCAGGCCTGTGCACAGGGACCTTGGTGACATGGCCCGCAGCAGGTCCCCATGTGGCCTGGTCACAGTGGCTGCCAGCTTGCCCAGGGTGGCCACCACGCCCACCTGTGCCTCCAGCACCTGGAGGGGGGACAGTGAAGGTGGCGGGGACCTCATGGCACTTGTGGCCTCCTGGGGTGGACTCTGTGCCCTCCCAGTGTCCCCTTTGTCCCCTCCTTGGAGGGCTCAGCTGTCCCTTCTGTCCCTTTGTCACCCCATTGTTAAGAAGAAAAAGCCAAGAGTTCCTGTTAGCCATATTTATTGTTGACAGTTAATGTTTGTTGTGTTAATAGTTGTTATGACTGTTAAGTAATGTTAATTGATAAAAATCACTTACCTTGTACCCCTACTGTACCCCTATCTCAAGTTGCTGTACCCTGTTCCTTGTACCTGTTCCCTTACTGTTCCCCTATCCCAAGTTGCTGTACCCTGTTCCTTGTTCCTGTTCCCTTACTGTACCCGTATCCCAAGTTTCTGTATCCTGTTCCTTGTTCCTGTTCCCTTACTGTACCCGTATCCCAAGTTGCTGGATCCTGTTCCTTGTTCCTGTTCCCTTACTGTTCCCCTATCCCAAGTTGCTGGATCCTGTTCCTTGTTCCTGTTCCCTTACTGTACCCCTATCCCAAGTTGCTGTATCCTGTTCCTTGTTCCTGTTCCCTTACTGTACCCCTAACCCAAGTTGCTGGATCCTGTTCCTTGTTCCTGTTCGGGCCCCGCCTCCACTGCTCCCCCAGAGTTACACTTGACAGCTCATGGCCCCACCCGGTATGCAAACCATGGGAACCCCCATGGATCTGAGCCACTACAGGAAGTGAGACCACCGCATACAGACCCCTGAAGCTTGGAAGCTGGTGCACAAATGCCTCACCACACCACACCAGAAGACAAAGCAAAGCAGCAGGCTGTCTGTAAAGCCATTTGGTCATCTCACCATAACCTGAACAGAACTCGCTCAGAGTCACCCCCAAGACCTCAAACAAGCCAAAATGAGTAAGTCTCCTATAGGGCTCCTGTGAGATTGGAGACCCCAGGTCTGCCTTCGGGCAAAGCTGATTGCACCTTCTCCTCCTCGTTGTCCCCAAGGAGCAGTGGTGATGAGTGCGACCCCTTGGGCCTTCACTCAGGCTGATCTAATAAAGGCTTAAAAAGGGAGCAGAAGGTCTCCTGGCCCTTTTATTCATCTCAACATTAATGGCTTCTTTGGTAGGGTTTGAAAGTGGGGAAGGCTGTTCTTCATCCATCCTCACTGTAGTATATATTAATTCATGTTCCTGAATTATAATAATAAATTAGTTTAGGTTTACCTAATGAGGTAATATTGGTGGGTGGGGAAGATACATTCCTGTAGTTGATGGGTTTTAAAGGCACTGCCAGCTCAGGCGGGAACTGAATGGTAACCTCACAAGAAACTCTTTTACATTATCCTTGTGTATGTTGGTTCATGTTCACAAATTATATTTTATACATGTAATGTCCACGGGTGCAGGTGATGGTAAATTAGGCAATTTCTAAGAGAGTCAGGAAAAATCCTTTGCAGCACAGAAAGCTACCTGAATCTGGGAAGGAGACAAAGGAATAACCATACCAATACAGACAGCAGAATGCTGAAACCAGGTTGGTATCTGATAAGGACTAATGGCCCAAGAGAATGGGATCCCACCAAGCAATCAAGGGATTCTCAGAAACATCTCCTCCACCCAGGAAAACCCATCCTGGCTAGCTGATTGCTGTGGCGATTCTATCAGCAAAACCATCGAGGGACAAAGAAGCTACAGAAAATCAGAACAGAGCAGTGGCACCAACCTCAAGAGATTCCATGCTCCCCTCAATACCTGGATTTGTAACATGTTCAAACTTGTGCCTGGACTTTTCAACATGTTTGGACTTGCACACTGAGCCAAAAGGTATAAAACCAGTGGGCCTGGAGGCAGACAGACGCAGGTGAGACCTGGGGGTGTGGTGTCACAGGAAACTTCAGGGAGGGCTCACCCAGTGCCAGCACTGCTGATTTCCGCGCTCCCTGACTTTGGTCAATTTCGGTATTGGCTTTGTCAATTTTGCGCTCGTGATTTATTTCACTGGCAATCTGGCAATAAATTCTATTTTATTATAATTGGCTTTAAACATTTATAACAATGGGGAAGCTGGGCCCTGGCCCCAGTGCCTCAGGTGCAGGGGGTGAAGGAAGCAGGTGCAGCTGCTCTTTGATGGATCCTGCTCCATGGGCTTTGACAATGGCCATCCCATGGGATCAGCGCTGCTCCTTGGGGCTCCCCTTGTCCCCCTCTTGGGACAGGGATGCAGATTTGGGCAGGATGTGGAGCCCCAGCTGTGCTCCCTGCCTGGTGCAGCTGGGAATTGCAGTGCAGCACCCCAGCAGGGGTTTTCTCTGTCAGGGAAAGAGTTTCAGTTGACCTCTGGACAGGTGAGGAAGTTAAACTGGAACTTTCCAGAGCTGCCTCACTGTATTTGGCTTGGTTTATGCACCGTAGCATTGCTTGAGCTCTGGCAGTGCAATTCAGGGCTTTCAGGCAAAGATTTGGGAATAGGAATAACAGTGCTTTACTAGGAGTATTAACAAATGTAGTAGTAAAACAAACAAACAAGCAAACAACAATCTTAGAAACCCTGACAGAGTCCGAGCTACAACCTGACACCCTGTTGGTCAGGGTGTTGGAAGCAGTCCCAAATTAAATCCTCCTGGAGTGGCAGATGTGGTTCTGTTGCATCTCTGAGCAGAGATGATCCTGTAGAAAAAGGGTCCAGTGATGGTGAGAAGGGTCCTGCTGGTGTGCATACCTGGTTCTGGCCCAGCTTGGTCTTCAGCTCGGGCTCCCGGCTGCTCCCGTACGCTACAGCAATACTCGTTTGTGGGGTCTTGGCTCACAGGCAGTTGGCTCACACTGTCATGGCTGTGGTAAAATGAGGGGACTCTCTAGAGGCTTTCAGGAAACAGAGGCTTCATTTGGGGGGGTTCAGGGAATCCCCCAGCCCCAGGTGAGTGCCTTTGAGAGAGACCCCAAGCCTAGGCTGCAGGGAGGTTTTGTACAACACAATCTGGTAGGTGGGTACAAAATTATACAAACCAATAAAACAATCCAAACACTACATGCCAACTAAGTTACCTAAATTCTAACAAATCCAATACAGGTTTGGGAGTGGTCTCAGGAGAGTCTTGCCAAACCAGTGGCCAAAGCTCTTGGACCTTAAAGATAAGAATTCCATGATGGACACAGGGAAAATTATGCATAACACAAGGATGAAACAAAATGGAACCAATAGAGAAGAGTCTCCAGGCAGAGGCTCTAGTTGTCCTAGAAACCCTTATCAAACTACGATAAGAATACGTTCTAGGAAGAGAGGCCCTTTCAAGGTGTTCAAACTATACTAAACTTACAATAAAAAAACCCCTATACTATATTCAAAACTAAAGCTTATAAATCATTTCTTGTAAACTTACAGGTCCAGTGATGGTGAGAAGGGTCCAGTGATGGTGAGAAGGGTCTGGCCTTCCTCCGGGAATCCAGTGGAACCAGATCCCTGGTGTTCCTACATCACAATTTTTATCCAGGTAGGGATGGTTGGCTCCCCCCACTGGGTGGAGCATCTCACAATGGGATGATGGAATGTGTGATGTTCTTGGTGAGCTTCATGGCCCATTAGCAGAGAATATTCCCCTGGAGGGAGGACAGGAGGTGAAAGAGATAACAAACACTGCCCCACCTGGTTTGAACAGCTGGCCCATGATCAGAAGGCACCTGCCCCCCTCACCCCAGAGTTGCAAGAGATAAAGAAAAACATCTCCCCAGCTGCTTTCAACAGATGAAATAGAATACACATCTTTGGTTCCATAACCCAAGACAATGGTCAGTAACACTTTGTGCAGCACCAGCCCCATCTCGTCCTCTTGCTGCCGGATCAGCCGCAGGGCTCCTCCAGCCCCAGCTCCTGCCAGGCCTCCTCCCTGCCCCTTGCCAGCTGCTCCTCTTGAGCTTTCAGCACCTGGCACTAGAATTTCTCCTAAATTCTCCTAATTCTCCTTAACTCAATAATCATAATTTATAGAAAACCTAAAATTTATACCAAATATATTTAATTTATAACTTCATCCTACCCTACATCCTAACTCCAATAACATATTTTAAAAATTTAATAATTGCACCCAATTTATTAAAAAAAATAAAACTCCTCAATCTTTTCTTTCCTCCTTGTCTTTTAAAACTATTACATCACTATTAAAAAATATTCAATATCACCAAAATATTAAAATTATCAGTTTCCTAATATTTTGTCTATTAAGCTTCCTCTATACAATTTACAACTTATCTAAAATAAAATCTAAATTTTTCCAAAAAAATAATAAATTTTGTGTGTTTCTCTATGTGTGTTTTTGTGTGTTTGTGTGTTTGGGCATTTCTCTGTGGGATTTCGTGTGTTTGTATGTTTGGGTGTGAGTTTGTGTGTGTTTTTGTGTGGGATTTCGTGTGTTTGTACGTTTGGGTGTGAGTTTGTGTGTGTTTTTGTGTGGGATTTTGTGTGTATGTTTGGGTGTTGGTTTGTGTGGGATTTTGTGTGTACGTTTGGGTCTGGGTTTATGTGTGCTTCCATGTGGAATTTTGTGTGTTTGTACATTTGGGTGTGGGATTTTGTGTGTTTGTATGTTTGGGTGTGGGTTGGTGTGTATTTTTGTGGGGGATTTTGTGTGTTTCCCAGGGATGGGCTGGGAAACCCAAGATGTCCCCTGGCCTGTCCTGGACACTGTGATGACATCCTAGGGTTTGGGATGCTCCAACTCAAACCTTTGCCACCCCACTTGGAGTTTGGGCCTCTCCAACTGGAGTTTGGGATCCTCAGACCAGGGCTTGGGACCCTTGAACTTTTGTTGTGCCTGGGGGCTCACTCCCTGGCTGCCAGTTTCCACCCCAAAGCGAGGGATTTCTTATTTTCCATTCCAGTTTCTCAGGGAGGGAGCTGGGATGTGGGAATCCAGGGCATTCCTTTGGATGCCCTGGACAGTCAGAGCCCTGAACAACAGGGTTTGCAACCTGTACAGGGGGGTCTGGCATCTGTACAGGGGGGTTGGAGACCCTGGCACAGAGCCCAGGAAGACACTGGCTTTGACTTCAGTCCGTGGGGAAAGCTTCCAACACTGAGAGAGGAATTGCAAGCCACAAAGGTGTGAAAGAGAATAGTGTAGTTTGTCACATTTGGGTTTTTAGAATAGGGGTGAGTGGGGACAAGATGGAGGATTCTGGGCGGTGCCCTGGGTTCTTCTTCATCTCCATCTTCTGCTGTGACAGTGGCACAAAGGAGCTTCAAAGAGATGGGGTCAGAGTAGAAATGACTTGTTTTTGTACAGATGGTAGATACTGATGCGTAATTGTAAATAATAAAGACGTAATAATTGGTATAAGAGATGATGAGCCTCCATTGGAGGAGGAGTCTTCACCTGATGCCCGAGCTGCAAAGACCTTGGCTGGATACAGAGCAAACGAAAAGATAAATAATGAACAACATGAACAACCTTGAAAACTGAACAACTGAAGACTCCGTTGTGATCTTGCATCTGACTTGGGGCTTTTCAGAGGGCAAAGGATCCTAAACCACCCGAATCTCAGGAAACAAGGCAACCCAAGACTGGAGGTGTCTGAAAAGGTCAACCCCAGCTCTGACCAGCAGGGCTGACCCTGGTTTGGAGTAGGGGCTCAGTGGGTGGAGTTCAGGACCCCCCATTTAGTTGGTTATAAAGTGTCTGGTTTTGCACTCCATGGTGGATTTTGGGGGTGACACCCTGATCAAACTGGGGCAATGTGTAGGGGAGGAGTTTATTTGGGGATGCAGAGAGAAAAGGGGTGCGGGGGGATACCAGGGTGGATTTTGGGCTATATTTTTGGTGGGGAGGGGGTTGGAGGGAGGCCAGAGTGGGTTTTGGGCTGTGTTTTAGGTGGGGACGGGGTTGGAGGGCATCCAGGGTGGGTTTTGGGGACTTTGAAGTGTTTTGGCAACTTAGGCCTTGGTGGCTGGGAGGACCCTGTGCCAGCTTGGGGGTCCTGCTCACTGCGGGGGGAGGGGGCTCTGGGGAGGGTCCCCCCTAAATGGGGGATGTGATGGGAGAACCGTGCAGAGCACAGATTTGGGGTCCCCTGGATGAGGTGAGTCCCTGGGGGTGGGGCGTCTTGGGCATTGGCGCCCCCTGGTGACTGGGAGGACCCAGCGCTGTGTTTCCTGGTCCCTCTCCCAGAGGCGGGGGTCTGGGGGTTCCAAGGGCAGATTTTGGGGATCCCCATGAGATATTTTGGGATTTCAGGGTGGGTTTTGTGGTGGTTCTTTGGGAATCCCGGGATGGATTTTAGGGTTCCAGCACCTGCAGTGCAAAGTCCAGGGTTGGGGGCACTGTGGGTCACACACCCCATGGACACCACATGGATGTAGGGCCCCAAAAACTGGGGGAAGGTCCCCAAAAAACTCCCCCTGTGGTCCTCCACTGTGTGTAACTCCTGGAGGGGACATCTTCTGCCCTTCCCACTTTCACCCCTTTGCCAAAACTTGGGGGTACACTGGACAGAACCTTCCTCAACTGGGGGTGTCACAGCCAAAATCCGTCCAATGGGATCACCTCCCATGAAACCACTTCTTGTGTTACTCCACCCACTGACCTCCAGTATTGGGCTATCCTTGCCCAAACCTTCCAAATCAGCAGTTATCTCCACCAAATTGGGAGTCCCCTAAACCAGAAACCTCCCAAAATCTGCCCAATGGGGGCTCCTCACACCCCACAGACCTCCAAATATGGTCTGAGCACCCAGAAAAACTCTTAAGGTTTCGTTTTCTGACACGCTGACCAACAAAATTGGAGTTCTCTCCAACTAGCACCATCTAATCCAGGGTGCAAACCCTCCATTAATGCCCAAAATTCGAGTCCTCTTAACCTCAAACCAATCAAAATTGCAGTTTCCCACGCAATCCTTCCAATCCCGGCATTTCCTACCCACTTGTACCCAAAATTGCAGTGCCCCCACAAAAAACATCCTCCAAACTAGGGTTTTCCAACACTTTGACCCCCAAAGATTGGGTTCTCCCCCTTATCTTTGAGGCTGCTCCACATTTTACAGCAGATTCCCTCCAGTTTAGTGGTGCAGCCTCACACCTGAGAGTCCCCCATTTTTGCCACACCCCTGATTTTGGGGTCTCACCCAAACCAGCAGGTGAAGCCCCCGGCCCAGCACAGCCCCAAAATCATCTGGGCAAGAGGGGGGGTCACGGGGAACCCCTGAGAGACCCAGGGCAGCAGGTGGGGGAGGAAAGGGAGAGAGAGGCCTGGGAGCCCCCAGAGTGGCTCTGCTGATGGCAGGGGAGGAACCAGAGACTGCCAGGGCTGAGAGAGGGACAAGGGACACACAGGGACAAGGAAGGGGACACACACACATGGAGATGAGAACCAGCCCACACGGACAGCCAGAGCTGCTGTGCTGAAGGGGTTTATTGATTCTTGCATGGAAATTCCCAGGGCTCCCAGGGGATCAGGGGGGTTCTCCAGGGATGATCATCTCCTCATGCTGCTGGAGGGGGGCAGGACACGAGTGTCACCACCAGTTCCAGGCCTGAAAGGAGGAGCCCAAATTATCCCCGCAGTGTCCACTGGGACATGGGAGGGCCCTTGTCCCCTCCCCTCTCTCTGCAGGGACCTGTGGCAGGAGAAGGGATTTGGAGCCCCAGATGCACCCGAGACTGGACTTGGCTCTGGAGATCCAGGTGGCCCCCAGAGCCCCTCAGCCTGGAAAATCCCAAAAGCTCCCAGAGCCCTCCCTGCTCCCACAGGGACACTGGGTGTCCCCAGAGCCCCCCAGCCTGGAAAATCCCAAAAGCTCCCAGAGCCCTCCCTGCTCCCACAGGGACACTGGGTGTCCCCAGAGCCCCCCAGTGCAAGGCAAGCCCTGGGGACAGCTCTGTCCACCTAAGCCCAGGATATGGGTCAGGGACAGCCCCCTCCATGTCCCTCGGCCATCCCCAAGGTCTGCACAGCCCAAGGGGTTCAGGGATCTGCCCTGGCCCCCGAGGATCTTTGGTGGGGCTGGAGAAGGCCCCAAGATTTCTCACCGGGGCATCCAGAGGGGCAGCCGGGCATCACTCCCGCAGAAGCTGCACCTGCTCGGCCACGGGGGGCTGGGGAGAAAGGCAGGGTTAGAGCCAGACTGGAGGATACTGGGGCATGCTGGGCTGTACTGGGGCACACTGGGGTGTGCTGGGGTGCACTGGGATGCCCTGGAAGGTCATGACCAGGAGAGGGGAAGCGCTGGGCCCAGCAGAACTCCAGGTACCCACCTCAGACCTCTTCACTCTTTGGACGCCATTCTTTTTCTGGAGACAGAAGGGGAGATGTCACTGGTCACTGGGGTGTCCCCAGCCCCAGCAAGGCATGTGGGGAACCAACTGGCCCCCAGTTCCCACACTGGTGTCCCAAATCCAGCACTTACCACAATGCATCCACCTATACCTCCTCCGATGACTGTCTGAAATGAAGAGCAAAAGTTTAGTCTGGAATGGGCGCTGTGGGGCCAGGGGAGCACAGGTGTCCCCAGGCCCTGTGGCTACCCCTGGTCTGAGGGGGAAAATCCCTTCTGCTCGCCCCAGCCCCACTCCAGCCAGTTTCACCTGATCCCAGTTCCTGCAGGGACCATGGTGGGGATGGTCAGAAGGAGAGCAGGGGGAATTTGGGGCTACCAAGGAAGAAGGGATGGAGTGGGACATGGGGCCCAATAGGGAGTGAACTGGAGGGGATTGGGGGTCCCAAGGGATGGGACTGGGGAGTGTTGAAGGGATGGGAATTGGGGAATGCAGGTGGGGAGGCAGGAATTCCAGTGGGGGGACCACGGGGGCTGAAGGGAGGGGTGGGTGGGGGCAGGGGAAAGCAGGGGCAGAGGAACAAAATTGATGGGTTTGGGAGGAGATTTGGGAGGGGCAGGCAAGGAGGGGGATTTGGGGACCCCCCTGCCATGGGCAATGAGAAAGGGAAAGGACTGGAGGGAAAGAGGAGAGGAAATGGACGGGGCATGATGCTCCTTGGGGCTGACTGGGCTGCACTGGGATGGGTGGGAATCCAATGGGGACCCAAGGGAAGGTGCAGCCTTGGGAAGCTCTGGGCTGTGCTGGCATGCACTGGGGGGCACTGGGGTGCCCTGGGGGGTGATGGCCATGAGAGGGGAGGGTCTGGGCTCAGCAGAGGAACTCAGGGTACTCACCTGGCCGTTTGAATAGACACCACCTTCCTGTGGAGAGACCATGAGAGGTCACCAATGACTGGGGTGTCCCCAGTGCTGGAAAAGGCTGGGGGTGAGCAAAGTGCCCCCCAGTTCCCACACTGGTGCCCCAGCTCCAGGACTTACCCCGGCACATATAGCTTCACCACCACTGCCATCCTGGGCCTGGGGAAGGAGAGCAAAAGGTTGGTCAGGATTGGCCCTGGTGGGCCCGGGGGGCCCGGCAGAGCCCCGGGATTGGGAAAAGCCCCCAGGCCTGAGCCCAGCCCATGTCCCTGGAGCCGCACCTTGCTCTGTGCTGGGAGGCACAGCAGGATGGAGAAGAGCAGGGCCACGCCGAGCACAGCCACCTTCATCTTCCTCTTGGAGCAGGGAGCACTGCCTGAGGCTGCAGCAGGGCAGCAGAGCCTTTATCCCTGCCGGGACTCCTCCCTGCGCCCTCCCCGACAGCCCCCAGGCCAAAGCCCAGCTTGGCACAGCCCCCAGCCCTGGCCACCAGCCCAGACCTGGCCCAGAGTCCATCCCACCTGCGGCACGGATCCAGCCCCTCTCCCCGGCATCCCTCCAGCTTCCTGCATGGGGCAGCTGCCCCTGGAAGGGCCCTGGCACCCGGGGAGGGGCCCAGGGGGACGGGCAGGGATCCAAAGGCAGCTGGGGACCCTGTGGGGACAAGCCCCACTCCACCACAATCCATCCTCCAACAGCCCCCAGTGCCACATCCCCCAGCTCCCGCTGTCCCTGCCCTCCCGGAGCTTTCCCTGTGGGACATCCCGGAGCTGAGCCCGGCCCCAAACCTGCTGTGTCCCAGCACAATTGTCCCTGTGCCCACTCCAGCCCCTTGGCTGTACAGGGGGCTGGGCTGAGCCCTCTTCTCGGGCACCAGGAGCCCGGGATCAGGGAGAACGGGGAGGTGGGAGCACAGCGGGGCCAGGGGCCATGGGAACAGCTGGGTGAGTGGCATCTCCAGCCTCTGCAGGCCCTGGGGAGCACTGGGCAGTGGTGGCACTGGGACACCAGGGCTGGGCTCGGGCCAGTGCTGGGCTGGCCGCAGTGTCCGGCTCCAGCCCCTTCCTGGCACTGCAGCCCCAAACTGCTCCAGGCCCCCCGGGGAAGATCCCCTGCCCGGCCCCACCGTCCCAGCCAGGACCACGTGTCCTGCTGGATGCCCCCAGGCCTGCCCTGCTGAGCTGCCCCAGACATGGGGTGCCAGGGGCTCTGTTCCCAGCAGGGCTGTGGCTCCAGCCTGGGCTGGCACTGGGACACAGCTCCTGCAGCTGCCCTGGCCCCAGGGATGGCCCTGCCCTGCCCTGGTGCCAGCGCTGTCCCTGAGCAGGGCTCACCTTCCCACCCGAGGCTCCCGTGCTCCTCTCCCAGCTCACAGGCCCTGTCAGGGTGACCCCCGAGGGCACAGAGCAGGGACAGTCCCTGGCCAGGGCTCCCAGGAGCTGCCAGTGCCTCCATTCTCCACTGACATTTCCTGACATTGCCAGGAGATGTTCCCTCCTCACGGGACACTGACCACACAGAAGGGACCTGTTGTGGGACAGGGGGCAAAACCCTTCAGGCACCTGACTTGACTGTTTGTGTTGGATTTTCCTGAGCAGTGACCTGGAAGATTTTCCTTTTGCCTGTGGTGCTCTGTGCCTCCTTTGTTGCAGAATTGAGAAGCGTTGATCCTGGTGGAGCCCAGGGACATTTCCAGCCTCTGGACACCTGAGGGGCCATCCTGAATGACCCCAGCTGTGGCTTCATGGACTCTGCACAGTCGTGCTCCTGTTTGCGGATCAGCAGCTCCTTGGAACATGGAAATGTTCCCCGTTTGGTGTCTGATGGAGAGATGGGTTAGAGAATTGACCAGGGGGGTCTGAGGTGCAGCTGGTCTGTCCTGGACTGTGTCTCTTCTTCTCCCTGAGCAGGACTGTCAGCAACTTGGGAGACTTCTGATTTTCCTGTCGTCCTTCCTGTGGGATTTTTTCCACACTTGGGTTCCAAATCAATTCCTGGCCCGGCCATTCTCCCCAGGCTGTGAGCACAGGGAGGTGTTGCCATGGGCCACAGGGGGGAAAAGAGGAGCCTGTTCTCCGCACATTTACATCTCCCTGCCAAATTCCCCAGAGCCCTCCAGTTCCCAGACTCCCTCAGCAGCTGCAGTGTGGGGGAGAGTGGGGGAGGCAGGACAGGAGCAGGGGGTCTCAGTGCTGGTGTGGTGCTTTGGCTGGGATAACTGGCTGGTGAAGAGTTGCCGGCCATAGCAATGCCTTGCCAGGTTTCCCCATCAGTTTCTGTGCCTGTGCCCTGCTCCTGCTCCTGCTGCAGTTGGGACAGGTGGGTTTGGGCTGCCAAACCTCTGTGCTCCGTAGGGGCTTTCTGGGAAGTGCTGTAAAATCCTGGCCTTGATCTTGGCCAGGCATTGGAGCTCTGTGCTGGGCCATCCCTCTGCTTTGGGCATGGAGACAATTCCCACTTTCACTTCCTTGCCTTTCGTCCTCCAAGATGTTTTCAGCAGAGGACACACAGAGTGGCACCTGCCCCACCCGTGCCTCCCTGGTGGGGAGGGAGCTGTGCTGCCCCTGATTCCACCAATTCTTCAGTGTCTTGAACATCCTTGTGAAACTACAATCCTCCTGGTGGTGCTTCTCAGGAAGAGTTTCCCAGCTTTTCCTGGGGTTTACCAACTCTTTTGGAAGATCCCCCCGGGATTTGCCCCAGCCCAAGGCAGTGCAGGCGTGGCCGACACTGTGGGGAAACACAGGCAGGTCCCTCTGAAGGTTGTCACCTCCAACAGGCTGGGGCTTCCAGCCCAGCAAGTTCAGGAGGGAGGGAGTGTCCTGAGGTTGGAACCAAGGCAGCCCCAGCACCAAGTCTGTCTGACACAGCTGGGCCCATCCAGCCCCTGCTCTGCACCCAGGAAGGGGAACAGGGCAGGATTGCATCTCCAGACACACAAACACCAGACCATGGGCCTTGGCTGCACTGGCTGCCCTGGAGCCAGAAAGGATCCAGGGAAACAGGGGCCGACCTGGGAGAGATGCAAAAAGATTTCAGCTGCTCTCTGGGAAAGCAAACCATCAGCTGGTGACTCCAGTGCCAGATCCCAGGGCCAAGAGTCAGAAATGAGATGGTTTGGAGTCCAGCTGAGGATTCCTTGTGGGAGATCTGGGCAATGAACATGGGATTGGGAATGGGGCAGCAGTCCCTCTGCAGTCCTTCTTCCCAATCGCCATGCACTTCCAAACCCCTCCAGCAGCCCATGGGAAAGGAGAAGAGTGCTCTGGTTTGTGGAAGTGCCCATGGAAATGCCCCCAGCACATGGATCCAGCCTGCCCAGATCCTTCTGCAGAGCCTTCATGCCCAGCATCAGATCCACAGGCCCACCCAGCCTGGTGTTTTCCATGAATTTGGTGCTGGTAGACTCAATCAGCCCTGAGCCCTGTTCCAGGGAAGCGCTGATCTGGAAACAGGAGCCCAGGAACCCCCAGCTGGGAGCATCTGGAATGGCCCCTTCAGTGTCCAGGGGCTGGAAATTCCTCTGCTGAGCAGCTTCACCTCCACTGGGCCTCTCCTGGGTCAACGCTCTTCAATTCTGCAACAAAGGAGGCACAGAGCACCACAGGCAAAAGGAAAATCTTCCAGGTCACTGCTCAGGAAAATCCAACACAAACAGTCAAGTCAGGTGCCTGAAGGGTTTTGCCCCCTGTCCCACAACAGGTCCCTTCTGTGTGGTCAGTGTCCCGTGAGGAGGGAACATCTCCTGGCAATGTCAGGAAATGTCAGTGGAGAATGGAGGCACTGGCAGCTCCTGGGAGCCCTGGCCAGGGACTGTCCCTGCTCTGTGCCCTCGGGGGTCACCCTGACAGGGCCTGTGAGCTGGGAGAGGAGCACGGGAGCCTCGGGTGGGAAGGTGAGCCCTGCTCAGGGACAGCGCTGGCACCAGGGCAGGGCAGGGCCATCCCTGGGGCCAGGGCAGCTGCAGGAGCTGTGTCCCAGTGCCAGCCCAGGCTGGAGCCACAGCCCTGCTGGGCACAGAGCCCCTGGCACCCCATGTCTGGGGCAGCTCAGCAGGGCAGGCCTGGGGGCATCCAGCAGGACACGTGGTCCTGGCTGGGACGGTGGGGCCGGGCAGGGGATCTTCCCCGGGGGGCCTGGAGCAGTTTGGGGCTGCAGTGCCAGGAAGGGGCTGGAGCCGGACACTGCGGCCAGCCCAGCACTGGCCCGAGCCCAGCCCTGGTGTCCCAGTGCCACCACTGCCCAGTGCTCCCCAGGGCCTACAACGGCTGGAGATGCCACTCACCCAGCTGTTCCCATGGCCCCTGGCCCCGCTGTGCTCCCACCTCCCCGTTCTCCCTGATCCCGGGCTCCTGGTGCCCGAGAAGAGGGCTCAGCCCAGCCCCCTGTTCAGCCAAGGGGCTGGAGTGGGCACAGGGACAATTGTGCTGGGACACAGCAGGTTTGGGGCCGGGCTCAGCTCCGGGGTGTCCCAGAGGGAAAGCTCCGGGAGGGCAGGGACAGCGGGAGCTGGGGGATGTGGCACTGGGGGCTGTTGGAGGATGGATTGTGGTGGAGTGGGGCTTGTCCCCACAGGGTCCCCAGCTGCCTTTGGATCCCTGCCTGCCCCCCGGGCCCCTCCCCGGGTGCCTGGGCCCTTCCAGGGGCAGCTGCTCTGTGCAGGAAGCTGGAGGGATGCCGGGGAGAGGGGCTGGATTCGTGCTGCATGTGGGATGGACTCTGGGCCAGGGCTGGGCTGGTGGCCAGGGCTGGGGGCTGTGCCAAGCTGGGCTTTGGCCTGGGGGCTGTCGGGGAGGGCACAGGGAGGAGTCCCGGCAGGGATAAAGGCTCTGCTGCCCTGCTGCAGCCTCAGGCAGTGCTCCCTGCTCCAAGAGGAAGATGAAGGTGGCTGTGCTCGGCGTGGCCCTGCTCTTCTCCATCCTGCTGTGCCTCCCAGCACAGAGCAAGGTGCGGCTCCAGGGACTCGGGCTGGGCTCAGGGCTGGGGGCTTTTCCCAATCCCGGAGCTTTGCCGGGCCCCCCGGCCCCACCAGGGCCAATTCTGACCAACCTTTTGCTCTCCTTCCCCAGGCCCAGGATGGCAGTGGTGGTGAAGCTATATGTGCCGGGGTAAGTCCTGGAGCTGGGGCACCAGTGTGGGAACTGGGGGGCACTTTGCTCACCCCCAGCCTTTTCCAGCACTGGGGACACCCCAGTCATTGGTGACATCTCATGGTCTCTCCACAGGAAGGTGCTGCCTATTCAAACGGCCAGGTGAGTACCCTGAGTTCCTCTGCTGAGCCCAGACCCTCCCCTCTCATGGCCATCACCCCCCAGGGCACCCCAGTGCCCCCCAGTGCATGCCAGCACAGCCCAGAGCTTCCCAAGGCTGCAGCTTCCCTGGTGTCCCCATTGGATTCCCACCCATCCCAGTGCAGCCCAGTCAGCCCCAAGGAGCATCATGCCCCGTCCATTTCCTCTCCTCTTTCCTTCCAGTCCTTTCCCTTTCTCATTGCCCATGGCAGGGGGGTCCCCAAATCCCCCTCCTTGCCTGCCCCTCCCAAATCCCCTCCCAAACCCATCAATTTTGTTCCTCTGCCCCTGCTTTCCCCTGCCCCCACCCACCCCTCCCTTCAGCCCCCGTGGTCCCCCCACTCGAAATTCCTGTCTCCCCACCCGCATTCCCCAATTCCCATCCCTTCAACACCCCCCAGCCCCATCCCTTGGGACCCCCAATCCCCTCCAGTTCACTCCCTATTGGGCCCCATGTCCCACTCCATCCCTTCCTCCTTGGTGGCCCCAAATTCCCCCTGCTCTCCTTCTGACCATCCCCACCATGGTCCCTGCAGGAACTGGGATCAGGTGAAACTGGCTGGAGTGGGGCTGGGGCGAGTAGAAGGGATTTTCCCCCTCAGACCAGGGGTAGCCACAGGGCCTGGGGACACCTGTGCTCCCCTGGCCCCACAGCGCCCATTCCAGACTAAACTTTTGCTCTTCATTTCAGACAGTCATCGGAGGAGGTATAGGTGGATGCATTGTGGTAAGTGCTGGATTTGTGGCACCAGTGTGGGAACTGGGGGCCAGTTGGTTCCCCACATGCCTTGCTGGGGCTGGGGACACCCCAGTGACCAGTGACATCTCCCCTTCTGTCTCCAGAAAAAGAATGGCGTCCAAAGAGTGAAGAGGTCTGAGGTGGGTACCTGGAGTTCTGCTGGGCCCAGAGCTTCCCCTGTCCTGGTCATGACCCTCCAGGGCATCCCAGTGCACCCCAGCACACCCCAGTGTGCCCCAGTACAGCCCAGCATGCCTCAGTATCCTCCAGTCTGGCTCTAACCCTGCCTTTCTCCCCAGCCCCCCATGGCCGAGCAGGTGCAGCTTCTGCGGGAGTGATGCCTGGCTGCCCCTCTGGATGCCCCGGTGAGAAATCTTGGGGCCTTCTCCAGCCCCACCAAAGATCCTCGGGGGCCAGGGCAGATCCCTGAACCCCTTGGGCTGTGCAGACCTTGGGGATGGCCGAGGGACATGGAGGGGGCTGTCCCTGACCCATGTCCTGGGCTTAGGTGGACAGAGCTGTCCCCAGGGCTTGCCTTGCACTGGGGGCTCTGGGGACACCCAGTGTCCCTGTGGGAGCAGGGAGGGCTCTGGGAGGTTTTGGGATTTTCCAGGCTGGGGGGCTCTGGGGACACCCAGTGTCCCTGTGGGAGCAGGGAGGGCTCTGGGAGGTTTTGGGATTTTCCAGGCTGAGGGGCTCTGGGGGCCACCTGGATCTCCAGAGCCAAGTCCAGTCCCAGGTGCATCTGGGGCTCCAAATCCCTTCTCCTGCCACAGGTCCCTGCAGAGAGAGGGGAGGGGACAAGGACCCTCCCATGTCCCAGTGGACACCGCGGGGATAATTTGGGCTCTTCCTTTCAGGCCTGGAACTGGTGGTGACACTCGTGTCCTGCCCCCCTCCAGCGGCATGAGGAGATGATCATCCCTGGAGAACCCCCCTGATCCCCTGGGAGCCCTGGGAATTTCCCTGCAAGAATCAATAAACCCCTTCAGCACAGCAGCTCTGGGTGTCTGTGTGGGCTGGTTCTCATCTCCATGTGTGTGTGTCCCCTTCCTTGTCCCTGTGTGTCCCTTGTCCCTCTCTCAGCCCTGGCAGTCTCTGGTTCCTCCCCTGCCATCAGCAGAGCCACTCTGGGGGCTCCCAGGCCTCTCTCTCCCTTTCCTCCCCCACCTGCTGCCCTGGGTCTCTCAGGGGTTCCCCGTGACCCCCCCTCTTGCCCAGATGATTTTGGGGCTGTGCTGGGCCAGGGGCTTCACCTGCTGGTTTGGGTGAGACCCCAAAATCAAGGGTGTGGCAAAAATGGGGGACTCTCAGGTGTGAGGCTGCACCACTAAACTGGAGGGAATCTGCTGTAAAATGTGGAACAGCCTCAAAGATAAGGGGGAGAACCCAATCTTTGGGGGTCAAAGTGTTGGAAAACGCCAGTTTGGGGGATGTTTTTTGTGGGGGCACTGCAATTTTGGGTACAAGTGGGTAGGAAATGCCTGGATTGGAAGGATTGAGTGGAAACTGCAATTTTGATTGGTTTGAGGTTGAGAGGACTCGAATTTTGGGCATTAATGGAGGCTGGATAAACCCTGGATTAGATGGTGCTAGTTGGAGAGAACCACAATTTTGTTAGTCAGCGTGTCAGAAAACTAAAAACTTAAGAGTTTTTCCTGGTGCTCAGACCATATTTGGAGGTCTGTGGGGTGTGAGGAGCCCCCATTGAGCAGATTTTGGGAGGTTTCTGGTTTAGGGGACTCCCAATTTGGTGGAGATAACTGCTGATTTGGAAGGTTTGGGCAAGGATACCCCAATACTGGAGGTCAGTGGGTGGAGTAACTCAAGAAAAGGTTTCATGGGAAGGGATCCCATTGGACGGATTTTGGCTGTGACACCCCCAGTTGAGGAGGGTTCTGTCCAGTGTACCCCCAAGTTTTGGCAAAGGGGGGAAAGTGGGAAGGGCAGAAGATGTCCCCTCCAGGAGTTACACACAGTGAAGGACCACAGGGGGAGTGTTTTGGGGACCTTCCCTCAGTTTTTGGGGCCCTACATCCATGTGGTGTCCATGGGGTGTGTGACCCACAGTGCCCCCAACCCTGGACTTTGCACTGCAGGTGCTGGAACCCTAAAATCCATCCCGGGATTCCCAAAGAACCACCACAAAACCCACCCTGAGATCCCAAAACATCTCATGGGGATCCCCAAAATCTGCCCTTGGAACCCCCAAACCCCCGCCTCTGGGAGGGGGACCAGGAAACGCAGTGCTGGGTCCTCCCAGTCACCAGGGGGCGCCAATGCCCAAGACGCCCCACGCCCAGGGACTCACCTCATCCAGGGGACCCCAAATCTGCATCCTGGGCTCTGCAAGGTTCTCCCATCACATCCCCCATTTAGGGGGGACCCTCCCCAGAGCCCCCTCCCCCCGCAGTGAGCAGGACCCCCAAGCTGGCACAGGGTCCTCCCAGCCACCGAGGCCTAAGTTGCCAAAACACTTCAAAGACCCCAAAACCCACCCTGGATGCCCTCCAACCCTCTCCCCACCAAAAACATAGCCCAAAATCCACCCTGGGCTCCCTCCAACCCCCTCCCCACCTAAAACACAGCCCAAAACCCACTCTGGCCTCCCTCCAACCCCCTCCCCACCAAAAACATAGCCCAAAATCCACCCTGGGATCCCCCCGCACCCCTTTTCTCTCTGCATCCCCAAATAAACTCCTCCCCTACACATTGCCCCAGTTTGATCAGGGTGTCACCCCCAAAATCCACCATGGAGTGCAAAACCAGACACTTTATAACCAACTAAATGGGGGGTCCTGAACTCCACCCACTGAGCCCCTACTCCAAACCAGGGTCAGCCCTGCTGGTCAGAGCTGGGGTTGACCTTTTCAGACACCTCCAGTCTTGGGTTGCCTTGTTTCCTGAGATTCGGGTGGTTTAGGATCCTTTGCCCTCTGAAAACCCCGAGTCAGATGCAAGAACACAACGGAGTCTTCAGTTGTTCAGTTTTCAAGGTTGTTCATGTTGCTCATTATTTATCTTTTCATTTGCTCTGTATCCAGCCAAGATCTTTGCAGCTCGGGCATCAGGTGAAGACTCCTCCTCCAATGGAGGCACATCACCTCTTATACCCATTATTACATCTTTATTATTAACAATTACACATCAGTATCTACCATCTGTACTAAACAAGTCATTTCTACTCTGACCTCATCTCTTTGAAGCTCCTTTGTGCCACTGTCACAGCAGAAGATGGAGACGAAGAAGACCCCAGGGCACCGCCCAGAATCCTCCATCTTGTCCCCACTCACCCCTATTCTAAAAACCCAAATGTGACAAACTACACTATTCTCTTTCACACTTTTGTGGCTTGCAATTCCTCTCTGAGTGTTAGAAGCTTTCCCCACGGACTGAAGTCAAAGCCAGTGTCTTCCTGGGCTCTGTGCCTGGGTCTCCAACCCCCCTGTACAGATGCCAGACCCCCCTGTACAGGTTGCAAACCCTGTTGTTCAGGGCTCTGACTGTCCAGGGCATCCAAAGGAATGCCCTGGATTCCCACATCCCAGCTCCCCCCCGAGAAACTGGAATGGAAAATAAGAAATCCCTCGCTTTGGGGTGGAAACTGGCAGCCAGGGAGTGAGCCCCCAGGCACAACAAGAGTTCAAGGGTCCCAAGCCCTGGTCTGAGGATCCCAAACTCCAGTTGGAGAGGCCCAAACTCCAAGTGGGGTGGCAAAGGTTTGAGTTGGAGCATCCCAAACCCTAGGATGTCATCACAGTGTCCAGGACAGGCCAGGGGACATCTTGGGTTTCCCAGCCCATCCCTGGGAAACACACAAAATCCCCCACAAAAATACACACCAACCCCCACCCAAACATACAAACACACAAAATCCCACACCCAAATGTACAAACACACAAAATTCCACATGGAAGCACACATAAACCCAGACCCAAATGTACACGCAAAATCCCACACAAACCAACACCCAAACATACACACAAAATCCCACACAAAACCACCAACCCATACCCAAACAAACACACTAAATCTCACAGAGAAACACACACAACCCACACCCAAAGATACAAACCCACAGAATCCCAGAAACACACAAAACCCCACACCCAAACATACAAACACACAAAATCCCACAGAAAAACACCCAAACACACAAACACACAAAAACACCCATAGAGAAACACACAAAATTCATTATTTTTTTGAAAAATTTAGATTTTATTTTAGATAAGTTGTAAATTGTATAGAGGAAGCTTAATAGACAAAATATTAGGAAAGTGGTAATTTTAATATTTTGGGGATATTGAATATTTTTAATAGTGATGTAATAGATTTAAAAGACAAGGAGGAAAGAAAAGATTGAGGAGTTTTATTTTTTTTAATAAATGGGGTGTAATTATTAAAATTTTAAAATATGTTATTGGAGTTAAGATGTAGGGTAGGATGAAGTTATAAATTAAATATATTGGGTATAAATTTTAGGTTTTCTATAAATTATGATTATTGAGTTAAGGAGAATTAGGAGAATTTAGGAGAAATTCTAGTACCAGGTGCTGAAAGCTCAAGAGGAGCAGCTGGCAAGGGGCAGGGAGGAGGCCTGGCAGGAGCTGGGGCTGGAGGAGCCCTGCGGCTGATCCGGCAGCAAGAGGACGAGATGGGGCTGGTGCTGCACAAAGTGTTACTGACCATTGTCTTGGGTTATGGAACCAAAGATGTGTATTCTATTTCATCTGTTGAAAGCAGCTGGGGAGATGTTTTTCTTTATCTCTTGCAACTCTGGGGTGAGGGGGGCAGGTGCCTTCTGATCATGGGCCAGCTGTTCAAACCAGGTGGGGCAGTGTTTGTTATCTCTTTCACCTCCTGTCCTCCCTCCAGGGGAATATTCTCTGCTAATGGGCCATGAAGGCTCACCAAGAACATCACATATTCCATCATCCCATTGTGAGATGCTCCACCCAGTGGGGGGAGCCAACCATCCCTACCTGGATAAAAATTGTGACGTAGGAACACCAGGGATCTGGTTCCACTGGATTCCCGGAGGAAGGCCAGACCCTTCTCACCATCACTGGACCTGTAAGTTTGCAAGAAATGATTTATAAGCTTTAGTTATGAATATAGTATAGGGTTTTTTTTATTGTAAGTTTAGTATAGTTTGAACACCTTGAAAGGGCCTCTCGTCCTAGAACGTATTCTTATCGTAGTTTGATAAGGGTTTCTAGGACAACTAGAGCCTCTGCCTGGAGACTCTTCTCTATTGGTTCCTTTTTGTTTCATCCTTGTGTTATGCATAATTTTCCCTGTGTCCATCATGGAATTCTTATCTTAAGGTCCAAGAGCTTTGGCCACTGGTTTGGCAAGACTCTCCTGAGACCACTCCCAAACCTGTATTGGATTTGTTAGAATTTAGGTAACTTAGTTGGCATGTAGTGTTTGGATTGTTTTATTGGTGTGTATAATTTTGTACCCACCTACCAGATTGTGTTGTACAAAACCTCCCTGCAGCCCAGGCTTGGGGTCTCTCTCAAAGGCACTCACCTGGGGCTGGGGGATTCCCTGACCCCCCCCAAATGAAGCCTCTGTTTCCTGAAAGCCTCTAGAGAGTCCCCTCTTTTTACCACAGCCATGACAGTGTGAGCCAACTGCCTGTGAGCCAAGACCCCACAAACGAGTATTGCTGTAGCGTACGGGAGCAGCCGGGAACCCGAGCTGAAGACCAAGCTGGGCCAGAACCAGGTACGCACACCAGCAGGACCCTTCTCACCATCACTGGACCCTTTTTCTACAGGATCATCTCTGCTCAGAGATGCAACAGAACCACATCTGCCACTCCAGGAGGATTTACTTTGGGACTGCTTCCAACACTCTGACCAACAGGGTGTCAGGTTGTAGCTCGGACTCTGTCAGGGTTTCTAGGATTGTTGTTTGCTTGTTTGCTTGTTTTACTACTACATTTGTTAATACTCCTAGTAAAGAACTGTTATTCCTATTCCCAAATCTTTGCCTGAAAGCCCTGAATTGCAAAATTATCATTTGGAGGGAGTGAGGGGTTTACGTTCTCCATTCTAAGGAAAACTCCAGCTTTCCCTGTCAGATATCTCTCTTTCCAAACCAAGACAACCATGTAATCAAAATGCCCTCCAACAGAACAGAAAATCCATCACCGCTACTCTCCCAAGACCTTTTTTTTCCCGTTAGTATCTCTTCAAACTTTCCTGATTTAGTTGAGTTGACTATTAATTAATCTACTTTCTATTTCCCCAAGCTTCGTCGCAGTCAAAGCAAACACAGTCAGGTGACTGACACGAGATTTGGTCTGAAATACAAATGGCTATGAGAGTTTTAGTGCTTGATTCTGAGAGCCTTCATTCTAAGGAAAAAGTCCTGATTTATAAAAGAGGTCACCTTTGAATGAGCAGCAGCAGTGCTGATAAAAATCTGCAGGAGTCAGCCTTATAATTGCAACTTGTTGCAGGTTATTTAGAGAGAACAAAACAAGCAGATCATCAGATTTAGACATTTGTTTTAAAGACAACTCTGCAAATTGTCTGGAGACCAAAATAGATTATTTGCAGGAAATGGAGTTTTCTTAATACTGAATTTGATCCTACTGAACATCAATGGAATCTTGTCCCAGACTTTCATGTGAAAGGGACTTAACAAGCAATATAGATAAAAGCAGAGTTACAGCAACTGTCTAGGAGAAAGCTCAGTTAGGATAAACCTTAAATTTCAATATAGAAGTGTCCCTGCTTGAGAACAAATGAAGAGGATTCTGACCAAGGGCACTGAGGTACCTGTGATAAAATCTTGGCACGTGCCCCGTGTGGAATGAGACCTGAAGATTTATCAAGTCTCTGAGGTTGTCCAGCACTTTTCACAGTGGCTTCATCACAGTGAGATGGCTCCTTAGATGTGCCTTGTAAAGCAGTGAGTTTTATTCGAAGCAAAATAACAAGGAGCAGAAAAAACAAAAGGAAATGCTGAGCACAGATGTGGGACAAACGTCTGACACCTGGCTAAAAAGAGTCTGAAAAGCCCAGAGCACCTCTGTGCTCATCCTTTAAGCACTGACTGACCCTGGGAGGGTTCAGAAACAACGCCAGGCTTTGAGGGGCACTGCCAGAGCTCAAGCAATGCTCTGGTGCAGGCACCAAGCCAAATACAGTGAGGCAGCTCTGGAAAGTTCCAGTTTAACTTCCTCACCTGTCCAGAGGTCAACTGAAACTCTTTCCCTGACAGAGAAAACCCCTGCTGGGGTGTGGGGGTTGCATTCCCCCACAGCTGCACTGCAATTCCCAGCTGCACCAGGCAGGGAGCACAGCTGGGGCTCCACATCCCGCCCAAATCTGCATCCCTGTCCCAAGAGGGGGACAAGGGGAGCCCCAAGGAGCAGCGCTGATCCCATGGGATGGCCATTGTCAAAGCCCATGGAGCAGGATCCATCAAAGAGCAGCTGCACCTGCTTCCTTCACCCCCTGCACCTGAGGCACTGGGGCCAGGGCCCAGCTTCCCCATTGTTATAAATGATTAAAGCCACTTATAATAAAATAGAATTTATTGCCAGATTGCCAGTGAAATAAATCACGAGCACAAAATTGACAAAGCCAATACCGAAATTGACCAAAGTCAGGGAGCGAGGAAATCAGCAGTGCTGGCACTGGGTGAGGCCTCCCTGAAGTTTCCTGCGACACCACACCCCCAGGTCTCACCTGCGTCTGTCTGCCTCCAGTTTTATACCTTTTGGCTCAGTGTGCAAGTCCAAACATGTTGAAAAGTCCAGGCACAAGTTTGAACATGTTACAAATCCAGGTGTCAAGGGGAACATGGAATCTCTCGAAGTTGGTGCCACTGCTCTGTTCTGATTTTCTATAGCTTCTTTGTCCCTCGATGGTTTTGCTGATAGAATCACCACAGCAATCAGCTAGCCAGGATGGGTTTTCCTGGGTGGAGGAGATGTTTCTGAGAATCCCTTGATTGCTTGGCGGGATCCCATTCTCTTGGGCCATTAGTCCTTATCAGATACCAACCTGGTTTCAGCATTCTGCTGTCTGTATTGGTATGGTTATTCCTTTGTCTCCTTCCCAGATTCAGGTAGCTTTCTGTGCTGCAAAGGATTTTTCCTGACTCTCTTAGAAATTGCCTAGTTTACCATCACCCGCACCCATGGACATTACATGTATAAAATATAATTTGTGAACATGAACCAACATACATAAGGATAATGTAAAAGAGTTTCTTGTGAGGTTACCATTCAGTTCCTGCCTGAGCTGGCAGTGCCTTTAAAACCCATCTACTACAGGAATGTATCTTCCCCACCCACCAATATTACCTCATTAGGTAAACCTAAACTAATTTATTATTATAATCCAGGAACATGAATTAATATATACTACAGTGAGGGTGGATGAAGAACAGCCTTCCCCACTTTCAAACCCTACCAAAGAAGCCATTAATGTTGAGATGAATAAAAGGGCCAGGAGACCTTCTGCTCCCTTTTTAAGCCTTTATTAGATCAGCCTGAGTGCAGGCCCAAGGGGTCGCGCTCACCGCCACTGCTCCTTGGGGACAACGAGGAGGAGGAGGTGCAATCAGCTTTGCCCAAAGGCAGAGCTGGGGTCTCCAATCTCACAGGAGCCCTATAGGAGACTTCCTGCTTTTGGCTTGTTTGAGGTCTTGGGGGTGACTCTGAGCGAGTTCTGTTTTGGTTATGGTGAGATGACCAAATGGCTTTACAGACAGCCTGCTGTTCTGCTTTGTCTTCTAGTGTGGTTTGGTGAGGCATTTGTGCACCAGCTTCCAAGCTTCAGGGGTCTGTATGCGGTGGTCTCACTTCCTGTAGTCGCTCAGATCCATGGGGGTTCCCATGGTTTGCATACCGGGTGGGGCCATGAGCTGTCAAGTGTAACTCTGGGGGAGCAGTGGAGGCGGGGCCCGAACAGGAACAAGGAACAGGATCCAGCAACTTGGGATAGGGGTACAGTAAGGGAACAGGAACAAGGAACAGGATCCAGCAACTTGGGATATGGGTACAGTAAGGGAACAGGAACAAGGAACAGTATTAGAAGGCACGCTGGTTGTCCGGCGAGAGAGATCATCTGAAGGTCAGGATACTCTTTGGAACATGTGCTTTATTGGTCGTGGGGAGGCAGCCTGACTGGGGAAGAGTCCAGGGATCCAGTGCAAAGAGTCCAAGAGGGCAAGAGGCAAGAGGGTCCAAGGGAAGGCGCGCAAAGAGCAGGGCGAAAAGAGCGACCGAGCTCCTTGTTACATTCCATTTTAACCCTTTCTATCGTGAATATTCTAATGAGCGTTAACCAATCACCTTAAGATACAAAACCTACAGAATCTACATATAGCCTATGGGAACTACAACATTACAATACTTCTCTACATACCAAAACCTGTGAAACCCACCTTATCCCTGATACCTAAGAAGGTCCAACCTTTTATTCATCCTTTTGTCTTGGCAGGGGTGTCACTGATTCACTCAGCCAAGTCTTTTCAGCTGCCTAATCACCTTCTTCCTGTCCAGCAACTTACAGTTCAAACTTTGCTTTTAATTCTATTCCTCTTGTGGGTTTCATACTTTTGGAATCTTTTACTAATAAATCATCTCTGCAGAGCCTAGCTACTTCATCCTCCCCAACAGAACAGGGTACAGCAACTTGAGATAGGGGTACAGTAGGGGTACAAGGTAAGTGATTTTTATCAATTAACATTACTTAACAGTCATAACAACTATTAACACAACAAACATTAACTGTCAACAATAAATATGGCTAACAGGAACTCTTGGCTTTTTCTTCTTAACAACGGGGTGACAAAGGGACAGAAGGGACAGCTGAGCCCTCCAAGGAGGGGACAAAGGGGACACTGGGAGGGCACAGAGTCCACCCCAGGAGGCCACAAGTGCCAGGAGGTCCCCGCCACCTTCACTGTCCCCCCTCCAGGTGCTGGAGGCACAGGTGGGCGTGGTGGCCACCCTGGGCAAGCTGGCAGCCACTGTGACCAGGCCACATGGGGACCTGCTGCGGGCCGTGTCACCAAGGTCCCTGTGCACAGGCCTGAGGAAATTCACCTGGACCCTCCGTTGCACCCTGTGCCACTGCAGTGACACCTCCCTGCGCGAACGCGATGTCACCTCCGTGCGCCAGGCCCTGACCGCCCTCGAGGCCAACCCACACATCAACTGGGCCCGTGACGTAATGGGAGCTGTGGCTGGATTCAGCCAAGACTCGGTGGCTGCGCTCAGGAAGTGCTGGGACCGGCTGGCCGGGGAGGCCACTGAGCTCCACGAGTTCTGGGAGAGCACAGACACCAGGGGTGTGCAGCAGCCAGAGGTGGCCCTGGGGCTGCTGGGGTGCTTGGAGGCTGCGTGTGACAAAGCCAGCCTGTTCCCCTGGGAGCTGCTGCACTGGCCTGGGGACATCAAGGCCGCCCTGGACGGGACAGGGGAGGTGACTCCCGATGTCCTCAAGGACTTGACGGCTGCGATGGCCAAGACCGAGCGGCTGTGAGAGGCCAGCACCCACCTAGGCATGTGTCACCTGCTGGGGACAATTGGGGACATCCACACCCTCCTCTTGAGTCCCTATGGCAGCTACAGTGGCCATGCTCACCGCAAGGAGGCCAAGAGGTGTGAAGAAGCCATCAAGGACATCCCAAGGCTGCTGGGGGACAGTGATGTCACCGCTTTGACATCATCGGGGCTGTGATGACATCATCAGGAACATCGCTGGTTTCACTTTTCCCCTCCCCTCTCCCTGTGGCCTGCACGGTGTTTGAGACAAATTTGGGTAATTTTCTGGAAATTTTCATTGAAACTGTCCCAAATCCTAATGGGAATTCCTGGGTTGACATCACTGGGGACACTCAGTGTGATAAATAGCTATGATAAATAGGTATGCTGACAAAATTGAAATGGTAATCAATAGTTTATAATAAAATTGCAATTAAAAGTACAGTGTTAAAGAGAAGAGGGGAAGGGGTCCCTCCTTTCTCCTGCAGATGTTCATGAGAGAGTAGAATACAGGAAGAAACTGAGATAAGACTAAAGCTAAATTTATCCATAAAACAGGGAAAGTTGGTGAAACTTCAGGAAAATTCTTAATTATATGAGATTTATTGCTTTAATGTTCAAACTTGGTATTCGCTTACATAATACAAGCTTTATACACATGTGTAATAGGAGAGGTTATTCAGAAGACAATGAGCAAGTCTCTGAGCCTTCATCCCAAAGACCACCCAAAGAAGACAGAAGAGCCCCTGGCAACAAGTGAAGCATGTGCCAGGAAGTGCAGTGACGTAGATTTTTAAAATGGGAAATAGGAGGAAGCTTACAGGAAACATTGATGAATCTGTATTAGCAGACAGTAGAGCAGTGTAGTTTGAATTGCTCTGTTTTGTGCCTGAGGTGGGGTGAGAAGCCCTCCCCGTACCCAGGTCAGTTTTGCTTCTGCCTTATCAGAACCTTAACCACATTTAAATCATCATTGCCAAATTTTTGCATATGCTTAATTTTATATTAGATGGTTATTAAAATTGCTGCTAAATTTTATATTTGTTGTTTAATTTATTCACATTTATAACACTTCCATGCCTTACTTAGGGGATTTTTTTAAAAATCTCTTCTTCATAATGATCCCATGGTCTCTGTCCACATTGCCCGCACACACACCTGCTATTGGATTGACACCAATCACAACTTGATTTCTTTACATTCTCTCGCCCTTCTTGTTTAATTTATTGATTAGTGTCGTGCTTCAAACCCAGCTAAAATTTGTGAGATCTGAGCTTCTTTTTTGTCTTTCCTCAATTTCATGATTTTGGATGTTTTGGATGTTTTCCCAAAGTGACTAAATTCTTTTGCAGCCAGTTTGGAACCTACAGGCATTGCTGCAACTTGCATTGCCTTCAATCACAGAGCGAATGAGCTTAATAAAGTGTTGCGTCTCAGCCCCAGGGCGCTGGGTGCTGCGACTGTGCGTGTTCGGTTTTGGCTCAGCTCGATATTCAGGCTGGGCCCCCGGAAAGTTCGTTGGTGGGGTTTTTGGTTTGCAGGCAGTCTAGCTCACGCTGACATGGCGGTGGTAAAAGAGGGGACTTTTAGAGGCTTTGAAAAAGAGGCTTTATTTGGTGGGGGAGTCAGGGGTTCCCCCAGCCTCAGGTCAGTGCCTCTCAAAAGACCCCGGACCTGGGCTGCAGGGCGTTTTTTATACAAACAATCTTATGGGTGGGTATAATGTGTTTAAACCAATAAAACAATTAAAACGATACATGCCAGCTAGATTACATAAACACTAACAAATCCCGAATAGGTCGGGGAGTGGTCTCTCAGGGCTTTGCCAACCACGGGCCGAAGCTCTTGGACCTTAAAGATAAAAGTTTTATGATAGACAAAGGGAGAAGATCATACATGAAACAGGGATGTAACAAAAAGGGAACCAATAGGGAAGAGACTCTGTACAGAGACTCTGGTTGTCTTAGCAACTTTATCATTTACCTTGAAACAAAGGGGCCTTTTTAGGGTATCTACTATACTAAAACTTACAATATAAAAAAAACTATACTACATTCAAAACTAAAACTTACAAAACATTTTTTTACACAGCCACAATAAAGCATGGAATTAGGCAAGGTAAAAACGGTAACCTCGTTAATGAACATAATATTATAAATCCCACTTTCTTCCACCCAGCCCCTCCCCCAAACCACTGGTCCCACCAGGAATCCTGAAGGATAGAATTCCATTTCTGAACAGGCACACGTGCTGCTACTCTTTTAATGTCTTCTGCTATTTGTGAAACAGTTTCCTGACACGATGCCGGTTCTTCAGCCCAGCCAGCTCCCGGCACCAGCGCCAGGAATGGGCGGCCCCCAGAAAGCCAGGCAATCCAGGGTGCAGCTCTGGGGCACAGAGAGCCAGGCAATCCAGGGGGCAGCTGCAGGGCACAGAGAACCAGGCAATCCAGGGTGCAGCTGCAGGGCACAGCTGCTCTAGAGCACAGGTGGCACGTGTCGAGGGCAGGGACAAGGAACAGGGAGAGGCCTTCTGTGTGATTTCCAAAGGTGTTTATTGCCCCGAGGGTCAGGGACAGAAAAAGGCACAGAACCTGGGCTTGCAGGGGCTTTCAAGTGGAGGAGGTCTTGGAAGAGGATACAATTCCCAACCAATAAGGGTGACATGGGGGAGGAACATAAGGCAGAGAGTACAATGCACAGAGCAATGAAAGAACACAAGGGGAGGGAACAGTTTAAACCAACCACTGGGGCGTCGAAGGTTGGGGGATTGACAGGGAAGGGTCTGGAAGAAGGGGCAGGGTGAGGGAAGCACTGACAATTCTGTAGGAGGAGGGAAGAGCAGGTCTCGGGAAGACAGACAAACAGGGAAAAACCAGCACAGGGGAAAGGGACAATCCATTAGGGATAAAATATAATACAGCAATACAAAATATGGGTGGTGTATAAAACTGACCATTAAAACTGAGCTGAAATTGGAAACGCAATAAAAATACACCACCACAACAGGTAAACATCTCCCCAGCTGCTTTCAGCACATGAAACAGAATATACATTTTTGGTTCAAGATAACATTTCTTGGGTTTGGGGGTTCCAGGCTCCTCCTGCTCAGACCGGGGGGTCTCATCCCTCCTTTCCCTTAATTCAGGCACCTCCTGGCAGCTTTTTCCTGCAAAGAATCCATGAGTTTGAGGATTTTTGGGGTGAAGTTTTGGAGAGGGACAACTCTATCTGGCTTTCCCCTCCCTCTTGTGGCCTCTCAGCTGCCCCCAACACCCTGGGGCTGCTGGGATTTCCCTTCCAGGAGCCCAAAGCCCAGCTGGGGCTCCAGGTCAGGGGCTCCTTGAGCAGCTGCCCCAGAACCTCCGCCAGGGTCTCCCAGCGCTGCCAGAGCCGCTCGGCCTGGGGTCCCCAAAGCCCTCAGCAAGCCCCAAGTCCCTCCCAGGAACCCTCAACTCCCTCACACCCAGCATCCCCCAAAGCCCCTGCAAGTTCCCCACATGTCACTGGCCATGTCCCACCATGGCCTCACCCATGGCTGTCTCCCCACCAGGTTTCCATCCCTCTCATTGTCCCCCACATCTCCATCTGAGCCCGTGTCCCCCCCTGTGTCCCCATGAATGGCCACGTCCCCCTCCATGTCCATGTGTCCCCACGTCACTCTCAATGTCTGTGTCCCCCCATGCCCTCACCCCAGTCTTAGTTCAATGTCCTCATTTTTACCCCAGTGTCAGATTTTTTAAAAGGGATGAAGAGAAATGAAAAGCAAATCAAGGCCAAAAGAAAAGGATTTCTGTGTCCGTGCCAGCTAAAAATCCATGTGCTTGTCTGGGAGGGAAGAACATTTTTTGGAGGGGTTTCCACCCCACTGTCTCCAAAACCTTGATCTTGGCCCCAGATCATCACCTACTGCGGAAGATGCCCTCAGGCAACAGGAGATCAAAATTTCGGAATCCCTGAGGTTGGAAAAGACCTCCAAGACCATCCTTTATCCCTTCAGGTCCCAGAAGATAGGATTGAATGCAAAAGATTTTCTGGGGTTGGAAGTCAACAAATCCCCTCTCCCCAAGGAATTCCCAGTGTCTGTCTGTGTCTGATGGAACAGACATTTCCTGCCCCTGCGTTCATCCAGGTACCCACAGGGAGACAGGAAGATATGGAGACCCCCAGCCTGGTGTCCACCCAACACAGATCACCAGGACCAAAGATCACCAGGGCTCTGCCCAACAGGGGTCACTGGAGATCATCCAACGCCAATCCTCCCACAGGGAATGGAGCTGGAGCAGCGCACGAAGCTCTTCCCGCTCTCAGGGCACTCCCAGGGCTTCCCTTAGTGGTGCCTCCGCTGGTGTGTGGTCAAGTGGGAGCTCTGTGAGAAGCTCTTCCCACACTCAGGACACTCATAGTGTCTCTCCCCGGTGTGGATGCGCCACTGCCTGATGAGGTTGGAGTTTTGCTTGAAGCCCTTCCTGCAGTTGGGGCAGTGGAAGGGCCTCTCCTCTGTGTGGATCCGCTGATGTTGGAGCAGATTGGAGCTGGTGTGAAACATCTTTCCACACTGGGGGCACTCATAGGGCCTCTCTCCAGTGTGGATGCACTGGTGTTTTCTAAGATCGGAGCTGCATCCAAAAGCCCTTCCCACATTCCAGGCAGGTGTACAGCCCTTCCCCAGTGTGGGTCACCTGGTGCTGGATCAGGGCCCAGCTTACTCTGAAGCCCTTCCCACATTCCCCACACTTGTAGGGCTTTTCCCCTGTGTGGATCATCTGGTGTAGCCTAAGCTTTTCCTTCCACCTGAAGCTCATCCCACATTCCCCACACTCATAGGGCCATTCCCCAGTGTGGATCACCTGGTGATCAGGTGGGACCTGTAGCTGAAGCCCTTCCTACATTGCAAGCACCTGTGGGGCTTCTCCCCTCCATCAGGATTCTCCTCCAGCTATGAGCTCTGGCTGGATCTCCGGCCGCCCTCCTGGCACAGCGGGGGTCTTTCCTCCTCGCAGCTCACTGGGCTGGGTTTGCAGCCCCTCCTCTTGCGGGAGCTCTGGGGCTTTTCCTCCTCCTCCATCCGGACACTCCTTGGGAATGAAAAATGCTGTTTTGGGGAAATAAACAAGAGAAGAGCCCCTTAGGCTGGGGGTTCCTCCTTGCCCAAGTTCCTCTCAGGAAATCATTGGGCACCTTGTGTCTGTAAGAACCTCCAAAACACCAAGATTCAGCCCAAAAGTCCTCCAAACATCAAGACATAGATCAAAAACTCCCCAAACATCAAAATGCAGACAAAACCTCTTCTAAAATATAAAGGTTCAGCCCCTTTCTAAAAACCCAAAGCACCAGCATTTAGCCCAATAAAGCTCAGAAACACCAAGGTTCACTCCCATGGAAATCCTGGATCCCCCTCCCCGGTCACCTGCTGCATGTGGGGGGGCAATGCTCCCGGGGCTGGGGGAGGCTGCAGATCCAGGGAGGGGTGGAACCTTGTGCTGCCTCCTCTTCCTGCTCCTCCTCCTCCTGTGCCCCTACTCTTCCTCACACTCCTCTTCCTCCTCCTACTATTCCTCCTTCTCCTGCACAATCCCACCTTCTCCTCCCACGTGCATCCTTTGACCATTTTGTTCTTCATCCCTGCTTCTCCTTCCCTTCTCCTCCTGCCCCCAGGACTGACTGGGGACCCAAGGGTGTCCAGGAGACAGACGAGTGACAGATCAGGGGGGTCTGGGAAGAGTCAGCAGGGAGAGAGCACTGAAAATCTCATCAGGGAGGACCCTGGGATCTTCAGGGAATAACCATGGCAGGGCACCCATGCAGGGTGGAAAAGGGAAAGCCAGGAAGGGGTCCCAGCAAAAGGGATGATGATCCCAAAATATCTCTGAAGGGTCCCTTGGGAGAATGTCCAGGCAGTTTGCACATTCTCCCAGAGGGAATTAGGGATGTGGACACCCAGGGGGGCAATTAGGGAAGTCAAGAAGGGATTTAGACAACAGGGGATGGATGGTGTTGGTGTGCTGGGAAGGGAAAGGGTGAAGGGGAGTGTGCAGGAATATGGAGAAGGCAAGAAGCAGCAGCAGGAATCGCTGTGGGAAGAAAAAGGATGATGGAAAAGAGGAGGAAGAGAAAAATACTGAGCACTGGGACGTTCTTCAGCAGGGTGTGACGCTCAGAGTTTGCCAGCTGGTGCAGATCCCTTGAACCCCCGGTGTCCAGGAGAGGAGAACAAGGAGGTCAGGATTGCAGGGGGTTTCTCTGTGCTGGCAGCGGCAGGAGCGGGCGCAGAGCTGCGGCACCGGGAGCACGGGCTGGGGGCCTGTGGGGAGCTGCGGGGCCGGGCCGGGGCTGTGGGGCAGCCGGGGCTCGGCTAAAAGCTAGCAAAGGCACAGACAGCAATAAAGGCTGCTTTCTTCCACCATCCTCCTCTGAATGACCAAAAGTCATTCCAACAGTCCGAGCTCCCTAGAGGAGTCCATTCTTGGGTGCCTCATGATACTTTTCTTATCTCCTTTGAGATGTTTCTGATAACTTCACTCTTGTCATCTATCTCCAGGCAGCATTCTGAGGAGTTAAACTTTCCACAAATGCCCCCTTCATCTGCCAATAGGTAGTCCACCGCAAGCCGAATCTGGTAGACTACAGCTCTGGTTTGTGCCAATTGTGTGCTAATGTGGCCGAGGGCAAGTGCTGTTCTATTTGACACCACTTCCAGTACTGCCTGGAGACGGATGATCCGATTTAACATCTAAATAGGAGGACGGTAACCCCAGGATCCATCCTGGGCCCAAGAGGCTGGTCCATAAGTCTTGATTATCTCTTCAGGGGTCCAAATTTTTCCTTTCCAGTTTGGATTGCTTCCCAGGTCAACTACATGTCTCCTCTTTCCATTACTTTTTTTTAGGTCATCATACAAGGGGACTCCTAGGTATGACTCTGATTCTTTAGGGAGGAGGAAGAAAGCAGGTTTTACTGCCCCAGTGGTGCAGCTTCCTGCCCAATCTCCAGGGAGGTGGGTATAGGCAGTGCTTCCACAAATCCAAAAGAAATGTTCAGGAGCTTTCCAGAATATATCTTCTGTGTCTGTGGGGTACTCCCAATATTTTGAAAGCTCTCTTCATCCTTCGAAGGGATTTATTCCTCTGCCTGCACACTCATCTAGTTTATACTCTTCATGGTAAATACATCCTCTTTCTTTTTTTATAATGGTCCAATATCTATTTGGTTCTTGTGGGATCCACCTGCTTCCTGAATCTTTTTCAATTAATTATCCCTTGCAAGCCATTCTTCCTACAGGGGTTTGGTATTTCTTTCCTGCCCTCTTAATACATTCTTCTCCGATTACTCTTGCTTTTAAATCCCATTTTTCTTGCCCCCTTTTCTCTGTGATTTGGGGTTTTTGCTCGGTTAATTTCCATCTTAAAATGTCTAGAGGTGTTAGGCTAATTCCTTCCCAGGCCAAATATCTGACATTTGGGTATTTCCATATACCAACAATTGGTTAAATTTAATTATTTGCTAATTTTCTCAATTAAGTCAATGAATACATTTTTACCCAGTGTTTCATCCAGGTTCTCCTTTTTTTACCATCAATTGTTTTTCTTTGATTATGTCATTCATTCCCTCTTGTTCAAAACACAACCAGGCTTCCCTTACAGGGCATTCACCAATCAGGCGCTGCCTAAATGAGGCAGTATTTTTTCTGAGCCAATATGGTTTTCCTTCTTCTTGGCAAGTTTCCAATTGTTCAAAGCAGGTGGAATTAATGTTTGTGTGGACCCTCATTAGTGATCCCAGGTCTTCCTCATCATGAAGAGGGTAGTAGCACTTGGTGCATGCTTCTCCACTCCCTCTTACTACAAAGCTTAGTGACTGAACTAACATCAGTCCACCTAAGAGTCCGGTAGGAGCTAGTTTTGCCTTAGGGAGCTTCATGGCTCACCTTTCTCTTTAGCTTCACCTGGTCTTGCCTCTTAGGTTCGGAAGGGTGATAAGGTCCTCTTTTTCCCGCCTTCTAATTTAACTGCTCTTGGGAAATGCTCTGTGAGGGAAGTCAATGGGAGATTTCTTATTTAACTTACTCTATTTATACCAAAACCATTAACAATTTGTTTCAAAACCTTAATAATCGCTATAACTTAATAAATATATGTATATATCAACTTTAACAACAATTTTGCTTAACAGAACTCTGCAGTTTTAGTCTACTTTCTTTTCAGTCTTTGGCTGTCTCCTAAGAGTTACTTTAAGGCTGGCAGGATCTTGGATGGCAGTCCACTTGGGGAGACTCCTGGGGGATTTTTCTGGGTTTTGTCCACAGTTAGGAGGAGGCAATACTGGTCCTTTTACATGGGAAACTTAAGTCCACTCTTTTTCTTGGGTCCAGATAGCAGCATGTGTTACTAATTTTTTCTAGCTTCTTCCTGATATCAGGCCAGGATTTAGTAAAGAATTGCACTTTCAACAGTACTTGGGCTTCGGGACTGTCAGGATCTATGTTTGAGTATAATTGAAAATTTCTTCTTCACCTGTTTAACCAGGTGGCTGGGGTCTCATCTTTTTCTTGGGTTCCACCAAAGGCTAGTTTGATGTTGTTACCCCGGGGAACAGATTCTTTCATGCCTTTTACCATTAGGGTTCTGTAGTCTTTCATATTCTGTCTTCTCTCCTCTCTATTTGGATCCCACCCTGGATCCACTTGCGGAAGCTTGTCGTCTGCCCGGGACCCAAACCTGTTCTCCTGTTCCCAGATTCACATTCCTGTGACACAGATCATGGCTATCTCTTTGGGGTTGAGTAGGATATTTAAAAGAGGGTTCATCTCACTCCAGGTGTAAATATTAGGACCCAGGAATTGATCCACTTGGTTGGCTTTCCCCACCGAGTCCTCAACTAGGTTTCTGAGCTCTTTTTTAAATCCTCTAACTTCTGAAGCTGTCACTGGGGCATTAACAAACCCTACCCCTCCAGCCACTCCTCTCATGGGGACTTCTCTCAAGGGGAACAGTTTGGTAGTCTTAGATCGTGTGTGACAATAGGGTTCACCTCCAGGACTGTGTTCTTGACTAGGAAGAGGGGTTAGGGGGAGTTGCTCATTGTTAGGGGGAAGGTTAGGATTGATTTTGGCCATACTTGACTCCCAATCAGGCGGAGGTAAAGGAACAGCTACAGGTGAGGGAGAGGAAATTGGATTCACTGACGGGGTTTCTGGAGGTAAAGGAACTGTAACAGGCAGATTAAAAGGAACCGGTGATGGGTTTGAGGGAGAAGATTCAGTGACAGAAGATTCAGAAGGGGCCGAAAAGGTAGAGGACGGGTTCGGGCAAGAAGGGTTTAGACTGGAAACGGGAGGGTTAAGTGAGGGTGGTATGGAGGCTGGGATAGCCAGGGGATTGCGAGAGGGAGTTTGGGGCACTGTTGGGTACACGGGAGGAGGGGGTAGGTACTCCAAGGGGTCCCATTTATTACTGGCTCCACTAGTCTCCTTCTCTTGCTCTTTACTTTCCTTAACTTCTGCTTTCTGTTCATTTAACTTGCATCCTTTTATTACTTCTCTTTCTGTTTTCTCTTTTTGCCACAAGGATGCATATGTTATTTCCTCTGGGCTCAAACCTCTTTTGGTTTCTAGATGTTGGTATAATTGGGAACACATCCAGGGATCTCTGGTGCCATACCACGGCCACTGTCCTTGCATTTCCAATTTGGGCCAAACCTCCATACCATAATGGATCATCTTAATCCGGTCTAGGCCCTTGGTGGCCTCCTGTGTGTCCCAATGATTTAATAATTGTTCTAATGGCCTTAAACACTGCCCCATTACTCCTTTTTACTCTGGGCCTTAACTTAAAAACTGACGTTGCCTCTACCCAAACAAAACACAACTGACAGGCAACACAATTTTTAAACAACTTATAACTGGCCCTTACTTAAATTTATACTTTATAAACGTGCCCCTACTCAAACAGAAATCTTAATGACGGGCAACTGAACTCACACCAAAGAATATATATATGCACAATCAGACAAAATCCGACCTGCGTTCCCCCCACCTTGCCTCCCTGACTCCCCTGTCAATGGAGACTGTCGACGTTGAGGGGACCCTAGCAGCAGACCACCTGGGACTTTCCCCTGTCCCTGTCTCTGTGCCGTCCACAGTCAGACAAAGTCTGACCTCCGTTCCTCCCCTGCCTTGCCTCCCTGACTCCCCTGTCAGTGGAGACTGTGAGCACTACTGGGTCGATGGTGAGGGGACCGTAGCACTAGGCCACCTGGGACCTTCCCCTGTGCCGTCCACAAGGGTTTTGGTCAGCAGGGCTCACCCCGGAGTCCCCAGCCCCTCCGCTCCCTGACTATTCCCCTTCCCCAGTGAGGATAGCTTCTGCGCGAGGGCTGAGTGTGAGTAAGTGGTGGGAGAATTTCCCCCTTGCCTCCTAGCCACCCCACCCACCAGGGGATGGCTTCGGTGAAGGGATGCGTGTGTGTGTTACTGTAGCTGCCTCGCCCACCTGCGCAGACTACCTGCCCCTGAGCTCTCTGGCAGCAAATTGATGACCTCCCTTCCCAGGGCCTCCCTGGGCTGAGACTGAGCCACAACAGCTATGGCCTCTCAGCACGTCTTGTGTCACAGACCCCGGGAAGCGAAGGTCCTTCGCTGACCACCTGGTGCCGGTAGGGCCTGGGGACCCCCAATTCAAATTCCCCAGTCAGGTCCTCTCGGTACCCAAGTGGGGGCGGGGGGGGTGTTCACTCACACTTAACCTAGGTACCCCCACACACCACCCCTGGAGTCACCTAGGTTGTTTTGTGCGTGACCCTCACTCGTCTAGGCCCCCTATGCACCCAGAGACGCCTAGACCGCTTGGTCCTTTCAAAAGGGAGACCTGCCCCTATGCGTGCCACTCATACTCTAAGGAGCCCTCTGCATGCCCGGAGGGGGGTCTCTTCTATCCCTGGGAGGCGCCTCTTTTGTTCTTCTGGGCCTCACTAGGCCCCCTTTCGCTTCCCCCTGTTCCCGGCCGGCACCCTCGCGGGAGTCCAGAACCGCGGTACTGAGAGGTCCACACTCGCTTCGGGGGTCCGAGCTGCCGGCCCCCGTCTCACTCACACATCCACTCGCTCGCCTCCCACTCCCGCCGCCGGTGTCTTACCAATCTGGCACTCCTCTTCCTTGTCCTGCCCAGGCTGGTCTCCGTGTCCGGGGATTGCTGGCTGGTCCTGGAGGCCCCAGGCGGGGCAGTTGTCTCTCAGCTGTCCCTCACTGGAGTCCTCTTCCGGCGTGGTCAGCAATTCCGGCTGAGTCCCCAGATTGACAGGAATAAAAGGGCCAGGAGACCTTCTGCTCCCTTTTAAAGCCTTTATTAGATCAGCCTGGGTGGGGGCCCGAGGGGTCGCGCTCACCGCCACTACTCCTTGGGGACAACGAGGAGGAGAAGGTGCAATCAGCTTTGCCCGAAGGCAGAGATGGGCTCTCCAACCTCACAGGAGCCCTATAGGAGACTTACTCATTTGGGCTTCTTTGAAGTCTAGGGGGTGACTCTGAGCAAGTTCTGTTCAGATTATGGCGAGTTGAGCAAGTGGCTTTACAGACAGCCTGCTGCTTTGCTTTGTCTTCTCGTTTGGTTTGGTGAGGCATTTGTGCACCAGCTTCCAAGCTTCAGGGGTCTCTATGGTCTGTATGCGGTGGTCTCACTTCCTGTAGTCGCTCATATCCATGGGGCTTCCCATGGTTTGCATACCAGGTGGGGCCATGAGCTGTCAAGTGTTATAAATGGGCCAGGAGACCAGCTCCTTTGAAAAAGCCTTTATTAGAAATCAGCTCTGGGTAGGGGGCTCGAGGGGCTGCGCACGCCGCCGCTGCTCCCAGTAGACACCACGGAGGAGGAGGTGCAATCGAATCTGCTGCTGCTGCTGCTGCTGCTGCTGCAGAGTCGGGATTCCTTCCTCACGGGGGTTTCCATAGAATCGCTTTGGCTCGTGTGGTCCAGGGTGGTCACCTCTCTCCAGTTCCTTTCAGGTCATGGCGAGACAGTAACAAAAAATACCTGCTACCTGCAGGTAGCTAGACGTGTGCCTCGCACAGCTTTGTCCTTCTTAGGTCCAGTTTCTGTGTCGGCTCGCTGTCCCAGGGGCTTTTCTAGCTCCAGCTGGACCCCCGGCCGCAGCCAGGCACCATGGGAGTTCCCTTATCTCCATACTGGGCGGTGTCCGCAGCTCGACGGCAGGATGGCAGGAAGCAGCAGGGGGGTAGCAGGAAATGGCGGCGGGCTTTTACCCGATGGAGAGGGGAAAACCCAGAATTCAGGGAGAAAGGGTACAGAACTTGGACATAACAAGCAGAAATTCAGGGAACAGATTCAACATGAACAGTTTAAAACAGGCAAGTAACAGTGCAACTTTAATTTTACAGCAAAACAGTATAACAGTACAACTTGGGAGTGCATAACCTGGGGCTATTTCTTTCATCAAGTGTAACTATGGGGGAGCAGTGGAGGCGGGGTCTGAACAGGAACAAGGAACAGGATACAGCAACTTGGGATAGGGGTACAGTAGGGGAACAGGAACAAGGAACAGGGTACAGCAACTTGGGATAGGGGTACAGTAGCGGTACAAGGTAAGTGATTTTTATTAATTAACATTATTTAACAGTCATAACAACTATTAACACAACAAACATTAACTTTGCAACAATAAGTATAACCATTAGTAACTCTTAACTCTTTAGTCTAACAAGCATGGCCATCAGTAACTCCTAACTCTTTATTCCTAAAAGTGGAAAAGGCTTTGTGCCACGAACAACATGATGGCCAGAGCCACAGCAGCCGCACACAAGATGGTGGCTGGAGCTGAGGCAGGCACACAGAAGATGGTGGCTGGGGCTGAGGCAGGCACACACAAGATGGCAGCTGGGGCTGAGGCAGGCACACACAAGATGGGGCTGGGGCTGAGGCAGGCACACACAAGATGGCGGCTGGGGCTGAGGCAGGCACACACAGGATGGCGGATGGGGCTGAGGCAGGCACACACAGGATGGGGCTGGGGCTGAGGCAGGCACACACAAGATGGGGCTAGGGCTGAGGCAGGCACACACAAGATGGCAGCTGGGGCTGAGGCAGGCACACACAAGATGGCAGCTGGGGCTGAGGCAGGCACACACAAGATGGCGGCTGGGGCTGAGGCAGGCACACACAGGATGGCGGCCGGGGCTGAGGCAGGCACACACAAGATGGTGGCTGGGGCTGAGGCAGGCACACACAAGATGGTGGCCAGGGCTGAGGCAGGCACACACAAGATGGCAGCTGGGGCTGAGGCAGGCACACACAAGGTGGTGGCCGGGGCTGAGGCAGGCACACACAAGATGGCGGCTGGGGCTGAGGCAGGCACACACAAGATGGCGGCTGGGGCTGAGGCAGGCACACACAAGATGGCAGCTGGGGCTGAGGCAGGCACACACAAGATGGTGGCTGGGGCTGAGGCAGGCACACACAGGATGGCAGGCAGGGCCCAGGCTGTGCCTCCCAGCACCATCTGCAGCCCCTGCCAGCCCAGCCCCAGCCCTGGAGCAGCGCGGGGCAGGCAGAGCCCCCCTCTTCAGCCATCTGTTCAAATGGACATTAGCAGACACCTGGGAAATGGACACGGTGTGGCACCTTTGCTCTGTGCACACAAACATAGACCAGCCAGTTTGGAACGTCACCTGGCAGTATTCTGATGTCAAGGCAATTCATATTCTGAAAACAGGAAGAAACTCCAGGGATTAAGCATTTTAAAATAATTTTTTTTTTTTTCTAAAGTAGGGCAAAAGCATTTCCTGTGCAGATGGACTTCGTTTAGCATCAAGAAGCATGACGAGTGGTTTCATCCAGGCAGGAGTCATACTGACTGTGAGGTGATGAAAACAGAGATGAGATCTGCTTGAGGCGCAGGGTGCAGTGGCTGCTCACCTGCCATGTGTATCCCTCAGGGTACCTATTTCTTTAAACACTATGAAGACTACAGAGAATTGAAACACAAACCAAAACTGCAGCAGGAAGTCCAGTGCAGTTTAGGTTGTTGTCCATGAGATTGTCCAAGTTGACACAGACATTGTGTTCAGCAGACGCACAGGCAGGGGCTTCTTGGAGCGCTGCTCTGGCACCATTCTTTGGAGTAGGGGATTGCAGGAAATAAAGAAGAGAAGCCCATCAGCTACTGCAGAGGAACAGTCACTGACAGGAACCGGTGGGGTAAGAAATGTGAGGGGCAAAAAGGCAGCAAACATGAGGTGACAAGTGTGAGAAATGGGAGTGAAAAAAGGAGAGAAGTGTGAGGGAAGAAAAGGGTAGGAAACCTGTGGGGGAAAGTGTGAGAAAAGTGAGGGGGAAATGGTGAAAATGGGAGTGAAAGTAGGAGAGGAAGGGGAGAGGAGGAAAAGGCAGGGAATACGATGGGAAAATTCTAAGAAACGTGAGCAGAAAAGGCTGAGAAACATAGGGGGGAAATGGAGGGAAATGTGAGGGGAAGAGAATGAGAGATTTTCCTGGCAAAGAGAGAGAAACAGGCAGCAAATGTGAAGGGAACATTGTGAGAATCCTGAGGGGAAAAGAGTGAGAAACCAGAGGGCAGGAAAAGGCAGAAAACATGAGGAAAAAAAGGGTGGGAAGATGGATGGGAAAAGTGGCAGAAAACAAGAGTGAAGAAAGGGCACAAAATGTGAGTGGAAAAGTATAAGGAACATGAGGGGGAAAGAATTATAAACATGAGGGGAAAGGTGTGAGAAATGTGAGAGGAAAAGGGTGAGAAACAGGGCGGCAAAAGTGAGAAACGTGAGGAGAAAACTTGGACAGAAATGACTGAGAAAAGGAGAGAAACATGAGCGGGGAAAAGGGCAGGATAAGTGAGGGAAAAATTGTGAGGAACATGAGGGAAGAAATGTAACAGCAAATGATCACTGCTGTATTGAGGAGTCTGTGTGGTTGCTGTGCTGGGGGAAACAGCCCGGTGATTGCTCACAGCAGGGTATTTCCTCGGCACTGCGAGCACGGACACAGACCTCTCGGGACAGGTCTGGGCTTCTACTGAGACTCCAGGCAGCCTAGGACCCAGGGTGTGTCGGCGAGAGAGATGTAGCAAAATGAATCCTGCGTGACTCCTTCACAGAGGTTGGACTACCAGGGGAGTAAGGAAACGGATCTACCTTAGGAGTCTTGTCCAGAGATTTTATTCTAGTACAGCAGCACTTCTGAACAGCTTGACTTCCAAGATAGAAGGAAGGGACCACATGGCTGCCCCCAGGTTATACCCTGGGAGAGGGGAAAGGGGGAGGGCATTGAGCCTGGCTATCAGAAAGGGACAGGGCATGACCCGAGGGCTAAAGGGCAGCCTAAAGGTCAAATCACCTGTGAGGAGGGGTGGGCCCTTTCTGCCCGGGCCAATTCCCTCCACGAACCAGCCCCTGCAGAATCTCAGGGTGCCTGGTAGATCCTGTGTATTAAAATCATTCCCTAGGGATTGGCTGGGAAAAACCAATCCCTTTTCCCCTGGGAGAGGGGAAATACCCCCAAAGGGAGCTCACTTTGAAAGCCTTAAAGGCACACAAAGAAAAAAATAGGAAACAGCAGGAAGGTGGGGAAATGTGAGAGGTGAAGTGTGGAGAAAGTGAGCAGAAAAGGGTGGGGGAAATCAGTAAAAATTGGGAGGGAAACATGAGAGGAAAACTGTGAGACTCGAGAGTAGAGGGGGTGGAAATGTCAGAGGGAAAAGAGGAGGAAATGTGAAGAGAGAAAAGGAGAGAAGGCAGCATTGGCATAACAGCTGAAATCATTCCTAACCCATTCCCCTGTGCATTTGCCCATGTATGGGATGTTATAGATGATATTAATGATTTAGGTAATTTGTGTTAAATGTTATGGTTAATTGATACATAGAAGATATTAAGCAATAACTGTAAGTTGCAGAAACTGAAGAAACAAAGAAGTCACAGACTGCCTGGCCTTAGTTCAGGATAATTTGTAGCCTAAGACATGGAGAAAAGAAGAAACGAGAGATTTGGTGAAACCATGGTGACCACAGTGGAAGGTCCCCAGGACGTGCTGCGAGGAAGAGGAGAGACTTCATCCACTGACCACCCTGAGAGGGCAGAAAACCCCAGACTCCTGGAACCGGAAAACTCAACTGTGACCAAATATGGGAAAACAAGGACTGGGGAGGATCCAAGGGGAGTCTGTAACCAAAAAGTTATAAAGATGGGAAATTGTGGGGGAAATGTCGAAAGCTGTGTGTGGAGCATGAGCTGAGACTTGTGCTCTCTGGCTTTCGCAGCGCGCTGCTCGCTTTGACTTCTCTCTTTAATAAACTTTATCTAATTGGCAATCAATTATTGGGTCCTTTATATTTATCATACCCAACTTTGACAATGCTGGACACGGAGCTCTGCTGAGGGGGTTTATTAATCATTCCAGGGAATTCCCAGAGCTCTGCTGAGGGGGTTTATTGATCATTCCAGGGAATTCCCAGAGCTCTGCTGAGGGTTTATTGATCATTCCAGGGGAATTCCGGTGCCTCCCAGGGGTCAAAGGTTCCTCCAGGGACAGTGATCTCCTCCGGCCGCTGGACGGGGTCGGCACACGGGGTCACCAGCGCTGGCAGCCCTAAAAACCAGAGCCTGACCCCACCGTGCCCCTGGGGGCACCCTGGGGTGAACTGGGGGATACTGGGGGGTACTGGGGGACACTGGAGTGTCCTGGGGGGTACTGGGGAGTACTGGGGGGTACTGGGGAGTACTGGGGGGAACTGGGAGACACTGGGGTGTGCTGGGGGATACTGGGGCACACTGAGGTGTATTGAGGGATACTGGGGGATACTGGGGATACTGGGACACACTGGTGTGTACTGGGGGGATACCCGTCCCCACCCCTCTGCATCAGGAAACAGGAATTGGGGCCCTGGATGGAGCCGGGAAAGGACTGGGCTCCCCAGATCTCTGGGAACCCAAGATCTCCTCTCCCTGGGATGACCCAGACCCTTCCAGACCCCTCCCAGCCCCCCAAAGCAACCCTGAGTGTCCCCAGAGCCCCCTGGGAATGGGGAAATCCTTGGGGACACCTTTGTCCAGCAACCAAGTGTTTCCCAGTGTGCCCCAGTACCACCCAGTGTGCCCCAGTACACCCCAGTACCCCCCAGTGTCCCCCAGTGTCCCCCAGTGTGCCCCAGTAGCCCCCAGTGTCCCCCAGTGTGTCCCAGTATCCCCCAGTCGCCCCCAGTACACCCCAGCACCCCCAGGACATGCAGCAGGCACAGTCCCCTGTGTGTCCCTCTGCTGTCCCCAATCTCTGCCCACCCCTGGGGGCTCAGGGGTCCCCCCAAATCCCCCGGGAGCCCTTGGGGGACCAGAGACCACCAGGGATTTCTCCACTGAACACTCCCAGGGATTTCCCACCAGAGACCCCCAGGGGGTTCCCACAGGAGCCGCCCAAGGGGCAGCCACAGGGGGCTGGGGAGAGACGGGGGGTACTGGGGGGTACTGGGAGACACTGGGTGGCACTGGGAAGTACTGGGACACACTGAGGGATACTGGGACACAGTGGTGGGTACTGGGAGATACTGGGAGGCAGAGGGGTACTGGGGGATAATGGGAGATACTGGGGGGTACTGGGGTGTACACACTGGGGTGTACTGGGACACACTGGGGTGTACTGGGCTACACTGGGGTGTACTGGGGGATACTGCGACACACTAGAGAATACTGGGACCCACTGGAAGATACTGGAGCACTCTGGCTTGTATTGGGGATTCTGGGACCCAGTGGAGGATACTGGGACCCACTGGGGGGTACTGGGGCCCACTGGGGTGTACTGGGGGATACTGGGGTGTACTGGGCTGTACTGGGGAACACTGGGAGGGACTGGGATGTACTGGGGGTTCTGTGGTGTACTGGGGCACGCTGGGGTGTACTGAGGGATACTGGGCTGTATTAGGGTGTACTGGGAGGCACTGGGTTGTACTGGGGGATACTGGGGGCCCACTGGAGGATACTGGGGCAAACTGGGGTGACCCCAAGTGTCGTGGCCATGCCAGGGGAGGCTCTGGGCCCCGCAGAACTCGGGGTACTCACCTCAGACCTCTTCACTGGAAAGGCTCTCGCTCCCCCCTGCAGAGAGACCAGGGATGTCACTGGGTGATCCCCAGTCCCACTGAGGTGTTCCCAGTCCCAGGCAGGTGTCCCCAACCCCAGCAAGGTGTCCCCAGCCCCAGCAAGATGTCCCCAGCCCCAGGAAGATGTCCCCAGTACCCCCCAGTGTCTCCCAGTACGCCCCAGTACCCCCCAGTGTGCCCCAGTCCCAGTGGGGGATGGAAGGGTTGGGGCAAAGGGGGGTCCTCAGTGAGGAGGAGGAGCAGGAGGAGGAGGAGGAAGGAATTCCAGTGTGGGGCACACGGGGCCTGAAGCTTGGGGTGGGTGGTAGCAGGAGAAAATGGGACAGGGGACAAGCCCCGAGGGTTTTGGGAGGGGCTCTGGGAGTGGAGGGACGAGGAAGGGGATTTGGGGACGTCCCACACATGGGGGCAACAGGAAAGAGAAAGCAGGGAAAGGGGGCAGGAACTGGGGACCGAGGCACTGTGGGAGCTACTGGGGTGCACTGGGATAACTGGGATAACAGTGGGACAACTGAGATTGCTCTGGGATAACTGCGATTGCACTGGGATAACTGGGATGGCACTGGGATAAATGGGATGGCGCTGGGATAACTGCGATTGTACTGGGATCACTGGGATTGTACTGGGATAACTGGGATTACAGTGGGGCGTCTCTCTGGGAACAACTGGGGTGGACTGGGAAAACTGGGAATACAATGGGGGCCCTCGCTCAAAAGCACAGGAGTGTACTGGGCTGTGCTGGGATGGGTGGGAATACACTGAAGGGGGCTCTCTGGGAAGCACTGGGATGTCCTGGGGTGCACTGGGGGGATCTCAGCTCGGAGGGTCCCAGAACTCACCTCGCTCCTCCGAACTGTAACTTCCCCCTGTGGAGAGACAGTGGCACTGGGATGTACTGGGGTGCACTGGGGGGATCTCAGTCCTGAGGGTCCCAGAACTCACCTTGCTCCTCTGAACTGTGGCTTCCCCCTGTGGAGAGACAGTGGCACTGGGATGTACTGGGATGCACTGGGGGGATCTCAGCCCTGAGGGTCCCAGAACTCACCTTGCTCCTCTGAACTGTGGCTTCCCCCTGTGGAGAGACAGTGGCACTGGGATGTACTGGGATGCACTGGGGGGATCTCAGCCCTGAGGGTCCCAGAACTCACCTCGCTCCTCTGAACTGTAACTTCCCCCTGTGGAGAGACAGTGGCACTGGGATGTACTGGGGTGCACTGGGGGGATCTCAGCCCTGAAGGTCCCAGAGCGCCCAGAACTCACCTTGCTCCTCCGAACTGTCACTTCCGTCTGTGGAGAGGTGGTGACACGTCACCGGCGTGACTCCAGCCCCAGTAAGGGACGGGCTGGACAAACTGGTTCCCAGTTCCCACAGCAGGTGTCCCTCACCAGCTCCAGAACTTACCATGATGCAGGAGCCTCCTCCGGGGTCCAAGGCCATGGTGGCCTGGGAAGGGCAGCAAAGGGACACTCAGGATTGGACCTTATGTGTCCCCAGGTGTCCCCAGCCCCAGGGAGGTGTCCCCAGCCCCAGGGAGGTGTCCCCAGCCCAAGTGAGGTTATGAGGCTGAAGGGGGACACAGGGGTCCCTAAAGCCCCCAGCCCACCGTCGCCCCCGCTCCAAGAAGGAAAACTCTGGAGGGGAAGCCCAGAGATCCGAGCTCAAAGCTCACCAGGATGAGGGGATCCTCCCCCGGAGCCAAAATGGTGGTGACAAACCCAGCCCCGTCCCAGCTCCCAGGAGCATCTCCTCCAAGGCCAAGCGTCTGCCGGGGGGCACAGCAGGATGGAGAAGAGCAGGGCCACGCCGAGCACAGCCACCTTCATCTTCCTCTTGGAGCAGGGAGCACTGCCTGAGGCTGCAGCAGGGCAGCAGAGCCTTTATCCCTGCCGGGACTCCTCCCTGCGCCCTCCCCGACAGCCCCCAGGCCAAAGCCCAGCTTGGCACAGCCCCCAGCCCTGGCCACCAGCCCAGCCCTGGCCCAGAGTCCATCCCACCTGCAGCACGGATCCAGCCCCTCTCCCCAGCATCCCTCCAGCTTCCTGCACGGGGCAGCTGCCCCTGGAAGGGCCCTGGCACCCGGGGAGGGGCCCAGGGGGACGGGCAGGGATCCAAAGGCAGCTGGGGACCCTGTGGGGACAAGCCCACTCCACCACAATCCATCCTCCAACAGCCCCCAGTGCCACATCCCCCAGCTCCCGCTGTCCCTGCCCTCCCGGAGCTTTCCCTGTGGGACACCCCGGAGCTGAGCCCGGCCCCAAACCTGCTGTGTCCCAGCACAATTGTCCCTGTGCCCACTCCAGCCCCTTGGCTGAACAGGGGGCTGGGCTGAGCCCTCTTCTCGGGCACCAGGAGCCCGGGATCAGGGAGAACAGGGAGGTGGGAGCACAGCGGGGCCAGGGGCCATGGGAACAGCTGGGTGAGTGGCATCTCCAGCCTCTGCAGGCCCTGGGGAGCACTGGGCAGTGGTGGCACTGGGACACCAGGGCTGGGCTCGGGCCAGTGCTGGGCTGGCCGCAGTGTCCGGCTCCAGCCCCTTCCTGGCACTGCAGCCCCAAATTGCTCCAGGCCCCCCGGGGAAGATCCCCTGCCCGGCCCCACCGTCCCAGCCAGGACCACGTGTCCTGCTGGATGCCCCCAGGCCTGCCCTGCTGAGCTGCCCCAGACATGGGGTGCCAGGGGCTCTGTGCCCAGCAGGGCTGTGGCTCCAGCCTGGGCTGGCACTGGGACACAGCTCCTGCAGCTGCCCTGGCCCCAGGGATGGCCCTGCCCTGCCCTGGTGCCAGCGCTGTCCCTGAGCAGGGCTCACCTTCCCACCCGGGGCTCCCGTGCTCCTCTCCCAGCTCAGAGACCCTGTCAGGGTGACCCCCAAGGGCACAGAGCAGGGACAGTCCCTGGCCAGGGCTCCCAGGAGCTGCCAGTGCCTCCATTCTCCACTGACATTTCCTGACATTGCCAGGAGATGTTCCCTCCTCACGGGACACTGACCACACAGAAGGGACCTGTTGTGGGACAGGGGGCAAAACCCTTCAGGCACCTGACTTGACTGTTTGTGTTGGATTTTCCTGAGCAGTGACCTGGAAGATTTTCCTTTTGCCTGTGGTGCTCTGTGCCTCCTTTGTTGCAGAATTGAGAAGCGTTGATCCTGGTGGAGCCCAGGGACATTTCCAGCCTCTGGACACCTGAGGGGCCATCCTGAATGACCCCAGCTGTGGCTTCATGGTCTCTGCACAGTCGTGCTCCTGTTTGCGGATCAGCAGCTCCTTGGAACATGGAAATGTTCCCCGTTTGGTGTCTGATGGAGAGATGGGTTAGAGAATTGACCAGGGGGGTCTGAGGTACAGCTGGTCTGTCCTGGACTGTGTCCCTTCTTCTCCCTGAGCAGGACTGTCAGCAACTTGGGAGACTTCTGATTTTCCTGTCGTCCTTCCTGTGGGATTTTTTCCACACTTGGGTTCCAAATCAATTCCTGGCCCGGCCATTCTCCCCAGGCTGTGAGCACAGGGAGGTGTTGCCGTGGGCCACAGGGGGGAAAAGAGGAGCCTGTTCTCCGCACATTTACATCTCCCTGCCAAATTCCCCAGAGCCCTCCAGTTCCCAGACTCCCTCAGCAGCTGCAGTGTGGGGGAGAGTGGGGGAGGCAGGACAGGAGCAGGGGGTCTCAGTGCTGGTGTGGTGCTTTGGCTGGGATAACTGGCTGGTGAAGAGTTGCCGGCCATAGCAATGCCTTGCCAGGTTTCCCCATCAGTTTCTGTGCCTGTGCCCTGCTCCTGCTCCTGCTGCAGTTGGGACAGGTGGGTTTGGGCTGCCAAACCTCTGTGCTCCGTAGGGGCTTTCTGGGAAGTGCTGTAAAATCCTGGCCTTGATCTTGGCCAGGCATTGGAGCTCTGTGCTGGGCCATCCCTCTGCTTTGGGCATGGAGACAATTCCCACTTTCACTTCCTTGCCTTTCGTCCTCCAAGATGTTTTCAGCAGAGGACACACAGAGTGGCACCTGCCCCACCCGTGCCTCCCTGGTGGGGAGGGAGCTGTGCTGCCCCTGATTCCACCAATTCTTCAGTGTCTTGAACATCCTTGTGAAACTACAATCCTCCTGGTGGTACTTCTCAGGAAGAGTTTCCCAGCTTTTCCTGGGGTTCACCAACTCTTTTGGAAGATCCCCCCGGGATTTGCCCCAGCCCAAGGCAGTGCAGGCGTGGCCGACACTGTGGGGAAACACAGGCAGGTCCCTCTGAAGGTTGTCACCTCCAACAAGCTGGGGCTTCCATCCCAGCAAGTTCAGGAGGGAGGGAGTGTCCTGAGGTTGGAACCAAGGCAGCCCCAGCACCAAGTCTGTCTGACACAGCTGGGCCCATCCAGCCCCTGCTCTGCACCCAGGAAGGGGAACAGGGCAGGATTGCATCTCCAGACACACAAACACCAGACCATGGGCCTTGGCTGCACTGGCTGCCCTGGAGCCAGAAAGGATCCAGGGAAACAGGGGCCGACCTGGGAGAGATGCAAAAAGATTTCAGCTGCTCTCTGGGAAAGCAAACCATCAGCTGGTGACTCCAGTGCCAGATCCCAGGGCCAAGAGTCAGAAATGAGATGGTTTGGAGCCCAGCTGAGGATTCCTTGTGGGAGATCTGGGCAATGAACATGGAATTGGGAATGGGGCAGCAGTCCCTCTGCAGTCCTTCTTCCCAATCGCCATGCACTTCCAAACCCCTCCAGCAGCCCATGGGAAAGGAGAAGAGTGCTCTGGTTTGTGGAAGTACCCATGGAAATGCCAGCACATGGATCCAGCCTGCCCAGATCCTTCTGCAGAGCCTTCATGCCCAGCATCAGATCCACAGGCCCACCCAGCCTGGTGTTTTCCATGAATTTGGTGCTGGTAGACTCAATCAGCCCTGAGCCCTGTTCCAGGGAAGCGCTGATCTGGAAACAGGAGCCCAGGGACCCCCAGCTGGGAGCATCTGGAATGGCCCCTTCAGTGTCCAGGGGCTGGAAATTCCTCTGCTGAGCAGCTTCACCTCCACTGGGCCTCTCCTGGGTCAACGCTCTTCAATTCTGCAACAAAGGAGGCACAGAGCACCACAGGCAAAAGGAAAATCTTCCAGGTCACTGCTCAGGAAAATCCAACACAAACAGTCAAGTCAGGTGCCTGAAGGGTTTTGCCCCCTGTCCCACAACAGGTCCCTTCTGTGTGGTCAGTGTCCCGTGAGGAGGGAACATCTCCTGGCAATGTCAGGAAATGTCAGTGGAGAATGGAGGCACTGGCAGCTCCTGGGAGCCCTGGCCAGGGACTGTCCCTGCTCTGTGCCCTCGGGGGTCACCCTGACAGGGCCTGTGAGCTGGGAGAGGAGCACGGGAGCCTCGGGTGGGAAGGTGAGCCCTGCTCGGGGACAGCGCTGGCACCAGGGCAGGGCAGGGCCATCCCTGGGGCCAGGGCAGCTGCAGGAGCTGTGTCCCAGTGCCAGCCCAGGCTGGAGCCACAGCCCTGCTGGGCACAGAGCCCCTGGCACCCCATGTCTGGGGCAGCTCAGCAGGGCAGGCCTGGGGGCATCCAGCAGGACACGTGGTCCTGGCTGGGACGGTGGGGCCGGGCAGGGGATCTTCCCCGGGGGGCCTGGAGCAGTTTGGGGCTGCAGTGCCAGGAAGGGGCTGGAGCCGGACACTGCGGCCAGCCCAGCACTGGCCCGAGCTCAGCCCTGGTGTCCCAGTGCCACCATTGCCCAGTGCTCCCCAGGGCCTGCAGAGGCTGGAGATGCCACTCACCCAGCTGTTCCCATGGCCCCTGGCCCCGCTGTGCTCCCACCTCCCCGTTCTCCCTGATCCCGGGCTCCTGGTGCCCGAGAAGAGGGCTCAGCCCTGCCCCCTGTTCAGCCAAGGGGCTGGAGTGGGCACAGGGACAATTGTGCTGGGACACAGCAGGTTTGGGGCCGGGCTCAGCTCCGGGGTGTCCCAGAGGGAAAGCTCCGGGAGGGCAGGGACAGCGGGAGCTGGGGGATGTGGCACTGGGGGCTGTTGGAGGATGGATTGTGGTGGAGTGGGGCTTGTCCCCACAGGGTCCCCAGCTGCCTTTGGATCCCTGCCCGTCCCCCTGGGCCCCTCCCCGGGTGCCAGGGCCCTTCCAGGGGCAGCTGCCCCGTGCAGGAAGCTGGAGGGATGCCGGGGAGAGGGGCTGGATCCGTGCCGCAGGTGGGATGGACTCTGGGCCAGGGCTGGGCTGGTGGCCAGGGCTGGGGGCTGTGCCAAGCTGGGCTTTGTCCTGGGGGCTGTCGGCGAGGGCACAGGGAGGAGTCCCGGCAGGGATAAAGGCTCTGCTGCCCTGCTGCAGCCTCAGGCAGTGCTCCCTGCTCCAAGAGGAAGATGAAGGTGGCTGTGCTCGGCGTGGCCCTGCTCTTCTCCATCCTGCTGTGCCTCCCAGCACAGAGCAAGGTGCGGCTCCAGGGACACGGGCTGGGCTCAGGCCTGGGGGCTTTTCCCAATCCCGGGGCTCTGCCGGGCCCCCCGGCCCCACCAGGGCCAATCCTGACCAACCTTTTGCTCTCCTTCCCCAGGCCCAGGATGGCAGTGGTGGTGAAGCTATATGTGCCGGGGTAAGTCCTGGAGCTGGGGCACCAGTGTGGGAACTGGGGGGCACTTTGGTCACCCCCAACCTTTTCCAGCACTGGGGACACCCCAGTCATTGGTGACCTCTCATGGTCTCTCCACAGGAAGGTGCTGCCTATTCAAACGGCCAGGTGAGTACCCTGAGTTCCTCTGCAGAGCCCAGACCCTCCCCTCTCATGGCCATCACCCCCCAGGGCACCCCAGTGCCCCCCAGTGCATGCCAGCACAGCCCAGAGCTTCCCAAGGCTGCAGCTTCCCTTGGGTCCCCATTGGATTCCCACCCATCCCAGTGCAGCCCAGTCAGCCCCAAGGAGCATCATGCCCCGTCCATTTCCTCTCCTCTTTCCCTCCAGTCCTTTCCCTTTCTCATTACCCATGGCAGGGGGGTCCCCAAATCCCCCTCCTTGCCTGCCCCTCCCAAATCCCCTCCCAAACCCATCAATTTTGTTCCTCAGCCCCTGCTTTCCCCTGCCCCCACCCACCCCCCCCTTCAGCCCCCGTGGTCCCCCCACTGGAATTCCTGCCTCCCCACCTGCATTCCCCAATTCCCATTCCTTCAACACCCCCCAGCCCCATCCCTTGGGACCCCCAATCCCCTCCAGTTCACTCCCTATTGGGCCCCATGTCCCACTCCATCCCTTCCTCCTTGGTGGCCCCAAATTCCCCCTGCTCTCCTTCTGACCATCCCCACCATGGTCCCTGCAGGAACTGGGATCAGGTGAAACTGGCTGGAGTGGGGCTGGGGCGAGCAGAAGGGATTTCCCCCCTCAGACCAGGGGTAGCCACAGGGCCTGGAGACACCTGTGCTCCCCTGGCCCCACAGCGCCCATTCCAGACTAAACTTTTGCTCTTCATTTCAGACAGTCATCGGAGGAGGTATAGGTGGATGCATTGTGGTAAGTGCTGGATTTGGGGCACTAGTGTGGGAACTGGGGGCCAGTTGGTTCCCCACATGCCTTGCTGGGGCTGGGGACACCCCAGTGACCAGTGACATCTCCCCTTCTGTCTCCAGAAAAAGAATGGCGTCCAAAGAGTGAAGAGGTCTGAGGTGGGTACCTGGAGTTCTGCTGGGCCCAGAGCTTCCCCTGTCCTGGTCATGACCTTCCAGGGCATCCCAGTGCACCCCAGCACACCCCAGTGTGCCCCAGGACAGCCCAGTTTGCCCCAGTATCCTCCAGTCTGGCTCTAACCCTGCCTTTCTCCCCAGCCCCCCGTGGCCAAGCAGGTGCAGCTTCTGCGGGAGTGATGCCCGGCTGCCCCTCTGGATGCCCCGGTGAGAAATCTTGGGGCCTTCTCCAGCCCCACCAAAGATCCTTGGGGGCCAGGGCAGATCCCTGAACCCCTTGGGCTGTGCAGACCTTGGGGAGGGCTGAGGGACATGGAGGGGGCTGTCCCTGACCCATGTCCTGGGCTTAGGTGGACAGAGCTGTCCCCAGGGCTTGCCTTGCACTGGGGGCTCTGGGGACACCCAGTGTCCCTGTGGGAGCAGGGAGGGCTCTGGGAGCTTTTGGGATTTTCCAGGCTGGGGGGCTCTGGGGACACCCAGTGTCCCTGTGGGAGCAGGGAGGGCTCTGGGAGCTTTTGGGATTTTCCAGGCTGAGGGGCTCTGGGGACACCCAGTGTCCCTGTGGGAGCAGGGAGGGCTCTGGGAGCTTTTGGGATTTTCCAGGCTGAGGGGCTCTGGGGACACCCAGTGTCCCTGTGGGAGCAGGGAGGGCTCTGGGAGGTTTTGGGATTCTCCAGGCTGGGGGGCTCTGGGGGCCACCTGGATCTCCAGAGCCAAGTCCAGTCCCAGGTGCATCTGGGGCTCCAAATCCCTTCTCCTGCCACAGGTCCCTGCAGAGAGAGGGGAGGGGACAAGGACCCTCCCATGTCCCAGTGGACACCGCGGGGATAATTTGGGCTCTTCCTTTCAGGCCTGGAACTGGTGGTGACACTCGTGTCCTGCCCCCCTCCAGTGGCATGAGGAGATGATCATCCCTGGAGAACCCCCCTGATCCCCTGGGAGCCCTGGGAATTTCCCTGCAAGAATCAATAAACCCCTTCAGCACAGCAGCTCTGGCTGTCCGTGTGGGCTGGTTCTCATCTCCATCTGTCTGTTCCACCTTCCTTGTCCCTGTGTGTCCCTTGTCCCTCTCTCAGCCCTGGCAGTCTCTGGTTCCTCCCCTGCCATCAGCAGAGCCACTCTGGGGGCTCCCAGGGCTCTCTCTCCCTTTCCTCCCCCACCTGCTGCCCTGGGTCTCTCAGGGCTTCCCCGTGACCCCCCCTCTTGCCCAGATGATTTTGGGGCTGTGCTGGGCCAGGGGCTTCACCTGCTGGTTTGGGTGAGACCCCAAAATCAGGGGTGTGGCAAAAATGGGGGACTCTCAGGTGTGAGGCTGCACCACTAAACTGGAGGGAATCTGCTGTAAAATGTGGAACAGCCTCAAAGATAAATGGGATAACCCAATCTTTGGGGGTCAAAGTGTTGGAAAACGCCAGTTTGGGGGATGTTTTTTGTGCGGGCACTGCAATTTTGGGTACAAGTGGGTAGGAAATGCCGGGATTGGAAGGATTGAGTGGAAACTGCAATTTTGATTGGTTTGAGGTTAAGAGGACTCGAATTTTGGGCATTAATGGAGGGTTTGCATCCTGGATTAGATGGTGCTAGTTGGAGAGAACCCCAATTTTGTTAGTCAGCGTGTCAGAAAACTAAAAACTTAAGAGTTTTTCTGGGTGCTCAGACCATATTTGGAGGTCTGTGGGGTGTGAGGAGCCCCCATTGAGCAGATTTTGGGAGGTTTCTGGTTTAGGGGACTCCCAATTTGGTGGAGATAACTGCTGATTTGGAAGGTTTGGGCAAGGATACCCCAATACTGGAGGTCAGTGGGTGGAGTAACTCAAGAAAAGGTTTCATGGGAGGAGATCCCATTGGACGGATTTTGGCTGTGACACCCCCAGTTGAGGAGGGTTCTGTCCAGTGTACCCCCAAGTTTTGGCAAAGGGGGGAAAGTGGGAAGGGCAGAAGATGTCCCCTCCAGGAGTTACACACAGTGAAGGACCACAGGGGGAGTGTTTTGGGGACCTTCCCTCAGTTTTTGGGGCCCTACATCCATGTGGTGTCCATGGGGTGTGTGACCCACAGTGCCCCCAACCCTGGACTTTGCACTGCAGGTGCTGGAACCCTAAAATCCATCCCGGGATTCCCAAAGAACCACCACAAAACCCACCCTGAAATCCCAAAACATCTCATGGGGATCCCCAAAATCTGCCCTTGGAACCCCCAAATCCCCGCCTCTGGGAGGGGGACCAGGAAACGCAGTGCTGGGTCCTCCCAGTCACCAGGGGGCGCCAATGCCCAAGACGCCCCACCCCCAGGGACTCACCTCATCCAGGGGACCCCAAATCTGCATCCTGGGCTCTGCAAGGTTCTCCCATCACATCCCCCATTTAGGGGGGACCCTCCCCAGAGCCCCCTCCCCCCGCAGTGAGCAGGACCCCCAAGCTGGCACAGGGTCCTCCCAGCCACCGAGGCCTAAGTTGCCAAAACACTTCAAAGACCCCAAAACCCACCCTGGACGCCCTCCAACCCTCTCCCCACCAAAAACATAGCCCAAAATCCACCCTGGGCTCCCTCCAACCCCCTCCCCACCTAAAACACAGCCCAAAACCCACTCTGGCCTCCCTCCAACCCCCTCCCCACCAAAAACATAGCCCAAAATCCACCCTGGGATCCCCCCGCACCCCTTTTCTCTCTGCATCCCCAAATAAACTCCTCCCCTACACATTGCCCCAGTTTTATCAGGGTGTCACCCCCAAAATCCACCATGGAGTGCAAAACCAGACACTTTATAACCAACTAAATGGGGGGTCCTGAACTCCACCCACTGAGCCCCTACTCCAAACCAGGGTCAGCCCTGCTGGTCAGAGCTGGGGTTGACCTTTTCAGACACCTCCAGTCTTGGGTTGCCTTGTTTCCTGAGATTCGGGTGGTTTAGGATCCTTTGCCCTCTGAAAACCCCGAGTCAGATGCAAGAACACAACGGAGTCTTCAGTTGTTCAGTTTTCAAGGTTGTTCATGTTGCTCATTATTTATCTTTTCATTTGCTCTGTATCCAGCCAAGATCTTTGCAGCTCGGGCATCAGGTGAAGACTCCTCCTCCAATGGAGGCTCATCATCTCTTATACCCATTATTACATCTTTATTATTAACAATTACACATCAGTATCTACCATCTGTACTAAACAAGTCATTTCTACTCTGACCTCATCTCTTTGAAGCTCCTTTGTGCCACTGTCACAGCAGAAGATGGAGACGAAGAAGACCCCAGGGCACCGCCCAGAATCCTCCATCTTGTCCCCACTCACCCCTATTCTAAAAACCCAAATGTGACAAACTACACTATTCTCTTTCACACTTTTGTGGCTTGCAATTCCTCTCTCAGTGTTGGAAGCTTTCCCCACGGACTGAAGTCAAAGCCAGTGTCTTCCTGGGCTCTGTGCCAGGGTCTCCAACCCCCCTGTACAGATGCCAGACCCCCCTGTACAGGTTGCAAACCCTGTTGTTCAGGGCTCTGACTGTCCAGGGCATCCAAAGGAATGCCCTGGATTCCCACATCCCAGCTCCCCCCCGAGAAACTGGAATGGAAAATAAGAAATCCCTCGCTTTGGGGTGGAAACTGGCAGCCAGGGAGTGAGCCCCCAGGCACAACAAGAGTTCAAGGGTCCCAAGCCCTGGTCTGAAGATCCCAAACTCCAGTTGGAGAGGCCCAAACTCCAAGTGGGGTGGCAAAGGTTTGAGTTGGAGCATCCCAAACCCTAGGATGTCATCACAGTGTCCAGGACAGGCCAGGGGACATCTTGGGTTTCCCAGCCCATCCCTGGGAAACACACAAAATCCCCCACAAAAATACACACCAACCCCCACCCAAACATACAAACACACAAAATCCCACACCCAAATGTACAAACACACAAAATTCCACATGGAAGCACACATAAACCCAGACCCAAATGTACACGCAAAATCCCACACAAACCAACACCCAAACATACACACAAAATCCCACACAAAACCACCAACCCATACCCAAACAAACACACTAAATCTCACAGAGAAACACACACAACCCACACCCAAAGATACAAACCCACAGAATCCCAGAAACACACAAAACCCCACACCCAAACATACAAACACACAAAATCCCACACAAAAACACACACAAACTCACACCCAAACATACAAACACACAAAATCCCACAGAAAAACACCCAAACACACAAACACACAAAAACACCCATAGAGAAACACACAAAATTCATTATTTTTTTTGAAAAATTTAGATTTTATTTTAGATAAGTTGTAAATTGTATAGAGGAAGCTTAATAGACAAAATATTAGGAAAGTGGTAATTTTAATATTTTGGGGATATTGAATATTTTTTAATAGTGATGTAATAGATTTAAAAGACAAGGAGGAAAGAAAAGATTGAGGAGTTTTATTTTTTTTAATAAATGGGGTGTAATTATTAAATTTTTAAAATATGTTATTGGAGTTAGGATGTAGGGTAGGATGAAGTTATAAATTAAATATATTGGGTATAAATTTTAGGTTTTCTATAAATTATGATTATTGAGTTAAGGAGAATTAGGAGAATTTAGGAGAAATTCTAGTACCAGGTGCTGAAAGCTCAAGAGGAGCAGCTGGCAAGGGGCAGGGAGGAGGCCTGGCAGGAGCTGGGGCTGGACGAGCCCTGCGGCTGATCCGGCAGCAAGAGGACGAGATGGGGCTGGTGCTGCACAAAGTGTTACTGACCATTGTCTTGGGTTATGGAACCAAAGATGTGTATTCTATTTCATCTGTTGAAAGCAGCTGGGGAGATGTTTTTCTTTATCTCTTGCAACTCTGGGGTGAGGGGGGCAGGTGCCTTCTGATCATGGGCCAGCTGTTCAAACCAGGTGGGGCAGTGTTTGTTATCTCTTTCACCTCCTGTCCTCCCTCCAGGGGAATATTCTCTGCTAATGGGCCATGAAGGCTCACCAAGAACATCACATATTCCATCATCCCATTGTGAGATGCTCCACCCAGTGGGGGGAGCCAACCATCCTTACCTGGATAAAAATTGTGACGTAGGAACACCAGGGATCTGGTTCCACTGGATTCCCGGAGGAAGGCCAGACCCTTCTCACCATCACTGGACCTGTAAGTTTGCAAGAAATGATTTATAAGCTTTAGTTATGAATATAGTATAGGGTTTTTTTTATTGTAAGTTTAGTATAGTTTGAACACCTTGAAAGGGCCTCTCGTCCTAGAACGTATTCTTATCGTAGTTTGATAAGGGTTTCTAGGACAACTAGAGCCTCTGCCTGGAGACTCTTCTCTATTGGTTCCTTTTTGTTTCATCCTTGTGTTATGCATAATTTTCCCTGTGTCCATCATGGAATTCTTATCTTAAGGTCCAAGAGCTTTGGCCACTGGTTTGGCAAGACTCTCCTGAGACCACTCCCAAACCTGTATTGGATTTGTTAGAATTTAGGTAACTTAGTTGGCATGTAGTGTTTGGATTGTTTTATTGGTGTGTATAATTTTGTACCCACCTACCAGATTGTGTTGTACAAAACCTCCCTGCAGCCCAGGCTTGGGGTCTCTCTCAAAGGCACTCACCTGGGGCTGGGGGATTCCCTGACCCCCCCCCAAATGAAGCCTCTGTTTCCTGAAAGCCTCTAGAGAGTCCCCTCTTTTTACCACAGCCATGACAGTGTGAGCCAACTGCCTGTGAGCCAAGACCCCACAAACGAGTATTGCTGTAGCGTACGGGAGCAGCCGGGAACCCAAGCTGAAGACCAAGCTGGGCCAGAACCAGGTACGCACACCAGCAGGACCCTTCTCACCATCACTGGACCCTTTTTCTACAGGATCATCTCTGCTCAGAGATGCAACAGAACCACATCTGCCACTACAGGAGGATTTACTTTGGGACTGCTTCCAACACTCTGACCAACAGGGTGTCAGGTTGTAGCTCGGACTCTGTCAGGGTTTCTAGGATTGTTGTTTGCTTGTTTGCTTGTTTTACTACTACATTTGTTAATACTCCTAGTAAAGCACTGTTATTCCTATTCCCAAATCTTTGCCTGAAAGCCCTGAATTGCAAAATTATCATTTGGAGGGAGTGAGGGGTTTACGTTCTCCATTCTAAGGAAAACTCCAGCTTTCCCTGTCAGATATCTCTCTTTCCAAACCAAGACAACCATGTAATCAAAATGCCCTCCAACAGGACAGAAAATCCATCACCTCTACTCTCCCAAGACCTTTTTTATCCCTTTAGTATCTCTTCAAACTTTCCTGATTTAGTTGAGTTGACCATTAATTAATCTACTTTCTATTTCCCCAAGCTTTGTCGCAGTCAAAGCAAACACAGTCAGGTGACTGACACGAGATTTGGTCTGAAATACAAATGCCTGTGAGAGTTTTAGTGCTTGATTCTGAGAGCCTTCATTCTAAGGAAAATGTCCTGATTTATAAAAGAGGTCACCTTTGAATGAGCAGCAGCAGTGCTGATAAAAATCTGCAGGAGTCAGCCTTATAATTGCAACTTGTTGCAGGTTATTTAGAGAGAACAAAACAAGCAGATGATCAGATTTAGACATTTGTTTTAAAGACAACTCTGCAAATTGTCTGGAGACCAAATTAGATTATTAGCAGGAAATGGAGTTTTCTTAATACTGAATTTGATCCTACTGAACATCAATGGAATCTTGTCCCAGACTTTCATGTGAAAGGGACTTAACAAGCAACATAGATAAAAGCAGAGTTACAGCAACTGTCTAGGAGAAAGCTCAGTTAGGATAAACCTTAAATTTCAATATAGAAGTGTCCCTGCTTGAGAACAAATGAAGAGGATTCTGACCAAGGGCACTGAGGTACCTGTGATAAAATCTTGGCACGTGCCTCGTGTGGAATGAGACCTGAAGATTTATCAAGTCTCTGAGGTTGTCCAGCACTTTTCACAGTGGCTTCATCACAGTGAGACGGCTCCTTAGATGTGCCTTGTAAAGCAGTGAGTTTTATTCAAAGCAAAATAACAAGGAGCAGAAAAAACAAAAGGAAATGCTGAGCACAGGTGTGGGAGAAACCTCTGACACCTGGCTAAAAAGAGTCTGAAAAGCCCAGAGCGCCTCTGTGCTCATCCTTTAAACACTGACTGACCCTGGGAGGGTTCAGAAACAACTCCAGGCTTTGAGGGGCACTGCCAGAGCTCAAGCAATGCTCTGGTGCAGGCACCAAGCCAAATACAGTGAGGCAGCTCTGGAAAGTTCCAGTTTAACTTCCTCACCTGTCCAGAGGTCAACTGAAACTCTTTCCCTGACAGAGAAAACCCCTGCTGGGGTGTGGGGGTTGCATTCCCCCACAGCTGCACTGCAATTCCCAGCTGCACCAGGCAGGGAGCACAGCTGGGGCTCCACATCCCGCCCAAATCTGCATCCCTGTCCCAAGAGGGGGACAAGGGGAGCCCCAAGGAGCAGCGCTGATCCCATGGGATGGCCATTGTCAAAGCCCATGGAGCAGGATCCATTAAAGAGCATCTGCCCCTGCTTCCTTCACCCCCTGCACCTGAGGCACTGGGGCCAGGGCCCAGCTTCCCCATTGTTATAAATGATTAAAGCCAATTATAATAAAATTGAATTTATTGCCAGATTGCCAGTGAAATAAATCACGAGCGTAAAATTGACAAAGCCAATACCGAAACTGACCAAAGTCAGGGAGCGAGGAAATCAGCAGTGCTGGCACTGGGTGAGACCTCCCTGAAGTTTCCTGTGACACCACACCCCCAGGTCTCACCTGCATCTGTCTGCCTCCAGGCCCACTGGTTTTATACCTTTTGGCTCAGTGTGCAAGTCCAAACATGTTGAAAAGTCCAGGCACAAGTCTGAACATGTTACAAACCCAGGTATTGAGGGGAGCATGGAATCTCTAGAGGTTGGTGCCACTGCTCTGTTCTGATTTTCTGTAGCTTCTTTGTCCCTCGATGGTTTTGCTGATAGAATCACCACAGCAATCAGCTAGCCAGGATGGGTTTTCCTGGTGGAGGAGATGTTTCTGAGAATCCCTTGATTGCTTGGCGGGATCCCATTCTCTTGGGCCATTAGTCCTTATCAGATACCAACCTGGTTTCAGCATTCTGCTGTCTGTATTGGTATGGTTATTCCTTTGTCTCCTTCCCAGATTCAGGTAGCTTTCTGTGCTGCAAAGGATTTTTCCTGACTCTCTTAGAAATTGCCTAATTTACCATCACCCGCACCCATGGACATTACATGTATAAAATATAATTTGTGAACATGAACCAACATACACAAGGATAATGTAAAAGAGTTTCTTGTGAGGTTACCATCCAGTTCCCGCCTGAGCTGGCAGTGCCTTTAAAACCCATCAACTACAGGAATGTATCTTCCCCACCCACCAATATTACCTCATTAGGTAAACCTAAACTAATTTATTATTATAATCCAGGAACATGAATTAATATATACTACAGTGAGGACGGATGAAGAACAGCCTTCCCCACTTTCAAACCCTACCAAAGAAGCCATTAATGTTGAGATGAATAAAAGGGCCAGGAGACCTTCTGCTCCCTTTTTAAGCCTTTATTAGATCAGCCTGAGTGCAGGCCCAAGGGGTCGCGCTCACCGCCACTGCTCCTTGGGGACAACGAGGAGGAGAAGGTGCAATCAGCTTTGCCCAGAGGCAGAGCTGGCGTCTCCAATCTCACAGGAACCCTATAGGAGACTTACTCATTTGGGCTTGTTTGAGGTCTTGGGGGTGACTCTGAGCGAGTTCTGTTTTGGTTATGGTGAGATGACCAAATGGCTTTACAGACAGCCTGCTGCTTTGCTTTGTCTTCTGGTGTGGTTTGGTGAGGAATTTGTGCACCAGCTTCCAAGCTTCAGGGGTCTGTATGTGGTGGTCTCACTTCCTGTAGTGGCTCAGATCCATGGGGGTTCCCATGGTTTGCATACCGGGTGGGGCCATGAGCTGTCAAGTGTAACTCTGGGGGAGCAGTGGAGGCGGGGCCTGAACAGGAACAAGGAACAGGATCCAGCAACTTGGGATACGGGTACAGTAAGGGAACAGGAACAAGGAACAGTATTAGAAGGCACGCTGGTTGTCCGGCGAGAGAGATCATCTGAAGATCAGGATACTCTTTGGAACATGTGCTTTATTGGTCGTGGGGAGGCACCCTGACTGGGGAAGAGTCCAGGGATCCAGTGCAAAGAGTCCAAGAGGGCAAGAGGCAAGAGGGTCCAAGGGAAGGCGCGCAAAGAGCAGGGCGAAAAGAGCGACCGAGCTCCTTGTTACATTCCATTTTAACCCTTTCTATCGTGAATATTCTAATGAGCGTTAACCAATCACCTTAAGATACAAAACCTACAGAATCTACATATAGCCTATGGGAACTACAACATTACAATACTTCTCTACATACCAAAACCTGTGAAACCCACCTTATCCCTGATACCTAAGAAGGTCCAACCTTTTATTCATCCTTTTGTCTTGGCAGGGGTGTCACTGATTCACTCAGGCAAGTCTTTTCAGCTGCCTAATCACCTTCTTCCTGTCCAGCAACTTACAGTTCAAACTTTGCTTTTAATTCTATTCCTCTTGTGGGTTTCATACTTTTGGAATCTTTTACTAATAAATCATCTCTGCAGGGCCTAGCTACTTCATCCTCCCCAACAGAACAGGGTACAGCAACTTGAGATAGGGGTACAGTAGGGGTACAAGGTAAGTGATTTTTATCAATTAACATTACTTAACAGTCATAACAACTATTAACACAACAAACATTAACTGTCAACAATAAATATGGCTAACAGGAACTCTTGCCTTTTTCTTCTTAACAACGGGGTGACAAAGGGACAGAAGGGACAGCTGAGCCCTCCAAGGAGGGGACAAAGGGGACACTGGGAGGGCACAGAGTCCACCCCAGGAGGCCACAAGTGCCATGAGGTCCCCGCCACCTTCACTGTCCCCCCTCCAGGTGCTGGAGGCACAGGTGGGCGTGGTGGCCACCCTGGGCAAGCTGGCCGCCACTGTGACCAGGCCACATGGGGACCTGCTGCGGGCCATGTCACCAAGGTCCCTGTGCACAGGCCTGAGGAAATTCACCTGGACCCTCCGTTGCATCCTGTGCCACTGCAGTGACACCTCCCTGCGCGAGCGCGATGTCACCTCCGTGCGCCAGGCCCTGACCGCCCTCGAGGCCAACCCACACATCAACTGGGCCCGTGACGTAATGGGAGCTGTGGCTGGATTCAGCCAAGACTTGGTGGCTGCGCTCAGGAAGCACTGGGACCAGCTGGCCGGGGAGGCCACTGAGCTCCACGAGTTCTGGGAGAGCACAGACACCAGGGGTGTGCAGCAGCCAGAGGTGGCCCTGGGGCTGCTGGGGTGCTTGGAGGCTGCGTGTGACAAAGCCAGCCTGTTCCCCTGGGAGCTGCTGCACTGGCCTGGGGACATCAAGGCCGCCCTGGACGGGACAGGGGAGGTGACTCCTGATGTCCTCAAGGACTTGACGGCTGCGATGGCCAAGACCGAGCGGCTGTGAGAGGCCAGCACCCACCTGGGCATGTGTCACCTGCTGGGGACAATTGGGGACATCCACACCCTCCTCTTGAGTCCCTATGGCAGCTACAGTGGCCATGCTCACCGCAAGGTGGCCAAGAGGTGCTAAGAAGCCATCAAGGACATCCCAAGGCTGCTGGGGGACAGTGATGTCACAGCTGTGACGTCATTGGGGCTGTGATGACATCATTGGGAACGTCGCTGGTTTCAATTTTCCCCTCCCCTCTCCCTGCACGGTGTTTGAGACAAATTTGGGTCATTTTCTGGAAATTTTCATTGAAACTGTCCCAAATCCTAATGGGAATTCCTGGGGTGACATCACTGGGGACACTCAGTGTGATAAATAGCTATGATAAATAGGTATGCTGACAAAATTGAAATGGTAATCAATAGTTTATAATAAAATTGCAATTAAAAGTACAGTGTTAAAGAGAAGAGGGGAAGGGGTCCCTCCTTTCTCCTGCAGATGTTCATGAGAGAGTAGAATACAGGAAGAAACTGAGATAAGACTAAAGCTAAATTTATCCATAAAACAGGGAAAGTTGGTGAAACTTCAGGAAAATTCTTAATTATATGAGATTTATTGCTTTAATGTTCAAACTTGGTATTCGCTTACATAATACAAGCTTTATACACATGTGTAATAGGAGAGGTTATTCAGAAGACAATGAGCAAGTCTCTGAGCCTTCATCCCAAAGACCACCCAAAGAAGACAGAAGAGCCCCTGGCAACAAGTGAAGCATGTGCCAGGAAGTGCAGTGACGTAGATTTTTAAAATGGGCAATAGGAGGAAGCTTACAGGAAACATTGATGAATCTGTATCATCAGACAGTAGATCAGTGTAGTTTGAATTGCTCTGTTTTGTGCCTGAGGTGGGGTGAGAAGCCCTCCCCGTACCCAGGTCAGTTTTGCTTCTGCCTTATCAGAACCTTAACCAGATTTAAATCATCATTGCCAAATTTTTGCATATGCTTAATTTTATATTAGATGGTTATTAAAATTGCTGCTAAATTTTATATTTGTTGTTTAATTTATTCACATTTATAACACTTCCATGCCTTACTTAGGGGATTTTTTTTAAAATCTCTTCTTCATAATAATCCCATGGTCTCTGTCCACATTGCCCGCACACACACCTGCTATTGGATTGACACCAATCACAACTTGATTTCTTTACATTCTCTCGCCCTTCTTGTTTAATTTATTGATTAGTGTCGTGCTTCAAACCCGGCTAAAATTTGTGAGATCTGAGCTTCTTTTTTGTCTTTCCTCAATTTCATGATTTTGGATGTTTTGGATGTTTTCCCAAAGTGACTAAATTCTTTTGCAGCCAGTTTGGAACCTACAGGCATTGCTGCAACTTGCATTGCCTTCAATCACAGAGTGAATGAGCTTAATAAAGCATGGAATTAGGCAAGGTAAAAATACGTTATGAACGTATTTTTAATACGTTCATAACGTATTTTTACCGTTAATGAACATAATATTATAAATCCCACTTTCTTCCACCCAGCCCCTCCCCCAAACCACTGGTCCCACCAGGAATCCTGAAGGAGAGAATTCCATTTCTGAACAGGCACACGTGCTGCTACTCTTTTAATGTCTTCTGCTATTTGTGAAACAGTTTCCTGACACGATGCCGGTTCTTCAGCCCAGCCAGCTCCCGGCACCAGCGCCAGGAGTGGGCGGCCCCCAGAAAGCCAGGCAATCCAGGGTGCAGCTCTGGGGCACAGAGAGCCAGGCAATCCAGGGGGCAGCTGCAGGGCACAGAGAACCAGGCAATCCAGGGTGCAGCTGTGGGGCACAGAGAACCAGGCAATCCAGGGTGCAGCTGCAGGGCACAGCTGCTCTAGAGCACAGGTGGCACGTGTCGAGGGCAGGGACAAGGAACAGGGAGAGGCCTTCTGTGTGATTTCCAAAGGTGTTTATTGCCCAGAGGGTCAGAGACAGAAAAAGGCACAGAACCTGGGCTTGCAGGGGCTTTCAAGTGGAGGAGGTCTTGGAAGAGGATACAATTCCCAACCAATAAGGGTGACATGGGGGAGGAACATAAGGCAGAGAGTACAATGCACAGAGCAATGAAAGAACACAAGGGGAGGGAACAGTTTAAACCAACCACTGGGGCGTCAAAGGTTGGGGGATTGACAGGGAAGGGTCTGGAAGAAGGGGCAGGGTTAGGGAAGCACTGACAATTCTGTAGGAGGAGGGAAGAGCAGGTCTAGGGAAGACAGGCAAACAGGGAAAAACCAGCACAGGGGAAAGGGACAATCCATTAGGGATAAAATATAATACAGCAATACAAAATATGGGTGGTGTATAAAACTGACCATTAAAACTGAGCTGAAATTGGAATCGCAATAAAAATACACCACCACAACAGGTAAACATCTCCCCAGCTGCTTTCAGCACATGAAACAGAATATACATTTTTGGTTCAAGACAACATTTCTTGGGTTTGGGGGTTCCAGGCTCCTCCTGCTCAGACCAGGGGGTCTCATCCCTCCTTTCCCTTAATTCAGGCACTTCCTGGCAGCTTTTTCCTGCAAAGAATCCATGAGTTTGAGGATTTTTGGGGTGAAGTTTTGGAGAGGGACAACTCTATCTGGCTTTCCCCTCCCTCTTGTGGCCTCTCAGCTGCCCCCAACACCCTGGGGCTGCTGGGATTTCCCTCCTGGGGACAAGGACGTTCATTCCCTTCCAGGAGCCCAATGCCTGGCTGGGGCTCCAGGTCAGGGGCTCCTTGAGCAGCTGCCCCATGTTATAAATAGGATGCCCAATGATACAAAAAAATCCCAAACAAATTTTAAATGTAACAGTAATTTTAATTGAGTATATTAATGGATACAAAATTGAATAATAGTAACATAATAATAGAATAGTAAATAATTGGTCCGGTTAATAATGCATAAGCAAAGATACAAACCGCGGGGTACGGAGCAGGACCATGGGATCCCGCATCACGTACAAACGAGATAACCCTGAGCTGGCCCCTTTATAGTGTAGGCCAATACGTGCTACCACCCATCTCCTCCTATTTTCGATATGTAAGTTTTACATCACTGTTTTCATCACCACCTCCATCACGCATGCCCCGTCATCTCTTTTCGGGGGTCTCGCCGCTTTTTAGGGGGTCGTGTGATGAAGGCTCATCCTCTTCATCACGTGTCCTTTGAATAACCTTTTTTACTGCTCATGCGTATTAGGCTACCTTCTTGGTTACACATGCGTATTAAGCTTGTATTATGTGAATAAATGCCAAGTTTAAACGTTTCCACCATAAATCTCAAATAATTAGCAGGTTCCTTGGAGCTTCCCCAACTTTTCTCTTTTCTATGAGTATATTTAGCTACCCTTGTCTAAGTTTCTTCCTGTATTCTATGAATATCTACAGGAGAAGGGGGGACCCCCTCCCTTCCCTTTTTGGCAGTACTTGTTACTTCTTTATAATTCTAAAGTATTGATTACTGTTTCAATTTTATCAGCACGAATCATACCTATTTATCACAATTTCCCCCATTTCTCTTTTTGGTTCACATTGATTCGTGCTCTATTAAAAGGTTGTAACCTGATATCCTTGGTGATTCAAATTGTTTGAGTTTCGCTGTTGTTTCATCTCAACCTCAAATTTTTCTAGCATCTCTCGTGCTGCCTCAAGCTTCTCACATTCCTTTTCAAATTTCCTTAACATTTCTTGTGCTATTGCAATTTCCTTGGGTTCTGTCTCCACCTTTTCAATTTCTTTTCCCAAAATCGGGGTGGATTTAGTGGTCAGCACCAGTACAGATTTTGGTTTTCCTTTTGACACCACTTTTGAATCTATAGGCATTGTTGTAATTTGCATTCCTTGTATCACCGAGTGAATTAACCTAATCAAACATGGAATCATACAAGGCAAAAACAAAAGTCCTAAAACCGAGCACAATAACATAAATCCTAACTTTTTCCACCAAACACCACCAAACAGGTTATCCCACCAATCAGCTTTTAAAATTGAGTTCCATTTCTGTACTGGTACATGGGCCACTCTTTTAATTTCTTCTGCAAGTTTCGTAATAGCTTCCCCATGATCATCAATTTCTACACAACACTCAGATTCATTGAATCTTCCACAGACTCCTCCTTCTTCTGCCAACAAATAATCCAGAGCAATTCTATTTTGATATACAAATGCCCGCATTTGTGAATATTGTTTGGCCAATAACTTTAGGGCATCTGAGGTGTGGTTTGACACCACCTCAACCACTGCTTGAAGTCTTATTAATCGATTCAGTAAATAAATTGGTGTTCTATATCCCCAGGATCCATCCTGAGCCCAAGTTGCTGGATCATAATATGCTATTATTCTTTCTGCAGGCCACTCATCTTTTCCCCACTTCTGATTTCCTCCTGCCGTTGGAAAATCAAAATTTAAATCCCTTTTATTTCGTTGTAAAGTTTCATAAAGTGGGGTTCCTAACATACCACTCTTGGATCTTGGTATTACGAAGAAGGAGGGTCTTATTACTCCCAAAGTACAGGTTCCTTCCCACCTTCGGGGCAACTCGCTGTATGCTCGTTGCCCACAAATCCAGTATATCCCATCTGGGGCTTTCCACCTTTGATCTGTCTTTTCTGGTTGTTCCCAATAATATTTTAAACTCTCTATAGATTGGTAAGGATTAGCTCCAAAACTTCTGTGCCAACATAAATCAGTCTGATCATCCCATTCACAATCTTCTCCTTTTGTTGGTCCCCAATATCCAGCAGGGATTTTGGGTCGCCAAACTTTATAACCATGATCCACATTCACCACTAATGTAGTCTTGCACGGAGTATCCCCCACTGCCTTGTTGAGTTTCCTTCCCTCTCGAGTAATACAGATAATTCCAATTATTTGATGACTTAAAATCCACCCCTCAGGTCTTTTTAAAGTTTTAGAAATTTGAGTGTAATTCCATCTTAAAAATTGTTCTGGAGCTAAACTTTCACCCCTCCAGGGCCATCTTTCTGCCATTTTTAGACCCCCACAAACCCAGCACTTGGATAGTCCTAATTCTGTAGCAATTTCCTGCATCAGTTCTACAAACAAATTCTTATTGGAGGTTGGCAAATCCCAGTCATTATAGTGCTGTTTCAATTGTTTATATAACTCATTTACTTCTTTTGGTTCTTTTCTTCTGCTCTTTCTTCTATCTCTTTTGGTTTCCTTTTCTTCCCTTAACTTCTCTGTTAGTGCCCGATCTCCCAAGCCCACCCCCGGATCATTCCCTTTATCATCTCTCTCAAAGCAAAAAAATCTCTCATACTGAGGGCAAACTTGGTCGTTATGAGGGTAGGGTGCTCGTCCATTATATCCCAAGTTTTTCCCCACCCAGTACATCTTTCCCTTTTTAACACAAACATCCATAAAACTACTGCGATTGTAACAGGCAGGACTAATGTATGGATGTGTCACAAACACAAACTCCATTTTGTCTCTAACCCACACGGGGTGATTGCACTTGTCACAGATATTGAATTTCTTTTTTGCTTCTTGAACTCCATCCTGTGTGGCTTTCTGAATTTGTCCAATTGCCAAGGGTACCATGATCAATACAGTGAAAATAATCCTCAGGAATTCTGACTTTCTACCTTGCTCAAGGCCCCTTGGGTTGCAGCCAAGGGCCGAGACGTCAGTCTTCTCGGTAGCAAAGGTCATATCCCGGGATCTAGTCACTGCTGTCCTTACTCTCCTTGGTACCCACAGCCTCACAGAGTTCATATATACCTTTTTGACTGCCATCTTAAAATTAAAGCCCTAATCCTTCAATTTAAATACCTTCCCTCATGTATCCTGAATCATACAAAATTTTTAAAAAAAAGAAAAAAAAGAAAAAAAAAACAAACAAAGAAAAGAAAAGAAGAAAAAAAAATAAAAACCAAAAAAAAACCTCAAACACCACTTTCTATACTTATTCTTCCCCAGGGATATGCCAACCACAATAAGGCCCACCAATTAATTTCTTTTCCCTGAACGCGGCCGCTGAGGCCTCTCACTGAGTTTTCGTTGCTTCCAGTAGGCACATTCATGGCTCCACTGCGCCCCTGGAATGTACCTATGACGTGGCACGTAAATTTCTTTTCCACAACAACTATCAAGTATAACACACTGATCTATCAAATCATGAATAGCTCGTTCTCTAATTTGTATCACTGCTAATACAGCAAAAATAAATTGATCCAAATTTTCAATTAACTGTATTGTTTCTGGGAGAGTCCTGTCTCCCAACCTCAAAGGTATTCCAAAAAAATCACTAAAAATGCGCTCCACAGTTAGCTGCCCGTTCACTTGACCAAAACAGGACACACAAAGCAACTGCCTCTCCTTATCCTCCCTTCTAGTTACTCTCCACCATAAATCAAAACAATTTGTACAAACAATACAAATCCATGGACGACACTTTAAACCATGCTGGCTACACTCCGATCGTTTTACTTGCTCCTGAACGCTTTTTACAACAGGTGTTCTCAGTTTCAGCCTTTGAAATTGCAGTTCCTCAATGAATTTAGTCAGTGTCCTTGATAAGTGGCCTTGAAGAAGTTTTTCAATTCGTTTAGGCCGTTCCCATTGCTCGAGGAAGTATCTTATTCTTTTCCATCGACGTTCTTCTGCTTCAGGGCTCAAAGGAGTCGTAGTTGCCAGCCTCTCCAGAATACCTAAGTTATTCTTAATAAATCGAGGTTAATAATATAATACAATCAATTTCAAATAACTTTTCCCATATTTCTTTCACCCTAATCAGGTCCTTTTTAATTTTACTTTTAAATCCCCTGGTGTTGAAACAACTTTCCAGTCAGGTATCGGTCCTTTTACTCGTGAAGCATGTGTCCAACCCCTTTCTGCTGTTCGAATTGCAGTTTCAGTGGTTAATAAAACAAGAAATGGCCCCTCCCATCGTGGTTCCAGACTTTCTCCCCTCCAGCATTTTATTAGTACAAAATGTCCTGGTCGAATGGAATGAATTGAAAAATCAAGAGGAGTTGCCTGGGCTAAAACTCCTTTTTCCCTCAATTCCCTCAAATTGTTTGCAATAGTTGTTATATATCCTTGAATAGTTCTATCCCCAACTAGTGAGGGGTCCATTTTCATACCTTGGGGGTACGGCATTCCATATAACATTTCATAGGGTGAAATCCCAGTCTCAGAGTGGGGCTTAGTTCTAATATTTAATAGGGCCAAAGGAAGACACCGGGTCCAGGGCAATCTGGTTTCTATCATTAACTTAGTTAGCTGCTGTTTAATAGTTTGATTCATCCTTTCAACCCTCCCCGAACTCTCAGGGTGCCATGGAGTATGATATTCCCAGGTAATTCCTAAAGCTTGACTCAAATCCTGAATTATTCTTGAAGTAAAGTGTGTACCTTGGTCTGAATCAATAACCCTTACTAATCCAAATCTCGGAATTATATGCTCCAGCAATATTTTAGCCACTGTCCGGGCTGTAGCTCGAGCCACAGGAAATGCCTCCACCCACTGGGTTAGCTGGTCTACTACAACTAGCAAATATTTCCACCGACCCACTTTTGGTAATTCAGTAAAATCAACTTGAATCTTTTCAAACGGCCTATAGGCTGTCTTGCGTCCTCCTGAGGGGCAACTTCTTAGCATCTTTTTATTCACCTTTTGACAAGTGAGGCATCCCTGTGTAATTTGTTTTCCAATCTCAAATATTCCCATACTCCCATAAAACTTTAAAAAATGATCACAAAGTGCCCTTGTTCCCCAGTGAGTTCGTCTGTGCAAATTATCTAGAATCTGGCGTGCCACTGGCTTCGGCACTATGATCCTACCATCCGGGAGAACCCACTTTCCCTCTTTTAATGTTGCCCCTAATTTCCTTATGGCTGCCAGCTCTGCTAAAGAAAAGGATGGTGTCTCTTCCTGGATCTCGGCTTTCTGCAAAACCATAATTCCACTAGCATTTTCCCTTAAAGCCGCCTTCTTTGCCTCTTCATCAGCTAAGTTATTTCCCCTAACTCTAATATCCCTCCCTCTCTGATGCCCTTTAACAAAAACTACCGCTATTCTTTTTGGGCCCTTCAAGGCTTCAAGTATCTGAACTATTAACTCCTGATGCACCAATTCTTTCCCTTGAGTGTTTATAAGTCCTCTTTCTTTCCAAATTCTTCCAAAGGTATGCACTACACCAAAGGCATATCTAGAATCAGTGTATATTGTTCCTTTCTTTCCTTTTAACATCAATAGTGCACGCAGCAAAGCATAAAGTTCACAGGCTTGTGCTGACCAGGATGGGCTGAGGGGGCCGGACTCCTTTATCTCCAGCTCCTCTCCACTAATTACAGCATATCCAGATTTTCTCTTCCCGCTTACCACCCGGGATGATCCGTCTATAAATAACTTCTCTCCTCCTTGTAATTCCTGCTCTTCCAAATCAGGACGTATTTTCGTTTGTAACTCTATAATTTCCGCACAGTCGTGTATTAACTCTTCTCCTGAATTTCCATATAGGAATTGAGCAGGGCTCTGTACATTTGTCACCTTCAATTCTAATTCAGGAGAAGTAATCAAAATAGCCTCATATTTTAGTATGCGGCTATCAGTTAACCACTTTTCAGCCTTTTGTGTCAAAATTCCCCTGATATTGTGAGGGGTGTATACTTCCAGTGGGGCCCCAAAAGTTACTTTCCGGGCCTCTTCTACCAACAAGGCTGTTGCTACCAAAGCCTGCAAACATGTTGGCCAGCCTTTACTAACTGGGTCTAACAATTTTGAATAATACCCCACCGGTTTCCTTTTCCCTGCCCAGTCCTGAGTTAACACTCCATATGCTGTTTGGTCAGTTGTATTTACAAACAATTGAAAAGATTTTTCCAGATCAGGAAGACTTAATACCGGAGCTTGCAACAAAGCCTCCTTAACCCCTTCAAAGTTTTCCTGGTCCTTTTCAGTCCACTTAAAATGATTCACTGTTAATTTCTCATATAAAAATTTTACTTTTTCACTAAATCCTTCTATCCATTGTCTACAGTATCCCAAAAGACCCAGAAACTGTCTTATTTCCCTCTTCGATTTCGGAGGACCCATGCCTAATATTCCTGAGACTCTTTCGGGGTCCAGCTTTTTCTTTCCTCTGCTAATCCAGTGGCCTAAGTACTTCACTTCAGACTCCACAAATTGCAATTTAGATTTGGATATTTTCAAGCCATTCTCTCCCAAAAAGTTCAACAAGCTAATAGTACCCTTCCTGGTCATCTCCTCAGTCTCTCCTGCTACTAATAAATCATCTACATACTGTAGCAGCTTAACTCCTTCAGGCAGCTCAAAGGATCTCAAAAGATTTTCTAAAGCCCTTCCAAAAAGATTAGGTGAGTCAGTAAAACCTTGCGGCAATACGGTCCACCTGAGCTGTTCTCTTCTACCTGTGTCTGGATCTTCCCATTCAAAAGCAAAATAATCTCTACTGCCCTCATCAAGAGGACATGTCCAAAAAGCATCTTTCAAATCTATTACACTATACCATGTATAGCTAGGAGGCAGCTGACTTAGCAAAGTATATGGATTAGCAACTACTGGGAAGCGGGTGATAGTTCTTTGATTCACAGCCCTTAAATCTTGAACCAGCCTGTAACTCCCATCAGGTTTCTTTACTGGCAAAATGGGAGTATTATGAGGGGACATGCAAGGCTCCAGTAATCCTTGTTGTTTTAAATTCTCAATTACCGGTTTCAATCCCCTCCGTCCTTCTAACGATATTGAATACTGTTTCACCCGGACGGGTACCTCTGGATTTTGTATTTCAACTTTAATAGGCTGTATATCCAACCTCCCCGCTTCACCTGAATACCAAACACTATTATTTATCTTTAAATGATCCTCCTCAGTTAAGGAGTAAATTATAAGTTTTCCTTCACAAGGTTTTATCTGTATTCCCAAGGCCACTATTAAGTCTCTTCCCAACAAATTGTTTTCAGCCTCCGGTAACAATAATAAATCATTTACCCCAAATTTATCATCCGATTCAATTTGTACCCCCTTAATTATAGGAACTGGAAAAGCCTCCCCCTTAACCCCAACCACTGGGACACGATCACGACTTATTTTACACCCCTGTGGTAATTTTCTTACGGTAGACCTAGAAGCCCCAGTATCCACTAAAAATTCAACCTCCTCTCCATGGGGACCTATTTTTAACTTTATCAAGGGCTCCGAGGATGTTCCAGTCCCCCGCATTAAATAGAGCCCCTGACCCCCCTAATCATCCTCTTGGAAGTTTTTCTCATCTTGCCGCATTTTTGGGCACTGCTTTCGCACGTGCCCCCTCCTGTGGCAATAATAACAGGTGGGTCCCGTACCCTTGGAGGTAGGACAGGTATTTTGCATATGCCCTTTCTTATGACAGGCAAAACATGTGGGTCCGGCATCCCGAGAGAGAGAGCTTGACCTCTGCTGTTTATTCTTTGCCAAGGGTTTCTCTGTACTTAAGGTTGACTGCATTTCTTTAACTGCTGCCACCAAAATTCTCGCGTCTGCCTTCTGTCTTTCCTCATCTCTTCTCACATACACCTTCTGTGCCTCTCGTAATAATTCCTGAAGCCCCCTATCCTGCCAATCTTCCAATTTCTCCAGCTTCTTCCTGATGTCCCCCCAGGATTTCGCTACAAACTGCGTTTTTAAAAGGACCTGTCCTGCTGCAGTTTCAGTATCTATTCCAGAATATAACTGCAAATCTCTCCTTAACCTCTCCAACCATTCTATCGGGGATTCATCCTTCCCTTGATGCTCATTTAAAGCTTTCCCTATATTTTGCCCCCTAGGCACTGCCTCACGAATTCCTCGAATGATCATCCAACGGAGATCACTCATATTTTGCCTGTGTCCCGGATCCTGATTACTCCAATCTGGATCCTGCATGGGCCATTTCTGATCCCCCCTGTCCTGCCCCTGGTGTTCTCTGTCCCAAATCCGCATCCCTGCCTGTCTAATCATCTCCCTCTCCTCTGCTGTAAACAAAATTCTTAAGATAGACTGCAATTCCACCCAAGTATATGTATTTGGCCCCAGGAACTGGTCCAACCGCTCTGCCACACCAACGGGATCCTCTAACAACTTACCCATCTCTTTCTTAAATTCCCTAACATCCCCCGTATTAAGGGGGACATTCACATAGCCGATTGGTGATTCCTGCCCTGGATTTGCCATTGGAACCTCTCTGAGGGGATATAACTGATTTTTCCCTTCTATTCCTTCACCGTCCTGGTCACCCTCCCCCCTTTGTCCCCTCCTGACTCTAGTTCTGCGTGTTGCTGGTGGTTCCTGAAGGGGGGGAGCATCTGGATTCACAGGGGGGTCCTCTGGGACTTGAGGCTGAGCTGGCTGATTAGGCTGCCCGTAAGGGGGTGGAAGATAATCTAATGGGTCCCATGGCTCTTGTCTGTTCTTTCTGGCTGCCTGCTCGTTAGTTAATAGAGGATACAACGAGTAACCCTTACTCTCCTGTCTCTGAACAACAAACTCCCTCCTCTCCTGAGGGAGCCACAAAGCAGCATACTCAATCTCCTCCTGATTAAGAGGATCCTTTGAATTCACATATACATTTAAGGCCTGACAAATCCAGTCTTCAAATGATCCGAATTTTGGCCAATATAGATTATCTTTTCGGATCATTTCTTTTGTCCACACAAACATGCAATACTGAATCATTTTCTGCTTACTTTTTCCCTTCCGGGATCCCCATGCATCCCAGAACCGTATCATCATCCCCAGTGGACTGTCCTGAGGAATGCTCCCTTCCTGAGAACCCTCCCCGTGGTTCTCTGATACTCCAAATTTCTGCGAATTTTTCTCAGAATTCGCAGTCCCTGGGTCTAAGAACTTACTCTTTTCTTGACCCATCCTCGGCGGCAACCAACCAAGAAGTCCCTGGTACCCGGAAAATCTTGGTTCTCACACTCACCCAGTAATTCAGCTTCCTCACTCAGTGCTCCGTTACACTGTCACCTCCAACTGCTTGTTCCACACCTTTCTCTCCCTATTTTCTTTCACCGTCCTATCGCCTTAACTACGTACTTCCCCTCACCTTAGCCACGTACTAAATTACCAGCTACCAACCTTTCAAAGAAAACTGAACAACCCAATCACTCTCCTTCTTAGTCTCCACGGGGTAAACAAATCACTCCCTACTCTCAAGAACCTTCCCACAGGTTCCCGAACTGAGGACCCCCTCTCCCCCTCTGTCGGTCCCTCCCGGGGTCCCCACTCACTCTTCCCTTTCGCTTCCCTCCTTTCCCGGCCAAGTCCCTCGCGGGAGTTTGGAAACGCGGTACCGGGAGGTCCTCACTCACTTCGGGGGTCCGGGCTACCCAGCCCCCGTCTCAAGCACTCCACACACACACACACGCACACAGCCGCCCCCCTTACCCAACCCCGTGATACTCACAGTCTCCTTTTCTCACGAGGATCTTTGTGCACAAAGAAGTTTTACAGGTACTTTCCTCCTGTAAGCCGGCACACCAATGGGAGTCTTCCTGCGCGCTTTTAATAACTAACTCCTTTGCTTATGCACTATTATTTTGGAACTCCCCCTCCAAGGGAGCCCAGTCTAGTCCCGAGGCCACTTAAAAAAATTGGTGGGGAGCTCCTTCCCCAGGACTAGCCGTCCTCCCCTGGGCTTGGGAGTTCCCGGCCAATGCACCAATTGTTATAAATAGGATGCCCAATGATACAAAAAAATCCCAAACAAATTTTAAATGTAACAGTAATTTTAATTGAGTATATTAATGGATACAAAATTGAATAATAGTCACATAATAATAGAATAGTAAATAATTGGTCCGGTTAATAATGCATAAGCAAAGATACAAACCGCGGGGTACGGAGCAGGACCATGGGATCCCGCATCACGTACAAACGAGATAACCCCGAGCTGGCCCCTTTATAGTGTAGGCCAATACGTGCTACCACCCATCTCCTCCTATTTTCGATATGTAAGTTTTACATCACTGTTTTCATCACCACCTCCATCACACATGCCCCGTCATCTCTTTTCGGGGGTCTCGCCGCTTTTTAGGGGGTCGTGTGATGAAGGCTCATCCTCTTCATCACGTGTCCTTTGAATAACCTTTTTTACTGCTCATGCGTATTAGGCTACCTTCTTGGTTACACATGCGTATTAAGCTTGTATTATGTGAATAAATGCCAAGTTTAAACGTTTCCACCATAAATCTCAAATAATTAGCAGGTTCCTTGGAGCTTCCCCAACTTTTCTCTTTTCTATGAGTATATTTAGCTACCCTTGTCTAAGTTTCTTCCTGTATTCTATGAATATCTACAGGAGAAGGGGGGACCCCCTCCCTTCCCTTTTTGGCAGTACTTGTTACTTCTTTATAATTCTAAAGTATTGATTACTGTTTCAATTTTATCAGCACGAATCATACCTATTTATCACACCCAGAACCTCCGCCAGGGTCTCCCAGCGCTGCCAGAGCCGCTCGGCCTGGGGTCCCCAAAGCCCTCAGCAAGCCCCAAGTCCCTCCCAGGAACCCTCAACTCCCTCACACCCAGCATCCCCCAAAGCCCCTGCAAGTTCCCCCCATGGCACTGGTCATGTCCCACCATGGCCTCACCCATGGCTGTCTCCCCACCAGGTTTCCATCCCTCTCATTGTCCCCCACATCTCCATCTGAGCCCGTGTCCCCCCCTGTGTCCCCATGAATGGCCACGTCCCCCTCCATGTCCATGTGTCCCCACGTCACTCTCAATGTCTGTGTCCCCCCATGCCCTCACCCCAGTCTTAGTTCAATGTCCTCATTTTTACCCCAGTGTCAGATTTTTTAAAAGGGATGAAGAGAAATGAAAAGCAAATCAAGGCCAAAAGAAAAGGATTTCTGTGTCTGTGCTAGCTAAAAATCCATGTGCTTGTCTGGGAGGGAAGAACATTTTTTGGAGGGGTTTCCACCCCACTGTCTCCAAAACCTTGATCTTGGCCCCAGATCATCACCTACTGCGGAAGATGCCCTCAGGCAACAGGAGATCAAAATTTTGGAATCCCTGAGGTTGGAAAAGACCTCCAAGACCATCCTTTATCCCTTCAGGTCCCAGAAGATAGGATTGAATGCAAAAGATTTTCTGGGGTTGGAAGTCAACAAATCCCCTCTCCCCAAGGAATTCCCAGTGTCTGTCTGTGTCTGATGGAACAGACATTTCCTGCCCCTGCATTCATCCAGATGCCCACAGGGAGACAGGAAGATATGGAGACCCCCAGCCTGGTGTCCACCCAACACAGATCATCAGGACCAAAGATCACCAGGGCTCTGACCAACAGGGGTCACTGGAGATCATCCAACGCCAATCCTCCCACAGGGAATGGAGCTGGAGCAGCGCACAAAACTCTTCCCGCTCTCAGGGCACTCCCAGGGCTTCCCTTAGTGGTGCCTCCGCTGGTGTGTGGTCAAGTGGGAGCTCTGTGAGAAGCTCTTCCCACACTCAGGACACTCATAGTGTCTCTCCCCGGTGTGGATGCGCCACTGCCTGATGAGGTTGGAGTTTTGCTTGAAGCCCTTCCTGCAGTCGGGGCAGCAGAAAGGGCCTCTCCTCTGTGTGGATCCGCTGATGTTGGAGCAGATTGGAGCTGGTGTGAAACATCTTTCCACACTGGGGGCACTCATAGGGCCTCTCTCCAGTGTGGATGCACTGGTGTTTTCTAAGATCGGAGCTGCATCCAAAAGCCCTTCCCACATTCCAGGCAGGTGTACAGCCCTTCCCCAGTGTGGGTCACCTGGTGCTGGATCAGGGCCCAGCTTACTCTGAAGCCCTTCCCACATTCCCCACACTTGTAGGGCTTTTCCCCTGTGTGGATCATCTGGTGTAGCCTAAGCTTTTCCTTCCACCTGAAGCTCATCCCACATTCCCCACACTCATAGGGCCGTTCCCCAGTGTGGATCACCTGGTGATCAGGTGGGACCTGTAGCTGAAGCCCTTCCTACATTGCAAGCACCTGTGGGGCTTCTCCCCTCCATCAGGATTCTCCTCCAGCTATGAGCTCTGGCTGGATCTCCGGCCGCCCTCCTGGTACAGGGGGGGTCTTTCCTCCTCGCAGCTCCCTGGGCTGGGTTTGCAGCCCCTCCTCTTGCGGGAGCTCTGGGGCTTTTCCTCCTCTTCCATCCGGACACTCCTTGGGAATGAAAAATGCTGTTTTGGGGAAATAAACAAGAGAAGAGCCCCTTAGGCTGGGGGTTCCTCCTTGCCCAAGTTCCTCTCAGGAAATCATTGGGCACCTTGTGTCTGTAAGAACCTCCAAAACACCAAGATTCAGCCCAAAAGTCCTCCAAACATCAAGACATAGATCAAAAACTCCCCAAACATCAAAATGCAGACAAAACCTCTTCTAAAATATAAAGGTTCAGCCCCTTTCTAAAAACCCAAAGCACCAGCATTTAGCCCAATAAAGCTCAGAAACACCAAGGTTCACTCCCATGGAAATCCTGGATCCCCCTCCCCGGTCACCTGCTGCATGTGGGGGGGCAATGCTCCCGGGGCTGGGGGAGGCTGCAGATCCAGGGAGGGGTGGAACCTTGTGCTGCCTCCTCTTCCTGCTCCTCCTCCTCCTGTGCCCCTACTCTTCCTCACACTCCTCTTCCTCCTCCTACTATTCCTCCTTCTCCTGCACAATCCCACCTTCTCCTCCCACGTGCATCCTTTGACCATTTTGTTCCTCATCCCTGCTTCTCCTTCCCTTCTCCTCCTGCTCCCAGGATTGACTGGGGACCCGAGAGTGTCCAGGAGACAGACGAGTGACAGATCAGGGGGGTCTGGGAAGAGTCAGCAGGGAGAGAGCACTGAAAATCTCATCAGGGAGGACACTGGGATCTTCAGGGAATAACCATGGCAGGGCACCCATGCAGGGTGGAAAAGGGAAAGCCAGGAAGGGGTCCCAGCAAAAGGGATGATGATCCCAAAATATCTCTGAAGGGTCCCTTGGGAGAATGTCCAGGCAGTTTGCACATTCTCCCAGAGGGAATTAGGGATGTGGACACCCAGGGGGGCAATTAGGGAAGTCAAGAAGGGATTTAGACAACAGGGGATGGATGGTGTTGGTGTGCTGGGAAGGGAAAGGGTGAAGGGGAGTGTGCAGGAATATGGAGAAGGCAAGAAGCAGCAGCAGGAATCGCTGTGGGAAGAAAAAGGATGATGGAAAAGAGGAGGAAGAGAAAAATCCTGAGCACTGGGACGTTCTTCAGCAGGGTGTGACGCTCAGAGTTTGCCAGCTGCTCCAGATCCCTTGTACCCCCAGTGTCCAGGAGAGGAGAACAAGGAGGTCAGGATTGCAGGGGGTTTCTCTGTGCTGGCAGCGGCAGGAGCGGGCGCAGAGCTGCGGCACCGGGAGCACGGGCTGGGGGCCTGCGGGGAGCTGCGGGGCCAGGCCGGGGCTGTGGGGCAGCCGGGGCTCAGCGCCGGGCGCTGCCTGAGCCCAGCACCCCCCGGGCAGGGCCGGCAGTGGCCCCCGGCCCCCAGGAGGAGCAGTTATTGTCATTTAGGTTTGGGCCAGGGGTGTGAGAATCAATTTGTAGTCCTAGGACAAAAAGTAGAAAAACCTTGATTTCTTAGGAATGTTTTTGTGTCTGTTTGTGTGTGGCTCCTAGTGAAGGCAAAATTTTGGTATATGGGTTTTTCAAAGTTCACCTTCAGATTCCATTTTGCAAAACCAGAAGAGCTTTAAAGGTGAAACAGGCGGATCAGGAAGTCTGAACTTTCCAAGGACCTTCGCCACTGGGCAAAGGGTAAGGGAGATGCAGAAGGGAAAATTAGGATAAAATGGAGGCTGCGTATTACAGCAGTTGGAGAGACCCCGTGGCAAATGCCGCATGGCCTCTCCTTTTGTTCATGAATAAAGTCACTTTTACAGAACTCCTCTGTCTCCTTCGGGGACAGAAACCTCTGGCGACGGGAATTTTCCCGCACAGGCCCAGGGACAGCGCAGCCGCCTCCGTCCTACCCACAGGAACCGGGACGAGCCAGCGCTGCTCCGGCCCCGGCTCCTGCCCAGGCACCCGCGGGAAGGAGACCGCGGGCAGCCGCTCCCGCAGCGCCCTCAGGGCACGGGGAACACGGCGCGGACACGGCACAACCCAGCCACAGCCAGAGCCCCCTGCCGCCCCCTCCGCCCGCAGCCAGCCCCGAGCCCCGGCACAACCCAGCGCAGCTCCCACCTGCGCCGGGGCCGCTCCTCAGTCGAGGTTTCCGAGCAATGCTGGAGTTCAGCGAAAGGGAGACGAGTTCGTGCCGTGGGCAGAGCCCGCCGCTCACTTCGATTGGCTGGTTCTGCCGTCACTCTTTGTTCTCGTGCGCTGATTGGGCAGAGGGGGGACAAGCACAGCCCCGGTTCCGCCCCCGGGCGCCCCCGGCCCGCGTTGGGCCCCGCCGGGGCCGGGCTGGCCCCACCCCCCGGAGCCGACGCTCTGCCCAGCCTGTCAATCAACGCCGATCGGTCTCTTAGCCACGCCCACAGAGGGGTGACAGTGGGGGTGGGTACACTGTGCCGTGTGTAGCGCCCGCCCCTCGCTCGCTGCCATTGGCCGATTCTGCCGTCACTGCTGGCTCTGGCTGCGCGCTGATTGGGCAGAGCGGGGAGAAGCGCGGCCTCGGTGCCCGCCCGCGGGCGGCCCCGGCGCAGCAGAGCCGCCATTGTTGGAGTGTCCGTGCGGGCCCGGGAGCGGCGGCAGCGGTCGGAGCCCGGGGAGGCGGCGGCGGAGCTCGGAGGCGGCCCCGGCGCAGGTGGGAGCCGCGCTGGGTTGTGCCGGGGCTCGGGGCTGGCTGCGGGCGGAGGGGGCGGCAGGGGGCTCTGGCTGTGGCTGGGTTGTGCCGTGTCCGCGCCGTGTTCCCCGTGCCCTGAGGGCGCTGCGGGAGCGGCTGCCCGCGGTCTCCTTCCCGCGGGTGCCCGGGCAGGAGCCGGGGCCGGAGCAGCGCTGGCTCCTCCCGGTTCCTGTGGGTAGGACGGAGGCGGCTGCGCTGTCCCTGGGCCTGTGCGGGAAAATTCCCGTCGCCAGAGGTTTCTGTCCCCGAAGGAGACCGCGGTGTCCTGTAAAAGTGTTTTTATTCATAAACGGAGATGCCATGGGTTATTTGCCATGGGGTCTCTCCAACTGTTGTAGTACGCAGCCTCTATTTTTAAATAATTTATTAACTGTTTACACGTTCAAGTGTCACCTTTAAAGCTCTTCCTGTTTTGCAAAATGCAGCCTAAAGGTGAACTTTGAAAAACCCATGTACCAAAATTTTGCGATTACTAAGTACTACACACAAACATACACAAAAACATTCCAAAGCAATCAAGGTTTTTCTACTTCTTCTCCTGGGACTACAATTTGATTCTCACAGCCCTGGCCCAAACCTAACTGACAATATAAAAGTAGGATTATTGCAAAAAATTATTCTAATGGTAATCTTGTCACTGAAACTGTGGAAAAAACAAAAATGCTGCAACAATATCTTTAGTGTTAGAGAGTAAAGGCATTACTTGATTCTGGCCAGGATGGGCAACAGAAATCATTTCATCCACACATCCCGGTGTGCAGGGAAAATCATTCCATGACATGTGAGTTTTACTGGATTTTTCCTAAACTTTTTACAGTCTGAACCCATAGAAATCCATTGGTTTGATGTTCATTGCTTCCAAGTTGCTGAGTTCTTAGGATTTGATTTCCTATTGGACCCGGATTCCTTTGTCTCTGATGCTAATTACGTCTGCACTCCCGGAATTCCTTCTCAGCCTTTTCCAGCCCAGGTGTCTGCAGCTCTTCCAGGGGCAGTGTCTGGGGTGGGTGTTGGTTGCTGGTTGCTGATGGTCGTTGATGTTTTGTTGATGGTCGTTCTCTCTGTGGGGATCTTTTGGGCTCTTCCCAGTCTGGTGAGATGTTCAACTCATCTCTGCTGAGTGGTGTAACATCCCTTCAAATAAAACCTTTAAAATTCCTTTCCCCGGGGCAAAGGGAAACCAAGGCTGAGTGGAGAAATAAAATAAAAACCAATTTAAAGTCGGTCTATTTTCCAGCCATCCAACCCCACCCAGCCCAGAGTGTGAGTCTGGCTGAGCCCCAGGGTGGAATTCTCCCGGTGTCTCCCCAGCCCCTGTGGCAGTGCAGGCACAGGAAGCCCTGAAGCTGCAGCAGTGGCAGCCAGGATTGGCCCGCAGTGCCTGGAGATGCCAAGGGAGGTGCCCAGGCAGAGCATTCCAGCAGAGGATCTGTGGGCAGGCACAGGGGCTTCCCCCGCTGTGGAGCCCTGGCTGCTGCTCCCTTGCCTTCAGTGCAGGGTCGGTGGCTGGAATTGCAGGATCAGGACTGCACAGTCAGGAATTGTAAAGCAGGTTTGTTTTATTCCTGCTGGGACACCTACGGGATCTTTCCACCAATGATGCCGACCTGGTGGAGACAGGTTCCAGGTTTAAATGTGCTCAGATCCCGCAAAGCTGCACCTCCCTGCCCACCCATCCTTTGCCCATTCTCTGCCTTCTTGCCCTATATATTACAATCAGTCTTTTGTGATGCCACACCTTCTGCTGGTCGCTGGCAGGGCTCTCCTGATGAAGTCAGAAGTCTTCCTCAGTGTTCACTATTTGACCTCCATCTCTGAGCAGGTGCAGAGAAGGTTTGGGGAATTCCCAGGTCAGTTTGTCCTGGCTGATACCAGGAGCCTGCTTCTTGCTGGTTTTTTAATCAACTGGTTCTGCTTTATCGGGTCTTCACAATACCTAAGTCCCACTTCAGTGAGTTTTAACAATACATCTTCTCTCTGTGGCCTTCACCTGGCACCCAAATTCCTATGGATTCTGTTCATGGGTCCTGCCTTACAAGTTACACTCCTATGCCTTCCAGTACAAGTTGTTTCTCTTCTTTTACAAAATTGCTAAATAAGCTGTATATATTTCTGTTCTCCTTTTCACTTGTTTAATCACTTTATATGTTTCTAAAATTCTGAATTTTCATATCCATATACATTTCCCATATCGGCGGCCTCCCATCCTCCTGCTCCTTCCCACTCCTTGGGCAGGACCCGATGTCCTGGTTGGATGTTGTCAGCAGCAAAGTCCCAAGGTGGGTGTGTCCCATGAATATCTCACAGCCCTGGCCCAAATCTCTCTCACTTGGATGCAGCCATGGGTTTCTTCCCAGCCCCGTGTGCAGGCTGTTCAAGCAGGAGGCCGGGTTAAACCCTTCCCCTCTCCTCAATTCTAAATCCTCCTGTGCCACTGAACAAGTTCCATCCTGTAATAACTGAGCACTGCTCACCCCTTTAGAAGCTCTTGTGATTCCCAAAGCTGTGAGTTGGTGCCAGACTTTAGGAGATTCTCCTGCCATCAGTTGTCAGGCCTCAGTTCCCATTCAAGCTGTGGCTGCACAATTCTGCAGACAATGAGGCCACTCTCTGGCCATTGAGTTCAACATTTTAGCCCAAGAATTCCCTTGGCATGGCTCTGTTTAACATCTACATACAATTCAAATTCTTTTTTCCTTTCTGGGCAGTCCAGGACAGGAGCCTCATTTAATCTGCTTTTTAACACTTAAAAATTCTTCTTTCCCTCTGGTCTCCATCCATCCATCCAGTTTCTTGAGAGACCCCTGGCTCCAAAAGCCCTGCCTTTCCCAGGGGCTCAATACCAGGCTGTGAGCCCTTCCTTCCCTCTCTGGGAATCGGAGATTGCTTTTAGACCCCACTTGTCCTGGTTGCTTCAGAGGAATTTAGAGAGGCTGGGGATCTGATTTTCTCAAATTCCCTGGGGCTGCCCACACTTCTAGGTTCACTTCAGCCCAGGCCTTGCCAGACATTTGTCACAAAGGTACAGGAGAACTAGCCTCCGTATCACCTTTGACAATATTAATTTGCATTCCCAATTTAGCCATCAAATCCCTTCCCAGTAAATGACAATCACATTTAGGAGCAAATGAAAATTCCTGCATTTCAAACCCATCCCCACACCTGCTAATAGTGGTTGAATAAAACACAGCTGCTCATCTTTCCCACTTACCCCCTGAATAATCAAAGACATTTTTGGCATTTCCCCCCCTGAGGTCTGAGATTGAGAGTGGATGGAGAGGCCCCTGTGTCTATGAGGAAAGGCCTCCTGTCGATGCAGAGCCACCCTGAATGTTCTCAAGGGCTCCAGTGCGGTGGGTCCCTGGTGTGCTGGGAGCTCTGCCACCCCTCCCAGTCCATGTCCCTGCAGGGGTGGACTTGCTGCTGGTGAGGGTGCTGCTGTCTGTGCTTGCAGTGTCCTTGTGGCCTGCAGCTGGAAGCCTGATTCCTTGCCAGGGGCTGTTTGGGTCGGCTCTCCCCTGCCCAGGAGGGCAATGCCTCTGCCAGGTCCTTGTGGCCGAGCTGGTGCCCTGGGTGCTGGGGTCCCCTTGGGCCCTGGGCTTGATCCCTCAGGGGCTGTAGAAACTCTGCCATGGCCTTTGCCTTCCCCTTGGCCTTTTCCTCCTCCCTTCTTGCCTTCCCCTGCTGTGCCTTTGTGACCAAGTGCTGCAGGGGCTTCTTCTGCCCCTCCTGCAGCCCCCCGAGTGCCTGTGGGTGCTCATCCTCTGACAGCTGCTGAGCTTTCTGCAAAACCATTCATTTCTGCAGGGACCCAAACAAAGTCAGATTCAAGGATAATCTGGATCCTTGCAGGTGGAATCCCCATTTGCCAGCTGTTCCTTGCTGCTGGTCCTTGTGCTCCCCGTGCCCTCCCCAGCCCGTATCCCAGAGGCGGTGCCTGTCCTGCCGCAGTGTCCAAAGGCGGCTCCCCCGGCGGGCAGGGCCGGCAGCTCCGCGGGGCCGGGCAGCGGCCGGGGCGTCCCGCAGCCTCCTGGGGGCCGGGGGCCACTGCCGGCCCTGCCCGGGGGGTGCTGGGCTCAGGCAGCGCCTGGCGCTGAGCCCCGGCTGCCCCACAGCCCCGGCCTGGCCCCGCAGCTCCCCACAGGCCCCCAGCCCGTGCTCCCGGTGCCGCAGCTCTGCGCCCGCTCCTGCCGCTGCCAGCACAGAGAAACCCCCTGCAATCCTGACCTCCTTGTTCTCCTCTCCTGGACACTGGGGGTACAAGGGATCTGGAGCAGCTGGCAAATTCTGAGCATCACACCCTGCTGAAAAACGTCCCAGTGCTCAGGATTTTTCTCTTCCTCCTCTTTTCCATCATCCTTTTTCTTCCCACAGCAATTCCTGCTGCTGCTTCTTGCCTTCACCATATTCCTGCACACTCCCCTTCACCCTTTCCCTTCCCAGCACACCAACACCATCCATCCCCTGTTGTCTAAATCCCTTCTTGACTTCCCTAATTGCCCCCCTGGGTATCCATGTCCTTAATTCCCTCTGGGAGAATGTGCAAACTGCCTCACCATTCTCCCAAGGGACCCTTCAGAGACATTTTGGGATCATCATCCCTTTTGCTGGGACCCCTTCCTGGCTTTCCCTTTTCCACCCTGCCTGGGTGCCCTGCCGTGGTTACTCCCTGAAGATCCCAGTGTCCTCCCTGATGAGATTTTCAGTGCTCTCTCCTTTCTGACTCTTCCCAGACCCCCCTGATCTGTCCCTCGTCTGTCTCCTGGACACTCTCGGGTCCCCAGTCAATCCTGGGAGCAGGAGGAGAAGGGAAGGAGAAGCAGGGATGAAGAACAAAATGGTCAAAGGATGCACGTGGGAGGAGAAGGTGGGATTGTGCAGGAGAAGGAGGAACAGTAGGAGCAAGAGGTGTGTGAGGAAGAGTAGGGGCACAGGAGGAGGAGGAGCAGGAAGAGGAGGCAGCACAAGGTTCCACCCCTCCCTGGATCTGCAGCCTCCCCCAGCCCCGGAAGCATTGCCCCACCACATGCAGCAGGTGACCGGGGAGGGGGATCCAGGATTTCCATGGGAGTGAACCTTGGTGTTTCTGAGCTTTATTGGGCTAAATGCTGGTGCTTTGGGTTTTTAGAAAGGGGCTGAACCTTTATATTTTAGAAGAGGTTTTGTCTGCATTTTGATGTTTGGGGAGTTTTTGATCTATGTCTTGATGTTTGGAGGACTTTTGGGCTGAATCTTGGTGTTTTGGAGGTTCTTACAGACACAAGGTGCCCAATGATTTCCTGAGAGGAACTTGGGCAAGGAGGAACCCCCAGCCTAAGGCACTCTCCTCTTGTTTTCTCCCCAAACCAGCATTTTTCATTCCCAAGGAGTGTACGGATGGAGAAGGAGGAAAAGCCCCAGAGCTCCCGCAGGAGGAGGGATTGCAAACCCAGCCCAGGGAGCTGCGAGGAGGAAAGACCCCCCCCCTGTGCCAGGAGGGCGGCCGGAGATCCAACCGGAGCTCAGAGCTGGAGGAGAAGCCTGATGGAGGGGAGAAGCCCCACAAGTGTGAGGAATGTGGGAAGGGCTTCAGCCAGAGGTGCCGCTTGATTCAGCACCAGGTGATCCACACAGGGGAACGGCCCTATGAGTGTGGGGAATGTGGGATGAGCTTCAGCCTGAGCTCAACCCTGGTGCGACACCAGATGATTCACACTGGGGAAAAGCCCTACGAGTGTGGGGAATGGGATGAGCTTCCGCCTGAAGGGCCACCTTACACAACACCAGATGATCCACACTGGGGAAAAGCCCTACAACTATGGGGAATGTAGGAAGGCCTTCAGAATAAGCTTGGCCCTGATCCAGCACCAGGTGACCCACACTGGGGAAGGGCCCTACACTTGCTTGGAATGTGGGAAGAGCTTTGGATACAGCTCCAGCCTGAGAAACCACCAGTGCATCCACACCGGGGAGAGGCCCTATGAGTGTCCGGAGTGTGGGAAGGGCTTCTCACAGAGCTCTCACTTGACCAAACACAAATGGAGGCGCCATAAGAGAAGCCCTGGGAGTGCCCTGAGAGCGGGAAGAGCTTCGTGCGCTGCTCCAGCTCCATCCCCTGTGGGAGGATCGGCGCTGGATGATCCCCAGTGACCCCCGTTGGTCAGAGCCCTGGTGATCGGTGGTCCTGGTAATTTGTGTAGGAAGGACACCAGGCTGGGGGGGGCTTCACATCTTCCTGTCTCCCTATGGGCACCTGGATGAAGGCAGGGGCAGGAACATCCATCGGGACACAGACCAACACTGGGAATTCCTTGGGGAGAGGGGATTTGTTGACTTCTAACCCCAGAAAGTCTTTTGTGTTCAGTCCTCTCTTCTGTGGTATCAAGGAATACTGGATGGTCTTGGAGGTCTTTTCCAACCTCAGGGATTCCACAGTTTTGATTTCCTATTGCCTGAGGGTGTCTTCTGCAGCCAGATGTTGATGATCTGGGGCCAAGATCAAGGTTTTGGAGACAGTGGGGTGGAGACCCCTTTCAAAAATGGTTCTTCCCTCCCACCCAAGCACATGGATTCTCAGCTAGCACAGACACAGAAATCCTTTTCTTTTGGCCTTGATTTGCTTTTCATTTCTCTTCGTCCCTTTTAAAAACTCCGACACTGGGGTAAAAATGACGACATTGAACTAAGACCTGGGTGAGGGCATGGGGGGACATAGACATGGAGAGTGACGTGGGGACACATGGACATGGAGGGGGACGTGGCCATTCATGGGGGCACAGGGGGACACGGGCTCAGATGGAGATGTGGGGGACAATGAGAGGGATGGAAACCTGGTGGGGAGACAGCCATGGGTGAGGCCATGGTGGGACATGGCCAGTGACATGTGGGGACAGGGCCATGGCCGGTGCCATGGGGGGAACTTGCAGGGGCTGTGGGGGATGCTGGGTGTGAGGGAGTTGAGGGTTCCTGGGAGGGACTTGGGGCTTGCTGAGGGCTTTGGGGACCCCAGGCCAAGCGGCTCTGGCAGCGCTGGGAGACCCTGGGGGAGGTTCTGGGGCAGCTGCTCAAGGAGCCCCTGGCCTGGAGCCCCAGCCAGGCATTGGGATCCTGGAAGGGAATGAACGTCCTTGTCCCCAGGAGGGAAATCCCAGCAGCCCCAGGGTGTTGGGGGCAGCTGAGAGGCCACAAGAGGGAGGGGAAAGGCAGACAGAGCTGTCCCTCTCCAAAACTGCCCTCCAAAAATCCCGAACTCATGGATTCTTTGCAGGAAAAACTGCCCGGAGGTGCCTGAATAAGGGAAAGGAGAGATGGGACCCCTGGACTGAGCAGGAGGAGCCTGGAACCCCCAAACCCAAGCATGGGTGTCTTGTGTTACCGAGCCAAAAATGTGTGTTCTATTTCATCTGTTGAAAGCAGCTGGGGAGATGTGTATCTGTGGTTGTGGTCTATTTTTGTTGTGTTTCCAATTTCAGCTGAGTTTTAATGGTCAGTTTTATACCCGCCCCTTCCCTATTTTGTATAGTTATATTTTATCCCTAATGGATTGTTCCTTTCCTCCTGTATTGTTGGTTTTGCCCTGGTTGTCTATCTTCCCTAGACCTGCCCTTCCCTCCTCCTACAGAATTGTCAATCCTTCCCTCACCCTGCCCCTTCTTCCAGACCCTTCTCTTTGACGCCCCAGTGGTTGGTTTAAACTGTTCCCTCCCCTTGTGTTCTTTCATTGCTCTGTGCATTGTACTCTCTGCCTTATGTTCCTCCCCCATGTCACCCTTATTGGTTGGGAATTGTATCCTCTCCCAAGACCTCCCCAACTTGTAAGCCCCTGCAAGCCCAGGTTCTGTGCCTTTTTCTGTCCCTGACCCTCGGGGCAATAAACACCTTTGGAAATCACACAGAAGGCCTCTCCCTGCTCCTTGTCCCTACCCTCCACGCGTGCCACCTTTGCTCTAGAGCAGCTGTGCCCTGCAGCTGCACCCTGGATTGCCTGGTTCTCTGTGCCCTACACCCCGGATTGCCTGGCTCTCTGTGCCCCAGAGCTGCACCCCGGATTGCCTGGCTCTCTGTGCCCTGCACCCCGGATTGCCTGGCTCTCTGTGCCCTGCACCCTGGATTGCCTGGCTTTCTGTGCCCCACAGCTGCACCCCGGATTGCCTGGCTCTCTGTGCCCCACAGCTGCACCCCGGATTGCCTGGCTCTCTGTGCCCTGCAGCTGCCCCCTGGATTGCCGGGCTTTCTGTGCCCCACAGCTGCACCCCAGATTGCCTGGCTCTCTGGGGGCCGCCCACTCCTGGCGCCGGTGCCGGGAGCTGGCTGGGCTGAAGAACCGGCATCGTGTCAGGAAACTGTTCCACAAATAGCAGAAGACATTAAAAGAGTAGCAGCACGTGTGCCTGTTCAGAAATGGAATTCTCTCCTTCAGGATTCCTGGTGGGACCAGTGGTTTGGGGGAGGGGCTGGGTGGAAGAAAGTGGGATTTATAATATTATGTTCATTAACGAGGTTACCGTTTTTACCTTGCCTAATTCCATGCTTTATTAAGCTCATTCACTCTGTGATTGAAGGCAATGAAAGTTGCAGCAATGCCTGTAGGTTCCAAACTGGCTGCAAAAGACTTCAGTCATTTTGGGAAAACATCCAAAATATCCAAAATCATGAAATTGAGGAAAGACAAAAAAGAAGCTCAGATCTCACAAATTTTAGCCGGGTTTGAAGCACGACACTAATCAATAAATTAAACAAGAAGGGCGAGAGAATGTAAAGAAATCAAGTTGTGATTGGTGTCAATCCAATAGCAGGTGTGTGTGCGGGCAATGTGGACAGAGACCATGGGATCATTATGAAGAAGAGATTTTTAAAAAAATCCCCTAAGTAAGGCATGGAAGTGTTATAAATGTGAATAAATTAAACAACAAATATAAAATTTAGCAGCAATTTTGATAACCATCTAATATAAAATTAAGCATATGCAAAAATTTGGCAATGATGATTTAAATGTGGTTAAGGTTCTGATAAGGCAGAAGCAAAACTGACCTGGGTACGGGGAGGGCTTCTCACCCCACCTCAGGCACAAAACAGAGCAATTCAAACTACACTGATCTACTGTCTGATGATACAGATTCATCAATGTTTCCTGTAAGCTTCCTCCTATTGCCCATTTTAAAAATCTACGTCACTGCACTTCCTGGCACATGCTTCACTTGTTGCCAGGGGCTCTTCTGTCTTCTTTGGGTGGTCTTTGGGATGAAGGCTCAGAGACTTGCTCGTTGTCTTCTGAATAACCTCTCCTATTACACATGTGTATAAAGCTTGTATTATGTAAGCGAATACCAAGTTTGAACATTAAAGCAATAAATCTCATATAATTAAGAATTTTCCTGAAGTTTCACCAACTTTCCCTGTTTTATGGATAAATTTAGCTTTAGTCTTATCTCAGTTTCTTCCTGTATTCTACTCTCTCATGAACATCTGCAGGAGAAAGGAGGGACCCCTTCCCCTCTTCTCTTTAACACTGTACTTTTAATTGCAATTTTATTATAAACTATTGATTACCATTTCAATTTTGTCAGCATACCTATTTATCATAGCTATTTATCACACTGAGTGTCCCCAGTGATGTCACCCCAGGAATTCCCATTAGGATTTGGGACAGTTTCAATGAAAATTTCCAGAAAATGACCCAAATTTGTCTCAAACACCGTGCAGGGAGAGGGGAGGGGAAAATTGAAACCAGCGACGTTCCCAATGATGTCATCACAGCCCCAATGACGTCACAGCCGTGACATCACTGTCCCCCAGCAGCCTTGGGATGTCCTTGATGGCTTCTTAGCACCTCTTGGCCACCTTGCGGTGAGCATGGCCATTGTAGCCATGACAGGGACTCAAGAGGAGGGTGTGGATGTCCCCAATTGTCCCCAGCAGGTGACACATGCCCAGGTGGGTGCTGGCCTCTCACAGCTGCTCGGCCTCGGCCACCGCAGCCGTCAAGTCCTTGAGGACATCGGGAGTCACCTCCCCTGTCCCCTCCAGAGCGGCCTCGATGTCCCCAAGCCAGTGCAGCAGCTCCCAGGGGAACAGGCTGGCTTTGTCACATGCAGCCTCCAAGCGCCCCAGCAGCCCCAGGGCCACCTCTGGCGGCTGCACACCCCTGGTGTCTGTGCTCTCCCAGAGCTCGTGGAGCTCAGTGGCCTCCCCGGCCAGCCGGTCCCAGCACTTCCTGAGCGCAGCCACCGAGTCTTGGCTGAATCCAGCCACAGCTCCCATTACGTCACGGGCCCAGTTGATGTGTGGGTTGGCCTCGAGGGCGGTCAGGGCCTGGCGCACGGAGGTGACATTGCGTTCGCGCAGGGAGGTGTCACTGTAGTGGCACAGGATGCAACGGAGGGTCCAGGTGAATTTCCTCAGGCCTGTGCACAGGGACCTTGGTGACATGGCCCGCAGCAGGTCCCCATGTGGCCTGGTCACAGTGGCTGCCAGCTTGCCCAGGGTGGCCACCACGCCCACCTGTGCCTCCAGCACCTGGAGGGGGGACAGTGAAGGTGGCGGGGACCTCATGGCACTTGTGGCCTCCTGGGGTGGACTCTGTGCCCTCCCAGTGTCCCCTTTGTCCCCTCCTTGGAGGGCTCAGCTGTCCCTTCTGTCCCTTTGTCACCCCATTGTTAAGAAGAAAAAGCCAAGAGTTCCTGTTAGCCATATTTATTGTTGACAGTTAATGTTTGTTGTGTTAATAGTTGTTATGACTGTTAAGTAATGTTAATTGATAAAAATCACTTACCTTGTACCCCTACTGTACCCCTATCTCAAGTTGCTGTACCCTGTTCCTTGTACCTGTTCCCTTACTGTTCCCCTATCCCAAGTTGCTGTACCCTGTTCCTTGTTCCTGTTCCCTTACTGTACCCGTATCCCAAGTTTCTGTATCCTGTTCCTTGTTCCTGTTCCCTTACTGTACCCGTATCCCAAGTTGCTGGATCCTGTTCCTTGTTCCTGTTCCCTTACTGTTCCCCTATCCCAAGTTGCTGGATCCTGTTCCTTGTTCCTGTTCCCTTACTGTACCCCTATCCCAAGTTGCTGGATCCTGTTCCTTGTTCCTGTTCGGGCCCCGCCTCCACTGCTCCCCCAGAGTTACACTTGACAGCTCATGGCCCCACCCGGTATGCAAACCATGGGAACCCCCATGGATCTGAGCCACTACAGGAAGTGAGACCACCGCATACAGACCCCTGAAGCTTGGAAGCTGGTGCACAAATGCCTCACCACACCACACCAGAAGACAAAGCAAAGCAGCAGGCTGTCTGTAAAGCCATTTGGTCATCTCACCATAACCTGAACAGAACTCGCTCAGAGTCACCCCCAAGACCTCAAACAAGCCAAAATGAGTAAGTCTCCTATAGGGCTCCTGTGAGATTGGAGACCCCAGGTCTGCCTTCGGGCAAAGCTGATTGCACCTTCTCCTCCTCGTTGTCCCCAAGGAGCAGTGGTGATGAGTGCGACCCCTTGGGCCTTCACTCAGGCTGATCTAATAAAGGCTTAAAAAGGGAGCAGAAGGTCTCCTGGCCCTTTTATTCATCTCAACATTAATGGCTTCTTTGGTAGGGTTTGAAAGTGGGGAAGGCTGTTCTTCATCCATCCTCACTGTAGTATATATTAATTCATGTTCCTGAATTATAATAATAAATTAGTTTAGGTTTACCTAATGAGGTAATATTGGTGGGTGGGGAAGATACATTCCTGTAGTTGATGGGTTTTAAAGGCACTGCCAGCTCAGGCGGGAACTGAATGGTAACCTCACAAGAAACTCTTTTACATTATCCTTGTGTATGTTGGTTCATGTTCACAAATTATATTTTATACATGTAATGTCCACGGGTGCAGGTGATGGTAAATTAGGCAATTTCTAAGAGAGTCAGGAAAAATCCTTTGCAGCACAGAAAGCTACCTGAATCTGGGAAGGAGACAAAGGAATAACCATACCAATACAGACAGCAGAATGCTGAAACCAGGTTGGTATCTGATAAGGACTAATGGCCCAAGAGAATGGGATCCCACCAAGCAATCAAGGGATTCTCAGAAACATCTCCTCCACCCAGGAAAACCCATCCTGGCTAGCTGATTGCTGTGGCGATTCTATCAGCAAAACCATCGAGGGACAAAGAAGCTACAGAAAATCAGAACAGAGCAGTGGCACCAACCTCAAGAGATTCCATGCTCCCCTCAATACCTGGATTTGTAACATGTTCAAACTTGTGCCTGGACTTTTCAACATGTTTGGACTTGCACACTGAGCCAAAAGGTATAAAACCAGTGGGCCTGGAGGCAGACAGACGCAGGTGAGACCTGGGGGTGTGGTGTCACAGGAAACTTCAGGGAGGGCTCACCCAGTGCCAGCACTGCTGATTTCCGCGCTCCCTGACTTTGGTCAATTTCGGTATTGGCTTTGTCAATTTTGCGCTCGTGATTTATTTCACTGGCAATCTGGCAATAAATTCTATTTTATTATAATTGGCTTTAAACATTTATAACAATGGGGAAGCTGGGCCCTGGCCCCAGTGCCTCAGGTGCAGGGGGTGAAGGAAGCAGGTGCAGCTGCTCTTTGATGGATCCTGCTCCATGGGCTTTGACAATGGCCATCCCATGGGATCAGCGCTGCTCCTTGGGGCTCCCCTTGTCCCCCTCTTGGGACAGGGATGCAGATTTGGGCAGGATGTGGAGCCCCAGCTGTGCTCCCTGCCTGGTGCAGCTGGGAATTGCAGTGCAGCACCCCAGCAGGGGTTTTCTCTGTCAGGGAAAGAGTTTCAGTTGACCTCTGGACAGGTGAGGAAGTTAAACTGGAACTTTCCAGAGCTGCCTCACTGTATTTGGCTTGGTTTATGCACCGTAGCATTGCTTGAGCTCTGGCAGTGCAATTCAGGGCTTTCAGGCAAAGATTTGGGAATAGGAATAACAGTGCTTTACTAGGAGTATTAACAAATGTAGTAGTAAAACAAACAAACAAGCAAACAACAATCCTAGAAACCCTGACAGAGTCCGAGCTACAACCTGACACCCTGTTGGTCAGGGTGTTGGAAGCAGTCCCAAATTAAATCCTCCTGGAGTGGCAGATGTGGTTCTGTTGCATCTCTGAGCAGAGATGATCCTGTAGAAAAAGGGTCCAGTGATGGTGAGAAGGGTCCTGCTGGTGTGCATACCTGGTTCTGGCCCAGCTTGGTCTTCAGCTCGGGCTCCCGGCTGCTCCCGTACGCTACAGCAATACTCGTTTGTGGGGTCTTGGCTCACAGGCAGTTGGCTCACACTGTCATGGCTGTGGTAAAATGAGGGGACTCTCTAGAGGCTTTCAGGAAACAGAGGCTTCATTTGGGGGGGTTCAGGGAATCCCCCAGCCCCAGGTGAGTGCCTTTGAGAGAGACCCCAAGCCTAGGCTGCAGGGAGGTTTTGTACAACACAATCTGGTAGGTGGGTACAAAATTATACAAACCAATAAAACAATCCAAACACTACATGCCAACTAAGTTACCTAAATTCTAACAAATCCAATACAGGTTTGGGAGTGGTCTCAGGAGAGTCTTGCCAAACCAGTGGCCAAAGCTCTTGGACCTTAAAGATAAGAATTCCATAATGGACACAGGGAAAATTATGCATAACACAAGGATGAAACAAAATGGAACCAATAGAGAAGAGTCTCCAGGCAGAGGCTCTAGTTGTCCTAGAAACCCTTATCAAACTACGATAAGAATACGTTCTAGGACGAGAGGCCCTTTCAAGGTGTTCAAACTATACTAAACTTACAATAAAAAAACCCCTATACTATATTCAAAACTAAAGCTTATAAATCATTTCTTGTAAACTTACAGGTCCAGTGATGGTGAGAAGGGTCCAGTGATGGTGAGAAGGGTCTGGCCTTCCTCCGGGAATCCAGTGGAACCAGATCCCTGGTGTTCCTACATCACAATTTTTATCCAGGTAGGGATGGTTGGCTCCCCCCACTGGGTGGAGCATCTCACAATGGGATGATGGAATGTGTGATGTTCTTGGTGAGCTTCATGGCCCATTAGCAGAGAATATTCCCCTGGAGGGAGGACAGGAGGTGAAAGAGATAACAAACACTGCCCCACCTGGTTTGAACAGCTGGCCCATGATGAGAAGGCACCTGCCCCCCTCACCCCAGAGTTGCAAGAGATAAAGAAAAACATCTCCCCAGCTGCTTTCAACAGATGAAATAGAATACACATCTTTGGTTCCATAACCCAAGACAATGGTCAGTAACACTTTGTGCAGCACCAGCCCCATCTCGTCCTCTTGCTGCCGGATCAGCCGCAGGGCTCCTCCAGCCCCAGCTCCTGCCAGGCCTCCTCCCTGCCCCTTGCCAGCTGCTCCTCTTGAGCTTTCAGCACCTGGCACTAGAATTTCTCCTAAATTCTCCTAATTCTCCTTAACTCAATAATCATAATTTATAGAAAACCTAAAATTTATACCAAATATATTTAATTTATAACTTCATCCTACCCTACATCCTAACTCCAATAACATATTTTAAAAATTTAATAATTGCACCCAATTTATTAAAAAAAATAAAACTCCTCAATCTTTTCTTTCCTCCTTGTCTTTTAAAACTATTACATCACTATTAAAAAATATTCAATATCACCAAAATATTAAAATTATCAGTTTCCTAATATTTTGTCTATTAAGCTTCCTCTATACAATTTACAACTTATCTAAAATAAAATCTAAATTTTTCCAAAAAAATAATAAATTTTGTGTGTTTCTCTATGTGTGTTTTTGTGTGTTTGTGTGTTTGGGCATTTCTCTGTGGGATTTCGTGTGTTTGTATGTTTGGGTGTGAGTTTTTGTGTGTTTTTGTGTGGGATTTCGTGTGTTTGTACGTTTGGGTGTGAGTTTGTGTGTGTTTTTGTGTGGGATTTTGTGTGTATGTTTGGGTGTTGGTTTGTGTGGGATTTTGTGTGTACGTTTGGGTCTGGGTTTATGTGTGCTTCCATGTGGAATTTTGTGTGTTTGTACATTTGGGTGTGGGATTTTGTGTGTTTGTATGTTTGGGTGTGGGTTGGTGTGTATTTTTGTGGGGGATTTTGTGTGTTTCCCAGGGATGGGCTGGGAAACCCAAGATGTCCCCTGGCCTGTCCTGGACACTGTGATGACATCCTAGGGTTTGGGATGCTCCAACTCAAACCTTTGCCACCCCACTTGGAGTTTGGGCCTCTCCAACTGGAGTTTGGGATCCTCAGACCAGGGCTTGGGACCCTTGAACTTTTGTTGTGCCTGGGGGCTCACTCCCTGGCTGCCAGTTTCCACCCCAAAGCGAGGGATTTCTTATTTTCCATTCCAGTTTCTCAGGGAGGGAGCTGGGATGTGGGAATCCAGGGCATTCCTTTGGATGCCCTGGACAGTCAGAGCCCTGAACAACAGGGTTTGCAACCTGTACAGGGGGGTCTGGCATCTGTACAGGGGGGTTGGAGACCCTGGCACAGAGCCCAGGAAGACACTGGCTTTGACTTCAGTCCGTGGGGAAAGCTTCCAACACTGAGAGAGGAATTGCAAGCCACAAAGGTGTGAAAGAGAATAGTGTAGTTTGTCACATTTGGGTTTTTAGAATAGGGGTGAGTGGGGACAAGATGGAGGATTCTGGGCGGTGCCCTGGGTTCTTCTTCATCTCCATCTTCTGCTGTGACAGTGGCACAAAGGAGCTTCAAAGAGATGGGGTCAGAGTAGAAATGACTTGTTTTTGTACAGATGGTAGATACTGATGCGTAATTGTAAATAATAAAGACGTAATAATTGGTATAAGAGATGATGAGCCTCCATTGGAGGAGGAGTCTTCACCTGATGCCCGAGCTGCAAAGACCTTGGCTGGATACAGAGCAAACGAAAAGATAAATAATGAACAACATGAACAACCTTGAAAACTGAACAACTGAAGACTCCGTTGTGATCTTGCATCTGACTTGGGGCTTTTCAGAGGGCAAAGGATCCTAAACCACCCGAATCTCAGGAAACAAGGCAACCCAAGACTGGAGGTGTCTGAAAAGGTCAACCCCAGCTCTGACCAGCAGGGCTGACCCTGGTTTGGAGTAGGGGCTCAGTGGGTGGAGTTCAGGACCCCCCATTTAGTTGGTTATAAAGTGTCTGGTTTTGCACTCCATGGTGGATTTTGGGGGTGACACCCTGATCAAACTGGGGCAATGTGTAGGGGAGGAGTTTATTTGGGGATGCAGAGAGAAAAGGGGTGCGGGGGGATACCAGGGTGGATTTTGGGCTATATTTTTGGTGGGGAGGGGGTTGGAGGGAGGCCAGAGTGGGTTTTGGGCTGTGTTTTAGGTGGGGACGGGGTTGGAGGGCATCCAGGGTGGGTTTTGGGGACTTTGAAGTGTTTTGGCAACTTAGGCCTTGGTGGCTGGGAGGACCCTGTGCCAGCTTGGGGGTCCTGCTCACTGCGGGGGGAGGGGGCTCTGGGGAGGGTCCCCCCTAAATGGGGGATGTGATGGGAGAACCGTGCAGAGCACAGATTTGGGGTCCCCTGGATGAGGTGAGTCCCTGGGGGTGGGGCGTCTTGGGCATTGGCGCCCCCTGGTGACTGGGAGGACCCAGCGCTGTGTTTCCTGGTCCCTCTCCCAGAGGCGGGGGTCTGGGGGTTCCAAGGGCAGATTTTGGGGATCCCCATGAGATATTTTGGGATTTCAGGGTGGGTTTTGTGGTGGTTCTTTGGGAATCCCGGGATGGATTTTAGGGTTCCAGCACCTGCAGTGCAAAGTCCAGGGTTGGGGGCACTGTGGGTCACACACCCCATGGACACCACATGGATGTAGGGCCCCAAAAACTGGGGGAAGGTCCCCAAAAAACTCCCCCTGTGGTCCTCCACTGTGTGTAACTCCTGGAGGGGACATCTTCTGCCCTTCCCACTTTCACCCCTTTGCCAAAACTTGGGGGTACACTGGACAGAACCTTCCTCAACTGGGGGTGTCACAGCCAAAATCCGTCCAATGGGATCACCTCCCATGAAACCACTTCTTGTGTTACTCCACCCACTGACCTCCAGTATTGGGCTATCCTTGCCCAAACCTTCCAAATCAGCAGTTATCTCCACCAAATTGGGAGTCCCCTAAACCAGAAACCTCCCAAAATCTGCCCAATGGGGGCTCCTCACACCCCACAGACCTCCAAATATGGTCTGAGCACCCAGAAAAACTCTTAAGGTTTCATTTTCTGACACGCTGACCAACAAAATTGGAGTTCTCTCCAACTAGCACCATCTAATCCAGGGTGCAAACCCTCCATTAATGCCCAAAATTCGAGTCCTCTTAACCTCAAACCAATCAAAATTGCAGTTTCCCACGCAATCCTTCCAATCCCGGCATTTCCTACCCACTTGTACCCAAAATTGCAGTGCCCCCACAAAAAACATCCTCCAAACTAGGGTTTTCCAACACTTTGACCCCCAAAGATTGGGTTCTCCCCCTTATCTTTGAGGCTGCTCCACATTTTACAGCAGATTCCCTCCAGTTTAGTGGTGCAGCCTCACACCTGAGAGTCCCCCATTTTTGCCACACCCCTGATTTTGGGGTCTCACCCAAACCAGCAGGTGAAGCCCCCGGCCCAGCACAGCCCCAAAATCATCTGGGCAAGAGGGGGGGTCACGGGGAACCCCTGAGAGACCCAGGGCAGCAGGTGGGGGAGGAAAGGGAGAGAGAGGCCTGGGAGCCCCCAGAGTGGCTCTGCTGATGGCAGGGGAGGAACCAGAGACTGCCAGGGCTGAGAGAGGGACAAGGGACACACAGGGACAAGGAAGGGGACACACACACATGGAGATGAGAACCAGCCCACACAGACACCCAGAGCTGCTGTGCTGAAGGGGTTTATTGATTCTTGCATGGAAATTCCCAGGGCTCCCAGGGGATCAGGGGGGTTCTCCAGGGATGATCATCTCCTCATGCTGCTGGAGGGGGGCAGGACACGAGTGTCACCACCAGTTCCAGGCCTGAAAGGAGGAGCCCAAATTATCCCCGCAGTGTCCACTGGGACATGGGAGGGCCCTTGTCCCCTCCCCTCTCTCTGCAGGGACCTGTGGCAGGAGAAGGGATTTGGAGCCCCAGATGCACCCGGGACTGGACTTGGCTCTGGAGATCCAGGTGGCCCCCAGAGCCCCTCAGCCTGGAAAATCCCAAAAGCTCCCAGAGCCCTCCCTGCTCCCACAGGGACACTGGGTGTCCCCAGAGCCCCCCAGCCTGGAAAATCCCAAAAGCTCCCAGAGCCCTCCCTGCTCCCACAGGGACACTGGGTGTCCCCAGAGCCCCCCAGTGCAAGGCAAGCCCTGGGGACAGCTCTGTCCACCTAAGCCCAGGATATGGGTCAGGGACAGCCCCCTCCATGTCCCTCGGCCATCCCCAAGGTCTGCACAGCCCAAGGGGTTCAGGGATCTGCCCTGGCCCCCGAGGATCTTTGGTGGGGCTGGAGAAGGCCCCAAGATTTCTCACCGGGGCATCCAGAGGGGCAGCCGGGCATCACTCCCGCAGAAGCTGCACCTGCTCGGCCACGGGGGGCTGGGGAGAAAGGCAGGGTTAGAGCCAGACTGGAGGATACTGGGGCATGCTGGGCTGTACTGGGGCACACTGGGGTGTGCTGGGGTGCACTGGGATGCCCTGGAAGGTCATGACCAGGAGAGGGGAAGCGCTGGGCCCAGCAGAACTCCAGGTACCCACCTCAGACCTCTTCACTCTTTGGACGCCATTCTTTTTCTGGAGACAGAAGGGGAGATGTCACTGGTCACTGGGGTGTCCCCAGCCCCAGCAAGGCATGTGGGGAACCAACTGGCCCCCAGTTCCCACACTGGTGTCCCAAATCCAGCACTTACCACAATGCATCCACCTATACCTCCTCCGATGACTGTCTGAAATGAAGAGCAAAAGTTTAGTCTGGAATGGGTGCTGTGGGGCCAGGGGAGCACAGGTGTCCCCAGGCCCTGTGGCTACCCCTGGTCTGAGGGGGAAAATCCCTTCTGCTCGCCCCAGCCCCACTCCAGCCAGTTTCACCTGATCCCAGTTCCTGCAGGGACCATGGTGGGGATGGTCAGAAGGAGAGCAGGGGGAATTTGGGGCTACCAAGGAAGAAGGGATGGAGTGGGACATGGGGCCCAATAGGGAGTGAACTGGAGGGGATTGGGGGTCCCAAGGGATGGGACTGGGGAGTGTTGAAGGGATGGGAATTGGGGAATGCAGGTGGGGAGGCAGGAATTCCAGTGGGGGGACCACGGGGGCTGAAGGGGGGGGTGGGTGGGGGCAGGGGAAAGCAGGGGCAGAGGAACAAAATTGATGGGTTTGGGAGGAGATTTGGGAGGGGCAGGCAAGGAGGGGGATTTGGGGACCCCCCTGCCATGGGCAATGAGAAAGGGAAAGGACTGGAGGGAAAGAGGAGAGGAAATGGACGGGGCATGATGCTCCTTGGGGCTGACTGGGCTGCACTGGGATGGGTGGGAATCCAATGGGGACCCAAGGGAAGGTGCAGCCTTGGGAAGCTCTGGGCTGTGCTGGCATGCACTGGGGGGCACTGGGGTGCCCTGGGGGGTGATGGCCATGAGAGGGGAGGGTCTGGGCTCAGCAGAGGAACTCAGGGTACTCACCTGGCCGTTTGAATAGACACCACCTTCCTGTGGAGAGACCATGAGAGGTCACCAATGACTGGGGTGTCCCCAGTGCTGGAAAAGGCTGGGGGTGACCAAAGTGCCCCCCAGTTCCCACACTGGTGCCCCAGCTCCAGGACTTACCCCGGCACATATAGCTTCACCACCACTGCCATCCTGGGCCTGGGGAAGGAGAGCAAAAGGTTGGTCAGGATTGGCCCTGGTGGGCCCGGGGGGCCCGGCAGAGCCCCGGGATTGGGAAAAGCCCCCAGGCCTGAGCCCAGCCCATGTCCCTGGAGCCGCACCTTGCTCTGTGCTGGGAGGCACAGCAGGATGGAGAAGAGCAGGGCCACGCCGAGCACAGCCACCTTCATCTTCCTCTTGGAGCAGGGAGCACTGCCTGAGGCTGCAGCAGGGCAGCAGAGCCTTTATCCCTGCCGGGACTCCTCCCTGCGCCCTCCCCGACAGCCCCCAGGCCAAAGCCCAGCTTGGCACAGCCCCCAGCCCTGGCCACCAGCCCAGACCTGGCCCAGAGTCCATCCCACCTGCGGCACGGATCCAGCCCCTCTCCCCGGCATCCCTCCAGCTTCCTGCACGGGGCAGCTGCCCCTGGAAGGGCCCTGGCACCCGGGGAGGGGCCCAGGGGGACGGGCAGGGATCCAAAGGCAGCTGGGGACCCTGTGGGGACAACCCCCACTCCACCACAATCCATCCTCCAACAGCCCCCAGTGCCACATCCCCCAGCTCCCGCTGTCCCTGCCCTCCCGGAGCTTTCCCTGTGGGACACCCCGGAGCTGAGCCCAGCCCCAAACCTGCTGTGTCCCAGCACAATTGTCCCTGTGCCCACTCCAGCCCCTTGGCTGTACAGGGGGCTGGGCTGAGCCCTCTTCTCGGGCACCAGGAGCCCGGGATCAGGGAGAACGGGGAGGTGGGAGCACAGCGGGGCCAGGGGCCATGGGAACAGCTGGGTGAGTGGCATCTCCAGCCTCTGCAGGCCCTGGGGAGCACTGGGCAGTGGTGGCACGGGGACACCAGGGCTGGGCTCGGGCCAGTGCTGGGCTGGCCGCAGTGTCCGGCTCCAGCCCCTTCCTGGCACTGCAGCCCCAAATTGCTCCAGGCCCCCCGGGGAAGATCCCCTGCCCGGCCCCACCGTCCCAGCCAGGACCACGTGTCCTGCTGGATGCCCCCAGGCCTGCCCTGCTGAGCTGCCCCAGACATGGGGTGCCAGGGGCTCTGTGCCCAGCAGGGCTGTGGCTCCAGCCTGGGCTGGCACTGGGACACAGCTCCTGCAGCTGCCCTGGCCCCAGGGATGGCCCTGCCCTGCCCTGGTGCCAGCGCTGTCCCTGAGCAGGGCTCACCTTCCCACCTGAGGCTCCCGTGCTCCTCTCCCAGCTCACAGGCCCTGTCAGGGTGACCCCCGAGGGCACAGAGCAGGGACAGTCCCTGGCCAGGGCTCCCAGGAGCTGCCAGTGCCTCCATTCTCCACTGACATTTCCTGACATTGCCAGGAGATGTTCCCTCCTCACGGGACACTGACCACACAGAAGGGACCTGTTGTGGGACAGGGGGCAAAACCCTTCAGGCACCTGACTTGACTGTTTGTGTTGGATTTTCCTGAGCAGTGACCTGGAAGATTTTCCTTTTGCCTGTGGTGCTCTGTGCCTCCTTTGTTGCAGAATTGAGAAGCGTTGATCCTGGTGGAGCCCAGGGACATTTCCAGCCTCTGGACACCTGAGGGGCCATCCTGAATGACCCCAACTGTGGCTTCATGGACTCTGCACAGTCGTGCTCCTGTTTGCGGATCAGCAGCTCCTTGGAACATGGAAATGTTCCCCGTTTGGTGTCTGATGGAGAGATGGGTTAGAGAATTGACCAGGGGGGTCTGAGGTGCAGCTGGTCTGTCCTGGACTGTGTCCCTTCTTCTCCCTGAGCAGGACTGTCAGCAACTTGGGAGACTTCTGATTTTCCTGTCGTCCTTCCTGTGGGATTTTTTCCACACTTGGGTTCCAAATCAATTCCTGGCCCGGCCATTCTCCCCAGGCTGTGAGCACAGGGAGGTGTTGCCGTGGGCCACAGGGGGGAAAAGAGGAGCCTGTTCTCCGCACATTTACATCTCCCTGCCAAATTCCCCAGAGCCCTCCAGTTCCCAGACTCCCTCAGCAGCTGCAGTGTGGGGGAGAGTGGGGGAGGCAGGACAGGAGCAGGGGGTCTCAGTGCTGGTGTGGTGCTTTGGCTGGGATAACTGGCTGGTGAAGAGTTGCCGGCCATAGCAATGCCTTGCCAGGTTTCCCCATCAGTTTCTGTGCCTGTGCCCTGCTCCTGCTCCTGCTCCTGCTGCAGTTGGGACAGGTGGGTTTGGGCTGCCAAACCTCTGTGCTCCGTAGGGGCTTTCTGGGAAGTGCTGTAAAATCCTGGCCTTGATCTTGGCCAGGCATTGGAGCTCTGTGCTGGGCCATCCCTCTGCTTTGGGCATGGAGACAATTCCCAATTTCACTTCCTTGCCTTTCGTCCTCCAAGATGTTTTCAGCAGAGGACACATAGAGTGGCACCTGCCCCACCCGTGCCTCCCTGGTGGGGAGGGAGCTGTGCTGCCCCTGATTCCACCAATTCTTCAGTGTCTTGAACATCCTTGTGAAACTACAATCCTCCTGGTGGTGCTTCTCAGGAAGAGTTTCCCAGCTTTTCCTGGGGTTCACCAACTCTTTTGGAAGATCCCCCCGGGATTTGCCCCAGCCCAAGGCAGTGCAGGCGTGGCCGACACTGTGGGGAAACACAGGCAGGTCCCTCTGAAGGTTGTCACCTCCAACAGGCTGGGGCTTCCAGCCCAGCAAGTTCAGGAGGGAGGGAGTGTCCTGAGGTTGGAACCAAGGCAGCCCCAGCACCAAGTCTGTCTGACACAGCTGGGCCCATCCAGCCCCTGCTCTGCACCCAGGAAGGGGAACAGGGCAGGATTGCATCTCCAGACACACAAACACCAGACCATGGGCCTTGGCTGCACTGGCTGCCCTGGAGCCAGAAAGGATCCAGGGAAACAGGGGCCGACCTGGGAGAGATGCAAAAAGATTTCAGCTGCTCTCTGGGAAAGCAAACCATCAGCTGGTGACTCCAGTGCCAGACCCCAGGGCCAGGAGTCAGGAATGAGATGGTTTGGAGCCCAGCTGAGGATTCCTTGCGGGAGATCTGGGCAGTGAACATGGGATTGGGAATGGGGCAGCAGTCCCTCTGCAGTCCTTCTTCCCAATCGCCATGCACTTCCAAACCCCTCCAGCAGCCCATGGGAAAGGAGAAGAGTGCTCTGGTTTGTGGAAGTGCCCATGGAAATGCCCCCAGCACATGGATCCAGCCTGCCCAGATCCTTCTGCAGAGCCTTCATGCCCAGCATCAGATCCACAGGCCCACCCAGCCTGGTGTTTTCCATGAATTTGGTGCTGGTAGACTCAATCAGCCCTGAGCCCTGTTCCAGGGAAGCGCTGATCTGGAAACAGGAGCCCAGGAACCCCCAGCTGGGGGCATCTGGAATGGCCCCTTCAGTGTCCAGGGGCTGGAAATTCCTCTGCTGAGCAGCTTCACCTCCACTGGGCCTCTCCTGGGTCAACGCTCTTCAATTCTGCAACAAAGGAGGCACAGAGCACCACAGGCAAAAGGAAAATCTTCCAGGTCACTGCTCAGGAAAATCCAACACAAACAGTCAAGTCAGGTGCCTGAAGGGTTTTGCCCCCTGTCCCACAACAGGTCCCTTCTGTGTGGTCAGTGTCCCGTGAGGAGGGAACATCTCCTGGCAATGTCAGGAAATGTCAGTGGAGAATGGAGGCACTGGCAGCTCCTGGGAGCCCTGGCCAGGGACTGTCCCTGCTCTGTGCCCTCGGGGGTCACCCTGACAGGGTCTGTGAGCTGGGAGAGGAGCACGGGAGCCTCGGGTGGGAAGGTGAGCCCTGCTCGGGGACAGCGCTGGCACCAGGGCAGGGCAGGGCCATCCCTGGGGCCAGGGCAGCTGCAGGAGCTGTGTCCCAGTGCCAGCCCAGGCTGGAGCCACAGCCCTGCTGGGCACAGAGCCCCTGGCACCCCATGTCTGGGGCAGCTCAGCAGGGCAGGCCTGGGGGCATCCAGCAGGACACGTGGTCCTGGCTGGGACGGTGGGGCCGGGCAGGGGATCTTCCCCGGGGGGCCTGGAGCAATTTGGGGCTGCAGTGCCAGGAAGGGGCTGGAGCCGGACACTGCGGCCAGCCCAGCACTGGCCCGAGCCCAGCCCTGGTGTCCCAGTGCCACCACTGCCCAGTGCTCCCCAGGGCCTGCAGAGGCTGGAGATGCCACTCACCCAGCTGTTCCCATGGCCCCTGGCCCCGCTGTGCTCCCACCTCCCCGTTCTCCCTGATCCCGGGCTCCTGGTGCCCAAGAAGAGGGCTCAGCCCAGCCCCCTGTTCAGCCAAGGGGCTGGAGTGGGCACAGGGACAATTGTGCTGGGACACAGCAGGTTTGGGGCCGGGCTCAGCTCCGGGGTGTCCCACAGGGAAAGCTCCGGGAGGGCAGGGACAGCGGGAGCTGGGGGATGTGGCACTGGGGGCTGTTGGAGGATGGATTGTGGTGGAGTGGGGGTTGTCCCCACAGGGTCCCCAGCTGCCTTTGGATCCCTGCCCGTCCCCCTGGGCCCCTCCCCGGGTGCCAGGGCCCTTCCAGGGGCAGCTGCCCCGTACAGGAAGCTGGAGGGATGCTGGGGAGAGGGGCTGGATCCGTGCTGCAGGTGGGATGGACTCTGGGCCAGGTCTGGGCTGGTGGCCAGGGCTGGGGGCTGTGCCAAGCTGGGCTTTGGCCTGGGGGCTGTTGGGGAGGGCGCAGGGAGGAGTCCCGGCAGGGATAAAGGCTCTGCTGCCCTGCTGCAGCCTCAGGCAGCGCTCCCTGCTCCAAGAGGAAGATGAAGGTGTCATAAATTGGCCAGGAGACCAGCTCCTTTAAAAAGGCCTTTATTGGAAATCAGCTCTGGGTAGGGGGCCCGAGGGGCTGCGCACGCCGCCGCTGCTCCCAGTAGACACCACGGAGGAGGAGGTGCAGGTCGAATCTGCTGCTGCTGCTGCTGCTGCAGAGTCGGGATTCCGTCCTCACGGGGGTTCCAATAGAATCACGTTGGCTCGTGTGGTCCAGGGGCGTTGCCTTTCTCTAGTTTCTTTCAAGCCATGGCGACAAAGTAACAAAAGAATGCTTGCTGTCTGCAGCTAGCTGGGCGTGTGCCTCGCACAGTTTTGTCCTTCTTAGGTCCAGTTTCTGTGTCGGCTCGCTGTCCCAGGGGTTTTTTTAGCTCTAACTGGACTCTCGGCTGCAGCCAGGCACCATGGGAGGTCATATCCATATTGGGCGGAGCCCACAGCTCGACGGCAGGCAGGCAGGGAGCAGCACGGAGCAGCAGGGGGCAACAGGAAGTGGCAGGGGGAGCTACCTACAAGGCAGCGGCGTGCTTTCCTCGGGGGAGGGGAAAGCTCAGGATTTAGGGAGAAAGGGTACAGAACTTGGACATAACGAACAGAAATTCAGGGTACAGATTCAACATGAACAGTTTAAAACAGGCAAGTAACAGTGCAACTTTAATTTTACAGAAAAACAGTGTAACAGCACAATTCGGGAGTGCATAGCCTGGGGCTAATTTCTTTCAATCCCCCCTCTATTTCTTTGATCGGGCTTTAGCCCGCATCAATTGGCCATGTCTGATTCAAGGGAATAAATCTGTTTTAATTTTTGGTATTGGTCATAAATTCTTTTTGCTGTGCTCAGTTTTTCTTGGGGTTCTAATCTAATTGTATTTGTAGGTTTCTGAATCTTTACTTTAGGGATTTGGAGACTAGCTGGAACAGTAGTAGCTACAGTTCGAATTAGACAGGGAAGTATGCAGGGGAGAAGTAGGAGACTGGCAAAGGCACTTATTGCAATGAACACTACTTTTTCCCACCAGGTCCCTTCAAAGGGCTAGAAGTTGTCCCACCAGTCCATATTAATTAAGGGCTTCCATTCCTGGGTACTTACATATGCAATTTTTTGTATTTCTTTGGAAATATTTTTTATTACCTTACTTTCATAATTGACTGCTAGTTTGATTTGATAAACTACTGCTCTTGTCTGTGCCAATTGGTTACTGATATGATCAAGGGCAAGGGCTGTTTTGTTTGATAACTTGATAATTTTATTCAACATGTAAATTGGAGTTCGGCACCTCTATGATCTATTTTGTGTCCAAGTTGCTGGCCTATATGTTTTTACTATTCTTTTTGGTGTCTGTATTTTACTTTTCCATGTTTGTGTGCTGCCCCTCCTCCCCTTTTGGTATTTTCTTTTTATCAGGTCTGCTACTCCCTCTGTATTTCTTAACTTTTTAAAACAGAACCACTCTCTGATAGGGCACTTCCCAGTCAGGCACTGCTTAAATGTGGCAGCTTTTTTGTAATCCAATATTGTTTTTTTCTCTTTTTGACAGGTGGATAATTGGATCATGTCAAAACATGTGGGATTCACATGGGTGTGAACTCTCATAAGGGATTGTAGATTCTCCCCATCACAAACTGAATGACAGCATTCGGAGTAAGCCCCATCTGTTATCAATAGGACTACTATCAGTCCCTCCAAGAGTCCAGTATGAACCATTCTATTTGTGGATCCTTTGGTCTCACCTGGCCTTGCCTCTTGGGTCAGGGGGTTCTTTCTCCTCATCATATCAGTAGGACTACTATTAGTCCCTCCAAGAGTCCAGTATGAACCTGCCCCCATCTCGCTCTGAGGGTTCTCTTTGGTCTCACCTGGTCTTGCCTCTTGGGTCGGGGAGTTCTTAGGCTGGATTTGTGGAGTTCTCCCTTGCTTATTCCCACTTTCCACCTTTTTCTTAGTTTTAGTTAGCTCCCTTTGGGTGTGCCCTATGAGAGATTTAATTTTTAAATTAAGAACTACTGTTACTTATTACTTTTACATTAACACATTGTGACTTATCATAACAAGTTATAACATCAGATTTAACCATTATTTTACACTTTTATATTAACACCTTTTTAACCTCTTATAACAATGTGGATTTTTAACAATGGTAACGGACAGCTTGTAATAACTGTTATTGTCCCTTATTGGCTTTAACTGGTTTTTGCTTGTTTCCTGAGAGTTACTTTGAGGGTGTCTGGATCTCGAGTGGCAGTCCACTCAGAGGGAACTCTTGTTGGGGTTGCAGGGTCAGAGGGATCTGACCTCTTGTTGCGGTCAGAGGGATCACTCGGGGGTGGTAATGGTCCTTTCACTCTAGTGATGTGGGTCCAGCCCTTTTCCTGGGTTCGCACTGCAGTATGAGTAGTGAGCAGAACTTGGAACGGGCCTTCGAATTTAGGGGTTAGTGGGGTGGTATTCCAGGACTTAATTAAAACCCAGTCTCCTGGTTTTATTTGATACATGTCAGTGTCCAAGGGAGAGGTTTGAGGAAGATACCCTCTTCTTTTAAGATCTGCCAATGTCTTTCCAATTGTTTTTACATATTCTTGGGTAGCGGCCTCTCCTTCTAAATAATCCCCAGTGCTATAGGGGGTCAGTAAGAAGGGGAGTCCAAACATCATCTCATATGGTGAAGCCCCTATGTCAGATCTAGGTCGGACCCGGATTCGCAAAAGGGCCAGGGGCAGACACTTGAGCCAATTCATTCCTGTTTCGGTTATCAATTTAGTTAATACATTTTTGAGGGTTTTATTCATCCTCTCAACTCTCCCTGAACTTTGGGGATGCCAGGGTGTATGCAACCACTACCCGATTCCTAAGGATTCACTAGCCCATACCGGGGGATGATGTGTTCTAATAATACCTTTATTACCACTTGTGCTGTCTCCTCCCCAGCAGGAAAGGCTTCCACCCAATGGGCCAAACAATCAACCATAACAAGTAGATACCTGCAACCCTGTACTGAAGGCACCTTGGCAAAATCCACCTGTACATTTTGAAAGGGTCCCAATGCCATCCGTCTTCCTCCTGGGGCACTTCCCCCCATCGCTTTCTGATTTACCTTTTGGCATATAAGGCATCCTTCAGTAACTGCTTTGGCCAGATTATATACTCCAATACATAAATATTCCCTTAAGAAATGATCACATAACCCTTGGGTGCCCCAGTGGGTCAGGCTGTGTATTTCTGTTAGCATTTTTCGAGCTAGGGCTTTATTTAAAAACTTTCATCCATCTGGGGTTAACCATTCCCCTTGCTTCCCTTGGTACAACCCTAACTTCTTAATTTCTCTCAACTCATGTTCATCACGTATTGGTTCTCTTCTTTTGTCAGCTGGCAGGATGTTGGATGCAGTCCACTTGGGGAGACTCGTGGGGGATTTTTCTGGGGTTTGTCCATAGTTAGGAGGAGGCGATCCTGGTCTTTTTACACGGGAAACGTCAGTCCACTCTTTTTCTTGGGTCCAAACAGCAGCATGGGTTACTAATTTCTAGCTTTTTCCTGATATCAGGCCAGGATCCAGCAAGGAACTGCACCTCTAACAGCACTTGGCCCTCAGGACTGTCAGGATCCACGTAACCAAAAATCTCCTCCCCTGCTTAACTAGGTGGCTGGGGTCCCATTCCCCCTGGGTCCCATCAAAGGCCAGCCTGGTGCTGCCACCCCGGGGAACAGACCTTCCAATGCCCCTCACCACCAGGGTTCCACAGTCTCCCACATTCTGCCCTTCCCCTTTTCCACCTGGATCCCACCCTGGATCCGCCCGCGGGAGCCCATTCCCTGCCCGGGGCCCAAACCTGCTCCCGTGTTCCCAGACTTGCATCCCCGTGACATGGACCATGGCCATCTCCTTGGGGCTGAACAAGGCACCCAAAATAGAGTTCATCTCACTCCAGGTGCAAACATTAGGGTTCAGGAACCAATCCACCCAGCCAGCCACCCCCACCAGGTCCCCAACCAGGCCTCCCAGCTCTTTCTTAAAGCCCCCAACTTCTGAAGCTGTCAGAGGTGCATCCCCAGCTGCCCCACTTATCGGGACTTTCCTTAGGGGGAAGAGCTTTGTTCTTGACCTGGTGCCACAGTAAGGTCCTTTTGGGGTTTCTATATTATTGGCTGGCAAGTCCAGCTCCCAGTTGTTTGGGGGTGCAGGGACAGTAGATGGTGAGGGGGTGTGGCCTCGGCCAGTGCTAGGAGAGGTCGAGGATAGAGTTGAAGAGTAGAAGGGGTTAGTACTCAAGACAGTCGGGTTAGACTGAGGTGGTAGAGAGGGTGGAGCTGTAGGGGGTAATCCTGTTGGGGAGCAAGCTGAAGGAGGAATAGGGATCATGGTTTGGAGAGATGGGGAGGAGTTCACAGGTAAAGCTGGAGGGTTAGCAGGGACAGTTTGGGGCATCCCAGGGTAAACAGGAGGAGGGGGCAAATAATCAAGAGGGTCCCAATGGTGACTGCTTTCCTCCTTTTTCTCTTTTTCATTTTTCCTCTTTCCCTCTTGTAGCTTACAAATTTTAACTGTTTCACTTTCAGTTCTGTGTCTCTGCCAGCAGGCAGCATAAAGGATCTGCTCAGTATCTGAGTCCCCTCGGGATTTCAGATACTGGTTTAATTGCGAGCACATCCAGGGGTCCTTAGTTCCACACCACGGCCATCCTCCAGGCAAATTCAAAGTGGGCCAAACCTCAATACAATAATGGATCATTTTAACCTTGCTCAAATTTTTAGTGGCCTCTTCAGTATCCCATAGTTCCAACATTTGTCCTAATGGACTATCTGGGGGAATGTTCTTTATCTTCCCCTTTTCCTCCTCAGGTGGTCTTTGCTTATTTATATATCCTCCCATTCTCACTAGGTAATCTCCACTCACTCTACGAACACTCGTCAGTGGCCCCAGTGGCACCACTCCTGCCAGTGCTCAGAGTGCTCTGTCGGTAGCCTGATATCTCGCCCTTAGAGATTCAGCCACTACCCCAGCCAGCACCCCTTTCTCACTCACTCCACGAACACCCGTTAGTGGCCCCAGTTACCCGCCCTTAGGGTCTGGCCACTCCTGCCAGTGCTCAGAGTGCCCTGTCGGTAGTCTGATATCTCGCCCTTAGAGATTCAGCCACTACCCCAGCCAGCACCCCTTTCTCACTCACTCCACGAACACCCGTTAGTGGCCTCAGTTACCCGCCCTTAGGGTCTGGCCACTCCTGCCAGTGCTCAGAGTGCCCTGTCGATAGTCTGATATCTCGCCCTTAGAGATTCAGTCACTATCCCAGCCAGCACCCCTCTTCCTCTCCTGTATATCTATCGAGTTTCCATAAGTGGCCGGTCAACCTGGGCCCAGAGTTCCAGTCACCACTTACAGCCAGGACCCGGACATACAGTGTGCGACTCACTCACTCTCCCTATCGTTAAATCCCTCGCACCTTGGGACTTCCCTAACTTTCATTCATCCTACACCCAGGCGGTATACTCAAAAAACCCCCGGCCCTGTAGGCTCTCCGCACCTGGAACGCATACCTCTCACTTCTAGGTACCCCCAACCAGTGCGCCCACTCCTGTACCCCGGTAGTTACCCCAGCCGGTGTCCCAAGCCAGTAGTGGTTGCAGTTACCCGCCCTCAGGGTCTGACCACCACTCCTGCCAGTGCTCAGAGTGCCCTGTCGGTAGCCTGATATCCCGCCCTTAGAGATTCAGTCACTACCCCAGCCAGCACCCCTTCCTCGCCTGGACACCCCGGGCCGTAACTCGGCCAGTACCCTCTCTCACTCCCCACACCCTGTCAGCTACCCCAGCCAGTATCCCAACCCGTGGATACCCCGGGCCGTAACCTCAGCCAGTGTGGTGCGTGCTACACACACAGCTCCAGGCTTTCCGCACGCTTGGATCAGCCTGGGCAGCCTGCCTCCGTAGATTCTAGAATGGGGCGGGCCTATCCTACACACACCCTGTGACGTGCCACCCACTCTCTAAATTACCTCCGCACGCCCGGAGGGGGGCGCCTATGCCCCTGGAGACGCCTCTTTCACACCGTTCTCCTTTCGCTTCCCTCCTTTCCCGGCCAGGTCCCTCGCGGGAGACTGGAAACGCGGTACTGGGAGGCCCACACTCGCTTCAAAGATCCGAGCTGCCGGTCTTTGTCTCACTCACACACCATTCGCTCGTCTCCACTCCCGCCACCGGCTATACTTTACCGGTGCTCCTCCGTGCTGTCCGATCCCAGGCTGTCTTCCTTGGTCCGGTGTGACCAGCTGTCCTGGAGATCCAAAGGGCGGTCGGCCGTCCCGTCCTCGGTCCTCTTCAGGCGTGGTCACGTCCCGGCGAGCCCCCAATTTGTTATAAATTGGCCAGGAGACCAGCTCCTTTAAAAAGGCCTTTATTGGAAATCAGCTCTGGGTAGGGGGCCCGAGGGGCTGCGCACGCCGCCGCTGCTCCCAGTAGACACCACGGAGGAGGAGGTGCAGGTCGAATCTGCTGCTGCTGCTGCTGCTGCAGAGTCGGGATTCCGTCCTCACGGGGGTTCCAATAGAATCACGTTGGCTCGTGTGGTCCAGGGGCGTTGCCTTTCTCTAGTTTCTTTCAAGCCATGGCGACAAAGTAACAAAAGAATGCTTGCTGTCTGCAGCTAGCTGGGCGTGTGCCTCGCACAGTTTTGTCCTTCTTAGGTCCAGTTTCTGTGTCGGCTCGCTGTCCCAGGGGTTTTTTTAGCTCTAACTGGACTCTCGGCTGCAGCCAGGCACCATGGGAGGTCATATCCATATTGGGCGGAGCCCACAGCTCGACGGCAGGCAGGCAGGGAGCAGCACGGAGCAGCAGGGGGCAACAGGAAGTGGCAGGGGGAGCTACCTACAAGGCAGCGGCGTGCTTTCCTCGGGGGAGGGGAAAGCTCAGGATTTAGGGAGAAAGGGTACAGAACTTGGACATAACGAACAGAAATTCAGGGTACAGATTCAACATGAACAGTTTAAAACAGGCAAGTAACAGTGCAACTTTAATTTTACAGAAAAACAGTGTAACAGCACAATTCGGGAGTGCATAGCCTGGGGCTAATTTCTTTCAAAGGTGGCTGTGCTCGGCGTGGCCCTGCTCTTCTCCATCCTGCTGTGCCTCCCAGCACAGAGCAAGGTGCGGCTCCAGGGCCCCGGGCTGGGCTCAGGCCTGGGGGCTTTTCCCAATCCCGGGGCTCTGCCGGGCCCCCCGGGCCCACCAGGGCCAATCCTGACCAACCTTTTGCTCTCCTTCCCCAGGCCCAGGATGGCAGTGGTGGTGAAGCTATATGTGCCGGGGTAAGTCCTGGAGCTGGGGCACCAGTGTGGGAACTGGGGGGCACTTTGCTCACCCCCAACCTTTTCCAGCACTGGGGACACCCCAGTCACTGGTGACCTCTCATGGTCTCTCCACAGGAAGGTGCTGCCTATTCAAACGGCCAGGTGAGTACCCTGAGTTCCTCTGCTGAGCCCAGACCCTCCCCTCTCATGGCCACCACCCCCCAGGGCACCCCAGTGCCCCCCAGTGCATGCCAGCACAGCCCAGAGCTTCCCAAGGCTGCACCTTCCCTGGGGTCCCCATTGGATTCCCACCCATCCCAGTGCAGCCCAGGCAGCCCCAAGGAGCATCATGCCCCGTCCATTTCCTCTCCTCTTTCCCTCCAGTCCTTTCCCTTTCTCATTGCCCATGGCAGGGCGGTCCCCAAATCCCCCTCCTTGCCTGCCCCTCCCAAATCCCCTCCCAAACCCATCAATTTTGTTCCTCTGCCCCTGCTTTCCCCTGCCCCCACCCACCCCTCCCTTCAGCCCCCGTGGTCCCCCCACTGGAATTCCTGCCTCCCCACCTGCATTCCCCAATTCCCATCCCTTCAACACCCCCCAGCCCCATCCCTTGGGACCCCCAATCCCCTCCAGTTCACTCCCTATTGGGCCCCATGTCCCACTCCATCCCTTCCTCCTTGGTGGCCCCAAATTCCCCCTGCTCTCCTTCTGACCATCCCCACCATGGTCCCTGCAGGAACTGGGATCAGGTGAAACTGGCTGGAGTGGGGCTGGGGCGAGCAGAAGGGATTTTCCCCCTCAGACCAGGGGTAGCCACAGGGCCTGGGGACACCTGTGCTCCCCTGGCCCCACAGCGCCCATTCCAGACTAAACTTTTGCTCTTCATTTCAGACAGTCATCGGAGGAGGTATAGGTGGATGCATTGTGGTAAGTGCTGGATTTGGGACACCAGTGTGGGAACTGGGGGCCAGTTGGTTCCCCACATGCCTTGCTGGGGCTGGGGACACCCCAGTGACCAGTGACATATCCCCTTCTGTCTCCAGAAAAAGAATGGCGTCCAAAGAGTGAAGAGGTCTGAGGTGGGTACCTGGAGTTCTGCTGGGCCCAGAGCTTCCCCTGTCCTGGTCATGACCCTCCAGGGCATCCCAGTGCACCCCAGCACACCCCAGTGTGCCCCAGTACAGCCCAGCATGCCCCAGTATCCTCCAGTCTGGCTCTAACCCTGCCTTTCTCCCCAGCCCCCCGTGGCCGAGCAGGTGCAGCTTCTGCGGGAGTGATGCCCGGCTGCCCCTCTGGATGCCCCGGTGAGAAATCTTGGGGCCTTCTCCAGCCCCACCAAAGATCCTCGGGGGCCAGGGCAGATCCCTGAACCCCTTGGGCTGTGCAGACCTTGGGGATGGCCGAGGGACATGGAGGGGGCTGTCCCTGACCCATATCCTGCGCTTAGGTGGACAGAGCTGTCCCCAGGGCTTGCCTTGCACTGGGGGCTCTGGGGACACCCAGTGTCCCTGTGGGAGCAGGGAGGGCTCTGGGAGCTTTTGGGATTTTCCAGGCTGAGGGGCTCTGGGGGCCACCTGGATCTCCAGAGCCAAGTCCAGTCCCGGGTGCATCTGGGGCTCCAAATCCCTTCTCCTGCCACAGGTCCCTGCAGAGAGAGGGGAGGGGACAAGGGCCCTCCCATGTCCCAGTGGACACCGCGGGGATAATTTGGGCTCTTCCTTTCAGGCCTGGAACTGGTGGTGACACTCGTGTCCTGCCCCCCTCCAGCAGCATGAGGAGATGATCATCCCTGGAGAACCCCCCTGATCCCCTGGGAGCCCTGGGAATTTCCATGCAAGAATCAATAAACCCCTTCAGCACAGCAGCTCTGGGTGTCTGTGTGGGCTGGTTCTCATCTCCATGTGTGTGTGTCCCCTTCCTTGTCCCTGTGTGTCCCTTGTCCCTCTCTCAGCCCTGGCAGTCTCTGGTTCCTCCCCTGCCATCAGCAGAGCCACTCTGGGGGCTCCCAGGCCTCTCTCTCCCTTTCCTCCCCCACCTGCTGCCCTGGGTCTCTCAGGGGTTCCCCGTGACCCCCCCTCTTGCCCAGATGATTTTGGGGCTGTGCTGGGCCGGGGGCTTCACCTGCTGGTTTGGGTGAGACCCCAAAATCAAGGGTGTGGCAAAAATGGGGGACTCTCAGGTGTGAGGCTGCACCACTAATCTGGAGGGAATCTGCTGTAAAATGTGGAGCAGCCTCAAAGATAAGGGGGAGAACCCAATCTTTGGGGGTCAAAGTGTTGGAAAACGCCAGTTTGGGGGATGCTTTTTGTGGGGGCACTGCAATTTTGGGTACAAGTGGGTAGGAAATGCCTGGACTGGAAGCATTCAGTGGAAACTGCAATTTTGATTGGTTTGAGGTTGAGAGGACTCGAATTTTGGGCATTAATGGAGGGTTTGCATCCTGGATTAGATGGTGCTAGTTGGAGAGAACCCCAATTTTGTTAGTCAGCGTGTCAGAAAACGAAAACTTAACAGTTTTTCTGGGTGCTCAGACCATATCTGGAGGTCTATAGGGTGTGAGGAGCCCCCATTGGGCAGATTTTGGGAGGTTTCTGGTTTAGGGGACTCCCAATTTGGTGGAGATAACTGCTGATTTGGTAGGTTTGGGCAAGGATACCCCAATACCTGAGGTCAGTGGGTGGAGTAACTCAAGAAGTGGTTTCATGGGAGGAGATCCCATTGGACAGATTTTGGCTGTGACACCCCCAGTTGAGGAGGGTTCTGTCCAGTGTACCCCCAAGTTTTGGCAAAGGGGGGAAAGTGGGAAGGGCAGAAGATGTCCCCTCCAGGAGTTACACACAGTGGAGGACCACAGGGGGAGTTTTTTGGGGACCTTCCCCCAGTTTTTGGGGCCCTACATCCATGTGGTGTCCATGGGGTGTGTGATCCACAGTGCCCCCAACCCTGGACTTTGCACTGCAGGTGCTGGAACCCTAAAATCCATCCCGGGATTCCCAAAGAACCACCACAAAACCCACCCTGAAATCCCAAAACATCTCATGGGGATCCCCAAAATCTGCCCTTGGAACCCCCAGACCCCCGCCTCTGGGAGGGGGACCAGGAAACGCAGCGCTGGGTCCTCCCAGTCACCAGGGGGCGCCAATGCCCAAGACACCCCACCCCCAGGGACTCACCTCATCCAGGGGACCCCAAATCTACATCCTGGGCTCTGCAAGGTTCTCCCATCACATCCCCCATTTAGGGGGGACCCTCCCCAGAGCCCCCTCCCCCCGCAGTGAGCAGGACCCCCAAGCTGGCACAGGGTCCTCCCAGCTGCCTGGTGGCGCCAAGGCCTAAGTTGCCAAAACACCCCAAAGACCCCAAAACCCACCCTGGACGCCCTCCAACCCCCTCCCCACCAAAAACATAGCCCAAAACCCACCCTGAGGCCCCCCTGCACCCCTTTTCTCTCTGCATCCCCAAATAAACTCCTCCCCTACACATTGCCCCAGTTTTATCAGGGTGTCACCCCCAAAATCCACCATGGAGTGCAAAACCAGACACTTTATAACCAACTAAATGGGGGGTCCTGAACTCCACCCACTGAGCCCCTACTCCAAACCAGGGTCAGCCCTGCTGGTCAGAGCTGGGGTTGACCTTTTCAGACACCTCCAATCTCGGGTTGCCTTGTTTCCTGAGATTCGGGTGGTTTAGAATCCTTTGCCCTCTGAAAACCCCAAGTCAGATGCAAGAACACAACGGAGTCTTCAGTTGTTCAGTTTTCAAGGTTGTTCATGTTGTTCATTATTTATCTTTTCATTTGCTCTGTATCCAGCCAAAATCTTTGCAGCTCGGGCATCAGGTGAAGACTCCTCCTCCACAGGAGGCTCATCATCTCTTATACCCATTATTACATCTTTATTATTAACAATTACACATCAGTATCTACCATCTGTACTAAACAAGTCATTTCTACTCTGACCCCATCTCTTTGAAGCTCCTTTGTGCCACTGTCACAGCAGAAGATGGAGATGAAGAAGAACCCAGGGCACCGCCCAGAATCCTCCATCTTGTCCCCACTCACCCCTATTCTAAAAACCCAAATGTGACAAACTACACTATTCTCTTTCACACTTTTGTGGCTTGCAATTCCTCTCTCAGTGTTAGAAGCTTTCCCCACGGACTGAAGTCAAAGCCAGTGTCTTCCTGGGCTCTGTGCCAGGGTCTCCAACCCGCCTGTACAGATGCCAGACCCCCCTGTACAGGTTGCAAACCCTGTTGTTCAGGGCTCTGACTGTCCAGGGCATCCAAAGGAATGCCCTGGATTCCCACATCCCAGCTCCCCCCCGAGAAACTGGAATGGAAAATAAGAAATCCCTCGCTTTGGGGTGGAAACTGGCAGCCAGGGAGTGAGCCCCCAGGCACAACAAGAGTTCAAGGGTCCCAAGTCCTGGTCTGAGGATCCCAAACTCCAGTTGGAGAGGCCTAAACTCAAGTGGGGTGGCAAAGGTTTGAGTTGGAGCATCCCAAACCCTAGGATGTCATCACAGTGTCCAGGATAGGCCAGGGGACATCTTGGGTTTCCCAGCCCATCCCTGGGAAACACACAAAATCCCCCACAAAAATACACACCAACCCACACCCAAACATACAAACACACAAAATCCCACACCCAAATGTACAAACACACAAAATTCCACATGGAAGCACACATAAACCCAGACCCAAATGTACACGCAAAATCCCACACAAACCAACACCCAAACATACACACAAAATCCCACACAAAACCACCAACCCATACCCAAACAAACACACTAAATCTCACAGAGAAACACACACAACCCACACCCAAAGATACAAACACACAAAATTCCACACAAAAACACCCAAACACACAAACACACAAAAACACACATAGAGAAACACACAAAATTCATTATTTTTTTGAAAAATTTAGATTTTATTTTAGATAAGTTGTAAATTGTATAGAGGAAGCTTAATAGACAAAATATTAGGAAACTGATAATTTTAATATTTTGGTGATATTGAATATTTTTTAATAGTGATGTAATAGTTTTAAAAGACAAGGAGGAAAGAAAAGATTGAGGAGTTTTATTTTTTTTAATAAATTGGGTGCAATTATTAAATTTTTAAAATATGTTATTGGAGTTAGGATGTAGGTAGGATGAAGTTATAAATTAAATATATTGGGTATAAATTTTAGGTTTTCTATAAATTATGATTATTGAGTTAAGGAGAATTAGGAGAATTTAGGAGGAATTCTAGTACCAGGTGCTGAAAGCTCAAGAGGAGCAGCTGGCAAGGGGCAGGGAGGAGGCCTGGCAGGAGCTGGGGCTGGAGGAGCCCTGCGGCTGATCCGGCAGCAAGAGGACGAGATGGGGCTGGTGCTGCACAAAGTGTTACTGACCATTGTCTTGGGTTATGGAACCAAAGATGTGTATTCTATTTCATCTGTTGAAAGCAGCTGGGGAGATGTTTTTCTTTATCTCTTGCAACTCTGGGGTGAGGGGGGCAGGTGCCTTCTCATCATGGGCCAGCTGTTCAAACCAGGTGGGGCAGTGTTTGTTATCTCTTTCACCTCCTGTCCTCCCTCCAGGGGAATATTCTCTGCTAATGGGCCATGAAGGCTCACCAAGAACATCACACATTCCATCATCCCATTGTGAGATGCTCCACCCAGTGGGGGGAGCCAACCATCCCTACCTGGATAAAAATTGTGACGTAGGAACACCAGGGATCTGGTTCCACTGGATTCCCGGAGGAAGGCCAGACCCTTCTCACCATCACTGGACCCTTCTCACCATCACTGGACCTGTAAGTTTGCAAGAAATGATTTATAAGCTTTAGTTATGAATATAGTATAGGGGTTTTTTTATTGTAAGTTTAGTATAGTGTGAACACCTTGAAAGGGCCTCTCGTCCTAGAACGTATTCTTATCGTAGTTTGATAAGGGTTTCTAGGACAACTAGAGCCTCTGCCTGGAGACTCTTCTCTATTGGTTCCTTTTTGTTTCATCCTTGTCTTATGCATAATTTTCCCTGTGTCCATCATAGAATTCTTATCTTTAAGGTCCAAGAGCTTTGGCCACTAGTTTGGCAAGACTCTCCTGAGACCACTCCCAAACCTGTATTGGATTTGTTAGAATTTAGGTAACTTAGTTGGCATGTAGCGTTTGGATTGTTTTATTGGTTTGTATAATTTTGTACCCACCTACCAGATTGTGTTGTACAAAACCTCCCTGCAGCCTAGGCTTGGGGTCTCTCTCAAAGGCACTCACCTGGGGCTGGGGGATTCCCTGAACCCCCCCAAATGAAGCCTCTGTTTCCTGAAAGCCTCTAGAGAGTCCCCTCTTTTTACCACAGCCATGACAGTGTGAGCCAACTGCCTGTGAGCCAAGACCCCACAAACGAGTATTGCTGTAGCGTCTCAGAGCAGCCGGGAGCCCGAGCTGAAGACCAAGCTGGGCCAGAACCAGGTATGCACACCAGCAGGACCCTTCTCACCATCACTGGACCCTTTTTCCACAAGATCATCTCTGCTCAGAGATGCAACAGAACCACATCTGCCACTCCAGGAGGATTTACTTTGTGACTGCTTCCAACACCCTGACCAACAGGGTGTCAGGTTGTAGCTCGGACTCTGTCAGGGTTTCTAGGATTGTTGTTTGCTTGTTTGCTTGTTTTACTACTACATTTGTTAATACTCCTAGTAAAGCACTGTTATTCCTATTCCCAAATCTTTGCCTGAAAGCCCTGAATTGCAAAATTATCATTTGGATGGAGCGAGGGGTTTACGTTCTCCATTCTAAGGAAAACTCCAGCTTTCCCTGTCAGATATCTCTCTTTCCAAACCAAGACAACCATGTAATCAAAATGCCCTCCAACAGAACAGAAAATCCATCACCTCTACTCTCCCAAGACCTTTTTTTTCCCTTTAGTATCTCTTCAAACTTTTCTGATTTAGTTGAGTTGACTATTAATTAATCTACTTTCTATTTCCCCAAGCTTTGTCGCAGTCAAAGCAAACACAGTCAGGTGACTGACACGAGATTTGGTCTGAAATACAAATGGCTATGAGAGTTTTAGTGCTTGATTCTGAGAGCCTTCATTCTAAGGAAAATGTCCTGATTTATAAAAGAGGTCACCTTTGAATGAGCAGCAGCAGTGCTGATAAAAATCTGCAGGACTCAGCCTTATAATTGCAACTTGTTGCAGGTTATTTAGAGAGAACAAAACAAGCAGATGATCAGATTTAGACATTTGTTTTAAAGACAACTCTGCAAATTGTCTGGAGACCAAAATAGATTATTAGCAGGAAATGGAGTTTTCTTAATACTGAATTTGATCCTACTGAACATCAATGGAATCTTGTCCCAGACTTTCATGTGAAAGGGACTTAACAAGCAACATGGATAAAAGCAGAGTTACAGCAACTGTCTAGGAGAAAGCTCAGTTAGGATAAACCTTAAATTTCAATATAGAAGTGTCCCTGCTTGAGAACAAATGAAGAGGATTCTGACCAAGGGCACTGAGGTACCTGTGATAAAATCTTGGCATGTGCCCTGTGTGGAATGAGACCTGAAGATTTATCAAGTCTCTGAGGTTGTCCAGCACTTTTCACAGTGGCTTCATCACAGTGAGACGGCTCCTTAGATGTGCCTTGTAAAGCAGTGAGTTTTATTCGAAGCAAAATAACAAGGAGCAGAAAAAACAAAAGGAAATTCTGAGCAGAGGTGTGGGAGAAACCTCTGACACCTGATTAAAAAGAGTCTGAAAAGCCCAGAGCACCTCTGTGCTCATCCTTTAAGCACTGACTGACCCTGGGAGGGTTCAGAAACAACTCCAGGCTTTGAGGGGCACTGCCAGAGCTCAAGCAATGCTCCGGTGCAGGCACCAAGCCAAATACAGTGAGGCGGCTCTGGAAAGTTCCAGTTTAACTTCCTCACCTGTCCAGAGGTCAACTGAAACTCTTTCCCTGACAGAGAAAACCCCTGCTGGGGTGTGGGGGAGTGCATTCCCCCACAGCTGCACTGCAATTCCCAGCTGCACCAGGCAGGGAGCACAGCTGGGGCTCCACATCCCGCCCAAATCTGCATCCCTGTCCCAAGAGGGGGACAAGGGGAGCCCCAAGGAGCAGCGCTGATCCCATGGGATGGCCATTGTCAAAGCCCATGGAGCAGGATCCATCAAAGAGCAGCTGCACCTGCTTCCTTCACCCCCTGCCCCTGAGGCACTGGGGCCAGGGCCCAGCTTCCCCATTGTTATAAATGTTTAAAGCCAATTATAATAAAATAGAATTTTTTGCCAGATTGCCAGTGAAATAAATCACGATCACAAAATTGACAAAGCCAATACCGAAATTGACCAAAGTCAGGGAGCGCGGAAATCAGCAGTGCTGGCACTGGGTGAGCCCTCCCTGAAGTTTCCTGTGACACCACACCCCCAGGTCTCACCTGCGTCTGTCTGCCTCCAGGCCCACTGGTTTTATACCTTTTGGCTCAGTGTGCAAGTCCAAACATGTTGAAAAGTCCAGGCACAAGTTTGAACATGTTACAAATCCAGGTATTGAGGGGAGCATGGAATCTCTCGAGGTTGGTGCCACTGCTCTGTTCTGATTTTCTATAGCTTCTTTGTCCCTCGATGGTTTTGCTGATAGAATCACCACAGCAATCAGCTAGCCAGGATGGGTTTTCCTGGGTGGAGGAGATGTTTCTGAGAATCCCTTGATTGCTTGGCGGGATCCCATTCTCTTGGGCCATTAGTCCTTATCAGATACCAACCTGGTTTCAGCATTCTGCTGTCTGTATTGGTATGGTTATTCCTTTGTCTCCTTCCCAGATTCAGGTAGCTTTCTGTGCTGCAAAGGATTTTTCCTGACTCTCTTAGAAATTGCCTAATTTACCATCACCCGCACCCGTGGACATTACATGTATAAAATATAATTTGTGAACATGAACCAACATACACAAGGATAATGTAAAAGAGTTTCTTGTGAGGTTACCATTCAGTTCCCGCCTGAGCTGGCAGTGCCTTTAAAACCCATCTACTACAGGAATGTATCTTCCCCACCCACCAATATTACCTCATTAGGTAAACCTAAACTAATTCATTATTATAATCCAGGAACATGAATTAATATATACTACAGTGAGGATGGATGAAGAACAGCCTTCCCCATTTTCAAACCCTACCAAAGAAGCCATTAATGTTGAGATGAATAAAAGGGCCAGGAGACCTTCTGCTCCCTTTTAAAGCATTTATTAGATCAGCCTGAGTGGAGGCCCAAGGGGTCGCACTCATCATCACTGCTCCTTGGGGACAACGAGGAGGAGAAGGTGCAATCAGCTTTGCCCGAAGGCAGACCTGGGGTCTCCAATCTCACAGGAGCCCTATAGGAGACTTACTCATTTGGGCTTGTTTGAGGTCTTGGGGGTGACTCTGAGCGAGTTCTGTTTTGGTTATGGTGAGATGACCAAATGGCTTTACAGACATCCTGCTGTTCTGCTTTGTCTTCTAGTGTGGTGTGGTGAGGCATTTGTGCACCAGCTTCCAAGCTTCAGGGGTCTGTATGCGGTGGTCTCACTTCCTGTAGTGGCTCAGATCCATGGGGGTTCCCATGGTTTGCCTACCAGGTGGGGCCATGAGCTGTCAAGTGTAACTCTGGGGGAGCAGTGGAGGCGGGGCCCGAACAGGAACAAGGAACGGGATCCAGCAACTTGGGATACGGGTACAGTAAGGGAACAGGAACAAGGAACAGGATACAGCAACTTGGGATACGGGTACAGTAAGGGAACAGGAACAAGGAACACGGTACAGCAACTTGGGATAGGAGTACAGTAAGGGAACAGGAACAAGGAACAGGGTACAGCAACTTGGGATAGGGGTACTGTAGTAGGGGTACAAGGTAAGTGATTTTTATCAATTAACATTACTTAACAGTCATAACAACTATTAACACAACAAACATTACCTGTCAACAATAAATATGGCTAACAGGAACTCTTGGCTTTTTCTTCTTAACAACGGGTTGACAAAGGGACAGAAGGGACAGCTGAGCCCTCCAAGGAGGGGACAAAGGGGACCCTGGGAGGGCACAGAGTCCACCCCAGGAGGCCACAAGTGCCATGAGGTCCCCGCCACCTTCACTGTCCCCCCTCCAGGTGCTGGAGGCACAGGTGGGCGTGTTGGCCACCCTGGGCAAGCTGGCAGCCACTGTGACCAGGCCACATGGGGACCTGCTGCGGGCCATGTCACCAAGGTCCCTGTGCACAGGCCTGAGGAAATTCACCTGGACCCTCCGTTGCATCCTGTGCCACTACAGTGACACCTCCCTGCGCGAACGCAATGTCACCTCCGTGCGCCAGGCCCTGACCGCCCTCGAGGCCAACCCACACATCAACTGGGCCCGTGACGTAATGGGAGCTGTGGCTGGATTCAGCCAAGACTCGGTGGCTGCGCTCAGGAAGCTCTGGGACCGGCTGGCCGGGGAGGCCACTGAGCTCCACGAGCTCTGGGAGAGCACAGACACCAGGGGTGTGCAGCCGCCAGAGGTGGCCCTGGGGCTGCTGGGGTGCTTGGAGGCTGCGTGTGACAAAGCCAGCCTGTTCCCCTGGGAGCTGCTGCACTGGCTTGGGGACATCGAGGCCGCTCTGGAGGGGACAGGGGAGGTGACTCCCGATGTCCTCAAGGACTTGACGGCTGCGGTGGCCGAGGCCGAGCAGCTGTGAGAGGCCAGCACCCACCTGGGCATGTGTCACCTGCTGGGGACACTTGGGGACATCCACACCCTCCTCTTGAGTCCCTATGGCAGCTACAGTGGCCATGCTCACCGCAAGGAGGCCAAGAGGTGCTAAGAAGCCATCAAGGACATCCCAAGGCTGCTGGGGGACAGTGATGTCACGGCTGTGACGTCATTGGCGCTGTGATGACATCATTGGGGCTGTGATGACATCATTGGGAACGTCGCTGGTTTCACTTTTCCCCTCCCCTCTCCCTGTGGCCTGCACGGTGTTTGAGACAAATTTGGGTCATTTTCTGGAAATTTTCATTGAAACTGTCCCAAATCATGATGGGAATTCCTGGGGTGACATCACTGGGGACACTCAGTGTGATAAATAGCTATGATAAATAGGTATGCTGACAAAATTGAAATGGTAATCAATAGTTTATAATAAAATTGCAATTAAAAGTACAGTGTTAAAGAGAAGAGGGGAAGGGGTCCCTCCTTTCTCCTGCAGATGTTCATGAGAGAGCAGAATACAGGAAGAAACTGAGATAAGACTAAAGCTAAATTTATCCATAAAACAGGGAAAGTTGGTGAAACTTCAGGAAAATTCTTAATTATATTTATTGCTTTAATGTTCAAACTTGGTATTCGCTTACATAATACAAGCTTTATACACATGTGTAATAGGAGAGGTTATTCAGAAGACAATGAGCAAGTCTCTGAGCCTTCATCCCAAAGACCACCCAAAGAAGACAGAAGAGCCCCTGGCAACAAGTGAAGCATGTGCCAGGAAGTGCAGTGATGTAGATTTTTAAAATGGGCAATAGGAGGAAGCTTACAGGAAACATTGATGAATCTGTATTAGCAGACAGTAGAGCAGTGTAGTTTGAATTGCTCTGTTTTGTGCCTGAGGTGGGGTGAAAAGCCCTCCCCGTACCCAGGTCAGTTTTGCTTCTGCCTTATCAGAACCTTAACCACATTTAAATCATCATTGCCAAATTTTTGCATATGCCTAATTTCATATTAGATGGTTATCAAAATTGCTGCTAAATTTTATATTTGTTGTTTAATTTATTCACATTTATAACACTTCCATGCCTTACTTAGGGGATTTTTTTTAAAATCTCTTCTTCATAATGATCCCATGGTCTCTGTCCACATTGCCCGCACACACACCTGCTATTGGATTGACACCAATCACAACTTGATTTCTTTAAATTCCTTCCCCCTTCTTGTTTAATTTATTGATTTGTGTCATGCTTCAAACCCAGCTAAAATTTGTGAGATCTGAGCTTCTTTTTTGTCTTTCTTCAATTTCATGATTTTGGATATTTTGGATGTTTTCCCAAAATGACTAAATTCTTTAGCAGTCAGTTTGGAGCCTCGCTGGCATCGCTGCAACTTGCATTGCCTTCAATCACAGAGTGAATGAGCTTAATAAAGCATGGAATTAGGCAAGGTAAAAACGGTAACCTCGTTAATGAACATAATATTATAAATCCCACTTTCTTCCACCCAGCCCCTCCCCCAAACCACTGGTCCCACCAGGAATCCTGAAGGAGAGAATTCCATTTCTGAACAGGCACACGTGCTGCTACTCTTTTAATGTCTTCTGCTATTTGTGAAACAGTTTCCTGACACGATGCCGGTTCTTCAGCCCAGACAGCTCCCGGCACCGGCGCCAGGAGTGGGCGGCCCCCAGAAAGCCAGGCAATCCGGGGTGCAGGGCACAGAGAGCCAGACAATCCAGGGTGCAGCTGTGGGGCACAGAGAGCCAGGCAATCCGGGGTGCAGGGCACAGAGAGCCAGGCAATCCGGGGTGTAGGGCACAGAGAGCCAGAAAATCCAGGGTGCAGCTGCACGGCACAGCTGCTCTAGAGCACAGGTGGCACGCGTGGAGGGCAGAGACAAGGAGCAGGGAGAGGCCTTCTGTGTGATTTCCAAATGTGTTTATTTGCCCAAGGGTCAGGGACAGAAAAAGGCACAGAACCTGGGCTTGCAGGGGCTTATAAGTGGGGGAGGTCTTGGGAGAGGATACAATTCCCAACCAATAACGGTGACATGGGGGAGGAACATAAGGCGGGGAGTACAATGCACAGAGCAATGAAAGAACACAAGGGGACAGAACAGTTTAAACCAACCACTGGGGCGTCAAAGAGAAGGGTCTGGAAGAAGGGGCAGGGTGAGGGAAGGATTGACAATTCTGTAGGAGGAGGGAAGGGCAGGTCTAGGGAAGATAGACAACCAGGGCAAAACCAACAATACAGGGGGAAAGGAACAATCCATTAGGGATAAAATATAACTATACAAAATAGGGAAGGGGCGGGTATAAAACTGACCATTAAAACTGAGCTGAAATTGGAAACACAACAAAAATAGACCACAACCACAGATACACATCTCCCCAGCTGCTTTCAACAGATGAAATAGAACACACATTTTTGGCTCGGTAACACAAGACACCCACGCTTGGGTTTGGGGGTTCCAGGCTCCTCCTGCTCAGTCCAGGGGTCCCATCTCTCCTTTCCCTTATTCAGGCACCTCCGGGCAGTTTTTCCTGCAAAGAATCCATGAGTTCGGGATTTTTGGAGGGCAGTTTTGGAGAGGGACAGCTCTGCCTGCCTTTCCCCTCCCTCTTGTGGCCTCTCAGCTGCCCCCAACACCCTGGGGCTGCTGGGATTTCCCTCCTGGGGACAAGGACGTTCATTCCCTTCCAGGAGCCCAAAGCCCAGCTGGGGCTCCAGGTCAGGGGCTCCTTGAGCAGCTGCCCCAGAACCTCCCCCAGGGTCTCCCAGTGCTGCCAGAGCTGCTCGGCCTGGGGTCCCCAAAGCCCTCAGCAAGCCCCAAGTCCCTCCCAGGAACCCTCAACTCCCTCACACCCAGCATCCCCCACAGCCCCTGCAAGTTCCCGCCATGGCACCGGCCATGGCCCTGTCCCCACATGTCACTGGCCATGTCCCACCATGGCCTCACCCATGGCTGTCTCCCCACCAGGTTTCCATCCCTCTCATTGTCCTCCACATCTCCATCTGAGCCCGTGTCCCCCTGTGCCCCCATGAATGGCCATGTCCTCCTCCAGGTCCATGTGTCCCCACGTCACTCTCCATGTCTATGTCCCCCCATGCCCTCACCCAGGTCTTAGTTCAATGTCCTCATTTTTACCCCAGTGTCGGAGTTTTTAAAAGGGACGAAGAGAAATGAAAAGCAAATCAAGGCCAAAAGAAAAGGATTTCTGTGTCCGTGCTAGCTGAGAATCCATGTGCTTGGGTGAGAGGGAAGAACCATTTTTGAAAGGGGTCTACACCCCACTGTCTCCAAAACCTTGATCTTGGCCCCAGATCATCAACATCTGGCTGCAGAAGACGCCCTCAGGCAATAGGAAATCAAAACTGTGGAATCCCTGAGGTTGGAAAAGACCTCCAAGACCATCCAGTATTCCTTGATACCACAGAAGAGAGGACTGAACACAAAAGACTTTCTGGGGTTAGAAGTCAACAAATCCCCTCTCCCCAAGGAATTCCCAGTGTTGGTCTGTGTCCCGATGGATGTTCCTGCCCCTGCCTTCATCCAGGTGCCCACAGGGAGACAGGAAGATGTCGAGCCCCCCCAGCCTGGTGTCCTTCCTACACAAATTACCAGGACCACCGATCACCAGGGCTCTGACCAACGGGGGTCACTGGGGATCATCCAGCGCCGATCCTCCCACAGGGGATGGAGCTGGAGCAGCGCACGAAGCTCTTCCCGCTCTCAGGGCACTCCCAGGGCTTACCTTAGTGCTGCCTCTGCTTGTGTTGGGTCAAGTGGGAGCTCTGTGAGAAGCCCTTCCCACACTCCGGACACTCATAGGGCCTCTCCCCGGTGTGGATGCGCCGGTGCACAGTGAGGGTGGAGTTCTCCTTGAAGCCCTTCCCGCAGTCGGGGCAGCGGAAGGGCCTCTCCTCCGTGTGAATCCGCTGATGTAGGAGGAGATGGGAGGTGGTGTGAAACCTCTTCTCACTCTGTGGACACTTGTAGGGCCTCTCCCCGGTGTGGATGCGCTGGTGGTTTCTCAGGCTGGAGCTGTATCCAAAGCTCTTCCCACATTCCAAGCAAGTGTAGGGCCACCCCGGGCGGTGGGAGGAATTCCAGAGGAGCCCCAAAGGTGTGTGGAAAAATTCACATCACCAGAGGTTTGTGTCCACAGAGAAGGCAGAGGACTCCTGTAAAGGTGGTTTCATTCACAAAAAAAGGGAGAGGCCACGGGACATTTCCCATGGGGTCTCTCCAGTTGTTGGCGGACGCAGCCCCCTTTTCATCCTAATTTTCCTGGCATCATCTCCCTCTCCCTTTCCCCATTGGCTGAAGTACTTGAGAGGTACAGACTTCCCAATGCACCTACCACACACCCCCCCTTAATATGCCCCCCACTTCTGTCTGGGTAGGGATATTCACAGCTCTGTTCAGTCTTTGTTCTTCTTCTCCAAGTTCATGAACTGAGCAGGACCTTGGCTGAGCAGCAGTCTCTGTTGTCAGTGAATAACATTTTCTGGAACTGAGGGCTTCTTCTGTCCCTTCCTTGTCTCCAAGTGCCTGGCCCTATCTCCAAGCAGATTCCCAGCATCTGTTTGTAAAGACATTTTAAACTGTTTCTTTTCATGTCCCCGTTTGCAGGACATCCTTATGATTTAGAAGAGATTTTGGCTGAGTCTGGATATTTGGTGTGGTTTTGATCTGTGTCTTGATGTTTGGAGGACTTTGGTGCTGAATGTTCGTATTTTGGAGGTTCTTACAGACACAAGGTGCCCAATGATTTCCTGAGATGAACTTGGGCAAGGAGGAACCCCCAGCCTAAGGCTCTCTCCTCTTGTTTTTCCCCCAAACCAGGGTTTGTCATTCCCAAGGAGTGTCTGGATGGAGGAGGAGGAAAATAGCAGGAGCTCCCACAGGAGGAGGGGCTGCAAACCCAGCCCAGGGAGCTGTGAGGAGGAAAGACCCCCCTGTGCCAGGAGGGCGGCCGGAGATCCAGCCGGAGCTCAGAGCTGGAGGAGAAGCCTGATGGAGGGGAGAAGCCCCACAAGTGTGAGGAATGTGGGAAGGGCTTCAGCCAGAGGTGCCGCCTGATTCAGCACCAGAGGATCCACACTGGGGAACGGCCCTATGAATGTGTGGAGTGTGGGATGAGCTTCAGCCAGAAGGGCAATCTTAGGCAACACCAGAGGATCCACACTGGGGAAAAGCCCTACAAGTGTGGGGAATGTGGGAAGAGCTTCAGATGGAGCTCAACCCTGGTGCAACACGAGGTGATCCACACTGGGGAACGGCCCCACAAGTGTGGGGAATGTGGGATGAGCTTCAGCCTGAAGGGCAGTCTTAGGGAACACCAGAAGATCCACACTGGGGAAAAGCCCTACAAGTGTGGGGAATGTGGGAAGAGCTTCAGAGTAAGCTCAGCCCGGATCCGGCACCAGGTGATTCACACCGGGGAAGGGCTCTACACCTGCTTGGAATGTGGGAAGGGCTTTGGATCCAGCTCTGACCTGAGAAACCACCAGCGCATCCACACTGGGGAGAGGCCCTATGAGTGTCCCCAGTGTGAGAAGAGGTTTCAGACCAGCTCCACTCTCCTCGTCCATCAGCGGATTCACACGGAGGAGAGGCCCTTCCGCTGCCCCGACTGCGGGAAGGGCTTCAAGGAGAACTCCACCCTCACTGTGCACCGGCGCATCCACACCGGGGAGAGGCCCTATGAGTGTCCGGAGTGTGGGAAGGGCTTCTCACAGAGCTCCCACTTGACCCAACACAAGCAGAGGCAGCACTAAGGTAAGCCCTGGGAGTGCCCTGAGAGCGGGAAGAGCTTCGTGCGCTGCTCCAGCTCCATCCCCTGTGGGAGGATCGGCGCTGGATGATCCCCAGTGACCCTCGTTGGGCAGAGCCCTGGTGATCGGTGGTCCTGCTGATCTGTGTAGGAAGGACACCAGGCTGGGGGGGCTCGACATCTTCCTGTCTCCCTGTGGGCACCTGGATGAAGGCAGGGGCAGGAATATCCATCGGGACACAGACCAACACTGGGAATTCCTTGAGGAGAGGGGATTTGTTGACTTCTAACCCCAGAAAATCTTTTGTGTTCAGTCCTCTCTTCTGTGGTATCAAGGAATACTGGATGGTCTTGGAGGTCTTTTCCAACCTCAGGGATTCCACAGTTTTGATTTCCTATTGCCTGAGGGCATCTTCCGCAGCCAAATGGTGATGATCTGGGGCCAAGATCAAGGTTTTGGAGATAGTGGGGTGTAGACCCCTTTCAAAAAATGTTCTTCCCTCCCACCCAAGCACATGGATTCTCAGCTAGCACAGACACAGAAATCCTTTTCTTTTGGCCTTGATTTGCTTTTCATTTCTCTTCATCCCTTTTAAAAACTCCGACACTGGGGTAAAAATGAGGACATTGAACTAAGACCTGGGTGAGGGCATGGGGGGACATAGACATGGAGAGTGACGTGGGGACACATGGACATGGGACATGGAGGGGGACGTGGCCATTCATGGGGGCACAGGGGGGGGACACGGGCTCAGATGGAGATGTGGGGGACAATGAGAGGGATGGAAACCTGGTGGGGAGACAGCCATGGGTGAGGCCATGGTGGGACATGGCCAGTGACATGTGGGGACAGGGCCATGGCCGGTGCCATGGGGGGAACTTGCAGGGGCTGTGGGGGATGCTGGGTGTGAGGGAGTTGAGGGTTCCTGGGAGGGACTTGGGGCTTGCTGAGGGCTTTGGGGACCCCAGGCCGAGCAGCTCTGGCAGCACTGGGAGACCCTGGTGGAGGTTCTGGGGCAGCTGCTCAAGGAGCCCCTGACCTGGAGCCCCAGCCAGGCATTGGGCTCCTGGAAGGGACTGAACGTCCTTGTCCCCACGAGGGAAATCCCAGCATCCCAGGGGTGTTGGGGGCGGCTGAGAGGCCACAAGAGGGAGGGGAAAGCCAGACAGAGCTGTCCCCCTCCATAACTGCCCCTTAAAAATCCCCAAACACATGGATTCTTTGCAGGAAAAAGCTGCCCGGAGGTGCCTGAATTAAGGGAAAGGAGGGATGGGACCCCTGGACTGAGCAGGAGGGCTCTGGAACCCCCAAACCCAAACATGGATGTCTTGGGTTACAGAACCAAAAATGTGTGTTCTATTTAATTTGTTGAAAGCAGCTGGGGAGATGTTTATCTGTTGTTGTGGTGTATTTTTATTCTGTTTCCAATTGCAGCTGTTTTAATGGTCAGTTTTATATACACCGTCTCCCCCATATTTTGTATTGTTACAGTATATTTTATCCCTAATGGATTGTTCCTTTCCCCCTGTATTGTTGGGTTTGCCCTGGTTGTCTGTCTTCCCTAGACCTGCCCTTCCCTCCTCCTACAGAATTGTCAATCCTTCCCTCACCCTGCCCCTTCTTCCAGACCCTTCCCTGTCAATCCCCCAACCTTCGACGCCCCAGTGGTTGGTTTAAACTGTTCCCTCCCCTTGTGTTCTTTCATTGCTCTGTGCATTGTACTCCCCGCCTTATGTTCCTCCCCCATGTCACCTTTATTGGTTGGGAATTGTATCCTCTTCCAAGACCTCCCCCACTTGTAAGCCCCTGCAAGCCCAGGTTCTGTGCCTTTTTCTGTCCCTGACCCTTGGGCAAATAAACACCTTTGGAAATCACACAGAAGGCCTCTCCCTGTTCCTTGTCCCTGCCCTCGACGCGTGCCACCTGTGCTCCAGAGCAGCTGTGCCCTGCAGCTGCACCCTGGATTGCCTGGCTCTCTGTGCCCTGCAGCTGCACCCCGGATTGCCTGGCTCTCTGTGCCCTGCACCCCGGATTGCCTGGCTCTCTGTGCCCTGCACCCCGGATTGCCTGGCTTTCTGGGGGCAGCCCACTCCTGGCGCCGGTGCCGGGAGCTGGCTGGGCTGAAGAACACCAGCATCGCATCCTAAGTTCTTTTTTAACACATGGTGAACAGTTTTAGTTGTGTTGATGCTTGCACTTGATGGTGGGTGCTGTCTGTTTTTGATTTTGTAGCTGGCAGTGAGTAACTTCTTCACTCAGCTCATCCTGGTTGCAACACACCATCCATACTCTCTTGGCTCTATCTCTTGCTTGCTGGCTTTTAGTTGCACTGAAGGCTTTTTGTTTTTTCTTTTGACCTTTTAATTATAGACTAAATTGACTTGATACTTAGGATGGGGAAGAAAACAATACTATATTATTGAGAAAACAACAAACAGGGTTGACAAGAAGCAAAATGCAACAAGAATTGATTAAAACAGCTGACATAATAACTAGGATAAGTGGGTCCATATTGCAGATCTTAAAATTAATAATGAAACTCAAGTTACTAAAGTAGGTACTTAAAATGAAGCTGTTCATGAAATTAAACATGGGCTAGTGCTTGAGGGGCGACCCGGAGGACTTCTCACAGCCAAGCTACTGGCATTTAGACTCTGGCCCTGTAAACCAATGGCGTATTTAGGGGCACTCCGAGTGTATTTCTGCAGCCAACCAGTGGCCTTTTGGCTCTTGGCCCTTGGCACTAAGCTCACATAGAAGTTTTGGGGTTAGCCTTGTTGACGTGACCGGCCCAAAGCGCCCAAAACCTTCCAACCAGCTTTCCAGACCACTGCAGCCCCCGGTTTAGACTGCAGTGCCGGCTGTTCCTGAACCCTGCAACTTCAGATCATCACCTTTATGGATCTGAGTCCAGCTTCCTCTTTTGCCCCTGTGGTATATGTTAATTCATGTTCCTAAAATATATTTTATACAAATGTAGTGTTCATTGGTGTGGGTGATGGTAAATCATATCATTTTAAAGAGTGCCAGGAAAAACCCTTTTCTGCTCGAAGAAACTCCTCTGTTAGGGGAAAAAGACAAAGAAATTACAATACCAATGAAGGGAGCGGGGAGAGAAACCAGGTGCAATCAGTATCTGGTAAGAGTTAATGGCCCAGAAGAATAGATCCTGACCAAGACATCAGGGATACTTGGGATACACCCTGTTGTGTCCAGAAAATTTGTGGTACCTCTGTTGAACCAAACCTCCCCTCTGTTTAGCTACCAGGGGTGCGGATAAGGGGGCTGCAGGGAAAGTACAAGCTGGGAGATTTTGCTCCCTGCCAGGACCACGCAGGGGGGCTGTGGGGTCCAGGCCATGATTTTTATTTCCCCAACCGTGTCAGAGTCAGTAACTCCTGGTAAAACAAACAACCCTGTTACTGAGGCGGAAGAGCTACCTAAAAGCAAAACATGGTAACCCGGTGGCAAAGGTCCGCAAATTCCTGTGGGGAGACAAAACACTGAGCAGTCAGTCAACGTTACTGTGTTACTGGTTAATATGCCCAATCCAGCACTTCCTGGGGTGGCTGCAGTGAGACATAGACTTTAAAGAATATAGGATTTTAGGGAAATTAAGATTTTAGTTAAAAATAGGCCTTGTTGTTGTTGGAGTTAATTAAAAGCTTTGTAGTTAGTTAAGGAAGACTAGGCTTGAGTTAACTTTTTCCAAATAACTGATTGCTTGTCAACTTTATGTTTGCTTAGCTATGCTTGCAACAATAAAGAGGGAACCTGATAAATAGGTTTAGGGACACAGGACAATTGCAGAGACTCCCAGTGCTGAAACTTATTGAAAGTCAGGTACCTAAGGAAATGGGAATCCTACCAACACTCATTTGTCACCATTTGCATGGAAAAGGTAGAAAGTTAAGGGCAATGAAGAGTCATTTTACTTCCTCAGCTTAAGCCCACTCCTCTTAAATGAGACCACCAACCCATTTCAAAGGACAAACTACACATGCTTAATTGCTTTTTTGCTAATTACCATATGAAGCGGGGGAATGGGATGTACCAGGGTTATGAATATGCATTTGTATTTTGGATATTCAACAGTTTTGTAAATAAAATGACTTTGTGATTTTCTGTAAGGCGCGGTATGTTTTTGGGAACTATCCCACATGCTGCCCAGCGCTGCAATAAACATTCACTTTCTAACTCTAAACTGTTAGAGAGTTTTTTGTCCGTCTCGGTATTAGGTCGATATTCATATTTTTAATAAATCACAACCAATACAAGATACAAATCCTACAGAGTCTATATACAGCCTATAGGAACTACTTCCTTACTATTCCGCACTTCATACTAAAACCTCCAAAGGTAATTTCTAGGCTCCTTTCCCCTGCCACATTGGCTGTGTCCCTCCCCCTTGGACCCTTGACATCCCTTTGTCTGCTAAGTGTATTGCTCAGTTGACAGGAATCTTGCCTTCAGCTGACTTAATCCTTGTCTTCCTGCCACACAGTAACTAGTGGTTTGGCATCCTATATCTCTAAGTTCACTTTCTTTTCTATTTCGCTGATAGGTTTTATACTCTTAGAACATTTTGCCAGGCAATCACATTTGTAAGGCTTTCCTATTTCATCTTCTCCAACATCTCCCCTGTTTTGATGAACAACTAAGATACTAGAAATTGTCCTACTTTTTACGTTTTGCACACACTGAAGTATACAGGGTATTACTACTGAAACGACAATTATTACTATTAAAATAATCAGGCCTATTTGACAGAGTTCCTTTAGTCAAGTTGCAATGCTCAAACCATCAAACAAATTGTCTAGCCAAAATGGATCATCTGTTGTAATTTAGTTTGCTAAATCTCTTAAGTTTTGCAACTGCTTATGAACAGAAACTAAGTAATCATATTAGGATTGTTCATACAGCACAATCCTTATAAGTTTGGTGTCTCTGGCTGGGAGTTGGAGATACACGATGATCATTATATGGCCAATACTTATCAAAAGTAACATTATCAAAACCTTCTGAAAAAGGTACTCCAACAAAACAGGTTGAAAAGGGTTTGTCAGGGCTTGTGTTGGATAAACAGATGATACCAGAGCCTGCAGACATGGCTAAAGCGACCCAGACATTTGTCTTTGGTTGATTTACAGGTAAAGCTTCACTATAAAAACTAAAAAAGGTAAAAACAACATCCACTCATGCAAATAATAAAACTCCATTCTTTTCTTGAGCTGTTTCCAGCAGACCATTTTCTCCTGATGATTCTGCACAGTTCAGGTCTGGGTGCTTGCTTCTTGGCTTCCACTCGCAGGGTCACTGGCTGGTGTGGAGGTGTCAGCAGGCTTTGATGTGTGGTATGGCTTCATGTTCTTTACTGGAACCCACTTGAGTCCTCCTCCTGTGGATACACATGCAAACCCCTTTCCCCATGTTATAAGATTATATGGTCCTTCTATCTGTCCTAATCCTAAATTTTTAATTAAAACTGGGGCTGTTCTTTCAGTTTTGGTCTTTTGTTGTTTAAGAAATATTTGTAAATGGGGGGATCAGGCTCTTCTGCAGAGTTATTAAAAAATTATAAACATACAGGGCTTTATTCAACTTCCTTTGAGGCGTAGCCTGGGCTTCTCCCCCTTTCTGTTTTAAGGTTTTAAGGTCAAGAGCTGTCAAGAACAAGAAGCTATGTTTTGCAGAGAGAACACTGCTTTGCTGCTCTGAAACAAGCAGCCCCAGTGGGGATGCAGCATGTCCCGAGAAGCTCCAAGGGAGCCGGGGAAGAATGTGGAAGACAAGCCTGGTGTGAGCAGGTGCTCGCGGGAGCTTCAGGCAGAAGCCAGCATATCTGCTGCCTCATGAGGGAGCTTCAGGCAGACTTGTAGAAACTCCTACAGGGCAGTGCTCTGCACCAGGGCTATTTCCCTGCCAAACATGCCCCTGCTGCAGCTGAATGCTGTAGACCGTGCAGGAGGTGACAGGCAGTCTCCTCTTTCAGTGTGTGTACCTGTGCTTTGGGTGTTTGCTAGCTGCAGAAGCCTTTTTTGCTTCTCTCTGTTCCCAGCAAGCAAAGATGCTAGTGCAGCAACATTCCTGCTTTTTCCAGCAGGATGGATGAGATTCTGATCCAGGTGGTTGTTTCCATATCCTGCAGCAGCTAATGGAAAAGCGTTGCTGCCTATCTGCTACTTTTCCCTGTCTGAACTGTCAAGAACGAAAAGCTCCATTCTGCAGAGAGAACACTGCTCTGTCACTGAGAAGCAGGCAGCCCTGGAGGGGCTGCAGTGTGTCCCGAGAAGCTCCAAGGGCTTCAGGCAGACTTGCAGAAACACCTACAAGACAGTGCTCAGCAGCAGGGCTGTTTCTCTGCCAAACAAGCCCTGGCTGCAGCCAAGTGCTGTAGACACTGCAGTAGGTGACAGACAGTCTCCTCTTTCAGAGTCTGTGCTTTGTTTGCTTGGTGCGGAAGCATTCGTTCTCTCTTTTCCCAGCAAGCAAAGATGCTACTGCAGCAACTTTCCTGACTTTCCCAGCATTTGATGAGATTCTGATACAGTTTGAGCTTCCCATGCCTACAGCAGCTAAAGCAAAAGCTCTGCTGGCTATCTCCTACTTTTCCATGTCAGAGATGTCAAGAACTTAATGCTCCATTTTGCATAGAGAACACTGCTTTCTGAAGCAGAAAGCCATGGAGGGGCTGTGGCGTGTGCAGAGTAGGTTCAGGGGAGCTGGGGAAGAACGTGTAAGAAAAGCACACAGAACTCTGGGGAAAGTTCCTGCCTCTTGCTCTGGTCTGGGGCCACAGGGGGAAAATCAACTTGCAGGTTCTGCCTACAGCAGGGTTGAGCAGCAACTGCTGGCTAAGAGAGACTCTTGCCAAGAGCCTGCAGGGAGAGGACACCAAGAAGGGCTTTGTGCTGCTGTGGGAAGGGTGAGATGGGTTGTTGGGACAGAATTGTACCGTGAGAGCGGTGTTGGGACATGGCACAGGTTGGCCCAAGAAGCTGCAGCTGTCCCTGAAGCCCTGGAAGTGTCCAAGGCCCGGCTGGACCGGGCTTCCTGCCCAGGAGAAGTGGGATGTGATGGGATGGGCTGGGATTGGATGGGAGGGGGTGTCATGCAGTGTGGTAGGTTAGGGTGGGGTGCTGTAGGGTGGAGATGGAACTATGGAGGTGGGATGAAGTTTGTGAAGGGTGGGGATTGGAAGGGGCGGATGGGGTGGGTTGGATTTTGGCGTGTGGCACTAGAGGGAGGGACAGCAGGGGGCACTTTCGGGGATGCTCCTGCTGCTTGCAGTAATACTGGGCCTTGAAGTGTCTTCTGGGTGCTTGCAGTTAAATTGGGAAGGCTGAGGTAAAGATGTGAAGCTGTGGAGGGCTGAGTTGAAGTGCCAGGGATTTGGGGAGGAAGGAAGGAAGTCCAGATCTGGTTCTCACCAGGAGTCTTGCAGCCTGAAATTTGGTGTTTGCTGGCACCGCCAGTGCCCAGATTGGGAAATTTCCTGGTGCCAGTACAGCCCAAATCCAGCAATTTGCTGGCACAGAAAGCCAAAATCTGGCAATTTCCTGGTGCCGGCACCAGAGCTGCCCAGATCTGGTAATTTGCTGATGCCAGGAGTCCAGATCCAGCAAATTACCAGCACCTGCACTGCCCAGGTGTGGTGTTTGCCAGCACCAGTAGCACCCAGATCAGACAATTTCCTGCTGCTTGCTGTGGTACTCAGGAGTCTGGCTGAGCAGGAAAGGTGACCCTGAGCCGGATTTCCTTGTGGCTGCAGCAAAGCCTCAGCATGCAAAGCCCTTCCTGGCGCTGTGCCCTGGGCCGGGAGGGATTGTGCCATGGTAGCTGACCCTATGTCTTCCTCCAGGCAGCTTTAGAACACGGAACATGGAGCAGCTGGAGCTGACTCTCAGCTTTCCGCCGTTCTGCAAAAGAATCCTGTGAGTGAAGCAGCCTGGGAGCAGGGTTTACATGCCAGGGGTGGCCAATTCAGAGCCCTTTCCCCCCCTGTGGACTGAGGCACTGGCCCCTTGCCCTTTCCAAGGGCCCAGCACCTGCCTGCCAAGGGGCCTTTTTCACTTGTATGAGAAAAGGTCTGCTGCAAGGGTGTCTTCAAGCTGCTTTTGCTGCAGTGTGCCTGAGGAATGCTCATTGCTTGCAGTTTCAGGTGCTGTGTGTGTGCAGGTGAAACTACTGAGGGAGGGAGCAGCTCTGCTGGGTGCAGAGTGGTTTTTTTTCTTGTGGTTTTGGGGTTTTTTTTTTGTTTGTTTTTGTTTTTTGTTTTTGGGTTTTTTGGGGTTTTTTTTGTTTGGTTGGGGTTTTTTAGGGTTTTTTTTGTTTGTTTCTGTTTTTTTATTAATTTCCCTGAGAGCTCTGGGCAAAACTCTATTTGCCTCTTGTCAGTGGCACTGTGGAGGTGGCCAAGGGGACCTTCCCCGAGCTGTGTGCAGAGGAATCCACATCAGCCCAGGCTGGGGCTGGTCAGTGGCCGGTCACTTGTGTTGAGTGGACACAGCTCTGGACACTTCCCTTTAGCCATCTTCAGGGACAGAACGCTGGGGCTGCCACGGCTGAGGTGTCACAGAGAGGGGAACACTGGGGCTTCCACCACTTTGGTGTCACAGAGAGAAGAACACTGGGGCTGCCACCATTCTGGTGTCACAGAGACAACAATGCTGGGGCTGCCACTCCTGTGGTGTCACTAAGACAGGAACACTGGTGCTGCCACCTCTGTGGTGTCACAGAGAGGGGAACACTGGTGCTGCCACCTCTGTGGTGTCACAGAGAGGGGAATGCTGGGGCTGCTATCACTCTGGTGTCACAGACACCAGAGACCTTTTGCTCCATCAAACAAAGGGTTTGCTCAGCAGCAGAGCCATGTGCCCGGTGCCTCTGCCTGCCTGCAATCACAGGTTCCAATTATCAGCTCTAATGAGGCCCTGGGGAGGCTGCATCAGAAAGGGCTTTCACTGGGAACTCTTAATGTTCCAAGATACTTTGGGGTTTTCTTCTGACTTGGATTTCTTGAGGGACTGCCGCTATCTCCTCTCAGGATCTGCGGATCAGGACTCAGAACACCAAATACACTACAGGGCTCATTAAAATGAGTGGTTACCCTCCCCCTTGTCAAGTCTTCAACACTTGTACAGCTAATTAGAGAGGTTTGAGGACTGGAGATAAAGATTCCAATGAATCTTTGAAGAGCTGATAACAGCATTGTACAGCTGACACTGACCCAGGGTATCCTAAGGAGACCACAACCAATGGAAAAACAGCTCCTCACAGCCCAGCATGGGATGGAGAACTCTGCCCATCACCTCCGCCCCCGGCCCTTTGTCTCAGTGGCCACCTGGGACTTGCCTCACTTTCTGTGACAGGAGACTTCTACACTGAATTCTGTAGTGATGTTACAGCTCCTTTGCAGCAAATTCCACCTCCTTTCACTCTAGGTCTGGCTGCAAACAGGCATGGGAGGGTTTCTGTTAATTATAAAAAAAAAAAAAAAGAAAATATCTTAATTAAAAGTAAGAAAAATAAAAATAGCCTCCCCCCCCAAAAAAAACACCCTCCAGCCAAACCAACACTAACAAAAACAAAGTATACAAGTAAAAAACCACATACCAAAACCCCCAGCAAACCCCATAGTGAAACATAATAAACAGTAAAACACAAAAAATGACACCCACATCCTCCATGACCTCTGCAGACAGTGCCCACTCAAGCAGGGAGGTGTTGCAGAGGGCCAGGTCAGCCTCATGCCCTGCCCAGGGACCCCTCACAGCCCCATGGGTCTCATCCCCACTGAGGTTTCAGGGGGTGTTGACTCTCTCTCTGCCTTGCCCCCACAGCTGCTGGCACACCACGCTGGCCCTTGCACATCCTACTGCTCCTCCAGGACTCTGCCCTATGTCTGGCACTGCAGGATCTCCATGCACCTGTCCCATCACCTCCCACTGCCCCCCAGGCACAGGCACATGGAGATGGTGGGGCCTGGGGCCAGCAGAGCTGCCACTGCCCTGATGGCACTGCGGGCACTGTTGCTGCTGGCGGCACTTGGGCACCACTGCTGGAGTTTTGCCAACATTCACCTGAGCAAAGGACAGCAGCAGTGCTCCCATGGGAGCAGGGTGAGGCCTCCAGGGCAGTCACCGGGCACCGCTTGGGATGAGCTTCAGTCACATCCCAGTGGAATGAGTCCCTCCAGAAAGATCTGATTCCTCTCCCAAAATTCAGGAATGGACTCAGCAAACCCCTGCTTGAGGTGACCACAGAGAATGCGAGTGTCTGAGAGGACTCACTGGGACGCACAGAGGATTCCCTTGGTCCTCAGAACCTGGAACTCCACTCTCCCCTCGCACATGGTGCTGCCACTCACCAGCCTGAGCCCTGTTTCCTCGAGGATGGAAAGGTGAGAGTGGGGGGTGGGAGCCCGTGCCCCCTCAGCAGCTGGTGGAGAGGCGGCAGGGACAGCGTGCACAGCGCCATCAGCTCTTCTGTCCCACACCTGTGCCTGTCCATGCCGCTCTCTCAGCCTGGAACCCCGCAGTGAGTGCTCAGGTGTGCAGGTGACAGCAGTGCCACCCCCCTTCACCCCTGGCAGCCACTGAGGGGGACCCAGCACTGCGGCCATCATGAGTCCCTTGTGCTGCCAAAGCAGCATTTGGGGCCATGGCAGGGATGGGCAAGGGCAGAGAAGGTGCCAGAGCCAGGGTGAGATGTGGGGCAGAGGGGACACAGGGACACTCCAAAAAGCCACCCAAATTGTCCCCTCCCCAAGCTGGCCAACTCCAGGATGGTTTCAAAGTGCCCCTGAAAGAGGCTAGGAGGGCGAGGGGGAGGAACATCAGGAGCCCCCCCTGCTGTGTCCCAGCAGCTTCACACCCAGCTAGGAGAAACAGCAGGGCCGGGCTTGACAGGGGGGCCTCCCCAAATTTTCCTCACACAAATGACACAGCCAGACACTTGGGAGACTGCCTCAGCCTTGACTGTCCACCAACATCCCAGGAGGCAGCAGAAAATCCACCTGCAGACACTGATTCCAGAGGCTCACAATGCTTCCTTGCTTCCATGAGGTTCTGTCCAGCCATAGCAGAACCTTGGTACCACATTGTTCCACAGCCTCACAATGCCCTCCTGGGTTCCATGGGGTCCCTCCTCAGAGCAAGCAAGGAGCTTCGTGTGTCTTTGTTCCCCATGGCTACAGTATAGATTTGGGGTTCACCCCCAACTCTAAAACCAGTATGGGCCTGTATGAACCAGCATCAACCAGTATGGACCAATACAGACTGGTATGGGGCAGTATAGACCAGTATGAACCAGTACAGACCAGTAAGGGCTCTCCCAGTCTTCTTTTAACCTTTCCCAGCACACTCCCAGTATAAACCAGTAACCCCAAACTCCCTTTTATCCCCTTTTTTACCCGCTTCAAGCCCTTCCTAGTCCCAGCCAGTGCCCTCCCAGTCCCTCCCAGTATAAACCAGTACAAACCAATACACACCAGTCCTCTCCCAGTGATCCCAGTGCGCACAGGTTCCAGCAGGTGCCCCCCTGACAATCCCGACGGATTGGGCACCAGGACAGCGCTGGTCAGGGACGGCACCTGGGTGGGTGGCGCCCCCTGTGGGGCAGGTAAATCCCAGTTCAAACCAGTATAAACCAGTATAGCCCCAGTAAATCCCAGTTTCATCCCAGTAACTCCCAGTACCATTAAGTGCCATTAGGGGCAACATCTGGGCACAGGGCAGCCAGGTGAGGACCATGCACAGTCCAAACCAGTATAAACCAGTATAGCCCAGGTAAATCCCAGTGCCTTCCCAATCCCCTCCCAGTCCAGTCCAGTCCAGTAACCCCACAGGGACTTCCCAGTTCATCCCAGTTCAACTCCCACTGACCTCCGAGTGTGGCCCAGTGAACCTTCCAGTTCAAACCAGTGACCTCCAGTATAAACCAGTATGGCCCAGTTACCTCCTGGTATGAACCTGTAACATCCCAGTGACCTCCCAGTCCATCCCAGTCCCAAACCCAAACCAGTATAAATCAGTCCCAAACCAGTATAAGACCAGTATAAACCAGTATAAAATACAGTATAAACCAATATAGAATGTCCTTCAACCCCTATTTAGCCCTTTTTTTAATCCTTTAATCCTCTCCCAGTCCTTCCAATCCCCCCCCCCAGTATAAACCAGTAAAAACCAGTACTACTAGTAAGGAGTCCATGGCCTCCTGGTGCTGTCTCAGTTTCTCCTCCCTCTGCTGGTGAGGGGTGGAGTCTGGGGGGTGGAGCTTGAGCTGCCCGGGTTGGGACAGGGAACTGGGATGAACTGGGATGGACTGGGAGGGACTGGAATGAAACTAGGAGTGGCTGGAAAAGGATTGGGAAGGGTCACTGGGCCATACTGGGAGGCATTGGGAGGTTAGTGGGAGTAACTGGGATGAACTGGGGGTCACTGGGAGGAGACTGGGACTAAATGGGAGGGACTGGTGGCAACTGGGATAAACTGGGAAGGGGTTTGTGGGCACTAGATGTGACTAGGATGTACTGGGTGGAACTGGGAAGTTACTGGTGGACACTGGGGAGTACTGGGAGCCACTGGGAAGAGACCGGGAGGGACTAGGAGGGAACTGGGAGCACTGGGACAAACTGGGAGGGGTCTGTTTGAGACCTGGAAGGACTGGGAGGAGACTGGGGAGGACTGGGAGGCACTTGGAGATACTGGAAAGGACTGGGAGAAACTGGGAGCACCAGAGGGTACTGGGAGGGAACTGAGAGGGACTGGAAAGCACTGGGGGAGAACTGGGAAGAGATTGGTGGTGACTGGGATGGACTGAGATGGACTGGGATATACTGGGAGGTGACAGGGAAGGGAAGTAAACTGGGAAGATACTCGGGGACATTGGGAGGCACTGCTGGCAAATGGGATGGTCTGGGAAGGGGTCTGTGGGCACTGAAGAGGACTGGGAGGGACTGGAATATACTGGGAGCTACTGGAAGGAGACTGGGATGGACTGAGATAAACTGGGAGGGACTGGGGGGGGGGACTGGGAGCACTGGGATGTGACTGGGAGGGACTGGGAATTGGTTTGTGTGGACTGAAGGAACTGGAACGTACTGGGACATACTGGGAAGTTACTGGCCGGTAACTGGTGGCCACTGGGAGGGACTGGGAAGCACTGGGAGAGAACTGGAAGGGGATTCCAGTGGGGACTGGGCCCGGCCGGTTCCATTCTCGCGGGGAGTAGAGGAGAGGAGCTGTTGTCTCACCATTTCCTCTGCTCGGCGCGGGGTGCTCCGGGACCTGCGGGCGACACCGCGGCTCAGGAAGGTCCCGGCGGATGCCAGAGGATCCCGGGGCCTTTCCGGCGATCCCGATGAGATCCCCCCCGGCCCCGAACCCGGGACCCACGGAGCGGCGGCTGAGGGCGGCTGAGGGCGGCGCGGGGGCTGCCGGGAAGGAAGGCGCCGCGGGGCATGCTGGGATAGCCAGAGCCGGCCGGAGCGCCCGCGGGCGGCAGCGCAGCGCCATGGAGGTGATGAGGGGGGAAAAGGCGGCGCGTGTGCGTTTGTTTGGGTGTGTGCCTGAGGAAAATTAATCGACAGTGCTAGAGGTTTATGTCCAGAAAAGGAGACAGAGGAGTCCTGTAACTTTATTCGAATAAAGGGAGAGGCCGCGGGGCATTTCCCGTGGGGTCTCTCGAATGGTTGGAGGATGCAGCCTCCCTTTTATCTTAAGGTCCCTGCTGCATCACTCTCTTCCCCATGGCTCAGGTAATCGGAAGATACAGGCTTCCAGAATCGCCTGCTCTATGCCCCTCCCCCGATATGCACTACTCCCCCCGCTTTCATTATATAAAATAAAGAAAAACCTATTCATTATTTGACTAAGTCTTTGTTCTGTTGCTCTAGGTTCAGGAATTTAAAACGGCCTTGGCTGAGCAGCAGTTGATCAGTAACATTCTCTAGAGCTAATAGCTTCTTCTGTTACTTCCTGAAAAATTAGTTCCCTTAATCTGAATCTGTTGCTTCCAAAATGACGTATCTTGGAATTATTTGTTCCAAAAATACTTTAATAACTGATGCAGTGATTGCCAAAGCAGTTGGAAATGCTTCTTGCCACCCTGTTAGCTGAGGTGCTACTGCCAGCAGATATTTCAGCCTTCCCACTGGGGTAGTGGCTGAAATTACCCATTCTGGTAAAATCCCCTTGACATCTTTGGAAGGGACATACAGCCCGTGGCCTCCCTCCTCTGGCAAGTTTTTTTGTAACTTGGTGTCTTGGGGATGGTTTTTTACCTCATACAATTTTTAGAGTTGTTTTGTTTTGCGTTTGGGGTGGTCAATGAGTGGGAGCCAGGCCAGGGTATCTGGAGAGCGTTCGGGGCAGGGTGCTGGCAGCCCCTTTCCCACTAGGAACAGCTGCTGGAGTGGCCACACCACTGGTGTCTCTGCCCAGGGATCCTGCTGCTTCTCTGGGTTCTGCCTGTTTGTTTCTTTCCCTTCAGCACCGTAACGGGCTTGCTGCCTTACTTCTCTGGTTCTCCGCCTCTTGGGAAGGCAGAGCCCCGGTGCAGGCTGCGCCAGGAGCGGGAACGCCCCGATCCCCGCCGGGGCTGCCTCCTCTGCAGAGCCCGGACCCTGGGGCTAACCATGGCCAGTGAGGAATTGCAGGGAGCGATTCCCTGCCCGGCCCCACCGTTCTCTGCCGCTGCTTCAGAGCTTCTTGACAGCCTGTAACCCGACACCCCACAGCTTCAGGCTTGGCTCTGGAGTTTCTGCTGTCTCTTGCTTGCCACCCTAGGTGAGCCTGCCCTGCCGTTCCAGCTTGCTGCTCCTGAGGTTCCTTCTACAGCTCCTTTCGCTGTGCAGAAGGGGCACCTGGACTGGGGGGTTTGTAAAGAAAACCCCTTTTCCATCCCTTGAGTTCACAATTACAATGATTCCAGGGGAAGGGGGTCATATTCTCTGTTCCAAGGGAGGTTCCCTTAGCTGACACCTGTCTTTCAAACCTTGATGTTAGCACAAATCAAGCAAGCAGCTTGATTTGTGCTAACATCAGCAGCTCATTTTGCCATAACAAAAAGACCCAAGGCAGGACATTTGAGGAAGGCTTCTGCCAATCCTCAAGAAGTCCAAGGACTCCCTTTGTAGAGTTGTTTTAATATTTGTAAGGCCAGAGCTTTTGGTAGCCATTGTTTGCCATCCCCTGGCAGCCTGGAGGAGTGGGGGAACCCAGAGATGAGTGGGGTCCAGGAGATGAAAGAGATGCCAGGAGAGAGGTGAGCCCTGAATGCTTGGAGTGGGGGGAGCCTGGGACCCGTGGGAGCCGAAGCAGAATCAAGGGAGAAGGCACTTGTGGGACCCCTGAAACCCCCTAGGCATCCCAAAGCAGGACCCCAGAGTGGAGGGATCCCCAGGACACACAGGACCCCCAGCAGTCCTGAGAAGGGGGATCCCACCACCTCAAAGTGAGGAGATTAGAAAGGGAGAGGCTTTTTTGGGACTCACTCCTGATTGTTGGAGGTTTTATGGACACCAGATGCACGGTGATTTCTGAAGATGGACTTGGGCAGGAGGAACCTGCAACCCAAGGCACTCACACCTTGTTTATCCCCAAACCCAGGATTTCCCATTCCCAAACCTTGGCCAGATAGAGAAGGAGACTGTGAGGAAGATGTCCCAGGACACCCAGGCAGGTGAGGAGGAAGTCACTGCCCCTTTCCCCCTCTCTTCTGCTCCATCTCCCAGCCCAGCATGGCCCTGGCTGCAGCACAACGCCACTGCTGACACCCTCCTGCTGGGGACAGAATGGGGGGATCTCCTTTCCCCTTCCCTCTGGCACAGAGGCAAATCCCATCCTCTCCTTGTCCTTCCTCCCCCAGGCAAGGAGCTGAGGATGGAGACCAGGGGGAAAAAATCCCTGTGTCAGAACCTTGTGGAAGAGGCTGTTTTGAGCGGCTCCACGGTGCAGGAATCCAACAGGGAGGAAAAGCCCCAGAGACCCTGGACAAGGAGGGGCTCCAAACCCAGCCCAGGGTGCTCTGAGGAAGAAAGACCCATCCTGCATCAAGAAGGCAGCTGGAGCTTCAACCAGAGCTCGGACCTGGTGGTGCCAGAGCAGCACCAAAGCAGGCAGAAGTCCTACAAGTGTGGGGAATGTGGGAGGAGTTTCAGCCACAGCTCCAATCTGATCAGCCACCGGAGGATCCACACTGGGGAGAAGCCCTATGAGTGTAAGCAATGTGGGAAGAGGTTCAGGCGGAGCAACAACCTGGCCCGCCATGAGGTGAAACACTATAAGGAACAGTGCTACAAAGGCTCTGAATGTGGGGAGAGCTTCAAAAAGATATCCAAATGTACCCAGCACAAGAAAAACTGCATTGAGGAACAGCTCTATGAGTGTGAGGAATGTGGGAAGAACTTCAGCCGGAAATCCAACCTGCTCCAGCACCAGAAGATCCACACTGGGGAATGGCCCTTTAAGTGTGGGGAATGTGGGAAGAGCTTCAACCGGAGATCCAACCTGATCCGCCACGAAAGGATCCACACTGGGGAGAGGCCCCACAAATGTTCCAAGTGTGGGAAGAGCTTCAGCCAGCGCTCCCACCTGAATGCCCACAAGTGCATTGACACCAGGGAACAGCCCAACAAGTGTGAGGAACATGGGAAGAGCTTCAGGAAGAATCAAAACCTCCCCAGCCATCTGTCTGTGGACAGGCCCTACAAGTGCATGGTGTGTAAGAAGAGCTTCAAGCAGAGGTCTGACCTGGCAGTCCACTGGCGCATCCACACTATGCAACGGCCCTACAAGTGCATGGTGTGTAAGAAGAGCTTCAAGCAGAGGTCCCACCTGACAGTCCACTGGCGCATCCACATTAGGCAACGGCCCTACGTGTGTAAGATATGTGACAAGAGCTTCAGTGATCGCTCCAACCTGAACCACCACCAGAGGATGCACACTGGAGAACGGCCCTACAAGTGTGAGAAATGTCAGAAGAGCTTCTCCAGGAGGTCTCACTTGACCCAGCACCAACAGAGGTGCCAGAAAGGGAAGCACCACAAGCTCCCCGACTGCGGGAAGAGTTTTGTCTGATGCTCCAACTTCATCACCTAAAGCTTCACCATTTTACTGCCATTTGGGAAAGGAATTTGTTTGTTGGGAGATATTCTGAAGGATTTGATGGTTCTGGGGTATTTGGAAGAATTTTCTCCATCATTTTATGTTCGAAAAGCCAAGAGGGATAGATCCCATCACCTCAAAAACACTCAGTCTCACTTAAAACTATTCAATCCTATCCCAAAGTGGCTCAATCCCTGCCCAAAACTGCTCAATTCCACAGCCCCTCAGGGTGGGTGGGGTTGGAAGGGGATTGGGTCAAGTGTGATGCAAATCAGGAGGGGTGAGATGGGCATTGGGTGGGACGGGATGAGTGGAATGGGGGAAGTAGGGCTTAGGAAAGGGCTTGGGAAGGGGTTGATGTCAAGGAGGGGTGGGATGGATTTGTGTGGGGATTGGGAGGGTGGAACAGGGTCTGGAATGAGACAGCTGAAGGTTGGGGATGATGAAGGGAAGAGGAACCCTGGAGCATTCTATGTTCCTGAAGGGATTTGGGGGCATCCTGCATTTTGGAGTGGTTTTTGGGTACTCTCCAATTCTTGGGGGGTTCCTGAGAGCAACTCCATGGAGCCCAGTTTCCAGGGTGGCTGCCATGGTCATGAGCTCAGAGCTCTGGCCAGAGTCCATTGCCTTGGTGTTGGAGAGCAGAGAAATGATGAATGGCCCCAGACATCTCCAGTGAGTTGGGGAGAGCAAGTTCTGCATAGGTGGGACAGTCACTGCCTCACCCCAGCCACTGCAGCCTCTGGTCCAGCCCCAAAGTGGCTGCCAAACCCCTGGCATCCCAAAAACCCCACCTGTGAGAGGGACCAGAGCAGGTGAGGCTGTGACACAGCTGTGACACTGACACGTCCCACAGCCCTGGAGCTCACAGCAGCTGAGATGGTGCTGGATCCAAGGGTGACTGTGGATACTTCTCTCCTCTCTCTGTCTCTCTTTATATCTCTGTCTCTCCTTTGCTCTCTTCTCCTGACTTCCTTTTCTCAAAATCTGGATAACCTGAAGTTGGACGGGCTGAAGTTTGCTGAATCAGTGCTTTGTGAAGTGCCTTACCATAATTCCAGCTTTAATGTAAGTTATAAGTTAAGTTAAATACTGTCCCTCTGTAAATTGTTAAGTCATAGATTATAAGTCAGGTTAAATACTGTTAAGTGCTCTTCCTTTGTTAAATTGTTAAGTTTAAGGTGTAAGTGAAGGTTAAGATAGAAGTTCTGTTAAGTTTGAGTGCTGTTAAGCTTTATGGCCATATTCCATTTATGCTTGGGGCCCCCATCCACACAGGCCCAGAGGTGTTCAGAAATGTGAGGGCTGAATTAAAACCTTCAGAGAAATTAAAATACATAAATGTACACAAACGTGAGGTAAAAATGCAAGTTTAGTTTTAAATAAGTAGAGATATTTTAAGTGCCTTAAGCAAATAAGAAACTGTATTAGTAAGAAAAAGCCCTAAAGCCTAGTTGAAAGTTCAGTGGCATCACCTTTTACAAAGTTAACTAAGTTCTAGACATAACAAAAACATAATGCAGCCTTGCTAGCATTTCTAGATAGAACAGATAGAGTATGTATATAGAATTTGTGTAAGTAACTACAATCACTTTCACACATCCATCTTAGATTTGGATAGGTCCAACAAGGCAGTAGTAGAACCCTATTTTTCACCAATCATGTTTGTAACTGATTGGTTAAAAATAGAATAAAAAATCCACTGCCTGGAGAATGACCACCACCACCACAAAGGGAGCACAGATCACAGATGCTGTTGCTGCTGAGAGGCTGCTGCTTCTGCATGGGCCTCGGGGACTTTATACTAGAAGGCTTTCTGCATAAAGGCACGCACTGTAACAACTCTGCCTTCATGAGACTGATTTTAGCCATGCAGTAAAGGACTTTTACAACTACCCAGCTTCTATGGGTAGAAGACCGAAATACTTGGCAGTTGTTCTCACTCTCCTTTTGTCACACACACCTAAACACACAGGGACAGTTATCAGTTTGTTTCTGGTTTGATTGCCTGGATTTTGTTTGGGTTTGTTGTTGCTTTGTTTCCTTGGTGTGCCTGAACTTTCCTGCCAGGAGTGGAGTGACTCTTGCCAGTGAACTCTTGTTGTGCTTGTGCTCGTAATCAGTGATTTTTGTCAAATATGTTAATTTGCTAAAATTATAAAACTATATTCCCCCATGGTGGGGTTGGCATTTTGTGGACATTTTCCGTATCTGCCCCTTGGAGACCTCCAATAAAGATTTGTGTTACCTCCTATACTAATATTATCTCCAAAGGATCTTGTTTCATTTCTAAGGCCTTTAAAGCATGAGCTTTTCCCTCAGATGGGACTGGACCCAGCAGCCTCCCTCTTGCAAATATCTTGCAAGAAATTCTTTCCTGCCAAAGATTTTTAAGAATTTCCCTGTGGTGGCTTAAGGGATGAGGAACCAGGGGGTCCCAGGACCCCACAGGAGGTAACAAAGGCAGCTCTTCTTATGGGGTAGTGTGAAATTGTATATTGTGTATTCATGTGTTTTCAGGAAAATTGGAGTTCTTAGAACCAGATTGTGACATTTTACAGGATCCCACTTGTTTTGTAAGGTCACTTATTCTGTCCCAGTGTGGTGTGGAGAGGGAATTTGCTTTTGGAGTAGTTTCTCAACTTTGTTGTTATGTGTTATAAATGCATATTTTGGAGTTGGCTTTTCGCATATAACAAGCAGATTGCTTTATGTATCATATGGGAAGGTTATATTGCATGGTTTTTTTTTATTAATAGAATTTAAGAAAATTGTGATAGATAAATATTCTTAGATTGTAACAAAGTAGAGATGGGATTGTTTTTTTTTTAATTCCTCAAAGAGATAGAAGACAGGAGGGCCAGCTGGAATTCCTGAAGATAAGGAACAACTGAGCCTTGTTGAAGAAGAAAGATTTACTACCTCTGTCTAGAGTTAGCAAGGCCACATAGAAAAACTGTAATTAAGGAAAGTCTTGAAACCAAAAATGAATATTTGAATCATGTATTAGCTCATTTAAATATGTAACACAGAAGTCCTTAAAACAAAGGATTTGAGAAGAGACGGTGTGCTGATCTTGTTGGTATCAGCACCTCTGCCGAAAAGAGCTTTGTTGTTTTTTTTTTTCTCCTTTATTGTCTATTTTTATTCTACTTTTATTTTATTTTTATTAAACTTATAAATTAATATAAAAAGGTGCAACGTCGTTTTTCACATTGTGGGAGGTTTTGGTTGGTTGGTTGGGGGGTGTTTGTTTGTTTGTTTGTTTTTCCCATTCATCGCTTTTTTTCAACCCTTCTACAGCCACAGTGGGTGAAGGCAGAGGCAGAGTACAGCCCCATGGAAAAGCTGATGTCACCTTTGTAGGTGAAAGCTGAGACTTTTCTTCCAACCTTTAAAATATGAATTAGGAAAACACTGGGTTGTCACAGCACAGCTGGTCTGTAGCTGGACAAGATAAATCTGGCCATAACATAAACCTAATTCAGCTAGCCTGGTTTGTTCTAGAAAAGAAGTGGAACAAGTCCCTGGGTGAACAATGATAGGATAGATTTGAACTCAAACAGGAACCTCACCCAATCATGTTCAATTTAAAGTGCAGACATATCACTGGCCAAGGAGCTGGGCGGTGTTAAGACCCAGACCAATCATCTAAACCCAAGAAAATTAAAACCCCCTATAAAAGAGGCAGCCATAATATACTTACTGCTGTTTGTTGAGGATGCTTGGTGAGTTCGTGTCATTTCTCTCTCCAGCTAACGACCCATAATTTAATACTGGCTGATTCATCAGTCTCTGTATTTGCCAAACTCTTGTAAGAAGAATCTATTGGAATTTTGCAATGTGGGGAGATAGTTTAGGATGGTTTACTGAATTAGATTTTAAAAATAACTTCTCCTGCAACCCTGTGAATAAGAAAGGCCAAGGACTGAGTCGAGGAAGGAAGGTAAAAATATGGCCTAATTCTGAATATGCATTTAATGCTGTTGATGAATTCATCTAGAAGGAAAGAGGACTGGCAACTCAATGCCAGTGCATAGTAGTCATGGTCCATGGGCTCAGCCTGTCCTGATCCCTCTGCAGAGCTTCCTGTCCTCCAGCACATGCCCATCCCACCCAATTTGGTCTCATCTATTAATTTACTGAGGGGGCCCTCAATCCCCTCATTCAGATCATCAAAAGAGGTACAGAACGGGATCATCCTGGAAGATTCCAGACATCCCATGGAGCAAAATGTCAGGCTCATGGCCGTTCCATCTCTGGGTGTCCTGGAGACTGTGCGTGTCCCAATGGATCAGATTTTCTCCCTGACCCCAAACCTTCCTATTCTGGATTCTGTTCCCTGGTAAATGGGCACCTCTGCTCATTCCCAGGACTGCATGGTGGTGATCCTGGCTGGATTCCTGGTGCCCCTCAAATCTGTTACATCCTTCTCCTCTCCACCCCTGGATGGGGATAAAATACAAGGAAAAGCTTCTGAGTTGGGATAAAGGCAGGCAGAGATCCCCTATGGATTCTGGGCAAAAGGGATTTGACTGGGGGATACTAATTGGATTTATTCCCAGTCAGAATCAGAGCAGGAAAAATGAGAAGGAAAATAAATCTTAAACCACCTTTTCCCAACCCCTTCCTCCTTCCCAAGTCCTACCATATTCCCAATTCTCTCCCTCTTCCCTCCCAGCACAGGGAGACAGGAATGGGGATCATGGTCCACCTCAGAAAAAGGAGTCAGGTCCTTCCCTCCTCCAGTGTGAGTCCCATCCACAGGGTCAGTCATTCAGGAATAGCTCCAGTGTGGGACCCCACATGATCATAAATGCAGACAAACAGTGGTAAACTGAACACACTGCTATCCAGGTGATGTCACCTTTCAGAACACAGAAACCCAAAATGTTTTCATGGGGATCTCTTAACTGCAAAGCGAGGAGCTGGCATCTGCGTCTTGCCCAGTACCCTTGCACATGGTTTAGCACATGGCACTTCCTCCAGTGATTTTCCATGACTAATGGAATATCCTGAATTGGAAGGGATGCACAAGGGTCATCTAACTGATGGCCCTGCACAGGACACCCCAGCAATCCCACCCTGTGCCTGAAAGTGTTGTCCAAATGCTCCTGGAGCTCTGGCAGCCCTGGGGCTGTGACCATTCCTTTGGGAGCCACTCAGTGCCCAATCACCCTCTGGGGGAAGAATCTTTTCTTGATATCCAGCCTGACACTGCCATGGCACAACTCGGGTCTTGCCACTGGTCAACAGAGCTCAGAGATTGGTGCCTGCCCCTCCACTGCCACTCAGGAGGAAGCTGTAGACTGCTATGGTGAGAAAAATGTAAGTTCACTCTTATTTTCAGAAGTTTAATGAGGGCATAAAAAAGGACAGTGTCCAGCTCTGCGGTGTTCCTGGCTATTGGCCAACGACCACGCCGGTACATTACGGAGGTGTTATCAATACACTGTTACTTTACTGAGGTACACACACATTCATAAGTTTCATGCATTATTCAAACATTCTTGGGAGCTTTTGATCTTGTAGGAACCTTCTTTTGTTTTGGTTTTTCACTCAGACTTATCTACATGACATCCTGCAGATCAGGTTAACACATTTTATTCCCTCTTGTGACTTCATTTTGTTGTTTCACACTTCCCTGATAACAAGGAGTTAACAAGTTCTTCTCTAATTCTCCTCCTGTGCTCTGGTTTGTGTCAGGGTTATCTTGGAGAGATCGGTCAGCAGATGTGGGAAACAACATAATTGCTTTATACAGTTCTCTCAGTTATATAGAGGTATTTTTACATTTTATGTTTTACTAAGGCCTAGGAGACAGAGCCCCTAGGAGGCTCTGTACAATACATTGTACAATACAATTGTACAATATTGTACAATACATTCATCACACCATTATTTCTATAAGCTATATGGTGTATGACTAGATTTATTCTAGAGTAATAACTAGAGTTATTCTACTATTTCTATGGGCTATACAGTGCATACTTAGAATGATCAATTATGTTACATTAGCAAGCAGCTAAAAGGGGTTATAAATTGTGCTATATTTGAAAACTTATGATCAATAACAACATGTAAAGCTAATAAATGCAAAAGCCAATATTATAGGGTCATTTTTAACAACTCCTTCCCTTTGTCTTTCTTACTGTATTTGGCTTGAGCTACAACTTTTGAACCTCTGCACTTTTGGCATACTGATATCTTTCATAAATCTTAACTGCCTTTTCTATGTTTTTATCATCTTTTTTCTCAACACCGTAATTTTCTGCTTTATTCTATGGTTCTCAGCTCTGGATGGGTGGGCATTGTCATTATTTGCATATTTTGAACCACATAAGTAATTAATCAGATAAGGCATGGGATTAAACATAGGAAAAAAAATTAAATTTGTTATCTCCCATAGCACTACAAAGCCTGCCTTTTTCTACCAGGATATTCAAAAAAAAAATCTTTATTTTTTATAGATTCCAATTTCTGGACTGCTACATGGGCTATTTTCCAGATGTTTCTGGCTATATCTGTTCTCATTATCATTAATTTGTAGGCAACAGTCAGATGTGCAGAACTTTCTGCAAACTCCTCCTTTTTCTGCTAATAAATAGTCTAGTGCTAACTCATTTTCATACATTGCAACCCTGGTTTGCCTTTGCTGGCTGACTGTTAATTCCATGGCCCCAGCTGTTTCATTAATTATGATTTCCACAACTGTTTGGAGTCTTATGATGCAATTTAACATATAGATTGGGGCTCAATAACCCCAACTCCCATTTTGTGCCCAGGTGGCTGGACCAAATGTCTACACTATTCATTCAGGAGGCCACTCCTAACTGCCCCACTTTTGGTTATCCCCCAATTTCTCTGATTAGTTCTCTCTTGTTTATTTTTGGGGTTTTTAATTTTTTTTTTTTTTTAAAGCATAGTACACTGGTATTCCTAAATTATCTCTGTCTTGGTTTGGTAACAGGAAAAATCCAGGTTGTATAATTCCTAGAGTATAACTTCTTTTCCACAGGTGAGGAAGTTTTGGATAAGCCTTTTCCCACATATCTAGAATAAACTACCAGGTGCTTTCCAGTACTCATTTCTTTAGTTATTCATGTTTTCCCAAAACATAGATATTTCAGGGATCCCATAATAGGGATTTTTTTCTAGCATCAGTACACAGGAAAAGTTTAATTCCTTTTTCATATCCACAATACTTTTTCCTCTCCTGGGCCCCATATTGTGTTAGTTTTTCAGGCATCCACCATGAGAAAGTTCCATTAGGAACTTTTTATCTTTTGCGGGAGGTTTGTCCTACTTTGTTCAGGAGCTCTTTTCCCAGAGTGCCAGAGGCACTCCTCTCCTATTATTTCTGAACTTAATATCTGCCCTTCTGGTCAGTTTTCTCCTTTTATATTGGTTCTGTTCCATTTTAGAAGTTCAACTGGGCTAGGCTACTACCTTTCCATGGCCACTCTTCAGACATTAAAGCTCCCCCATACATGGCAGTTAATAACATTTAGTTCTTTACTAATTCCTTCCTCTAGATCTACAGTCAAGTTCTTTCGTCATTTTGGAATTTCTATTTTGTTTTCTAGCTGTTGTTTGAGATTTGCATATAAACCTCCAGAGGCAGTTAACTCGGGGGTGGGTTGCAGTATCTGTTTTGTTTGCTGCTATTATTTGCTCCTGTATTAAGTCTTGCATCAAATCTCGCTCCCTTTTCTATTCTCAGGTTTGACCCAAGCAAAAAAAAAAACATGGTAGGCATCCATGCTTTGAACCTATGTAACCTGTAGGCAGGTGTCTACTTCAGATGAGATGTAACAGTGGTGGCTGAAAGCAAGGATAGGAATCAGCAGGGTGACGAGGATGAGGAGAAGGAGAAAAAGGCAGACTTGTGGGACAAGGAGATGAAGCTGGAGAAGTGTCTGTGGAAGAGAAGGTGGAGCCAGGAGAGCAGGCAGTGGAAGAAAGAGAAGAAGAGCACCTAAGGAAAAGGCTGTGGAAGGGCAGGCAGAGACAGCAGAAGTGCAGGCAGCAGCTGCTGAGGAGCAGAAAAAAAGTTGCAGAAGAGAAAGTGCAGGCAGCCTGGGAGCCAGGGCTTTTCCTAAGGGTAAATGATCCTCATAACCACTTGTCCCACTCACAGAGGGCAGACTATTGTTCAGGGGGTTTAAATCCCCTGGGGAGGGAGAGGAGGCTTTAGGGAAGGTGATGTTGCTGAACAAGATCAGAAGAAGGAAAAGAAGCTGCAGGCAGAGGGGCTGCCCACCCCCAAGTCCGATTGTATGAGGAGGCTTCAGACAGAGCTTGGTGATGGATATGAGAGAGAGGGAATCTTAGAGGGAGAATGACGGGATGTAGAGTTTATACCCCTAAACCAAATTCAAAGCAGAGAACATGGTCAAGGTTGGCACACTGTAACCAAACAGTACCATAAATGGTGGCTGAGATATCCAAGTTATTTCAGGATCAGTTAAATTGAGAGGTGGGAGACCCTGTAAGTATTCCCATCCTGAATGTGGAGGTTGTCTGCATTAACCCAAGCACAAACCATAGGTGAAAGCACACAAAGAACTTTTAAATAGTGGCTCAGTTACTTACCCAAGCCCGCTTCCATCTAACTAAACAAAGCCATTTCTCTGCCTGGGTGCTACAGGACTGGGCCAAGGGAGAAGGAATTCAATGTAACTTTGACAAAACAAGCCAATTAAGCTTAAGCACCACACCATGACCAGTTTTCATGGATTTATCCACCATTGGAGCAGTGATTTAAATATCATTGGGCGCTTCTTTGTGGGTAGCTGCCACGGCCCATGATAAACAGCATTGTATCCACGTGAACAAAATGGAGTGAAAAATCTGTTTACCATAAGAAGCCACACAGCTTCACCTCTTAACCAGGTTAATTCTCCATCCAAGAATACTCAAAGAACTGCTGATATTATCACAAGGCCTCTCTTGATGATTTTTGAACAGTTTTGGGAATCTGGAGATGTCCATCCTGACTGGATGCTGGCTAACAGTTTTCCAAAAGATCAAGAAGGATGACCCTGGAAACTACAGGCCTGTCAGTCTCACTTCAATGCCTGATAAAATTATGGAGAAGATTAGTCAGGGAGGCACTGAAAAACATCTGGAGGACAATGCAGTCCTTGGTCACAGATAGCGTGGCCTCATGAGGGAGGAAATGCTGCTTCTCAAACCTGACTGCCTTTTACAACAGCATAACCCGCCGAGTTGATCAAGACAGCTGATGTTGTCTCTTGGAATTTCAGTAAAGCTCTAGATCCTGTCTCTGCCAAGATCCTTCCGGAGAAAATGTCCAGGCCCCAGCTTGATAAACATGTCATGTGATGGATGGGTGAGCACCTGGCTCACGGGTCATGCACAGGTGACAGTGCCTGGGTGACACCAGACTGGCGACCTGTCACCAGTGGGTTCTGCAGGGCTCTACTGTCAGCCCTGTGCTCTTCCACATCCTCATGAAGGACATGGATGCAGGACTTGAAGGAATTGTAAGTAGAGTTTGCAGACAACACTAAACTGGAAGGAGCTTGTTTACTCCCCTGAGGGCAGAGAGACCTTTACAAATTGGAGACGTGGACAATCATCAACCATATGAAGTTTAACAAAGCTGAAGGCACTTGCAGGAGACCCCATGTTAAAAATGATCCTATAATATTGGCTTTTGCATTTATTTATTAGCTTTTACATGTCGTTATTGATCATAAGTTTTCAAATATAGCACAATTTATAACCTCTTTTAGCTGCTTGCTAATGTAACATAATTGATCATTCTAAGTATGCACTGTATAGCCCATAGAAATAGTAGTGTGATGAATATATCTATTTATACACCATATAGCTTATAGAAATAATGGTGTGATGAATGTATTGTACGATATTGTACAATTGTATTGTACAATGTATTGTACAGAGCCTCCTAGGGGCTCTGTCTCCTAGGCCTTAGTAAAACATAAAAGGTAAAAATACCTCTATATAACTGAGAGAACTGTATAAAGCAATTATGTTGTTTCCCACATCTGCTGACCGATCTCTTCAAGATAACCCTGACACAAACCAGAGCACAGGAGGAGAATTAGAGAAGAACTTGTTAACTCCTTGTTATCAGGGAAGTGTGAAACAACAAAATGAAGCCACAAGAGGGAATAAAATGTGTTATCCTGATCTGCAGGATGTCATGTAGATAAGTCTGAGTGAAAAACCAAAACAAAAGAAGGTTCCTACAACACCAAAAGCTCCCAAGAATGCTTGAATAATGCATGAAACTTATGAATGTGTGTGTACCTCAGTAAAGTAACAGTGTATTGATAACACCGCTGTAATGTACCGGCGTGGTCGTTGGCCAATAGCCAGGAACACCGCAGAGCTGGACACTGTCCTTTTTTATGCCCTTATTAAACTTTTGAAAATAAGAGTGAACTTACATTTTTCACCATTTGGAGGTTCCACCAAGATGCAGACCTCGAGTCTCCATGGCTCTGGGGGGTCCTGGGCAGGAGGCATCCTGCTTGATTAAGGGACTGGCCTGGGCTTTCTCTGCTGCTACGAGACCGCAAAAGAGAAAGGTAAGTTAAACTCCCTAAGAAATGGCAGCAACTCCTAATTTGTGCATGAAGAACCTAGACAGGTGTGTATATCATGAAAAGGGTGTCGTGAAAATCCGAGAGAGAGAGAGTGTGTGTGTGTGTGTGACATGGACAGGACAGTCCCTGATCTGTGGAGCGTCCTGTGGAGTCCTTCTAACCATGGTTCCATCTCCCTGTTAGGGGACTGGCCACTGAAGGGACAAAGTGAGTGCTGGAGACTGAGTGGGAGCCCGAAATAGGGGAAATAGGGGATGTTCAGTTACTTTGGGATTAAAACAGGGAATTAAGAAAACAAAGAGGAGAGGAATTGCCCATAATTTCCACTGCAGAAATCCTTGCTTGGGGTAGTATTGCAGTTTGACCCACGTCTGATTGCCTACAGGGATCTTGGCTATATTGAGGGTTAGAATAGTTAGAAGTTGGTGCAGGGTCTGCAACAAGGCAAAATGCTGAAAACCTGAAACCCTAACATATCCCTGAGGCATGAATGGTTGGGCTGATCTGGGGTGTTATGCTACTGAGTAGAAAACACTGCCTGAGAGATCTGAAGAGATGGATTATGCCTGCTTGATAACAGGGAAAACGGAATCTCTGTAGTACGGCTCTGAGGTTTGTCTCAAGTGCTGTTATATGACCAGGGTTGTTTCATAGATTGGCAACAGAAAGATTTGAGCTGGGGAAATTTTAAAGGGATTTAAGACTATTTTGGGGTAGGTTGGTCATTGTGCAATGAATAAGCATCTGTAAAGAAATATTAGTACCTGACTCAACAACAAGGGCACCTTATTATGGTGCAAACAGGTGTGGAGTGTATGTGTATATCCCTTGTCCAGTGTGACTGGCAAGTATAACTGCTGAGTGAATGAAATGTACTGTTGGGAAAGATGAAAAGTTTGACAAGAAAGTGTCACAGATATATATGCTTGACAGAAAGGTCTCTGAATGTGGAGCCTGAGAGCAGAATAGACATGGAAACAAATTTTGATATAGAAGAATAAAAAATGTTTAAGTTAGGGATTGCTGAGTTAGTTGTTACTGAACAAAGGTTAAGACGAGTTGGAAGGGAACTTTTATGGCTCAGAACAAAGGGTAAGTCGTCTACAAACAAAAACATGTTTCTACCAAGTAAAGAGAAAAACCATAGGCAAATAAAAACATGTTTTTACCAAGTAGAAGAAAGGTCTAAGAATTTTCCACTGCAAGAAAACAGAAAAACAACTTTAAGCTTAAAATGTAGCATACTAACTCGATGTGACTGGATAGTACTAACCATAATATGGTAATAATAATAGTTGTGACAGGCTGTAGGTAAATGTAAAGGTGTTGTGTATGATCCTGATTGGCTCTTATGTATTAAGATGCTCAGTAAAGAAAACTATATCATGCATAGTAACCAGAACTAAAGTGGCTTCAGGTTTTGCCTATAAGCTGATGCTGACAGCTGTAGGCTTGGCTCTGTTACCCACGACCCATGATTGCTGTACCATCACCCTTAATAAACAATAAACAGCATTTTCTGAAGAGCCTGCCTATTGTCCCAACATCCTTTGTCAACACTACAATATACTGTTAGTACAAAGTGAGTGGGGAGCCCAGACCCACAGTTCTGTTCTCTGGGCGACGAGAGCAGCTGGAGAAAGGCAAAGTGTTTGTCATTTTATCATAAAGATTTTACGTTGTTTGTATGAATGCAATTTTGTGTTTGAGTTGTGGACCCGGCTGTGAGCCCTGAGTATTGTGTGGGTGTAAGAAGCTGTCATAGGAGGTGATTTGGCATCACTACTCTTAAATCTGCCTGGTGTCAGGAGCATAATAGGGCAGAATTAAGAGAGAGATATCGGACATTAAATTTCTTGATCTCCATAGGACACTAGGAAGTAAATGGCCCAAGGCTAAAAAAAGCCTGGAGGGAAGCAGAGGCTGAGTCACAAGAGGGAGAAATAATCAAAGTAGTGTGTGGAAGACAGTATTTGGTTCCCAGGATTTGGATATATCCAAGCAGAATTCAGAAAATACCTGTGAAAAGTGTAGAGTTAGAGTCACGTGGAAGCTAAGCAAGAAGAAAAACAAAAAGGTTGTGCAGGAGGTGTTGGGATAAACTGGTAAGAATGGAATATAAAGCAAGCAAAGAAAAAGCCCTTAGAGGGAGGGGAAGTCTGAAACCATCAATGGATATACCCCCCCATAGCCCCCTGGGAATAAATTTAGCACAGTGGGAACATAACCCTGACATGAAGACTAAAAATAAGATGAAAATGATACATTATGGCAGGATAACATGGATGAAAGAAGCAATAAGATCCAATCATTTATTCTGGCCTATGCATGGTTCCTTTGAGAACCATGGTTCCTTTGAGAAGGGGATGTGCCAAGCCTTGAATATTTATGTGAATGCTAAAGAAGCAGTCAGCCAGGAAGAGAAAGATTATGCCACTTGCTGGGCTGGGGGGGAACCTCTCTAGGGGAAGTGAACACTTATAGGTTAAAAGAAACCAAACACTGGGACCCCTTAGATTGTCTCCCTCCTCCATACCCACAAATCCTCAATGCACCCCCTCCACAGCCTGACAGACCCAGACAGAGAATCAGGGGAAGAACAGCCCAGCAGGAGGAATTGAAGAATGAGAACCAAGTATATCACTATACCCACTCCAGGAAGTCCCACTGAGAGGGGCACATGGGGGAATTGAGTTTGTAACTGTCCCACTTAACTCCTGCAACGTGAGGGCATTTAAAAAAATAATTAAAAAGGTCTACCAGAAGACCCTATTGGATTAGCAGAACAAGTAGACCAGTATTTGGGGCCCAATATTTATACTTAAGATAAAATGCAATCCATACTAAACCTTTGTTTACATATGAAGAAAGACAAATGATCAAAGTAGCAGGGATGCAGATATAGGAGAGGGAACATGCAAACAGCCCCCCTGGGGAGGAGAAGATGCCATCACAGCACCTGATGTGGGGCCACAATAACCCCAGGGGAAGGCAAAACATGGAAGACTATAGAACACTAATTATCAGCAGAATTAGGGAGGCTGCTCCCCGAAGTCAGAATGCCTGTAAGACATTTGCTCAACAACAAAAGAAGGAGGAGGCTCCAACCAAACAGCTAGAGTTTAACGAGAAATCTAGGACAGTACCCAGGAGTGGACACTGATACAGGAGTTGGACAACTTTTGTTAAAAGTAAACCTTGTCACTCATGTTGGCCAGACCTAAGAAGAAAAATAGAAAGATTAAAAGATTGGCAAAATAGAGGATTAAATGACCTGTTAAAAGAAGCCCAAAAAGTGTGGGTACGGAGGGACGAGGAAAAACCAATGGCAAAAGCTAAAATAATGGCAGTGGCTATTGCCCAAGAAAACCACCATGCAAAGACACACTCCTATAAGGAGGTGAGGCCCCATTCAAGCCAGAACAAGGGGGACCAAGAAGAGGTTAAGGTGAACAGAGCTCCCTGAGAAAGAGGCCCTAAAAAGGAAAAAGAGGAATTTAATAACCGAGGCCAAATCATTATTGCAAAGAAATTGGACACTTAAAGGTGAAACCGCCCACAGAGACAAAAGATCTGGAAGTTTTCAAAGTTCAAGAAACAGACAAATAGGGGAGTCAGAGGCTCTGTCTCCTAGGGTTGAAATATCAGCAGAAGCTCGTGATAACTTTAGAAGTAGGTCCTCAGGAAGAGGAATTTGAATTTTTAGTGGATATGGGGGAGGAGAGGACATGTGTTTGTAGAATTGCAAAAGGATGCTAGAAAAGCCAAAATACAATTCAGGTAATAGGGGCAAAAGGAGAAGGATTTAAAGCACCAGTTATAAAACATGTGATATTTGAAAGAACAAACAAAATAGGAATGGGAGATGTATTATTTGTACCAGGGGCAGAATGTAATTTGCTGGGAAGGGATCTACAATTACAGTTAGGCATCAGGGTGCTGCCAGAAAGGGACAAAATGGTAGCCAATGTTCCCTGGTTAAAAGAAGAAAATGAAAAGCAAATTAAAGAAGTAGACTGGGCCAAGCCTGGAAATAGGGGCAAGTCAAACATAACCCCTATGGTAATTAAAGTAACTAACCAAGATTGCCCAATTCGAGTATGGCAATGCCCACTCTCTTTGGAGGTGAGAAAAGGGTTGCAGACAGTAACTCAAGAATTAATTAAAGACAGAACTTTAGAACCGTGCATGTCTCCCCATAATACTCTCAAATTACTAGTAAAAAAAATAAAATGGGACCTACAAGTTTGTCCAAGACCTGAGAGAAGTAAACAAAAGAAGGGGAGGACAGTGTGAAAAAATATGTCCCATCTACAGCACAAACTTTAGAGGATCTGCAGGAAAAGGGGAGAATCTCACAGACTGCTACCCTAGATTTCAAAATTCATAATCTTGGGGACTAGGTAATGGTTAAATCATGTAAAGACCAGCCTTTAACTCCCAATGAGTAAGTTCCTTTCAGGTTCTGCTCTCCACTGAATCAGCTGTTTGAACTGCAGAGCAAGGTTGGACTGATGCTAGCAGAATAAAAGGACCAGGAGAAGAACCCTGAGACTGGAAGATCGTCACCTCCACAGAAGGACTGAAAATTACTCTAAAATGAAACACACAGGCTTAATTTGGCAAGTGAACTACAGACAACCACACATCAATCCAGACTGGAGGAGAGTTCCCTGTAGGCTTTACTGGTTCTTTTATATTCCCAAAGGCCAGAGGCTTTCCAAACTCTGGGACGGTAATTTTACTACCTCCTCAGTCAGGGGGTTCAGGGTTATATAAATTAACAAACACCAGGTCCATGAATCCTAGAGTTTTTGCTTTAGCCTGTGACCTGCAAAAAGAAACCCCATCAGCTCTCCCTAGCAAAACATGTTCCAGATTTATTCCTGGTCACATACCCTGCTTGAACCATCCTGGAGCAAGACATCCAAACTGGATACACTGTCAGTGTGAAAATTGTGGCCAGCTCTAATGGTCTAACTCCCCCAGGTGGCAAAGCATGTTATAAAATTTGTGAAGAGAAAGGAGAAGGTTCAAACACCAATCAAAGGCAAGTACCAATTCTAAAACTTTGCTGTAGAGCTGAATGGGTGCCTCCCAATACTCACAAGCTATTAAAAGCTGAGTAGATGGCTGCAGTAAATCTAAGACCATACTTTGAGTGCAGACAACAACTCCATTTGATGAGGAGCTAATAAAGTCCTATTCTACAAGTGAAATTATTAAGTGCTGGCTGATTAAGGAACAATAAAGAACCACAGTATAATAAAAGCAGATGACATACATAATTTTGTGATAAGGAGATAAGGAGGCAAGACCAGATTTACCACTCTACTTGCCACCAAGAAGATCATGCTGTGGGCAGCAATCCCACAAGGTATGGAAAATGGAGGTATGTGTTATAATGGACTCCTCTTACCCCTCATTAGTCTTTTCCCTCTTGGGAATTCAGATGATCCACCTCACAAATGCAAACTGCTGTGCCATGAAAAAATTCAAGGTTCTTATTTTAGCTTTCAGACCACCATTAACAAGACCAGGTGGGCTTCATCTGCCCAAAATGTACTTGGAAGGCCCTTCAATAAATAAAACTGCTTTTTATTCCCTTAATTTTGTCTGGCCTCTGTTTCTAGGCAATCCCAAAAAGTCATCTGTTCAAAACCCTCTCTTTTCCCCCTTCTACCCCACCCTTCCCGTTGTGCCCTGAATCCCCAGCTCCTACCCCTGATCTTGGTTTGAGGGGTCCCACTCCCCTCCCACTCATTTTGGGGATCAGACCCTGCCTTTCCTCCCTCTTCCCCACGTTTCCCATCACCCCCCCCCCCCCTTCCTGTGCTCCCCACTCTCCCAAGTTCCCTTGGCTCCCAGCACCCCCAGAACAGCCCCAGCTCTCTCCACAAGCCCCCATCTGCAGCTCTGAGGAGGTGACATGGTGACACCCCAAAAGCAGCCGTGCTGTGACATGGGAGGCTCCAAGGTCATCCAGTGCTGCCTGATGCTATTGTCCAGCAGGATTGTGCTGGCAGTGGGGTTCTCCTGCAGCCAGGGTGATGCTGGGCTGGGAGATGGAGCAGAGGAGAGGGGGAAAGGGGCAGTGACAGTCTCCTCACCTGCCTCGGTGTCCCAGGGTATCTTGCTCTTCCTTGAAGCCTCCTCCTTCCTCTGGCCAAGATTAGAGTAAAAGAAATATTGTTTTCAGGAGAAAAACAAGGTTTGAGAGTGTTTGGTTGGGGATTCCTCCTGCCCAAGCCCACCTCTAGAAGTCACCAGACACCTTGTGTCCATAAAACCTCCAGACCAACAAGATTCAGCCCAAAAAATCTCCAGACTACCAAGATTTAGCCGAGAAAACCCTCAGAAACACCAAGATTGAGCCCCCCAAGACTTGAATGGATCATGATCATCCCAAAACAAGCTCCCCGGGAGTCCCCCCTCTCTGGTCTCTTCTCTTTGTACTTCTGGGCTTCCTGCCTGTGTTGAGGGTTCTCCTCTCTGGGGTCCCCACACTTTCCAGGCTGTCAGGGGTCCCAAGAATCCCTAGGGTCCCCCTTCTCTGCTCTTCTGACCTTGGACTTCTGGGGCTCCCCCTTCTCTGTGCTGCTGGGGGTTCCCTGCAGCCCCCGGGGTTCCCTGCAGTCCTGGAGGTTCCCTGCAGTCCTTGGGGGTTCCCTGCAGTCCTGGGGGTTCCCTGCAGTCTTTGGGGGTTCCCTGCAGTCCTGGGGGTTCCCTGCAGTCCTGGGGGTTCCCTGCAGCCCCCGGGGGTTCCCTGCAGTCCTTGGGGGTTCCCTGCAGTCTTTGGGGGTTCCCTGCAGCCCCTGGGGGTTCCCTGCAGCCCCCGGGGGTTCCCTGCAGTCCTTGGGGGTTCCCTGCAGCCCCCGGGGGTTCCCTGCCTCTCCGGGCTCCCACTCACCGATGCCGGGGCTCTCGGGCTCCCAGCGCTCCCCTTTCCCCTGACTCCGCTTCAGCCTGCGGGGAGCTCCAGGGGTTCCCCCTCGCCAAGGTTTTCCCCTTCCCAGGCTGAATCCTGGGGGTCTCCTCCCTCTGAGCTGCACACTTGGGTGTCCCGATGTTCTCCCCTCTCCTGCCCCCCATCCCCCCGAAAAACAACCTCCCGGGAACCTCCCAAAATCTCCCCCCCAAGGGCATCTGCGGCTCAGCTTCGGAGTCCTTCAAGCTCCTTTCTCTCCCCCCTATACCCCACTCCCCAAAAATACCCTCCCATGGACCCCCCCAGGATACCTGGGCGAGCTCCCCCTCGGCGGTCACCTGCGAGATGCAGGAAGGGACAATGCCCCAGGGGGCGGGGGAGCTGCGGGCACAGCGAGGGCTGGACAACCTGACCCCTCCGCTTCCAGCTCCTGCTCCCCCTCCTCTGTCCTACGTCTGCCTCCCACTCCTCCTCCTCTTCCTGTTCCTTCTCCACCCCTCCTCCTTCTCTTAATCTTTCTCTTAATCCCCCCAGCCCTTCCTCCCGCCGCTTCTTCACCGCCGCTCTACCATCTCCCCGTTCTTCCCCCCGCAGCCCGCGGGAGCAGCGGGGATGGAGCCGGGACAGGTCGGGATGGGCAGCGCGGGGCTCTCGGCTGCTCCCACCCGCTGGGGACGGGGGAAACCCGGCCCGGGGAACAGGGAAACTGGGAAAACTGGGGGCTGCAGATCCGAACTGGGGCTTGGTGGCCCCCCCTGGGTGGGAAAAGGCGCCCTTTGGGCTCTTCCCAGAGACGTTGGAGGGGGGACTGAAGAGGCGGATGGGGGATCTCAAGAGTGAGATTTTTGGGGATAGGATCCTTGGGGATGGGAATGTGCCGCTCCCCTCCCGGGGCAGTGTCACACCTGAGCCAGGTATGCAGGGCAGGACCTTGCCCTGACCCCAAGCCTCGTTTCACCTGCAGGATCTGCTTCCCATCGGCCTCTTCCTCCTGCGGCCCCAAGCCCAGCTCGGTGCTGAGCAAAGGGGCTGGGCGGGGGGCTGATGTTCGCCCCGGGCTCTCTGGCTGAGTCCCGGGCTGAGCGGGCACCGACCGCCCGGCCCCGCAGGGCCCCGAGCCCCTGCTCAGCAAAGGGGCAGCGTCCATCGCCGGCCCCTTGCCGGGGGCTCCGGCCACTGCCCACCCCCGGCACAACCCGCAGCTCCCTCCAGCCCGGCACTGCGGGTTCTGCAACGAGACACAACAGTCAGCTCAGGCAATCTCTGTTAGCTCTGCTTAGATGTGCAAAACCAGCTGCTGTGACCTGCAAAAAGAAACCCCATCAGCTCTCCCTAGCAAAACATGTTCCAGATTTATTCCTGGTCACATACCCTGCTTGAAACATCCTGGAGCAAGACATCCAAACTGGATACACTGTCAGTGTGAAAATTGTGGCCAGCTCTAATGGTCTAACTCCCCCAGGTGGCAAAGCATGTTATAAAATTTGTGAAGAGAAAGGAGAAGGTTCAAACACCAATCGAAGGCAAGTACCAATTCTAAAACTTTGCTGTGGAGCTGAATGGGTGCCTCCCAATACTCACAAGCTATTAAAAGCTGAGTAGAAGGCTGCAGTAAATCTAAGACCATACTTTGAGTGCAGACAACAACTCCATTTGATGAGGAGCTAATAAAGTCCTATTCTCAGCTGCTGCTGAGACAATTCTAACTCTGAAGGCTGAAGGCTTCCCACCCAAAATGGCTACATTCAGTTCTGGCACACCATTCAGAAATGCAAGAGCAAAACAGAAAGCTGATTGCGGAATCTTGCAAAATCACGTCCCAGAACATTTTGTTACAAAATCACAAATATTAACAGAAGCTGAGAAAGTCAATAACTTTAGAAAACAAGCTTCAAACACTGGGACTAGAAGAGTGCAGCCAATACATTTGATTGGAATGAGCCCTCTGACATATGAGCAATGGCTCTGAATTTCCCAAACCAGGGAAATACAGAGCATTGGCAGCTTCACATGCAGCAATGACACAGAACAGGGCAGGGTAAGCAGCTGCCAAAATTATAGCTTCTACTTGCAATTAAGAACTTCAGTTTCAAGTTTTACTATAGCCACTATTAATATAGAGTCAAATAGAACAAAAATAGTAATAATAATAACTGCAATATTAATAGCAACAATAGCAATAAATAGCAATAATAATAATAATAATAATAATAATAATAATAATGGTAATAAAAACCATACCTATACTAGGTTTGCATGGCCAGGCTTTGGTAAGGGAGGGGATATAGCAGAATCTTTTGTGAGAGGCTGCTGGAAGCAGCTGCTCCTCCATGTCCCACAGAGACAAGGCCAGCTGGCTCCAGGACAGACCAGCCACAGGCCAAGGCTGGGCCAGGCAGAAATGGTGGCAACACCTTTGGGAGAAGAGATTTAATAAAATCGGTCACAATTGTAACTGTAATCAGGGAAGGGCAGGGTGAGAACATGTCAGAGGAACAACTCTGGACACAGCCAGGGCAGGGCAGGAGGAGGGGCAGGAGCTGCTGCGGGTGCTGGAGCTGATTGCCCTGAGATTCCGTGGTGCTGGAATGAGGCAGGGCTGAGTCTGGGCTGAGGCAGCTGGGCCCCTGCAGCCCATGGAGGGCACCGAGGGCACAGATGCACCTGCAGCACCTGCAGGAGCCCGTGCCAGAGCAGGGGGATGCCTGAGTGGAGGCTGTAACCCCATGAGAAACCTGTGCTGGAGCTGGGACCTGGCAGGGACACGCAAACCCATGGAGAGAGGAGCCCACGCTGGAGCAGGGTCCTGGTTGGATTTGTGGGGCCATGGAAGTGTAACCCACGTTGCAGCAGCTTGCAAAGAACTGCTGTCCAGGAGATGAACTCATGTTGGAGAAGTTCATGGAGAAGTGTCCCTGGGAGGGACCCCTGGCACAGCAGGGGAATGACTCCTCTCCCCAAGCAGCAGAAGAAACATGAGATGAACAAACCAGAACCCCCATTCCCTGTCTCCCTGCATCCACTGGGGGAGGAGGTAGAGCTGGGAAGGAGGGAGGGATGGGCAGAAGGTGTTTTTAAAGCTTTATTTTACTTCTCACTACCCTGCTCTGATTTTGATAGCAATGAATTCAATTAATGTCTCTAATTTCAAACCAGGTTTGCCCATGACAGCATGTGCTGAGTGATCTGTCCCAGTCCTTATCTCAAGCCATGAAGCCTTCATTCTGTTTTCTCTCTCCTGTCCATCTCTGGAGGGGAGTGAGAGAGCAGCTTTGGTGGGTGCCTGGCATCCAGCCAGGGGACACTGACTACACTTCCTTTCCCTCATTCTTTCTTTCCAGAGGTCCCAGTGCAGAGGCTGAGTGGGGCTTGGATGGAGGCAGTGAAGGTGGCGGGGAGTAGCGGGGACAGGAGGCACAGGGATGTGGGACAGGCACCAGAGGGGCACAGGCAGCTGGCAGGGGGCAAGGCATGTCCCCCTGGCCCTGCAGCAGCCCTGTGCCCTGCCCAAGGCACTCCCAGCAGGGGCTGGGCCCCAGAGGCAGGGGGAAACTCAGTCCCAGGGGCAGCATTTCTGCCCCAACCCCCATCCAGCCCCCGCACAGCTTCCCCTGTGTGTGCAGTGACCGCTGGCACGGGCCGGCACGGGCTGGCAGGAGCTGGCACGGGCTGGCAGGGGCTGGCAGGAGCTGGCACGGGCTGGCACTGGCTGGCAGGGGCTGGCAGGGGCTGGCAGGGGCTGGCAGGAGCTGGCACAGGCTGGCAGGGGCTGGCAGGGGCTGGCAGGGGCTGGCAGGGGCTGGCACAGGCTGGCACAGGCTGGCACGGGCTGGCACAGGCTGGCAGGGGCTGGCAGGGGCTGGCAGGGGCTGGCACAGGCTGGCACAGGCTGGCACAGGCTGGCAGGGGCTGGCAGGGGCTGGCAGGGGCTGGCAGGGGCTGGCACGGGCTGGCATGGGCTGGCACGGGCTGGCACAGGCTGGCAGGGCCTGGCACAGGCTGGCAGGGGCTGGCAGGGGCTGGCACAGGCTGGCAGGGCCTGGCACAGGCTGGCAGGGGCTGGCAGGGGCTGGCACGGGCTGGCAGGGGCTGACACGGGCTGGCAGGGGCTGGCAGGGGCTGACAGGGGCTGGCACAGGCTGGCACGGGCTGGCAGGGGCTGACACGGGCTGGCACGGGCTGGCAGGGGCTGACACGGGCTGGCATGGGCTGGCAGGGGCTGGCAGGGGCTGGCAGGGGCTGGCACAGGCTGGCACAGGCTGGCAGGGGCTGACACAGGCTGACAGGGGCTGGCAGGGGCTGGCAGGGGCTGACACGGGCTGGCATGGGCTGGCATGGGCTGGCAGGGGCTGACAGGGGCTGACAGGGGCTGGCAGGGGCTGGCAGGGGCTGGAACGGGCTGGAACGGGCTGGCAGGGACTGCAGCCACAGCCTGACCTGCTGGGGACACTGAGAGCTGCCCCCACGGTGACACTGCCCTTGGGATTTCACAGGCACCAAAAAAATCACACCCCTGCTCCTTGTGATGTCCCAGGCACCAGAGCACATCCCAGCCCTGCTCCTTGTGATGTCCCAGGCCTCACAAGTGTCATGAGTCTGGGAAGAGGTTTCATAGCAGCTCCTATCCCCTCCTACATCAGTGGATTCACACTGCAGAGGCCACACGAGTGTCCCGAGTGTGGCAAGAGCTTCAGGCACAGCTCAGCCTTGATCCAACACCCACAGAGTTGGAAGCTCTGCGACTGCCCTGAGTGAGGGAAGAGCTTCGTGCGCTGCTCCAGCTCCATCCCCTGTGGGAGGATCAGCGTTGGATGATTCCCAGTGACCCCGCTGGGCAGAGCTCCGGTGATCCTGGTCCTGGTGATCCCTGTTGGGAAGACACCTGGCTGGGGGGGCTCCACCTCTTCCTGGCTCCCCATGGCCTTGATTCTCCTTTCATTTCTCTTTGTCCTTTCCAAACACCCAAAAGCAGGGTAAAAATAAAGACCTTGAACAAAGACATGGGGGGAACTTGCAGGGGCTGTGGGGGATGCTGGGCTTGAGGGAGTTGAGTTCTCCTGGGAGGCACTTGGGGCTTGCTGAGGGCTTTGGGGACCCCAGGTTGAAGGGCTCTGGCTGCACTGGGAGACCCTGGCGGAGGTTCTGGGGCAGCTGATAAAGGACCCACTGCCCTGGACCTACCCACATGTCCCCCTGTCACCATTCTCGGTGTCCCCTGTCCTGGACGCCCCTCTCCTCGCTGTCACTGCCGTGCACATCGCCCGTTCCCGTTCCACTCCCGGTCCTGTCCTGGTCCCATCCCAGTCCGGGTTCCATTCCCAGTCTCATTCTCTGTCCCTGTCACATATTCTCTGTCTGGTTGTCGTTTCCGCATTCTCAGTCCTGTATTCCCTTTCCTGTTCTCGTATTCCCATTTGCATATTTCCATTTCTATATTCCCTCTTCTGTTCCCACATTCCCACTCCCGGTCCTGTTCCCATATTCCAGTTATCGTATTTCCAGTCCCATTCCCTTATTCCCGATCCCGATCCTATCTTCCTGTTCCTCATCTCATATTCTCAGTTCGGTTGCTCTTTCCGTATTCCCAGACCTGTTCCCATGTTCCCAACCTCGGTCCGATTCCCACTCCCTGTCCCGTATTTCCAGTCCCATTCCCGGTTCTGTTCCCTCTCCCCGAACGTCGCCACCATCACTCCGGCTCCACCAATCACAGCGCGCGGCCCCCCCTGGCCCACCAATCACAGCGCGCGGCCCCCCCTGGCCCACCAATCACAGCGCACGGTCCCCCGGCCCACCAATCACAGCGCGTGGCTCCCCCCAGTGTTTGCCCAGCCCCGCCCCCTCCTTGGCCACGCCCACCACCGGCTGCAGCCGCGTGGGGGCGCTGTTCCTTCCCAGTGCTCCCAGTAACAGCGATCCCGGGAGGGAGGGCGCTCCCAGTTCCTTCCCGGTGCTGTCAGGATCGCTCCCGGTGCTCCCAGTTGAAATGAATAAAGAGCCCCAGGTTATGCACTCCCAGGTTGTACTGTTATACTGTTTTGCTGTAAAGTTAAAGTTGCACTGTTACTTACCTGTTCTAAACTGCTCATGTTGAATCTGTACCCCCGAATTTCTGCTGGTTATGTTCCAAGTTTTGTACTCCCTCTCCCTAAGTCCTGAGCTCCCCCTCTCCTGTTCGGTAAAGCCGCCGCCGCCTCCCGCCGCCACCTCCTGCCTGCCTGCCCGTCGAACTGCGGACACCGCCCAGTAGGGAAATCAGGGGACTCCCATGGTGCTCGGCTACGGCCGGAAGTCCAGTCGACGCTAAAAAACCCCTAAAAACAACGAGCCAACACAGAAACTGGACCTGGGAAGGACAGTGCTGGGTGAGGCCCACGTCCAGCTACCTGCAGGTAGTTTGTTACCTTCTCGCCATAACCTGAAAAGAACTGGAAAAAGGTGACCCCCCTGGACCACACAAGCGAAGGTGATTTTTTGGTAAATCCCACGAGGACGGAATCCCGACTCTGCAGCATCAGCAGCAGATTCGACTGCACCTCCTCCTCCGTGGTGTTCACTGGGAGCAGCAGCGGCGTGCGCAGCCCCTCGAGCCCCCTACCCAGAGCTGATTTCTAATAAAGGCCTTTTAAAAGGAGCTGGTCTCCTGGCCCATTCATAACACCAGTAACAGCGACCCCGGGAGGGAAGGCACTCCCAGTTCCTTGCCGGTGCTGTCAGGATTGCTCCCAGTGCTCCCAATAACAGCAATCCCGGGAGGGAAAGCGCTCCCAGTTCCTTGCCGGTGCTGTCAGGATCGCTCCCAGTGCTCCCAGTATTGCTCCACGCTCCTTTTGCCACTTTGGGGACACCCCTGGGGCAGAGCGCGGCCGCTTTCGGGGTGTCGGCACCGCCCGGGCCGGGCTGAGAGCGGAGGAGCAGCGGGAGGAAGAGGAGAGAGAGAGAAGGAGGAAAAAGAAAAGGCAAGAGTGGGAGGAAGAGGAGGAAGAGCAGAAATAGGAGGAGGAGGAAGAGAAGGAGCAGAAAAGGAGGGAGAGAGGTGAAGGAGGAGGAGCGGGAGGAAGAGCAGCAGCAGCAGAAAACCACGCGGTTTCCCCGCCCGCTCGCTCCGGCCGCAGCTCCCCCGGCCCCGGCAGCATCGCCCCTCCCGCCCGAGCCCGCAGGGGAGCCAGGAAGGGGAGCTCAGCCCAAATTCATCGGGGGAGTCTCCGGAGGTTGGTTTTTGTGGTTTTGTTTGGGTTTTTTTTGGTGTGGTTTTTGGGGGGGGGGGGGTTGTTTTTGTTTTGGTTTTGGGTTTTTTTTGTTTTGTGGGGTGGTTTTCTTTTGGTTTTGGTTTTTTTTTTTTTTGGAGTAGAGGATGTTTGGATCTTGCAGGACCCCAAAGCTGAGCCGATAATGCCCCTTGTCTGGGTCTTGGGAGTGTCCCAAGTAGTGATCACCCAGTACTGGCGAGGAAGAGGGGACGATATCGGTGTTGGGGATCCCCCGGAGAGATCCGGGGTGGAATGCAGGAGGCCTGGAGTGGGAAGAGTGAAGAGGGGCGACCCTGAAGCCGGGGGACGCGCGGTGGACGGAAGGGGTGGGGGGAGGCTGGAGATGAGCGAGGTCCGGGTCCCACCACACTGAAAGGGGCGGTGACTTTTCGAGCTGGACTTGGGCGGCGGGACCATCAAACCCAACGCGTTCAGCCCTTGTTTCTTTCCCCCCAAACCAGGATTTCCCATTGGCAAACCTTGGCCAGATAGAGAAAGAGAAGGTCGTGAGGAAGAGGAAGAAGTCCCAGAACACCCAGGCAGGTGAGGAGGAAGTCACTGCCCCATCTCCCAAGTCATCTCTCTCCTGAGTGCAGGACAACCCCGCTGCCAGGCGCGGACTGGGGGGGGATCTTCTTCCCCTTCTCTCTGGCACAAACGCAAATCCTATGCTCTCCTTGTCCTTCCTCCTCCAGGCACTGAGCTGCAGACAGAGACCAGGGAGGACAAATCCCTGTGGCAGAACCTCATGGAAGAGGCTGTTTTGAGACAGTACAGGAATCCAATGGGGAGGAAAAGCCCCAGAGATCCCACACAACGAGGGGCTGCGAATGCAAACCATAGAGATCCGAGGAGGGCAGACCCATCCTAGGCCAGGAAGGTGGCTGGAGATGCAGCCAGAGCTCAGAGTTGGGCGTCCATGAGCAGCTTCACAATGGGGAGAAGCCTCACAAGTGCTCAAAATGTGGGAAGGACTTCAAAAAGAGATCCTACGTGACCTGCCACTGGAATATCCACACGGGGAAAAGACCCTACGAGTGTGGGGAGTGTGGGAGGAGCTTTAGAGACAGTTCTGGCCTGATTGTCCACCACAGGATCCACACAGGAGAACGGCCTTATGAATGTGCAGCATGTGGGAAGAGCTTCAGTGAGAGCTCCGCCCTGATCCAGCAGCAGAGGAGCCACAAAGGGGAATGATCCCATAAGTGCGGGGAATGTGGGAAGACTTTCAGCCAGAGCTCCCACCTGATCAACCACCAGGGCATCCACACAGGGGAACGGCCCTACAAGTGTGGGGAGTGTAAGAAGAACTTCAGAGGGAGCTTCGACCTGATCTGGAACCAGAAGACCCACACTGGAGAACGGCCCTATGAGTGTGGGGAGTGTGGGCAGAGCTTCATCCACAGCAGCCACCTGATCCAGCACCAGAGGACCCACACAGGGCAGGGGCAGAGGCCCTACTACTGTGGCGAATGCGGGAAGATGTTTCCAACCACCTCCCATCTCCTCAGGCATCAGCGGACACACACAGCCCCTACGAGTGTCCCAAGTGTGGGAAGAGGTTTCACAGCAGCTCAGATCTCAGGCATCAGCAGATTCACATGGAGGAGAGGCCCTTCCGTGTCTCAGCTGTGGGAAGGGCTTCAAGCACAACTCACACCTCATCAGGCACCGGCGCATCCACACCGGGGAGAGGCCCTACAAGTGCCCTGAGTGTGGGAAGAGCTTCTCACAGAGCTCTCACTTGACCAAACACCAACAACGGAGCCACCAGTAAGGGAAGCCCTGCAAGTGCTCCAAGTTCATGTGCTGCTTCAACTCCATCCCCCGTGGGAGGATCCACATTGGATGATCCCCAGTGACCCTCATTGTGCAGAGCCCTGGTGATCTGTGGTGCCCGTGATCCCTGTTGGAAAGACACCTGGCTGGGGGGATCCACATCCTCCCGGCTCTCCATGGGCACCTGGACACATCCACAGACAAATATCAGAAATCCATTGTGGAGGGCACATTGGTCAACTTCCAATACCGGAAAAATCTCACCTTTTGCATCTTCTGGTGGCATGAAGCAACACTGGATGGCCTTGGAGGTCTTCTCCAACATAAATCCATCATTTTAATACTCTCTGGCCCACAGGCATCTTCCACAGCCAAATGGGGAAGGACTGGGGCAAAACCCACGATTTTGGAGACAGTGGAGTGGAAACCCTTCCTAAAAAGTTTCTTCCCACTCACCTAAGCACATGGATGCTCAGCCAGCACAGACACGTAAATACTTCTGTTTTGGCCTTGCTTTTCTTTTCATTTCTCTTTATCCCTTTGAAACCCCTGAAACTGGGGTAAAAATAAAGATGTTGAACTGAGACATGGGAGACATGGAAATGGATGGGACATAGCAACGGATGGGGACTTGGGGGGACCTGGAAATGGGTGAGGACTTGGGGAACATTGATGGGGGGACAATGGCATGGGTGAGGACATGGTGGGACATGGACATGGATGGGGACACAGCCGTAGATGGGAACATAAAGGGACACAGACATGAATGGGGACATGGGGGGACATGGATATGAGTGGGGACACGGACATGGGTGGGCTCATGAACTATGACAGCGTCAGTGCCACCAGCACCCTCATCTCAGCCATGGCAAAGCGCTGCCTGATGCAGTTCCTGCCACCATGTCCCCTCTGTCATCACCGTGGTGTCCCAGCTGAAAATTACCACCCACCAGGGCAGGACAGGGAGCTTGTTCAGCTGGTGACAAAGTGGCTCAGAAGCAGGTGACAGCTACCAGGGTATCCCAGAGCCACAACGCTCAGGGGACCCCAACTGCTCCTGTGGACAGGCTGGGGGCAGGACAAGGGGCAATGTCACCTGGGGGGGTGGGTCACATAGCCTAATGGCAGTGTCCCCTGACACATCCTGGTGGCTTCATGTGCTGACATGTCATGGTGGCAACGTCCCCATAGGTGTGGCTACATTGTCACTTGTGTGTCCTGATGGCATCATGCCCCCTCGTCCTCGTGATTTTCCTTTCCTTTCCTTTCCTTTCCTTTCCTTTCCTTTCCTTTCCTTTCCTTTCCTTTCCTTTCCTTTCCTTTCCTTTCCTTTCCTTTCCTTTCCTTTCCTTTCCTTTCCTTTCCTTTCCTTTCCTTTCCTTTCCTTTCCTTTCCTTTCCTTTCCTTTCCTTTCCTTTCCTTTCCTTTCCTTTCCTTTCCTTTCCTTTCCTTTCCTTTCCTTTCCTTTCCTTTCCTTTCCTTTCCTTTCCTTTCCTTTCCTTTCCTTTCCTTTCCTTTCCTTTCCTTTCCTTTCCTTTCCTTTCCTTTCCTTTCTCCTCCTCGTGTGTTCCCATCCCCTGCCAGGTGTCCCTGTCCCTCTCCATGTGTCCCTATCCTCTTGGCTGTGTTCCCTCCTCCCCGTCTGTCCCTGTCCCTTTCCGTGTGTTCCTGTCCCCTTCCCTGTGCCCCGTCCCTCCCCCGTGTGTCCCTGTCCCCCGCCCCCAGCGGGGCCAAAGTCCCGGAGGTCCCGGGGCCGCGTCCTGCAGGAGGTGCCCGTGTCCTGCAGGGTGACCCCGTGTCCTGCAGGCTATCCCGCTGTCCCGCAGGGTGTTCCCGTGTTCCTCAAGGTGCTGCCGTTTCCCGCAGGATGTTCCCGTGGCTGTTCCTGGTGCTGAGCGTCTGCGCCCGCCCCGGCACAGGTAGGGACATGCCACGACATCCCATGACACCCCAAGACACCATTTGTCCTTTGGTTTTGGGCCCTTCTCCTCTCTTTTGGATCTGCTCCCCCTAATTCTGGGTACTTCCCGCCCTGGTTTGGATCCTTTCTCCCTATTTTGGTTTCTTTCCCCCTAGTTTAGGTCCTTTCCCCTTATTTTTGATCCTTTCCCCTTATCTTGGATCCTTTTCCCCTGGTTTGGTTCCCTTCTCCCTGTTTTGGATCCTTTTCCCCTATTTTGGGTCCTTTCTCCCCTCTTTTGGGTCCTTTCCCTCTCCTTGCTTTTGGAACATTTTTGGGTGCCTCCACCTCCTCCAACCCCCTCCTCACCCCTTAAGCCCCCTCACCCCCCACCCCCTTTCCCCTCAGGCGTGTCCCCGGCTGTGTCCCCAGATATGTCCCTGGCTGTGTCCCCAGCTGTGTCCCTGGCTGTGTCCCCAGCTGTGTCCCCAGCTGTGTCCCTGGCTGTGTCCCCAGCTGTGTCCCCAGCTGTGTCCCGGGCTGTGTCCCTGGCTGTGTCCCTGGCTGTGTCCCGGGCTGTGTCCCCAGCTGTGTCCCCGGCTGTGTCCCCAGCTGTGTCCCCAGCTGTGTCCCGGGCTGTGTCCCCGGCTGTGTCCCCAGCTGTGTCCCGGGCTGTGTCCCCAGCTGTGTCCCTGGCTGTGTCCCCAGCTGTGTCCCCAGCTGTGTCCCGGGCTGTGTCCCCAGCTGTGTCCCCAGCTGTGTCCCCAGCTGTGTCCCCGGCTGTGTCCCCAGCTGTGTCCCCAGCTGTGTCCCCAGCTGTGTCCCGGGCTGTGTCCCCAGCTGTGTCCCCAGCTGTGTCCCCAGCTGTGTCCCCAGCTGTGTCCCCGGCTGTGTCCCTGGCTTTGTCCCCAACTGTGTCCCGGGCTGTGTCCCCAGCTGTGTCCCGGGCTGTGTCCCTGGCTGTGTCCCCAGCTGTGTCCCCAGCTGTGTCCCCAGCTGTGTCCCCGGCTGTGTCCCCGGGCTGTGTCCCCAGCTGTGTCCCCGGCTGTGTCCCCAGCTGTGTCCCGGGCTGTGTCCCCAGCTGTGTCCCCGGCTGTGTCCCCAGCTGTGTCCCCGGCTGTGTCCCCAGCTGTGTCCCCAGCTGTGTCCCCGGCTGTGTCCCCGGCTGTGTCCCCAGCTGTGTCCCCAGCTGTGTCCCCAGCTGTGTCCCGGGCTGTGTCCCCGGCTGTGTCCCCAGCTGTGTCCCCGGCTGTGTCCCCGGCTGTGTCCCCAGCTGTGTCCCCAGCTGTGTCCCGGGCTGTGTCCCCAGCTGTGTCCCGGGCTGTGTCCCCAGCTGTGTCCCCCGCTGTGTCCCCCGCTGTCCCCTCCCGTCACATGGACTCCGTGCTCGACATCCTGGACGCCCTCGAGTCCCCGGCCCGGGGCGGCTCCCCCGGCACCGCCGCGGCCCTGGGGAGGGATCTGGGGATCTGCAGCACTCCAGGGTGCCGGGCGGTGCTAGGCGAGCCCCCCGGGACCCCCGAACGCCCCCCGGCTCTCACCCCGGGCCAGTGGCAGCTCCTGACCGAGCTCCTCCGCCACGACCCGGCGACACCGGAGATGGGGGCGGTGTTGGCCCCCGACGGCTCCACGGTGGCCCTCGGTCCCCTCCTGGCCGGCATCGAGGCGGGGCTGAGATCCGGCGGGTTTGGGCGACCCCTTCCCACCCTCGACCCGCCCGCCGACCCCCTCTGGGCTGTCACCATCGCCGAGGCTCTGGGGACATCCTTCCTGCTGGCGCAGGGGGCTGACAACGCCACCGCTCTGGGACCCGACGGCTGCTGGGACGATGTGGAGAACCCCCAAAATTACACCTTGAGGGGTCCCCCGTCCCCTGTCCCCGACCCTGTGGCCATCGGGGCCATGGATGGCGTGGTCCTGGGGGCGCGGTTGGCCCAGGGCCGCCTCCCGGTGGCCGAGCTGCTCCGAGGCTACTACGGCACCGGGAATGGCTCGGAAACGGGGAGACCCCCCAGCAGTTACCGGCGCCGGGAATTTGGGGCACTGGCTGGACAGGGACGGCTGGAGAAAGAGGTGGCGGCGGTTTTGGGGGTGCTGAGGACGCTGTCGCCCCCCCCGGAGTTCCTGAGGGACGTGGGGACACAGGAGGTGGCGGCCGTGGCTCGTTGGGCAGCGCGGGAGTTCAGCGAGCGCTACGTGGGTACGGGCGGGGTGGCACCTCCCAAATTGGGGTTGCCACTTCCCAGACAGGGGTTGTCAGCCTCTAAACAGGGATTCTCACCTCACAAATGAGGTGGCCCTCGATGGGGTTGTGACCTCCCAAATACAGATTGCCACGGCTCAAATGGGCATTGTCACCCCCAAACGGAGTTGTCACCCCCTAAACAGTGGTTGTCACCCCTCAAACAGGGGTTGTCACCCACCAAATGGGGATTATAATCTCCCAGACAGCGATTATCACCCCCTAAATGGGCACTGTTACCTCCCAGACAAGGATTAGCACCCCCTTTGTCTCCACACGGACTCTGCCATGTCCCCAAGGAGCACCTTGTCCCCACATAGCCTCTACCATGTCCCCAGTAGCTCAAGCGACACCTCCAGCCCCATGTTCCCACATGGACTCTGCCATGTCCCCAAGGACCTGTCAAGTCTTTCATCCCCTGGTGGACTCTACCATGCCCCCAAGGAGCTCTTTGTCCCCATATGGCCTCTGCTATGTTGCCAGGGGCCAGTAGAGCCCCTTGTCCACCTGAGGACTCTACTGTGTCCCCATCAAGCCCCAGGTCCCCCCATGGCCTCTGCCATGTCCCCAAGATCTCAGGTGCCACCTCCACCTCCCCGTCCCACAGAGTGCCCAGCCATCCTGCCCCGCTGCATGTGGGGTGCCCGTCCCTACCGAGGCACGCCAGCCCTGCTGCAGCCCCCGCTGGGCTCGGTGTTCCTGCACCACACCCTGGAGCCAGCACGGCCCTGCCGGACCTTCAGTGCCTGTGCCCGTGCCATGAGGGACATGCAGCGCTTCCACCAGGACACCCGTGGCTGGGACGACATTGGCTACAGGTCACCGTCACCTCCCCGGGGCGATGGCACCACCATGGCCCTGCCACCCCCCGTGGGGGCGGTCATTGCACCTCTGTCAGGACTGTCACCTCCATTGGTTCCTGTCACCTCCCATGGGCCATGTCATCCCCTGTGGTCTCCATCATCTCCTTCAGTCCCCGTTACCCACCACAGTCCCTGGCACCCACCATGTTTCCTGTCACCCCCTGGGGAGCTGGCACCCCCCCACAGTCCCTGTCACCCCCTGTGAGGCCGGTCATTGTACCCCTGTGGGCACAGTCACTCCCTCAATCCCTGTCACCCCCCTGGTTCCTGCCATTGTACGCCTGCAGGCACCCCTCAATCCTGGTCACCCCCAGTAGTTTCTGTCATTGTAACCCTGTGGGCACTGTCACCCCCACCATCCCTGTCACCCCCCCTGGTTCCTGTCATTGCACCCCTGTGGGCACTGACACCTCCACTGGTTCCTGTCACCCCCAATGGGGTGTCTCCTATGGTCCCTGTCAACCCCCATGGTCACTGTCGTCCCCTGTGATCCCCCATGACTGTCCCACCATGGTCCCTGTCACCCTCCATGGTACCCATCACTGTCTCCTTGCAGTCCCTGTTGTTGTCCCCTCACAGAGCCCCCCACTGTCCCCTCACAGCCCCCATCACTATCCCCCATGGCCCCTATACCATTGTCCCCCCACAGTCCTTACCACTGTGCCTTCATGGTCCCCATAACTGCCCCTCCATGGTCCTCACCACTGTCCTCTTGCAGTCCCCATCATTGTCCCCCTGCAGTCCCCACCACTGTCCTTTCATGGTCCCCATCACTGTCCCCTCACTGTCCCCATCCCTGTCCCTTTGCAGTCCCCATCACTGTCCCCCACTGTCCCCTCACTGTCCCCATCCCTGTCTCTTTGCAGTCCCCATCATTGTCCCCCACTGTCCCCATCCCTGTCCCTTTGCAGTCCCCATCATTGTCCCCCACTGTCCACTCATTGTCCCTGTCCCTTTGCAGTCCCCATCATTGTCCCCCACTGTCCCCTCACTGTCCCCATCCCTGTCCCTTTGCAGTCCCCATCATTGTCCCCCACTGTCCACTCATTGTCCCTGTCCCTTTGCAGTCCCTATCATTGTCCCCCACTGTCCACTCATTGTCCCTGTCCCTTTGCAGTCCCCATCATTGTCCCCCACTGTCCCCATCCCTGTCCCTTTGCAGTCCCTATCATTGTCCCCCACTGTCCCCTCACTGTCCCCATCCCTGTCCCTTTGCAGTCCCCATCATTGTCCCCCACTGTCCACTCATTGTCCCTGTCCCTTTGCAGTCCCCATCATTGTCCCCCACTGTCCACTCATTGTCCCTGTCCCTTTTCAGTCCCCATCATTGTCCCCCACTGTCCCCTCACTGTCCACATCTTGTCCTCACAGCTTCGTGGTGGGCTCAGACGGGTACCTGTACGAGGGCCGGGGGTGGCACTGGGTGGGTGCCCACACCAAGGGCTACAACACCCAAGGCTTTGGCGTTGGCATCGTCGGGGACTTCACAGCCACCCTGCCAGACCCCGACACGCTGGCCCTGGTGCGGGACGAGCTCCTGCCCTGCGCCGTCCGCTCCGGCCACGTCCGGCCAAACTTCACCCTGCACGGCCATCGCCAGCTCGGCCACACCGACTGCCCCGGCAACGCCCTCTTCCAGGAGATCCAGAGCTGGCCTGGCTTCCAGGGGACACCAGTGGCCCCGGGACTCGGGGTGGGTGGCCTGGTGGGTTTGGTGGGAGGGTATTTGGGGTCATCTTGTGACTGACCATGGGTCTTGTCCACTCTGCAGTGAGGAGCAGCCCTGGCTGGGGAGCCTGGGATGGATGAGGGCAGGAGAGGTTGGACACTGATCCAGATGGACACCAACCCAGTCTGGATGGACACTGGTCCAGCAGATGTTGGTCTGATGGATCCCAGCTGGACATTGGTCTGCAGGCCTCCACCCTGGACAGCCCCCAGCCCAGATGACCACCAGCCCAGCCACACCCTGGCCCACCCCACTGGCCCACCAGGCCAACCCAGTAGTTCCAAACCCCCAAATGCCCCAAAATAAATCCAGTTCCAGGACATCAGCTCTGGTGGTCCCTGCAGAGCAAGGGGAAAACTGAGGCACAGTCTAGGGGTGATGAGGGCCTCAATCGAGCCCCCATCCCCCAAATTGTTACCTGTAGCATCCCGGGACCTCCAGCTGTCATTTCGGAGGGACTCCAGGAGCCACCGCCAGCCGGCAATCCCTTCGAGGAGTGACCCGCGGTCCTCCCTCTGATATCGCCAGCGCGTCCGCAGCGGGAGCAGCGGCATCAGCTCCCGGGGCAGAGGCGGAGGAGGAGAAGGAGGAGGTGAGGCTGTGACTGGAACTCCTGCCCGGTCACCTGGGGAAGCCGCCACAGGAACAGCGGTCGAGCGCGGGCGCAGCAGCGGAGGTACCGCGGGGACGGGAGGCGGGGACGCGGGGACAAAGCCCAAAGTCCCCGAGGTCGCCTCGGGGGATGCTGCGGCCGCGTCAGCGCGGGGGATGTGGGGTCGCGCAGCATCCTCGGGCATCATGTCGGGGGGACGCAGGGGGATGGAAGTGGCGGGGGGGACTCCAAAAATGCTGTCACTCCCTCTTGTCGGATGTGGACTATCCCCCGCTTTGGGGCGCTGGCGACAAATTGGCGGGAGGTGGTGACAAAAAGCTCAGGTGCCACTTCGGGGATGTCATAGAAAGGGGTGCCACCGCACCCCCGGCACTGAGCAGGTGACAAAGGGGAGATCAGGAGGTCCCCAGGGTCGCCTCTGGTCCCGCCTGCGCCCAGAGTATGAGGGTGGCGGGGCACCCTGTCCCCCGGCAGGAGGGGGGCTGCGAGGGGCTGGCGTGGGGACCCCCTGAGTGGACAGGAGAACCCAAAAAATTGGGAATCTTGGGTGAGCAGAGACACCTTGGAGATGTGGGACCCCACGAAATTGGGACCCATGGGGTGAGCACCCAAAAAATTGAGACCTTGGATGGGCAGAAGCACCCCGGGGATTCGGAACCCCAAAAATTGGGGACCCCTTAAAGTGGGGATGTCAGTTTGGGGATGCTCACCAGACCACGCCCAAGTCCAGCCCCTGGACACCGCAGAGTGACTCCTCCCATCCCACCCCCCCCTGCCCCACCCACACAGGGACCTCCAAAATGCCTCCCCCCACCCCACAACCCCAAATCCAGCCCCAAAAATGCCTCCTCCATCTTACCAACCCCAAATCCAGTCCATGCACCCCGCAAAACCACTCTCCCCATTCTGCCACCCCCAATTGCAGCTCACAAAATGACTTCTCCCATCCCAGCACTCCTGAATTCATCCCCTGGGCCCCCCGAAGTGACTTCCCCCATCCCACCACCCCCACATATATCCCGTGAACTCCCCAAAATGCCTCCCTCCATCCCATCAACCCCAAATCCAGCCCCAGGACCCGCAAAGATTACTCTCCCCATTCCATCACTCCCAAATCCAACCCACAAAAAGCCTCTCCCCGTCCCACCAGCCCCAAATCCATCTCCCGAACCGCCCAAACTCTACTCTCCCCCCACCGCCGCTCCCTCCCCACGGAGGTGGAAGCCTCCCAGGCCCCCCCGAGCCCCCCGCCCTACTGAAGAACCACAACTGCTGCCCCGCCACTGCCACCACCCCCGGCGGGGACCCCGGGCGCTGGAAACGCTCCTAAAGCCACCCTGACACCGACGGTGACCGGGATGGTGACAGGGGTGTCCCCAAGGCCAGCGCATGCCGATCGTGTTCCAGAGGGCGTTTTCTGCCCCCTTCAAGGCACCCAGGGGTACGGGGGACACAAGGGGACACAAGGGGACACAAGGGGACACAAGGGGACACCCCTGCAGCAGTACCTGCGCTGCCTGGGCAGGAGGAGCAGCGCCGGGGGGGAGCTGGGGGTGCAGGATGGGGCAGGAGAGGGGGGTACGGAGGTGGGAGAGTGGGAGTGAGGGGTGGGGGAAATTTGGGGGTGATGGGTGGGGGGTGACGGGGATGGTTTGGGTGTTGTGGTTTGGGGGGTGATGACTTTTGGGGTGTGGGGTGGGAGGTGCTGGCCTGGCACAGCCCCCCAAGGTGCCCGGTTCCCCCCATCCCCATCCCCACGTGTCCCCCGTGCCGGGGCTGGACCCAGGACCCAGCCAAACTGGCTCAGCACCACTGGGCCACCCAGGGGAAGGGCACAGAGCCACCCCGGCCTGGCCTCATGCATGGCCTGTCACTGTCACACTGTCACACTGTCACACTGTCACACTCTGGCATTGGCACCCCACGGCCACCTGTCACCTGGTGGCATCTCCATTAACATCCCAGCATCTGCAGTGGCACCTCCAAGGCCACCTCTGCCCTGGTGTCACCACACCCATGGGGCACCTCCAAGGTCACTTGTCCCTCATCCTGGCATCCCTGGTGGCATGGCCAGGCCACATGTCCCCTGTCACTGCCACACCCTTCATGAGTGACAGGGGCACAAAGGGCACCCACATCCTGTTCTGTTCCCTCCTAGGACCAGGGCAAGCCATGGCCCTTGCTGAGCTGCCCCCCCTTAAAAGCAGCCAGTAAGGAAGGGCATGGACAAGGACACTTAAATGCAGTTTATTTCTCTTTCATCCAAAGAAGTTACAGAATATTGTAGGTGCTGTACTTAGGAGGAGTGGAATGTTCACCAGGCTGGAACGGCTTTATTCTGGAGTGAAGGCTGAGTGCTGGATGCTGAAGTAATTTCATAGAAGCACAGAGCATACTGAGTTGGAAGGGACCCATCAGGATAATCCAGTCCAACTCCTGCTCTGCACAGAGCACCACAACAATTCCACCGTGGACCTGAGAGCATTGTCCAAATGCTTCTTGTCCTAAGACAGACTTGGGGCTGGGACCTCTTCCCTGGGGACCCTGTTCCAGTGCTCAACCACCCTCTAGGCAAAAAACTTTTCCTGATATCCAACCTAACCCTCTCCTGACTCAGCTCCAGCTATTTCCTCAAGTACTGTCCCTGCTCATGAGAGTGAAGAGATTGGTGCTGGCCCCTGCACTGCCCTGTGGGGACATGTTAAAGAGCTCAGAGACGCCAGACCTGAATCTCCTCCAGCTGAACAAACCAAGTGTCCTCAGCTGTTCTTCACAGAGCCCCTCTAGACCCTTCCCCATCCTAGACCTCCTTTGGACACTCTGCAATGACTTTATGTCTTTTTTACATTGTGATGTCACTCAAGGTAAGGCCAGTCCCGTTGCAGAGCAGTGTTATCATCTGCTCTCTGGCCTGGCTGCTGATGCTGGGCCTGCTGTCCCCAGGACACAGTGGCACTTTGGACTGCCAGGGCACTGCTGACTTGTGTCCAACTTGCCCTTGGCCAGGACTCCCAGGTCCCTCCCCACAGCTGCTCTCCAGCCCCTCCTTCCCCAGTCAATACACCAAGCCAGGGGTGCCCCATCCCAGGGACAGAATTCTTCCCTTGTTAAATTCCTCACAGTTGGAGATTGCCTATCTCTGTTTGTGAGGTCTCTCTGCAGAGCCTCTCTGCCCTCCAGGCAAGCAAGAGCTCCTCCCAGTTTAGTGTCATCAGTACATTTACTGGTTAACCCTTCAAGTCCTGTGTTCAGGTCATTAACAAAGATGTTGGAGAGCCTGGGGCTGACAGTGGAACCCTGCAGAACCCACTGGTGACCACTGACAGCGTGGTGTCACCTCAGTCACTGCCACCCTTGCTGCCTGGCCCATGAGCCAGTTGCTCACCCATCCCACAATGTGTTTATCTAGCTGTGTGTTGGACACTTTGTCCAGAAGCATTCTGGGAGACACAGTATCAAAAGCTTTGCTGAAATCCAGAAAGATTCCATCTACTGGCTTTCCTTGACCAACCCATTTGGTTTCTCTGATGTAGAAGGAAATCAGATTTCACAAGGAGGACCTTCCCCTCAGGAAGCCATGCTGATTCTGACTGATGCCTGTATTGTCCTCCAGGTGTTTTTCAGTACTTCCCAGAATAAAATTTTCCATGATTTTATCAAGTATCAGAGTGAGACTGACAGGCCTGTGGTGTCTGGGGTCCTCCTTCTTGCCCTTCTTGAAAATTGGGCTTCCAGCCAGCTGGGACCTCTCAAATCAAAGATCTGAACTCTGTGTTTGCTCCGATTTCTCCAGGGGAAGCAGTCTGCTCAGACCTGCATGTTTGAGCTTCTGCTCTCCTCATGCAAACCCACTTTGAGGGCAGTTATGATTAAAAGAACAATTAAAAATACTTTCTGATTACAGGCACAAAGTCATTGTAGATAAAATAATCTCTTCAAACTTTTTTAAGGTGGGACTCACAGGGCCCAAGTGAACTGCCATGAAAGTCAGGTTTGAAAGAATCTTAATCATGTGAATTCATCTTGGTTTACAGAAAGGAAACCATAAAAACCTTGCTTAAATGAGTGCTCATCTATGGCATGGTTTGAAGCACTCTCCTTTTCCTTTGAAGGAAATTTCTTTGTGGGCATGGTAAGTGATACATTTAATGAAATTACTTAATTGCATAGAATTAGCAATAAATGTTGGTATGACAATTGATTACATTTCCTTTAAATAATTCAGAAAGTCTGTAAATGTCAATTTATTGCTACTCCTCACCCAATTCCCCTGTCATTCACAGTGATAAGCATTCAACAGAAATTTGATGAAGTTATGTTTGATCTGGCAGTTGGAAATGCAGTGATCTGTAATCCCAGTGCAGCTGGGTTGGCTGCACCCATCCATGTCAGGTGAGGTTCTGCAGTTCCCTGGGACCAGCCGTGCTCCTTTGAGCCTCATTTCACTTTACAGTGCGTGGTGCAGCTCCTGTCCACACACTGAGACATTTTCTGACATCAGAGCCAGCTTGTCAGGGGTCCCTAACCTGTCTGTATTAGTAAATTCCCAGCTTCAGAGGAACTTGAGGAATGAGTTATTCCAGAAGGAATTGTCTGAAGTGGACATACTGTACTTGTTGTTCTTTGCAAAGCAAAGATAAGGAACTTGTCACATTCTGCTGTTTAAATTAAATTGTCTGATTCAATTTCATGGATTTTGGTGGCTTGGAAACAGTTTAGTGACATTTTGTGAACGTTTTCTTTCTTGTGCATTTCAGTTCTATGTTTGAGGAACTATCTCCTGTGTTTTCCTGCAGAAAGCAGTCACTCTTTATTTGGCTGGATGTGTGGAGCATAACTCCACCAAACTCACACACTGCTTATAGAAAATACCTCTGTTTCTATACTCTATTTTATATACATATTCATTGATTTTCCTGGAATAAACAAACATAAGATAATCATTTCCCCCAAAATCATTAACATATTTTCTCTTCCCTTTGCTTTCTTCTGTCCTGGGGGTCTCTTTGGTGGTTGGCAACCCCAAAGTCATACCTTTACTGGTAAAAGTTGGCACAGTTGGGCTGGTTTCTCTCCAGTTTTTCTTCCTAGAGAATAAGCATTGTGCAGCTCCATAGGCCAATGCGTTTTTAAAAATCAGCATTGTATTAACCTGATGCCTTTTTGGGACTATCTAAAAGCAGAGGCCAGACAAAATTAGGAGAATAAAAAGCAGTTATATTTATTGAGGGGCCTTCAGGTACATTTTGGGCAGACAAAGTGACCCCAGGGGATACACCCAAAAATGGACAGCGGGTCACGGGTTTTCATACTTTTATAAGTTTGGTCCATTTGCATATTGGGGATAAATCTTTCAATTACAGATTCAGGTAATGAAGTCATTTACCCTAAGTTTGCTCCCCCCACAACTCACTTTTGTTTACTTTTCTAGGGGTCTGAGACAATGAGGTGTTCTTGATTCCCAGGCTTGGAGAGGAATTGTTTTGTCTGACCAAAATGGGAAAGCAGTAGTGAACACTCTATATGGAGTTTAGAGTTATACACTAAAGAATTGCAGGTTCACAAATATATGAAAAATATAAAAGCTAAAATCCTAAGGCATCAAACCCACCATAATGCCTTGGGAAGGCTGACCTGGAGCAGAGACTGGACAGAGCTAGAGAATAAAGTAGGTATTTATTAAAAGGCCTTAAAGGATGCACCTTGTGCAGTACAAGAGCCTGGCCAGGGCTACACTCAAGGTGGACCCAAAATGGTCACAAAATGGATGACTGATCACAAGGCCTCACATTTTTATAAGTGTAGGTCTATTTACATATTGGGGTTTAATTGTCCAATTACAGCTTAAGGTTATGAAGTCCCATCCTTCTTGTTTTCTCTCTTCAGCCTACTGTTGTTTATGCTTTTGGGCCTGAAACTTGTACTTGTTGTCCTTGGTCTTCAGCAGGAAAAGGATTTGTTTTGTCTACCTACTCTGTGAAGAGAACTTACTGGCACTTAATATGAGGCTCAGAACTGCACTCCTAGGCAGCACAGAATCTGAAAAACATGGAAGCTAAAACTTAAGGCATCAACCAGGTGCTAATGATTCTTCCTCTGGCAACCACACCGTGACCTTTTGGGTGTTACTGGGAACACTGGTGTGAAGTCCAAGTGTTCTGACAAGAACTTTCTCCTCAGCCTGAACTTGCTGCTGCTCCGGCCCCAGAATGACCCTGGCTGCAATGTTTGACTGAGCAGGAGGTGCTGCCTGGAGAGGCTGAGTGTCCCCTTGTCCCTGACATAAATCCTGGGCATGGAGACTTGAACCCTGTAGCAGGTGCTGGGACTTTGCTCTGTCTGACAGGGTGGGAAAAAGAGATTTTGTTGTCAATCTTGGGACAACACAGGCCTGTGGGTTAGCAGCTGAGTCTGTGCCCACCATGACCCACCACAAGGCACCACAGCACCAGGCTGTCCAGAATGGGAGCCTGGCACAGTCTCACTGCCAGCTGAGCTGTGGTCACCTGCCTTGAGCACAGGGGCTCTGGGTGCTGTCCTAAAGCTCTGTTGACAACAGCGAGGGAATGATTAGGGACACATCTGGGAGCTTGTGTCGAATTCCTCATGCAGGGATCTTTTGTGCCTGAAATCAGTGGGTTTGCTCCTCTTTGAAGGCTGTCATGGAGGCACAGGAAAGAACTGTCCGTCTAAATTGCTAAAGTTTTAAACATCCATCAAGCTGCTGCTCCTGAGGAAATGTGGCTCCTCGGGGATCTCAGGCTGCAGTCCCAGGGCTGCTCTTGGAACATTGGAAGTCACCACTTCGGTACCACGGGCACAGCTTTGGCTGGGCACTTTGTCCCTTCCTTGGGACATTCCAGGGATTTAGGATTCTGGTGACCTGCTGCAGGGCTCAGCCAGCTGAAAATTAAGGTTGAAAACTTCCTGTTGGTTTTGAGCCTCGTGAAGTGGACTGCAGGCACTTCAGTCCGTCACGGTGGGACTGGCAGTGCTGAAAACAGCCCAGACTGGGGTGGGACTGGGAGCTTCAGGCAGAGAGCAGGAATTGGTCTGGGATTAGTGGAGTAGGTTGAATGTGGCCTCCTGGTGTGCTGTGGAGATGAAGCTTTTTACATCTTCAGATGATAAATGCAATTCAGTGAATAAAGAAGTGTCTAAACATCCAGATATCAACAGCTTTTTAGACAAAGTATGGGACACACAGGCTGGAAATAACTTGCTGTCTCCAGCACTCCAAACTTTTGCCATTTCAAGCTTTCTCATTTAAAGCTGCAACCATTGAAAACAGCAAGATTTTCTGACAATGGCTGACACTGAATAGTGTAGGACACTGGATAAATGGTTAAATGGGCCAAAACTACTAAAGTGTGTGTTTGGGGTGGGCAGAGCAAGTTCATAGAAGGTGAGATGATCTCTGCTACACACCTGAGCCTCTGCTCCACCCCAAAGTGGCTGCAGAACCCCTGGCACAGATACCAAAATCTTCCCTGTGGAGATGGACCAGAGCAGGTAAAAGGTGGCATCATTTTCTTATTTGAAAAAAGTGGAGGTAATTTGTGACACATCTGGATGAATTCTTAAGGCACACAGGGATGGGAAAAAGGTGGGTTATTAATCACCCTGGAGAAACCTTTCCTGGAAACAAAGGAAAACTAGGAAAAGCCCAGTCAATAAACACTGGTCAAGAAAATTCAGGGAGAGCCATGTGGGGGGTTGAATTCAGGGAGATCCCAACAGGGTTGAGGGGCCACTGCAGGCACCTCTTCAAACACCTTCATGCCTGGAGGAGTCTTGGTGTCCATATCCTTCACCTCCCCCTAGGGGGTATGAAGGTGTTGGGGTGTCTTCATGCCCCATCTCTGTGACCCAGGAGATCTCAGGGTGTTCTCCAAGTTGGGAACAGCCAAAGCAAAAACAGGATTTGGGGCTTGGGCTCTGCAGGAAGTTTTGTGTCTCCATTTTTGTGCCATGTCCAGGATTTCAGATCCTTGGCATGCGTGATTTCCTGGAGTCAGTGGTGGGAAAAGCTGGATTTAGGTGGGAAAAGCCAAGTTTAGGTGGGAAAAGCCAGGTTTAGGTGTTGCCTTGGGACAGTGGGTGAAACATTAGGAATTTCAGTGCTGACAGGGGTTCTGCAGCTTTCATAGAAATTTCCCTTTGTTCTAGCCTCAATGAATCCAAAAGAGCTAGAGTCAGTTTGGGGTGAGCCTGAGACACAAGAGAGATTGAAAAGATGTGGAGGGAGACAGGGCGTGACTCTGGAAGCATCGGGAGTGAACTAGAAGCACTGAGGAGAGTCTGGGAGTGACACAGGGATGGCACTGGAAGCACTGGGGTGAGACAAGGGGTGAGACTGGTGTGGTGCTGCAGGGAGCAACACTGAGTCCACCAGGATTGAACTGAGAGTCAGATGTGGGCACTGGCTGGAACTCCCTGGTTCCCTTCCACAGGGAGGGGAAGCCAGGGAGTCCTATTGGAAGCTCTGAAGAGAACTGAGAGCACTGGGGTGAGGCACTGGGAGCCCTGGAAGCAGTGGACACCCCATCACGTGTCCCAGTTGCTTGAGCCCAGCTCCCCCCTGCGTAGCATAAAGGTGCAAAAAGCTCATGGCTGCTAGTTTCTTGCCTGCTGAATTCATGTTAACAGTCTTAAGCAAGAAGCTTAAGGACAGCTCTTCTTGCTGCTACAGATTTTTCTTCCAGCCCTCTGTGGAAACAGCTGCTTTCATCTAGGCTCCAAGGTCCAGACAACGCAATGGGAGTTGCAGTGGAGAAGGGAAGGACCCAGTGAGTTCGATGTGACTTAGACCTGGCAAGCAGATGGTGCAGCCCTGCACTTGTTCTCACTTACAGAGCTTTTTTCCATGAGACCAGTTGCTGAAACTTGGCAACAGAGCTGCAAGAGTGGAAAATGTGACAGCATATCTTTCTGAGAAAGTACAGAGATGCAGTGTGTTGTGTGCTGTTTCAGGGCTGCTTGGAGAAGGGGTGTGTAAAGAACGCCTCCTGTTTTGACACGTGCCTCTGGGTGATCTATGGACTCGATTATCATGGACTCTGCAACACTGAGGGTGTAAAAAAGAGCTAATCTCCATGTTTTGTGATGATGTCTAATGGCTTTGCATTACTTTTCAAGCAGCAAGGGCATTCTCAGCTTACTCTAATTGAGAATGAGCTTTTGCTGGACATTTGCCATTTGGTACACTGTGCACTCAAGCCTGGTGCTCTGCCACTTCATTCTTCACCTTATGTGATACAGACAGAACTGAAGACCAGCCATGGCATTCCAGCTTCACTGCTTTTCCCTATGTATGCTGTATGCACCTACAGAGTGCTGCACACTGTTCCTCCTCATCTTTAGGTACACTCATACCCTTCCTGTTTAGCTGAGTCCAAACTGTCCGTGAAGCTCTCTCTCAGCAAAATGTGCCAGGAGAGAAGCATTTGCTGGATTACTCATTCTATGTCCAAGACATTCAATGCAGCACTGCAATCTGGGCGATGAGAAGGGGACATAAAGAACATGGTTTTGTCCTGGCACATTTTTCCATGCGAGATGTCTCTCTGGAGCTTAAATACTTGTGAGGCTGTGATGTGCACAGTGATGCTTCAAGCTGAGAAGGCCTGCGCAGAGAGCACAGTGATGTGGTGGCACTTTGCAGGCTGTAAGAGGACTGCACCTTGAATGTGGTACAAATACAAGTTTCAGGGACAAGCCCCGGGGAAGCTTGTTGTCCTGGCACAGTTCTCTATGTGAGATACAGCCGAGAAGCTTTCTCTTTAGATTCAGATGACAAGGGAGGCCGAATGTGGTGGTACATAAGGCTTAGAAGGAAAGTGCATGGCCCAGGTGTGTTTGGGCAGAAGCAATGCTTAGGAGCATTTTGCTGCTGGAAGAATGTTCTGTGTGTGAAGGAAACAGCAATTTGCCTCTGGGAGAATGAAAGTGCAACAGGTTAAAAAGGCGAAGAACAAAGCCACAGAGTACCAGGCTAGTGTGCACAGCGTACAGGCTGCTAGAAGAGTGTGGCTGCCAAATTCACATTGACAGTAGTCAGCTGGGAAGTTCAATGGGAGCAACTTGTGCTGCTACCTCTTGCTCTTCCAGCTCTAACAGAAATCTACTGCCCTTACATTTAGGCCCTGAGGTCTAGAGAAAACCACGGCAGAGGCAGCGGAGAACAGATGTATAGAGTGCACTGGTGAGTTTGATGTGGCTTGTGTGAGGCAAGGGGAAGGTGCAGCCCAACAATGGCTTTGTCTTCTACAGTCTATTTGATGAGGGCAGATGCTCAAAGTTGTCTAAAGAACTGCAAGAGTGAAAAACGTGACAGTCATATATGTGAAAAGGAGGTACATAGTCCAAAGTGTGTTGTGTACAGCTTAAATGCTGCCAGGAGACACGGCTACTTTAGTCTGCTCTGACACTTCCTTTCTTCTCTGTGAGCTCTAGCTGACTGCACTCAGCGACAGTGAAGATGTGTGAAAGTGATTGTGCTGCATATATGAGGTGAAGCCAGAGAAGAGTGCTTTCTGTACTGGCACACCTCTCAGTCTGAACTGCAGCAGTAAACATTTCGCTATGGACTCAGCCACTTTGAAAGAATGTGCTGATGCTATATATTATATAGTTGAGAAGGAAAGTGTGAATCACGAGTATGTTTTACCTAGTTTACAGACTGCAAAGAGAAGATGAAGACCAGCAATGGCTTTTTGTTGTAGGACTTTTTCCTTGCGAGCAGGTGCTGGACGTTTTGAAGGACGTTTTCAGATCTGCGAAACTGAGAGTAGGATGGTATATGGAGCTTGAGGGAAAGTGCATCTCTCCAGGGAGGTGGATGCAGTTCAGTGGGTATGAGTTACATGTTGAGTGGCTGATTGCACAGAAAAAGTCCCAAAAGAAAGAGGCCATGCTGCAATTACCTTTTCTTTTTCAGCCTGTAAGTTGCAGAGCTCACCAAAGTGTCAGCTGAGAAAGCTCTTGCTGCCTGCAATTTCAACTGCACCCATCAACTACCAGCACACACCCTGCTATGGGCACCTTCTTTCTCAGCTCTGGGTAACGTCCTTCAGTCTCACAGGATCCAAATGGAACGACACCAGCCACTGCTCACACACTAAAGCTATTAGGACAAAAAGCTCAACTTGGCGTTTGCACTCCCACTGCCAGTTCAACAGCTCTAACCCAGAGAACTGCCTTTTGGAAAAAGCCTTGAAACTCACCGCCACCACCCAAAGTGTGCATCCAAACTTGTCTTCTTTGCCAAAGAGAGGAACTAGAAGAAATGCCCATCTCAAAAGAAATGGCAACCCCTCCTCCAAAATACAAACCATCCAGGGACTGATCCCATACAAAGGTGCCAGAACACTGTTCCTGGGCATTTCCTGTCCAGGGCACTAGATCTGCTGCACACCAAGACTCAGCATAGCTGTGTAACTTCTCATAAGCATAACATGGTTTCTCCAAAACATGTGTGCTTCCAGAATTTCAAGAAGGCCACCTCAGAGAAGTGGAAAACACCTGCTAAATTGAATCTCTCAGGAGACCACCTTCCAAAGATGGATACCAACTCCATAATTTTGTACACATTGAGGCAGTGCTTCCAAACAAAATATTATGCCACAACGGAAAGTTCCTGCTGCCCTTGATCTCCACCTCTGCAGATCTGCACCTTCAACACTGAGGCTATATGCTTTCCTTCCCTTGATGAGCATTGTCATGCTTCCGCATCTTACCAAGTGAAACTATTGAATACATCCAACAATTGCTCCTACACAGAAGGGGTCTGGACAGAAATGTCTTGCTGGACTTTACCTCCCCATGGTCCCTTAACATCTGCTCCATCAGCATTGGCACAATGTCCTTTGTTACCTCAGGAAAGGCACTCCAAGTCACTTGGCCTTGCCTTGCCTTCAGTACCTTGCCTAGTTTTTCCTAGCCTGCCCTTGCTTTGCTTGCCTTTTCTTATGTCTGCCTTGCCTGGCCCTACCTATAACTTCTTATTTTACTTTGCCTTGCCTACCACTCTTTGCCTTGCCCTCCATGCAGGCAAGGCAATGCAAACCAAGGCACCTCAAGGGAGAGGTAGGTAAGGCCAGAGCAGTGAGGGGAAAGCAAATGGAGTGTTGGGCAAAAGAATGCCCAGAAGTTCTAGGCAAGGCTGGGCATAGGAAGGTAAGCCAGTGATGGGTAGGCCAGGCAGAAACAAGAAGGGCTAGGCAAGGCAAGGCCTTGGAGGAAAGCAGTAGGTAGGTCAAGGGTGGGGCATGGGCATGACAGGGAATGCAAGGCTAGGGAGGGTTGGCAGGGCAAGGCACAGAAACTGTTGGGTTCCCAAGGCAATGCAAGGCAAGTGACAGGTACATTCAAGGACTGCTGGTACACAAAAGTGGCTAGGACAGACTGCTCTATCCAGCCTTGATTTCACACAGGCCATCTCTAATCTGCACCTAAAACACTTGGGCTACCTGCTTTCCTTCGTATACAAAAGAACTGTCATTCTGCTCCGAGAACCCAAGGGTGAAGAGTGAATTTCATGTCCAAAATTCAAGACATGCAAGGATAGGTGTTAGAACAAAGTTGCCAGGACAGATGGGTGTGCTTGCATGTGACCCTCTCTGGGCTTTCTCTCATGCTCCTGAAACACTGGAGGTACGTGAAGGCCTTGAGAATCATAGGGGAATCAGGCAGGGCAAGGCAAGTTGAAGAAATTCCACAGAAAGAGAGGTATTGAATTCCAGGTGGGGGAGGGGTGAGCAAGGTAATGCAAGGCAAGGCAGAGGTTGCTAGGTTCAAGGGCAAGGCAAGAGAAGCAGTGGCTTTGCAAGACAAGACAAGACAAAGGAAAGGCAAGCAAAGCAATGAGAGCGCTAGAGGGAGAAGGAGATTAAAGGTTGGACCTGGACAAATGAGAGGAGAATGGGGGATGGGTGAGCAAGTCAGTACAAAGCACTGGATTGGTAGGAAGGGCAAGGGAAGGTCATGGATGGGTCAGGAAGTAAAAAGGAACTAATGGTCAGCAATGATGAGTTAATGCATGGTTGAGTATGTTATAGATGATATTAATGATTTAGGTAATTTTTGTTAAATGTTATATATTTATTACATATATATAGTTAATAATTATAAATATGTAGGGGCTATTAAGCAAACTGCAGAAATTGCAAATATGTAGCAGCTATTAAGCAATAATTGCCAGTTGTAGAAACTGCAGAAATAGAGAAGTTAGAAAGAGCCCAGCCTTGGTGCAGGATAATGTACTGTAACTTTGTATCATAAGACATGAAGAAAGGGAGAAAATGAGAGATATGGTGAAACCAGGGTGACCACAGTGGAAGGTCCCCAGGACGTGCTGCGAGGAAGAGGAGAGACTTCATCCACTGACCACCCTGAGAGGGCAGAAGACCCCAGACTCCTGGAGTTAGAAGATTCAACTGTGACGAAATATGGAAAAACACGGACTGGGGAGGGACCAAGAGGAGTGTATAAACCAAAAAGTTATAGAAATTGAAAGCTACGGGAAAAATTTCGAAAGCTGCACGTGGAGCACGAGCTGAGACTTGTGTTCTCCGGCTTTCCCAGCGCGCTGCTTGCTTCGACTTCTCGCTTTAATAAAGGTTTTCTAACTGGCAATAAATTATTGGATCCTTATATTTTTCAGGTAGGAAACACAAGGCAATGTAATAAAGGGGTAGGCAACAAAATTAGTGTCTTAAGTAGAAAAGTTCATGCTCGGCAAGTCCAAGAGAAAAGCAGTGGAGAAGTCAAGGTGGGGAATGGGTGAGTGCAGCTGAGAAAGAAGCAAAGTGCACGGCTCCAGTGGTGTGTGTGTGTGTGTGAGTGTGAAGTTTGCAGGATGTAGAGCAAAGAAAGCTGCCACTTGATTGTGAACAGACATTTTCAAACATAAGTGGCAAGGTCCAAGCAACCTGTTCCTCCTGGCACATCTGTGTGTCCAAGACGTAGCCAGAAACTTCTCACTTTAGATTCAGACTGCAAGCAGGACTGTAGTAATGCACCCCTCACCCTCAAGTGGGCATTTCTGTAAAAGGAAAGGGTTTCAGTTTACCTTTGGACATTTTAGGAAGTTTAGCTAGAACGTTCCATGTCTTTCTCAGTGTAATTGGCTCAATGCCAAGAGACAAGCACCTGTTGGACTTTGTCACTGTTTGTCAAAACCTGTACCTCTTTCTGTTGGCAGTTTTCCAATAGATCCATCCTCAATCATTAAGTAGAAAAAGGGACAGAACAAAAGGGCTCTGTGCATTCTCAAGGCGTTGCAGCAGGTGTGTGGGACCTGTCCCTACAATGTGTTTGGCTTTGATGTTTTGTTTTGTATTATTTTCTTTCTTTTATTAAACCTTTTTGATTTTTCAAGACACATTCAACCATGCCATCTTGCTACTTGATTTAAGCCTTTTCTCTGCAAGAGCTGGACCCTCAGAGGTATTTGGTATTCCAGTACGGGACACAGAATGTGATGGCGTGAGTAGCTGAGCAGGAAAGGGCATGGCATTGGCATCTTTCAACAGAAGTCGTTTGTCTGTGTTAGAAGGAGATGGATATATGGGACTCCAGCAATATGACACTACACTCAGCTGAGAAGCAAAGTGCATGGCTTCAGTGTGTGCTCCGAAAATGAAAAGCTGCAAGGAAAAGGCAAGGGAACAGGTCAGTGAAAGCTTTTTGTCCTGGCACATTGCTGCTTGAAGTGGAACCACTGTTTGGTTTTGCTAAGGACTCTGCGACACTGAGAGGACATGCTCTTCAATGTAGCTGAGAAGAGAGAATCACCTCTATGTCTGTCACAGTTTGCAGGCTGCAAGGGGAAGGTGAAGGTCAAGCCTGGCTTTTAGCTGTGGGACATGTTACAAGGAAGCAGCTGCTGGATATTTGAAGCTTTTCAGGATCTGTGGAAGACTATGCTGGTACCTAGAGCTTGAGGGGAGACACATATTTCCAGAATCTGTGACACAGTCCACTTGGTGTGAATTAGACTCTGAGCAAGGAAGATCATTCTTAACTGACACCACTGGTCCTAGAACAGACTGGTGCTATACACCTCACTTCTCAGCTCTAGGTACTGTGGCTGTCGGGCACTTCTGCAGTCTGAATCTAAACTGGAATGCTCCCAAGCCACTGCTCGGTACTGAACAAGTAAAATGTGAAGAATCTTTCCCCATTGCCTCTCCAAAGACAAAGATACGAAAACGAAAGTTTTAAGTTTCCTCTAAAAAAACTTTAAAAAGTGCTTTGTTTTACAAAATTATGCACCCTGTTGAAAGTTATTACTAGAGCTTGTAGTTGATACACTAAGCTTGCTAATATCAGACTGTGGATGCAGCAGGCAGGAGGACAGCGGTAAACAGTTAATACATCAAGCACGGCTGCAGCAGACTTTTGCTACATGATAAACCATTTAATGGAATTTGTTGAACACCCCAGGTCTAGCTGATGCCTAAATATTTGAATTCTTGAGGTGGACCCTGGATTTTCTTAGAATTGACTGCCCATCCCAAGTGCCACGGTAATTCAGTAATGGCATCCAGACCTTGTTGCACCTGTTCCATATACAGCACCTGCACGAGAACATCATTAATCTGTTGTACAGTCTGTACTTCAGCTGGTGCAGTATGTTGTGCTAAAGTTCAATGTATTGCTTGGTGACAAAAAATAGGAGTATTTTTATAGCCCTGGGGGCAGACATGTAAAGGTGTATCTGTTTCCTCCCCAAGTAAATGCAAACTGATCTTGAGCGATATGGGGAACAGGAATCATGAAAAACACGTTAGCTACATTAAGTACAGCATACATGTTCCTGGATGTGCCTGAATTCAGTGTACTAGTGTAGCATCAGGGACAGCAGCAGTTATGGGGGGATGTTTCCTTGTTCACTGCCCTGTAATCTACAGTCACATGCCAGCTGCCACTTGGCTTTTTTACAGGCCAGACAGGACTATTAAAAGCAGAATGTGTGTAACAAAAAACACCTACTTGTAGCAAATCATTAACAGTTGCTTGAATTTCTGCATCTCCTCATGGAAATTCATCGTGCTTTATATTTACAGTTTCTGTGGCTCTGGGGATTTCTGATTCTTGTTGTACAAGCCCCACAGTGATAACCTTGGCATGTAGGTACTGCGTGGTGCCAAAAGCCCAATATGTACCATTAATTTCTAATGTAGCACCCCACAAAATATCCATTCCTAAAATGTATTTACCAATTGAAGCAACCACAACAGAATATATAGGAGGCTCCCAATCTTCAATTTGCAATTCCAATTTAGTAACCCTCCCCACTACAGTTTGCTCACCTAATCCTCACATGGGAACAGTAGTTCCCTGTATTCTTTCTGGTTTGCCTTGAATGATAGTGACCTCTGCCCCGTATCAACTAAAACACAGACTCCTTGTTTATTTGCATTTGACCACCAAATAATACATTGGGTAAAGGGATGAAGGTCCAGTCACAACACAGGCAGTTCAGAATGAGGGTTTGGTCTATTCCCTATTCCTTTGTCACTTGTCCCTCTGCCTCAGATATAGCCTTCCTTCACGTCTGTCCATGGATAAAACAGTACAGACGAATCAAATGATGATCTTCTGCCTTCCCCAGCCCCAGGTACTCTGGGTACTCTGCTCTGGGAATTCTATGCCATGCAATGTAACTCTTGTAGTGGTTGTCCATCTGTATCTTTCTTGTCTACGCTTGGTTGAGGAGTAAACAAAAGAAGGGGATCCATTCATCCAGCTCCCCCTATAACTATTCCCCTGTTGATTCTTCTGCTTTTCTGCTTTCCCCTGATTCTGGGCTGATTTCTCTGACTCTAATCCTGGTAAATCCCTCAACTGACTTAATTTTTCAATCACCTGTTCAATCAGCTTCCCTTGCCCCGATAAGATTAAGGGGATAAGGTACACTTTCCATCCCTTTAGGCAGCCCTCTAGGAGAGTGTTCCATATCCTGGGGTTAAGGGCTAGGCCATATAAAACTCAGGAAGCCCCATCATGACACCAATTTTCATTCCTTCTGCTTTAAGCAGATAGCAAACTTGTCTTTAAGTTGTCCATTCTGTGGACAAGAATGGACAAGAAGTCCAAGCAGCCTCACTGGTATACTGACCTGAAAAGCCTTCTGCAACAACTGCAACCATAATAACATTACTTGCCCAAATACTGCATTACACTGGCTGCACATACATATCGGAGGTGAGTCCCATAAACTTTTTAGCATCTGCATCATCTAGCAACACAAGTGTCAGCACCTTCCTCCATAAGACACACTAGCCATTTTTGAGGTTTCTCCCCTGGCCTCTGCTTGTATTTGTTCAGTAAATTTTTAACTTCCTTACAGCTATAATCAGTTAATTCATTTCTCCAGACAGCTGGTCCTTTCCCCCTAGTCACCAGATTCCATTTGAAGACAGAAGCCACATGAGTACCTCTCTTTTCTATTTCTTGTTCATCCTCAATAGAGGAATCAGATTCATTAGCACTCCAAATGTTTCCATCCCAGGTCTCTGCATCCCATTCTGGATTTGTGAGAATAGTATGGACTCGTGGGCTAGCTGCCTTTTCTGTCTATCTTTTTGCCTCACTGCCTAGCAAGCCAGACTGCACATTTTTCTGCTACAACAGCAAATTTTCTCCCAAGCTGCTCATCCTGTTCTAAAGCAGTTACAAAAACTTGACATCATAACATCGTATCAGCTCACAACTGTTCTAGTTTTCCATCTAGCTCAACTGCCTCTCGAACTCCGCATTTCCTTCAACAGCAACTTCATACGCAAATAATAGGCAAACATCTCTCCAACCAGCATGAATCTTTAGCGTGTGTCTGAGCAGTCTGTATAAATTCTCCCAAGTATTTCAATGCCTTCAGGGTGTTCCCTGGACTTAAGCAGCATGCATCATGACTCACTCACCCCCTCCACCCCAGAACCATGCTTTATATCTCTTCCCCTGGAGTGAAATTTTTCCATTTATGGCATCATCTCAGGAGTGGCTAGCACATGAGATGAGGCCACAATGGCTCATGACATGACCTCCATGCTAACAACAGCTCCACTCTGCATTATTCCTCTTTCAAAGGCTGACTTCCTATCGGTTGACCAATACATTGTTTCTCTTAAGGGTCAATTTCCCACCAGTTAAATGAGGTTTTCTTCATTGTTCTTCATTATCTTGTCAATGTACACAACAGCAGAACAAATATAGCAGGGCCTTAGACATACCTTTGGTTCCTCACACATTAGTGGAGATCAAGGGCAGCAGGAACTTTCTGTTGTGGCATAATATTTTGTTTGGAAGCACTGCCTCAATGTGTACAAAATTATGGAGTTGGTATCCATCTTTGGAAGGTGGTCTCCTGAGAGATTCAATTTAGCAGGTGTTTTCCACTTCTCTGAGGTGGCCTTCTTGAAATTCTGGAAGCACACATGTTTTGGAGAAACCATGTTATGCTTATGAGAAGTTACACAGCTATGCTGAGTCTTGGTGTGCAGCAGATCTAGTGCCCTGGACAGGAAATGCCCAGGAACAGTGTTCTGGCACCTTTGTATGGGATCAGTCCCTGGATGGTTTGTATTTTGGAGGAGGGGTTGCCATTTCTTTTGAGATGGGCATTTCTTCTAGTTCCTCTCTTTGGCAAAGAAGACAAGTTTGGATGCACACTTTGGGTGGTGGCAGTGAGTTTCAAGGCTTTTTCCAAAAGGCAGTTCTCTGGGTTAGAGCTGTTGAACTGGCAGTGGGAGTGCAGACGCCAAGTTGAGCTTTTTGTCCTAATAGCTTTAGTGTGTGAGCAGTGGCTGGTGTCGTTCCATTTGGATCCTGACTCTGTGAGACTAAAGGACGTTACCCAGAGCTGAGAAAGAAGGTGCCCATAGCAGGGTGTGTGCTGGTAGTTGATGGGTGCAGTTGAAATTGCAGGCAGCAAGAGCTTTCTCAGCTGACACTTTGGTGAGCTCTGTTTTTGGCAGATGTTTTAAATTTTGTTAGCAGACTCTGCAAGAGTGAAAAGCTTTGTTAAGTCAATGGAGTTCATGCGGTCCTTTGTGTGTGGTGCAAAGAAGAGTATGCACTTGGAAGAGGAATATCAGGGAAATCTTTTTGTCCTGATACAGTTGATTTGAGAGCAGGGACGTTGGCAACTTGGCTCTGCCCTTGCGGAATTTCCGAGCTGGGCTGGGTGTGTTTCTTTCTTTTGTGAGTCAACAACGTCATCGTGTGGCTGTTCTGAGGTGCACTGACAGTGTCAAAGAAAAAGCCGAATGCTTTCCTGGCCTGGCCCCATTTGTGTGGACGCAGTTCTTAGAAGAGCTCTGCTTTGCATCCTGGCTCTTGGAGACTGATAGAGTATGATCCTGCATGTAGAGGGGAAGGAAGAGGAATTGTTTCATTGTTGGCTGTGCAATTTATAGGCTGAAAAAGAAAAGGCAATTGCAGCACAGCCTCTTTTTCTTTTTCTTTTGGGACTTTTTCTGTGCAATCAGCCACTCAATATGTAACTCATACCCACTGAACTGCATCCACCTCCCTGGAGAGATGCACTTTCCCTCAAGCTCTATGTACCATCTATGTACCTTTCACTGTTGCAGATCCCAAACCCTTCAAAATGTCCAGCACCTTCTTGCAGAATAAAAGTCCTACAACAAAAAGCCATTGCTGGTCTTCATCTTCCCTTTGCAGTCTCTAAACTACACAAAACACACTAGTGATTCGCACTTTCCTTCTTAACTATGTAATATATAGCATCAGCAGGTTCTCCCAAGGTGGCAGAGTCTATGGCTAAAGTAAAAAGCATTTCCAACTGCAGTTCAGACTGAGAGATGTGCCAGGACAGAGGGCATTTGCTAACCTTCTGTCTTCCCTGGAAAACCTGATATACACAGCACAATCACTTTCACACACCTTCAGTGTTGTGGAGTGCAAGCACCTAGAGCTCACAGAGAAGGAAGTGTCAGCACAAAGACATTCCTAAAGAAGTAATTTCTCCTAGCAGCGTTTCAATTGTGCACAACAAACCGTGGCTATGTCCCCTCCTTCTCACGTATATGGACCATCATATTTTTCATTCTTGCAGCTGTGTTGCAAACATCCAGCAGTTGCTCCCATCAAATAGGCTCCAGAAGAAAAAGACATTGCTGGGCTGCAGCTGCCCCTTGTTGCAAATAAGCCACATCAAACTCCGTGATGAACTCTGTCCTTCCCTTCTGTGCTGCATCTACCATTGTATTCTCTGCATCTCGGCATTGAAAGCTAAGCACAATTGTTTCCACAGAGGGCTGGAAGAGGAATAAGTAGCAGCACAAGCCTCTGAACTTCCCCTACGACTGCTAATGTGAATTTGGCAGGCAAGCAAGTGGCAGCCACGCTCCTCTGGCAGACAGTATGCTGCGTACACAGTCTGGTGCTCTGTAGCTTTGTTCTTCACCTTTTGTAACCTGCTGTGCTTTCATCCTCCTGGAGGTGAATCATCATTACTTCTCGCACAGAACACTCTGCCAGCAGCAAAGTGTTCCAAAGCATTGCTTCTGCCAAGACACACCTGGGCTGAGCTTTCCTTCTAAGCACTACGTACCATCACATTTGGCCTCTCTTGTAGTCTGAATCTAAATGGAAAGCTTCTCGGCTACATCTCGCACAGAGAACTGTGCCAGGACAACAAGCTTGCATGGAGCTTGCCCCTGAATCTTGTGGAAACTTGTATTTGCACCACATTCAATGGGCAGTCCTCTTTCCTTTACAATGTGCCAAGTGCTGCCACATTGCCATGCTCTCTGTGTGGTCCTTTTCAGCTCGAAGTATAACCCTGCACATAACAGCCTCGCAAGGACTTAAAGATCCAGACAGACATCTCACAGGAAAAAGTGCCAGGACAAAAACATATTCTTTGTGTCCTCTTCTCACCACGCAGATTGAGGGTCTGTGCCTTTATCCTTAACCAATATTCACCAGCCCTACTTTTCCCAGTCATCCTGCCTCTCCCAGCCTCCAGTTCCCTCTTTTCCTTGGCTTTGCAATCTCACTGGACACCCATTCCTACTTTTCCTAGACCTCATTTCCTTCACACCAGGGACTCCCTGCACTCCCCTTCCCAGCCATTCCAGGTCTCTCCACCCTGTGACCCTTCTTTTCCAGACACTGGGGACCCCTGGACTTTCCTTCCCACCTCTCCAAGAGACTGCACTTCTTTTCCTTGACTCTGGGTCTCCCTTGACACCTTGCAGGCCTTTATCCTGGACCAACACCCACCTCCACCCCCTTCCCCTACTATTCCATCTCTCCTTACCCCTATTCTCCCTTTTCCTTGACTCTGAGACTCCTCAGAACCCTAAAAGCTCCCCAGGTTTCCCACTCCTGTTTCTGGTTTGTGGCACTGTCAGACCCTGGCCCAGGGCTCCCCAACTTTATGGTTTTGGGGTATCTGGACAGGACCTTATTTGAGTAGGGCCAGAGTCGAGCCAGAACTTTGGGATTCTCACACACAGATGGGTGAGTGCCCCCAGCAAAGCCACTCCTGTGACCTGGAGACACTGCGGATCCAACACAACCAGAGCGGGGGGATTCATGGGAATGGGGGGGAGTTACAATCCAGTTTAAACCCAGAAGGGCAAAGAAAATTAAGTCTCTGTGCATAAACCAGTGAGAACTTTGAAGGTTCAATACAGATTAAAAAAAAATGTGAAGAAAACCAAACCAGGTTAGATGTTAGGAAAGAGAAGGGAAGGGAAGGGAAGGGAAGGGAAGGGAAGGGAAGGGAAGGGAAGGGAAGGGAAGGGAAGGGAAGGGAAGGGAAGGGAAGGGAAGGGAAGGGAAGGGAAGGGAAGGGAAGGGAAGGGAAGGGAAGGGAAGGGAAGGGAAGGGAAGGGAAGGGAAGGGAAGGGAAGGGAAGGGAAGGGAAGGGAAGGGAAGGGAAGGGAAGGGAAGGGAAGGGAAGGGAAGGGAAAAAAAAAAGAAAAGAAAGGAAGGGAAGGGAAGAAAGAAAGAAAGAAAGAAAGAAAGAAAGAAAGAAAGAAAGAAAGAAAGAAAGAAAGAAAGAAAGAAAGAAAGAAAGAAAGAAAGAAAGAGTGCATGGGGGGTAGGGGGACAGGGGGAGAGGGACAGGGGTTAGGTGGAAGCATATTACCCTACATCTGAGGGTTCCAACAGAGTCTCATTGCTCCTTTCCATCTGGTGTCTCCCACTGCCACACCACACTACACTGAAGAACATAGAATCCCGTGGATGAATATATGCTTTGGGCCAGGTGGGAATGCCCACATGCCTCCCATGCAGGGAGGCACTGTCCCTTGCAAGACTGAGGGTCTATTGCATAGTGATGCAGTGCTCTGGTGCAGGGTCTGGAGACCCCTTTGGGAAGTCTTTGATGGGCCATGATACCCCCTCTGCTGTCTTTCATGTGGATGTGGCTTTTTACATGGGTGAGGAGGCCCCTCAGCTGGGCTCCTCTGCACAGTGGAGGATGGGTGGTCACTGTGCCTCTGGCCAGAGGATTTTCCAACACACCAAAGCCTTTTTCCCCACCAACCTATGGTTCCAGGGCCTGTGCAAGGCTGCCAGCTGATAGCCCTGGGGCTGGGATCTCCACCCTGAAGGTGTTAAGCTTGTGTTTTGTGAATGTCCCCAGCACTGAGCTGTTGCTTTATCTTATCAGTGAGAGTGTAGGGCCTAAGTCAGGAGGCCTACTTAGGATGTGGTGGTTGACTCTGCAGCTTTTGTAATACAGTTTTGCTATAATAGGCAGAAGTCCTCCATGAAAATGTTTAAGTCACAAATTATAATATTTCAGTCTCTGACAAGGGGTCTGTGGAAATGGGATGGGATCCATGGGGCTGTGATGAGGATCCATGGCACAGGGATGGAATCTGTGGGGCTGGGCTGGAAATTTGTGGGGCTTGAACAAGGATAGAAACATAAAGTGGGATTAAGCACCTACAGCGTGGGTCCTCAGAATGCTGCCAGGCAGATCCGTGCTGCCTTCCTGACCTGACTCGAGGTGTTACTGGGATGGCAAATCTGATGAGGATGATGCTGGCAGCCATCACAGACACAGTTACCAACACCAGCTTGAGATTCCAGCCAGATTCTGGCTCTGGGAAGCATGGGATGGTGAGGAGGTGGAGCAGAAACCCCATCTTGGTGCTCCAGAGTTCCAAATTCTTCTCCCAAATTCTTCTCCCAAATTCCCACATTCCACATTCTCAGCCTCACGCCAGGAAATGCAGGGAGTGGGAAAGTAGGGGAACACGAGGACTTAGGAGGTCTGGCGGTCCCAGAGCCAATAAAAGGGGAGGCTGGGGGTGGGAAGAGGTTGAATGGTTGAGAAAGAGGGTGCAGGATACAGGGGTGGTATACACATTGCTGGGGAAGATGGTTTCAAGGGGTGCAGGGTCTTGCAGAGGGGATTCCAGGAGCTTCCTGTGCCCAGGAAAGGGTGTCCAGTGCTCCCCAGTTTCAAGGAAAGGGAAGTCACAGGCAGGGAGACTCAGGAATGGATGACCTGGAGGCCATCAGTGTGAAAGAACAGGGGGTCAGGAGGCTGGGAAAGAAGGGAATGAGGATCCAGGTCCCAGAGTCAAGGAAAAGGTGAAGGCTGGGGACTGGTGACAATGGAATAGTTAGGAAAGGGAGTGTGGGGGTATTAGTGGAGGACAAGGGGTGCAGGGTAAGGGGTCCCAGTGCCATATGAGGGGGTTCAGGGGATCCCAGTGTGGAAAAGTTGGTGCAGGGGGTGTCAGTACCGGGGTTGGGGGTGCAGGGGCATGCATCCCAGTGCACAAGAATGAGGATTCAGAGCAGTACCAAGGTCAAAGAAATAGGGTGTACAGGAATTGAGAGAGGTAGGATGGGAGGTTCAAACGGTCCCCAGTGTCGAGCACAGGTGAGTCATGGGTTAGGGAGAGCCAGGACAGCTGGGGAGGGGGGCTAAAGGGGTACCCAGTGCTAAGGAAAGCAGAAAGCCAGGAATGGGGGCGCAGGGGCTCCCAGGACAAATGAAAAGGAAGATCTGAAACATGGGATTGGAAACTAAAGGATATTAATCATAGAAATTAGGAGACATTGACTGAGAATAGGCATTCAGATGATGTGCATCGCCTAATATTTGCTGATCTTTGTACTGTTGCTTGAGAAAAGAAGGGACAAGACTACTGCCAGAATAGCAAGAAGGAGTGCAAGGATGTCTGATAAGGAGAGGATGCTTGAGAGGAGACAGGAGTACAGGATTGCCAAGGATACGGAGATAGCGAGGCTCCTTGGGCCCCCAGAACCAGACAGAACTGGCCTTGTAGCTTGGACTGTGAGCAGAGGATCAGTGGGCATGTGCAAGGCAGCAAGGTCAGAAGTTCATCTCCGAGGAAGACCATTTTTCTTCATCTCTGAGACAGGACCCCCTCCCCTGAGACAACCACCAGAAAGAACTGCACAAGCCCAAAGGACTGATAAAACGATTAACATACAAAGCGGAGAGGGGGGAAGCCAAGGAATGAATATGCATGGGGTATTTCGAAACTCAATGCATATGTAACACTCTAGAGGTTAAAAGAGAACTCGATGCATATGTAACATTCTAGAGGTTAAAAGAGAACGTGGGTGAGTGAGGGGGCGGGTATGTCTTTGTGGAGGTGTCCCGCATACCCCGGCCAAATAAACTACATACCTACTTTAAAACTCACTTTGTCTCTGAGTTTTAGAGTTTTTTCACGTGTCAGATCTGGAGGCTGGAGAGGTGGGGTGGCCGGGAAAAGGGGTTCAGGGTCATTCTGTGGCGGGAATGATGGATCAGGCAGTCCCGGTGCTCTTGAGTTGTGGTTCAGGGTTCCCACTGGTAGGAATTGCAGTTCAGGGGGGTCCCAGGGTAAGGAAAGGTGGGGATAAGTGGGGGGAGAGGCAAGATCTCCAGGAAGGAGGGTTCAGGGCATCACCGGTGTTGAGGAAGGGAGGATTTGGAGGCTGGAAGAAGTAGGAATGGTTTTGGGGATTGGGAAAGGAAGGAACGGGCACCAGGTGCCGTGTTCAAAGGCAAGGGAGAGGCTGGCAGTTGGGAGAGGTGGCATGGTCGGGAAAGAGGATGAAGGGTTGTACCAGGGCCAGGGAATGGGGTGCAGGGGGGTCTCAACACACAGAATTGTGAGGTTCAGGGGGGTCATGGTTTCGGACAATGGCTGTTCCGAGGTTCCAGTTCCCGGGAATGGCAGTTCAGGGGTGCCCCAGTGCTGGGGGACCCACTCACTCCTTGTCACCCCCCAGGACCACCCCCAGCCCCAGCGCTAGAGCCATTGATGGCGCTGCTCCTCTACAGCCCCGTTCCCAGAGGTGTCTCCGGGCCCATGATTGGCGCCGCTCTTTTCTGCCAGCCCGTGGCAGCTGGGGATGCTCATGATGGAGGAGACCCTGGGCAGGAGCACATGAAGCTCCTGGCCAGTGGTGAGTGCTCCTCCTTTGGCTCAGGCCACCCCTGGAGCCATCGCTTGGGTCATGTCCCCACAGCCATCTGCAGGACCATTTCTTGGGTAATGTGCCCACAGCTACCCCCAGGGCCACCGCTTGGGTAATGTCCCCATGGCCACCCCCAGGGCCATCACTTAGGCAATGTCCCCACTGCCACCCCCAGGGCCATTTCTTGGGTAATGTGCCCACTGCCACCCCCAGGGCCATCTCTTGAGTAATGTCCCCATGGCCACCCCCAGGGCCATCCTTTGGGTAATGTCCCCATGGCCACCCCCAGGGCCATCACTTAGGCAATGTCCCCACTGCCACCCCCAGGGCCATTTCTTGGGTAATGTGCCCACTGCCACCCCCAGGGCCATTTCTTGTGTAATGTGCCCACTGCCACCCCCAGGGCCATCTCTTGAGTAATGTCCCCATGGCCACCCCCAGGGCCATCGCTTGGGTAATGTCCCCATGGCCACCCCCAGGGCCATTTCTTGTGTAATGTGCCCACTGCCACCCCCAGGGCCATCTCTTGAGTAATGTCCCCATGGCCACCCCCTGGGCCATCCCTTGGGTAATGTCCCCACGGCCACATCAGTCGAGATCAGATGTACTGGATGCTGGCTGGTAGCGGTGATCTGATAACACCTCCCCAAGGAGGAAGGACCCATCACCGCTCACACAACGGCCATGGGGTTGCAACACCCAAATCACCCAAAACAGCAGGTTTGCACCCCACAGCCCCTCACTCTTCTCAGAGGGCATCTCCAGGACATCACTGCAGCTTGTCATGGCCGTCTACAAGGTGACAGTAGCAACCGGTGACATGGCGGAAGCTAAGACCACCAACTCCATCTCCATCACCTTGGTGGGCACCTACGGCGAGAGCCCCCAGACCACCATCTCCTTCTTGTTCCTGCCAGGGAAGGTGGGGATGGGGATGGGGCATAAGGGGTGGTAGAGCTGTCCTGGGGACATGAGGGTGGCACAGGCTGCCCCAGGGATGTGAGGGGCTGCATGCACTGTCCTGGGGATACAAGAGGATGGTGGGAAGAAATTTGAGAGATGGAGGAAAGGGGTTCCAGGGTCTGGAGGAAAAAAAATGGGGAGGATGGTGGGTAGTGGTCCTGGGGGGATTGGAGGAATGGTGTTCTAGGAGGATGGAGGAAAAGGACTTCAAAGGGATGGTGGAGGATAAGGGTCCTGGATGCAATGGAAGCAAGTGGGAATGCTTTGAGCCCCTTCTCTGCTGGTGTCCCCAGTGCCACCAAAGGCATCTGCCCATCCCCAGTAGCCATTTCCTCCTCTCCAGGAGAGAAGCCTATCTGTGCACTGCGGGCAGGATTTGGGCCCCATTGTCCTCATCCGCCTGCATAAGTGGCGGCTCTTCCTGGAGGATGCCTGGTACTGCAAGGACGTCCGGGTGACAGCCCCCAACGGCACCCTGTATCGCTTCCCCTGCTACCAGTGGCTGGAGGGGGTCACCACAGTGGAGGTGCGAGAGGGCTCAGGTAGGACCCACTCTGCCCCCATCCTCCTCTGATGGCCAGAGGTCCGGCTTTTGACACCCCCCCCTTCTTTCTAGGGAAGAAGCTGGTGGATGACAAGCTGCAGATCCTCAAGGAACATCGTCGTCGGGAGCTGGCAGCACGGCAGGAAGCTTACCGGTGACAGCAGGGATATGGGAACAAGGCCTACTTTGGCCAGGTGGGCTGGTCAGCAGTGATGCTGACGTCTGCTCCCATTTCCCCCCCTGCTCAGGTGGAAGAACTATGCCGAGGGCTGGCCCCGTTGCCTCAACGTGGACTCCATCTTTGAGCTGGACTCCAACATCAAGTTCTCCTGCATCAGGGCCACCAACTTCACTGGTTTCCTCATCTTCCAGTAAGCAGTGCCCTGAGACCTTGGAGGACCTGGGTGATGGCAGGGAAAGGGGCCAGAGGAGGCAAGGGGTGTGCTGAGGTCCCCCCTCTGCCCTGTAGAGGGGCCTCCCACCTTCTGTCAGGGTTCCTCCTGAAACACACCTCCTGGGACAGCCTGGATGAGATGCGCACCATCTTCTCCCGGACAGAGGGCAGGGACATCGGTGGGTGCCTTGTGTGTTGTCCCCTGCCCCTCCCCCTGCATCACTCAGGGCTTCACAAGATGTGTCTGGAGGGTAGGTAAGTGGGTGCTGATGTCTGACCATCCCCTTAGTCCCTGAGTATGTAGCCAAGCACTGGCAAGAAGATGACTTCTTCGGTTACCAGTTCCTCAATGGCAACAACCCCATCATCATCCATCGCTGCACCACACTGCCGCCCAAATTCCCAGTGACGCCAGAGATGGTTGCTGGCTCACTGGGAGGTGGCACTCACCTGGGCAAGGAGCTGCACGAAGGTCGGATTTTCATTGTGGACTACAAGGTGCTGGAGGACATCCCAACTGACACCATTTATGGGCGCCAGCAGTACATAGCGGCCCCGCTCTGCCTGCTTCACCAGGGCACCGATGGGCTCCTGCGCCCCATTGCCATCCAGGTAGGGACGTCCCACCCCAAACCCTGCCAACAGGAGGGTGGCAGTAGTCCTAGACCACTGTGGTGTCCCACAGCTGTCTAGACAGCTGTGGTGTCCCACAGCTCAGCCAAAAGCCTGGACCCTGCAGCCCCATCTTCCTGCCAAGTGATGATGAATGGGACTGGCTGTTGGCCAAGACTTGGGTGCGCAACGCCGACTTCTACAGCCACCAGCTCCACACCCACCTGCTGAGGACCCACCTGCTTGGGGAGGTCTTCGCCGTCGCCACCCTGCGCCACCTGCCCACCTGTCACCCCCTCTTCAAGGTAAGGTCCCCCTTCAGGGCCACCCGCTGCTCCCCGACCCCAGATCTGAGGGCAGTTATGCCCCACCTGACAGCCCCCCCAGCTCCATGAAGGGGTCCCTGGTCACCTGCCAAGTGTTTGTTCCCCCCTCAGCTCCTCATGCCCCACTTCCACTTCACACTGCACATCAACACCTTGGCCCGCAGTGTCCTCATCAACCCGGGTGGCCTCATTGACAAGGTAAGCCCTGGGGACTGAGAGCACTGGGCTCTGTTGGGGCACTGGGGCCTGTTGGGAGCACTGAGGGGCACTGAATGCTCTGGGGTATTGGGGGGCATGGGAGTGTGCTGGGGACACACTGTGTACTGTACTAGAGTCCACTGGGACACTGGAGGGCACTGAAGTCTTGCCAGTGCTGGGGTCTACAGGGGGCACTGGAGGTACTAGATTCTGCTGGGGGCAGTGGGGTCTCCTGGGAGCCTTGGGGTTTACTGGAAACACTGGGGGGTACTGGGGTGATACTGGGACTAATGTGGAGTACTGGCATGTACTGGGAACACTGGGTGTACTGGAATTGCTGGGGAGCACTGTAGTGTACTCAGGGCACTGGGAAGCACGAGAGACCTGGGAGACACTAGAGAACACAGGGTGGAGGACACTGGCACTGGGGTACATGGGAATACCAGGTGTGTACTTGGAGGACCCGTACGCTGGGAGCAGTGTAGGGTACTGGGGTATACTGGGAGCACTGGGGCACCCTGAAGTCTGGCACTTCCTGCCCTCCCCAACCATGCGTGGCCCTCCTCCCAGGGCTCAGGGGTGACCTATGAGGGGCTGCTGCTGGTGGTGCAGCGAGGCCTGGAGCAGGTGACTTACACGTCCCTGTGCCTTCCCGATGACATCCAACACCGTGGCATGTCCCGTGTCCCCAATTACCACTACCGAGACGATGGGATGAGCCTCTGGCAAGCCATTGAGAGGTGAGACTGGTTTCGGGGGGTGGAGGGTGGTCCTGGCATGCCCCAGGATCCCACAATCACCTCATTCCTACGGCAGCTTTGTCACTGGCATTGTGAAATTCTACTACGGTGGGGACGCAGTGGTGAGCGAGGACACCGAGCTGCAGGCCTGGGTGATGGACATCTTCACCAACGGCTTCCTGGGCAGGACCTCCTCAGGTAGCACACCTGTGGCTGCCACAGGATGTCCCCAGGGGAGGCAGGGGACAAGCAGGTCCCTGAGGTTCTTGGCTGTCTCCACCCCACCCCCCAGGTGTTCCCTCCTCACTGCAGACAGTGGCGGAGCTCATCAAGTTCCTCACCATGGTGATGTTCACCTGCTCAGTGCAGCACGCAGCCGTCAACAATGGGCAGGTAGGACATGGGCCAGGGACACAAAGGATATCCCCAGCTGTCCTCCAACCATGCTGGGGACATGTCCCCCTCCCACTCCTCTGTGCTCAGGAAGGATGCCCCCATGCTGAAGCAATGTCTATTCACACCTCTGTACATGCCAGAAGGATGTCCCCATCCATCCTATCTCCATGTTGGAAGGATGTCCTCACCCTACATCCCCATCCAATGGGTCCCCATGCCAGAAGAATATCCCCATCCATCCCCTCTTCATACTGGAGGAGATGTCCCCATCCATCTCCCTTACCGTGCTGAGATGTTCCCATCTGCCCTGCCTCTGTGCCAAAGAATGTCCCCACATGTCTCCTCGCTGTTTTTGGGGGGGTGTCCCCACCCATCCCATTGCTGTTTTGGGGGGATGTTCTCTGCAGTGACCTATTCCCCTGCAGTATGACCTGGGGGCCTTTGTCCCCAATGCCCCGTCCTCCATGCGCCATCCACCACCCTGCGAGAAGGGCCGGGCCTTCCTCCAGCACTTCCTCGACACCGTCCCTGAGGTGGCCACCACTGCCAACATCCTGGTGGCTCTCATTCTCCTCAGCTCCCAACTCAAGGACAGGGTAAGTCTGGCCCCACAGTCCCCATGTGCCCCCCCCCCCCAAGCAGTTCTGTGGGACTGGGAAACTGCAAGAGGTGTCCACAAGGACACCTTTGGTGTCACCAAGCTTGGGGGACAGCCACCATTGCTCCACACTTACCAGGGTGCCAGAGAACCCTGGAACAGCACCAAGGAGTTGGAGCTGAAGGTTTCATATCCCTGTCCCCTCCCAGAGGCTCCTGGGACAATACCCAGAGGAATGGTTCACAGAGGCAGAACCCCGGCGGCTCATCCGGGCCTTCCAAGGGCGGCTGGAGGAGATCCGGGACCGGATTGAGGAGAGGAACCACACGGCTGAGCTGAGATACAACTACTTGAACCCGCTGGAGACAGAGAACAGCATCTCCATCTGAGCACAGGAGCTGCACCTGCTCAGCATGCTCAGCACTCCCAGCACCCTGCATCTGGGCATCCCCAGCACCCAGCACACTCAAAACCCCTCACATGGTCACCCCCAGCACCCAACAACCCCAGTATCTGGACACCCAGTGCACCCAGCACCTCCAGAACACCCAGCATCTTGCATCTGGGCACCCCCAACACAGAACCACCAGCATCTGGATATCCAGCACACCCAGCACTCCCAGCACTCCCAGCACCCCTTACATGGCCATCCCCAACACACTTGTCACCCAGCATCCTGCACTTGGACAACCCCAGCAACCCCACAGCCCCATACCTGGAGATCCTCAGCATCTACCCCCCCAGCGCCTTCAGCACGCCCCACTCCATTTTCCTCTCCCCAATAAATGCCAGCTTGTCAATCAAACCCTTGCTGCTTGTAGGTGTACCCTAAAACCACAGAGATCCACACAGCCCCCACTCAAAGTGAGAATCTGGACTGAGGCAGCTGGGAGACATGATGGAGTTCCCAGTGCTCCCAGTGCTTCTTCCCAGTGCTCACAGTGTTCATCACTGGTCCCCAGTGACCTCGGTGCCCCCCTGCAGTGCTCCCTTTGTTGTGGGCAGAGTGGGAGCTTCAAACATTAGAGAAGCTCCTTTTGAGATATAAGGTACAGAAAGAACCCCCAACACCCCCAAAACCTACACACAACCTCCTTGCTTTCTAAACTTCTCAGAAGGGAATGTGGGAGCTGCTGGATCTAATGCAAGTCCAACTTCCTCAGCCTCCTCACAGGCAAGGTGCTCCAGCCCCACCTTGGAGGCCCTTCACTAAACCTGCTCAGGCTTTCAGACATCTTCCCTGTGTTGAGGAACCAAAGCCAAGGCACAGGAACCTGGATAATCCACATCCTTCATCTCCTGGTCACACAGCCCAGGGTACTCCTGGCCTTCCTTGTACCCAGGGCACATGGCTGCCCCCTGCTCAGCTCCCTGTCCACCAAAACCTTTCCCACAGAGATACTCCCAACCAGGCAGCTCCAGCAGGTGCCACTGCAGGGACTGACACCGGCATTTGTCCTTCTGGAATTTCATGAGTGTGTGAACTGAATATACGCAGGTAACTGAGACAGCCAAAATCCACAGCTGAAGCGTAAAGAGCAGATTTATTCTATTGCCATGCTAGCAAAATGGGGACACATACAATCCTAAGCTTATTCCATCTTAACAGGGACAAAAATGTGCATGCCTAGCCTATTCCCCTGCCATAACACACCACAGGGCCTATCACAGGCATGTTCCTTCACAGTGCTGTGCTTTTGCAATCTCCAAGCTTCTTACGTCTCTTACATCTCATCAGGAGACCTAGGCTTGTGAAAAATGCTTTTTAGGATTTTTTTTCAACATCCTGTTATCTTCTGCAGAAATTCCATTTCTCAAAGCAGGCAGAAAACAACCCAAAGCAACCACAAAATTTGAAATTTCCCCCACCAAATATTAGCATCTTTCAGCTGCAAGGTCATCTTTGAGTGAAAATAATACTTTTTCTTATTCTTTCTTCCTTGCCAAATCATCTGCTTTCAACCTCTTCCTTCCCTCAGTGAGGTTCCTGCCAATGCACACTTTCCTCCTCCTTGCAGCCCTTCACTGAATGCAGAGACCTGAGAGATCTTTCCAGTAAAGATTCAGGCAAAGAAGCCATTGTATCCCTCAACATCAATATTAGTGTCTTCCAGTTAAGAAGGATTTAATTATTAAATCCCCCTCCCTGTTCTGAAGCAGCCCTGCACAGCACAAACAATGCACAGAAACTCCCTGAATGTTGCTGGCCTTGCTGTTACCTCCTGTCAGTGTCTTCATGGCTCCAGTTTGTAACCTGTCCTGTGACATCCCAGCCCTGCTCCCTTCACATGTCCCCACAGGGCCTGTGCAGGCCCAGGGCAGGACAGGAGCATTGCAGGGGGAACGGCCCCTCTGCCCTGGGGCCCACAGCAGCCTTGGGGCTCTGTGCCCCATGGCCTCCCTGCTGGGCAGCCTCTGCCAGCTCCTGCACAGCCCCTGGCACCTGTGGGCCTGCACAGACAGCCCTGCCCTGGGCTCTGCCGGGCTCTGGGCCAGCAGAGAGGCCGCGCAGGGCTGGCCATGGCCGGGAACAGGCCCTGAGCCCCACAGGAGGATGGAGCTGGGCCACAGCCAAAGGGCCCCGCAAACCTGGGCTGAGAGCCAGGGCTGCCAACGCCTGGGGACAGAGGCTGGCAGGGCTGACAAATGTCCTGGGTCCCCTCCCTGCTCTGGTCATGCCAGAGGCCATGTGCCAAGGGCACAGAGCAGCCTACTCTCTCTGGAACTTTCAAATCTTTGACCCCTTCCACAAACTTTGACTCTGCACCACAAACCCCTGGGCTGAGTCCTGCCCCTGCACACTCACACAGGCTGAGATGGACACTGATGGTGTCTGTGCCAGGCTCTCTCAGCCCAGCCCAGCTCCCTGCAAGCTCTGCCAGCTGCCCTGAGCTCTCTGCAGCACCCAGGGCCTCTCCCCAGCACAGCCCAGCCGGCTCTGGCCCCACAGCTCTGCTCAGGCCAGGCTGCTCTGGGCAGGGGCCCCACGGCCTCAGCCCCTCTGCAGGGCACAGCAGCAGCTGCAGCTCAGAGAGGGCTCAGCCCCAGCCATGGGGAAGGTGCTGGGCCAAGGGAAAACCAGGCTCCCTGGGTGCCCTGCTCTCCTCTCCCTGAGGTTCTGAGAGCTCTGCAGCCCCTGCTGCCATCCCAGCTCTCCAGGCCTGACCCTTGTGGTCCTAAACAGCTCCTCCAGCTCCAGGCACAGGGCCTGTTCCAATGCTGGTGCAGCCAGAAAGTTGTTCTTATTTCGCATTCATTCATTCATTCCTGCTCTGCTGAGGATAAATTTCAAGACAAAAAAAAAAAAAAAAAAAAAAAAAAAAAAAAAAAAAAAAAAAAAGCTGCAGGTTAATTTATTTCATTTAAATATGCGAGTCTCTCTGTTTACACAAAGTCTCCAGGTCACACAAGCCTGGTGGATGCTGAAGGGGGAGAGGATGAGTAATGACATTTCTTCTTTAAGGATGGCAACATCAGAAGTGGAGAAGAAAAGATATCTAAATAAGGAAAGACAGACTTGATCTGTCATGACATGCATTGGGAGTCACTGACAGAGGACAATAGGCAGGCTGTGGCTGCTCAAATGTATCCAGTCCTAAGTTTCTTCAGGACATCCTTGAGCTCCTGGTTCCTCAGGCTGTAGGTGAGGGGGTTCAGTGCTGGAGGCACCACCGAATACAGAATTGACACCACCAAATGTAACAATGGGGAAGAGGTGAAGAGGGGCTTCAGGCAAACAAACATGGAAGTGCTGATAACAGGGAGATCAGACAGGTGAGGGAAGCTCATGGCTTTATGCTGTCCTTGCTCAGAGGGGATCCTCAGCATGGCCCTGAAGATCCACACAGCGTAAGAAAAAATGAGTACAAAACACCCAAATCCTAAACAGACACTAAACACAAGAATCCCAACTTTGACCAGTTATTTTTAGAGACTCTCCAGTCTCCAGATTCTCAGACTTGAACTTTTGTTGTCATAGAGACTCAGAACCCTGTAAGGTCAAGGGCCTGTTGAAGATGAAGGCTGGAAGAGAGTTGTTGCAGGTACCAGGAGAGAGGTTCCTCCTCCTTCTGAAAACCTGACAAGTAGGACAGGCACCTTCTACAACAAGTAAGAGTCCTCAGAACTAGGTGTCCAGACAACTGATGAGGTCGGTGAAGGTGCTTTTGGGATAGAGGAGCCTCCTAAAGCAACACCACCTGTATCCTGCATCCTGATCTCTGTTAAGAGGAAAGAAGGGCCATTTAATAGGACACTCCCTTCTGAGGAGAACAGACGACCTGATTTGAAGACAGGACCCAACTCACAGGGAAGTCTGCAGTCTCCCAGGGGCTTGGGTAAGGGACATTACCAGAAAACTCTCCAGTCTAGTAAGACCCTCTGATTACTATCTGCTATTGGTTTTTCAGGCTGGCAGTGACAAAATAATAAAGTCCAAGGGCAATCAAAAGAGATTTCAAAGCCTTGGGACAATTAGTCACAGGATCAGGAGAACAGATAGTGATTTCCTTGAAGGAATGATATTGACAGGAACAGCAAGATCCATCATGTCAATGAGTGCATCCAAGGCTGATGCAATTGGAAAGAATTGGGTTACTTGACCATGGGATGATCTATTCAACACCTGGTCTACTGAGACCTGATGGGATTCACCTTTAAGAGGGAAAGGGACAAAACCAGGCTTACCAGTGATGAAGTGCCAAAACTTGAGGAAAGGAGCACTAATAGCATCCCTCAATCTGGCTACAATGTACTATTCCTGAAATGTTTCTACACTAATGCATGCAGTATGAGCAACAAATAAGATGAGCTGGAAACACTGGCCTACTGCCAGAGACTTGACATCACTGGCGTAGGTGAAACCTGGTGGGATGTGACAACTCTGTGATGAGAGTGTCCCCTTGCATGGTTAAAGGCTCTTTCAGAGGGGCAAGCAGGGCAGGAGAGGTGTGGGGTGGCATTGGATGTAATGGAAGGCCTGGAATACCTGGAGCCCACAACTGGCAACAGCACAGTCGAGAATGTCTAGGTGAGAATCAAGAGGCAAACAAATAATGCAGATGTCACCATGAGAGTCCACCATAGACCACCCATCCAGGCCCAGGATAGTGAAGAGTAATTCACTGAGGAACTATGGGACACTTCCAAGGAAAATGCTCTCCTGGATCTGTTGCTTGTCAACAGAGAGGATCTTGTGAGCAAAATGGAGACTGGTGGCCATCTTAGCCACAGAGACCACAGAGCAAACAAGTTTAAAATCTCTGTTGACAGGAGCGAAAGTGCCAGCAAAACTTCAACTTTGGCCATGGGAGCATACCTCAGGCTGTTCAGGGAACAAATGAGTACCCCAGGAAAATGCTTCTGCAGGCGCTGGGGTCCATCACTGCAGCACCTTCTAAGGGCACAGGAGCAGCAATTCCTAAACAGTGGAAGTCAAGCAGGCAAGGTAGAAGGCCAGTGTGGCTGAACGGGATTTTCCCTTGGATATAAGGAAAAAAAGGAGGTGTGTGCCCAGTGAAAGAAAAGTCAGGTAACACAGGAAGAGTACAGAGATGCTGCTCAACTGTAGGGAGAAAAATCTGTGTGGCCGAGGCTCAACTGGAATTGAAGCTGCCCCACAGAGATGTGGGGAACAAATACACACACACACACACATATATATATATTCAAATATATAATGGCAGAACAAAGGGTAGAAATAACATTGTCCCATCACAGGATGAAGATGGTCACCTCACAAACAGGGACATGCACAAGGCAGATGTGTTTAATACACTCTTTGCCACTGTCGTCAACACAGATGACAGACCAAGGGAATCTCAGTGCAGGAGATCAAGAATGATGACCTCTCAGCTGACTGTGAACTTGTGTGGGATCTGCTCATCCAGCTGGATCCCTACAAATCTATGGGGTCAGCTGGGTTCATACAAGAATGCTCAAAGAGCTGCTGATGTCATTGCAAAGCCTCTCTTGATGATTTTTGAGTACTCTTGGGAAACCAGAGAGGTCCCAACTGACTGGAAGCTGGCAAATGTTGTTCCAGTTTTCAAGAAGGGCAAGAAGGAGGACTCTGGAAACTACAGGCCTGTCAGTTTCCAATAATCTAACAGGAAAGATTACTCTGGGAGGTATTGAAAAATACCTGGAGGACATTGCAGTTATTGGTCACAGCCAGCAGAGTTTCATGGGGGGGCAGTCCTGCTTGTTGAACTTGATTTCCTTCTAAGACAGGGTAACCCATGTGGTTGATCCAGGAAAGCCAGGAGATGGATGTTTTTTGGACTTCAGCAAAGGTTTTGATACTCTCTCTCCCAGGAGCCTTCAGGACAAACTGTCCAGCCCACAGCTGAGTAACTGTGTTACAGGTTGGACACAAAGAGTGACAGTGACAGGTGAGATCAGGCTGGCACCAGTCACTACTGGGGTTCCACAGCGACCCATTATCAGCCCAGTTCTCTTCAACATCTTCATAAATGACTGGAAGGTAGGACTCGAATACTGAGAAAGTTTGCCGGCGACACTAAATTGGGAGGAGCTATCAACTCCTGCAAAGGCAGAGAGGCTTTGCAAAAAGCCTCAACAAATCAGAGATGTGGACAATCACCAACAGCATGAAGTTTAACAAGGACAAGTGCAGGATTCTGCACCTGAAACAGGGTGCCCCTGGTTGTGTGTATGGACTGGGGAATGAGATGCTGGAGAGCAGCTGTTGGAAGGGACCTGGAGGTCCTGGTTGATGTCAAGCTGAATCTAAATCAGCAGTGCTCTGGCAGCCAGGAGGGCCATCCGTGTCCTGGGGTCATCAGGCCCAGCATCGCTGGCCTGGCCAGGGAGGGGATTGCACTGGGGCAGCCTTCACCTCAAGTCCTGGGGGCAGTTTTGGGCACCAAAACATAAAAAAGACATTTAGCCTTTGGAGAGCATCCAAAAGGAGGCCACAAGGATGGGAAGGGTCTGGAGGGTCCGCTTTATGAGGAGCAGCTGAGATCACTTTATCTGTTCAGTTGGAGGAGACTGAGAGGAGACCTCACTGAGCTCTTCAACATTCTCCCAAGGGGCAGCACAAGTATCAACCTCTTCACTCTTGTGACCAATGGCAGGACTCAAGGAAACAGCTGAAGCTGACTCAGGGAGGTTTAGCTGAGATATCAGGAAAAGTTTTTTACCCCAGAGGTCGGTCAGGTACTGAACAGGCTGCCCAGAGAAGTGGTCACAGCTCCAAGCCTGTCTGAGCTCAAGGAGCATTTGGACAATGCTCTCAGCCCAGGGATTGCTGGAATGTCCTGTGCAAGGCCCAGAGCTGGACTCAATGATCCTGATGGGTCCCTTCCAACTCAGCCTACTCTGTGATTCTATGAACTCTCTGCTCTGCCTCAAGACTTGTGCTCAACCCCCCTGTCTCACCCACTGGAGAAGGACAGCTGTGCCCACAGGGACAAAGCCCACCAAAAGTCTGGTTTACACAAGAGGCTGCACCAGGTGAACTGGAAAAGGGAGCAGATCAGGCCCACTCACTCTTTTTTCTCCGTGTTTTCCCTGCCTTTCTTTATTCTCCCTCTTTCTGTTTTTTCTCTGCCCAGCTCTGGCCCATCCACACAGCAGCACCAACACATGATTGAAGCAATGGAAATATTCTTTGTTTCCTTCCCTGGATGTGCCTGGGCAAAGCACACCTCTCCTGTTCTATCCCATTCTCCACACAAACTGTGTGGTGGGGCTGTAGACATTGTGGAGCTGTGCTGCACCTTGTAAGCCAGCACCTTGGAGAAGTTTGTGGTTGCAGCAGAGAACTCATGGAAGTGTTGGGTACAACAAAATGTAAGAGAACCTCAGATGTGTCCAGGTCTTTGTTCAGCTTGATGGGAATTTAAAACAAACATCAATCCCCTACTGGTGGGTCATGACAGGGTTCCTGGGGCTCCCTGCTTTCCATACTCCCACACCTCTCCAGGCTGCTGGGGGTCCCCCCCTCCATAGGCCTGCTGTTTCAGAATCCCAGGGCTCCCTATTCCCTGGACAGCTGGGGATCCCGGGGGTTCCACCTCTGTGAGGTTCCCCCCCTCTCAGCTGTTAGTGATTCTGAGGGTCTCCTTGTGAGGGACTGGAATGTTCTGGGTTAATGGCTCAAACAATTGGCCATTTGTAAAAGCAGGGGGGACTTTGCTGATTATGTGCAAGAGAACAGCCCAGGTGCAGAGCGTGTGAGCCCTAGAGGATGATCATGACAAATCAACATTTGCTTAGCAAAAAGCTGGGCTTTGAACCATGTCCTAGGTTACAATGTAAAATTGTGCCCAAGGTATGTATTCTATCCCCATGAGCCGTTGGAGCCAAGGTGGGGCAGTGTTTTCCTTATCTTCTGTTAATGAGCCCAACAATGCCTTCCCGGAAGAAGTTATCTCTGGTTAATGGGCCATCAAGGACCCACTGCATGACTCATAGGATGGAATCATCCCATTGTGAGATGCTCTGCCCAGGGGGAGGAGCCAAGCATTCCCAACTGGATATAATCCAGGGTTTGAGACATCACAAGCAGCTTTTTTTCCACTGGACTCCCAGAGGAGACAAGAGCTACCAGACAGAATCACTGCTTTGACAAGAACATCTCATCTGGTTCCACTGGATTCCTGGAGGAAGACTGGACCCTTCTCACCATCACTGGACCCTTCTCTCTCAGGATCATCTCTACTCCAACAGAACCACATCTGCCACTCCAGGAGGACTTACCTTTGGACTGCTTCGAACACCCTGACCAACAGGGTGCCAGGTTGTATTGTTCCATTTATTTTATTTTACCCTTTTTCCCCCTCTCTTCTCCTATTAAATTGTATCTCTGACTGGGAGTCTCACTGGTTTTGCTTTCAAACCAGCACAAACCAATTAAGGGAAGAGGCCTGTAAGCATCTGATCCAGCTAGGTGGGACAGTGCTTTTGATCAGGGCAATTTCATCCTTTACACAACTGGCTCAGTTCTAAAAACCACCCCCTCCCTGAGGGACATACTGGGACATTCAGACAGAGGGCTGAAGGTTTTCATCCCTCCTGATGGGGCATAATTAGCTACACTACTGTGACTGAGAGACAGATGTCATGTCCTAGCAGATGTCATAAACCATCAAAGATCCTTGAAGTTCCCCAGACTAATTTCTGGGGCCTTCCACCAGAGGACTGCATATGATCCATGGTGTTGCAATAAATCCACAGTGTTGTAACAGACAGTGCAAACTCCCCCTTCCAGGGGAAGTTCATGGACCTTCCTACATAAACCCAAGTGTATATTAACACTGAAGTTTGTGTTTCATGGGCTTCATTGACCCCCAACAAATCAAGACTGTGACTATCACTTCGACCAACTGACATCAAAGTTGCAACAATCAAGCCCCATGTCTGGATTCACAGATGGTTATACCTTTCCACTGTTATCCTTTCTCCTTCTTTCTTTTCTTATATGTTTTCTTATATGTTGTTTTTATCCTTTTATATTATAATAATAACAAAATGTATTATATATAATAATATATTATATATTATATATTATATATTATATATTATATATTATATATTATATATTATATATTATATATTATATATTATATATTATATATTATATATTACATTGTATTATATAATAATAATATATATAATAATAATAATAATAACCAAAATGGTTGCCTACCTCCTTTCCATTGCATCCAAATTGGAAGATTCTAAAACAAACCCTGCATAAAGATAGGTAGGTAGAAAGAAAAGGAAGGAAGGAAGGAAGGAAGGAAGGAAGGAAGGAAGGAAGGAAGGAAGGAAGGAAGGAAGGAAGGAAGGAAGGAAGGAAGGAAGGAAGGAAGGAAGGAAGGAAGGAAGGAAGGAAGGAAGGAAGGAAGGAAGGAAGGAAGGAAGGAAGGAAGGAAGGAAGGAAGGAAGGAAGGAAGGAAGGAAGGAAGGAAGGAAGGAAGGAAGAACACCAGTAAAATCTTCAGAAGCTGGTCATAACCCATTCTCTCCAGGCCCACACCCTCTCTCCCCACTCTCTAGTACCCTGGGGGTTCCCTGTCTTCAGGGTTTCCTTTTCAGCATCCCGGGGATCCAAAGGCTCCCCACCTCTCCAGTCTCCTGGGGGTCCCCCCTCTCCACGCTTCCCCCTTTCAGGCTCTTCCCTTTCCTCCAGGCTTTCAGGAGTTTCCCCTTCCCAGGTTCCCTACTTCAGGGTCCCAAGGGGCCCCGAGACTCCCCCCTTTTCAGGATCCCTCCCCTCCGATTCTTCCTCTGCCTCCAGGCTGCCACGGGTCCTCAAGTCTCTGTATGGCCCCTCTCCACTGTCCCATTCTGGGGGTCCCAGAGTTCCCACACCCCACCCGGCTCTCCCTGGAGGGTCCCCAAAACCGGAGTCATCCCTCCCCCCCATCCCATCATCGGTGCCTGATGCGGGAAGGCATCACCCCGCAGGTGATCCCCGCCCGCCGCCGCACCTCTGCCGGCAGGCGCCACTGGGACCATCCTGCTGAAGAAACATCTCCTGGGGCCCCTGAAATATCCCCCCAGGGGGCATTTGCGGTTAAGCTTTGGAATCCTGCAAGGATGAAACACTCTCCCACCCCCACCCACGCCCCACCCAAAAAAAAAAAAAAAAAACCAAAAAAAACCAAACCAAAACCAGAGACCCACCCCAAGATATTTGGGGTAAACTTGAAATACCTCACACACACACCAAAGTCCCAGGCACAGCCCCCTTCCCCCCTCCCCAGGATATTTGGGGCGAGTTCCCCATCCCCGGTTACCTGCAGGATGTAGGCGTGGAAGCGATGCTGTGGATACACTGAGCCCAGTGAGCTTCTTCCTTTTCTGCTTCTTGCTCCTCCTTCTACCCCCGCTTCTCCGCCTCCTCCTCCTCCTCCTTATCCTCCATAATCCCACTCCTCCTCTTGCTTTCATCCCTTCTCTCGCTCCTTCGTTTTTCCTCCTCCATTCCTTCTCCTCCTCCCTCCACAACCAGCACCCACCCTTCTCCCCAAAACCCCTTTTATCCTGCAGGAGGAGCAGGGATGGAGCTGGGGCAGGTCAGGGTGGGCTTGGCTGCTCCCACCCGCTGTGGCACAACACGGGAAGGGGAAAAGTAGAGGAAAAGAGAAAGTTGGTGAATGGAGATAAAATTTGGAGGTTTGTGGCCTCCCTGGTCGGGGACTTCCACTCCTTTGGGCTTATCCCAGCAGCCTGGAGATCTTGGAGGAGGGAATGCAGAGATGGATGGGGGATCCCAAGGGATTTTGGAGGTAGGATGAGGGGCTGTGTGAGCCCCTTCCTGGGGCTTAGTAGAATCTAGCTGGAAACCCCCAGGTGCTCCTGGGGCTCTGGGCTTAAAACTTGTCACCACCTTCTATTTCTGGCAGGACCTTGACTCCCTGTGGCTCTTCCTGCAGCCAGAGAACTTGTAGGGACCTCCTCCAGATGACTCCTAGAGATGTTCCAGGAGCTTTGGTCTCACTGTGAAGCCATTCCCATAGTTTTGGCATCCAGAGGGTCTCCCCAATATGGATCAGCTGGTGCTTGATGAGGTTGGAGCTTCTTTCAAAGCTTTTTCTGCAGTCCTGGACCATTTAGGATCTGGTGGTGGGTTGACCCTAGCTGGATGCTGGGTGTCACCAAAACCACACTGTCCTTGCTCTCCTCATCTGGACACAGGAGAGAAAATACAAGGAAAGGCCCAGGAGTTGAGATAAGGACCAGAAGAGATCCCTCACCAACCAGAGTCACGGTCAAAACAGATTCAGCCTGGAACTAGGAACTGAATTTATTACCAACCAAATCAGAGCAAGATAATGAGAAATAAAATAAATCCTAAAAACACCTTCTCCCTATCCCACCCTCCTTCCTGGGCTCTCCTCTCTCCAGCAGTGCACAGACATGGGAATGGGAGTCATGGTCAGTTCATCACACCTTGTTCGTGCTGCTGTTTAGGGAAAGGAGTCAGAGTCCTTCCCTGCCCCAGAATGGTCCCGCATAGGGCCTCAAGTCCTCCAAGCAAAGCTGCCCCAGTGTGGCCTCTTCTTTTTGCAGGTTTGCAAGTCCTTGCAAGTGTGCCTGCTCCTGAATGGTCTTCCCAAGTCATCACATCCTTTTTAAGCATCCACCTGCTCCAGTATGGACTTCCCATGGGTTCACCGCCTTCTTTTGGGCATCCAATCTCAAAGGAATCTCTGTTCCAGCATCTGGAGCACCTCCTGACCCTCCTTCTCCACTGACCTTGGTGTCTGCAGGGCTGTTCCTCTCATATACCCTCATTCTGCTCTTCCCTGCACCAAATTCCATCTGTACAATAAGGGTTTTTTTTCCTTCTTAAATATATTCTCACTACCATCTCTGGTGGGCTCAGCCTTGGCCAGCAGCAGGTCCATCCTGGCCATGAAAACCCAATACAGTTCTCTTGTTTCCATGAGGCCCTGTAGTGCCACAATGTCCCCTGGGCACCAGGAGACCCTGCAGGGTTGTGAACACACCTGGTGCAGGTGGCTCGGGGGCAGCTGCAGTGGAGCTCCAGGTTGAACTCTGGGAGGAGTCTAGAGAGACAAGAGGCCATGAACTGTCAACCCTTTGCAAAATAAAGGGCTCAGGGGCCTGTGGTGCAGCCCAGGGAGGGACACTGAGAGACTGCAGAAGCCAAGGACTCTGCAGCAAGAGCTGAGTCTTGAGGCTGGGGCATGCTTAGACTGTGAGGGAATAAAGCCAAGGGGTTCCTTTGTTGGAATTCCTCCTGGGAGGCACCAGCTGGGCCTGTTTCTGTGTTACTGCACTGTGAATCAACTGCTTTATGGAATGAGACATCTGAGACTGCCATTGTGTAGTGGTTTAAGGCAAATTTGGGAGGAAACTTCCTAGGGAAACCCTCCCTCCCCTCCCCCAACCAGTTCGGGAGAGAAGTGGAAAGAAACCTGTTTAATTAAACTGGCAGAGCACTCCCCAGCGCAATGAATTGAACAATACTAGATGACAAGAACCTCGTGCTGCTCTGGGTAGAAGACAAATTAGGACAGAAGTCCCTCTGGTAGGTGATTCCTCTGCTCTCAGCTCTTTCTGGCACTGCTGAAAGTTGCTGGACAGGAAAGATCTCAGTGGGTCCCAGGTACAGGCTTACCCCAGCACCCCCCGGGTCCTCAGTCTGGGGAGGTTTGAACAGTTCCAAAGAAAGGCAAAAAAAGGGGGGGAAAAAAAAGAAAAAAAAAAAAAGAAAAAAAAGGAAAAAAAAATATGAAGCTTCTCAGCCTATGCTAAGCTACGCTAGCGAACTACAAAGCAAAAGCGAAAATGAAACTGAAATAAAACAAAACCTCTCCGTCTGTGTGCCAGTGACTCCCACTCCTCAAGGTCAGTCCGACAGGGAGAGAGGTTTCTGAAAACAAACTGTGTGCTTCTCCCCCCGGTTTTTACTCTCAGATCCAAATTAAAGGTACAGAGTGTAACATCCAGCATAAACCCAACAGATGGCTGGGGATACATCACCCTAGGACACATTGGAAACCTGGGGTGGAACCAGTGAGGAAACCTGGTCTGACTGAGAGAGTGGGGGTTATGTGGGGGTCCTGCAGGACCTGTCAGGGCACTTCAGCCACCACTGTGAAGGAGCTCAGGAGTGAAAGTCTCTGGAAGTGGGAGTATGATGTCCAGAGAGTCTCAGAATTAGGAAGACCCATTTCCGAGACCCTGAAGTTTCCTTAATACACAGATGATGCAGAGGAAGTTGTAAAGTCATCCAGTGTTAAGCCCTACACTGCTTGACACCAACACTGTCCTTTCTCATGTATCTTTTGTTAAGACAAAAGGGTTTGTTTTCTAAATTAGTAATTAATAACTTTAAATTACCTGGTTTTGATTGATAGCAAAATGATGTAGAAGCAACTTCCAGCTGGTGTGGTACTACAGAAACCTGAGTCCCATCCTTATATTCGAGCTGGCTGATGAATGGCCTGACTGGAGAATGGCCAAGCCAGTTTAATACAAGTTTTAAAAAGGAAAAAGAAAAGCCCTCTAAACACAGAACTGAAGCCAAGCTCACTGCTCTAATGAGTGAGCTTTCCCCCATTAAGACATAATGATGTCTCCTCCTGCCAGTTGTTGTAACTGGGTTCTCTCTTACAAGACAGCCACTTCTAGAGAAACTTGATCTTTGGTATGTGTTGTAGATGTGCCTTCATTGGATATCACACTGTACAAATCTTGTCCCTTGTTTTTTTTACAACTGTAAATGATGGAGCTGTTTATCGGGAAGGGTTTTTTTGATGCTGATCATGGCACAGTGGGAGGTTTCAGCTCCCTTGGGCTACTCAAATTCTTCTCAGATTATCATTAAAATACTGGTTATCACCTGAGCATTGTTGGAGCATTTAACTTCTGAATAATCACCTTTTTCTTCTTCACCCTGATGTGCTGGCTGCATTTTCAGTTTATCTGATCTATTGTATACAATAATAAGTACCTTATAAATTCTCCAGTCTGGATTAAATCCCTATTAAAAGTTCTGTATCCAAATTAGTCCATAGGATGGAAGGAAACAAAGGAATACAGGATCACTGTATCTACTGATTAGTCATTCACAGGCATTAACATGAACAAAGAGGAGAGATTCATGAATTTCACAGGCCACTCTGTTTCAGCCATCCATGTCACCCTCTTATTTTTAAATCTTTTCTGATGACAAGCTTCCAGCTATATCATGGTTCTCACTGGTGGGACAAAAGTGAATGAGATGCAGATTATGGTGGTAAATTCCTTCTCATCTCCAGCTATAGGAGTTTGATTCCAGGAAGGAGAAATGATATGTTTATGCAAATGCTCTAAAGCATTTTCACTGCTTAGAGTCCTGCAAACCATGGGCCTTTGCAAGGGTGTCACTTGCCAAAATACGTGAGACTGGATTCTCTGCGTGCCTGGAACGTGATGGCTCACACTGTTCTCCACTTACCATTTCTTTCTTATTCCGAAGGAATGATCTCTGAAGTCCTTCCCAAGCAGACATTTGCCATCTATTGCTTAACACTTGTAGTATTTCTCAGTAAAAAACCACTTTGGACAGTATTATGATTTAACCCCATCCAGCTCCCAAACCCCTTACAGTTGCTTGCTCATTCTTCCCCCAGCAGGACTGGAGAGAGAATTGGAAGGTAAAAACTGGAAAACTTGTCTGTTGAGATTAGGACAGTTTAATATAGAAAGCAAAAGCCATCACACAAGCAAAGCAAAACAAGGAATTTATTCACTGCTTCCCAAGGGCAGGCATGTGTTCAGCACCTCCAGGACAGCACAGCCCATCGCATGGAATGGTGACTTGGGAAGACAAATGCTACCACTGCAAATGCTACCCTGTTCCTCCCTCTTTCCCCCACTTTATATTCTGAGCATGATGCCATAAGGTCTGGAGTATCCCTTGGGTTACTTGGGGTCACCTATCCTGGCTGTGACCCCTCCCAACTTCCCGTGCACCCCCACTCCCTCCCCAGTGGCCATACAAGGGACAGCAAAGGCTTTGGCTCTGGCTGAGCTCAGCAAGGACAAACACGTCTGTGTTCTCAGCCCTGTGCTCACCACAGCCCCAAACACAGCTCCACCACTGCCTATGCAAAAGAAATTGATGCCACCCCAGCCAGAACTAGCTCAGGTGCTCTGAGGTCTCCACATGACCTTGCCTTCTCCAGGCTGAACAGCCCCAGCTGTTTCAGCCTGTCTCCATAGAGAAGGTGCTCCAGTCCTCTTATCAACTTTGTGACCTCCTCTGCACTTTCTCTGACAGTTCAAAGTCCTTCTCATGTTGGGGACACCAGACCTACGCTCAGGACTCCAGGTGGGGTCCCACAAGGGCAGAGTAGAGGGGCAGAGTTGTTGTCTGGGTTTTTGCTGTTCTCCTCTGTCTCTTTAAGAAGTTTTTCTAAAGTTCTATTTCAGCCTTCTGTGTTTACCTTTTGCAATGGAGTCAGACACCATTTTATATCAATAACTTTTCTTGTATTGTAACTGTCTAACCATGTTTGCATTCTTCTCATAAGGAGGAGACTGTTGATGGACTGTTGGGTTGCCCAGTGTGGTTGAAGAGGAAGATTTTCTTCCTCCAATCCATGATCACTGCTGGAATTCTATAAATGTTGAAGTTTGTAAATAAACATCCTCTTTTCTGCCTTGGTTATCTCAGCGTGTGGGTGTCATTTTCTTTGTTTCATGTGTGACACAGAGTCACCTCTCTCCATCTGCTTTCTGGCCACACTCCTTTGGATTCAGCCCAAGACTGAGCTGGGAGTGCTCACTGCCAGGAGCTGGTGAGTTTTGCATCTACCATCACCCCAAAGTCTTTCTCCACAGGGCCACTCTTGCTCATTTCTCCACCCAGCCTGTTGGTGTGTTTGGGATTGCCATGACTCTGGTGCAGGGCCTTGCACTTCGCTTTCTTGAACTTCATGAGGTTTTCATCAGCCCCACCTCTCAAGCCTGTCAAGGTCCCTCTGGATGGCCTGTCCCTTCCCTCCAGTGTGTGATGCACCACACAGCTCAGTGACATCAGCAAACATGCTGCAGGTGCCTCAATCCCTCTGTCCACATCACGGGCATAGATGCTGAACAATATTGGCCCCAGTATGGACTCCACTCACTCATCACTGGTCTCCCCATGGACCATGAGCCATTCACCAAAACTCTTTGCATGCAGCTGTCCAGACAGTTCTTTATCAATCAAGTGCTCCATTCATCAAATACATGTCTCTCTGCTTTGGAGACAATGATCTTGTCAGCTTTGCAAAAGTTTAGACAGAAAACCTCAGTTGCTCTGCCCATCCACCAGTGCTGTGGGTCTGCCACAGAAAGTCACCAAATTTGTCAGGCATGATTTCCCCTTTGTAAAGCCATGTTGGCTGTCACCAATCACCTCTTTGTTTTCCATTTCCTGGGAGCTGAGGCTGTACTTGGTACTGGTGACACTGGTGGTACTGGGAGCACATGCAGGTGTGGGTGAGGAACTCTTAGGTGAGCTCAGACCCACAGTGTTGGGAATGGGAGGGTTTGAGGCTGGGACCTCAAATGGAGTTCAGGGGGCAGCTGGTGATTGGAGGTAGTATGGAAAAGGCATAGGAGGAGGGTGGAAAAGAGGGAATGAGATGGTGTGAAGGGGGTTCCTATGACATCCTCACTTCTACCAACAGTTCCCTGGGGTACTCGGGGTGCAGCTGCAGTCAGATGGCAACAGGGGTGGGGGTATTAATGCTAGGGCTCATCATCCTTCCTCTACCTGCACAAGGTGAGCAGGAGGTGTGGGAATGAGGGGCATTCCTGGAGTGTCTCTTGTGCATGGGGACTGCTCCAGCTCTGAGGGTGACCAGGGAGCTGGGCTCCAAATTTTGATGGTGGGTTGTTGAGATTGCTCTTACCTTCTCCCGAGCCCACCTCCCAAAACTGAGTAAGCCCAGGGATTGCTGCCACACAAAAGGTGCCAGGACAGAAAGCTGTTGCTGGCCTTTCCCTCCCCTGGGCAGCCATCACCTGCACAGCAAACATGGGCACAGGTGCTGTACTTCCCAAGAAAAGGCACTGACATCCACTTCAGGAGCCCACCAGCAGAATTTGGTGCCACCAGGTCCCCATCTGTGCAAAAAGCAGAGCCTGAAGTAAACATGGATACTTGTCTGCCTCTCTCGCCATCCTGGTGCATCTCCCTATGCCTCTCTTGTTCCCAGGATCCCATTTTCTGGCTCTTTCGCAATCTCCTTCTCTCCTACCTCCTGCTTTTCTCTTGTCTCTTTCCTTTCTGTCCTGCTGGACAAATGGCACAGGCCAGCTGGGGCATGTGACACAAGGAGTGGCCTGACCAACAGTCCCAAAGACAAAGCAAGAGGCTTCCAGGGTTCTTTCATTAGTGCCTGTGTTGGGTTTGTGTGGCCAGGTTTTGGTGGTGAGGGGTGTCTCAGTTTGAAAGGCAGGTGTCTACTAAGGAAGGCAGGAGCCTCCCTTGGAACGGAGAGCGTAAACCCCCTCCCTCCGAATTATTATAATTTTGAAATGAAGGGGCCTCGCAGACAAAGATATGAGGATAGGAATAACAGTTCTTTACTGGTATGTGTAACAAGGCAAACAAACAACAATAACGATGGCATTAACAACAAAAACAGAACTAGGAACCTCCTGACAGCCTTCTCGGCTGAGACAGGAAAGGACGGAGGAGGGGCTTTGCTTCACAAAACCCGGGGGCAGTCTAATCCCTGCAGGGCTCTAAGGAGCACCAAGCTGGAACGGCAGGAATGAGCAGAAATTCCGGGCTGGTGGATGAGATGTAACAGAAGCTCCGCGGTGGCAGCTGAAACCGCGGGATGTCCCACCCGCACCCAGCACACGGATGGATGGCCCTCCTGGCTGCGAGGGCTCTCCTGACTCAGATCCACACGGACATCCATCAGGATCCCCAGGTCCCTTCCCACAGCTGTTCTCCAGACTGTTCTTTCCCAGTCTATACACACAGACAGGGTGCCTGGAAGAGGACGAGGAAGAGGAGAAGAAGGGATGAAGAAGGAGAAGCAGGGGGATGAGGGATGAAGGACGACGAGGAGGAGTAAGGATTAGGCAGAAACAAGCAGCCAGACGTGGAGGAGGGGAAGAGGAGAGAGAGAGAAGCAGGAAAAGGAGCAGGGGCAGGAAAAGGAGCAGGGGCAGGAAAAGGAGGAGCCACAAGTCCACAGCTCATTGTAACCCTGGGAGCATCGGTCCTCCCCTCAGCAGGTGCCGGGGGAGGGGGAGCTCGCCGCAAATATCACGGCAGGCTCCTGGCAGAGTTTTCCTGGGAGGGGGATCTTTGGATCTTGCGGGACTCCAAAGCTGAGCCGGAAATGCCCTTTGGGAGGATATTGGAGGGTCCCCGTGAGGTGGGATTTTTTTTGGGGGGGTGGTCCCGGTGGCGGCCGGCCGCAGAGCCCCGGCGGTGGGCGGGCGAATGAATGAATGAATGAATGAATGAATGAATGAATGAATGAATGAATGAATGAATGAATGAATGCGGCGTTCCCAGCGCTGGGGTTGTTCTTCCTGGTCAGGCCCCGCTGCCTCCATTGTCAGATGGCCCGGTGCCGGCGGGGGGTGGCAGAGCGGGTTTGGGGGCCCCTGGGAAGAGCCGAGCTCTGGGGTGGGGGGAGCCCCGGAGAGGGGCGGGCGGAGAGAGGCGATACCGGAGCTGAAGGGCTGTCGAGCACCGAGAGGGAGAAGGCCGGAGAGGCGGTACCTTCGGGACCCGGAAAGGGAGGAGCCAGAGGCGGTGGACCGCCGGCAGGCAGGGGGTGGAGAGGCTTCCCCAAGGATCCCAGAGTGGGAAACTCAGGGGGGACGGGGGCGGGGGGGGACACAACCCCCTGGACCCCCGGCAGCCCAGAGAAGAGCGAGCAACCAGAATCTCAAAGTGGGGAAACCTCTGGGATTCTCGGCACCCAGGCATCCCAGAGAGTGAGTGAGGATCCCCAATACAGAAAGGAAGCCCAGCAGCCTGGACAAGGGGGACCACTGAAACACCAAAGTGGACAGACCAGAGAAAGGGAACTCCTGGGAGATTTTTCTTTGGGAGAATCTTGATATTTTGAAGCTTTTGGGGGGTGAATCTTGGTATTTTTTATTGGTTTGGGGGCTGAATCTTGGCTGTTCAGTTTTTGGGGCTGAATTTCCTGTTATAGAGGGAGTTTTGGCTGAATCTTGGGGTTTGGGGGGCTGTCTTAGTGCTTTGGAGGCTTTTATAGAGACAAGGTGCCCAGTGACTTCTAGAGATGGACTTGGGCAGGAATCTCCAATCCAGCACACTCATATCTTGTTTTTTCCACCAAAACCAGGATTTCTCATTCCCAAACTTTGACCAGATGGAGGAGGAAACTGCAAGGAAGAGGAAGATGCCCCGGGACACCCAGACAGGTGAGAAGGACATCATTGCCACTTTTTCCCTCTTTTCTGCCTCATCTCCTAGCCTAGCATCGCCCCTGGCTGCAGGATAACTCTGCTGCCAGTGCTGTCCTGCTGGGTATGAATTTAGGGGGGATGTCCTTCCACTTCCCTCTGGCACAGAGGCAAATCTTCCTCTCCTTTCTTCCTCCTTCCTTCTCTCTTCTCCTTGTTTCTCTTTCCCATCTTTTTCCTTCCTCTTCTTGTTCCTTCTCGTTCCTGTCTCTCCTTCCTCCTTTTTCTTCATGCTCCTTCCTCTTACTTCCTTTCCCTCATTCCTTCCTCTCCTTTCTCCTTCTTCCCCTTCTTCTTTCTTTGTTCCGTCTTTTCCTTCCTCCTCCTTTTTCATTCCTGCCCTTTTTCCCTCTTCTGCCTTCCTCACTTCCTTCTTCTCCCTGTTCCTGCTCCTTCTTCCCTCCTCTCTCTCTTCAATCCCTCCTCTCCTTCCTTTGATTCACTCATTCCTTCTTCTGTCTCCTTCCTTCCTCTCCCTTACCTTCCTCTCCTTCTTTCCCCCCTCCCCCAGGGAATGAGCTGCATACAGAGACCAGGGAAAACAAGTCCCAGCATCAGAACCTCATGGAAGAGGCCATTTTAAACAGCTCCAAGGCACAGGAAGTTAGCAAGGAAGAAAAGCCCCAGAGATCCCCCATGAGGCATGGCTGCAAACCCAGCCCAGGGAGCTCTGAGGAGGGAAGACCCCCTCTGTGCCAGGAAGACAGCCAGAGCTTCAGCCAGAGCTCTGACCTAGTGATCCACGAGCAGCTTCATGACAGGGAGAAGCCCTACAAATGCTTGGAATGTGGGAAAAGCTTCAGCTGGAGCTCCCACCTGATCCGCCACCAGAAGATCCATACCGGGGAACGGCCCTACACATGTGGGGAATGCGGGAAGAGCTTCAGCCAGAGCTCTGACCTGGTGGTCCACCAGCGCCTTCACACCGGGGAACGCCCCTACAAGTGCTTGGAGTGTGGAAAGAACTTCAGCAAGAAGTCCAGCCTCACGTACCACCAGCGCTTCCACACTGGGGAACGGCCGCACATTTGCTTGGAATGTGGGAAGGGCTTTATCCAGAGCTCCCACCTCATCAGCCACCGCCGGCTGCACACGGGGGAACGGCCATACAGCTGCCTGGAATGTGGGAAGAGCTTCAACCGCAGCTTCAGCCTCGTCATCCACCAGCGTGTCCACACTGGGGAGCGGCCCTACGAGTGTCCTGAGTGTGGGAAGAGGTTTCAGACCAGCTCTGATCTCCTCGTGCACCAGCGGGTGCACATGGAGGAGAAGCCTTTCCACTGCACTGATTGTGGGAAAGGCTTCATCCGCAGCCCTGACCTGGTCAAGCACTGGCGTGTCCACACTGGGGAGAGGCCCTACAGGTGCCTCAAGTGTGCAAGGAGCTTCACCCAGAGTTCTGCTTTGACCTCGCACCAACGGACCCACTGGTAAGAGAAGCCCTACAAGTGCCCCAACTGCGGGAAGAGCGTTGGAGGGTCCGTGTTGGGCAGAGGCCTGGTGACCCATGTTCCTGCTAATCCACATTGGAGGACACCTGGCTTGTCTCCACATCCTCCTGGTTCCCCATAGGCACCTGGATGAACACAGGGGCAGGAACATCCATTGGGACATGGACTGATGTTGGAAATTCATTGAGAGGAGCAGATTTGTTGACTTTAGACCCCAAAAAATCTCACCTGCTCCATCCGATCATTTCTTCCTCTGGCATCAAGCAACACTGGATGATCTTTAGGGTCTTTTCCAACCTAAATAATTCCACGATTCTAATTTTCTCTGGCCCACAGGTGTCTTACACAACCAAATGTTGATGGACTGGGGCAAAGACCCAAATTTTGAAAATTTTGAATATTACACTGGGATGGAGAAACAACAAAAGGTTATTATTATTAATAAAAGGTTGAGAACCAATAAAAAAGGGTTCTTCCACCCACCCAAACCAACCCCATGGACATTCACATGATGCTGACAAGTAAATTGTATTAGTTTGGCCTCGGCTTTCTTTTGATTCCTGTTTATCCCTTAAAAACAACCAGTGCTGGGGTAAATAAATTGAATAAAACCTCTAAAGCCCAATTTTACTGGGATTTTGGGGTTCAGGGGGATATTTGGAGAAATGTAGGAGAGTTTTCTCCATTGCTTTGCAGCCCAAATCCAAGAGGAGTCAATCCATTACATCAAAATTACTCAATCCCACTGAAAATGACTCAATCCCAACCTAAAATAGCTCAATCCCACCCCATAAGGGCATGATTCCAGCTCAAAATGGTTCAATTCCACCTCAAAAATTATGTGATCCCACAGCACCCTCAAAAGACCCAGGAGGGGTGGGATGGGATGTGATGCAGCTTGGGAAAGGTGGAATGTGAATTGGGAGGATTGGGATGGAGTTTGGGGTGGGGTGGGATGTGGATTGGGAGTGAGATGGAGTTTGGAAGAGAGGAATGAGGTTTGGGAGGGGTGGGATGGGATAGAGGAAATAGGGCTTAGAAAGGAGATCTTCATATCCAGGAGGGGTGGGATTGGGATTGGGAGTGGGAGTGGTGGAATGCGGGTTAGGGGCTGGAATGAATTTTGGGAGGGTGGGAAGGGATCTGGAATAAGATAGCAAAAGCTAGGGTATGTTAAGGATGGGGGGGACCACATCCTTGAGGTGTTTCAGGGCATCCCCCAAATCTCTGGAGGTTATGGGGTGTTTGCCATTCCTGAAGAGATTTTGGGCTATTCCCCATTCCTTAGGGGATTTTTGGACACCTCCACATCCTGAGCAAGTTTTTGGCGTACCCAGAATCCTGAGTGGAGTGATATGAAGGATGTTTATAAATATAAAAATACAGGATTTTAGAAGCAGCTTTTGATTTTGTAAAAGTAAAGAAACAGCTGGTACTAAGAACACATAGAAGATTAGCTATTAAGCTTGGTTGTTAGGTAGTGACTAAATACAAGTCATATAGGTACAATGTATAATGTTGAAACATAGCAAAGCAGGACCTAGGTATTTGTCAAAAATCGATAAAGCAGAGCTTTGTGGCTTGAATCCAGCAAAATCAAGCTCCAAAATTTTGGCAAGAGAGAAGTGACCTGAAAAATAGCCAGACCTCCACTGCACCTGCCCAAAGGCGAAGATCAACCTGAGGAAGACGTCGGCCTTCCTCCCAAGACCCCAACTCAGGACCACTGGAAGGTGTGACAGCTGATCAGGATACAAAGCCAGAGAAGGCAGGGAATGGGCAGGTGAGGAGGTGTGGGTTTGTGGGATCAATGTGTATTTAAGCCTGGACCCTGTCTTGACCAAGTATGCACGGTTTGGAGGAGATATCCCCCACCATGTGTCCCAGCTGGAAATAAATCATACCTGCTTTACAATTTCTGATTGTAAAATCCTTATTCTACGCTTCAGGGGGAGAAGGGGGAGACGTGGCTCTGGCATTTGGAAGGGGGCCTCCATAGGGAGCGATACAGGGAGCTCATTTTGGGGAGGACCCTGCTGCTTTTTGCTAGTTTTGGGGTGTTATAAACAGCTCTTGGGAATACACTACTCATTTTCGGGGGCTGAGGTGACGTCCCCACTATTCTCTGGGGCTCTGGGTGAGACACTAATTTTGAAGACTTTAGAAAAAACAAAGGTTATAGACAAGAATATATTGATGATTTAGCTGAAAAAAAAAAAGTTTTGCTGAAATCAGTTAAAATTCAGAGGATGGTTAAGAGTGACCGGATTTTAGATAAGCTATCCCAGATCTAATAACTCATTGCCTGTCAAGTTGATGTTTGTGTAAGCTGGGCTTGTAACGAAAAACAAGGAAATTGATCAATAGACCCCAAAAAACACAAGATGATTGCAAACCCTCTATCTCCAGAAACAGTCCTGGGAACAGGAAACTACAGGTTTTACCAAGGAGTCGTTTATCACACATGCATCAAAAGTTTGAAAGTTTAGAACGAGGAAGACTAGTTTTACTTCCTCCCTTTGGTGACCACTCCCCACATAAGACCACTGACATATTTCAGAGAACAAACTAGGCATGCTTAATAGCCTTTTTGTCAATTAGTGTAGGAAGTGGAGAAGAGGAGGTGGCAGGAGTATGAATATGCATTTGTATTTTGTGTAATCAACACTTTTGTGGATAAAAGGCTTTGTAATTACCTGTGATCTTTGCATTGGGGAGCTGCCCCATGAGCTGCCCAGCCGTTCTAATAAGCATGCACTCTCTAACTGAACTGTTAGAGAGTCTCTTGTCCGTCACAGTTGGGTATCGATTAGATCGATATTCGTATTTTAATAAACCAACCCCCACTGTACCCAGCGCGCTGCTTTGCTCACACTTTACCAGTTGAAATTATGAATAAATAAATTGATTATTGCTTGATATATTGGCTGAGTCAATTACACCATTCACATGGTCACAGAATCACAAGGCTGGAAGAGACTTTTAAGATCGAGTCCAACCCAGCTCTAACACCTCAACTAAACCACGGCACCGAGTGCCACGTCCAGTCTTTTGTTAAACACATGGTGACCCCACCACCCCCCCAAGCAGATCATTCCAGTACTTTATCACGCTTTCTGTACAGAAACTTTTTCCTGATATCCAACCTACATTCCCTTGGTGCAGCTTAAGACTGTGTCCTCTCGTTCTGTCAGTTGCTGCCTGGAGAAAGAGACCAACACCCACCTGACTGCAGCCACCTTTCAGAAAGTTATAGGGAGAGGTAAGGAATTGTATGCCCTTAATAAAAGCCTGCAAAGTGTATCAAGAAGGGGTAGTGAATATTTACAGATTCAAAGTATGTAAGTGTGATGGTACATGCATTTGGAAAGCTGGGAGGAGAGAGGTTTGTTTAGTTGCAGGGAAAAATGTTCCCTCATGAGAGTTCAGTTACTCACCTGTTGGAGGGGGTGAATTTACCAAAAGAGGTAGAAATAAGAGCTGTTAAGGGACATCAGGCAGAGTGCTCAGGAAAGACAATAGATAATCAACTGGTTAATGGAGATGTTCAAAAAGCAGCCCTGGAATCCTCCCTTTGCTCTCTGTGGCTCAGCTCTTGCCAGGGGGAGGGAGGGGTGGTGGTGGTGCTTTTCCACCAGAGGAGTTGGAGATAATTAAAGGAGATGGGGCGGAGGAAAGAGAGGAGAATCAATCTACAAAAGACATTGAACACTGAATGCCAGGAGTTTTGACCCAGCAAATACTGCATGGGGGAAGTCGTTGGGACTATTGAGGATTGGCAGAGACGTTCTTCAAGATGTACTGCCTTGGGTCTTTTTGTTTTAGCAAAATGAGCTATTGAGGGGTGCCTGGCTAAAAGCTAATAGCCAGACTACAGAGATGATTGCAAGGCAGGGGAGTGACCTTGGGCTGCACATGTCGGGTGTATTTTGCTGATGCCCTGGGCAAGAGGGCGCACATATCCTCTGGTAGTGCTATGCCGGCCGGCAGGGTGGCCAGAAGAGTTTCTAGTCACTTCAGCAACTATTTGATCAGTTAATAAATTATATCTGAATATGGAATTGTGAAGGCAGTGGACTTGGACGAGGGAATTTATTCTACAGGGGGATCTTTCCAGGGATTATGGCTGCTTTGAGAAATTCAGTGGGACCTGCACACCCCCTGGCACCCTGAGAATTCAGGTCAAGTAGAAAGGATGAATGGAGCATGATAAATACACATTACTGTTTTGGCTTTTGCAAATATTAAAGTGGATGCTATGTGTTGTGCATTATAATATAGTATAATATATATTGCATATGTTATGTTAATTGCAGAAGTACCTTTGTTATGAAGATACAGTTGTAAAATAATAACTAATTGAAAGAAATAGAAAGCCCCAGGTTATGCACTCCCAAGTTGTACTGTTACACTGTTTTGCTGTAGAATTAAAGTTGCACTGTTACTTGCCTGTTTTAAACTGTTCATGTTGAATCTGTACCCTGAATTTCTGCTTGTTATGTCCCAAGTTCTGTACCCTTTCTCCCTGAATTCTGGGTTTTCCCCTCTCCATCGGGTAAAAGCCCGCCGCCGCTTCCTGCTACCCCCCTGCTGCTCCCTGCCGCCTGCCGTCGAGCTGCGGACACCGCCCAGTATGGAGATAAGGGAACTCCCATGGTGCCTGGCTGCGGCCGGGGGTCCAGTTGGAGCTAGAAAAGCCCCTGGGACAGCGAGCTGACACAGAAACTGGACCTAAGAAGGACAAAGCTCTGCGAGGCACACGTCTAGCTACCTGCAGGTAGCAGGTATTTTTTGTTACTTTCTCGCCATGACCTGAAAGGAACTGGAGAGAGGTGACCACCCTGGACCACACGAGCCAAAGCGATTCTATGGAAACCCCCGTGAGGAAGGAATCCCGACTGTGCAGCAGCAGCAGAAGATTCGATTGCACCACCTCCTCCGTGGTGTCTACTGGGAGCAGCAGCGGCGTGCGCAGCCCCTCGAGCCCCCTACCCAGAGCTGATTTCTAATAAAGGCCTTTTCAAAGGAGCCGGTCTCCTGGCCCATTTATAACACTAATGCTTTTATTTTTGTGGCTAAATGGCAATAATTAAAATAACTCAGACATATTCCTGTAATAACTGATGTCGTTTTAGAGTACTTGTGGTTAACTTGCAATAACTGAAATAACTGAACCATCTGCTCGGTTGGGTAACATTTGAGGAACACGTGTAATGGAGACTCCTGCTACTGACACTTTGACAATTAACAACTGTCACCTGCTGAAACCACGGCACAGGGGGCCGTTGTGGGGGATGACACATGACCCTCAAAACCACAACCAAGATTACTGCTCGTAGTAGATAGTAATTCATGTTTTCATAATGTTTGTGTGAGGTGATAAATATGGGATATAATTCGGTCTTATTGTAAATATGTTTTATAAAAATCTACACTGTGTAACCTTAAAGCCAAAGACACAAACGCCTTGAAAAACTTGTCCTGCAAACCATGCCCTTAAAAGATTGTGACATCCCTGCCAGCACAGGAGAAAACCATATTAGCAGAAGAAAAGAGGGTGCAGCTGGGTGGAGATGGACCTTCACCATCGATGAGTCTACCAAGGACCCAGCAATTAGCAACCGATATGTATCTTATCAGCATCGTCAAGATGGTGAATCCCAAAGCCAAATTCCAGTAAATCTACTCAGGGGCATCTCCCTGCGAGAAATCTATTCAACAAAGATGGCAGCAGGGAAGCGAGGATACATGAATACGTATCTGGGACATGTTATAAATGCATATTTTGGAGTTGGCTTTTCGCATATAACAAGCAGATTGCTTTATGTGTAATATGGAAAGGTTATATTGCACGGGTTTTTTATTAATAGAATTTAAGAAAATTGTGATAGATAAATATTCTTAGATTGTAACAAAGTAGAGATGGGATTGTTGTTTTTTTTTTTTAATTCCTCAAAGAGATAGAAGACAGGAGGGCCAGCTGGAATTCCTGAAGATAAGGAACAACTGAGCCTTGTTGAAGAAGAAAGATTTACTACCTCTGTCTAGAGTTAGCAAGGCCACATAGAAAAACTGTAATTAAGAGAAGTCTTGAAACCAAAAATGAATATTTGAATCATGTATTAGCTCATTTAAATATGTAACACAGAAGTCCTTAAAACAAAGGATCTGAGAAAAGACGGTGTGCTGATCTTGTTGGTATCAGCACCTCGGCCGAAAAGAGCTTTGGTTTTTTTTTTCCTCCTTTATTGTCTATTTTTATTCTATTTTTATTTTATTTTTATTAAACTTACAAATTAACATAAAAAGGTGAAACGTCGTTTTTCACAGGACAGGACTGAGATCAGTACAGCGAAACACCGTATAAAACCCAGCAGCACAAGGCACACTTGGTGACACTCGTGTATAAAACCCAGCAGCACAAGGCACACTTGGTGACACTCGTGTATAAAACCCAGCAGCACAAGGCACACTTGGTGACACTCATGCAATGCAATGCACAGGGGCTGTGTTCGCGATTTCACCCAGAGACGAAATCCCCGGACCATCACCGTTTCCCTGATTGTGGGCTTGGTCAATTTCACTGACCGAATTTTCTGGCAAAATAAGTCATTTTCAATGTGTCTTAGGTTACAATGTAAAATTGTGCCCAAGGTATGTATTCTATCCCCATGAGCCGTTGGAGCCAAGGTGGGGCAGTGTTCTCCTTATCTTCTGTTAACGAGCCCAACAATGCCTTCCCGGAAGACGTTATCTCTGTTTAATGGGCCATCAAGGATCCATTGCATGACTGATAAGATGAATCATGCCATTGTGAGATGCTCTGCCCAGGGGGAGGAGCCAAGCATTCCCACCTGGATATAATCCAGGGTTTGAGACCTCACTAGCAGCTTCTATCCACTGAACTCTCAGAGGAGACAAGAGCTACCAGACGTTTCTACAGGGATCACTGCTTTGGATCATCTCTGCTCCAGCGGAACCACATCTGCTGCTCCAGGAGGATTCCCGGACTGCTTCAAACACCCTGACCAACAGGGTGTTAGGTTGTATCATTCCATTTATTTCACCTTTTTTCCCTTCTTCTTCTAATAAATTGTATCTCTGACTGGGAGTCTCACTGGTTTTGCTTTCAAACCAGCACACGATGGAATTTGCTCTCTGAATTTACTACACTGCTCATGCTCAAAAAAGGCAGATTAGAGCATGGGCCATGCTAAAAAGTTCCTGGAACAGACAAACTAGTTCGGGGAAAAGTTTGAATATGTATAGCTGTTTATGAATATGTATTTGACCAATGCGATAAAAATGGTAAATAAGAAGGGTTGCTGTTGTTAGCCGATGTGCCTCTGGCTACTGCTACACATACAGCACTGTTACTTTTGTTTTATTGATTTTGTCCCTTATCGTCCTTTATTAAATTTTTAGAAATTCAACTGAGGAGAGGGCTTAATTTCTCATAGGAGGAATAAAAAAGCACCCTTTGAAGCTGGTGAGAGAAACTTAAAATGCCATGAGTACAGCTTTTGCCATTAGCTTTGGCAAGAATAAGAGCCAAACCTGAGGGAATATTAAATTATACCCCTTTCAATTGTTTAGGATTCTTACCCTGTTAATTTTAATTTTCATTCAGGGAGGTGAAGATGTATATTTAAACCAGTATGTGGCCAGGATACCTGTGTCTCCTGAAATCTCTTTGACAGGAAGCCCAGTTAGCACAGACACTGCCTTTGGACTTTGCTGTTCCTAACATCCAACCAGGACTGCAGAGACAGCAGCCAGGACACCACAAAATTACTCAATACCACCCCAAAAGTATTCAATCCCACAGCACTCCAAACCCTGGAGGGGAAGGAAGGGCATAGGGAGGTGTGGGATGTGAATTGAGAGGGATGGGATATGGACTGGGGGAGATGGGATAGGGATTGGGAGGGTAAAATGGGGTTTGGGAGAGGTGGGCTGTGAATTGGGAGGGATGGGGATTGGGAGGGGTGGGATGGGGTCTGAAACGAGACAGCTGAAGGTTGAGTGTGGGACTTATCCCCAAGGCAACTGTGCCTCAGCCCTGGAGGGACCAAGGAAAAACAGGGAAAGCTACCCTATTAGGTCATGGTGAGGAAATCCTCCCCACCAAGGGGCTTTGCAGCCACCTGTTATTATTTCTTAGGTTTCATTGTTCAATTGGTTTGTTAAGTTTGTGTCACCCTGTTCCCATATATGTACCCATGCCAGAATGTTCTTCTTTCCCTTGAACCCCATTGGGTTAAATTTGCTGCAGTCCCACACCCCTGTAACTTCATCAGTCCCCTCGGTTCACATTTACCCCTTTGCACCACTTTTTCCCATTCTTATCAGACCCTGACCTCAAAACCCACCGTAGCTGTCTCATTTATAACCCTGTGCCCTCAGACCCCTTTTGGCTCTCTTTTGGTCCCTGGAACACATTTGAGGCTGTACCCACGATGCCAACAATAAACAGCCCTCGGATTTCCAAAGAGGACCCCATCTCCTCGCCTTTATCCTCAGCTCTTTATTAGTAGAGTGCTACAGGCCCCGGGGCACAGGTCGCTCTCAGGGACACGCAGCAGGTGCAGGATCCAACAGCTGGGGAGGATGAGGAGGGGGAGACCCCGCTCCTGAAGGGGTTGTGGGGTATCCCTCAGTTCTGCAGGGGTTTGGCTGATGACTCCTCACCGGCTGCCATGCAGACCCCCAGCGCCCAACATTCCCCACATGGGCCACACCTGCACCCCCACACACCCCACACACCCCCCACACACCTCCAGCACCCCCCAGGATGGGAATTTGGGGAGGGGGAAGATGGAGGGCACCCAGCCTGCCCCCCCCCCCCCCCCCCCCCCCCCCACTGTCCTGGTGGCAGCTGCAGCAGGGCCTGTGTCTGGGCAGGAGCAGCCAAGAACCCAGAGCTGCCCCAGCTTCATATCGCTCCTCCTGTGGGATGCAATAGATCTGGGAGGCTCAGGAGACCAGGGGTGGGTGCTGGTCCTGGGGGGAAGAGGAGAAGGGATGGAGGAGGAGGAGAAGGAGGGATAGAGGAGGAGAAAATTACTGGTTGGCTAAAGTACACCAAGAAAAAGGAAACAAAAATCCAAAATCAATCAATCCAAACTGAAATAAACCCCAAACTATTTATGTGGTAGCTGAGGAGGTTCTGGGGGAGAGAGGGCTGAGGCAAAAAAAACCAGAAAAGTGTAAGGATAAAAAGGAATACGGAAGACCCCACTGGTTCTGTCACAAGGGTCAGTAGACCCCTGTGCATAACTGAGCCTGGATTTGATCACAGTTTATGCTTAAAGGCCCAGTAACACTTCACTTAACAAGACTTAACTGAAACTTAATCACATAGAATTTATTACACCACAACAGGAACATACCCACAGGCCTGACTGACTTACAAATCTAAAGTACCCCCAACTCCAGGAGAGCAGCATTCCCAGAACATTTTGCTATGGCATATTCACCGTCACACACATGGACAGGAGTCTGTAGGAGGTCCCTGTGGGAAATTCCCCTGGAATCCAGTGAAATTCTCCCTTCAGATGCCTTTCACTCTTCCCACCAGGCACAGGGCAGAGCAGAGCCTCAAGGAGTGGGGGGCTCAGCCCTGGACCCAACATCATTCGGGGATGCCCCAAGCGCAGCAAACCTGAGAGTTCCCAGCTCGCAGAGACCCCAGCACAGGGAGGTCTCCATCGCAGCTGCTGCAGCCCAGGGGAGTTCCAAGGGTCTCACTCAGAGCTGCTGTTTATAGGGCACAAGGGATGGGCTCTAGTCACAGGCATTTTCAATCCTGACCCCAGCTCAGCTTGGTTCCCAAGGCTGTTGGAGCTCGTTGGACAGCACCAGTTCCTGGAACAGACAATTTCTGTGATAAACTCAGAGAGGAGCTGAGCCCAAGGACTGCTTGTCAAGGTCAAGGCCCAGACAAGTATTTCTCAGATCATGGTGTGGCCTGATAGGAAGGAGGGCTGGGGAGAGATCTTCCCGAGTGTGTCCACTGATGTTTCATGAGATCCGAGATGCTCTGAACCCTCTTCCCACATTCCCCACACTTGTAAGGCTATTCCCCATGTGCCAGGGGGTGATGAATGTGAACAGAAGAATTCCTAGAGCCAGGAGCTGGGTGAGAGGCAGACGAGAATCACCACAGGATGATGCAGAGCAGCTTCCCACCAGTGTGCCCGAGCTGTTCCTGTCCACCAACTACCCCCTGGAATGTCCTTCTGGAAGTGACACTTGGCCTTTGCCATCCGCTGGAACACCTCTCTGTGGGCAGGGACACAGGTCATAGCGGGCCCCCCGCCAGCCCCCCGCTACAGCAACTTCCAGCACCCCACAGCCTGCTGGAAGCCCAGGGGACCATGCCGGAGCCCAGTTTCCCACTTCCCTCTGCTCCACCGCAGCACCGGCTCCTGGGAAGCGGGACCGCCCCATGAGCCCCCCGTGAGGATCCGCCTCCCCCAGAGCCGCAGGCAGCCCCTGCAGGGATCACCTAAGGGAGATCACCACTTTCCCGCGGTGCCACCTCCCTTCATCTTCCCTCTCCCACTCCTTTCCCATCGTCTTCGCAAATCCCAGCTCCCCCCCATCCTGGTTTGGGGCTGACCCACCTCCTCTACCGCTCCGTTCGGGGGTCTCCCCCGTTTTCTCCCTTCTTCTCTCCCGCCTCACGCCAGAGCCCCTGGTCCGTAGCCGGAGGGATGGAGCGGAAGCGGGGGAAGCTGAAGGATAGAGGAAGAGGAGGAGCAGGAACCGGAAAAGGAGGAGAACCGGGAAGAGGACGAGGAAGAGGAGTCTTTATATTTGTCCTTGCGTTGAGTTTATCTCTCCCAGGGCTTCCACTGTACCAGGGCCAGGAGTCTGCGGCGCTGCCCAGCTCAGCTCCTGCAGCCGCCTGATCTCCCACGGAGGAGGAGGAGGAGGAGGAGGAGGAGGAGGAGGAGGAGGAGGCAGAAGAGGAAATTGGCGCGTCCGCCGCGCCCTGTGTGTGCCGCCCTCCCGGCGCCTGGAGCATCTGCCCGGCTGCATCCCTCAGGTGCCATGCGAGAGGGAACTTGCCCCAGATACCTTGGGCGTCCCCGGGAGGTATTTTTGTCGGGGAGGTCCCGGCCGTGCCTGTAGACAGAGCCCAGGCTAACCACGGGGCGGATGCGGGGTGCCGGATGCCACATGGAGATCGCCCGGCGGGGTTGAGGGAAACCGGTTCTGGCTGCCCCTGGCGTGGGAGGGCGGAGAGGGGCGGTACCGGTTTGAAATACCTCGGGCAGCCTGGAAAGGGGGAAGCGCAGAGTTAACGGGGAGGGCAGGATCCCCTGGACCCTGAAACGGGGGACTCGGAGCGGGGGCGTCCTCCGCATCCTGAACCCTAAAGAGGCGGAGCCTGGGACCCCCAGCAGCCGAAACAGACTCGGTGGAGAAGGGACCCATAGGACCTCTAAAACTTGCAGCAACCCTCAGCAGGACTCAGGAGAGAGAAGACCTCCAGGACCCCCAAAATGTAGATACCAGGAAGGAATGGAGAGGAAGGAATCTTGGAGGGCTCCTTTGCTGAATCTTAATCTTTTGGAGGTTTTTTTTTTTTTCTGCATCGTGGTGTTTTGGAGGTTTTCATGGACAAAAGATGTCTGGTGACTTCTAGAAATAGACTTGGGCAGATGAAACCTCCAATCCAAGCTTACACATTGTTTTCCCCCAAAACCAGGATTTGTCATTCCTAAACTTTGGCTGAATGGAACAGGAAGCTGCGAGGACGAGGAAGATGCCCTGGGACACCCAGGCAGGTGAGGAGGAAGTCCCTGCCCCTTTCCCCCTCTCTTCTGCTCCATCTCCCAGCCCAGCCTGGCCCTGGCTGCAGCACAACGCCACTGCTGACACCCTCCTGCCAGGGACAGAATGGGGGGATCTCCTTTCCCCTTCCCTCTGGCACAGAGGCAAATCCCATCCTCTCCTTGTCCTTCCTCCCCCAGGAAATGAGCTGCAGACAGAGATCAGGGAGGACAAATCCCCCTGGCAGAACATTGTGGAAGAGGCCATTTTGGGTGGCTCCACAGTGCAAGAATCCAATAGGGAAGAGAAGCCCCCAGGATCCTGCCCAGGGAGGGGCTGCAAACCCAGCCCATGGAGCTGCAAGGAGGAAAAACCCACCCTGTGCCAGGAGGGCGGCTGGAGATCCAGCCAGAGCTCAGAGCTGGAGGAGAAGCCTCAGGCTGGGGAGAAGCCCCACATGTGCTTGGAATGTGGGAAGAGCTTCAGCCGGAGCTTCCACCTCCTCCGCCACCAGATGATCCACACGGGGGAACGACCCTTTGAGTGTGGGGAATGTGGGAAGAGCTTCAGCCGGAGCTCCTGTCTGATCCGCCATCAGGTAATTCACACAGGGGAACGGCCCTACCACTGCAAGGAGTGTGGGAAGAGCTTCAGTGACCGCTCCAACCTCCTCACCCACCAGCGCCTGCACGCCAGGGAACGGCCCTACCTGTGTGGCGAGTGTGGGAAGAGCTTCAGCATCAGCTCTGACCTGATCCAGCACCAGAAGATCCACAGTGGAGAACGGCCCTATGAGTGTCTCGAGTGTGCAAAGAGATTTCGGACCAGCTCCCATCTCCTCCTGCACCAGCGTATCCACACGGATGAGCGGCCCTTCCGCTGCCCCGACTGCAGGAAGGGCTTCAAACGCAACTCCCACCTTGTCAGCCACCGGCGCATCCACACCAGGGAGAGGCCCTACGAGTGTCCTGAGTGTGGGAAGAGCTTCTCCTGCAGCTCTAACTTGATTTCACACCAACAGACCCATGAGTAGGGAAAGCCCTACAAGTGCCCTGACTTCAGGAAGAGTTTTTGTTTCCTGCTCCAACTTCATCACCCACTAGAAGGACCCATGTTGCATTATGCAACATATTGTGCAAAAACATGGTGATCCACGTTCCTCGTGGTCCATGTTCCACATGATCTGCATTGGAAAGACACCTGGCTGGTGGTCTTCACCTCCTCCTAGTTCCCTGGAGGCACCTGGATGAACGCAGGGGAAAGAACATCTATCAGGAGGCAGACTGACGTTGGAAATTGAAGTACTGAGGCCTGAACAACAGGCCATGCGCTGAAGTTGATCACTAGATGAACCTTCCAACCAAACATTATATGCTGCTTGTATCTGCTAATTAGTGAAATATCAATGATCATTAGTGAAATATGTAATGTGATACCAAATGTATTTCTCTTTCTGTGTTTAAGGGACAGTCAAGGCAATGAAGTCAGATGTCTGGCCTTGTTTGCAGGTATATCGGCAAAGGCAACTCCCTTGGTTCCTTCTTGAGTCCTGACCATGCTTTGGGTGGAAACCAAATGTTGTGGGTTGATGCTGGCTGGATGCCATGCACCCACAAAAGCCACTCCTTTCCACAGCTGGACAGGGGAGAGAAAATATGTAAAAAAGGGTTAATGGGTTGAGATAAGGACTGGGAGAGACATCCCTCACCAAACACCATTAGAGGCAAAAGAGGCTCTGCTTTGAGATATGAAATGAACTAACAAAATCAGAGCAGGATAATAAATAAAATAAGCCCTTAAAACCACTTTCCCTCAACCCTCCCTCCTTCCCAGCTCTATCCCAGCAGCAGCACAAGGAGACAGGGAATGGGGGTTATGGTCAGTTCATCATCTGTGGCTTCTGCCACTGCTCAGGAAGAGGAGTTGTTCCTCTACTCCTCTGTGGGGTCCCTACCACAAGACACAGTTCTCCACAAACTTTTCCACAGTGAGTCCCTCTCATGGCAGCAGCTGTCTGCAAACTGCTGCAACATGAGTCCATCCCAGGGGCATCCCAGTCCTCCCCAAACTGCTGCACTGTGAGTCACCTTTCCACAGTCAGTCCTTCAAGGATCTTTATTAATCACTATAGGCAATCTTTTGTGGTAATGATTTGGTGCATTACTTATCCTTTTTTAATTCTTTGCCCTTTTGAACTATAGAAAATTACCTTTTTAAAGTAGTGTCATTTGTGCTGACCCCATCAACTGGCAAAACAGAAATTCATTAAGAAGAGTGCCTTTGTTAGTCCACATGCTCAGAGTTTCTTTACTTTTGAGTTGGTTGTTTCTGGGGTTGGTGGCTGTGAGTCAGTGGTCACCACCTGCCTCTGCCTGAATTCCCTTTGACTGGAATTCCCTTTGACCCAGTCACAGCTGATTTCACACAGTTGCTGGATTGGGCTTTCCTTGGGGCCCATAATTCTACATACTTTGTGTCCTTTCTCTGCAATCCATTCTCCTCCCCCAGCTTTGTTAACCTCCCCCAGGCCTGAGATAACATCTGGACAGTTGTCCCACCTTGATCTCATCTACAGTCCAAGTGCCAGGTATCTACTGAGGAATATCAGAATATCAGGGGAGGGGAAGGCCAGGAGGGCGAGAGGGGATGGAGGATTCCATGGTCATTGGTGGTGGCAGCTGCCAGTGTGTCCACAACTTGGGGTTAGCTTCATTTGACTGCTGATGTGCATATGAGCAGTTGCGTCTTCACGCACTTTGCCACACTGGGAATTTTTGTGGGCATGCATTTCCCACAAAGGCAATTGTGGGAACCACAATTGTGCCACCCAGATCTCACCTCTGCCAGGCCCGGAGTCAGCACCTTCCTATTACTGCCTTCTGTCTTTACGTCGTGGCAAAGTCCTTCTGTGGCCTTGACAGTGTTTGAGATGGGCAACTCTGCTCCTCAAGTCTTTACACAGCCTGATGTGTCACCCAACAACACCTGCCCTGAGTCTTGGAGGAGCTTCAGTGACAACTCCAACCTCAGCTCCCACCTGAGGATTCATCATGGCAAGAGACTGATCTCCTGTGGGAAGAGCTTTGGCCAGAGCATGGACTTGATCTCCCAACATAGGATCCATGTGGGGGAGAAACCCTGTGTCTGCCCAAGCTTTGCCCAGAGGCCCCATTCAAAACAAGACATTTTGAAAGTGGAGTTAAGTCATTTGGGGTTTGTGTCAAGACATTTTGGGGTGGGATGGAGCCGTTTTCAATGTGTCTGTGTTGTTTTAAGATAATTGGTCAATTCCTCTTGGCTTTTGCTGTGCAAAAAAGATGGAGAAGACTCCCCCGCATCCCCATAGAATCCCCAAATCCTTCAGAGTATCCCCCCAAACTCCAAATTCTCCCCCAAATAGCAGTAAAATTGGAGGGGTTTACATGTCTTCTTTCAATTTATTTTTACCCCACTTTCAGGTGTTTTAAAGAGATGAAGAGAAATCAAAAGAAAATTAGGGCAAAATAAAAGGATTTACGTGTTAGTGTTGTATGACTATCCATGGAGTTGGGTTGGGTGGGTGGAAGAGACTTCTTTTGAGGAGTTTCCACCCCATTGTCTCTGAAATATTGGTTTTCACTCCAATCCATCTCTGTGAAAGACACTTGTGGGCCATGGAGAAGTAGAATTGTGTTTTTGAGTTGTAATTGTACTACTTGAAATAGGCAGAAAAGGAGATGGGATTAAGCAGGAGGAGGAAGGGGAGGAGAACAGCAGGAAGCTCATGGATCCACCACTGCCTGTATCTGCAGCCCTCCCCAGCCTGGGAGCATCACCCCCTCTCACATCCCTCAGGTGACTGGGGAGGGGGACCTTGCCTCAAATACCCAGGGGGGAGGTGTCTCTCAGTATCTGTTTTTTACGAGGCGATACCTGGATTTTGCAGGACTCCAAAGCTGATCTGCAGATGCCTCTGTGGAAGATATTGGGGGCATTCCAGAGATGGTATTTCTTTGGGGATTCCTGGTGGCTGCTGCCAGCCGAGCCCTGGTGGTTGGCAGGGGATGTGGAATCCCTGGAGCCACCTGGGGTGGGTACCATCAGCCAGTACCAGGGTGGGCAGGCCAAGAACACCATTTCTGGGGACTCCTCAGGAGAGCCAGGGCTGGGGGAAGGCCAGGACCCCTGGAGAGGGGAAAACAGGGAGAGGCAATACTGGAACTGAGGGACCCCTGACAGCCCAGAGAGGGGCAAAGCTCAGTGAAGCTCAGTTATCTGGGAGAAGGAGAGATCTTGGAGAGGGCTGAACCCGGGGATTCCTAGGACCCCCAGCAGCCTTGACAGTGGGGAACCCTGGAGATGGGGGATCCCCAATATATATGAGAACCCTAGCAGGCCAGACAGGGAAACCAAAGTGGACACACCAGAGAGGGGCACCCAGGCAGGTGAGGAGGAAGTCACTGCCCCTTTCTCCCTCTCATCTGCTCCATCTCCCAGCCCAGCATCACTCCTGACTGCAGGACAATCCCACTGCTGACGCTGTCCTGCCAGGGATGGACTGGGGAGATGTCTTTCCCCTTCTTTCTGTCATGGAGGCAAATTTCTTTTCTTTTCTTCTTTTCTCTTTTCTTTTCTTTTCTTTTCTTTTCTTTTCTTTTCTTTTCTTTTCTTTTCTTTTCTTTTCTTTTCTTTTCTTTTCTTTTCTTTTCTTTTCTTTTCTTTTCTTTTCTCCAGGCACTAAGAGAGACAAGGCAGGTTCTCTGCATCAGAACCGTGTGAAAGAGGCTGTTTTGAATGACTCCCATGGCACAGTAATCCAATGGGGAGGAAAAGCCTCAGAGATATCCCACAAGGAAAGGCTCCAAATGCAGCCCAGGGAGCTACAAGAGGAAAAACCAACCCTTTGTCAGGATGTGGCCAAAACTTCATCTGGAGCTCTGACCTGGTGATCCTTGAATGGTTTTGCACTGGGGAGATGTGCTACAGGTGCTTGGAATGTGGGAAGAGCTTCAGCCAGAGCTCCTGTCTGATCCACCATCAGATAATTCACAGGGAAGAATGGCCCTACAGGTGTAGGGAATGTGTGAAGAGCTTCAGTGACCGCTCTAACCTCCTCAGCCACCAGTGCCTGCACTCCAGGAAATGGCCCTACCAGTGTGGGGAGTGCCATGAGAACTTCAGCCAGAGCTCCCACCTGATTTGCCACCAGAATATCCACACTGGGCCCTACAAGTGTCCTGACTGTGGGAAAAGCTTTGCCCAGAGCTCTGCCTTGACCTCATACCAACAGATTCACCAGGAAGGAGCCCCTGTGAGTGCCCCGAGTGTGGGAAGAGCTTCATCCACTGCTCCAACTCCATTAACCATTGGAGGACCAGCATTGGATCACCCACAGTGAGCCCTATAGGGCAGAGACCCGGTGACCTGTGATCCTGGTTGTTACCATGCTCATGCCTGCATGTTTTGGTTTTGGGAAATTCTATTCCCAGGCACGGTCTTGAGGCACAAGGTCATGTTCAGTAAACTACTGAAGCTCCCACATCTGTTCCCAGAGGAGGGGCTTCGGTGATGGTCTCTGGAAAACGACCAGTGGTTCCCAAGGGTCCCACCTCTGGGGTGGGCACATCTGTTAATGTAGAAAAAGAGTCAGGAAAATAAAGGAGGGGTCTCTTGCTTGCAAGAGATCACGCAGCCTCTCTGAATGCACTCCCTGCCTCGTTCCTGCGTCCCCCACAGCGATATCTGGTGATCCATGTGGGGCAGTTTATTGGGCTTGTGTGGTCAGGTTTTGGAAACAGGGGTGCTCCAGGGCTGGCTTCTGTGAGCAGCTTCCTGAAGCTTCCCCCATGCCCAGCTCCTGTTCTGATCCATGCCTGAAGGCAAAGGGTAACCCAGGTTTTGGTTTATGGATCCCCTGGGCCAGATCATAGTGACACAACAATGACTGATCTGTGTTTATAAATATATCTCTGTAGGGTTTATTTTAGAACCATTTGTTTGCCATGTAAAACAGGTTTGGAACCCTTTTGGTTACCATCTCTAGCAATGTAGATGTAAACAGAATGTAAACAGAAGCATTAAAATAAGATTTATGAAAACTTACAAGGGAAAAGAAAGAACGTATAAGAGTAGAAAGATTCACAGACACCAGCCCTGGATCCAGCAAAAAAACTTTTGGTTTTGGTTGCTACAATGTCCCTGTCCTTGGTCTAAATGATGGTCCCAGGCTGGATCCTTCAGGGGTGGGGGAAGCCCTGGAAACTCCAAGTTCTGTGGGTCAGTACAGGTTTAAGTTTGGGTGAACACCCAGGTACCTCCCCTGGAGAGAGTTTTACACTTTCTGATGTCACACTGTGGGTCCCGGAGCACTTTGGGCGACTCTGATGGTTTATGGCCCCTTGTAAGAGATGGCCCTGCCTGTCCCAGCAGTGTGGTTGACCCAGATATGGCCCATGTGAAGGGAAGAACACCTCCAGCCCTCTGTGTGAGTGTCCTGGGCCTTCCCCAGGAGAGTTTCCAGAGCAAAGCCAGTTGTGTAAGAGAGGGCATTGCCCTGGTCCAAAGCCCTTTGCCACCTCTGCCTCTGATCAGCCTCTTCCCTTCCCTGGCTCCCTGCCCAGCTCATCCCCTCCAGGGCTGGATGTCCATCCCCTCTGCCCCAGGCACTTCCCTGTGCCCAGGGCCAGCAAAGCCTCCACTGCTTTTGCCAATGGCCAATGGTTTGAGCCATTTTGGTCCATCACATCCATCAGCTCTGCACTCCAAAAGCCAAGAGGGATTGATGGCACCTCAAAACTACTCCATCCCACTGAACATGGCTCAAGTGGACCTCAAAACAACTCAATCTCTCCTCAAAATTTTGGGGTATCCCCTGTGCCCAAATTGCTCCTAGTTGTGGATGTTCCTGTCCACGAATTTCACACAGTTGTTGCCATCTAGGAAGTGACAGTAGGCTCTTCCCCAAAAATGGAACACACCTGTAGAGGAAAGGAGACAGGTGAGGGGGTGGCCCCCTCACCCCCTAAGAGCCCCCAGCACCCCACAGCAGGCTGGGGGCTCAAGGGGCCATCTCAGATCCCCCATACCCACTCCCCTCTGCCCCATGGCCACCACAGCAGTGGCTGCTGGGGGGGTGGGCAGCCTCACTGTGAGCCCCCCAAGGCGGCACAGTGGGGATTGGGGACCCCCCAGCAAAGTTTTGCCTACCCTGTCCTCCCCCTGAGCCCCAGGGAACAGCTCAAGAGATCGAGTGATGGGGACACAAAGGGATGCCCAGGGGAACGCTCTTCCCCCTCTCAAACACCTTTCCCATCTTCCCTGCACTGCTCCCCTCTCACCCAAAAGCTCCTTGCTGGAGTTGGGGAGGCTTCCAGCACCCAGAGCGGGGTTACACGGGTGGGACACATGGATCAGATCCCCATTCCCAATCCCCACCGGGGCTGGTTCTGCCCCCTCCCATCACAGTGTCCTCGCAGGGTCCCCCCAAATCTCTCCCCACTGCCTCCCAATAAACGGGACTGGGCTGAACTGGGAAGCTTTATTGGGACACTGGGAGCAGCCAGGCAGGGACAGAGTGCCAGCGGGGCTGGGGGGACACACGACCCCCCCAAAATCAGCGCGGGGACAGAGCGGGGGGTCCCGGCCGGGCCCGAGGCCACGGGGAGGGGCTGCGGCTGCTGCTGGCTCAGGAGCTCTGTGGGCAGAGAAAAGGGGGTGACCCCGGGCTGGGGGGCCCCGGGGGGAGCACACACACTCCAGGGGAGGGGGGACACCACCCCCGGGACCCCCCCTCACCTTCCTGCACAGGTAGAAGCCGAGCCCCAGCGCCGGGAAGACGAAGCCCAACACGAAGCCCCCGATCCCCGTCAGCATCTTGCTGCGGGCGGCGTCCGGCGGCATCTCTGGGGGGTCCGCAGGAGTCAGGACCCCCAAAAACTTCTCACAGACACCCCAAACCCCTCCAAGCACCCTTGCACCCCTCCAGCCCACCCAAGACTCCACGAGACCTCTTTCCTATCCCCATCCTAGGTACTACTTCCTAGTACCACCCAAGTTCCCTCCCCATCCCTCCAATACCCCAAACCCCCTCCCAGTTATCATTCATCTCCTAATGATCCCCCAAACCTTTTTGCACTCCCTTCCCAGTCTCACCAGGCCTCACCAACAACATTGCCAGTAGATCGAAGAACACTCAGCTTCCCTCCCACTCCCGTTTTTACATCCCCAATCTGCTTCCAGCCCTCCAGCTCCATCAGACCCCCTTCCAGTTACACTCAGCACCCTCAGTTCCCTCCCAGTAGCCACCAGGAAACCCCTAAGGGCATCTCAGGCCTTCCAGCATCCTCTAAACTTCTCTGCCCTCCCAGGCCGAACAAACCCTTCTCACAGTTACTCTCTGGCTCCCTCAGACTCCCTCCCAATCAATCCTAACTACTACCAACTCCTCTCCCAGTCCCCCCAGTCCCACCCCCTCATCCCCCGGTGCTGTGGGGCCAGGCCGTACCCCAGTGCCGGCTCAGGGGCTGCTCCAGGCTGATGTGCTCCACCTGGCAGGTGTAGCTGACTCGGCGCCTCAGGGGGGTTTCCAGCAGCACCAGGAGCTGGTGGGTCCAGTCCCCGTTGGGCACCACATCGGTGGCCACCACGTGCCCCGAGAGCTCCTGCTGGCCCTGGAACCACCTCACCCGGATCTGGGCAGGGTAGAAATCCATCACGGAGCAGAGCAGGCGGCCGGGGCCGGGCTGGGAGCTCGAGGGCAGCAGCGAGATGGAAACGCTGGGGGGCACTGGGAGAGAGCAGGGAGACACTGGGATGAGTTGCCGGAGACACGGGGGAGGGCTCGGGTAACGTTAAGAAGGACTGGGGAGGGACTGTGAGGGCACTGAAAGAGGCGGGACTGCATTGGGGACCACTGGGAGAGAGGATGTGGACTGGGAAGGACCGGGGATGAGCCGAGAGGGCCCGGGAGTGAAGCGCGCGGCTCTGGGAGGCACTCGGCGCTGCGGATCTGCCTGGCAACTGATGAGTCATCAGAGTGACGCGCTCTGATTGGCTGAGGGATTCAGCCCCACGCACGGCCGAGAGGGGCACGCGCGGGGGGCACCGGGAGAGACTGGGATGGACTGGGAGAGCCACGGGAGTCACTGGGAAATGGAAAGAGGCCACGGGCATGGGCACAAGGAGAACTGAGGGGTCTGCGATGATTCCCAGGGAGGTTTTGGAGGGCTCCAGGGTCATTGCCCGAGGGGACGCGCTCTGCCCCACGCTCACCTCTGCGCTCCACCAGGAACGGGGTGGACAACTCGTAGTTGTGCCGGCAGTGCCTGTCCACTGCATCCCGTCTATACTCCATCCATTCTGGGTCGCTATTCCAGTACCTGGCAACCTTCTCCCCATATGGAGTGTCCCCCATGTACAGCCCCACATCGCTGTCGAAGTGCACGTACTGCTCTCGGTTGTAGATGAACCTCTTCACAAACTTCACCCGGTCGGTGCCGTTAACAAAGTGACACTCGGACTTAACTATCTCCTGGAACACAACTGTGTGTGCGTAAGACAGGTCAGCGGATGCCCCACCAGCAGCCCCCAGCACCCCACAGCAAGCCAAGAGCTTGTGCCCCACATGCCAACTCTTGTAGGACCCTTCTTCCCGCGGTCCCACTTCCTCCTTTCCACCCTTCTCCATACTTTCCTCCCTCTTTCCCATAACTCTTCAGTCGCCAGCACCACCCCCCACATGAATTTGAGCGTCCCACTTCCCCTTTTTCCCTCCAAGCCCCTCCGTTCCCACCGTCCCACCACTTCCCCCCCTCCTCCTGCTCACCTGAGAGCTCCGCGCCTGCAGCCGAGGAGGCTCCCAGCACCCCGAGTGCCACCAGCAGGGCCCCAGCGGCCGCCAGAGGCCCCATGGCCAGCGCCGGGCAGGTTCTGACACCTCCCTCTCCCCAAATTCCCCTGGCGGGGGTCACTGGGGGCGGGCTCAGGTTGGAATCCAGGTGCGGAGCGTTGGGCGCTCCAGGTCAGCCCAGCAAGCGCGGTTAGCGCGGGTCTGGCTCGGGATTGTTTGTGCCTCTCAGACGGGCTGAGGACAGGCACAGGTTGAAAGAAGAATCGGGGGAGATCCCGCCCCGAGCACCGGCAGGGGCGCAACAGACCTAGCCTGGGCACAGGGAGGGAATCTCTTACCAACCAAATCATAGCAGCACAAGGAGAAGGGAAAGAAATCTCTCCGGCACCTTCCCCCCACCCAACGAGGATCACCCGCAACGGGGGTCAGCAGGGCTCTGCCCACCGCGGGTCACTGGGGATCATCCAACGCCGATCCTCCCTTTTGAAAGTACCATTTACCTCTTTGTCACTAATAAACTAATCAAAAACTACCAAAAGAAACATCTCCTTGTCCTCTGTATAAATTAAAACACATTTTAAAGAAATTAGTATCTTAGGAGTTACACACAAATCAAGAAGCATTATTGAAATTAAATGCAAAACGTTGCTGCTTGTTGTATTACCACGAATATTGTATGAATATATTGCATGTATCAGTTCATACTGATATTGAAACAGTTTACTATGAGGAATCAGGGTTGGTCAATGAAAATAAAAAAAAAGGAAGATATTACTATTATGGGCTAATTAACAATTACTTTGGTTTATAAGTAAGAAAATGTCTGATTAGTATTTTAAATATGAAAGGTAGTTAGGGTTAGGTTTCTCATTCTAGGTTTCTAGATTTCTGTGTTAGGTTTCTCATAATCTTTCCAAATTAGGGAAAATGTGTGGTGGAAGCTGTTTTCTAGAAAGAATAGTTAAAAAAAACCAGTTGATTTTTACTTGAAAGGGTATCTTAATTATTACAGAAGCTTCTATTCATAAAAGGCAATCTTAAATCAGGGGTCTGTGATAGTGGTGACATAGGCATAATATCAGCACTGACTCTTAAAACATGTAGGAATCGCTATTTGAATAGTAAAGGCAGAAAATTTCTACGAATTCGCTGTAGGAAACGACAAGTTAGCTCACAGCTGCAAACACTCCTGACTGCATTTGACAGTTGAAATTCAAAACAGTGGGTTTTGTTTTTCAGCTTGATGGAGCAAGCATGATGCCTGCAGAGTGCACAAAAGCAAAATCAATAAGCATTGTACTATAAACTTCAGGACGTATTTGGCAAACTGTTGTCCATATTCATAACATTGGCATGATGCCTCCATAGTAACTGCAAAAGAATTAGCTAACGAAGATATGTTAGATGAATCAGATGCTGCAGTCTTCCCTCTTGAGGAAGGGCCTATTAAACTAGCCCAACCTTCTCCTTTATTTACTATCAGCTTATTAAACTCTGCAGGGTATGAGAGCTTTGGTAGAGTCAAAGCAGCAGAGGGCAGGGAGGCTTTGGGGTTCTGCTGACATACTGGAGGGTAGCTGCACTTTACTAGGTGTTATAAATGTGTATTTTGGAGTTGGCTTTTCGCAAATATTGAGATGAATGTTATACATATAATGTAAGAAGGTTGTACTGTATCTCCTTTTTATTTGTGGAATTTAAAATGTGATGAAGGTATATTCTTTAATTGTAACATAGTAGACTGGGGTGTTTTTTTTGTGGCATCTAAAACCAATCAGAGGGTGAGAGATGTCTCCCACATTCCTGCGTGAAGTTTCCTGATAAAGAACAATTGAACCTTTAATGGCCAAGAAGGATTTATGAGACCTGCCCAGACCAAGAGGAGCCCTGCAGATAAAAACTGCATACTTGGGGGGTTTTTGAAACTCACAAAAAAAGCATACCCGAAATGAATGTTTGAATCATGCATTAGCTTCTAATTGAATATGTAACACAGGGATCCTTAAAAACCAAGGATCTGAAATGAGCAGTGTGCTGGATTGCACCCTCGGCCGAGAAGCTTTGGTTTTCTGTCACCTAATTGTCTATTTTATTTTTATTAAACTTATAATTTTTTATAAAAAGTAAATGTCGTTTTTCCCACTAGGCAAACGCTGCCATGTGTGGGGGGCAGGGAAGGCAGTGCTGCCTTTCCCGGCATTGCCGGGAATTACCATTTCCCGGCGCTGCTAAGTTCCTTGGCTCGTCCCTCACTGCCCCCAGGCAGGGAGCTGCCCATGGCCCGCCCTTTGCCGCCCCGTGGCGCCTGTGCCACGCACAGACATTTTTTCGGGGTGGCCCTGACAAATATAAAGGATGCAATAATTGAGTGCCAATTAGATAAACTTTATTAAAGTCAGATGTTGAAGCAAGCAGCGTGCTGGGAAAGCCAGAGAGCACGAGTCTCAGGTCGTGCTCCAGGCACAGCTTTCGAAAGTTTTGCCTACAATTTCCCATCTTTATAACTTTCTGGTTACACACTCCCCTTGGACCCTCCCCAGTCCTTGTTTTTCCATATTTGGTCACAGTTGAGTTTTCCGGTTCCAGGAGTCTGGGGTTTTCTGCCCTCTCACGGTGGTCGATGGATGAAGTCTCTCCTCTTCCTCGCAGCACGTCCCTGGGAACCTTCCACTGTGGTCACCCTGGTTTCACCGTATCTCTCATTTTCTCCTTTCTTCATGTCTTAGGATACAAAGTTACATTGCATTATCCTGCACCAGGGCTCTCTCTAACTTTTCTGTTTCTGCAGTTTCTGCAATTTACAGTTATTACTTAATATCTTCTATATATTTACAGTTTCGGCAGTTTGCTTAATAGCCTCTACATATTTATAATTATTAACTATAACATTTAACACAAATTACCTAAATCATTAATTTCATTTATAGCAGCCTGATGGCTTACTGCCCCAGGGCACCATGCCCCCACACGCCTGCCCACCACCTTCGCCGCCACTTTCCGCTCACCGGGCTCCCCACAGGGGCTTTGCCCATGCCCCGATCCTCGGTCCTTTCGCAGGGGCGGGTGCCCAGGGCCCTCCCTTTTGGGGTGGAGGCTTTTGGCACGGTTGGGGTTGGCTCAGAGCACCATGCAGTCACAGGCGTCTTCTAGATACAGCGGGCTCGCCACTGCTGTTGCAGCACCGCATTTTGGCAGCCCTGGCTGCCCCCTCCCTGCTGCTGCAGCTCTGCAGAAGGCAAACGGAGAGGAGACGCGCTGCTGGAAAGAGCCCCCTCGGCTCCAGCCAATGCCGCTCGGCACAGGGTGGCGAGGGCTCTCTTGTGACACCCTTGGGGCTTCTTTTAAGATTAACTGAATTGGATGATCAGGGCCATCTTTTGGTTGTCCTCCCACAATCCTGGTAAACTTACAGTTGTTGGCTGGAGGCGTAGAAGGGGATGTCATGGTGGCACAAACATCCTTCTTTGGTCTGCAATGCAGCGCTGCAGCTCAGATTCTCTTGCAAATGCAATGAAACACGGGGTTCTGTAGCCACGGGCTTTGTCAGCAGCTCAGGTGATTGTGGCACGGCCAAAGCTGTGTGTGATGCAGGGGCAGCCGACAATGGCAGTGGCAGCTCAGCAGTTGCCACGCAGGCCATGCAGACACATCTCGTGCCAGCACTGCGGGGAGGCTCTGGTCCCAAAAGCATAGCGACCTGGCACTGTGGGGCTGCTGGCTTCTCTTTCAGTTTCTGGTGATGTGGAGCCATTTTTTTCAGTTTCTGGTGGGTGCACTGGAGGAAGTCCCAGGCGCCGTGGTGGGGGTGATTCCAGCTGCTGCTCCCATGTGCTTGGCACAGCATCCCTTCCGCCGTAGGCTGCTTTCCACGCTCCACTATCCTGGATGAATGATTCTGATGCCATGTGGCATTCACCATCTTGGCTGAGTGACTCCCGTACCACGTTTTCTCTGCCATTTTGAACAACTGGCACTGGCATCTAAGCAGCCACTTTTGTGCTTTTCTTGGCTTCCAACTGCCCTAGACAGTCTGAAACAAGCCTCCATGATTTTGTAATGCTAACAGTGGTTTTAGAGCTTGTTTCATAAGCCTCCATGGTTTTATAACGTAAAAAAAAGAGTCCATACCTGGCGAACAGGGTTTTATAGTACTGAAGCCCATGATCTCATGTTCCCGGCAGCGTTTATAATTCACAAAAAGGGAGGGGTCTGGACCCAAGCGGCACACACTGCCGCCTGCAGCAGCACTTTCTGCTGCCTGTGGCAACATTCTGCTGCCCCTTGGCAATATCTGTCACCCTCCACAGCAATCCCACTGCCCACAGCAATTTCCACTGCACCCCTGTCTCCCCCTGTTCTGCTCGTGGGAAATAGCTGTTGTCCTCACTTGGGATCACCACATGTTACATGGGGTCATTGGTTGGAGACAGAGACAACAAGAACACACAGAGCTTCCTCAGCAAAACAGCCATGAGTTTATTATGACTGCCCTTTTTATAGGGGATTTGAATTTCTCGGGTTTAGATAGCTGATTGGTTGGGATCTCTCTCCGCCCAGATTTCTGACCAGTGGTGTTTCTGCATCTAGGCTTGAAATAAGGTTGGCTGAGGATTCCTGTTTGAGCTCAAATCTGTTCTATCGTTGTTCACCCTTATTCTACCTCTTTTCTAGAATGAGCCGGGTCAACCGAATAGGACTTGTTACGGCCAGATTTATCTTGCCTAGCTACAGACTAAGTGTACTGTGACACTTTGCTGGTGTCTAACAAGGCAAACAAACAACGGCAGCAACAACAAACAAAACCGAAAAACCAACAGTCTCTTCGTGCTCTTTGAGCCGTTTCCCCTTTGGTGTAGTTACAGTGAGAGCCGGCAGGGGCGCTGTGGCTCCCGGCCAGGTAGGGAGGGTGCAATGATTCCTCCACGGCTGCAGAGGCGCTGTGGCAAGAGGTCTGGCCGCCCTCTCTGCACGCGATGACGTAGGGCAGGCTGGCGGGAGATGGAAAAGCGCCTTCCTTTACAATCTCACAGGGGCGGCTGATCCCGGTGCCCCTCCAGGAGGCAAAATGGGCTGTAGCAGCAACCTCGGAGCAGTGGCTGGAAGGGCAGATGCCAGCACACCTGGGAGTGGGAAAAAAAAGGTGGCAGAAACTCTGAGGCCATGCCCGAAAATGCAGTGTGTCTGGATGTTGGGTTACAGTGCAGCAGGAAGCCCTGAAGCAGCTGCAGAGAATAGCAGGGCTGACTGGGGAATAGCTTCCCTGGGTAGCTCATCCTTTTGGCTTGCTATGAGCATGAGGGGTAGGAGTCAGCATAATAGCACTAGTAAAGGTGAGGAGATTTAGTCCGTAGAGGTTCAGGAGGTTGGGACTTTGCCGGGGCAGTATGTCGGCACAAGTCATTGAAGGCTGATAGTGGCAATTAGTAGGCTATGTGTTGTGGAGTTGGTTCATAGGTGTCTGCATGGAGAAAGGAAAGTTAGGGGGAGGAGTATGATGGTTGGAATGGTGATTTTTAGCATCGTAGGAGGTTGAAGTTGTGGAGGTGGTCAGAGCCGTGAGTGTGGGTAGAGGCAACAAGCAGTGCTAGTCCTGGACCTACTTGGCAGGTGGACAATGTTAGTATGAGGATTGGTAGGAGGGTGGAGAATGATGCTTGTGTTTGGATGGGCCATATTGATAGGGCAATATATATGGATAGTATTATGCTTTCCAAACATAGCAGGGCTGAGATCAGGTAGGTTCAATTGAAGGCTAGACTTAGGCTGCTTAAGGTGAAGGCTGAGTAAAAGCTTAGGTGGAGAAGGGTCATAGAGAAAGTTATAGGGTGGGAGCTATATTTGTTGAGTCAAAATCAACTGTCTTGGTTAGACTAACTTTCTACTACTCTGCCCATTCTAGTCCTTAAATTAATTTATATACCAGTCCTAGGGTGAGAAGAGTAAGGGCAGAGGTTCAGGTAAGTGTAATGGTGGGAGTTTGGAGTTGGGTGGCTCATGGGAGGGGAAGTAGGAGGGCAATTTCTAGGTCAAACAGTAAGAATAGGATTGCTACTAGGAAGAATCAGATTGGGAATGGTATTTGGGCGGGCCCTAGAGGGTCAAAGCCACATTCATATGGGGATAATTTTTCCAAGTCAGGGTTTATTTGGGTAAGTCAGAAGTTTAATGCAGTTACCATGATGCTTAGGGTCAGGGATAGAGTCATTATGAATATAATTATGCTTATTACTCTTCTTTGGGCTTAAATCAGATTTTAAGGTTTGGAAGTCAATTGTAATAAGTATACTAGAAGAGCAGGATCCTCATCAGTAGATGGAGACATAGAGGAACAGTCACGTCATGGGAATATAACTAGGGTGGTAGAGAGCAGGCCGATGATCAGGAGTTGTGGGGAGTTGTAGTGGAATCATATGGTTGGGCCAGTGAGAAGAGTGGCGGCTGCTCCAAAAATGGGTCATGGGCTGGGGTCTACTATATGGTAAGAGTGTGCTTGGTGAGCCATTGGGAGATTAGATGTTTTCTTGCAGGTATAGGCTTAGTAGCAGCACAAAGACACAGCTCATCAGTGATGGCTGGTCCATGGGTCAGGCTACGCAGAGGGGGCAGCCTCTGGCAGGGGATGAGGTGCTCCTGCTCTCAGGTCCCAGCATGGCACACACTGGCTTTGAGCTCCCAAGCAGCAGAGAACCAGAGAAGCAAGCCAGAAAGTGTAATCACAGAGCCAAAAGAAAAGAAACAAAAAGGAACAGGCAAAATCCACAAGACAACCATATCTCTGGCCAGAGACACCACGCTGTGTGGCCATTGAGCCGACTGCCCCACCAGAAGAGATAACCCTCACTTCCCTCAACTCTCGCAGGAAATCCTGGGCTGGCTCCCACCCATCCCAATACTCCAAGAGCCAGGGGAGATGAGAGGGGAGCAGCAACAAAAAAACACAGAAACCGCAGAAACAAAAAAACCCCAGAAACAGTATGGGATAAACAAAACATCCCCAAGACAACACCCATGGGCCAGAGAGAATTAGAATTGTGGAATTATTTAGGTTGGAAAAGATGTCTAAGACCAACCAGTATTCTCTGATGCCACCAGAAGAAATAACTGAAAACCAAAGGTGAGATTTTATAGGGCTGAGTCAAAAAATCCACTCTCCCCAATGAGCTCCCAATCAAGTCAATCTGCATCCCAATAGATCTTCCTGCCCCTGCGTTCATTCAGATGCCCATGGGGAGCTGAGAAAATGTAGAATTCCCCAGCCCAGTCTCTCTGATACTGCTTACCAGCACTATAAATCACCAGGTCTCTGCCCAATGAGGGTCACTGGGGATCATCCAACACAGATCCTCCCATGGGGGATGGAGTTTGGAGAAGGCCCCTAAGCTCTTCTTGCACTCAGGGCACTTGCAGGGTTTCCCCTATCAGTGGCTCCGTTGATGTTGGGTCAAATGAGAGCTCCTGGAGAAGTCCTTCCCACACTCAGGACGCTCGTAGGGCCTCTCCCCGGTGTGGATGCGCTGGTGGATGACAAGATGGGAGTTTTGCTTGAAGCCCTTCCCACAGTCGGGGCAGTGGAAGGGTCTCTCCCCTGTGTGTACTGGCTGATGTAGGAAGAGATGTGAGCTGGTCCGAAACCTCTTCCCACATTCGGGACACTCGCAGGGTCTCTCCCCAGCGTGGATGCGCTGGTGGCTGGAGAGGGTGGAGTTGTGCTTGAAGCACTTTCCCACACTCATGGCAGCCGAAGGGCCTCTCCTTTGTGTGTACTGGCTGATGCTTGAGGAGATGGGAGCTGCTCCGAAACCTCTTCCCACACTCGGGACACTCACAGGGTCTCTCCCCAGTGTGGATGAGCTGGTGGATGATGAGCTGGGAGCTCCAGCAGAAGCTCTTCCCACATTCCAAGCACTCGCAGGGCTGTTCCCATTCCCTGGTGTGGATCTTACAGTGTTTCATGAGAGTGGAGCTCCGGGTGAAGCTCTTCCCACATTCCAAGCACTTGCAGGGTGATTCCCCAGTGTGGATCTTGCAGTGCTTAGTGAGACTGAAGCTCCAGCTGAAGTTCTTCCCACATTCCAAGCATTTGTAGGGCCATTCCCCAGAGTGGATCTTCTGATGGCTGTGCAGGTGGGAGCTTCAGCTAAAGCCCTTCCCACATTCCCCACACTCATACAGACGTTTCCCAGTGTGGAACATCTGGTGCTGGATCAGGTGGGAGCTCTGGCTGAAGCCCTTCCCACATTCCAAGCACTTGTGGGGCTTCTCCCCTCCATCAGGCTTCTCCACCAGCTCTGAGCTCCGGCTGGATCCCTGGTCGCCCTCCTGGCACAGGGCAGGTCTTTCCTCCTTGCAGCTCCCTGGGCTGGGTTTGCAGCCCCTCTCTGTGGGGGATCTCCAGGGCTTTTCCTCTTCCTCCATTTGGCCACAGCTTGGGAATGACAAATCCTAGGTCAGGGAAAAAAAGTAGGCATGGGCACCTTAGAGTGGGGTTCCTCCTGACCAAGTACATCTGAGGAACTCACTGAATGTTTTGCATCCATAAAAAAACTCACCCCCCAAAAATCCCTCATAGGAGTTCCGCCTCTCTCATCTCTCAACTCTGGGGTTTTGGGGGTTTCCTTTCCCTGGGCTGATGGGGGAGTCCCGTGGCTCCTGGAGTCCCCCCATTCTGGGGTTTTGCTTATGGATGATCCAGGGGGATTTGAGGGTCTGGTGAACCCTTCTCCCCTGACTCCCTGCTCCAGGGCTCCACAGATCCCAGGGGTCTCCCACCTCCAGGCCCTTCTGCTCCACCCTTCAGGCTGCTAGGGGTCCTCCAGCTCTGGGTGAGCTCCCCACTTTTCCCACTCCAGGGGTCTTGAGATTCCTTTCCCCAATTACTGCTCTCTTGGGGCATCACAAAGACCAGTGTCATCCCCCCACCAGTACCTGGTGATTGCCACATAAACTCCCAAATATCCCCTGAAGGGGAACTGCAATTCAGTTTTGGGGTCCTGCAAGATCCAAAATCCCCTCCCCAAAAATCAAGCCCTCCCAGTGACCCACAAAGTTATTTGGGTCTCAAGTCTGGAATCTGCAAACAAATTCCTCCCCACAAAAAAATCTCTTGAGGACTCCCAGATATATCTGGGGTGATCTCCCCCTCCCTGGTCACCTGTAGGATAGAACTTCATGCTTCTCCTTATGCTCCTCTTCCTGCTCCTCCTTCTCCTGTCTCCCTTCTCTTCCTCCCCACCTCTGTGCCAACCAGGGACCCACTTTCCCATCCCCCTCTGCCCCACAGCTGACGCAGCACTGGCTGCTGGGTAGGGAGAGCAACCCCCAAAAATTCCCCCGGAATGGAAAAGAGGATTGGAGACCCTCCCAGTGCAGATCCATCCCCTCCCAGAGCCCTGGAGAACCACTCCAGGCATGAAGTGATGGGGACACAAAGAGACCCCTACACAATCCCCTTTCCTACTGTACCCTCTCCCCTAATCCCCCTCTCCTACCCCTTTCATCACCCCTCCAAATCCCAGCTCCCCCAGCTCAGTTTGGGGTTGACTGACTCCCCTCTTTAACTCAGTCTAGGTGTCCTAAATGTCCTTTTATGGCTTCTCTCCCCCTTTCCCATTGTATTGAAAGGAATAAATTAATGTGTTTTTACAAACAGATAGTATAAATCTGCTTGGAGACAGGGCTAAGGACTTGTAGATAAGGAACTGACAGGAGAAACGACTAGTTTCAGAAAAAGGGCATTAATTCACAGAGACTGCTGCGAGGCCAAAGTCCTGCTAAATTCCTGAACTTCAAGAAGAACAAAGATTCAATAGGGCCATGAACATCGTATGTTATATAAAAGGAGAGAATGTTCAAGCAGTTTGCACATTCTCCCAGAGGTAATTAAGAACATGAACACCCAGGGGGCAATAAGGGAAGTGGAGAAACGGGTGCCAAGAACAGGGGATAGATGGTGTTGGTGTGCTGGGAAAGGACTGGTTGAAGAGTGTGCAGGAATATGGTTAAGACAAGTAGCAGCAAGAGGAATCTATGTGGTAAGAAAAAGGAAGGCAGAAAAGAGGGGGAAAAGAAAAATAGTGAGGATTGGGATTTTTTATAGTACCATCCTAGCTTTCATCCTCAAAATGTATCCCAGTTTCCAGGAGAGGAGAACAAGGAGGTCAGGATTTCCGGGGGTTTCTCTGTGCTGGCAGCGGCAGGAGCGGGCGCAGAGCTGCAGCACCGGGAGCACGGGCTGGGGGCCTGTGGGGAGCTGCGGGGCCGGGCCGGGGCTGTGGGGCAGCCGGGGCTCAGCGCCGGGCGCTGCCTGAGCCCAGCACCCCCCGGGCAGGGCCGGCAGTGGCCCCCGGCCCCCAGGAGGCTGCGGGACGCCCCGGCCGCTGCCCGGCCCCGTGGAGCTGCCGGCCCTGCCCGCCGGGGGAGCCGCCTTTGGACACTGCGGCAGGACAGGCACCGCCTCTGGGATACGGGCTGGGGAGGAGAGGGGGAGGAGGAGGAGGAACGAACATCTAGGAAATGTGAACTATACATGTAAGGACTGGGATTTTCTTTTAATGATTTTGTTTGGGTCACTGGAGAAACAAATGGTTTTGCAGAAAGCTCAGCAGCTGTCAGAGGATGAGCACCCACAGGCACTCAGGGGCGCTGCAGGAGGGGCAGAAGAAGCCCCTGCAGCACTTGGTCACAAAGGCACAGCAGGGGAAGAAGGCAAGAAGGGAGGAGGAAAAGGCCAAGGGGAAGGCAAAGGCCATGGCAGAGTTTCTACAGCCCCTGAGGGATCAAGCCCAGGGCCCAAGGGGACCCCAGCACCCAGGGCACCGGCTCGGCCACAAGGACCTGGCAGAGGCATTGCCCTCCTGGGCAGGGGAGAGCCGACCCAAACAGCCCCTGGGAAGGAATCAGGCTGCCAGCTGCAGGCCACAAGGACACTGCAAGCACAGACAGCAGCACCCTCACCAGGAGGAATCCACCCCTTGATGAAGACAAATTGTTAGAGGTGTCGGAGCTCCCATTACACCAGGTGATAGTATAGGGTTAAAATGATTTCTGTAGAACTGCAAGCAGGTAACTAAGGGGGGTGGTGGTTAGGAAAAGTAATGGATGGGAAGGGAAAGGCCCAGGCTTGCTGGTCAACAGGGCCTTGAGAATAGAACGTTAGCTTTGTTATAGTTGCCATAGCTAAGGCCATTGTTTTAACTAAATCAAGTATGACTTTGTTCGGGGGAATTGAATATGATTACTGTTTGGATAAATTACAAGAAATTTTGCTTAGGAACAATCCAGGGTAACCAATCAATTTGTAGCTGTGTGGCAGAGGGGTATAAAACGTGTGTGTTGCTAATCACTGTCGGAGTCAGATTTGGGTTTGTCTGTGTACCTCGGCTCCCAGAGCTCCTCAATAAAAGCACCTGCATATAATCATTCCGTGATTATGTGTTCCCAACACTAACACAGGGACCCATCACACTGGAGCCCTTGAGAACATTTAGGGTGGGTCTAGATTGAGAGAATGCCTCTTGGTCAACTCTGAATCTTAGACCTAAGGGGAGGAAAACTGTCACGAAGTTGTTTGATCACTCAGGGGGTAAGTGGGAAAATGAGCACATGTGTTTTATCCAACCACAATTAGTAGATGGGGGGATGGTCAAAAAGCATGAATTTTTGTTTGCTCCTAATTGTGATTGTATTTAATGGAAAAGGATCTGATAAATAAATTTGGAATGCAAATTAATATTGTAACAGGTGATACTGTGGCTAATGATGTTGTAATTTCATGTCAAATGTCTGGCAAGGCCTCTGCTGAAGTGAACCCAGAAGTGTGAGCAGCCCAAGGAAAATATGGAAAATCAGATCCCCAGCCTCTCCAAATTACTTTGAAGCAACCAGGACAAGTGGTGCTTAAAAGCAATACCCTGTTCCAAGGGAGGGAAGGGTTTACAGTCTATTATTGAGTACCTGTTAAAGGTAGGGCTTTTGGAGCCAGGGGTCTCTCCCTACAACACTCCTATCCTACCAGTCAAGAAACTGGATGGATGAAGACCAGAAGGAAAGCAGAATTTTCAAGTGTTAAAAAGCAGATTAACTGAGGCTCCTGCCCTGCCCATCCAGAAAGGGAAAATGAATTTGAATTGTATGTGGAGGTTAAACAGGGCCATACCAAAGAAATTCTTGGGCTAAAATGTGTAACCTGGTGGCCAGAGAGTGGCCTCATTGTCTGCAGAATTGAGCAGGCACAGCTTGAATGGGAACTGGGGCCTGAAAACTGACAACCACAGAATCTCTTATTGCTCAAGTCTGGCATCAAGTTAAAGTTCTGGTAACCACAAGAGCCACTAAATGGATGAGCAGTGCTCAGTTATTACAGTATGAAAAACAGGAGGATTTAGAATTGAGGACAGGGGAAGGGTTTAACCCGGCCTCCTGTTTGAATGGCCCTGGAGAGGGGGACTGGGAGGAATCCATAACTGCATTCAAGTGACAGAGCTCCAGACTCAGACCGTGAGAGATTTAAAAGACACTCCCTGCCCCAAGGGAGAAAATATGTTTATTGATGAGTCTTCAAGGGCACTAGAAGGGAAAGGGGTCACAGGAAATGCTGCTATTAAGGAAAGGAAGTTAGAAGAAGGGGGGAGGTTACTGGGTCAGCTCAGATAGAGGAGCTGTGTACGCATGTGAGAGCCTGGGAGTTATTTCAGGAAAACAGTGAACAATTTTACTGATTCTAAGTACACACATAGAAGAGGGACATGGGCTGGGAAAATTGTGGGGGGAAAGAGCTTGGTTAACCTGGGGAAAAGCGTTCATTCATGACAGCTTAATTACTCAGGAGGTGGTCAATTTACCAACGGGGATGGCAATAGTCCACATTAGGGGACACCAGGCAAGGTGCTCAGGGGAGGAAATAGGTCATGGAGTGGCAGAGGAAGATGGTTCTTAAAGCACCACTTTTGCCAGAAGGCTCAGAGATCTTCCTTTTGCTCCCAGTGGCTCAATGGCTGACAGAGGAACTGTCTTTTCACCCAGGGGAGCTGGAGATAATTAAAAAGAGTGAGGCAGAGAAAAGAGGGGATAATTGTTTTACAAAAGATGGTAAACAGTGGATACCAAAAGCTTTGGCCCTACAAATATTAAAACAAGTCCACGAAGGGAGTCATTGGGGCTCTTGAGGACTGGCAGAAGCCTTCCTCAAGATGTCCTGCCTTAGGTTTTTTTGTTCTGGCAAAATGAGCTGTTGAAGGTTGTTTGATTTGTGCCGAAGCCAATAACCAGGTTAAAAAGAAATTAAAGGAAGGCAGCTTGGGCTGTATATCCTTTCCAACAATGCCAGGTGGATTTTACTGGAATGACCCAGAGTGAGAAGGCTTAAATATCTTCTGGTAGTAGCATGTAAACTAACAGATGCATTTCTAAATGCTTCAGTGACTGCTGGATCAATTATTAAGGTATTTTTGGAAAAAAAATTCTGAGATACAAGATTGTGGAAGCAATAGACTCAGATAGCAGAACTAATTTTTCAGGAAAGATCCTTCAAGTGGTTATGGCTCCTTTAGGAATTCAGTGGGACCTCTACAACCCCTGGCACCCCCAGAGCTCAGGTCAGGTAGAAAGAATGAATGGGGAAAGAGAAACACCTTTGGAAGCTTGTGATAGAAACCAAGATGCCATGGGCATGGCTTTTGCCATTGGCTTTGCGCAGAATAAGAGCCAGATTCAAAGCAGATACTCAATTATCTCACCTGAAAATCATGTTTGGAATTCCTCACCCTGGTAATTCTCCACCACGTGCAGGGTGGAGATAAGGGATGGATATTTCAAGCAGTCTGTGGCCAGAATCCTGTCTCCTGTGAAATCTCTCCCACAGGAAGCTCGGCTGGCACTGACCCTGCCTTGGGACTTTGCTGCTCACAACATCCAACCAGGACATCGGGTCCTGCCCCATCCCAAGTGTCCCTGAGCACAGAAGCAGCCCCAGCACAGCTGAACACGGGGGGACCCCTCACCCTGGGCTCAGGGTCTCTGAAGCCCCCGAGATTTGGACTTCCCGGCTGCAGGAGGAGGAGGGGAGGCTGCGGCTGAGCCTGCACTGAGGGCAAGGGAGCAGCAGCCAGGGCTCCACAGCGGGGGAAGCCCCTGTGCCTGCCCACAGATCCTCTGCTGGAATGCTCTGCCTGGGCACCTCCCTTGGCATCTCCAGGCACTGCGGGCCAATCCTGGCTGCCACTGCTGCAGCTTCAGGGCTTCCTGTGCCTGCACTGCCACAGGGGCTGGGGAGACACCGGGAGAATTCCACTCTGGGGCTCAGCCAGACTCACACAGTAGCCTGGGTGGGATTAGATTACACCATTAGAGTGTTTTTTCTTAATAATCCTACTTTTATATTACCAATTAGGTTTAGGCCAGGGGTGTGAGAATCAATTTTTAGACTTAGGGGAAGAAGTAGCAAAAATCTTTTTTGCTTTGGATTCTTTTTGTGTATATGTTTGTGTGGCAGTTGGCCATTAGAAATGGCAAAATTTTAGTATGGGTTTTAGGGGGCTAATCTATAGGTTGCAATTGCAAACTAAAAGAGCTTTAAAGGCTGCACTTTAACTCATGAACAGTGAAGAGAATACTGTAAGAAAGCACAAAACAAAACAAGAACAACCAGGAAAAAAAAAAAAAAAAAAAAAAAAAGCCCAAACAAAGAAATCCCCTGGCTTGGGGGGAGGCACATGTGAGTCATTCAGTAGCTGCTCTGGAAGAGAAGCTTCATTCCAGGCAGCCAGGAGAGGAGCTTTAGAAATGCAAATTAACGCTGCTGGGGAAAAGTGTGGACAATGCATCAGGGGCTTCTTGCCTGGGGCAGGAATTGGGCTGATTCCCTCTGTCCCTCAGCCCAAGCTCTGCCTGCTTGCACAGATGGAATTGGCACAGCCAAGGGCAGAGCCCAGAGTGAGGATCTCTGACTCTGCCACAGAAATTGGTTCAGCTGCAAAGGGAAACAGTAAATGGAGAATGTTGTGAAAATGTCACTAAAAAAAGTGGAAATCATCCCTCCCCGCATTTCAATTTGTGCTGTCACTCTCTCTTATATAGGGTATAATGGCCCATAGGATGTTTTTTCCTACCAGAAGTTCAGTTGGGAATCCAAGTATTTAATGATTTAATCAGAGAAAAGAGACAAATGGATACGGCCCTGACTGGAGGGATCGCCCAAAAATGGGGAAAAGATGAACGGCCACAAAACAAATCCTATAACACCATGGACCAGCCCCTGCAAACCCTAAAAAATTCATATCAGGAGTCAGAGAACCCATTTAACATTTCAGTGACATAATTAGATTACAAGATATCCTCAATTAATAACCAACCAGACAGCTCCAGTTCCTGAGTCCGGCCAACCAATTCACTCAGATGAGGAACCCAACATTTCATCATGGGATGGAATCAGATTATTTTTCAGCAGAAAAAGGAGTTGTTTGTGGAAAATTAAATGACTCAAACCAAACTGCTGTTTGCAAACAGATGACAACGGGAAAGTGGTGAAACAGATAACAAAGGAAATAAGAAAGCAGCTCATATACCCGTCCAAATACAGAAAGGATGGGAATGGGACACATTTTCATGGTTCCCTGGCAGACCATAGGTTAAATCAAATGCTTTTTCTCCCCTTCTGTGCTACAGCAACTCATCTTTTTACCATGCTGGACACCTTGCAGACTGCAGCTCATTCCGGAGCTGAGCAAGGGGATGCAGGTGGCAGCCAGGCCTCCTGAGCCACGAACGGCTACAAAAGGACAGGGAATGAGGTCATTGAGAACAGTCCCAAAATCAAAGAAGAGCCAGTAAGAATGAGGGCTTCTAGATAGGCCCGTGGGGGTGTAAATGAAGAAGTAATTGGAGAAACCATCAGTTTCAGAAAATATTACTGACACGGACTGCTGCTCAGCCAAGGTCCCGCTAAGGTCCTGAACTTCGAGAACAAAGACTTAACCGAGCCATGAATATCGGCTGTTATAAAATAGCGGGGGTGCATATGAACGGGGACATGCAGCACGCAGATCGAGAAGCCTGAACATTCCAAATACATCCGCCAGTGGGCAAAGGGAGAGAGACATGAGGTCGGGAAAATCAGGATAAAAAGGCGGCTGAGTACTACAACAGCTGGAGAGACCCCATGGCAAATAACCCATGGCATCTCCGTTTAGGAATAAAAACATTTTTACAGGACACCGCGGTCTCCTTCGGGGACAGAAACCTCTGGCGACGGGAATTTTCCCGCACAGGCCCGGGGACAGCGCAGCCGCCTCCGTCCTACCCACAGGAACCGGGAGGAGCCCGCGCTGCTCCGGCCCCGGCTCCTGCCCAGGCACCCGCGGGAAGGAGACCGCGGGCAGCCGCTCCCGCAGCGCCCTCAGGGCACGGGGAACACGGCGCGGACACGGCACAACCCAGCCACAGCCAGAGCCCCCTGCCGCCCCCTCCGCCCGCAGCCAGCCCCGAGCCCCGGCACAACCCAGCGCGGCTCCCACCTGCGCCGGGGCCGTCTCCGAGCTCCGCCGCCGCCTCCCCGGGCTCCGACCGCTGCCGCCGCTCCCGGGCCCGCACGGACGCAACGCAAATGGCGCCGCCGCTGCGCCAGGGCCGCCCGCGGGCGGCCACCGGGGCCGCGCTTCTCCCCGCTCTGCCCAATCAGTGCGCAGCCACAGCCAGCAGTGACGGCACCATCAGCCAATGGCAGCGAGCGGGGGGCGGGCTCTGCACACGGCACAGCCTCTCAGGGCCCGCGCTCTCAGGCCCCGCCCCCGGGCTGTCTGAGGGCAAAGCCGGAGATGAGGCACAGCCCTGGGCGGGCCCGGGCCCCAGGCGGGATGGAGCTGAAAACGCAAAGTTCTCCGCACCTCCCGGTCCGCCTTGCCCAGCCCTGCGTGTTCACTGGCACCGGCTCAGCGAGAAGCCCTAGAGCCTCACTCCTCCTACCCCTAATTACGAGCATCGCTTTGATTTCCCCGAAAAAGGGAAAACTCTTTCGGGGAAAGCCCCAAACCCTTTCAGCTGAGTGGAGGAGGAGAGAGATTTCTGGAAGAAAACTCCCAAAGTCGTTTTTCCCCGTGTTGGGAGGAACAAACCAAACCAAGGGTCTGGTGGGGCCCCCCAGCAGCGCCTCGCTGGCTGCTCCAGGCTGGACGGGCGGGCTGGGAGCGCTGGGAAGGGGCCCCGGCTCGGGACGGAGCCCCCGGGGCAGCCCCACGGCCCCCACGGCAGCTCCAAGGCTCCGCCAGCCGGGATGGAACGGGGCAGGGGGAGCAGGGCAAGGGACGGGGCTGCCGGCGCCGAGGGAACACCAGGGGACACCGGGGGCACTTCACAGGCATTTCATGCAAAAGATAAAATCATAACGGAGACAAAAGCAACAGCAACTGTGGCACCACAGCACAGGGCCACACAAGGACATGTCCCGTTCCAGTGGGGTGACACTGGCCCCGTGCCAGGCACTCAGCAAAGCCGCTCAGGCACTGCCCTCCACAGCCGCCCAGGGAAGAGGAAATGTCACCAACGATTCAGGAGCTGACCTATGGACCGGGAGAGATCCCTCAGCAAAGAACACCATCACAGGCGAAAGAGGCTTGAAACTGGAGATATGAATTGAATTGATTCCTAACAAACTCAGATCAGGATACCAAGAAGTAAAAGACTCCCCTCAAAAACACCTTCCTCCCAATCCTTCCATCTCTACCTCCTGTCCTGGCAGTTCAGGGAAACAGGGAGTGGGGGCCATGGTCAGTTCATCCCACGTGGCTTCTCCTGCTGCTCAGGGACAGGAGTCATTCTGCTGCTGCATTCTGGGGTCTCTCCCACAGAAGAGTTCTCCAGAAACTTCCCCACCCTGAGTCTATCCCATGGACAACAGCTCCCCTCAAACTGCCACGGGCTCAGTTCTTCAAGGACAGGCTGCTCCAGTGGATGCCCCTCTGTCTACAGGGTCACGGGCTCCTCTCAGGCACCCCCCTGCTCCTCCATGGGCTCCTCCAGGTGCTGTGGGTGCATCTCTGCATCCTCACCGATATCCAGGGGCTGCAGGAGAATCTCGGCATCCCCACAGATCTCTGCATCCAGTGCCCCATCTTTGGAGCTACCAGCAATTGGATCTGCCAGACACGGAGGAGCTTTCAGAACCTTCTCTCAGAATCCACCCCGTAGCACTGCCACCACCAACACCAGGCTGTGCCAACCCAATAGAGCCCTCAAAATGGGGTCCTAGATAATCAAAAGCTCTGGTGCATTCCAAAATGGGGATGGAGACGTCCCAGGGCTCAGGTGTGCCCAAAAATGAGGCCCCAGCTGAGGACGTTCTCTGCTTGGCTGAGCGCTGCCTGAGGGCTGGGGCTGCAGCAAGGGGGGACACCCTCCAGCGGGGATGTCCCACAGACACGGGATCCCCAGAAGCCCCTCGGAACCCCTGGCACTGGGCTGGCCCTGCCTGGATGCCTGGGAGCCACCAAAACTGTTCTGTCCCTTCCCTCTGCAGCTGCACAGGGAGAGGAAATACAAGGAAAGACCCAGGAGCTGAGAGAAGGACTGGGAGAGATCCTTCCCCGAGCAGCAGCACAGGGACAAGAGACCCAGCCCGGTGTAGTGGTTTTGGATGCGCTCGTGTGCCTTCAGGTGGGAGTTCTGGCTGAAGCCCTCCCCACATTCCCCACATTTGCAGGGCTTTTCCCCGGTGTGGATCCTGTGGTGCTGGATCAGGCTGGAACTCTCCCTGAAGCTCTTCCCACATTCCCCAAGCTCACAGGCCTTTTCCACTCTGTGGACGCTCTGGTGCCAGATAAGGCTGGAACTCTTACTGAAGCTCTTTCCACACGCCCCACACTTGTAGGGGGGGATCCTCTCCTCAGTGTGGATCTGGCGGTGACTGTGAGGCTGGAGCTCCGGCTGAAGCCCTTCCCACATCCCAAGCCACTTGTGGGCCTTCTCCCCGCCCTGAGGCTTCTCCACCAGCTCTGAGCTCCGGCTGGATCTGCGGCTGCCTTCCCAGCACAGGAAGGGTTTTTCCTCCTCACAGCTCCCCGGGCTGGGTTTGCAGCCCCTCCTCGTGCGGGATATCCCGGGCTTTTCCTCCCCATTGCATCCCTGTGCAGTGGGGCTGCTCCAAACAGCCTCTCCCGCAAGGTTCTCTGGCAGGGCTTTGTTCTCCCCGGGCTCCATCTGCAGCTCAGCGCCTGAGGGAGGAAGGAAAAGGAGAGGAAGAGACAGCGAGAAGGGGAAAGACAGAAGGAGAGGAAGGAGCAAGAAGGAACAAGGGAGGAAACAGAAGAAGATGAAGGAACAAGGAAGGGCGAAGGACAGAATGAGGAGAGGAAAGAGGGCGGAGGAGAGGATGGGATTTGCCTCTGTGCCCGAAGGAAGGGAAAGGAGATCCCCGCACAGAGACTCTGCCAATGGCGGCTCGGCTGGGCCAGGGGCGCCCGGGGGGCGGCACCGGGGCCGTGCTTCTCCCCGCTCTGCCCAATCAGCGCACGAGAGCGAAGAGTGACGGGAGAATCAGCCAATCCTGACGAGCGGCGGGCTCTGCACACGGCACGGCCTGTGCTCCCTTTCGCCGGACTCCGGCCTTGCTCGGAAAGCTCGGCTGAGGAGCGGCCCCGGCGCTGGGCCCGGCCCGGGCAGGAGGCCGAGGAACCGCCGGGAGCTCGGGGGGAGCGGGACCTGAGGGCGCTGGGAGCGAGTCCAGCATGGAGCAGGGAGTCACCTGCAACCCCGGCAGGACCCCAGGCAGGAACAGGGGATGCTGAACTGAGGCCAAAACCTCTTTGTCACTTCCCTCCTCACCTTGGGCAGGGAACAGAACACATAAGGAGAGGCTCGAGGGTCTGGATGAAGGTGGGGATAATTTAATCCCTGGTCACAGGCACAACACACCCGACTAGGGGAAATTAATTGAATTTATTATCAAACAAATCAGAGCAAGAGACTGAGAAGTAAAAGAATTCCTACAAAACCATCTTCTCCTTGCCCTTCCCTCCTTCCCAGACTTGCCTTTATCCTCCATTCCCCCCCTCAGTCCCACACAGTGACTGCACAGGGGATGGGGGTCACAGTCAGGTCAGGTCACTGCTTCCCGGTTCCTGGTGGTAGCACAGAGGTGGCTGCCCTGTCCCTGGGCCTGAACCTTGGAAGGTTCAGACTTCCTGATCTACTACATCTCTCCCTCCAATATGCACACACACACCCCCGCTTTTCTTTTTTGTATAGTAAAACAAAACAATAATTCTTTTAAGTCTTTGTTGTTCTCCTCTACTTCAGGAATTTAACACGGCCTTGGCTGAGTAACAGTCCATGTCAATTAGTACTGTTTTCTAGGAGTGATAGTTTCTTTTGTTACTTCCTATCCACAAGTACCTGGCCCCGTCTAAAGCAGATTGGTACGGTTTGTTTGTAAAGACACGTCCATCTCACTCCTTTCCCCCATCCTGCCGGAGCCCACTCCCCTGCCTGCGCTCACAGGTGCCACCAAATGCGTGTCCCGGGATGGCATCTCCCCGTCCGGAGCCTCCAGCGCCCGCCCTGTCCCGGGCTGGTGGCAGCGAGCCCGACAAAAACCAACCCCCGCGGGCCACCAGCGCCGGGGGGCTCAGCACCGGGCCACGGAGGCTTTGGTTTGCAGGAAAAGAAGGGCCGGGGCTCCTCCCCTGCCCCTGTTGGACTTTGTTTAGGATTATATTTAGGATGAAATGTTTATCCCCTCTGTGGGAGGGGATAAAGGCATGTTTTTTCTCCAACACTGGGCAGGTTTTTCCCTTGCATGGAGCCTTTCTCATGGCCCTTCTGGCCTTCCCCAGGCCCCTTCTGCCCTCTTGCAGAACCAATGGCATTTCCCACCACACACAGTTTGGAACCAAGAGTCGGGTGCGGCCGAGGAGGCTCCGAGCGCCTCCTTCCAGGCTGATTCTGCAGATGCCGAGGCTGCTCTGGGCTCTGCCAGGGCTCTGCTGGGGCTCAGCTCTGGGCAAGGCTGGGCCTGCTCTCCCCTTGCATTGCTCTGGGCAGCTGAGTCACAGGGGGAGAAGGACAGGGCATGGCAAGGGGCTGGAGGTTTAAGAGTTTTTATTCAAAAAACTGCCCTAACAAACTGGGTGTCACAACAACCATAACAAACAGGGTTTCCTAACTACCATAAGCAACTAGCAGTGCTAACTACCATAACTAACTAATTGTCCTAACTACTCTAACAAAAAGGTGTCCTGGAGGGCTTCATCTCCTCTGCTGCTCCCTTAATTGCTTAGCCGCAGCGATCAGAGGGGTCAGGCTGGAGAGAGGCTTGGCTGAGGACAGAAATGGGTGCTGCCCAAAGGAGAAAAAAGAAAGAAAGCGTTACTTTCCAGAGTCAAGTTCCTCACAGGCTCAGTTGAAACAGGACAAAGGGGGAACGGTTTTTAACTGAAGGGAGGGAAGCAGGCTCAGATTAGATCTAAGGAAGAATTTTTTTACCAGGAGAGTGGGGAAACACAGACAGAAGGTGCCTGGAGATGTGGGAGGTGCCTCCTCCGTGGAAACATCCAAGCTCAGGTCAGGCAAGGCTCTGAGCCACCTGATCTGCTTGAAGATGTCCCTGCCCGTTAAAGGCACCAGGTCCAGGTGGCCCCGAAAGGACCCTGCCAACCCAGACCAGGCGAGGATTCTGCTTGTGGAAAGCAGGTGTGAAAAGCAGGAGAGCGGAGATGGTGGCAGGATGGCCCACAGGCAAACCCCTCCCTGGCGCTGCTGTTTCCCCCGCAGCCGCTCCGCACTCACCTGCAGCAGCTCCCGGGCAGAGCAGCCGCTCCTCGCCCGGCTCCAGGCTGCACTCGAGGCAGTCCCGCAGCAGAGCCGACAGCGCCGGGGCTCCTGCAGCTGCGGGGTCCCGTTCTGCTGGATCAGAGCGCGGGCCTGCAGGGAAAGCAAACACCGCGCCCTGCCAGCTTCCTTCACACCCACAGGTGCTGCCATCGCCCCTGGGTGCTCAGCCCCAGCTCCAGGGGCACTTTCCTCCCTGGCAGAGATGCTGCTCACAGCTCATTTTTCCACGCCAACCAAAAATTCCAAACGCTGCTGCAGCCACGGCCATTGCAGCATCCAAATGATCTTGGCTTGAGAGCCGATTCCATCGGCTGACTTTGTTAGCAGGCGCCTCCATCAGAAAGAGCACATTTTGCTTCTCCAAGTACGGGCACCAGCTTTACAGGCCATTTTCAAGAGTCACTGTGGTCTGACTGTTATTTCAAAGGATTCTTACATCAAATGCATCTCTGCAGGGCACTGACACTCAAGTCAATTAATTTATGATGCCCCATCCTAGAAACTGCCAGGCGAGAAACAGGAGGTTGGTGTTGCTGAAAGCTCAGGCTTGGTGACGTGGAGAAAGGTGCTTGGGATGGGAAAGAAATATGTTAGACTATGGGGATGTTAAATAATTATCTTCATGTTTTAGACAACTTTCCCAGTGAGAAGAGCCCGGGGGGAGTTCATCTTGCAAAATCTCTTTTAGAAACTCCTTTGTAAATTTCTTGGGTTTGGGTGTGCGTTTTGGGGTTGGTTTGGGGTTTTTTTGCAAGGTAACATTGGAGCTGATACACTGGCTTCATGTTTGCAGGTCATCCTCACAGACAGAAGAATTGCAGCAACCTAAAGCCCAAAGCAAATTGTTGCTGGAGACTGCAGAATATTCTTCTGTGTCCAGGCTCAAGTCCTCTGGGAATTCCCTTCCCAATGTGCAGAAACCTCCAGGTGCTCCTCCCAGTGCAGGGTCACTCTGTGCTCACAGGCCTCTGCAGACACTGGAGAATTTGCCTCTTACCATGGCCCCCGTTTGCTCAAAGTAAGGAGGTTCTCCTTCCACCATCTCGATGGTCACAGTCCCAAAGGACCAGATGTCCACCTTGGGGCCGTAAGGAGAACTGGTCACAACTTCTGGGGCCATCCAGTGAGCAGTGCCCACCACGGAGCTGCGCCGGTGCTGCTCAGGGCTGAGCTGAGCGCAGAGGCCAAAATCAGCTGAGGACAGAAACAAAACCCTGTCAAAGGCAGCTGGGATGAGGAAACCAAAGATTCCCTACTCTCAGTCTGCGAATGCAGTAGGGAAGTCAGCTGGAAAAGTCCTCAGGGCTGGAGACAATGAAAGATGGAACTGGACCCTTCAGGAAACCCTCAGCAGCTTCCATGCAGTGGCTTTTACTGATTCCCTTGAAGCTTGAGATTCCAACTCCCTCCCCTCTGGAAGGGCCATACCCAGAGCAAAGCCAATCCTAACATCCTGCTCCTCTCCTGAGCTCTCTGCAGGGGCAGCTGCTCTCAGCTGGCAGCAGGGGCCAGCCAGTGTCCCCAGCAGCACTTGTGGTGCTGTGGCCATCACTGAGAATCAGCCCCACACCCCGGGAGCTCTGTGCCTGGCCAGGAACACCCACCCAGCTTGACAGAGCCGTCCATGCCCAGAAGGATGTTGGAGCTCTTCAGATCTCTGTGGATCACCCAGTTGGAATGGAGGAAATCCAGGCCCTGCAGACACTGAGAGAGAACAAGAAACACGAGGGTAAAAGTTAATGGCTGGAATAGATCACACAAGAAAGGACAGCATAGAATTCTGCCAGCAGCAACTTTGCTGTGACAGGCCAGGAGTGCAGTGCAGACAAACTCCAGGCAAATGGTTCAAGGCAAAGCTGAGAACAGCAAATCAAATCAAAACAAGGCAGAGAATACCACAACAGCAGGAAAGAGGACAAGAACAGAAGTGCAGTGATGCTGGCAGGCCGTTCATTTCAGTGGCTCTTTCTTCTCCAGCTCATCCAAACAACACAGAAACAAAGCCCTGAGCATGGAGCCACTCCTGTCCTCCTGCCCTCTTTGGAAGGACCATCGTGTCCAAGCCGTGGGAGGCACAAGCAGGATCCCTCACCTCCTGACCGACAGCTGCCACCTCCCCTTCAGCCACGTGTGTCTGTCTGACAACGTCCTGCAAAGTTCCTCCATCCATGTGTTCCATCACCAGCCAGAGATCTCTATCAACAAGGAAGCAGGGAGAGGAAAACAATGGCATGGACATGAATGTGCACTGCTCAATTCCCCCACGGAAAAGCCTCGAGTGGAGTTTTGTTCGTCAATGAGGACAGAACCAGATGGAGAGATGTTCCTGCCAGGGTGCACAGACCTTGGGATCTGCACAGTCTAAAGGAGAAGGAGACACCGCTTGTGAGAAAGGAGATGCCTTAGATCACGAGCAAGTGAAAAATGCAGTTTAGCAACAGCCCAGATCAATGTGGAACCACAACACTTGCACCCAGCTGGTTCAGCATCTGAACTCATCAGTTCCACCATTCCCTCCAGAGCAAGGCAACACAACTTCCAGAATTATCGGGGCAGGGGGGTGGGGAGGTTGTGCAGCACTTGGGATAAAAGTGGTCAACTGTTTGGAAAACCTTGCAGGTAGTCTCTTCAGAAACAGGCAGGGCCATTGAAAAATGGGCAAATGAGGCATTTCTGGAAAAAAGAATCTGGTCTTCCTGGCATCTGCAGCAATGGAAAAGATTTGGGAAGAAGAAGCCAAGGAAAATAATTTCTGCCGTGGATTATCAGCACTTGTTGTAAGACACTGAAAACGAGGTCAATTTGAAGAAAAAACAAAACCAAAGCAACAAAAGCACGTGGAGGGGGGGAGGGAGGGAGAGAACTGCCAGGCTGTTGTTTTGGGAAGATATGGCCAGGTCAGGCTTTTTCAAAACAGGCTACAGACTACAGGTGCCAGGAAAGATGAACACAGGGCCCGTGCACAGGATGAGACCTGAAGCACTCACCTGTCCAAAGAGTTGACAATGTTGGGGTTCTTCTTGTCCTTCAGGACCAGGATCTCATTCACAGCTCGTTCCCTGTTCTGCTCCCTGAGACTCATCTTCTTTATGGCCACCTGAAAGGACACTGCAGACCTTTAACTGGAGGAGTCTGTGGCAGGAGGACACAGCAAACACGGAGCGAGTCTTTTTGGAGCAGCGGAGCCGTGCTGTGCCAAACTGCCTTGGGATGGGCCAGCAGAGCTCAGCAGGTGCCATTCCCACAGCCCAGTGCTCTGCTCCCTGGGGGCTGCTCACAGGACACACGGCCAGAGACACAGTTGGCCTTGTAAACCTCTGCAGAAATGGCCCCTCAGCTGTCAGCCTCAAAGCTCTAACAACATTCTCTGCACCTGCAGTCTCCTCACAATGGCCTCAACACTCTCATTTTTATTTAAACCCATTTTGCAAGCAGGAGGTAATTCTGGTGCCATGAAAACAGAGCAAAATAGCCAGGAACCCTTTAGCAATCCTATGGGATTTGGTCATGATTTCAAATGCAACTGCTCCGTTTGGGATTGCACAGCAAAGCAAACACGCACGTCCATTGCTCAGATGATCCCTGTCACAGGCTGGGCTCAGGTGGTCACTGACACCAGACCCAAACACAGCTGCAGGGTTTAGGAGAGAGCTTTGCTCCGGACATCCATCTTCTCATTGCTCTCCCTCTCTCTCTGTGAACAGCTGCAGTAGGACTAAAACCCCAAACTGAGCCCAAGCAGGATCTCTCCCTTATTAGCCCTTGAGGTGCCCTTTGAAGGTGAAACTCAGCATGGAAAAACTGCTACACAGTGTTCCTGTCCCAGGCTGGGATGGAGGTCAATTGGGCCTCAGTCTCCCCCAGCTGATGCATTCCCAGTTTCAGACATGAAGCCCAAGGCAGCGTGTCCTGCTCTGACAGACACCGCTGCCCTCCTCGCGTTCCTTTGGGCACTTCAGAAGGAGCGAGTCTGTCCCAGCCGTGCCCTGCAGGCTGACCCTGCTCTGCCTCCAGAGGAGCAGCCTGGGCAGGAAAGCTCTGCTGGGCCTCCAGAGCTCCGGCCACAGCTCCCGGCAGAGGGGAAAGCCCTGGGGAGCTGCCAGAGGTGCTGGGCGTGTTGGCACTGACCTCTCCTCCAGTGGCCCTGTCGAGTCCTTTATAAACCATCCCGAAAGCCCTGGAGACAAAACAGCAGAGAAGAAAGAAGCAGCGCTTTAGGCCGTGGGAGTGAAAGTCAGCCCAGGCAGGAGATCTCTGCTGCCTCCAGCGTTCACAAAACACCTGCGTGCATCAACCCTTCAAACAACAAGGCAACAGCCACCAGCCCTTTGCCATGCAAGGCGTGCAAGAGAAAACCCAGACCCAACGTGAAGGAAAAGTGCTGGAGCAAATCCCAAATGTCCATGCTGAATTCCTTTAGTTCAAAACCTGAGGTGGGCGGTGGGTGTCTAAAGAACTAGAAAAGAATATATTTCATCCTTTTGCATTTCCTGCCTAAGACCGGCAGGATCCACAAGGGCCCTGCCATCAGGCAGGTGATGCATTTTCCCCTCGAGCGCAGCAGCTGTGTGTCTGTTACTGAATGTATGGGGGCTGCGACCTGTGCTGAAAAGAGCCCTTATTCGTTCATCTCTGGGTTTTGTTTCTAAACCATTATGTTGATAATCCTGACCAGTGGATATTTTTTTTTAAAGCAAAATATGTGAAAGAAATCTTCTTGAGAACTGTTTTCTGACAGTCACCAGATGGTGAGTTGCTCTTTTAGGCTATCCAATTCCAGGGACAGAAGATCTTCCAGGTCCTGCTCCTTGCTGCAGGAAGGACACTGCCAGACTCAGGGGCCTTTGGCAGTGCCTTCCGACCACAGTTCCCAATTCTGATCAGGACTGAGAGACAGCAGGATCATACCCCAGTGTCTGAAGGCGTTTGGAGCTCTCCTGACTTCTCAGTTGATCCTGCACCAGCAAAATACCTGCGCCCTGCTGGTGCAGAAGTAACTGCCTTGCACTTACCCTTGGCCAATCTGCTCCAGTTCCAGGTATTTCTCGGCAGGCTCCCCCACACTCACGGTGTTCCCTGAAAGAAACCACATGGAAGATTCTCCCTCCCAGATGGAGACCCCAGCTTGCAGCAGAGCCAGAATGCAGCCCCACTCCCCGGGACCCCCTGGTCTCAGCTGGGGAGGGACAAGAAATGACTCTGTGACCTTCAGCTGCAGAGCAGCACTGGGTGCAGCTGATGCTGAGACACACACACAGCACCCTGCTCTGGCACACAGGAGCAGAGCAGACGTACTCAGCTGCATCAGGCACCACTCCTCTCTCCCCTCTGGCTGCAGGGCTGTGCTGCTGTCCGAATGTTCAGCCCAGGATCCCACACAGGAGGGAGGTTCAGTGTCCTCTTCCCAAGCAGAGGGAGGTTCTCCATCCTCTTCCCAAAACACTGCCGGTTCTCCATCCTTTTCCCAAAACGCTGCAGGTTTGCCATCATCTTTCCAAATCACGGGACGTTCGCTGTCCGCTTCCCACGCTGGGAGATGTTCACCCTCCTCTTCCCACGCCACAGGATGTCCTCTGTCCTCATCCCACACTGGGAGATGTCCGTCATCCTCTTCCCATGCCACGGGAGCTTGGCCATTCTCGTCCCACGCCGGGTGATGTCCACCATCTTCATCCCACCGTGGGAGATGTCCCCTGTCCTTGTCCCACCGTGGCAGATGTCCCCTGTCCTTGTCCCACCGTGGGAGATGTCCCCTGTCCTTGTCCCACACCGCGGGAGCCTCGCCGCTGTATTCCCAAACTGCGGGATGTTTGCCCTCGTCTCCCAGAACAGCAGGAAGTTCACCAGCATCTCCCGGCAGAGGGGGAAGTTCACCATCATCCCCCAGGACAGTGGGAAGTTCACTGCTGTCTCCCTCCTCTTTGGCTTCCTCTTTGGAAGCAGAGGGAGCCAGAGGAGGTGCTGATGCTGCTTTTGTGCCCTGTGGACAGACGGTAGCTTGAGGAACAGGAAGTTCTACCTCAGTTATCATCTTATTTATCTTCAGCTACACATCCAGCTGCACCAGGCAGAAAGAGGGTTCTGAGTTGTTCAAACTAACAATGGGCTAAAGTCGACATTGCCACTTCTCATTGGGCATTCGATATTCCACCATGGCTAAAGCCAGCAAGCAATCTTCTGCCTGCAAAACCAGACCTGCAGCTCTTTTGAAGCTCTTCAACAGAAAAGGAGAAAACTGACAGGGATCCCTTTGCTGCTGCTGCAGACAGTGACAGGAACTTTCCTTCAGCCTCCCGGGCTGGCACTCGGCTGCCACACGCTGAGCTCACAACTTGCACAATTCCAAACGCCAAAGGTTCCTTTCCCACTCACCGAAGGAGGAGCTGCTTGGGATCCATGCGTGAGGTGCCCTGCAATGGGAGATGGAACACGAACCAGATGCTGTTAGGGAAAAAACTGCCTGTGGTGGGAAATGCCACAGCGCAAGGCAACCCCAAGAGAGCATTTTGCTTTCACAGCATCCCTCCAGGAGCCACAGTCCCCTCACACAGCAAGCAAGAGAACAGCACAAAATACTGGGCCGTGTCAGTTCTTGGCTGGACCAACAAACAGAGGGAGTTCCAGGTTCCACTGCCACAGACTCTCCCCTCGAGGGAACAGAACCCTTCCCAGGCCTCACTGCAAATGCTGTGCACGCCCTGCTGGCTGCAGACACCCCCTTGTTCAGCTGCAGCTGCTGGCAGGAGCTCTCCCAAACCAATGGTGTCTTCATGGCAATTTGGGTTCAAAGTCAACTCAGAAGAACGGAAAGCACACGGCAAGCCCAAAGCCACAGATGCTGCACCAAGGGAAAACTTCGACTTACGTGCCAGGTGGGTTAAAAAATACCCCAAATAAGCCACAGAGTACACAGTGCAAACTGCAGCCACCACTTGCTGGATCATTCTGGCTGCGCTGCACACGTCTGCAGACTGCACCCCTGCAAGCACAGAAGGACGCCCGTCAGGGGCTGGGCTGGCTGCTGAGAATGCCTCGGGCAGGAGGATCCTCCAGCAACAAGCAGGCGCCCAGAGCCGCGCTGGACACTGAGGCCTCTGTGTCCCACAGCAACAGGAACACCACGGGGATGTGTCAGTGTTCCTGTGACATCACAGCAGCAGCTCGTGCAAAAACCGCCTGGAGGGTTCTCCTGTGTCACCAAGGAGCACAAAGAATCCTCCCAGGGCACAGCCCATTGCCCAAAGGATCCAAGAGGAACTCTGAAAATGCAGCAAACAAGGACACCCTGTCACAGCCCAGCCTGAACACTGAGGAGGAACAAGGATGGGGCAAAACCAAAGGAAACATGACCTTTAGTCACTGATGCTGCTGACTTAAACCAGCAAGGCTCGTTCCATCTGGGATCCTTGTTCTAGCTCTAAAAACAAGCCAAGTTCTCCACTCTAAATATAGAAGGCAGGAACAGGGGAGGAGGTGGGATTAGGAAGGAGGAGGAGCAGGAGGGGGCGAGGGAGGAGGGAGAGAGAAAAAGGAGGAGCAGGAAGACGAGGAGCAGGAGCGGGAAAAGAAGGAGAAATAGGAGGTTCCAGTGCCCCCTGTGTCCACAGCATCCCTGGCCGTAAGACCATTGCCCCCTTCGCATCCTGCAGGTGAGCAGAGAGGGGGAGCTTGTCCCAAATCTACCGGCGGTTCCCTGAGAGAGTCTTTTTATTAGGATGTGTTTGGAGCTGGCATAGTGCAGATTTGAGCCCCAAATATCGTCTGGCATCCCTGGGAGGTACCCCAAGGAGGTACCCATCTGTGGATGTAGGTTTGGATCTTGCAGGATCCCCAAGGGGGGATCTTTGGGGGTCAGCATGGCCATCGCTCGGTGTCTGCGGAGGGAGGACATTGGTCCTGGGGACCCCCGAGAGAGCAGAGGAGGGAAAACCCTTGGACCCCCAAGGTGGGGAGAGCAGAGAGGGGCGATCCCAGAGCTGGCAGAACCCTGGCAGGCTAGGAGGGGATGAGCCTGTAGAGGAGAGGCCCCTGGGATCCCTGGGATCTGGGGAGAAGGGGCCCCATGGGCCCCCACCAAAAGCCCCTGGACCATCCGTAAGCAGGACCTCGGAGAGGGGAATGCCTGGAGCCATGGGACCCCCCTCATCCCAGGGAAGGGAAACCTCTGGAACCCCAAACTGCAGAGATCGGAGATGGGGAACACCGGGGAGGTTTTTTTTTGGACTGAATCTTGATATTTTGGAGATGTTCATGGACGCAAAACACCGGCTGTCTTCTAGAGATGGATTTGGGCAGGAGGAGCGCCCAGCCCAAGGAGGCCCCCCATTGCTTTTTCTCCCAAACAAGGGTTTGTCATTCCCAAGCCACAGCTGGATGGTGGAGGAAGAAAAGCCCCAGAATGCTTGGAATGTGGGAAGAGCTTCATCTATAGCTCCCACCTGAGGGAACACCAGAACATCTACGCTGGGGAATGGCCCGATGAGTGTGGGGAATGTGGGAAGAACTTCAGGGGGAATTCCAAGTTCATCACCCATTAGCACATCCACAGAGGGGAGAGACCCTTCAAATGTCCCGAGTGTGGGATGAGCTTCGCCCAAACCTCTCAGTTGACCAAACACCAACGGAAGCCCTGGGAGTTCCCCGAGTGTGGGAAGAGCTTTGTGCGCTGCTCCAGCTCCATCCCCCGTGGGAGGATTGGCACTGGATGATCCCCAGTGACCCTCGTTGGGCAGAGCCCTTGTGACCCCTGTTCTGGGTGATCCCCATTGAGTGGAGGGAAGGTGGTGGAGATTCTTTCCCTTGTCTTTTTCCTGGTGTGATTTGGTTGGTAATAAATTCCCTCCCTGGGCCCAGGCTGGGTCTGCTTTGCCCATGCCAGTGCTAAAGGCAAGATCTCTCTCCTGGTTATTTTATCACCTCCTGAGCCTTTCCTTGTATTTCCTCTCCCTGGGCAGTTGCAGAGGACAGGGACAGAGTGGTTTTGGTGGCTCCCAGGCATCCAGGCAGGGTCAGCCCAGCCCGAGGCGTTCCGAGGGGCTGACAAGGCTCCCCTGTCTGCGGGACATCCCCGCTGGAGGAGGGCGTCCCTCCTTGCTGCAGACCCAGCCCTCGGGCAGCACTCAGCCGAGCAGTGAACCACTTTAGCCGGGGCCTCATTTTTGGGCACACCTGATCCCGTGGACATCTCCATCCCCATTTTGGGGTGCAGCTGAGCTCCTGGATATCTGGGACCGCATTTTTTGGGATGTATTGGGTTTGCACACAGCCTTGTTTTGGTAGTGGGGTGGGTTCTGAGAGAAGCTGCTGGAAGCGTCCTCCGTGTCTGGCAGAGCCAATCCGTGGTGGCTCTGAGGACGGAGGTGCCGCTTGCAGAGATCCATGGGGATGCAGAGGTGCCCCGCAGCCCCCGGAGCAGCCCCCGCCGGTGCAGGGTGATGGCTGGGAGGGACTTTGATGGGTCCTGGGGAGGCAGTGAAGGGATTGGGAGGAGGTTTCAGGGGCTCCTGGGTGGGCTGGGGGCGACTGAGAGGGTGCTTGGAGGGGCTTGGGGTGTCTGTGAGAGGTTGTGGAGGTCCTTGACCCTGCAGACCCCCCAGAGATGCTGCTGGATGCCACCTGCAGCAAGGTGCTGACAGGGATCAGGGGCTTTGTCTTCCTGACAAAGCTGGGCTCGGCTTCCTCGCATCCTGCAAGTGACCGGAGAGGAGGGAGCTGGCCCCAAATCTCTTGGGGGGTCCCCAAGGGGTGATTTTTCTTGGGGCGTGTTTGGAACTTGCAGCTTCCGGGTTCAAGCCCCAAATGTCGGTAAGGGTCCCTGGGAGGGTTTCATTTTGGGGTGGGGAGAACGGTGGGATCCTGCAGGACCCCAAAGCTGAGCTGCAAATGCCCCTTTGGGGGATAGTTTGGGGTCTCTTGGTGGTGATTGCCCGGTGCCAGGGTGGGAGGAGAACATCAGTCCTGGGGTCCCCCGGGAGAGCGGTGGAGGGGAACGCCCAGGGCGATCCCGGAGCTGGGGAACCTGCGGCAATCTGGAGAGGGGGCGAGCCTGGATAAGGGGGAGTCCCTGGGATCCCTGGAAGCCCAGAGCAGAGAGTGTGGGTAGAAAGGACCCCTAGGATGCAAAAACTCCCTGGATCATCCCTCAGCAGGACCCCAGAGAGGGGGAAACCTCAGGAGTCACGGGACCCCCATCAGCCCAGGGAAGGGAGACCCCCAGAAGCCCAAAGTGGAGAGATCAGGCAGGGAGAACTCCAGGAAGGGGTTTTTTTGGCTGAATTGTGGCTGCTGGGGGTTTTTATGGATACAAAACACCCGGAGACTTCCAGAGCTAGACCTGGGCAGTAGGAGCCCCCCACCGTATGGCAATCGGCCCTTGTTTTTCCTCCCAAACCAGGATTTGTCATTCCAAAGCTGTGTTCAGATGAAGGAGGAGAAAAAGCCCTGGAGATCCTGCATGAGGAGGGGCTGCAAACCCAGCCCAGGGAGCTGCAAGGAGGAAAGACCCCCCACCACCCTGTGCCAGGGCAGTGGCCAGAGATCCAGCCGGAGCTCAGAGCTGGTGGAGAAGCCTCACACTGGGGAGAAGCCCCACAAGTGCTTGGAATGTGGGAAGGGCTTCAGCTACAGCTCCCACCTGATCTGGCACCAGGTGATCCACACTGTGGTATGAACCTATGAGTGTGGGGAATGTGGGAAGAGCTTCAGCCAGAGCTCCAACCCGAGGGAACACCAGAGGATCCACACAGGGGAAAAGCCCTGCAAGTGTAGGGAGTGTGGGAGGAGCTTCAGCTACAGCTCCACCCTGATCCAGCACCAGGTGATCCACACAAGGGAATGGCCCTACACCGGTTTGGAATGTGGGAAGAATTTTGGGTGGAGCTCAGACCTGAGAAACCACCAGCACATTCACACTGGGGAGAGGCCCTACGAGTGTCCCGAGTGTGGGAAGAGCTTCTCTGTGAGCTGTTGTGCCTGTGCAGGTGGTTTGTCCCATTCATTCTCTCAACTGACTTGGGAACACATTTCTGGGAAGCTTTATTTGGAACACTGGGAGCAGCTGGGTGGGGGCAGAGTAACACCAGGGCTGCGGGAGACTAAAACCCCCCCCAAAATCACTGCAGGGACAGAGGGAGGGGGTCCCAGCCAGGCCTGAGGCTGCAGGGAGAGGCTGGGGCTGCCGCCGGCTCAGGAGCTCTGTGTGTAGAGAAAAGGGGGAGGCACTGGGTTGGGGGGCTCAGGGAGTAGCACACACACACCCTGGGGGAGGGGGAAATGACCCCCGGGCCCCCCCCTCACCTTGCACAGGTAGAAGCCAAGCCCCAGCACCAGGAAGACAAAGCCCAGCACGAAGCCCCCAGTCCCCGTCAGCATCTTGCTGCAGGCAGTGTCCCTCTGTCCCCAGCACAACCAACCTCATTCCAACTCCCACTTTCCCATCCTGTATCTTCTTCCCGTGCCTCCAGGTTCACTCAGATCCCTCCCAGCTAAACCCATCACTGCCAAACTCCCTCCCGGTGCCCACCAGGAGCCCCGGAACCCCATCCCACCCTTACCAACATCCTTCAAACTCCTTCTCAGCCCTTCCAGATCCCCATGCCTGTCTCCCAGTTTAAACCAGGCTATCTCAAACTCCCTCCCAGTTACTCCCAGTACACCCCAATCCCCCTTCCAGCACACTCAGCCCCCTCCCCACTCCCCTTGGTGCTATGGGGGTTGGGCTCAGCGGGTGCTCCACCTGGCAGCTGGAGGTGACCCTGTGTTTGGGGTGGTTTCCAACAGCACCAGGAGCTGCTGGGTCCAGTCCTCGTTGGGGACCATGGTGGTGGCCACCACGTTCCCCAAGAGCTCCTGCTGGCCCTGGAACCACCTCACCTGGATCTGGGCAGGGTAGAAATCCATCGCAGAGCAGAGCAGGCAACCGGGGCTGGGCCCAGAGCTCAAGGGCACCAGCAAGATGGACACACTGGGGGGCACTAGGAGACTGGGGACACACTGGGATCTGCGGGGGAGGGACTGGGAGTGCACCGTGAGCACTGGGGAGCCCTGTGAGGACTGCGGGGCAGTGGGAGGGCACTGGGAGAGAGTGGGAAGGTCTAGGAGTGAACTGAGAAGGACTCGGAATGGACAAAAATTCCCAGAGAAAACCCAAACCCCCAGCACTGCCTGGCTCTGATGTGAGTCCATCCCACGGGCAGCAGCCCCCTCACACTGCTGCAGCATTGTGGTCACTGCCACAGGGTCAGTCCTGGTAAGGACAGACGGCTTCAACAGGGGCCCCTGTCTGCATGGGTCTTCCACACGATCACAGCCTCATCTCAGGCATCCCCCTGCCCTCTGGCAGGAGCTCCTCCAGGGGCTGAGAGTGGATCTCTGCATCTCCATGGATTTCTGCATGCAGCACCCTCAATCTTTGGATGCACCGCCGGTTGGCTGTGCCAGACGTGGAGGAAGCTTCCAGCAGCTTCGCTCAAAACCCAACCCTGAACCCCTCTGCTACCAGGGACTGAGGGGATGGGGGTTCATAAGGACCCTCCGGGGCCCTCGCTGTGCACAAGAAGGTTTTTTATTGCCTGGGATCGATTCTCTGGCGTTTCTGGGCTCCGGGGCCCGAGGCAGCAGCAGCAGGACTCGCGGGCCCGGCCGGGGTTGAAAGGTTCGCGGCGGTGCCCGAGGCTGAGCCGAGCTGGGTGGGAAGACCCTGCTCATCTCTGCCGCTCAGAGATGCTCCCCTGTGCTAAAAATGACCCTGTAATACTGACTTTTGCATTTATGTATTATCTTTTACATGTTGTTATTGATCACAGGTATTCAAATATAGCACAATAACCCCTTTTAGTTGCTTGCTAATATAACTGATCATTCTAAGTATGCACTGTATACTCCAAAGAAATAGTAGCATGATGGATACTATAGTTATATATACACTATATAGCTTATAGAAATAATGGTGTGATGAATGTATTGTACTGTAGGCCTTAGCAAAACATAAAATGTTAAAATACCTCTATATAACTGAGAGAACTGTATAAAGCAATTATGTTGTTTCCCACATCTGCTGACCGATCTCTCCAAGATAACCCTGACACAAACCAGAGCACAGGAGGAGAATTAGAGAAGAACTTGTTAACTCCTTGTTATCAGGGAAGTGTGCAACAACAAAATGAAGCCACAAGAAGGAAGAAAATGTATTATCCTGATCTGCAGGATGTCATGTAGATAAGTCTGAGTGAAAAACCAAAACAAAAGAAGGTTCCTACAAGATCAAAAGCTCCCAAGAATGTTTGAATAATGCATGAAACTTATGAATGTGTGTGTACCTCAGTAAAGTAACAGTGTATTGATAACACCGCTGTAATGTACCGGCGTGGTCGTTGGCCAATAGCCAGGAACACCGCAGAGCTGGACGCTGTCCTTTTTTATGCCCTAATTTTTAATTTTGAAAATACTCCAAGAGTGAACTTCCGTTGTCCACACTCGGCTCCGGCTGCCGCCACCTCTCGGCCCCGGCGCGGTCCCGCGGAGTCGCTGCTCGTCGCGCAGCTCCAGAGGCTCGATCCGTCCCTCGCTGTGACTCCTTCAGTGACACGGGGCGGCCGAGACCCCCCGGTGCTGCCCCGACGAGCCCTCGATGCTCTTTTAGTGCCGGGAAGCGGCCACTGCCGGTGCGGGTTTTTAAATTATTTTTTAATCTATTCCCTCTGTTTTATTCCTGTCACACCTCCCACCCCACGCCCCTCCGGTGCGGCTTTTTCACCGCCGCCGCTTCTCACCGCTCTCGGTGCAGCTCTTCAGTGACACGTGCGGCGCAGAGCGCTCGGTGCGGCGCTTTTCTTGTATTTTATTCTATTCTCTGTGTTTAATTCTATGCACACCTCCCACCCCCTCGGCGCTGCCCTTCTGGCCCCACCCGGCAGCGCCGATCCCGCGGTGCGGCTCTTCGGGGACACCGGGCTCCGGGGACCTCCCGGTGCAGTTTTCTATTCTATTTTAATCGATTCTCTGTATTATATTCTATTCACTTACTGTCCGTCCCTCAGTGCAGCTCCTTCAGACGCGGGCGGGGGAGACGCCCTTGGTTCGGCTCTTTGCATTTTAGTCTCTTCTCTGAATTTTAGCCTCTTCCTTCGTTCTCACCTCGCCCGTCCCACGGAGCGACTCCTGCAGGGACCCGGGGCGGCACAACCCCCTCGGGGCGTCCTCCTCCTCCTCGTCCTCTCCCCCCATCTCCACGGGCGTTGGAGATTCCGAATGTTCCAAGGGGCCGGAGGGAACCGCGCTGGGGCCTCAAAACCTCCCTCGAGAGGTCCCCCCGCTTCGTCCCGGCGCTGATTTTGGGGTGGTCCTGTGTCCCCCCAGCCCCGCTGTCACTCTGTCCCCACCCGGCTGCTCCCGGTGTTCCCAGTAAAGCTTCCCAGTTCGCCCCACTCCCGTTAATGGGGGGCACTGGGGAGGGACTTGGAGGGACCGCGCGGGAGAGCCGAGATTGGAGAGGACAGAAGCAGGTCCGGAATGGATCGGGAATGGGGACCCCCGTGTGTCCCCCTCCGTGTCACCCCGCTCTGGGGGGGATTTGAGAGGCACCTGAACCCCAACACAGCACCCAGCCAACCCCAAAGGGCGCCAGGACCCCCCGAAGCCACCAGGGGAATTTGGGGAGGGGGCGCGTGGGGAGCGCCCAGGCCGGACCCAGAGCCCAGCGCTGCCCCAGCCCGACCTGCCCCGGCTCTATCCCGGCTCCTCCCGCCGGATGCCACGGCGGCGTTGGGAAAAGGGGGACAAAGGGTGGGCACTGGGCGCGGGGTGAGCGGGAGAACAGATGCAGGAGGAGTCGGGATGAGGAAGGAGCGGGAGAAGAGAGACAAGAGAAGCAGGCGCGATTAGGAAGGAGGGGGAGAGAAAGGAGCGATGCAGGAGGAGTCGGGAGAGGAGCGGGAGGAAGAGGAGGGAGAGAGGAACAGGAGGAGCAGGAAACAGAACAGGAAAAGGAGGAAATTCTAGGTCCAGGACCCGCTCTGTCCGCAGCACCTTCGGCCCCGGCAGCATCTCCCCGCCTCCCCCCCGCATTTCGCAGGTGAGCGTGGGTGGGAGCTCTCCCCAAATATACCGGGGAGTTCCTGGCGGTTTTTCTGGGGATTTGAGGATATTTGGACCTTGGAGGACCGCGAAGCTAAACTGCAAATGCCTCTTGGCGGATAGTGGGGGTCCACGACGGCTTGGGGTTTTCTCTTGGGCGGTGGGAGGGGTGCAGGTGGTTGCTGCCGGTGGAGCGCAGGCGGATGTGGATCACTGGATCATCCCTAAGTGAGATCCTAGAGAGGGGGCACAGCAGGAATCACGGGGCCCCCATCGGCCCAGGGAAGGGGGACCCGCGAAACACCAAAGTGTGGAGATCAGAGAGGGGGATCTCGTGGGAGGGTTTTTTGGGCTTAATCTTGGTAGTTTGAAGAGTTCTAGGGACACAGGATGCCTGGTGACTTCCTGAGATGCATTTGGGTACTAGAAAATCCCAACACAAGGCACTCACTCCTTGTTTTTTCCCCCAAACCAGGATTTGTCATTCCCAAGCCTTGGCCAGATGGAGAAGGACGAAAAGCTCTGGAGATCCCGTGCAGGGAGGGGCTGCAAACCCAGCCCAGGGAGCTGCAAGGAGAAAAGACCCACCCTGAGTTGGGAAGGGGGGCGGAGATCCAGCTGAAGCTCAGAGCCAGAGGAGAAGCCTCATGGTGGGAAGAAGCCCCGCAAGTGCTTGGAGTGTGGGAAGAGCTTCAGCCAGAGCTTCCACCTGTCTTGGCATGAGGTGATCCACACTGGGGAATGGTGCCTGGAATGTGGCAAGAGCCTTAGATGGAAGTCTGACCTTGACAACCACCAGACAATCCACCCCAAGGAACGGCCCTACAGATGTGGGGAATGTGGGAAGCGTTTTAATCGCAACTCCCACCTTGTCAGGCACCAGCACATCCACACTGGGGAATGGCCCTACAAATGCTTGGAATGTGGGAAGAGCTTTAGACGGAGCTCCAGCCTCAATGTTCACCATCGCAGCCACACTGGGGAGAGGCCTTACAAGTGTCCTGAGTGTGGGAAGCAGTTTCAGACCACCACAAAACTCCTCCAACATCAGCCAGCAAACACGGAGGAGAGGCCCTTCCACTGCCCTGACTGCAGGAAGGGCTTCACCCTTAAGTCCCACCTCATCAGCCATCAGCACATCCACACCGGGGAGAAGCCATAGAAGTGCTTGAAGTATGGGAAGAGCTTCAGCACCAGCTCTGACCTGCTCCAGCACCAGAACATTCACACTAGGGAATGGCCTTATAAGTGTAGGGAATGTTATAAATGGGCCAGGTGATCAGCTCCTTTGAAAAGGCCTTTATTAGAAATCAGCTCTGGGTAGGGGGCCCGAGGGGCTGCGCACGCCGCCGCTGCTCCCTGTAGACACCACGGAGGAGGAGGTGCAGTCGAATCTGCTGCTGCTGGTGCTGCTGCAGAGTCGGGATTCCTTCCTCACGGGGGTTCCCATAGAATCGCTTTGGCTCGTGTGGTCCAGGGTGGTCACCTCTCTCCAGTTCCTTTTAGGTCATGGCGAGAAAGTAACAAAAAATACCTGCTACCTGCAGGTAGCTGGACATGTGCCTCGCACAGCTTTGTCCTTCTTAGGTCCAGTTTCTGTGTCGGCTCGCTGTCCCAGGGGCTTTTCTAGCTCCAACTGGACTCCTGGCCACAGCCAGGCACCATGGGAGTTCCCTTATCTCCATACTGGGCGGTGTCCGCAGCTCGACGGCAGGCAGGCAGGAAGCAGCAGGGGGGTAGCAGGAAATGGCGGCGGGACAACAGGAAGTGGCAGCGGGCTTTACTCGACGGAGAGGGGAAAGCCCAGGATTTAGGGAGAAAGGGTACAGAACTTGGACATAACAAGCAGAAATTCAGGGTACAGATTCAACATGAACAGTTTAAAACAGGCAAGTAACAGTGCAACTTTAATTTTACAGCAAAACTGTATAACAGTACAACTTGGGAGTGCATAACCTGGGGCTTTCTATTTCTTTCAGGGAATGTGGGAAGAGCTTCAACCAGAGCTCCAACCTCATCTGCCACCAAGTAATCCACACCAGGGAACGGCCCTACAGGTGTTTGGAATGTGGGAAGGGCTTTAACTGCAACTCCCACCTCATCAGACACCAACGTACCCACACCAGGGACAGGCCCTATGAGTGTCCTGAGTGTGGGAAGGACTTCTCACAGAGCTCTCACTTGACCAAACACCAGCGGAGGCACCACTAAGGGAAGCCCTGGGAGTGCCCAGAGAGCAGGAAGAGCTTCGTGCTCTGCTCCAGCTCCATCCCCTGTGGGAGGATCGGCGTTGGATGATCCCCAGTGACCCCTGTTGGGCAGAGCCCTGGTGATCCTGTGTGGGGGGAAGGTGGTGGAGAGATTTCTTTCCCTTCTCCCTGTCCTGCTGTGATTTGGTTGGTAATAAACTCCCTCCCTGTGGCTGGGCTGGGTCTGTTGTGCCCATGCCAGTGTTTGGTGAAGGATCTCTCCCAGTCTTATCCCAACCTAGGGGCATTTGGTTAAATTGTCTCTCTTCTGTGCAGCTGTGGGGGCAGGGACAGAGTGGCTTTGGTGGGTGTCTGGCATCAAGCCAGCATCACCCCACACCATGGGCACCCCTGAGATCCCAGTGTGGTGGTGCATTCACCCCTCCTCCTTTCCAGGCTGCAGTGTGATCTGAGAAATGCTTATTAGGTCTTGTCCTTGGAAACAGCACCTGGGCTCAGCTTTTTCCAAGCTTATCAAAAACACTATCTGCTCCCAGGAATTGCTAAAAGGCTCCTGTTTTCCTTATGATCAGCCTTGGAAAATATTCTTCCCCCCTGAGTGGCACAACATTCCTGTTCTCACACTTCTAGAGAAAGTGCTGACCTAACTGTGGCCAGCATGAAACATTATGACTGAAGCCCACTCTCTTGTGACCCTATCAATAGTGGTCCAAAAGGAGACCCTTGGAGCTCCCCTGGGCCACTGTGGGCTGTGACCAGCAATGTCCCTCTGAGGGGGCCTCTCAGAGCCAGCAAACCTCGGGTTTGCTCTGCCTGGAGGATCGCTGAAACACAACTTGTGCTGGGCCCATACCCTGACTCCTCAAGGCCTGATCCTTCGCTCGGTGAGAGATGCAAAAACATCTGTAGTGAGGATTTCACTGACCACTGAGGGGAATTTTTCACAGTCATTGCTTGCACTGACTGTTTCTTGTGTGCCCCTGCACATATGCTATAGCAAATCTGGGAGAAATACTGCTTTCTTAGATGTGGAAGTACCTTGGATATCTAAGTTAGGCCTATAAGCAAGGTTAAGTTATAGTTCCGAATTTACTTAAAAGCTGCTAAGTGTTGTTCTTTTGCCAAGTTGTTAAATGTAAGTTATAAGCTAAATTATGTGTTTACAAGTGTTGCTTTTCTGCTGAGCTGCTAAGTAGAACTTGGAAATTATAGCTGTAAATTAGGTTAAATGCTGTTAAGTGTTATTCCTCCGTTGAATTGTTTAGGCTAAGTTATAATAAAGTTGTTAGGTTTAAGTTCAGTGTTTCTCTGTTGAATTGCTAGGCCTAAGTTAAACTATAAATTAAGGTAGAAGTTGAAGTGCTGCTCAGTGTTATTAAGATTCTGGGTCATGTTGCTTTTTATCCTTGCCCACTGTGAGACTGTCTTTTGTCCTGTGCACCTACACCCACCCACACCCCCCTAGGGAGTTATCATTTCATTTCTGTTTTGGTTGCCTAGATTTTGTTTGGTTTTGTTGTTGCTTGTTTTCCCTTGTTGTGCCTTAGCTGTCCTGTAGCCAGTAGAGTGATTCTTGCCACCAACATGTTGTGCTTTGTCCCTTAAAATATTAAATCTGACTTTTGCTCATGCCCTTGCCACTGATTTTTAAGCGATGTCAAACACTCTCATTCATGACAGCAGCACCAAGGGCCCTGACACATCCGTGTCACAAAGGGCCACAGCCGGCCCCCAGCAGAGGGACAGACTGGAAGCGGCACCGAGCGGCCCCGGCCTTGTGGCCTGGTAGCCCCTGCTGTGCCCGGAGCCCTGGGAGGCTTTGGCCACGGTGCCGCCCTGGGGCCTCAGCCCCACCCTGCAGAGCCCTGGGGCTGCAGCCCGGGCTGCTCGGGGCAGCAGGAATTGGCCAGCTGGCCGTGCCAGGGACTGGTGGGCAGGGGCTCCATGTCCCGCGGGAGGCCGGGGACGAGGGCTGTCCCTTGGGGTCTGCCTGGGCCCCGGGGCTCAGCACTGCCTTGCCCAGTGACACCGGGCACAGCCTCGAAGCCTTTGTGGGGCACGGGGAGCTGAGCGGGGCAGGGGCACCACGGAAACACCGAGCGCCTGCCCGGGGCAGAGCCGGGGCAAAGCCAGGCTGGAAAGCCAGGAGAGGCTGCTCAGAGCTGCCCCGGGGACTTGGGCACCTGCAGGACAGAGCCAGCCCTGAGCTGACACTGAGCTAAATACCTGAGAAATGACAGCACTTTTAGACACATACCATTATTCTGGAGTTTCTCTTCTCTTGGCTCCTGGACCTTTCCTTGTATTTCCTCTCCCTGTGCAGCTGCAGAGGGCAGGGGAGAGTGGTTTTGGTGGCTCCCGAAATGCAGGCAGGGCCATGGGGCTTGTGGAGGTTCCCCGTTTGCAGGACATCCCCACAGAGGAGGGTGTACCCCCTTGTTGCACCCCCAGACCTCAAGCAGCGCTCAGCCAAGCAGAGAACGCCCTCACCTGCGGGCTCGTTTTTGGACACATCTGAGCCCCTGGACATCTCCATCCCCATTTTGGGTTAACCTGAGCTCCTTTATATCTGGGATGCCATTTTTGGAGCTGTTTTGGGTTTGCAGTGCCTGGTTTTGGTATCGGGGGGGGGGGGGGGGGGGGGGGTTCAGGGTTGGGTTTTGAGCGAAGCTGCTGGAAGCTTCCTCCATGTCTGGCACAGCCAACCGGCGGTGCATCCAAAGATTGAGGGTGCTGCATGCAGAAATCCATGGAGATGCAGAGATCCACTCTCAGCCCCTGGAGGAGCTCCTGCCAGAGGCAGGGGGATGCCTGAGATGAGGCTGTGATCGTGTGGAAGACCCATGCAGACAGGGGCCCCTGTTGAAGCCGTCTGTCCTTACCAGGACTGACCCTGTGGCAGTGACCACAATGCTGCAGCACTGTGAGGGGGCTGCTGCCCGTGGGATGGACTCACATCAGAGCCAGGCAGTGCTGGGGGTTTGGGTTTTCTCTGGGAATTTTTGTCCATTCCGAGTCCTTCTCAGTTCACTCCTAGACCTTCCCACTCTCTCCCAGTGCCCTCCCACTGCCCCGCAGTCCTCACAGAGCTCCCCAGTGCTCACGGTGCACTCCCAGTCCCCCCCCCCGCAGATCCCAGTGTGTCCCCAGTCTCCTAGTGCCCCCCAGTGTGTCCATCTTGCTGGTGCCCTTGAGCTCTGGGCCCAGCCCCGGTTGCCTGCTCTGCTCTGCGATGGATTTCTACCCTGCCCAGATCCAGGTGAGGTGGTTCCAGGGCCAGCAGGAGCTCTTGGGGAACGTGGTGGCCACCACCATGGTCCCCAACGAGGACTGGACCCAGCAGCTCCTGGTGCTGTTGGAAACCACCCCAAACACAGGGTCACCTCCAGCTGCCAGGTGGAGCACCCGCTGAGCCCAACCCCCATAGCACCAAGGGGAGTGGGGAGGGGGCTGAGTGTGCTGGAAGGGGGATTGGGGTGTACTGGGAGTAACTGGGAGGGAGTTTGAGATAGCCTGGTTTAAACTGGGAGACAGGCATGGGGATCTGGAAGGGCTGAGAAGGAGTTTGAAGGATGTTGGTAAGGGTGGGATGGGGTTCCGGGGCTCCTGGTGGGCACCGGGAGGGAGTTTGGCAGTGATGGGTTTAGCTGGGAGGGATCTGAGTGAACCTGGAGGCACGGGAAGAAGATACAGGATGGGAAAGTGGGAGTTGGAATGAGGTTGGTTGTGCTGGGGACAGAGGGACACTGCCTGCAGCAAGATGCTGACGGGGACTGGGGGCTTCGTGCTGGGCTTTGTCTTCCTGCTGCTGGGGCTCGGCTTCTACCTGTGCAAGGTGAGGGGGGCCCGGGGGTCATTTCCCCCTCCCCCAGGGTGTGTGTGTGCTACTCCCTGAGCCCCCCAACCCAGTGCCTCCCCCTTTTCTCTACACACAGAGCTCCTGAGCCGGCGGCAGCCCCAGCCTCTCCCTGCAGCCTCAGGCCTGGCTGGGACCCCCTCCCTCTGTCCCTGCACTGATTTTGGGGGGGGTTTTAGTCTCCCGCAGCCCTGGTGTTACTCTGCCCCCACCCAGCTGCTCCCAGTGTTCCAAATAAAGCTTCCCAGAAATGTGTTCCCAAGTCAGTTGAGAGAATGAATGGGACAAACCACCTGCACAGGCACAACAGCTCACAGAGAAGCTCTTCCCACACTCGGGACACTCGTAGGGCCTCTCCCCAGTGTGAATGTGCTGGTGGTTTCTCAGGTCTGAGCTCCACCCAAAATTCTTCCCACATTCCAAACCGGTGTAGGGCCATTCCCTTGTGTGGATCACCTGGTGCTGGATCAGGGTGGAGCTGTAGCTGAAGCTCCTCCCACACTCCCTACACTTGCAGGGCTTTTTCCCTGTGTGGATCCTCTGGTGTTCCCTCGGGTTGGAGCTCTGGCTGAAGCTCTTCCCACATTCCCCACACTCGTAGGTTCATAACACAGTGTGGATCACCTGGTGCCAGATCAGGTGGGAGCTGTAGCTGAAGCTCTTCTCACATTCCAAGCACTTGTGGGGCTTCTCCCCAGTGTGAGGCTTCTCCACCAGCTCTGAGCTCCGGCTGGATCTCTGGCCACTGCCCTGGCACAGGGTGGGGGGGGGGTCTTTCCTCCTTGCAGCTCCCTGGGCTGGGTTTGCAGCCCCTCCTCATGCAGGATCTCCAGGGCTTTTCCTCCTCCTCCATCTGAACACAGCTTTGGAATGACAAATCCTGGTTTGGGAGGAAAAACAAGGGCTGATTGCCATACCGTGGGGGGTTCCTACTGCCCAGGTCTAGCTCTGGAAGTCTCCGGGTGTTTTGTATACATAAAAACCCCCAGCAGCCACAATTCAGCCAAAAAAAACCCTTCCTGGAGTTCTCCCTGCCTGATCTCTCCACTTTGGGCTTCTGGGGGTCTCCCTTCCCTGGGCTAATGGGGGTCTTGTGACTCCTGAGGTTTCCCCCTCTCTGGGGTCCTGCTGAGGGATGATCCAGGGAGTTTTCGCATCCTAGGGGTCCTTTCTACCCACACTCTCTGCTCTGGGCTTCCAGGGATCCCAGGGACTCCCCCTTATCCAGGCTCGCCCCCTCTCCAGATCGCCGCAGGTTCCCCAGCTCCGGGATCGCCCTGGGCGTTCCCCTCCACCGCTCTCCCGGGGGGCCCCAGGACTGATGTTCTCCTCCCACCCTGGCACCGGGCAATCACCACCAAGAGACCCCAAACTATCCCCCAAAGGGGCATTTGCAGCTCAGCTTTGGGGTCCTGCAGGATCCCACCGTTGTCCCCACCCCAAAATGAAACCCTCCCAGGGACCCTTACCGACATTTGGGGCTTGAACCCGGAAGCTGCAAGTTCCAAACACGCCCCAAGAAAAATCACCCCTCGGGGACCCCCCAAGAGATTTGGGGCCAGCTCCCTCCTCTCCGGTCACTTGCAGGATGCGAGGAAGCCGAGCCCAGCTTTGTCAGGAAGACAAAGCACCTGATCCCTGTCAGCACCTTGCTGCAGGTGGCATCCAGCAGCATCTCTGGGGGGTCTGCAGGGTCAAGGACCTCCACAACCTCTCACAGACACCCCAAGCCCCTCCAAGCACCCTCTCAGTCGCCCCCAGCCCACCCAGGAGCCCCTGAAACCTCCTCCCAATCCCTTCACTGCCTCCCCAGGACCCATCAAAGTACCTCCCAGCCATCACCCTGCACTGGCGGGGGCTGCTCCGGGGGCTGCAGGGCACCTCTGCATCCCCATGGATCTCTGCAAGCGGCACCTCCGTCTTCAGAGCCACCACGGATTGGCTCTGCCAGACACGGAGGACGCTTCCAGCAGCTTCTCTCAGAACCCACCCCACTACCAAAACAAGGCTGTGTGCAAACCCAATACATCCCAAAAAATGCGGTCCCAGATATCCAGGAGCTCAGCTGCACCCCAAAATGGGGATGGAGATGTCCACGGGATCAGGTGTGCCCAAAAATGAGGCCCCGGCTAAAGTGGTTCACTGCTCGGCTGAGCGCTGCCCGAGGGCTGGGGCTGCAGCAAGGAGGGACGCCCTCCTCCAGCGGGGATGTCCCGCAGACAGGGGAGCCTTGTCAGCCCCTCGGAACGCCTGGGGCTGGGCTGACCCTGCCTGGATGCCTGGGAGCCACCAAAACCACTCTGTCCCTGTCCTCTGCAACTGCACAGGGAGAGGAAATACAAGGAAAGGCTCAGGAGGTGATAAAATAACCAGGAGAGAGATCTTGCCTTTAGCACTGGCATGGGCAAAGCAGACCCAGCCTGGGCCCAGGGAGGGAATTTATTACCAACCAAATCACACCAGGAAAAAGACAAGGGAAAGAATCTCCACCACCTTCCCTCCACTCAATGGGGATCACCCAGAACAGGGGTCACAAGGGCTCTGCCCAACAAGGGTCACTGGGGATCATCCAGTGCCAATCCTCCCACGGGGGATGGAGCTGGAGCAGCGCACAAAGCTCTTCCCACACTCGGGGAACTCCCAGGGCTTCCGTTGGTGTTTGGTCAACTGAGAGGTTTGGGCGAAGCTCATCCCACACTCGGGACATTTGTAGGGTCTCTCCCCTCTGTGGATGTGCTAATGGGTGATGAACTTGGAATTCCCCCTGAAGTTCTTCCCACATTCCCCACACTCATCGGGCCATTCCCCAGCATGGATGTTCTGGTGTTCCCTCAGGTGGGAGCTATAGATGAAGCTCTTCCCACATTCCAAGCATTCTGGGGCTTTTCTTCCTCCACCATCCAGCTGTGGCTTGGGAATGACAAACCCTTGTTTGGGAGAAAAAGCAATGGGGGGCCTCCTTGGACTGGGCGCTCCTCCTGCCCAAATCCATCTCTAGAAGACAGCCGGTGTTTTGCGTCCATGAACATCTCCAAAATATCAAGATTCAGTCCAAAAAAAAACCTCCCCGGCGTTCCCCATCTCCGATCTCTGCAGTTTGGGGTTCCAGAGGTTTCCCTTCCCTGGGATGAGGGGGGTCCCATGGCTCCAGGCATTCCCCTCTCCAAGGTCCTGCTTACGGATGGTCCAGGGGCTTTTGGTGGGGGCCCATGGGGTCCCTTCTCCCCAGATCCCAGGGATCCTAGGGGCCTCTCCTCTACAGGCTCATCCCCTCCTAGCCTGCCAGGGCTCCGCCAGCTCTGGGATCGCCCCTCTCTGCTCTCCCCACCTTGGGGGTCCAAGGGTTTTCCCTCCTCTGCTCTCTCGGGGGTCCCCAGGACCAATGTCCTCCCTCCGCAGACACCGAGCGATGGCCATGCTGACCCCCAAAGATCCCCCCTTGGGGATCCTGCAAGATCCAAACCTACATCCACAGATGGGTACCTCCTTGGGGTACCTCCCAGGGATGCCAGACGATATTTGGGGCTCAAATCTGCACTATGCCAGCTCCAAACACATCCTAATAAAAAGACTCTCTCAGGGAACCGCCGGTAGATTTGGGACGAGCTCCCCCTCTCTGCTCACCTGCAGGATGCGAAGGGGGCAATGGTCTTACGGCCAGGGATGCTGTGGACACAGGGGGCACTGGAACCTCCTATTTCTCCTTCTTTTCCCGCTCCTGCTCCTCGTCTTCCTGCTCCTCCTTTTCCTCTCTCCCTCCTCCCTCGCCCCCTCCTGCTCCTCCTCCTTCCTAATCCTACCTCCTCCCCTGTTCCTGCCTTCTATATTTAGAGTGAAGAACTTGGCTTTTTTTTAGAGCTAGAACAAAGATCCCAGATGGAACGAGCCTTGCTGGTTTAAGTCAGCAGCATCAGTGACTAAAGGTCATGTTTCCTTTGGTTTTGCCCCATCCTTGTTCCTCCTCAGTGTTCAGGCTGGGCTGTGACAGGGTGTCCTTGTTTGCTGCATTTTCGGAGTTCCTCTTGGATCCTTTGGGCAATGGGCTGTGCCCTGGGAGGATTCTTTGTGCTCCTTGGTGACACAGGAGAACCTTCCAGGCGGTTTTTGCATGAGCTGCTGCTGTGATGTCACAGGAACACTGACATATCCCCGTGGTGTTCCTGTTGCTGTGGGACACAGAGGCCTCAGTGTCCAGCGCGGCTCTGGGCGCCTGCTTGTTGCTGGAGGATCCTCCTGCCCGAGGCATTCTCAGCAGCCAGCCCAGCCCCTGACGGGCGTCCTTCTGTACTTGCAGGGGTGCAGTCTGCAGACGTGTGCAGCGCAGCCAGAATGATCCAGCAAGTGGTGGCTGCAGTTTGCACTGTGTACTCCGTGGCTTATTCGGGGTATTTTTTAACCCACCTGGCACGTAAGTCAAAGTTTTCCCTTGGTGCAGCATCTGTGGCTTTGGGCTTGCCGTGTGCTTTCCGTTCTTCTGAGTTGACTTTGAACCCAAATTGCCATGAAGACACCATTGGTTTGGGAGAGCTCCTGCCAGCAGCTGCAGCTGAACAAGGGGGTGTCTGCAGCCAGCAGGGCGTGCACAGCATTTGCAGTGAGGCCTGGGAAGGGTTCTGTTCCCTCGAGGGGAGAGTCTGTGGCAGTGGAACCTGGAACTCCCTCTGTTTGTTGGTCCAGCCAAGAACTGACACGGCCCAGTATTTTGTGCTGTTCTCTTGCTTGCTGTGTGAGGGGACTGTGGCTCCTGGAGGGATGCTGTGAAAGCAAAATGCTCTCTTGGGGTTGCCTTGCGCTGTGGCATTTCCCACCACAGGCAGTTTTTTCCCTAACAGCATCTGGTTCATGTTCCATCTCCCATTGCAGGGCACCTCACGCGTGGAACCCAAGCAGCTCCTCCTTCAGTGAGTGGGAAAGGAACCTTTGGCGTTTGGAATTGTGCAAGTTGTGAGCTCAGCGTGTGGCAGCCGAGTGCCAGCCCGGGAGGCTGAAGGAAAGTTCCTGTCACTGTCCGCAGCAGCAGCAAAGGGATCCCTGTCAGTTCTCTCCTTTTCTGTTGAAGAGCTTCAAAAGAGCTGCAGGTCTGGTTTTGCAGGCGGAAGATTGCTTGCTGGCTTTAGCCACGGTGGAATATCGAATGCCCAATGAGAAGTGGCAATGTCGACTTTAGCCCATTGTTAGTTTGAACAACTCAGAACCCCCTTTCTGCCTGGTGCAGCTGGATGTGTAGCTGAAGATAAATAAGATGATAACTGAGGTAGAACTTCCTGTTCCTCAAGCTACCGTCTGTCCACAGGGCACAAAAGCAGCATCAGCACCTCCTCTGGCTCCCTCTGCTTCCAAAGAGGAAGCCAAAGAGGAGGAAGACAGCAGTGAACTTCCCACTGTCCTGGGGGATGATGGTGAACTTCCCCCTCTGCCGGGAGATGCTGGTGAACTTCCTGCTGTTCTGGGAGACGAGGGCAAACATCCCGCAGTTTGGGAATACAGCGGCGAGGCTCCCGCGGTGTGGGACAAGGACAGGGGACGTCTCCCACGGTGGGACAAGGACAGGGGACATCTCCCACGGTGGGATGAAGATGGTGGACATCGCCCAGCGTGGGACGAGAATGGCCAAGCTCCCGTGGCATGGGAAGAGGATGACGGACATCTCCCAGTGTGGGATGAGGACAGAGGACATCCTGTGGTGTGGGAAGAGGAGGGTGAACATCTCCCAGCGTGGGAAGCGGACAGCGAACGTCCCGTGATTTGGAAAGATGATGGCAAACCTGCAGCGTTTTGGGAAAAGGATGGAGAACCGGCAGTGTTTTGGGAAGAGGATGGAGAACCTCCCTCTGCTTGGGAAGAGGACACTGAACCTCCCTCCCGTGTGGGATCCTGGGCTGAACATTCGGACAGCAGCACAGCCCTGCAGCCAGAGGGGAGAGGGGAGTGGTGCCTGATGCAGCTGAGTACGTCTGCTCTGTTCCTGTGTGCCAGAGCAGGGTGCTCTGTGTGTGTCTCAGCATCAGCTGCACCCAGTGCTGCTCTGCAGCTGAAGGTTACAGAGTCATTTCTTGTCCCTCCCCAGCTGAGACCAGGGGGTCCCGGGGAGTGGGGCTGCATTCTGGCTCTGCTGCAAGGTGGGGTCTCCATCTGGGAGGGAGAATCTTCCATGTGGTTTCTTTCAGGGAACACCGTGAGTGTGGGGGAGCCTGCCGAGAAATACCTGGAACTGGAGCAGATTGGCCAAGGGTAAGTGCAAGGCAGTTACTTCTGCACCAGCAGGGCCCAGGTATTTTGCTGGTGCAGGATCAACTGAGAAGTCAGGAGAGCTCCAAACACCTTCAGACACTGGGGTACGATCCTGCTGTCTCTCAGTCCTGATCAGAATTGGGAACTGTGGTCGGAAGGCACTGCCAAAGGCCCCTGAGGCTGGCAGTGTCCTTCCTGCAGCAAGGAGCAGGACCTGGAAGATCTTCTGTCCCTGGAATTGGATAGCCTAAAAGAGCAACTCACCATCTGGTGACTGTCAGAAAACAGTTCTCAAGAAGATTTCTTTCACATATTTTGCTTTAAAAAAGAATATCCACTGGTCAGGATTATCAACATAATGGTTTAGAAACAAAACCCAGAGATGAACGAATACGGGCTCTTTTCAGCACAGGTCGTAGCCCCCATACATTCAGTAACAGACACACAGCTGCTGCACTCGAGGGGAAAATGCATCACCTGCCTGATGGCAGGGCCCTTGTGGATCCTGCCGGTCTTAGGCAGGAAATGCAAAAGGATGAAATACATTCTTTTCTAGTTCTTTAGACACCCACCGCCCACCTCAGGTTTTGAACTAAAGGAATTCAGCATGGACATTTGGGATTTGCTCCAGCACTTTTCCTTCACGTTGGGTCTGGGTTTTCTCTTGCACGCCTTGCATGGCAAAGGGCTGGTGGCTGTTGCCTTGTTGTTTGAAGGGTTGATGCACGCAGGTGTTTTGTGAACGCTGGAGGCAGCAGAGATCTCCTGCCTGGGCTGACTTTCACTCCCACGGCCTCAAGCGCTGCTTCTTTCTTCTCTGCTGTTTTGTCTCCAGGGCTTTCGGGATGGTTTATAAAGGACTCGACAGGGCCACTGGAGGAGAGGTCAGTGCCAACACGCCCAGCACCTCTGGCAGCTCCCCAGGGCTTTCCCCTCTGCCGGGAGCTGTGGCCGGAGCTCTGGAGGCCCAGCAGAGCTTTCCTGCCCAGGCTGCTCCTCTGGAGGCAGAGCAGGGTCAGCCTGCAGGGCACGGCTGGGACAGACTCGCTCCTTCTGAAGTGCCCAAAGGAACGCGAGGAGGGCAGCGATGTCTGTCAGAGCAGGACACGCTGCCTTGGGCTTCATGTCTGAAACTGGGAATGCATCAGCTGGGGGAGACTGAGGCCCAATTGACCTCCATCCCAGCCTGGGACAGGAACACTGTGTAGCAGTTTTTCCATGCTGAGTTTCACCTTCAAAGGGCACCTCAAGGGCTAATAAGGGAGAGATCCTGCTTGGGCTCAGTTTGGGGTTTTAGTCCTACTGCAGCTGTTCACAGAGAGAGAGGGAGAGCAATGAGAAGATGGATGTCCGGAGCAAAGCTCTCTCCTAAAGCCTGCACTTGTGTTTGGGTCTGGTGTCAGTGCCCACCTGAGCCCAGCCTGTGACAGGGATCATCTGAGCAATGGACGTGCGTGTTTGCTTTGCTGTGCAATCCCAAACAGAGCAGTTGCATTTGAAATCATGACCAAATCCCATAGGATTGCTAAAGGGTTCCTGGCTATTTTGCTCTGTTTTCATGGCACCAGAATTACCTCCTGCTTGCAAAATGGGTTTAAATAAAAATGAGAGTGTTGAGGCCATAGTGAGGAGACTGCAGGTGCAGAGAATGTTGTTAGAGCTTTGAGGCTGACAGCTGAGGGGCCATTTCTGCAGAGGTTTACAAGGCCAACTGTGTCTCTGGCCATGTGTCCTGTGAGCAGCCCCCAGGGAGCAGAGCACTGGGCTGTGGGAATGGCACCTGCTGAGCTCTGCTGGCCCATCCCAAGGCAGTTTGGCACAGCACGGCTCCGCTGCTCCAAAAAGACTCGCTCCGTGTTTGCTGTGTCCTCCTGCCACAGACTCCTCCAGTTAAAGGTCTGCAGTGTCCTTTCAGGGGCCATAAAGAAGATGAGTCTCAGGGAGCAGAACAGGGAACGAGCTGTGAATGAGATCCTGGTCCTGAAGGACAAGAAGAACCCCAACATTGTCAACTCTTTGGACAGGTGAGTGCTTCAGGACTCATCCTGTGCACCGGCCCTGTGTTCATCTTTCCTGGCACCTGTAGTCTGTAGCCTGTTTTGAAAAAGCCTGACCTGGCCATATCTTCCCAAAACAACAGCCTGGCAGTTCTCTCCCTCCCTCCCCCCCTCCACGTGCTTTTGTTGCTTTGGTTTTGTTTTTTCTTCAAATTGACCTCGTTTTCAGTGTCTTACAACAAGTGCTGATAATCCACGGCAGAAATTATTTTCCTTGGCTTCTTCTTCCCAAATCTTTTCCATTGCTGCAGATGCCAGGAAGACCAGATTCTTTTTTCCAGAAATGCCTCATTTGCCCATTTTTCAATGGCCCTGCCTGTTTCTGAAGAGACTACCTGCAAGGTTTTCCAAACAGTTGACCACTTTTATCCCAAGTGCTGCACAACCTCCCCACCCCCCCCCCACCCCGATAATTCTGGAAGTTGTGTTGCCTTGCTCTGGAGGGAATGGTGGAACTGAGGAGTTCAGATGCTGAACCAGCTGGGTGCAAGTGTTGTGGTTCCACATTGATCTGGGCTGTTGCTAAACTGCATTTTTCACTTGCTCGTGATCTAAGGCCTCTCTTTTCTCACAAGTGGTGTCTCCTTCTCCTTTAGACTGTGCAGATCCCAAGGTCTGTGCACCCTGGCAGGAACATCTCTCCATCTGATTCTGTCCTCATTGACAAACAAAACTCCACTCGAGGCTTTTCCGTGGGGGAATTGAGCAGTGCACATTCATGTCCATGCCATTGTTTTCCTCTCCCAGCTTCCTTGTTGATAGAGATCTCTGGCTGGTGATGGAACACATGGATGGAGGAACTTTGCAGGACGTTGTCAGACAGACACACATGGCTGAAGGGGAGGTGGCAGCTGTCGGTCAGGAGGTGAGGGATCTTGCTTGTGCCTCCCACGGCTTGGACATGATGGTCCTTCCAAAGAGGGCAGGAGGACAGGAGTGGCTCCATGCTCAGGGCTTTCTTTCTGTGTTGTTTGGATGAGCTGGAGAAGAAAGAGCCACTGAAATGAACGGCCTGCCAGCATCACTGCACTTCTGTTCTTGTCCTCTTTCCTGCTGTTGTGGTACTCTCTGTCTTGTTTTGATTTGATTTGCTGTTCTCAGCTTTGCCTTGAACCATTTGCCTGGAGTTTGTCTGCACTGCACTCCTGGCCTGTCACAGCAAAGTTGCTGCTGGCAGAATTCTATGCTGTCCTTTCTTGTGTGATCTATTCCAGCCATTAACTTTTACCCTCGTGTTTCTTGTTCTCTCTCAGTGTCTGCAGGGCCTGGATTTCCTCCATTCCAACTGGGTGATCCACAGAGATCTGAAGAGCTCCAACATCCTTCTGGGCATGGACGGCTCTGTCAAGCTGGGTGGGTGTTCCTGGCCAGGCACAGAGCTCCCGGGGTGTGGGGCTGATTCTCAGTGATGGCCAGAGCACCACAAGTGCTGCTGGGGACACTGGCTGGCCCCTGCTGCCAGCTGAGAGCAGCTGCCCCTGCAGAGAGCTCAGGAGAGGAGCAGGATGTTAGGAGTGGCTTTGCTCTGGGTATGGCCCTTCCAGAGGGGAGGGAGTTGGAATCTCAAGCTTCAAGGGAATCAGTAAAAGCCACTGCATGGAAGCTGCTGAGGGTTTCCTGAAGGGTCCAGTTCCATCTTTCATTGTCTACAGCCCTGAGGACTTTTCCAGCTGACTTCCCTACTGCATTCGCAGACTGAGAGTAGGGAATCTTTGGTTTCCTCATCCCAGCTGCCTTTGACAGGGTTTGTTTCTGTCCTCAGCTGATTTTGGCCTCTGCGCTCAGCTCAGCCCTGAGCAGCACCGGCGCAGCTCCGTGGTGGGCACTGCTCACTGGATGGCCCCAGAAGTTGTGACCAGTTCTCCTTACGGCCCCAAGGTGGACATCTGGTCCTTTGGCATTGTGACCATCGAGATGGTGGAAGGAGAACCTCCTGACTTTGAGCAAACGGGGGCCATGGTAAGAGGCAAATTCTCCAGTGTCTGCAGAGGCCTGTGAGCACAGAGTGACCCTGCACTGGGAGGAGCACCTGGAGGTTTCTGCACATTGGGAAGGGAATTCCCAGAGGACTTGAGCCTGGACACAGAAGAATATTCTGCAGTCTCCAGCAACAATTTGCTTTGGGCTTTAAGTTGCTGCAATTCTTCTGTCTGTGAGGATGACCTGCAAACATGAAGCCAGTGTATCAGCTCCAATGTTACCTTGCAAAAAAACCCCAAACCAACCCCAAAACGCACACCCAAACCCAAGAAATTTACAAAGGAGTTTCTAAAAGAGATTTTGCAAGATGAACTCCCCCCGGGCTCTTCTCACTGGGAAAGTTGTCTAAAACATGAAGATAATTATTTAACATCCCCATAGTCTAACATATTTCTTTCCCATCCCAAGCACCTTTCTCCACGTCACCAAGCCTGAGCTTTCAGCAACACCAACCTCCTGTTTCTCGCCTGGCAGTTTCTAGGATGGGGCATCATAAATTAATTTACTTGAGTGTCAGTGCCCTGCAGAGATGCATTTGATGTAAGAATCCTTTGAAATAACAGTCAGACCACAGTGACTCTTGAAAATGGCCTGTAAAGCTGGTGTCCGTACTTGGAGAAGCAAAATGTGCTCTTTCTGATGGAGGCGCCTGCTAACAAAGTCAGCCGATGGAATCGGCTCTCAAGCCGAGATCATTTGGATGCTGCAATGGCCGTGGCTGCAGCAGCGTTTGGAACTTTTGGTTGGCGTGGAAAAATGAGCTGTGAGCAGCATCTCTGCCAGCGAGGAAACTGCCCCTGGAGCTGGGGCTGAGCACCCAGGGGCGATGGCAGCAGCTGTGGGTGTGAAGGAAGCTGGCAGGGCGCGGTGTTTGCTTTCCCTGCAGGCCCGCGCTCTGAGCCGGCAGAACGGGGCCCCGCAGCTGCAGGAGCCCCGGCGCTGTCGGCTCTGCTGCGGGACTGCCTCGAGTGCAGCCTGGAGCCGGGCGAGGAGCGGCTGCTCTGCCCGGGAGCTGCTGCAGGTGAGTGCGGAGCGGCTGCGGGGGAAACAGCAGCGCCAGGGAGGGGTTTGCCTGTGGGCCATCCTGCCATCATCTCCGCTCTCCTGCTTTTCACACCTGCTTTCCACAAGCAGAATCCTCGCCTGGTCTGGGTTGGCAGGGTCCTTTCGGGGCCACCTGGACCTGGTGCCCTCAACGGGCAGGGACATCTTCAAGCAGATCAGGTGGCTCAGAGCCTTGCCTGACCTGAGCTTGGATGTTTCCACGGAGGAGGCACCTCCCACATCTCCAGGCACCTTCTGTCTGTGTTTCCCCACTCTCCTGGTAAAAAAATTCTTCCTTAGATCTAATCTGAGCCTGCTTCCCTCCCTTCAGTTAAAAACCGTTCCCCCTTTGTCCTGTTGCAACTGAGCCTGTGAGGAACTTGACTCTGGAAAGTAACGCTTTCTTTCTTTTTTCTCCTTTGGGCAGCACCCATTTCTGTCCTCAGCCAAGCCTCTCTCCAGCCTGACCCCTCTGATCGCTGCGGCAAAGCAATTAAGGTAGCAGCAGAGGAGATGAAGCCCTCCAGGACACCTTTTTGTTAGAGTAGTTAGGACAATTAGTTAGTTATGGTAGTTAGCACTGCTAGTTGATTATGGTAGTTAGGAAACCCTGTTTGTTATGGTTGTTGTGACACCCAGTTTGTTAGGGCAGTTTTTTGAATAAAAACTCTTAAACCTCCAGCCCCTTGCCATGCCCTGTCCTTCTCCCCCTGTGACTCAGCTGCCCGGAGCAATGCAAGGGGAGAGCAGGCCCAGCCTTGCCCAGAGCTGAGCCCCAGCAGAGCCCTGGCAGAGCCCAGAGCAGCCTCGGCATCTGCGGAACCAGCCTGGAAGGAGGCGCTCGGAGCCTCCTCGGCCGCACCCGACTCTTGGTTCCAAACTGTGTGTGGTGGGAAATGCCATTGGTTCTGCAAGAGGGCAGAAGGGGCCTGGGGAAGGCCAGAAGGGCCATGAGAAAGGCTCCATGCAAGGGAAAAACCTGCCCAGTGTTGGAGAAAAAACATGCCTTTATCCCCTCCCACAGAGGGGATAAACATTTCATCCTAAATATAATCCTAAACAAAGTCCAACAGGGGCAGGGGAGGAGCCCCGGCCCTTCCTCTCCTGCAAACCAAAGCCTCCGTGGCCCGGTGCTGAGCCCCCCGGCGCTGGTGGCCCGCGGGGGTTGGTCTTTGTCGGGCTCGCTGCCACCAGCCCGGGACAGGGCGGGCGCTGGAGGCTCCGGACGGGGAGATGCCATCCCGGGACACGCATTTGGTGGCACCTGTGAGCGCAGGCAGGGGAGTGGGCTCCGGCAGGGACGGGGGAAAGGAGTGAGATGAGCGTGTCTTTACAAACAAACCGTACCAATCTGCTTTAGACGGGGCCAGGTACTTGTGGATAGGAAGTAACAAAAGAAACTATCACTCCTAGAAAACAGTACTAATTGACATGGACTGTTGCTCAGCCAAGGCCGTGTTAAATTCCTGAAGTAGAGGAGAACAACAAAGACTTAAAAGAATTATTGTTTTGTTTTACTATACAAAAAAGAAAAGCGGGGGTGTGTGTGTGCATATTGGAGGGAGAGATGTAGTAGATCAGGAAGTCTGAACCTTCCAAGGTTCAGGCCCAGGGACAGGGCAGCCACCTCTGTGCTACCACCAGGAACCGGGAAGCAGTGACCTGACCTGACTGTGACCCCCATCCCCTGTGCAGTCACTGTGTGGGACTGAGGGGGGGAATGGAGGATAAAGGCAAGTCTGGGAAGGAGGGAAGGGCAAGGGGAAGATGGTTTTGTAGGAATTCTTTTACTTCTCAGTCTCTTGCTCTGATTTGTTTGATAATAAATTCAATTAATTTCCCCTAGTCGGGTGTGTTGTGCCTGTGACCAGGGATTAAATTATCCCCACCTTCATCCAGACCCTCGAGCCTCTCCTTATGTGTTCTGTTCCCTGCCCAAGGTGAGGAGGGAAGTGACAAAGAGGTTTTGGCCTCAGTTCAGCATCCCCTGTTCCTGCCTGGGGTCCTGCCGGGGTTGCAGGTGAGGCCCTGCTCCATGCTGGACTCGCTCCCAGCGCCCTCAGGTCCCGCTCCCCCCGAGCTCCCGGCGGTTCCTCGGCCTCCTGCCCGGGCCGGGCCCAGCGCCGGGGCCGCTCCTCAGCCGAGCTTTCCGAGCAAGGCCGGAGTTCGGCGAAAGGGAGCACAGGCCGTGCCGTGTGCAGAGCCTGCCGCTCGTCAGGATTGGCTGATTTTCCCGTCACTCTTCGCTCTCGTGCGCTGATTGGGCAGAGCGGGGAGAAGCACGGCCCCGGTGCCGCCCCCCGGGCGCCCCTGGCCCAGCCGAGCCGCCATTGGCAGAGTCTCTGTGCGGGGATCTCCTTTCCCTTCCTTCGGGCACAGAGGCAAATCCCATCCTCTCCTCCGCCCTCTTTCCTCTCCTCATTCTGTCCTTCGCCCTTCCTTGTTCCTTCATCTTCTTCTGTTTCCTCCCTTGTTCCTTTTTCCTCCTTCCTCTCCTTCTGTCTTTCCCCTTCTCGCTGTCTCTTCCTCTCCTTTTCCTTCCTCCCTCAGGCGCTGAGCTGCAGATGGAGCCCGGGGAGAACAAAGCCCTGCCAGAGAACCTTGCGGGAGAGGCTGTTTGGAGCAGCCCCACTGCACAGGGATGCAATGGGAAGGAAAAGCCCGGGATATCCCGCACGAGGAGGGGCTGCAAACCCAGCCCGGGGAGCTGTGAGGAGGAAAAGCCCTTCCTGTGCTGGGAAGGCAGCCGCAGATCCAGCCGGAGCTCAGAGCTGGTGGAGAAGCCTCAGGGCGGGGAGAAGGCCCACAAGTGGCTTGGGATGTGGGAAGGGCTTCAGCCGGAGCTCCAGCCTCACAGTCACCGCCAGATCCACACTGAGGAGAGGATCCCCCCCTACAAGTGTGGGGCGTGTGGAAAGAGCTTCAGTAAGAGTTCCAGCCTTATCTGGCACCAGAGCATCCACAGAGTGGAAAAGGCCTGTGAGCTTGGGGAATGTGGGAAGAGCTTCAGGGAGAGTTCCAGCCTGATCCAGCACCACAGGATCCACACCGGGGAAAAGCCCTACAAATGTGGGGAATGTGGGGAGGGCTTCAGCCAGAACTCCCACCTGAAGGCACACGAGCACATCCAAAACCACTACACCGGGCTGGGTCTCTTGTCCCTGTGCTGCTGCTCGGGGAAGGATCTCTCCCAGTCCTTCTCTCAGCTCCTGGGTCTTTCCTTGTATTTCCTCTCCCTGTGCAGCTGCAGAGGGAAGGGACAGAACAGTTTTGGTGGCTCCCAGGCATCCAGGCAGGGCCAGCCCAGTGCCAGGGGTTCCGAGGGGCTTCTGGGGATCCCGTGTCTGTGGGACATCCCCGCTGGAGGGTGTCCCCCCCTTGCTGCAGCCCCAGCCCTCAGGCAGCGCTCAGCCAAGCAGAGAACGTCCTCAGCTGGGGCCTCATTTTTGGGCACACCTGAGCCCTGGGACGTCTCCATCCCCATTTTGGAATGCACCAGAGCTTTTGATTATCTAGGACCCCATTTTGGGGGCTCTATTGGGTTGGCACAGCCTGGTGTTGGTGGTGGCAGTGCTACGGGGTGGATTCTGAGAGAAGGTTCTGAAAGCTCCTCCGTGTCTGGCAGATCCAATTGCTGGTAGCTCCAAAGATGGGGCACTGGGTGCAGAGATCTGTGGGGATGCAGAGATTCTCCTGCAGCCCCTGGATATCGGTGAGGATGCAGAGATGCACCCACAGCACCTGGAGGAGCCCATGGAGGAGCAGGGGGGTGCCTGAGAGGAGCCCGTGACCCTGTAGACAGAGGGGCACCCACTGGAGCAGCCTGTCCTTGAAGGACTGAGCCCGTGGCAGTTTGAGGGGAGCTGTTGTCCATGGGATAGACTCAGGGTGGGGAAGTTTCTGGAGAACTCTTCTGTGGGAGAGACCCCAGAATGCAGCAGCAGAATGACTCCTGTCCCTGAGCAGCAGGAGAAGCCACGTGGGATGAACTGACCATGGCCCCCACTCCCTGTTTCCCTGAACTGCCAGGACAGGAGGTAGAGATGGAAGGATTGGGAGGAAGGTGTTTTTGAGGGTATTCTTTTACTTCTTGGTATCCTGATCTGAGTTTGTTGGAATCAATTCAATTCATATCTCCAGTTTCAAGCCTCTTTCGCCTGTGATGGTGTTCTTTGCTGAGGGATCTCTCCCGGTCCATAGGTCAACTCCTGAATCGTTGGTGACATTTCCTCTTCCCTGGGCGGCTGTGGAGGGCAGTGCCTGAGCGGCTTTGCTGAGTGCCTGGCACGGGGCCAGTGTCACCCCACTGGAACGGGACATGTCCTTGTGTGGCCCTGTGCTGTGGTGCCACAGTTGCTGTTGCTTTTGTCTCCGTTATGATTTTATCTTTTGCATGAAATGCCTGTGCAGTGCCCCCGGTGTCCCCTGGTGTTCCCTCGGCGCCGGCAGCCCCGTCGCTTGCCCTGCTCCCCCTGCCCCGTTCCATCCCGGCTGGCGGAGCCTTGGAGCTGCCGTGGGGGCCGTGGGGCTGCCCCGGGGGCTCCGTCCCGAGCCGGGGCCCCTTCCCAGCGCTCCCAGCCCGCCCGTCCAGCCTGGAGCTGCCAGCGAGGCGCTGCTGGGGGGCCCCACCAGACCCTTGGTTTGGTTTGTTCCTCCCAACACGGGGAAAAACGACTTTGGGAGTTTTCTGCCAGAAATCTCTCTCCTCCTCCACTCAGCTGAAAGGGTTTGGGGCTATCCCCGAAAGAGTTTTCCCTTTTTCGGGGAAATCAAAGCGATGCTCGTAATTAGGGGTAGGAGGAGTGAGGCTCTAGGGCTTCTCGCTGAGCCGGTGCCAGTGAACACGCAGGGCTGGGCAAGGCGGGCCGGGAGGTGCGGAGAACTTTGTGTTTTCAGCTCCATCCCGCCTGGGGGCCGGGCCCGCCCAGGGCTGTGCCTCATCTCCGGCTTTGCCCTCAGACAGCCCGGGGGCGGGGCCTGAGAGCGCGGGCCCTGAGAGGCTGTGCCGTGTGCAGAGCCCGCCCCCCGCTCGCTGCCATTGGCTGATGGTGCCGTCACTGCTGGCTCTGGCTGCGCGGTGATTGGGCAGAGCGGGGAGAAGCGCGGCCCCGGTGCCCGCCCGCGGGCGGCCCTGGCGCAGCGGCGGCGCCATTTGCGTTGCGTCCGTGCGGGCCCGGGAGCGGTGGAAGCTGTCGGAGCCCGGGGAGGCGGCGGCGGAGCTCGGAGACGGCCCCGGCGCAGGTGGGAGCCGCGCTGGGTTGTGCCGGGGCTCGGGGCTGGCTGCGGGCGGAAGGGGCGGCAGGGGGCTCTGGCTGTGGCTGGGTTGTGCCGTGTCCGCGCCGTGTTCCCCGTGCCCTGAGGGCGCTGCGGGAGCGGCTGCCCGCGGTCTCCTTCCCGCGGGTGCCTGGGCAGGAGCCGGGGCCGGAGCAGCGCGGGCTCCTCCCGGTTCCTGTGGGTAGGACGGAGGCGGCTGCGCTGTCCCCGGGCCTGTGCGGGAAAATTCCCGTCGCCAGAGGTTTCTGTCCCCGAAGGAGACCGCGGTGTCCTGTAAAAGTGTTTTTATTCATAAACGGAGATGCCATGGGTTATTTGCCATGGGGTCTCTCCAGTTGTTGTAGTACTCAGTCGCCTTTTTATCCTGATTTTCCCGACCTCATGTCTCTCTCCCTTTGCCCACTGGCGGATGTATTTGGAATGTTCAGGCTTCTCGATCTGCGTGCTGCATGTCCCCGTTCATATGCACCCCCGCTATTTTATAACAGCCGATATTCATGGCTCGGTTAAGTCTTTGTTCTCGAAGTTCAGGACCTCAGCGGGACCTTGGCTGAGCAGCAGTCCGTGTCAGTAATATTTTCTGAAACTGATGGTTTCTCCAATTACTTCTTCATTTACACCCCCACGGGCCTATCTACAAGCCGTTATTTTTACTGGCTCTTCTTTGATTTTGGGACTGTTCTCAATGACCTCATTCCCTGTCCTTTTGTAGCCGTTCGTGGCTCAGGAGGCCTGGCTGCCACCTGCATCGCCTTGCTCAGCTCCAGAATGAGCTGCAGTCTGCAAGGTGTCCAGCATGGTAAAAAGATGAGTTGCTGTAGCACAGAAGGGGAGAAAAAGCATTTGATTTAACCTATGGTCTGCCAGGGAACCATGAAAATGTGTCCCATTCCCATCCTTTCTGTATTTGGACGGCTCTATGAGCTGCTTTCTTATTTCCTTTGTTATCTGTTTCACCACTTTCCCGTTGTCATCTGTTTGCAAACAGCAGTTTGGTTTGAGTCATTTAATTTTCCACAAACAACTCCTTTTTCTGCTGAAAAATAATCTGATTCCATCCCATGATGAAATGTTGGGTTCCTCATCTGAGTGAATTGGTTGGCCGGACTCAGGAACTGGAGCTGTCTGGTTGGTTATTAATTGAGGATATCTTGTAATCTAATTATGTCACTGAAATGTTAAATGGGTTCTCTGACTCCTGATATGAATTTTTTAGGGTTTGCAGGGGCTGGTCCATGGTGTTATAGGATTTGTTTTGTGGCCGTTCATCTTTTCCCCATTTTTGGGCGATCCCTCCAGTCAGGGCCGTATCCATTTGTCTCTTTTCTCTGATTAAATCATTAAATACTTGGATTCCCAACTGAACTTCTGGTAGGAAAAAACATCCTGTGGTCCATTATACCCTATATAAGAGAGAGTGACAGCACAAATTGAAATGGGCGGAGGGATGATTTCCACATTTTTAGTGACATTTTCACAACATTCTCCATTTACTGTTTCCCTTTGCAGCTGAACCCATTTCTGTTGCAGAGTCAGAGATCCTCACTCTGGGCTCTGCCCTTGGCTGTGCCAATTCCATCTGTGCAAGCAGGCAGAGCTTGGGCTGAGGGCCAGAGGGAATCAGCCCAATTCCTGCCCCAGGCAAGAAGCCCCTGGTGCATTGTCCACACTTTCCCCCAGCAGCGTTAATTTGCATTTCTAAAGCTCCTCTCCTGGCTGCCTGGAATGAAGCTTCTCTTCCAGAGCAGCTACTGAATGACTCACATGTGCCTCCCCCCAAGCCAGGGGATTTCTTTGTTTGGGGTTTTTTTTTTTTTCTGGTTGTTCTTGTTTTGTTTTGTGCTTTCTTAACAGTATTCTCTTCACTGTTCATGAGTTAAAGTGCAGCCTTTAAAGCTCTTTTAGTTTGCAATTGCAACCTATAGATTAGCCCCCTAAAACCCATACTAAAATTTTGCCATTTCTAATGGCCAACTGCCACACAAACATGTGCACAAAAAGAATCCAAAGCAAAAAAGATTTTTGCTACTTCTTCCCCTAAGTCTAAAAATTGATTCTCACACCCCTGGCCTAAACCTAATTGGTAATATAAAAGTAGGATTATTAAGAAAAAACACTCTAATGGTGTAATCTAATCCCACCCAGGCTACTGTGTGAGTCTGGCTGAGCCCCAGGGAGGAATTCTCCCGGTGTCTCCCCAGCCCCTGTGGCAGTGCAGGCACAGGAAGCCCTGAAGCTGCAGCAGTGGCAGCAAGGATTGGCCCGCAGTGCCTGGAGATGCCAAGGGAGGTGCCCAGGCAGAGCATTCCAGCAGAGGATCTGTGGGCAGGCACAGGGGCTTCCCCCGCTGTGGAGCCCTGGCTGCTGCTCCCTTGCCCTCAGTGCAGGCTCAGCCGCAGCCTCCCCTCCTCCTCCTGCAGCCGGGAAGTCCAAATCTCGGGGGCTTCAGAGACCCTGAGCCCAGGGTGAGGGGTCCCCCCGTGTTCAGCTGTGCTGGGGCTGCTTCTGTGCTCAGGGACACTTGGGATGGGGCAGGACCCGATGTCCTGGTTGGATGTTGTGAGCAGCAAAGTCCCAAGGCAGGGTCAGTGCCAGCCGAGCTTCCTGTGGGAGAGATTTCACAGGAGACAGGATTCTGGCCACAGGCTGCTTTAAATATTCATCCTTTATCTCCACCCTGCACGTGGTGGAGAATTACCAGGGTAAGGAATTCCAAACACCGGTTCCAAGGGAGATAATTGAATATCTGCCCTGGATCTCGCTCTTGTTCTTGGCAAAGCCAATGGCAAAAGCCATGCCCATGGCATCTTGGTTTCTGTAACCAACTTCCAAAGGTGTTTCTTTATTTCCTCACTCATTCTTTCTACCTGACCTGAGCTCTGGGGGTGCCAGGGGTTGTGGAGGTCCCATTGTGTTCCGAAAGCTGCAATAACCCATTGAAGGATCTTTCCTGAAAAATGAGTTCCCCATCTGAGACTATTGCTTCCACAATCCCTTCTCTTGGAACTGTTTTAGAAATACCTTAATAAGTGATCCAGTGCTTACTGAAGAAGTCAGAGTTGCTTTTGGCCACCCAGTTAGGTGACAAGGTGTTAGCAGAAGGTATTGAAGCCTTCCTGCTCAGGGCATTTCAGTCCCAGGCTCTCACAAGCACACACAGCTCTGCCGGTTGAGCTGACCGTGTGGGTGGTCACCTGTGCTTTGCCTGATTCCCTTTCCTAAATAACAGCATGTCTTGTAACTCTCTTCCCTTCTCCTGCCCTTGAAGACCCATCCCTAAACACATTTTCTGCTGGCTTCACAGCCCCCCCTGATCTGTCACTCGTCTGTCTCCTGGACACTCTCGGGTCCCCAATCAATCCCCGGTGCCGCTGCCACCCAAGGGAGCTGATCACCCAAACTGGGTGAGGCACCTTCAGTTCCACTCACTGCCCGCCACCCTGGGCGGTGGAAGGAATTCCAGAGGAGCCCCAAGGTGTGTGGAAAAATTCACATCACCAGAGGTTTGTGTCCACAGAGAAGAGAGAGGAGTATTTTAAAGGAAAGTAATTTCATTCATAAAATGAGGGAGAGGCCATGGGATATTTCCCATGGGGTCTCTCCAGTTGTTGGAGAACGCAGCCTCCTTTTCATCCTAATTTTTCTGTCTGCATCTCTGTATCCTTTCCCCATTGGCTGAAGTACTTGAGAGGTACAGACTTCCCAATGCACCTACCACATACCCCCCCTTAATATGCACCCCACTTCTGTCTAGGTAGGGATATTCACAGCTCTGTTCAGTCTTTGTTCTTCTTTTCCAAGTTCGTGAATTTAGCAAGACCTTGGCTGAGCAGCAGTCTCTGTTGTCAGTGAATAACATTTTCTGGAACTGAGGGCTTCTTCTGTGCCTTCCTTGTGTCCAGGTGCCTGGCCCTGTCTCCAAGCAGATTCCCAGCATCTGTTTGTAAAGACACTTTCCTCTTCTTCCTTCCCTGGGGGTCCCCCGTTTGCGGGGCATCCCCCCCTGGAGCAGGGTGTCCCGCCTTTCTGCAGCCCCACCCCTCGGGCAGTGCTCAGCCAATCAGGAGCGCGGTGCTGATGACTCACCAGTTGCCAGGCAGACCCGCAGCTCCCAGCGCTCCCCACCCGGACCCCACCTGCGCCCCCCCTGGGCCCCAGCGCCCCCCGCCAGGGGAATTTGGGGAGGTGGGAGCGGGGAGCGCCAAGGCCGGGCCCCCCCGCGCTGTCCTGGCGGGAGCGGCCGAGAGCCCAGCGCTGCCCCAGCCCGACCTGCCCCAGCTCCATCCCTGCCCCTTCGCTGGGATGCTGTGGGTTTGGGGGTGAAGAGGGAGCCGGCAGTGGGTGCTGGGGCTGGGGGCAGGAGGAGAAGGGAAGGAGAAGCAGAGATGAAGGACAAAATGGTCAAAGGATGCACGTGGGAGGAGAAGGTGGGATTGTGCAGGAGAAGGAGGACTAGTAAGAGGAAGAGCAGTGTGAGGAACAGTAGCGGCAGATGAAGAGGAGGAGGAGCAGGAAGAGGAGGCACTACAAGGTTCCACGCCTCCCTGGATCTGCAGCCTCCCCCAGCTCCGGGAGTGTTGCCCCCCCACATGCAGCAGGTGACCAGGAAGGGGGATCCAGGATTTTCATGGGAGTGAATCTTGGTGTTTCTGAGCTTTATTGGGCTAAATGTTGGTGCTTTGGTTTTTTGTAGGGACTGAGTCTTTATATTTTCGAGGGGGATTTGGCTGAATCTTGATGTTTGGGGAGCTTTTGCTTTGTGTCTTGATGTTTGGAGCACTTCTGGGCTGAATCTTGGTGTTCCGGAGGTTCTTACAGACACAAGGTGCCAGTGACTTCCTGAGATGAACTTCAGCAAGGGGGGAGCCCCCAGCTTAAGGCTCTCTCCTCTTGTTTTCTCCCCCAAACCAGGGTTTATCATTCCCAAGGCGTGGCTGGATGGAGGAGGAAGAGGAGGAGGAGGAAAAGCCCCAGATATTCACCTGGAGGGGGGGCTGCAAACCCAGCCCAGGGAGCTGCGAGGAGGAAAGACCCCCCCTGTGCCAGGAGGGCGGCCGGAGATCCAGCTGGAACTCAGAGCTGGTGGAGAAGCCTCATGATAGGGAGAAGCCCTACAAGTGCTTGGAATGTGGGAAGAGCTTCAGCCAGAGCTCCAGCCTGCTCCAGCACCAGGTGATACACACTGGGGAACGGCCCTACGAGTGTGGGGAGTGTGGGAAGAGCTTCAGCCACAGCTCAAACCTGACTCGGCACCAGAGAATCCATACTGGGGAAAAGCCCTATGAGTGTGTGGAATGTGGCAAGAGTTTCAGCCAGAGCTCCAGCCTTCTCCAGCACCAGATGGTCCACACTGGGGAACGGCCCTACATCTGTGGGGAATGTGGGAAGAGCTTCCGTCGGAAAGGCTACCTGAGGGAACACCAGAGGCTCCACACTGGGGAAAAGCCCTATGAGTGTGGGGAATGTGGGAAGACCTTCAGCCAGAGCTCTCTCCTGAAGGAACACCAGAGGATCCACACCGGGGATAAGCCCTATGATTGTGGGGAATGTGGGAAGACCTTCAGCAAGATTGCTCACCTGATCCAGCACCAGGTGATCCACACTGGGGAACGGCCCTACACCTGCTTGGAATGTGGGAAGAGCTTTGGGTGGAGCTCTGCCCTCAGAAAACACCAGCTCATCCACACTGGGGAGAGGCCCTACGAGTGTCCTGAGTGTGGGAAGAGATTTCAGATCAGCTTCAATCTCCTCCTACATCAGCGGATTCACACCGAGGAGAGGCCCTTCCGCTGCCCCGACTGCGGGAAGGGCTTCAACCGCAACTCCACCCTCACTGTGCACCGGCGCATCCACACCGGGGAGAGGCCCTATGAGTGTCCTCAGTGTGGGAAAAGATTTTCACAGAGCTCTCACTTGACCCAACACCAGCAAAAGCACCACTAAAGGAAGTCCTGTGAGCACCAGAAGTGCAGGAAGAGCTTTGTGTGGTGTTCCCAACTCCATTCCCCATGGGAGGATCCGCATTGGATGATCCCCAGTGACCCCCGGTGCAGAGCCCTGGTGAACCCTGTTCCAGGTGATTCCTGTTGGGTGTGGGGAAGGTGTTGGAGAGATTTCTTTCCCTTCTCCTTATGCTGCCTTGATTTGGTTGGTAATAAATTCACTCCTGTGCTCGGGCTGGGTCTGTTCTGCCCGTGTTTTGCTGCCGTTCAGGGCGGGATCACTCCCATTCTTTCTCTCAACCCCCAGCCCTCACCTCAGCCAATCAGAGAAGGCGATGAACAGGATTCAGACAATCAGAGAGAGCAGGTCTGAGGGCTCAGCATTTGTCGGAAAGGCCCCAGTGTTCCCCTCCTGCCCCTCAGCCTCCGCGCCCCATCTCTGCCCTTCTGCGGCGTCCTCCCCAAGTCCCTCCCCCCTGCACCCCAGTAAACGGGACTGGGTTTAACTGGGAAGTTGATTGGGAACACTGGGAGCAGCCAAGCAGCCAGAATGACAGCGGGGCTGGGAGGGACGCACAACTCTCCCAAAATCAGCGCCGGGATGGAGCGGGGGGGGGCGGGGGCAGGTCCCAGCCTGGCGCAAAGCCACAGGGAGAGGCTGTGGCCATCACCAGCTCAGGAGCTCTGTGGGCAGAGAAAAGGGGGTGACACTGGGCTGAGGGCCCCAGGGGGAGCACACACACTCTAGGGCAGGAGGGACACGACCCCTGGGAACCCTAATCACTTCTTACAGGTATAAGCCGAGCCCCAGCACCAGGAAGACAAAGCCCGACACGAAGCCCCCAGTCCCCATCAGCATCTTGCTGTGGGCAGCGTCCAGCGGCATCTCTGGGGGTCTGCAGGGGTCAGGATCCCCCAAAACCTTGCACAGACACCCCAAGCCCCTCCAACCACCTCCCAGTCTCCTCCAGACCACCCAGGATCCCCTGAAACCTCCTCCCAGTCTCTTCCCAGCCCCCCTCAGGACCCACCAATGCCCTCCTGTCCCTCTCAGGATGCCACGGCCCCCTCCCAGTTGCCCCCCCCCGCCCCAGGACCCCCAAAGCCTCTCCCAGTCCCTTCCCAGCCCTACCAGAACTCACCAAGATCCCTCGTAGTCTCTTCCCACAAACAACCTTATTCCAACCCCCGCTTTCCAATTCCCCCAATCTCCTTCCAGCCCCTCCAGGCTCACTCAAATCCCTCCCAGTTACACCCAGCACCCCCAAACTGCCTCCCAGTGTCCACCAGGACCCCCAGAACCCCATCCCACCCTCTCCAACATTCTTCAAACTCTTTCTCAGCTATTCTAGATCCCTTGGCCCTCCTCCTAGTTAAACCAGGCTGTCTCAAACTCCCAGTTAATCTCAGCACATCCTAATCCCCCTCCCAGGCCCCCAGTGTCTCCCCCACTGCCCCTGGTGCTGTGGGGGCCGGGCTGTGCCCCAGTGCCGGCTCGGGCTGCTCCAGGCTGAGGTGCTCCACCTGGAGCTGGAGGTGACCCCGTGTTTGGGGGGATTTCCAGCAGCACCAAGAGCTGGTGGGTCCAATCCCCTCTGGGCACCACATCGGTGGCCACCACGTGCCCCAAGAGCTCCTGCTGGCCCTGGAACCACCTCACCCGGATCGGGCGGGGTAGAAATCCATCACGGAGCAGAGCAGGCGGCCGGGGCCGAGCTGGGAGGTTGAGGCCCCAGCAAGATGGAAACACTGGGGGAACTGGGAGACATGTGAGAGGGTTGGTGTGGCCTTGAAAGGAACTGGGAATGAAATTGGAGAGAGTGGAGAAACACTGGGAGAGAGTGGAGTGGATTGGGTCAATGGGAGAGAGGCTGGAGGTGTGGTAGTGGAGTTAGAAGTGATGCGATGCCAGTGTCCTTCAGCCCAGCCAGCTCCCGGCACCGGCGCCAGGAGTGGGCTGCCCCCAGAAAGCCGGGAAACCCGGGGTGCAGGGCACAGAGAGGCAGGCAATCCGGGGTGCAGCTCTGGGGCACAGAGAGCCAGGCAATCCGGGGTGCAGCTGTGGGGCACAGAGAGCCAGGCAATCCAGGGTGCAGGGCACAGAGAGCCAGGCAATCCGGGGTGCAGGGCACAGAGAGCCAGGCAATCCGGGGTGCAGCTCTGGGGCACAGAGAGCCAGGCAATCCGGGGTGCAGCTGCAGGGCACAGCTGCTCTATAGCACAGGTGGCACGCATGGAGGGCAGGGACAAGGAACAGGGAGAGGCCTTCTGTGTGATTTCCGAAGGTGTTTATTGGCCCAAGGGTCAGGGACAGAAAAAGGCACAGAACCTGGGCTTGCAGGGGTTTACAAGTGGGGGAGGCCTTGGGAGAGGATACAATTTCCAACCAATAAGGGTGACATGGGGGGAGGAACATAAGACGGGGAGTACAATGCACAGAGCAATGAAAGAACACAAGGGGAGGGAACAGTTTAAACCAACCACTGGGGCGTCAAAGGTTGGGGGATTGACAGGGAAGGGTCTGGAAGAAGGGGCAGGGTTAGGGAAGGATTGACAATTCTGTAGGAGGAGGGAAGGGCAGGTCTAGGCAGGACAAAGCCAACAATACAGGGTGAAAGGAGCAATCCTTTAGGGATAAAATATACTATAACAATCCAAAATATGGGTGGTGTATAAAACTGACCATCAAAATTGAGCTGAAATTGGAAACACAATAAAAACAAACCACAACAAGAAGAAATGGAAGTGGACTGGGAATGGAATGGCTGTGGACTGAGAGGAATTGGGTGGGACTGCAGTGACACTGGGAGGACACTGGGAGGGCCTGAGGCAGCACTGAGAGGGCCAAGATGGACACGTGCAGGGAGCACTGGGAGAGACAGGGATGGACTGGGAGAGCCACTGGAGTCACTTGGGTTGAGGGGGCAGGAGGCCCAGGGGGTGGGCACAGGGAGGGCTGAGGGGTCTGTGGTGATTCCCAGGGAGGTTTGGAGGGGCTCCAGGGTGATTCCCAGGGCAGGGCCCGAGGGGACGCGCTCTGCCCCACGTTCACCTCTGCTCTCCATGAGGAACAGGGTGAACGAGGTGCTGGCTCGTAGTTGTGCCAGCAGTGCCTGTCCACCACACTGTACAGACCCATCTGTGCTCCCTCCATCCCGGGTCGCTGCTCCAGGAACTGGCAACTTCTCCCCAAAGGAGGTGTCCCCCACCACAGCCCCACATCGCTGCCCAAGTGCAGGAGCTGCTCCTGGCTGTAGATGTTCCTCTCCACAAACCTCACCTGAATCAAGTAAAATCAATAGAATCACAGACAAAGACTCTAACTAGTTTAAGTTAGGAAGGGGAATGTTTATTTTCGACATCGGGCAGCTCAGGAGTCACCTCCAAGAGTTGTGCCTGCAAATTACAAGGCTCTTTGCCCTCTGTTTATTTCCCAAAGTCTTAAATACTCAAAATGCTTACACACATGCATAATCCCAGCACCTCCCACTCCCCACTTCATATTACAATGAGGTTAAAAGTCTTTCACGTGTGCACAATTCTTCTCTAGAATTGGGTTTGTGGTCTCAAACTGGGTCAGTGGTCTTGAAGGATGAAGTCAGGAAAGTCTTCATCGCTATGATTTTTCTACTTTCTTACTGCTGGCAGGCCTTCATGACCTTTCGGCACGATCCTATCCTTCCTGCTTCGTGATCAATTAGTATTGAGTCCAGGTGCAGGTCATGTTTCCATTGGTTTCCATTTTTTATCTTGATGGTCCATCTATTTAATTTCCTTCTATAAACAGAACTAAACCAAGCACATAATAGCAAACAATACATCATCTAGCTCTAGCTTAAGCATCTAATAATCATTAACTTATCTTTTGTTTTTCCTAACTTGCATCCTAATCAATATAAATTGTTTCTCACCCTTGGCTAAAAATCTTAACTCCTTAAAATCATTATTAATTTCCCCACTCCTTCTCTAGGATTAGTAAATTCTTTTACTAACATATAGATTCTTCTTCATGTATCCAAGTTGTGCAGTAGGTGTCTCTCAAAGACCATGCCATATGCTCTTGATAGTGACGTCAAAGCTGCTACTTGTACATTCTCTAATTCCAAACCAATATTACAATAGACAAAATCAAACTTATACCAACTGAGTAGAACAATAGGTGAACCAAGGCATTAAGTATGCCAGTTTTCGTTGGTGACCACATCCCACATCCTACCAATGATGAGATGGGTCTTCTTCTAATCTTTTAAACACTCTCTGTATGGTCTCTGTGTCATGCTGTATTGTAATCAAAATCTTCTTTCATACATCCTTGATTTCTTTAAGAATTTCCTTCAATTCATTGTGTCTCAGTAATTGTGCAAGTACAGGCAAGTTCATCCCTATAGGCACAGGCAGTATTTCTAAGACAGTAGTCAAATGCACCTTTATGTGTTGCTGTGATACAACAGGTGCTAGATAGAAAAAAATCACACCCTTCAATTTTGATAAAATTACAAATGCACAAGTTGAATTGAGTTTCATTCACAGTAATCTCATCCACCATTGTAATGGGGCATACTGTCCTAAGGCAGACACAACCTTGTCTTGTATATACAAGCAGGTTGTCTGGTTAATGGAATGCATTTCAAAGTGAGAGATGCTTTGCTTTGTATCCAAACAAATATCCTTGTCATCATCTACACTGCCCTCGCACATAAACCCCAGTTGTTCCCTCATAGAGCAGGATTCTAAGTTAATAGTTTGCCACTTTCTTTTACCTTTCCATGCCCACATTCTGTGTTCAGAAGGATATAATATGGTCCCCTCATGGTTTAACCTTAAAGCAACTATTGGATGTATCAAGCTTATGCAACTAATGCATTATGTATAGTTAAAACAAAAGCCATTACCATACTTGTCATGGGATTATAAGTGAAATTAACTAAAACCCACCAAGGCTGGAGTTCTCTTTCTAAATCAGAGGCATTATCCTGCCTATTATTCGCAAAACAATTTTGCAGAATTCCACAGGGCATGTGCCGCCTTCTGCTTTCCTAATGACTGAGGCAGCCAGTGATTGCATCCATAGCTGTGCTTGTGTACACCCAAGTGCCAAGGAAATGTTTTCACCAGCTCTGCCTAGAGTGTTAATTATCAATTCACGATTCCGCTCTTCTATGTTTTCTCATTCTGGTAATATTTTGGACAACTTCTCTTGGCTGGTACCTAATATCAATAAGGAATATTGTAAAGGTTGTAATTTAACCATATTGCTTCCAATTGCTGTACACTTGTTCATTTATACTTCTGAATCTATTGTGTTTAGAACCCCCAGTCCTGTTCCTAATAACCCGGTAAGGTCTCTCTCCTGTCTGGACATATAAGACACACGCTTCTGCAGCCAGGTGGTCCAATTCATAAAAAAAGATCTTAAGAAATTAAGTGCACTCTGGTCAAATGGCAGAGGCATTCACTTGCATTGCCGTTTCTACTTGCTTTAAAGACCACTCTGGATTGAGCAACAGCCTTTGAATTCCTGTCTTCTTAATAGCATAAAGCCCAATTTTGGTAATTATAAGGATTATAGGTTGAGTCTCTTCTTCCAAAATTGTATTGGAATTTGAATAGCCATGGCCTCTCCTAATGTTGGTGTCAGCAGAGTTATTTTGACCTTAACCTTTTGGAAATCAATACAAAGTTGGGTTATATTATAATCAATTTCAAAATCCTTAATTGCACATCCTCCTATTTTAAGCCTAAACTCAGGACAGTTGGTTAAGCATTTGTCGCAACATTCAGGACCAGTTCAGATGGGTTTCATGGGTTCTTGGTGAAATTCATGTAATCCTTCCTGAACAAACATTTTCACATCCCCAAATGTTTCTTCCTTCCCAAAGAGTTGCATTTTTAACCTTCAACATCTGCCCCACAAACCTTTCCTTGACACCTATATATATATACCTGTCACATTATATGCGCATGGTATTGCCTTAACTCCAGCTGTGGCTATAATGACGGCTGCAACTCTCCAGACTATGCCTATTTAATTTTCCGTAACAACCACAAAGCTGCCTATTCTTCAAAAGTTATTGAGCTATTCTAACATTTTACACACACTATTCACTTCGCTGAAAAAGTTTCAATTTTAGTTCATTGTCACACGGTGTGACTCTCCATAATTCCTTCAGGAGCCTTCTTCACTTGAGTGTGGTGAATCCAGGCATTTTGCTCTCTGATCTTGATTGCAGTAAAGGTGGTGAGGGGCACCTGGAATGGTCCTTCCTCCTGGGGTTCCAGAGTCTTTTCTGCAAAAGACTTAACGTATACATAATCCCCTGGCTGTATGTTATTTACTGTCCCATCTAGTTCTCTGCTTTGGGCCCCAACCACGTGTTTCTCAATTTCTCTAAGTTGTTTGTTTAGGGCCAACATATACCTGTGTAGGGTTTCTTCCCCTACTTGGGTAGGTGTTGTTCCTTCTTGGACCACATACAGTCTTCCACACAATATTTCAAAAGGATTTAATTTTTCCTTTGTCCTTGGCTTGGTCCAAATTCATAATAATAGAGAGCTTGAAGCCAAGGTAACTTTGCTTCTTGTCCCAATCTTATAATTTGCTGCTTAATCAAATGGTTCGTTTTCTCCACCTGGCCACTCGACTGAGGATGATATGGCGTATGAAGTTCCCAGTCTATGCCTAGGTGGCGACTAATTTGCTGCACAATTTTTGAAATAAAATGTGGCCCCCTGTCTGAAGACATTGTGGCTGGGACTCCAAAACACAGTATTATTTCCTGTAACAATGCTTTGTTACCTCTCGTGTTTGGCAGTTCTGGTAGGGAAAGCTTCTGGCCACTCTGAAAAGGTATCTGGTAACACCAATAGGTATCAATACCCTCCTCTCCTGGGTAGTTCTGAAAAATCAATTTGCCAATGCTGCCCAGGCCCATAACCTTTCCCAATTTGTCCAAGCTTTGATTTAGGAATATTTTTGGGATTAGGTTGGAGGCAAAGGCTACATTGGCGAGTCACTTGAATTACTGTAAGTTTCTGGCTATGATTCTGTCCTTCAAATAGTTATACAGAGTGTCAACTTCACAATGTATTCTCTCATATTCCTCTTTCACTAATGACCATAACATGTAAGAGGGAATCACAAGTCTTCCTTTCCCTTCATCTGTGATAGCCCACCCCTCCTGGTTGTAACTTCCGTTTTCTTACTCAATGAACCTCTTGTCCTTTTTGCTATACCTTGGCTTACCTTCAATAGAAATTTGTCTATTTGGAATTAAGATATATAATTGCCTGCCTCAATTGTCTCAATAGTTACCTCACCTTTAGCTGCTTCTTTGGCTTTTCTGTCTGCCAGCTCATTTCCTTCCTCCAATTCAGAGCTCACTTTTTGGTGTGCCTTGATGTGCATGATGGCTACTCTTTCAGGTAGCTGGACTGCCTCCAACAGTTTTATTATCTCCTGTGCATGTTTAATGATTTTCTGTTGAGAGTTCAACAGTTTTCTGTCTTTCCAGATGGCTCCATGTGCATGAACCACCCCAAATGCATACCTTGAGTCTGTATGTATATTGATTTTCTTTCCTTTTCCTAGTTCCAAAGCCCAGGTTAAGGCAATGATCTCAGCCTTCTGTGCAGAGGTGTTTGTTGGTAATGGTCCAGACTCTATTACTTCTCTGTTCGTGGTAACTGCATACCCAGTATGTCTTTTTCTGCTGATAACGTCGCTGCTTCCATCAGTGAACCAGGTCTCAGTGTCCTCAAGAGGGGTATCCTTCAGATTTGGATGACTGGAGTAGGTAGCTTTAATGGTCTCCAGGCAATCATGGATCACCAGTTCTCGCATACTCCCACTGAGGGAGGAAGCTGGGTTCACAATGTTAGTTACCACAATTTCTGCATCATCTTGTTTTATCATTATGGCTTGGTATTTCAAGAATCTCTGTGGGGAAAGCCAGTGTCTGCCTTTTACCTCCAAGACTGCAGACACTGTGTGGGTCATTAGCAGAGTCTTCTTCTGGCCCAGGGTGAACTTGGGTGCTTCCTGAATGTTCACTGCCACTGCTGCAACAGCTCTGAGGCACCCTGGCCATCCCTTAGCTGTTGCATCCAGCTACTTACAGAGACAGGTGACTGCCCTTTGATACGGGCCCAGGTTTTGTGCTAGTATTCCCAAAGCAATCCCTTGCTATTGGTGCGAGAACAAAAAGAATGGTTTACTCACATCTGGAAGTCCCAAGGCTGGTGCTGACATGAGGGCCTTCTTTAGCTGGTCGAAAATTCGTGTTGCTTCTTTTGTCCATCGGAGGTCTCTGTTTCCTTCCATAACCAAAGCATATAGGGGTTTAACTAGTACCCTGTAGTTATAAATCCAGAATCTACACCACCCCATCATGCCCAGAAAGGTTCTCAGTTCTTTTACTGTCCAGGGTTTTAGGGTCTGGCATATTGCTTTCTTGTCATCTAGCCCTAAGGTTCTTTGTCCAAGACTGACCTCGTAGCCCAAGTAGGTAACTGTTTGCCTCACCATCTGGGCTTTCTTCTGGGATGCTCAATACCCCTGTAGACCCAAAAAGTTTAGGAGGCTTACTGTCCATTCCAAACAGGTCTCTTTGAGTTCTGGTAGCTATCAGGAGGTCGTCCACATATTGTAACAGCTGTCCTTTTCCTGATGGGGCTTCCCAGGATTCCAGACCTTTTGCAAGTTGTTTTCCAAATATTATGGGGGAGTTCTTAAATCTTTTGGGTAAATCTGACCAGGTGAGCTGAGTTTTGTGCCCAGTTTTGGGGCTTTCCCATTCAAACGCAAAAATTTTCTGGCTGGCATTATGGAAAGAAAGGTAAAAAAAAGCATCCTCCAAATCTAAAACTGTAAGCCAAGTTAATTCAGGTGTTAAATGGATTAACAAGGTATAGGGGTTGACGACCACTCCTCAGTTACCTTATTAACTGCCCTCAAATCCTGTACTATTTGATATGACCCGTCGGGCTTTTTAACAGGTAAAATAGGAGTATTAAACTCAGACTGACACTCTTTTAATAGACTGGGAAAGGTCTTGGTGAGTTCTGGTAGGGCTGGGAAGGGACTAGGAGAGGCTTGGGGGATCCTGGGGTGGTGCGGGGCAACTGGGAGGGGGCTGTGGTATCCTGAGAGGGACAGGGGGACATTGGTGGGTCCTGAGGAGGCTGAGAAGAGACTGGGGGGAGGTTTCAGGGGCTTGGAGAGTCTGTGAGAGGTTTTGGGGGGTCCTGACCCCTGCAGACCCCCAGAGATGCTGCCGGATGCCGTCCACAGCAAGATGCTGACGGAGATTGGAGGCTTCGTGTCGGGCTTTGTCTTCCTGGTGCTGGGGCTCGGCTTCTACCTGTGCAGGAAGGTGAGGGGGGGTCCCGGGAGTCGTGTCCCTTGTGTTTCCCTGTATTAGCCTTACTATCTTTCTCAAGGGCCGATACCAAGGGATCAGAGGGGGCCTGATTCCACAATCCCTCTGCCACTCAGGGTGGTTGTGGAGGGAGAAAAACGTATTGGCATATAAGACTTCTTCCTATTTTTGCTCCCACCTTAAGAAAAGCATAAGCTGTAATAGGGTCTCATAGTCCAAGGTCCCAGCTGGTGGCCATCTAACACCCCCTTCAAGTCTATAAAGTAGCCACCATTCTGTACAAAATTTAACAAGAGCCTTCGTGTTTTATGTACCACCATAACCCACCAGTTCCTTCCAGTGTACCAAAATATATCCTAGTTTTAGGAACCTCTTTGCTCTGATTAGTTCCCATTGCTTCTAATCCCCTTAACAAAATCTAGCACTCTACACCAATTCTTATTATCTCATTCTTTGCTTCCCATCTTGCTTCCACCCAAACTTCACTTCACAGGTCCTTACAGTCCTTTCCTGTTGCGGTCTGATCCAGTGATAAAGGTGCTGCAACCTTCCTCCCTAGAAGGTCATTAAAAAGACACGGGCACTCTCAGGTGCAGTGATTTGCTCTTGTGCACTCTCAGGTGCAGAGTGATTTGCTCTTTGGGAGGCTGCCTGAGCAGCAGAGCCACATTTGCCACCCTGGGCGACGCAGGAGTAAAAGCAGCGAGATGGGGTCTTTCCAATCTCCACGGGAGCTCCTTTATTCCACAAGGTTGGGAGGGGAAAGAGCTAAATGGTCCTGAGACACAAACTTCAAAAATTAAGGATTTTAGAGGAGTTAAGATTTTACTTAGAGATAAGCTTTGCTGAAATTAATATAGATACATTGGCCTAGTTAAAAGTTAATAATTAGTTGATAAATGATTGCTTGTCAGTTGTATGTTTGTTTAGCTGTGCTTGTAATGAGAAATAGAGAATCTGATAAATTGATATTAAGAACACAAGACAAATAAAAACCTTCTGTACCCAAAAACCCATTGAACAGTCATGAAGGGAGCAAACAGGAGTTTTACCAAGGGTTCATTTACCACATTTGCATTGAAAAGGTAGAAAGGTCAGAACAAGAGAGACAGTCTACTTCCTCATTTCAGGACCCGTCCTCACAAAAACGACCACTGATCCATATCAAGGAAGAAACTCTGCATACTTAATAGCTTTTTAGCTAATTACCATATGAAGTGGAGAATGGGAGTTACTGGAGTTATGAATATGCATTTGTGTTTTGGGTATTCAATACTTGTATAAGTAAAAGGACCCTATGATTTCCTGTAAGGTGCAGTGTGTATTTGGGAGCAATCCCACATGCTGCTTGGTGTCCCAATAAACATACACTTTCAAACTTTAAACTGTTAGAGTTTTTGTCCGTAATAGTTGGATATCGGTACTAGATCAATACCCATATTTTTTTTAATAAATCAGTCCCAGGGGAGAGGGATTATATAGGGTAGTCAGGGGTGGGGGTTCACAACTTGGCCAATGGGGAAAGGAATTGGGAAAGGGACCAGTCAGGGGAAGGATCCAAAAAGAACAAATCAGGAGGGGTAAAAACCAGGAACAAGGGGAATAACCAATGGGGTATAAAACATGAACATAGAACTGCAAAGGCTCATGGGTTGAAGTATTTTTTCTCACCTTGAGCTACAAGGAAAACTCTCAAAGGGACTTCTCAAAGGAGAGTCCCTGCAAACTGAGGTAGCCTAGGGGCTGCACATGGGTTGAAGCACTTTTGTTCACCTTGAGCTACAAGGAAATCTCTCAAGGGGACTTCCCAAAAGGGAGTCTCTGCTAGCTGATGCAGCCTAGGGACTGTCCACTCTCCAAGGAAGTGAATTATCCTCTGTGGATGGTTCATGGAGCACCACACTTTCCCAGTCTTTTTGCATGACCCACAGCTCAGATATTAAGTGTGACTTTCCCCACACCAGTTTTAAAATCTTTGGTGCCCAGTCAGGGCACTGTTAGCACTGGACACGCTTTCTGTACCAGGCTGCAAAGCAGCAATGATAGTGTTGTGTTCAAATTCTGCACTGCAATAACACCCATGCACAATGCCAACTTCTAAATGCACCAAAGGCTGCAGAAAAATTCTCACAAATAGAATTGTTCCATTTACTCCTTCTTGACTTTCTAAATTCTCTACAACAGGTTGCTCCCAATCCAAAGCCACCAGGTTACCAGCAGAAGTCTGATATAATCCATCTAAATGCACCTTTTGTATCTATCCCCTGTCTAACCACTAGTTTACTGAATTCATGAACTTCCACTTGTCTAGCCCAAACCACTGAGGTAAAGGAATCCCTTCTATTCATCTAGCCAGGTTAAATATTTGGGAAAAAGCTACCCGTTGTCTTGGGTTATGGAACCAAAAATGTGTATTCTATTTCATCTACTGAAAGCAGTTGGAGAATTATTCTTCTTTACTCTGGGAGGAGGGGGGTGGATGCCTTCTGTTAATAGGCCAACTGTCAAACCTCGGTAGGGCATTGTTTCTTATCTCTGTCACCACCGGTTTTCCCTCCAGGGGGATATTTGTCTGCTAATGGGCCATTAACACCTCCCCAAACTAACACATCCCCAAACTATACCCTCCCCAAAGCAGTACATCCACATTCCATCATCCTATTGTGAGATGCTCCACCCAGTGGGGGAAGCCAGCCATTCCTACCTGGATAAAACTGAGCCACAGGAACAAGAAGGGATCCAGCTTCACCTGATTCCTGGAGGAAGACTGGACCCCTTCTCACCATCCCTGGACCCTTGTTCTACAGGATCATCCCTACTCCACCAGAACCACCTCTGCCACTCCAGGAGGACTCACTTTTGGACTGTTTCCAACACCCTGACCAACAGGGTGTCAGGTTGTAGCTCTGACTCTGTCAGGGTTTTCCGAAATTGTTGTTTGTTTGCTGGTTTCGTTGGGTGGTTTTGTTTTTTTCTACTACATTTGTATTATTAATATTCCTAGTAAAGAACTGTTATTCCTATTCCCAAAATCTTTGCCTGAAGGCCCTTAATTGCAAAATTATAATTTGGCGGGGGGTGAGGGGTTTACATTCCCCATTCTAAGGGAAACTCCAGCTTTCCCTGTCAGATACCTGTCTTTCCAAACCAAGACACCCGTGTTATAGTTCTAACAATAGATAAATGCAAACTCCGTGTCTAAAATCACAACTAAGCTCCTATAAAAGGCTTCTATGCCTCTTTGCCAAACTTGTCTTGTTCCTTATCTCTTCCCAATCTCCTTCAAAAATGTCCACGTCCCAGCTCCCAAAAGCTAAACCACTCTTTCCACAAACCACTATTACTATTTCACACTCAGCAAGTGCTGCTTCCCAGTTATAACATTGAAAGAAATAGAAAGCCCCAGGTTATGCACTCCCAAGTTGTACTGTTATACTGTTTTGCTGTAAAATTAAAGTTGCACTGTTACTTGCCTGTTTTAAACTGTTCATGTTGAATCTGTACCCTGAATTTCTGCTTGTTATGTCCAAGTTCTGTACCCTTTCTCCCTGAATTCTGGGTTTTCCCCTCTCCACCGACTAAAGCCCACCGCCACTTCCTGCTACCCCCCTGCTGCTTCCTGCCTGCCTGCCGTCGAGCTGGGGACACCGCCCAGTATGGAGATAAGGGAACTCCCATGGTGCGTGGCTGCAGCCGGAGGTCCAGTTGGAGCTAGAAAAGCCCCTGGGACAGCGAGCTGACACAGAAACTGGACCTAAGAAGGACAAAGCTGTGCGAGGCACACGTCTAGCTACCTGCAGGTAGCAGGTATTTTTTGTTACTTTCTTGCCATGACCTGAAAGGAACTGGAGAGAGGTGACCACCCTGGACCACATGAGCCAAAGCGATTCTATGGAAACCCCCGTGAGGAAGGAATCCCGACTCTGCAGCAGCAGCAGCAGCAGCAGCAGCAGCAGCAGCAGCAGCAGCAGATTTGATTGCACCTCCTCCTCCGTGGTGTTCACTGAGAGCAGCAGCGGCGTGCGCAGCCCCTCGAGCCCCCTATCCAGAGCTGATTTCTAATAAAGGCCTTTTCAAAGGAGCTGGTCTCCTGGCCCATTTATAACACCTCCTACAAACTGACATCAGGAACGTGGGGTGGAGAATTTGGTTTCCCATGGAAAAGGGCCACTGTTCGTGTCTAATGCTGTCTGCCTGCCACTGGGCTTATGCCTGCTAGACCTTTCCAAGATCGTGGCAAAAAGGGCGCGAAAAAACCAAGGACCATTGTGGCATCCACGCAGGTACCTGCACAGAAACCCGACCACCGCTCTGGCCTAGAGTGATTGATTTCATTGTTCCAGGTCTCTCATCATTGTGGTTGGGAGACTTTTGTGGCATATAATTTAGAGAGTTTTTGGTAGGGGATGTTTTGATGCCGTTTTTTGCCTCTGCTCTCTACATGTCCCTGACCCAGGGCCGAATCTGGGGCCAGTGCTGCCACGTTGCAGACAGAGCATGGTACTGCAGTGCTCTCCCATGCCCGTCTCCAAAGCGTGTGACAGCCCGTGGCTGAGATCAGGCGCAGTGCTTTCACCGTGTGGACAGAAAGCGGTACTGCAGCACTCTCCCGAGCCCACCCCGATGCGCGTGGCAGCCCCGGACTCTGAGCTTGGCGGCACTGCTTGACCTTTCCAAGATGGCGGCAAAAAGGGCGAGAAAAAACCAAGCACCCTGGTGGCATCTAGCCAGCTGCCTGCGCAAAAACCCGACCACAGCGCCGGCCGAGAGTGATGAATTTCACTGGTGACAGGTTTCTCGTCGTTGTGGTTGGGAGACTTTTGTGGCATTTCATTTAGAGAGTTTTTGGAAGGGGATTTTTGGACGCCTGTTTTTGCTCTTGTTCTCCGACGGTCCCTGAGCCAGGGCTGAGCTTGGGACAGTGCTGCCACCTTATAGACAGAAAGGAATACTGCAGCGCTGTCCCATACCTGTTCCTGATAAGCGTACTAGGCCTGGGCTTTAAGCTCGAGGCCAGTGCGGCCACCTGGTGGAAAGTGGTCGGTTCTGCAGCGCTGTCCAGAGGCCGTCCATAACGCGTGTGAAAGCCCTTGCCTGATATCCGGAGCAGTGCTGACACCATGTGGACAGAATGCGGTACTGCAGCACTTTTTCGACCCCACCCCGATGCGCATAGCAGACCCGGACTGTGAGCTTGGCGGAACTGCTTGACCTTTCCAAGATGGTGGCAAAAAAGGCGGGAAAAAAGCAAGGACCCTGGTGGCATCGAGCCGGCTGACTGCACAAAAAGCCGACCACAGCACCAGCCGAGAGTGACGGATTTCGTTGCTGACAGGTTTCTCGTCGTTGTGGTTGGGAGACTTTTGTGGCATTTAATTTGGAGAGTTTTTGGAAGGGGATTTTTGGACGCCTGTTTTTGCCTCTGCTCTCTGCCTGTTCCTGACCCAGGGCTGAGCTTCGGGCCAGTGCTGCGACCGTGTGGACAGGGAGCGGTACTGCTACGCTCTCCCATTCCTGATGAGCGTACCAGGCCCGAGATGTGAGCTCGAGGCCATTGCTGCCATCTGGTGAATAGAGGTCAGTACTGCAGCCCTGTTCAGTGCCTGTCCCCAAGGCGTGTCACAGCCCTTGGCTGAGATCGGGCACAGTGCTGCCACCGTGTTTACAGAAAGCGGTACTGGAGCACTCTCCCGAGCCCACCCCGATGCGCGTGGCAGCCCCGGACTGTGAGCTTGGCGGCACTGCTTGACCTTTCCCAGATGGCTGCAAAAAGGGCAGGAAAATAGCAAGGACCCTTTTGGCATCTAGCCGGCTGACTGCGCAAAAACCCGACCACAGTGCCGGCTGCTAGTTGTAGATTTCATTGGTGACAGGTTTCTCGTCATTTTGGTTGCGAGACTTTTGTGGCATTTGATTTAGAGAGTTTTTGGAAGGGGATTTTTGGACTCCTGTTTTTGCCTCTGCTCTCTGCCTGTCCCTGACCCTGGGCTGAGCTTGAGGCCAGTGCTGCCACCCTGTGGACAGGGAGCGGTTCCGCAGCGCTCTCCCATGCCCGTTTCTAAAGAGAGTACCAGACCCGGGCTGTGAGCTCGGGGCCAGTGCTGCCATCTGGTGGACAGAGGTGGGTACTGCAGCGCTATCCTGTGCCCGTCTCCAACGCATGAGACAGTTGTTGGCAGATTCGGGCACAGTGCTGCCACTGTGTGGACAGAAAGCAGTACTGCAGCACTCCCCGGTGCCAGCCCCGATGCGCGTGGCAGTCCCGGTCTGTGGTCTTGGCCGCTCTGCTTGATGTTTCCAAGATGGTGGCAAAGAGGGCGTGAAAAAAGCAAGGACCCTGGTGGCATCGAGCCGGTTGCTTGCGCAAAAACCCGACCTCAGTGCCGGCCGAGCGTGATGAATTTCATTGGTGACAGATTTCTCATCGTTGTGGTTGGGAGACTTTTGTGGCATTTCATTTGTACAGTTTTTGGAAGGAATGTTTGGACGCCTGTTTTTGCCTCTGCTCTCTGCCTGTTCTTGACCCTGGGCTGAGATTGGGGCCAGTGCTGCCACCGCGTGGACAGGGAGCGGTACTGCTGCGCTCTCACATGCCCATTCCTGATGAGCGTACAAGGCCCGAGCTGTGAGCTCGGGGCCATTGCTGCCATCTGATGGATAGCGGTCGGTATTGCAGACCTGTTAAGTGCCTGTCCCCAAGGCGCTGAGATCAGGCGCAGTGCTGCCACCGTATGGACAGAAAGCGGTACTGCAGCACTTCTTCGAGCCCACCACAATGCGCATAGCAGACCCGGACTGTGAGCTTGGCGGCACTGATTGACCTTTTCAAAATGGCGGCAAAAAGGGCGAGAAAAAAGCAAGGACTCTAGTGGCATCTAGCCAGCTGCCTGCGTGAAAAGCCGACCACAGCGCCGCCCGAGTGTGATGGATTTCATTGGTGACAGGTTTCTCGTTGTTGTGGTTGGGAGACTTTTGTGGCATTTGATTTACAGAGATTTTGGAAGGGGATCTTTGGACGCCTGTTTTTGCCTCTACTCTCTGCCTGTCCCTGAGCCAGGGCTGAGCTTCGGGCCAGTGTTGCCACCCTGTGGACAGAGAACGGTACTGCTGCGCTCTCCCATGCCCGTTCTTGATGAGCGTACCAGGCCCACGCTGTGAGCTCGGGGCCATTGCTGCCATCTGGTAGATAGATGTCGGTACTGCAGCGCAGTCCAGTGGCCGTTCATAACGCATGTGAAAGCCCTTAGCTGAGATCGGGCGCAGTGCTGCCACCGTATGGACAGAAAGCGGTACTGCAGCACTTCTTCGAGCCCACCACAATGCGCGTAGCAGACCCGGACTGTGAGCTTGGCGGCACTGCTTGACCTTTCCAAGATGGTGGCAAAAAGGGTGGGTAAAAAGCAAGAACCCTGGTGGAATCGTGCCGTCTGCCAGCGCAAAAACCCAACCACCGTGCCGGCCGAGAGTTATGGATTTCATTGGTGACAGGTTTCTCGTGGTTGTGGTGGGGCGACTTTTGTGACATTTGATTTAGACAGTTTTTGGAAGGGGATCTTTGGACGCCTTCTTTTGCCTCTGCTCTCTGCATGTCTCTGACCCTGGCTGAATTTTGGGCCAGTGCTACCACCTTGTGGACAGAGAGCAGTACTGCCTCGCTCTCCCATGCCAGTCTCCAACGCGTGTGAAAACCCTTGCCTAAGATCGTGCGCAGTCCTGCCACCGTGTGAACAGAAAGCGGTGCTGGAGACATATCCAGAGCCCACCCCGATGCACGTGGCAGCCGTGGACTGTGAGCTTGTAGGCACTGCTTGACCTTTCCAAGATAGCGGCAAAAAGGGCGGGAAAAAAAGCAAGGTCCCTGGTGGCATCTAGCCAGCTGCCTGAGCAAAAATCTGACCAGAGCGCCGGTCGAGAGTGATGAATTTCATTGGTGACAGGTTTCTCGTCGTTGTGGTTGGGAGACTTTTGTGGCATTTGATTTAGAGAGTTTTTGGAAGGGGATTTTTGGACACCTTTTTTTGCCTCTACTCTCTGCCTGTCCCTGAGCCAGGGCTGAGCTTGGGGCCAGTGCTGCCACCCTGTGGACAGAGAGCGGTTCAGCAGCGCAGTCCCATGCCTGTTCCTGATGAGCGTACCAGGCCCGGGCTGTGAGCTCGGGGCCAGTGCAGCCATCTGGTGGACAGAGGTGGGTACTACAGCGCTATCCAGTGCCTGTCTTCAACGCATGTGACGACCATTAGCTGATTCAGGTTCAGTGTTGGCACCGTGTGGACAGAAAGCGGTACGGCATCACTCTCCCATAGCTTACAACGATGCGCGTGGCAGCCATAGACTGTGAGCTTGGAGGCTCTGCTTGACCTTTCCAAGATGGCTGCAAAAATGCTAGGAAAAAATCAAGGACCCTGGTGGTATCTAGCCAGATGACTGCGCAAAAAGCCAACCACAGTGCCGGCAGACAGTGACGGATTTCATTGGTGACTGGTTTCTCGTCGTTGCGGTTGGGAGACTTTTGAGGCATTTGATTTAGAGAGTTTTTGGAAGGGGATTCTTGGACGCCTGTTTTTGACTCAGTTCTCTGCCTCTCCCTGACCCAGGGCCAAATTTTGGGCCAGTGCTGCCATCTTGTGGACAGAGAGAGGTACTACCTGGCTCTCCCATGCCAGTCTCCAGCCCGTGTGAAAGCCCTTGGTTGAGATCGGGCGCAGTTCTGCCACCGTGTGAACAGAAAGCGGTACTGGAGATCTATCCTGAGCCCACCCCAATGCACGTGACAGCCGTGGACTGTGAGCTTGGAGGCACTGTTTCACCTTTCCAAGATAGCGGCAAAAAGGGCGGGAAAATAGCAAGGACCCTGGTGGCATCTAGCCAGCTACCTGCGCAAAAGCCCGACCACAGCGCCGGCCAAGAGTGATGAATTTGATTGGTTACAGGTTTCTCATTGTTGTGGTTGGGAATGTTTTGTGGCATTTAATTTAGAGAGTTTTTGGAAGGGGATTTTTGGACGCCTGTTTTTGCCTCTGCTCTCTGCCTGTCCCTGACCCAGGGCTGAGCCCTGAGCCAGTGCTGCCACCTTGTGGACTGAGAGCGGTTCCTCAGCGCTCTCCCATTCCCGTTCCTGATGAGCGCACCAGGGCCGCGATATGAGCTCAGGGCAAGTGCTGCCACCTGGTGGACAGAGGTCGGTACTGCAGCGCTATCCAGTGTCCGTCCCCAAACCGTATGACAGCCCTTGTCTGAGATCGGGCACATTACTGCCACCGTGTGGACAGAAAGCGGTACTGCAGCGCGTCCCCTGCTCACCCCAACGCGCGTGGCAGCCCCAGACAATGAGCTTGTCGGCACTGCTTGACCTTTCCAACATGGTGGCAAAAAGGGCGGGAAAAGAGCAAGGACCTTGGTGGCATCTAGCCAGCTGCCTGCGCAAAAATCCCGACCACAGCGACGGCCGAGAGTGATGGATTTCATTGGTGACAGGTTTCTCATCGTTGTGGTGGGACACTTTTGTGGCATTTGATTTAGAGAGTTTTTGGAAGGGGATTTTTGGACGCCTGTTTTTGCCTCTGCTCTCTGCCTGTCCCTGAGCCAGGGCTGAACTTGGGGCCAGTGCTGCCACCTTGTGGTCAGAGAGGATTACTGCAGTGCTTTCCCATACCTGTTCCTGATAAGAGTACTAGGCCTGGGCTCTGAGCTCGAGGCCAGTGCTGCCACCTGGTGGACAGAGGTCGATTCTGCAGCGCTGTCCAGTGGCCGTCCATAACGAATGTAAAAGCCATTGGCTGAGATCGGGCGTAGTGCCGCCATCGTGTGGACAGAAAGCGGTACTGCAGCACTTCTTCGAGCCCACCCCGATGCGCGTAGCAGACCCGGACTGTGAGCTTGGCGGCACTGCTTGACCTTTCCAAGATGGTGGCAAAGAGGGCAAGAAAAAAGCAACGACCCTGGTGCCATCTAGCCGGCTGCCTGCGCAAGACCCCAACAACAGTGCCGGCCGAGAGTGATGAATTTCATTGGTGACACGTTTCTCGTCGTTGCGGTTGGGAGACTTCTGTGGCATTTAATTTAGAGAGTTTTTTGTAGGGTTTTTTTGGACACCTGTTTTTCCCTCTGCTCTCTGCATGTCTCTGACCCTGGGCCGAATTTTGGGCCAGTGCTGCCACCTTGTAGACAGAGAGCGGTATTGCCTCGCTCTCCCATGCCAGTCTCCAACGCGTGTGAAAACCCTTGGCTAATATCGTGCGCAGTCCTGCCACCGTGTGAACAGAAAGCGGTGCTGGAGACGTATCCAGAGCCCACCCCGATGCACGTGGCAGCCGTGGACTGTGAGCTTGGCGGCACTGCTTGACCTTTCCAACACGGTGGCAAAAAGGGCGGAAAAAAAGCAAGGACCCTGGTGGCATCGAGCCGGCTGCCTGCGCAAAAACCCGACCACAGCGCTGGCCGAGAGTGATGGATTTCATTGGTGACCGGTTTCTTATCGTTGTGGTTGGGGGACTGTTGTGGCATTTGATTTAGAGAGTTTTTTGTAGGGGTTCTTTGGACACCTCTTTTTGGCTCTTCTCTCTGCTGTCCCGGACCCAAAACTGAGCTTGGGGCAAGTGCTGCCACCTTGTGGACAGAGGCCGGTACTGCAGCCCTGTCCAGTGCCCGTCTCCAATGCATGTGACCACTGTTGGATGATTCGGGCAAAGTGCCGCCATCATGTGGACAGAAAGCACTACTGGAGCGCACTCCACGGCCCACCCTGAAGCTCGTGGCAGCCCCAGACTGTGAGCTTGGCGACTCTGCTTGACCTTTCCAAGATGGTGGCAAAGAGGGCGGGAAAAATCAAGGACCCTGGTGGCATCAAGCCGGCTGCCTACGCAAAAACCCAACAACAGCGCCGGCCAAGAGTGATGAATTTCATTGGTGACAGGTTTCTCGTCGTTGTGGTTGGAAGACTTTTGTGGCATTTAATTTGGAGAGTTTTTGGAAGGGGATTTTTGGACGCCTGTTTTTGCCTCTGCTCTCTGCCCATTCCTAAACCAGGGCTAAGCTTGGGGCCAGTGCTGCCACCGTGTGGTCAGGGAGCGGTACTGCTGCGCTCTCCCATGCGCCTTCCTTATGAGCGTACCAGGATCAGGCTGTGAGCTTGGGGCCATTGCTGCCATCTGGTGGATAGAGGTGGGCACTGCAGCCTCTTCAGTGCCTGTCCCCAAGGCGTGTCACAGCCCTTGGCTGAGATCGGGCACAGTGCTGCCACCGTGTTTACAGAAAGCGGTACTGGAGCACTCTCCCGAGCCCACCCCGATGCGCGTGGCAGCCCCGGACTGTGAGCTTGGCGGCACTGCTTGACCTTTCCAAGATGGCTGCTAAAAGGTCCGGAAAAAAGCAAGGACCCTGGTGGCATCTTGCCAGCTGCCTGCGCAAAATCCCGATGACAGTGCCGGCCGAGAGTGATGGATTTGATTGGTGACATGTTCCTCGTCGTTGTGGTTGGGAGACTTTTGTGGCATTTAATTTAGAGAGTTTATTGTAGGGGTTTTTGGACACCTTTTTTTGCCTCTGCTCCCTGCCTGTCTCTGACACACGGCTGAGCTTGGCACCAGTGCTGCCACCTTGTGGACAGAGAGCGGTTCCGCAGCGCTCTCCCATGCCCGTTCCTGATGAGCGCACCAGCGCCGCGATATGAGCTCAGGGCAAGTGCTGCCACCTGGTGGACAGAGGTCGGTACTGCAGCGCTAACCAGTGGCCGTCTCCAACCCGTATGACAGCCCTTGTCTGAGATCGGGCGCAGTGCTGCCACCGTGTGGACAGAAAGCGGTACTGCAGCGCGTCCCCTGCTCACCCCAACGCGCGTGGCAGCCCCAGACAATGAGCTTGTCGGCACTGCTTGACCTTTCCAACACGGTGGCAAAAAGGGCGGAAAAAGAGCAAGGACCTTGGTGGCATCTAGCCAGCTGCCTGCGCAAAAATCGGTGACGGTGACGGTGACGGAGCGCCGCGCGCGCTCCTCTCTGTAGCCCCCTAAGCGCCGGCCGGCCCCGCCCCGCCCCGCGCACCCACCCACCCACCCACTGA